>OY787678.1:16092140-18492140 GCA_963678985.1 Spisula subtruncata
GTTCCCGGAATTTAATCACGTGACTCAAGGTGTGGTGACGTCATTGTTTGGTGCGTTCCGAACCACGGACTTGTCTGGGGGCTATGTGGAGATGGTGTTTACGTGCACATTGACAGTATGCCGTGGTCTGTGTTCAGTGGTAAGTTCTATCATACCATGTGGCAGCCTAATGTATGGTTTCCACGTTATTAGTAAAAACATACGCAGCCAATATCAAATAACGACATGTACTTCAAATAGATCTTTAACGGGACTGTCTCGCGTTTAAAAAAAAGTTATACTGTATTAATGGAATGTAAACTACTTTCACTTAAACCGCCTTAAATATATTGGCATTCAATGAAAACTAATAGAGAAAATCTAACGAAAGTTTTATTGTGTTACATATCGATCATCTGAATTACATAACTCACAAATCATGCTGGAAGGAAAGTCTGCACAATTTTTAAAAAGAAACAAACAGTGCGCGATATAGAAAGTGGTTTAAAACGAGTATTTGCTAAAAATCTTTCTTTTAAAAAACATACACCAGCAACTTTTACGCGTGTCCGACGTCTTCTTTTACAGATGCATAAAACCACTTACATGGCCTATTCAAACAAATAGGGATGACGAACAATTGATTACATTTTCAAACTCATGTGCATGTTATATAAATATGTAGGAAACTACACGTTACAAATATGTGTACCCTATCTGTGAGGCAGCACCTTGAATAGCATTTCATTTTCAATACAGACACTATGTGGTTCTGACGAAAATGGTTCTGCCCGACGAAAACGAGCAACTGAAGATATCGCATTTGAAGACGTAAATGTTGGTACTTCAATGTCAGTCGGTACAGATATTGACGTCAATCCAACAGGTCTGTATTTGAGTAGTCGTTGTGATAGTACGGGTGCCAATGTTAAAGAATCATATTCGCTTGTTTGACGTCATTACTAGACCCCCTGCTCTATGTTTTTTGGGCGCCAATGTAAAATACCTTTTTGTTTGAACGCCATTACCTAACCCCTTCATTTGTGATTGTGTGAACGAACGACAATGTACTGTATTTTTGTTTGAACCCCATTATCAAAGCTTTACATTTATGTTTGTATGGTCGCAAATGTAAAATAATTTGTTAACCCCATTATCAAAGCTTTACATTTATGTTTGTATGGTCGCAAATGTAACCCCATTATCAAAGCTTTACATTTATGTTTGTATGGTCGTCAATGTAAAATAATTTGTTAACCCCATTATCAAAGCCATTCATTTATGTTTGTATGGTCGCCAATGTAAAATATCTTTTTAACCCCATTATCAAAGCCATTCATTTATGTTTGCATGCTCGCCAATGTAAAATATCTTTTTAACCCCATTATCAAAGTCATCCATTAATGTTTGTATGGTCGCCAATGTAAAATATTTTTGTTAGTTTGAACCCCATTATCAAAGCCAATTATTTATGATCGATGTATAACGAGAATATGCTTATAACTTTGGTAATACCAGTTATTTTCTAAAAGTAATTTAAGTAGTGTCCAAATAAATGGAAAATATCATCATTCCTCGTATATTGTTCTAACAATCGGCTTCATTGTTTTTATGAATTTCAATGTAATAGTCTAAAAGAAAACATCCGTTGTTTTGTTATTGTTATTCTGAAGAAGGCTTCGGCCAAAACGTCAATACAATATTTACGTGTTGTTGTTGAATTCTAATTATTATGTAATAGTTTGTAATATTCAAAGAAAATAGCAAATGAAAAATGTTACGCTTCATTTGTCGTTGAAATACATTTTAATTTCTTCACTCTTATATTTTGTTTAGATGCCAACAGTGACAGTGACGTTTGCATGAACCAGATAGCGTTCTTTATCACAATGGCAGCAATATCTACCGCGCTAATGGTGTCTGTAGCGTGTACAACAATAGCAATCCGGAAAATGGCGAAGAAAAGCGAACAGTTACGGAAAATAAATGATGAAGCCGAAATCCATGACATCGATTCAATGAGAAACAGGTAAAGTTAATTTATACAATATTCCCTATGTTTGATCCCGAGGTAAAATCAGATGTCAGATGCCTTTCTCACGGGGTTATACTGATTATTTGGGGAAAATGCATACCAGTATAAATAAACCAAATTAGTAATAAGTAACATAAACGAGACCGAGTCATTTGGAACCTTTATACTAATGTATCTTAGATCGATTGCGACATCAGTTTTCCAACTTATAGTAATGATTTCGTCCGACCCCTCATTCCTGATGGCACCCATCGCCACTAGTGTATGAGGGAAGAGAAGACAGTTTCCCTTATATGCTGAGCGTCTAGCAAGGGAATGCCTGGTACCATTTTTATTTCCTCTGGTAGGACGCGGCGAGGGATCGAACCTGGTGCCCCCGCACTCGCAGCGGGTGCTCTACCACTAGGCTATCGAGGAGTAGGAGGAAGATCTTCATCCGAAATCTCTTACTAGTAGATGTACATAAGTATTAAGTACTAAGTATTATTAATATATTTTCAGTTCTAAAAACGAAAGACGAACCTCAGTTAGCGTGTTGCATACTAACACTTCTCCATCAGTTGTTATAAAATCGAAGCAGATTCACCAGACGACCGACACTTCCGGTTCCGGTTATGATTCCAAGGTAACGGCCGAGCCAACGAATAAACGTACCGACAGTGCAACAAATGGACCCAAACGGCAAGTATCCGTGACGACCATGTACAATCAAAGTCAAATTCAACATGCCAATATGGCGAACAAAACATTGAAAGGCAATTATGTGACGCCACAGACACGTGATAACAAAACAACCATCCAGGGAACGCTTGAAACTATTTCAGAAGATGACTTGAATCAGCTTAAACAATGCAGAGAAATGTTACAGTCAATGAACACGAAACCTGGAAAACACCGGAAATGACGCCAATTAATGAGGATTGGAAGTTGAATTAATGGAATAACTAATACAGGAACAATAGAAGCACCTCAAACAATTCTAACACGAATCATCTCTTGGACGTAAAATAGAACGCCACACTCATTAAAACGGTTCTTAACAGATTTTGAAGGAGCCAGAACGGTATTGTAAACTGGTTAAAATTGAACTTGATTAAACATCTTGGACATGATAATACTCTTAACTTAGCTTTTTTCATCTATCTAGGTTATTTAAAACGCCAAGCCTACATATGCGATGGGTATGTTATGGTTTATTTTCTTGCAAACCGCATCACACATGTGTGTGACCGCATCACCCTGTGGAAATTTCCACATTCCTACACTACATACATCCGAGGGAGCTTCCGGATTCAACACGAAAAGACCAGAGTAGTTACGATCGATACAGGAAGTGACGTAATCGGACTACATCGACCATTCACAAGGACTATTTTAATAAATAAATGTAAAATATACACTGCATGAAATAGGATGCATTGTGCGTGTGTATAATTAAACATTTGCTTGTGCCCTTGCTATCGGTATAGTGTATTTACATACATACGCTTCACAATAACGTTAACGGTGTTTTGGGTTCTCTAATTGCAATTTTTGCAAAATACAATATGGTTTCTATGACACTAGCTGACCACAGAAAACACAAAAAAACATCACCCAACATAAAATGCTTGACACAATGCCAACACAAAACCGAAAACTGATTAACTGTAATTGTTGATACAAGGCTATAGCATTTTCCAAATAAAAAAAAGCATCATGTGGCACCTTTTAGACAGCCAATCTCATAAAAATCTGACCTATATTTGATACGCTCCACTACTTTACGCTGATATAGGATCTGACTACATCCCATATGGGGTCATGTCGATGTGAACTTTACATCATCCAATCATATTACTACTTTTACAATCATGAAAGCAAGAGAACGTTTCAAACACTCTACTGTACTACATTTTGTACCTAGTAGTCAGTGGATTAAACTTTAAACATAGAGTTTATACTAGGCTAACTTTAGTGTACATATACAGGTGGATAGTCATACAATAAAATTAATGTACTAGCAAGGCCATTTAAACGTGACCTCCAATGTAGTGCTGTCAGATCTAACTAACAGTGTAATGTAATGGGGCGAATGTTAGGATCTAATTTTAATGAGATTGTTAGGCGGTAATCGTTGAATTCTTCTAAATATTGTCAAATGAAATTGAACACCCCTCGTATTATCAAATATAACACCATTTATCTCTTTCAATGTGTTTTATTACCCAATAATTGCAGGATTTTCGTCTTCAAACAAGAGAAAGCCAGAAAAGATGCTACAATTGTAGCCATTTATATTTTTATCAAGTGCGATATTATGAATATTTATATCGTCTCCTTTTTGAAGACTAAGCACAATGGTCTGACTCGATGTTGAATAGCCCCCTTGAGAGCCGACCAGATAGAAGCGCGTAACCCGTACGCCATTTTTGGTAAACTCGAAATTACCGTCCGCGTGATATGTCGACATCAAAGTAGCAGACAATACGTACGTGCCTTGCAATGGTGCGATAAAAGAACCAAGATGGTCGTGATAGGCATTGCCGATATTGGTGACGACGTTGTCAAAGATAACCGGCTGGTGGACGCCGATATGTACTTGGTTCGTCGATAAAGTTGCAAAGAAGGCCACATGAGTTGGGTTGTCTGAAAGTTGTCGAATGCGTTGCTGTTGGACTGAAAAATTAGTAGTTTGCTTATATTGTGACACGAGTACAAAACTTTAAAATATGTTTAGAGGTCAATGCCCGACTTAAAAAACATATCTTAAAAGGGCAATTACTAATAGAAAAACGCCCTCAATAGTTGAGTTCCGTTGGAAATGTTGCCTCTTTGGAGAAGGATATTCCAAAAGAATATAATGGATGCGTTAATGAATAACAACTATTCAATCCATACAGAACAAATGTTCTAACTCGATTGTTTTAAGTAACTTACAATCCTCTGATAAAAGAAAATTACATGTAGGGTACGAAGCAAACTTTTTTCAATCAATTCGAGATTACCAAGTTCCTAAAATACTGTTATAAGAATAAGCATTGTTTTGTTTTCTCAAAACGTATCAATTAAGTTACTATTAATGACATCAAATACTTTGTACATCAAAAATAATAGGGTCGACTTAGAAACTTAGCACGGTATAAGTAGAAATATATAACTTTTTTTGTTGAACTTGTTTGTGGACTATTTTATGTCCAACGTTATGTTTTAGTTTAAACATTTTATTTTGATGGTTTCTTTTGTTTCAAAATAAATCGTCTAACGTTTTTCAGATATATTCATTCATACCATGTGTTTGTAACTTTACTATACAAATGTACCATAAATGAACTGCATTGCCAGGGGACACAAATACGAATATAAATATGAACATACCTGTACTTTGGATGCGAGCAACCTGACTCTTTGGTACTGACTTCGAAGCGATTTCATTCTTTTCACCCAGATCCAGAGGAATCGTTGAAAGCCTTCGTAATGCCACGTGTCGATCTCTAATTATCTTGCTTCTAGATCGTCGTTTCGTGGAGTCGTTGTTTTCACTGCGGCGATTTAAGGTACTCTTCAAGTTACGGATCTCTTCTTGTTGAAGTTGGTCACGTGATTCTAGTTGCTCTACACGGTCTAGTAGTTGTTGTGTCAGAGTTTCACTGTCTCCAAGTCGCTTCAATATTCTGTCAATATCATCCATCGAGACTTCGCCATTTCTGCGATGTGAAGCTGCTTCAGTCCCCGTGTCCTTCGAAGGTTCGCCTGACGCTAGACCTAGCGTGCAGAGAATCAGAATCCGAAATATCGTTCTTACTTTAATCATTTCATATGCATTAACATGGTACGAAATAAATTAATTAGTGGAATGTAATGTCTATGAGTGGGTCGTTTGACATTAGGCCAAGTAAAACAGGTTTGTGAATAATCTAATCTCTTCATACATATAGTGCATCTATACGTGTGTTTACAAATGGCGTTATTTCTTTTTATCTTATTTTACCGTTTTATGTGGAAATAGTGGTTACTAGTATTAGAAAAGATCACAATGAAATCTTACTTAGTTTTTTATCTAAAATGTAGAACGTTAACACAATGGTACTGATAACCTGAAAATCATAAATATGTTTCTGCTGGCCGTAGAAAGATAAAGAAATGCGTCATAAAGTTTGATATTACACTGGAAGACATGCCTAAAGTATGAAATAGTGTAATAAAGTTAGAAATTCTTTGGACAAATGTCCTTGTCTCCATCATTTATTTTAACTTTTCGTGGAATGATATAACTTCAATGCTCGGCAATTTTCAGCTTCAGCCGGTATTCGAACCAGTGTGAAAACCCACTGTATATTTAACCCACTACCTACTGTTATATCACAGTTCTAAAAAATTGTATCACAAACGACAGTTTTTACTTCCCCATTTTTTCATCCATTTAATATAGTATATATGTGACAGGTTTGCAACGTTTCGGGATGGGTTCCATTACCAATATCAAAACAATGTGACAATGGCTTTCAACACAAAACGGCACATCGTCGAAAGTACATGTTGTTATAACTTAGACACGACTAAAGATATATATACGTATATATTGTGGTAGAGATATAATTAGATCCGACCAAATGGTGCCCGTTTATGCGTTAAAAGGTATATTCACGCAGGGGTGGACAGAGCCGTTTCAAACCTGTTCTTTTATCAAATGAATGACTGAAAATTTGGGGATGTTAAACTCTGTTGTTTTTTTGTATAATTTCTTAAGCCATCGGTTATATGTTGTCCTCCGTTAAGGGTCCAGTTTGGGACTTAGCAGTAGGTAGAAGAACTAATACAGCTTCTTGCTACAATGTTTTTTTTAATCATATTTTTTTGATAATTATTGTTTCTATTTAGTACTTCGCGTTTAAAAGACAAAAATAACGTTCCCAGTCTAGCTATGTGTTAAGAACCGAGTGACATACGAGAAAGACCTTCTCGTGCGAGCTCAGAGACGGAACTGATTTGCTTATGACCAGTTTGGTTCTTGTAACAATCAGCTTGCGAAAGAGAATCAAATGACCCATCACATGACCTGTCAATCAGGTTTCTGGAATTTCATTGGAGTAGGGCTGGACCTTAGTAGGCTGGCCGCAAGGTCCAGCCCTAACGTGAGGTCAATGAACAAGCTCATTTATCTCACAGGAAAACCTTTTCGACATTAAAGGCCAGTGGCTAAACCTCAAAAAGAGGCTTAAAATGGGTACAACCTGTTTTTTATTAAAGAGGGAGGTCTTGGGCTTTCATTCATTTTCGTTTATATATTTTTAAATGTCTTTATCCCCAAAATAGGATTTCACAAGCTAGTATGGAGTTAAATTTGTATTATGTTATAAGACATATATAATGTGATATGATTCAACAATAATAATGTATGTGTATTGTTTTTCCTGACTAAAATGGTGTCTGCCTTGTTCGGTACATGGACAAAATATATCGTAATATTGCGACTCAAAACACTTAAAAACAGACATACTATGTCGATTTTCATAATGACCTACATTAATCCCTGATTCACAACCATCGTTTTTCAACGCCCAAGACATCCCTCTTCAATACAAAATAGGTTTTGAAATGTTCTACCATGGGGAGGGGTATCCGACCAAAAAGCACCCCTCGGCCACTAGCCTACATGTCTTAGTTACTATTTTAATTACTTTCTATTGCTAAACATAGCATAGACTGACTGGTGCTGAACACACTTCATACTTTATATTATGTTAATTACATTCAATAATATGTCATTAGCTGGCAATATAATTTGTAAAGTTAACAGGTGTATAATGTCAATGACCAATCGTAACTACTCGGGAAGTTCAATAACTGAGAATACGCCTCATACATAAGTGTAGGGTTACAAATTTTGGTAATGCCGTTTCCGGTAACGGCCAATCGTCAGTTTTCCACGCTACCAAGAGCCCTTCAGCTACCGGTCTCATTTCAGGAGTTGATACCTTCCCAAGAGTAAGTAACCTTTTAGTTCTACCAGCCATGCAATGGAACATAATTGCAACCAACCAAACGCCATACCCGTCATGCAATGGAACATAATTGCCACCAACCAACACCGTACCGTCATACAATGGAACATAATTGCAACCAACCAACCAACGCTCTACCCGCCATGCAATGAAACATAATTGCAAACAACCAACACCCTACCGTCATACAATGGAACATAATTGCAACCATACAACCAAGGCCCTACCCTTCATACAATGGAACATAATTGCAACCAACCAACGCTCTACCCGCCATGCAATGAAACATAATTGCAAACAACCAACACCCTACCGTCATACAATGGAACATAATTGCAACCATACAACCAAGGCCCTACCCGCCATGCAATGGAACATAATTGCCACCAACCAACACCCTACCCTTCATACAATGGAACATAATTGCAACCAACCAACGCTCTACCCGCCATGCAATGGAACATAATTGCAACCAACCAACGCTCTACCCGCCATGCAATGGAACAAAAGTGCAACCAACCAACGTCCTACCCACCACGCAATGAAACATAATTGCAACCAACCAACGTCCTACCCACCACGCAATGAAACATAATTGCAACCAACCAACGTCCTACCCACCACGCAATGGAACATAATTGCAACCAACCAACGTCCTACCCGCCACGCAATGAAACATAATTGCAACCAACCAACACCCTACCCTTCATGCAATGGAACATAATTGCAACCAACCAACACCCCACCCCTTCATACAATGGAACATAAATGCAACCAACCAACGCCCTACCCTTCATGCAATGGAACATAAATGCAACCAACCAACGCCCTACCCTTCATGCAATGGAACATAATTGCAACCAACCAACGCCCTACCCTTCATGCAATGGAACATAAATGCAACCAACCAACGCCCTACCCTTCATACAATGGAACATAATTGCAACCAACCAACGTCCTACCTACCATGCAATGAAACATAATTGCAACCAACATACACCCAACCCGCCATACAATGGAACATAATTGGGACCAACATACACCCTACCCGCCATACAATGGAACATAATTGCAACCAACATACACCCTACCCGCCATACAATGGAACATAATTGCAACCAACATACACCCTACCCGCCATACAATGGAACATAATTGGGACCAACATACACCCTACCCACCATACAATGAAACATAATTGCAACCAAAATACACCCTACCCGCCATACAATGGAACATAATTGCCACCAACCAACACCATTCCCGCCATGCAATGGAACACAATTGCAACTAACCAAGGCCCTACCCGCCATGCAATGGAGCATAATTGCAACCAACCAAGGCCCTACCCGCCATGCAATGGAACATAATTGTAACCAACCAAGGCCCTACCCGCCATGCAATGGAACATAATTGTAACCAACCAAGGCCCTACCCACCATGCAATGGAACATAATTGTAACCAACCAAGGCCCTACCCGCCACGCAATGGAACATAATTGTAACCAACCAAGGCCCTACCCGCCACCCAATGGAACATAATTGTAACCAACCAAGGCCCTACCCGCCACGCAATGGAACATAATTGTAACCAACCAAGGCCCTACCCGCCACGCAATGGAACATAATTGTAACCAACCAAGGCCCTACCCGCCACGCAATGGAACATAATTGTAACCAACCAAGGCCCTACCCGACACGCAATGGAACATAATTGTAACCAACCAAGGCCCTACCCGCCAAGCAATGGAACATAATTGTAACCAACCAAGGCCCTATCCGCCACGCAATGGAACATAATTGTAACCAACCAAGGCCCTACCCGCCACGCAATTGAACATAATTGTAACCAACCAAGGCCCTACCCGCCACGCAATGGAACATAATTGTAACCAACCAAGGCGCTACCCGCTACGCAATGGAACATAATTGTAACCAACCAAGGCCCTACCCGCCACATGCAATGGAACATAATTGTAACCAACCAAGGCCCTACCCGCCACGCAATGGAACATAATTGTAACCAACCAAGGCCCTACCCGCCACGCAATAGAACATAATTGTAACCAACCAAGGCCCTACCCGCCACGCAATGGAACATAATTGTAACCAACCAAGGCCCTACCCGCCACGCAATGGAACATAATTGTAACCAACCAAGGCCCTACCCGCCAAGCAATGGAACATAATTGTAACCAACCAAGGCCCTATCCGCCACGCAATGGAACATAATTGTAACCAACCAAGGCCCTACCCGCCACGCAATGGAACATAATTGTAACCAACCAAGGCCCTACCCGCCACGCAATGGAACATAATTGTAACCAACCAAGGCCCTACCCGCCACGCAATGGAACATAATTGTAACCAACCAAGGCCCTACCCGCCACGCAATGGAACATAATTGTAACCAACCAAGGCCCTACCCGCCACATGCAATGGAACATAATTGTAACCAACCAAGGCCCTACCCGCCACGCAAGAGAACATAATTGTAACCAACCAAGGCCCTACCCGCCACGCAATGGAACATAATTGTAACCAACCAAGGCCCTACCCGCCAAGCAATGGAACATAATTGTAACCAACCAAGTCCCTATCCGCCACGCAATGGAACATAATTGTAACCAACCAAGGCCCTACCCGCCACGCAATGGAACATAATTGTAACCAACCAAGGCCCTACCCGCCACGCAATGGAACATAATTGTAACCAACCAAGGCCCTAACCGCCACGCAATGGAACATAATTGTAACCAACCAAGGCCCTACCCGCTACGCAATGGAATATAATTGTAACCAACCAACGCCCTACCCGCCACATGCAATGGAACATAATTGTAACCAACCAAGGCCCTACCCGCCACGCAATGATACATAATTGTAACCAACCAAGGCCCTACCCGCCACGCAATGGAACATAATTGTAACCAACCAAGGCCCTACCCGCCACGCAATGGAACATAATTGTAACCAACCAAGGCCCTACCCGCCACGCAATGGAACATAATTGTAACCAACCAAGGCCCTATCCGCCAAGCAATGGAACATAATTGTAACCAACCAAGGCCCTACCCACCACGCAATTGAACATAATTGTAACCAACCAAGGCCCTACCCGCCACGCAATGGAATATAATTGTAACCAACCAAGGTCCTACCCGCCATGCAATGGAACATAATTGTAATCAACCAAGGCCCTACCCGCCATGCAATGGAACATAATTGTAACCAACCAAGGCCCTACCCGCCACGCAATGGAACATAATTGCAAACAACCAACGCCCTACCCGCCATGCAATGGAACATAATTGCAAACAACCAACGCCCTACCCGCCATGCAATGGAACATAATTGCAAACAACCAACGCCCTACCCGCCTTGCAATGGAACATAATTGCAAACAACCAACGCCCTACCCGCCATGCAATGGAACATTATTGCAAACAACCACTACCTTTAATAACTGCAACCAACCAACGCCCTACCTTGGATGCAATGTAATTATACTCTTGATATAACAAAATTAAAACCACCACCCAACCCTTGATTTACGTGTTTGTGAATCGATTTACACAATCACGTTAATTAACTGGAGACATGTATTAAATACACGAACTATTATCCAAAGGTGCTACGAGAGGCTGTACGACGTACACACTGCTTATTATCCTCCTTGTAAAGTAACACTCTAGCACTATTTGTATGTAACTCTGTATAGATATTATCAATACAATATCAGATGGACTACATTTCGTCTCGAATCAATTTGCAAGTATGGTAATTGGTATAGTTACATTATTAGCTCCTATATGTTATCAGACCGTATATGTACGTTGCTATTAAAATATCGAACTTTTCAACGAGAACTGCAATATGAATGACAGCAGCACGTTATTAGTAAGAATAATGCAGTTATATGAACCAAGTGACGGACAAAACTAAAGGCATCAACTCCAAGACGTACTTTGTCAAGATTTACCCGCTCCGAAAACAAAAATAGCCGTAAGTATAAGGCATCAACTCCAAGACGAACTTTGTCAACATCTACCCCGCTCCAAAAACAAACATTTTGTATCTCCGTCGATTTTTAAGAAACAAACGTCATTCTACAATCTCATTAAAATCAGACCCTTTTTACGCTCCACTACTTTACGCTGAAATATGAAATGATGTTGTGTCGATGTGAACGTTACTTCATTCAATCAAATCACTTCTTTCAGAAATTTGAAATTGCGGCGAAACTGCTGAACTACGTGACCTCATTGTGCACTAGAGAGGTCATTTAAACGTGACCTCTTACGGAGCGGAGTGTTGTCAGATCTCTAGCAGCCAAAATTCCATATTTTACGATCAACTATACATTATATTATATATTAAGATTGTTAATCTATGAAAGTTTGAAGAAATTCTGTCCAACGGTTTGTGAGGAGTTCAACACATTTGCGTACCGTACGTACGGACGGACATAACCAATGCTATATGCCCCTACTTATAAATAAGTGAAGGGGGACACAATGACAAAGGTCGACCATTATCGAAGACGGCCGTCACTTGCTGTCTTCTACTTATTTCTTTCACGACGAAGAGTTTTCTTGACAATTCATCAGCGACATTATTATAATCAATAGCATCTTGAGTAGTACAGTAAGTAATTAGCAAATACATTTCTGCATGACACAAACAGAAAAGGAATGTATTGTTTTATCCCGGTGGTTTCCGATGATTTCCGTAACTGTTCGCGTTTTTTTCGGGTTTTTGTTTCTCATATCTTGAATGAGTTGTATAAGCAGACTACGTTATTTTTTATCATGGCAAAGCAATATATTGTCGTTAAAAGTGTTAATACATTCGATTCGTAGTATTGATAACTGTTTAAAATCTATACCACATGCATCGGTACATTCCGGCCATTAACGTAATTATTTGCTCAGTGCTTCGTGTGTTTCAGTTTTGATATTGGATCGCCGTTGCTAGTAGCTTCCATATTTATGCAACTTGACGGAAAATCCAATATTTTGTCATGTCATACACAATCTATAGAGGGAATGTGTTCAGTGGATTTAAATAGATACATGCCAAGTCTGTGTGTGTCGTTTGGTGACCAGACGATACATCGCTAACAATTTACTGATCGTACTTCTACATTTTGTAAAACTTAACTATTCCATTTTTCGGATAATAGTGGCATTACACCGTTTATGGAGATATCAGAATTACGAAGGTATGGCTAAAGTTTATTTTCTAAATACACACCGCATAATGTCTCGTATGTTATTACATCACATGACTGTCCTTGTATCCTGGTTAGTACAGCGAGTACGTTTATTCTTATACTACACATGTGACGTATTACGTTATACTACATGGGTGTGTTTTTTCAATAGAACGTTGTGTAGTTTGCGTTTTTGTTTCACATGATACGTGGCGTCTATCACTCGTTGTCAATTGATGCATTTATTTTAAACTCATCCAGAGGCTCGCTTAATAAATTTTTTAGAACTTGTTTATTATCAGTTTATATCAATTGACAACTCGTGATAGATCCTCTATATACTCTCATCCATTGTATTACCGGTACGCGACTGGTTTCATGTAGGGATTTGAGATTTACGCCAATTTACTTGAAAACCGGACTGTGTCAAACACCTTCGACAAACAGCAGGACTGTGTGGTGTCGTCTCTGTTTTTATGCAAATTGCCTCGAAGCACAATGCTAGTGCGATGGACCATCTAAGATCTTTCGGGTTGGGGTGCCACAGTAAACAGAGGCTCAGTAGGTTAGAAAGCAATGCATGTGTTTAATAGGTCATAGTTTGTGACATCTCTGTTTATGGCAAGCCAAATGTCCAATAATTACGTAAACCCATGTTCGCGGTCGTAAAACTAGGTTTTACGGTCGATAAACTAGGTTTTACGAACGTAAAACCAGGTTTTACGAATGTTAACCTGTATTTTCGAGCGAAAACATAGGATAACAGTCGTAAACCATAGTTCACGCTCGTGAACATGGGTTTACGTTCGATAAACTAGGTTTCTCGATTGAAATATGAATTTCGACCGTTATCCTATGTTTACGGCCGTTATCCTATGTTTACGCTCGTGAACCCCGGTTCACGAGCGTTAACCATAGTTAACGAACATTAACCTGTGTTTTCGACCGTAAACATGGGTTTACGAACGTGAACATGGGTTTACGAGCGTAAACATGGGTTCTCACTCGTGAATATAGGATAACGACTGAAATTGATAGTTATGTCCGAGAAACTTAGTTTATCGAAAGTAAACATAGGTTCACGTTCGTGAAGTATGGTTTACGCTCGTAAACCCAAGTTCACGCCCGAAAACATAGGTTGTTGTTCGTAACATATGGTTATTGCAAGTAAATTGTCCAATAATTACGTAAACCCATGTTCACGTTCGAAAAACTAGGTTTTTCGATAGAAAACATAGGATAACTAGCGTAAACCATAGTTTACGAACGTGAACCCATGTTTACGGTCGAAAAACTAGGTTTCTCGATAAAAATATAATATAGGTTTACGAACGTGAACCTATGTTTACGAGCGTGAACTATAGTTTACGGCGTTATCCTATGATTTCGATTGAAAAAAACAGCTAAATTTGCATTTACGTTCGAAAACCTAGTTTATCGATCGTTAATCCTAGTTTTTCGACCGTAAACCATGGTTCACGTAATAACTGGACACAAGAAATACATGCCAAGCCTGTGAACTATAGTTCAC
This sequence comes from Spisula subtruncata, assembly GCA_963678985.1. NCBI lineage: Eukaryota > Metazoa > Mollusca > Bivalvia > Venerida > Mactridae > Spisula > Spisula subtruncata. The sequence goes on from OY787678.1 coordinate 16,106,885, forward strand.
GATCGAAAACATGGGTTAGCGTTCGTAAACATAGGTTCACGTTCGTAAACATAGGTTCACGCTCGTAAACATAGGTTCACGTCCGTAAACCCATGTTTACGCCCGAAATTCATAGTTTATTTGAAAATCTTAGTTTTTCGTTTGATAAACTAGGTTTCTCGATTTAACTACTGATTTCGGTCGTTATCCTATGTTTACGACCATTAACCTATGTTTACGCTGGTAAACCCTGGTTCACGCTCGTAAACCATAGTTTACGAAATACAACCCATGTTTTCGACCGTAAACATAGGTTTACGAACGTGAACCTATGTTTACGAACGTGAACCTATGTTTACGAGCGTGAACTATGGTTTACGACGTTATCCTATGTTTTCGCTCGAAAATATGGGTTAACATTCGTAAAACCTGGTTTCACGTTCGTAAAACCAAGTTTATCGACCGTAAAACCTAGTTTTACGCCCGTGAACATGGGTTTACGAAATTATTGGACATTTGGCTTGCCATATCCGTTGACATTGCCTGAGTACACTTTACGGCGAGGTAACACGAGCATAATTATGTTGTTGGTCTGTTGCTCCCTAATAGATTTGTCTATGCACACAACTCTTTATACAGACGATAATGTGATAATGGAACGATATAATATTTATTGGAAACCATAAATAAAACATCTAACAACCGGTGTTGCAGAGCGGTGAATGAGACAATTAACATACGTGTATATGCACAGTAATATCACATAGTTATACTCCGTCATGCCCACTGACTCCATTCATAAAGTGTACATTATTTCTGTAAATGTACACTTTTGTGAGACATTTTCTCAGAAAACGATTGGTCAATTTAAGCTTCAAACTATTTCAGATTTGCATTACCACATACACAGTTAAATAAATGTCACTACTGATTGCCTGAAGACTAAAAATTCACAACAAGGGCTTAACATGACTGTGCTACTGTAAACTAATCAAATTTGCAGCATTACATTTTAATCAGTGTCTTTTGTGAAACTTAATAACAAAACAAAGAAATGTAGCGTTAATTTTTTATATTATATTTTTTAGTCTTGGTTGATCTAAATACTAAAACAAAATAATCGCAATTTATCTACACCCCAACAATTATAGGGCAATGGCTAATCCTTTAATATTGCTGTCCACAAAGTTGAGAGCAAAATCCATCAAAATTGAATTATTTTACGTTATTGGTTATCAGGAGGAATACTGCAAACCTATAACCAATGTATAAAAAAATAATTTACATTGTGCAACCGACAAGAATCTTGAATTATTATTATACAATGATCGAACACGTGATTCCACTTAGAATCACTCGAATACAACATTATATTGTGAAAATGAATGTTTAAATTAGAACATGTGTCAATTCATTACGGCGCTATTATAATCATACAAACAAATATCTATAAAATTAAACACACTGTCTTAACATCAACTGAGCAGTTTTAGATATATATAAGAATCCGGTTTAAAATTAACATTACTTTTATAAATAATTCCATGACAATCATCTATTTTTAAAAAAAAATGAAGACAAATAATATGCTATATACCTTTGTGCATCAAGCCTTAATCCATGAATGTGGAAAATAATTGCTTGTGTAATCTTAGCTTTTATATGTTTTATTAATAGTTTCTTGATTTTTACTCAATCTATATGACAGTTAATCCCTCCGATGTGTTAGGCCATTTTCATGTATACATCGTAAATTTGATTCATTTTACGTTGGTATATTCTTTCAGACGATAATCGTGAACGATTTTTAAAAATCCAAGATGGCTGTCGGCGAAGACGACCAATCAAAAAGCAACACAGCCTATGACGTACCGGTGTGTCATATAACAATTACCGATGACGTCACGAGCTCAACTGGTGAATGTGGAACAAGCAGGCAGTCGACGGACGAGACTGGTCATGAGCGGTTGCTTAGGAAAACGGCATCCAGTGAAGGGAAATCCATACCCCACTGTCGTGCCTCAAGACCTCCTCATTATTTATATTTCGCTATTTTGGTAAGTAGAATATCACTATGTGCAAAAATCAAATCGCTTCTTTCACAAATCTGAAAGTACAGAGGATCTCTGCTGAACTACCTAGTTTACAGTGAAAGAGATGTGTATACTGAGAGAGCTTAGCATATACTGACTTTAGTACACTCTCTATACATACAGGTGAATAGCTGTAATACAACATGCACTAGAGAGGTCATTTGAGCGTGACCTCCTACGGAATGTTGTCAGATTTATAAAAGCGTAAAGGAATGGAGCAAATGTTAGGATCTGATTTAAATGAGATTGGCTCTGTGCTAAAATCTGCTTATTCCGAAGAAAACGATAAAAACCAATGTTTCATGTTTGTTTGAAATACAGTACTCCGAACGTTCTAATGAGTATTGGACATATGTGATGCTGGAAAAGGCAGAATAAAGATACCAGCAGAAGTGAGAAGGTCGTAAGAACAAAATCGACATTTTGAGAAAACTAGAAAATACTGTCGAAAAATTACCCTTTAATTATGATAAAACTAGCTGTTTCAACGTCAGTTTGGTCAACATGACAAGTTCCAATTTTCATGAAAATAGATTTGTGATGTTGATTTTAAGTATGTATTGATTAGTCTTATAAGATGCTAGTAGCACTACTTACGATCTTCTCATTTAGTACATCGACACATTTACATGTTGTTTTTAGGACTATAGAAATAAGTATACGGTATACAAATGTTCAGCCACTTATCCTGTTTGTGCATATTTGTATATGCCAGAAATTCATAGGATAGTTGCATATCCTTATTTATAAAGATATTTGATGTCCGTTCCGTTGTTTCATACAAATTAAATTATATAATATAGTTTACATATGAAATACGCGGGTAGAAAGGAGAACCGACAGTTTCCATTGAAATTTTGTCAAACGGTGGTTATCTTTCACCTCAGCTGTATGTTTTCACTGTGATTCGTATCTCCCTCAAATTTCACATGAAAGTTGTTTTTACTTCTTGAAGAATCGCTATTTTCCCATTTATCCATGGTTCTAAATGCATGTGCAAGAATGTAAAATTGCTATCAGAAAGTAAACATGATAAAGTTTTATATTTTCAGGTAGCAATATTTTGCAACTTACCGTTTGGATGTGTTGCCGTGGTTTTCTCAATCTTGTCCAAACGTAGAGGTCTTGCAGGGAATGTCAAGGACGCTAAATTCTGGGGGAGCGTCTCAAAATGGCTGAGCATAGTGGGAATCGCAATAACCGGTGTTATAGTAGCTTTTATCATCGTGTACTTTGTCCAGATCGACAAAAACATCGTCGACACACCAGAGGAACTAAAGATTTCGGAAGGATAGTGTGGGGGTGTTTATGAAATAGTGAATGCAGAGCATCTAACGGTATGGAAATAAGGAGTGAAGGTATGGAAATTAGTAGTGTCGGTATGGAAATTAGTGGTGACAGTATGGAAATTAGTTATGACGGTGTGGAAATTAGTGGTGACAGGAAAAAGTGATAATTTCTAATTGCCTTTGGAATATTTGTAACTTATTTGTTGACAATTACTCCCGGGAAGCCGGAACTCTCAGAAAACTGGACTTTTGATCCTGGTCCGGTTTTGGTGGCGTTTGTACACATAAACATTTACATGTATTACTGTTGTGTTCGTCTTCGTGTCCTCTTAGATGTAACACCGATTGAAATCACAATCATGGTGAGTGAATAAGTGATAAGACTTAGTGTCGGTGTAATTTGGGTTTGTTAACTTCGGATAAAATAATCAGAGCGATAAATTAACTAAAACGTTTGTCAGTGACGTGAGAAAGTGTGGGTGTTGTTTACATGTACAGCTGTAGTGCATTTTTGTCGAACGATTCGTGAACGAGGATTGCTCAAAAAATATACGCAACAATGGAAAATATGCCAAAACATTGTTTCAGCACATTTTGAACAACCCTAGTTAGAAATCATCAATTCATCGACACTTTTTATTGCATAAACTTATACACTGTATTAAGCGTTACGCAGCGCTTTACTTGTGCATCGTTATTTCCCTAGAAAAGCAACGGATTACAAATGCCACGACGAATCCAATTATCGGTCGATTATGAAACAAATTCTGCAACTTGTATTAATCGTTATCAACTATTACTACCAACACCTCATACCTAATGGTATACATCGTCACACTAGAGTCTGAAAAGAAAAGTTTAGCCAGTGTTTCCTTTTTGTGCCGGGTAACAAGCAAAGAAAACACTTGTAACATTTGTTTTTCGTCTTTGGTCACAATGTATTATTTTGAACATTTGTGTTTCGTCTTTGGTCACAATGTATTATTCGGAACATTTGTATTTCGTCTTTGGTCACAACGTATTATTGGAACATTTGTGTTTCGTCTTTGGTTACAATGTATTATTTGGAATATTTGTGTTTCGTCTTTGGGCACAATGTATTATTTGGAACATTTGTGTTTCGTCTTTGGTTACAATGTATTATTTTGAATATTTGTGTTTCGTCTTTGGTCACAATGTTTTATTTGGAAGTTTGTGTTTCGTATTTGGTCACAATGTATTATTTGGAACATTTGTGTTTGGTATTAGGTCGCAATGTTTTATTTGGAACACTTGTGTTTCGTATTTGGTCGCAAAGTATAATTTGGAACATTTGTGTTTTTCGTCTTTGGTCACAACGTATTATTTGGAACACATGTGTTTCGTCTTTGGTCACAATGTATTATTTGGAACATTTGTGTTTCGTCTTTGGTCGAAATGTATTATTTGGAACGTTTGCGTTTCGTCTTTGGTCACAATGTATTATTTGGAACATTTGTGTTTCGTCTTTGGTCACAACGTTTTATTGGAACATTTGTGTTTCGTCTTTGGTCAAAATGTATTATTTAGAACATTTGTGTTTCGCCTTCGGTCGCAATGTATTATTTGGAACATTTGTGTTTCGTCTTTGGTCACAATGTTTTATTTGAACATTTGTGTTTCGTCTTTGGGCACAATGTATTATTTGGAACATTTGCGTTTCGTCTTTGGGCACAATGTATTATTTGGAACATTTGCGTTTCATCTTTGGTCACAATGTATTATTTGGAACACTTGTGTTTTTCGTCTTTTGTCACAACGTATTATTTGGAACACTTGTGGTTCGTCTTTGGTCAAAATGTATTTTTTGGAACATTTGTGTTTCGTCTTTGGTCGAAATGTATTATTTGGAACATTTGCGTTTCGTCTTTGGTCACAATGTATTATTTGGAACATTTGTGTTTCGTATTTTGTTACAATGTATTATTTGGAACATTTGTGTTTCGTCTTTGGTCACAACGTTTTATTGGAACTTTTGTGTTTCGTCTTTGGTCACAATGTATTATTTGGAACATTTGTGTTTCGTCTTTGGTCACAATGTATTATTTAGAACATTTGTGTTTCGTCTTTGGTCGCAATGTATTATTTGGAACATTTGTGTTTCGTCTTTGGTCACAATGTTTTATTTGGAACATTTGTGTTTCGTCTTTGGTCACAATGTATTATTTGGAACATTTGTGTTTCGTCTTTGGTCACAATGTATTATTTGGAACATTTGTGTTTCGTCTTTGGTCACAACGTATTATGTGGAACATTTGTGCTTCGTCTTTGGTCACAATGTATTATGTGGAACATTTGTGCTTCGTCTTTGGTCACAATGTTTTATTTGGAACATTTGTGTTTCGTCTTTGGTCACAATGTATTATTTGGAACATTTGTGTTTCGTCTTTGGTCACAACGTTTTATTGGAACTTTTGTGTTTCGTCTTTGGTCACAATGTATTATTTGGAACATTTGTGTTTCGTCTTTGGTCACAATGTATTATTTGGAACATTTGTGTTTCGTCTTTGGTCACACCGTATTATGTGGAACATTTGTGCTTCGTCTTTGGTCACAATGTATTATGTGGAACATTTGTGCTTCGTCTTTGGTCACAATGTTTTATTTGGAACATTTGTGTTTCGTCTTTGGTCACAATGTATTATTTGGAACATTTGTGTTTCGTCTTTGGTCACAACGTATTATGTGGAACATTTGTGTTTCGTCTTTGGTCACAATGTATTATGTGGAACATTTGTGTTTCGTCTTTGGTCACAACGTATTATGTGGAACATTTGTGTTTCGTCTTTGGTCACAACGTATTATGTGGAACATTTGTGTTTCGTCTTTGGTCACAACGTATTATGTGGAACATTTGTGTTTCGTCTTTGGGCACAACGTATTATGTGGAACATTTGTGTTTTGTCTTTGGTCACAACGTATTATGTGGAACATTTGTGTTTCGTCTTTGGTCACAATGTATTATTTGGAACACTTGTGTTTCGTCTTTGGTCACAATGTATTATTTGGAACATTTGTATATCGTCTTTGGTCACAACGTATTATTTGGAACATATTAAAAGTTATTGGTAACCAATTCACATAAACATTAACAATTAGGTAAGGCAGAAGTGCGAGCCACCACTTGTAACTGAAAACCTCTTCAATCCTCAATCCTCTCCAATCCGAAATGTTTGTTCAGTCCGGAGGGTGTTTGGTAGAGCTGTAACGGTATACCGCGGTACACGAAAGACCGCGGACTTCAGTCCCACACGGTTCACGGTACAAGAGTTTCAAATTTCGGTACGGTTCGGTATAAGCTATTAATGAGCAAAATAATATCCAAAGAACGAAAATGTCAGAAAGCCCTCAGATTATATATAACTACCATGTATCACTCGTTTTACTTGTATTAAGATATGCCTTATATTGTTGATATTCATTTAATTTAGTTGATAGCCGCATAATAATTGCTGTTATAGAATCAATAAATGCATTGTCACTCATAAATTGTAGTATTTAAGCTGCTGTTTGAGAATATTGTATCATACCGAAATATACCGAACCGTTAGAAAAATTGACGGTACGTATCATATCGTGAGGTGAGCGTACCGTTACAGCCCTAGTGTTTGGATTAGGGAGCTTCTACTGTATACTAGAAAAAAATAAGTACATCGTTCGTATACCGTTCGTGATCGTTCGTATACACATTGTTACGGAATTATTTTTGTGTATACGGTAAATATGTGTTTGTAACAATAAAGTGTATGTATAATCTTTCAGCTTCTGCAGTTTTTCTTTTTTTGTCTTATTTGAGTACCGAATATTCGATTTTCATTTGGTTTGCAGATTTAGTTTAACCTGGTTACCAATATTTAGTAGTTACAACCTTTGTAGTTAAGGTCGGGCACTATCATTATACAATGGCGATATAAAGACGAATTCAAGATGGCGGAACATTAGAAATGTGATAGAGAAGCAAACACTGTTAGAACAAGTGAACTTTTTATTTTCAACAAAACAAACCAGAATAAATAAAGTCGTGCTATAGTGTTTTCCTTTAAATAAAGACAGAGTTTATATCCATTTTAAATAAATGAACATTACAAAATTTATTTTCAATCCAACAAAGATATTAGTCTGTTACTCTATTTTCAATTGGGCGGGGCTTACAAATAGTGTTTATCGAACCGTTAGTTTATCTAACATAGGCGGAGTCTACTTTTCCCTATAAATGTGGAGCTTTATGATTTTCATCCAATACAGGCAGAGTTTAAAAATGAAGCTTGCTATTTTTTTTAATCACGGAGGGCTGTAACGTTTTATGCTTTATCCTATGAAGGCGGAACCTAAATGATGCCCACCACCATGGGTTGTATCATATGTTTGTATGTGTACATTATGACCATCTATGGTAAAATCGCAGCCTTGGTTCCTTCTTGTAAAATAACACACAGTGTATGCAGCCATATCATATTCCGGACTTGTACCATACATGAACGATCCTAGAGCTTTGGTTTTAGCCAGCCATTCAAAATGGACGCCCAAAACCTGAGGCTGAAAATAATGACGAATATTTTTAAAATAAGGTGATATGTACAATGTAACTTACAACGGTAGTACAGAATTAACAGGACTGATGCTATAAAATCAAAATATGTTTTCACTGAATTTTAATTAAATGCCCGACGCTTAACAAGTGGTGAACTTGATAGCAAGATGATTGGACCAAAAGTTGTTTCAACAATAAAGATTGGCCATCTGGTTTAGAAATATGTCAATGTATGATGTATTGACTAATGAAAACGCTTCTTACAAAATAATGTAAACCAACCTGTTTAGAGAATATGTAACCCATGTAATTCAAATTTCCCGCCTTTTCTTGAAGATGAAATTGAATCCAATTGTGAAATCCGACAACACCACTCGAGTCTGTTTCTCCCACATATACATGCTCGAAACCTGAACTGTCGTACGTGTGACCATGACGGGGGTAGGTGTCAAACCAGATGTGTCTCAGTTGTGTCTCTAACGAACTCCATGTTGATCCAACATAACCTGCAGACGCAACAGTGTTTTTTTAAAGAGGCATTCCCTATAACTAACATATCTTTCTCTACTATCACATTAAATGAGCTAAATGTACAAAGCAAATAATTATCATAATTTGTCAGAAGAAGATGTGCGTAAATATGTTTCATTAATGTCAAAAATATATTTAAATCACCAAAAATAATCTATCGCTTCTAGCGATTTATTATTATGTGGTCGAAGGGAAACAACGCTTGACTATTTTGTTTCGTTACGGAAATACGTTTTTATTCTTTTCCCGGTAATTAGCGCGAGCTTTTTGTTGAAAATTTTAAGCAATAATGATTCTCATTAAATGTATAATATTTCTGAATTGATTTAAACGATCAAAGTTATAGGGAACGCCTCTTTAAAATTGCAAGCGATGTTTAATTATATCACATGCCTTTCCTTGTATCCAGGTAAGTATAGCGAGTACGTATAATCATATAAAACATATATGTAGTATAAAGTTATACTACATGGGTAAATTTTTCGTTTTTAGTGGCATATAATATAAAGAATCTATCACTCGTTCAGGAAATATTATTAAGCTGGCAAGAAAAATAAAATTTCCAAAACTATGTTTTATATCAATTGACAACGAGTAATAGATCATCTATAAGTCGCAAATTTAGTCTATTTTATGACTTCTCATGAAATAGTGGCCATTTTTGTATGGCAAGTATTTTCTGGAAACTTAAGTCTGCGATGTTAAATGTTGTTTAATACTTTTGACCCAAAAAACAATTTGTAAGAGAAAAATACAAGATTCATAGGTTACATGTAGGCATTCCGCTATAGTCTAAATTTCTCAGTTTGTTAGGGTTATATACTTGTCTTCTGTAACTGTCCGGTTATGTTGAAATGAGTATAGTTTTTAACTAAAAATAGTCTTTGTGCTCAAACAAGGATATGGGGAAGGCAGCACTCAACTTAACCAGCAAGGCACAGAAAACAGCAACACCACAACCTAACATAACCTTGCGAAAAAAGTCAAAGTACCCGCTGTAAAAGCAGGATGGCCTAGTTTCACAAAGATATAGCAAAACCCGATGACCCCAAGTGACGCAAGTCGATTGTCACTGGAATGGTTACATCAGGAGCAGTACGATCGTTGAAAATAAGTCCCATCTATTTATCAGAGTCGAATTTCTTCTGTCGGCACCTATATAAACAAGGATATGATGAAATCGAACAGGGAAGGCAGCACTCAAATGAACCAGCACACTATGTGTGGCACCCAAACGTGTTGGTACTCGTACATATACAAATGTAATAGTTACACCTTACTCAAGTAATAACAAAGCCACGAGATCCTACTTAGTTGGTTTTAAAACTACAAAGTGGAAGTCTCGAATAAATGAGTAAAAGTATTGTCTGTATACACTTGTTAAATGTTATAAGTACACCATCATGTAATGTATATATCTTTTTTATTTTACATACTAGCATGTTCATTTTTGCGTGTCTTCATGTGAGTAGTATAGCAGTAATATCCGATAATTCGATAAATGTAATTTGCCCGCTGCGAGCAGTGACCCGTGAATTTTTAAATTATGCAAAATGCACGTGCAAAACAAATGTTTTACGCACGAAGTCTAAAAATATTACATACACATTGTCCATCAATACCCACATCAGGAAAACACAAAACCGGAAGAATATTAAACGATAACAGACCGTGCAAGAGAGGTTTGTGAAACAAACACGTCTCATGACAGTAAATAGCCTAGTACGGTTAAGATCACCACGACCTTGACCTTTGAACTCAAAATTATAAGGAGCCTACATCTGATGATAAGGAACCTCTTTGTAAAGTTTTCTTATGGTGTGAACCAGTGATTGTTGTGTGTTCAAAGGTCATGGTGAGTTTGGCCTTAGATCCAAATGACCTTGAAATTGAGTCAGGCCGCCTGTGGAGGATGAATAATCTCCACTTAAAATTTTAGAATGCTATGTCCACCCGTTTTGGAGTTATTGTTGGAAAACCATTCAGCATGTCGACCGACCGACTATTTGCACGTAACGCAATGTACTGTGTTGGTGTACTTATAACATTTAATGAGTGTAGTGTTTAGTAACGTAGTGATCTAGGGGAGGTAATGTAGGACTAGAACATAACCTACCATGTAGGTGTAAAAACTGCAACGTCTTCTGCATCACCGTCGTCTTGGAAATGGCGTCAAGGAACGCCGTTATTTCGTTTCTTTCCGTAGTTGACGAATGTTCTGACGTGCCAATCACGTGGTTATAGTTGTCAAGGAGATTGACAAGAGCAGCGTACGTGGGCTTGTGTAGAAGATAGTAGTCATCTACATGATTAAACAGCCTGGAGACAAAATAATAAAAAAACAATCATACCATTTTATGGATACGTCACGTAACGTCATGTGACGTCATAAGATTATAAACAGGAAACTGTGGTCTGGTTACCATTGGTTTGAAATTCTGATATTCTTTAACCCGGACATCTGACAAACTTCGTCCGATGACAGCCAGCGTGGCCTATCAGTAAGTCAGTATACATGTATAAAATAAGAAGGATGTTACCTCCTTAAGTGACGATGGACAATGTCTTGGAAAATCTTCACTGGCGAGAATTACGACGCAGATTTTTCTTATCTCATTTTTTTACCCCGTGACTCGTCCACGTGAACTGCTTATATTAACTACGAATTAGGTAATTATGCACATGGATGATGTAATTGAATATCCGTATTTATCTTCTTACGTACATTTTATTTTTTAAAGTTATTTTTCTTACTAGTATTTGTCAGTGATGCAAGTTTACTTAGGCATGTGTGTGATTATTTACGACAAAACTTACATTCCTGAAGCCCGGTCCGATGTAGAACCGGAGCTCGTGTGACCTTGTAGATTTGCCGTCACACTTGTAGCAGCATTGACATCACTGTGCCATAACGATGCCATGAAATCGGACAGTTGACCAAAACTAACAGCGCCATGTGTAAACTCAAGATCCCCTAGAAAAAACATTCATTTTCGAATTCAACTTGCATTTGAAATGAATTTTTATTTAGTAACACAATGCGACAAAGCTCGAAGTCATCCCCGAAAAGACAACTCCTATCTATTTTTAGCATCAAAATTCGATGAGTCATCAGAATTCCATTACAATGAACACGGTTGCTAATTAACCCTGTTCAGAAGAGACATGAACATTTTATGAACGATCTTAGTATCGAATGAAGGTTTTAGTAAAATAAAAAGGAAATACATGTACGCGGTGTTACTGTAAACGTAATCTATCGTTTATGTAGCCATATTTGAACTTCAAAGGGCTGCGAATATCAGGTTTATAGATCAAATAATAATTAAAGCGCCTGTAACCTTAGAAACAGATTAAATATGAAAGCAGGAATTCATACAGTAATGAGACTATATCGATCAAACAAAAAATCGCGTGAAATTCACGAGAATGTGTAGGCCTGTATATTAAGATTATATTATTTTATACATGCATAAGTCTATGCAAGTTATAAACGATGACTCACATGAGAAATAAATTTCCTTCGATAATAATATTATACAGGACATTTCGTTATTTGAGAAGTGATCGGAACAGGTCAAATGCTCGAGATAAATCGGGTGCTCGAAATAGCCGAAGTGTGGCATTTTATTGATGATACAAACAAATTTTTTATCCATTGCCTTAGATAAACCATTAAAACACTTCGATAATATTACACGTCTAATAATTTGCAATTAATGCCGATACTCGTAATAACGAAGTTTTCCTGTATCCATAAAATGACCTCGCTAAATCAACAACCTCTCGACGGAAAAGCAATTGCAAGGTAATTGACATATGTCGTATAGATATAATGTCAATTGCACAAATCAAATGAAGAGAATTCCGAAAGAGAATGCATGTATTCAAAAACATTAACAACAGTGTGTTCGTCTGATAAATATAACTGACAAAACGCTTCTATTGATTATTATACAATCATTAAATATTTGTGATTTTTTCAGGAAGTTATCAAATTTCTTCGTGTTTCTGAGACTGATCCGCTATTGACAATGATCCGCTATACCCTAAACAACTGTATATTGGTTTCCAGACGAAATAAACGCATGTATACATACCAGTAATAAACAGAATGTTTAATATTAAATAAATACACGTTCCCATGACTCCGTCCGCTTTTATCTTCTGTTGAATAGTTCAACAACGTGACCAGGATTGTCGTGACTTTATACGTACTGGAATAAACCCTTATCTGTTGGCAATGGTTGACTTTTAGCTAAGATTTCGGTTGACTGTTTCCGTGTGTTTCGTGGCACTCACTTTACCCCCCCCCACCTCCTTGATCCCCAGGTATGGTCCGGTTCCATGCACCTTTCAAAATTGAATCTTGCTCCAGGGGGGGGGGTCAACGGGCTTTTCTACCCATGGGGATTATGACAAAATGTTTCACTTGATGGTGGGGAATTATACCCCCCCCCCCCACCCCCCAAACAACAACAACACAAATATTCTACTTTTATGGGTCTGCCCCTTGAAGGCTTCTACCAGAAAAAAATTGATAGGTATCTCCCCCGGCCTGCCAAAATGTAAATACGACATTTACCGAGAACGGAAATGGTCGAGCTTTCACGATTGGGTTGCCCGGCTGAATACTACAAGGGGGACAACTTATATGTATCATTTAGACAAGTGTAAAGCACATTTTCTTCCCTTTATTTGCATTTTTCAGACAAAACATAAATCGGAGCATACCAGTGTTCAATAACTGTATAAGCATCTGTCGTTAAGTCTACTAATAAGTCACGACTAGTACCACGTTAAACGATTCAGTGAGATCCCTAAGCGGACAATTTACGCAATCAATAAATCAACTGTTTGAACCAGGCAAGATCTGATTAATTCCAGGAAAACTGTCAAGTTCAAGTGGAAGCCGGACAGTACGGTGAACTGGTGGCGGGGAAAGGGCACCCTTGGAAGGCGATTGAACTGAAACCTACTTCTCTTTCTATTCATTTCACGCATAGTATACTAGTACTTAGATTACTATAATACATTTTGTAATTGTGTTCGTAGGGGTTATACACTAGGGTAACTGTATCATTGATAAAGACTAAAACAAGAAAAAATGTTTTTGTAATATGTTTTCTTTTTTTTTCTCTTTTTCCTTCACCATCAATGATATAGTTACCTGTGATTCTGCATAGGCACTTGGTTCGAATTATCTCAGGGTCCCCAATATAAAGAGTATTTGGTACTCCAATCGTACAAGGTCTAAGGACTTGGTAGTTCTGGGGCCTTATTCACCAACAATGCAAGACTGAAACTCAGTCTTAGACTTAAATTTGACAACATTGATAACCACTGCCATTTCTTTGCTCTAAGATTTTACTATGTGAATCTGATTATTTGCTGTTATCCACTGAATATGTATGTTTACCCATAAATATTAAAAGTGGTATATCTATAATAGCAGGAAAGCGATTAGAACATTTGGCTGTTTAATTCTGAGTTTTAGACTTACAGCATTGGTGCATAAGGCCCCTGGATGCCATAACTAAATGTTCTTTTATTGGCGTAGATGAAATGGAATGCTTTGAATCATCAAAGACTTGGACTAAGAATTTGGCAAATGCTGAAACTATGTGGCTATGCTTGGGATTCTGCTATTCATAGGCCAGCCTGAACATTCGCCATGCATCAAATTGACAATGGTTAGCCAAGTTGTCAGGCCAATCATGTGGAGTCTGGTAAATGAAATATGTTGATGGATTTTGATTGAAGCATGTCTGATAAATCAATCATGTTTATCGATATATACGAGTTAATAACAAATATCTTACAAAGCCAACAAACGTTCTCGTACATTTATTTGTTCTTTATCAAGTAAACTACACCATAGTTAGCGATAAAATGACGCATTAAGCAGTCAATAGACTCTAGGCATTGTGATGTACGTCATTCTGATCCCCTCAGTCTTTATCCACTGCAAAACCGGAGAAAAACGGAAATGACCGAGCTTTCTCGATTGATTTTACTTACGAAATGATCGGAATACCATGATTTGTTCGCTTCACTGTAACTACGCACGCACTCATCGAGTTCATTGACATTACGAGAGAGAAATTAGGTCGCGCCCTCCTTTCTCGCGCGTAGGTCGATGTAGCGTGGTGTTATTACGCGACCGAATAAAAAGTGTGCTTGATTGTTTCCGTAGGATTTTGACCTCGTTTCTGTAACATATTCTAGATTAAGGTTGACCAGGCTTTTAGCAAATAAAAAGCGATGTTTTAGTCATAAAACGTTATCTAACCAGATCAACCTGGTCTTGGCTAGGGTCTTTGTAAGTTGACTGAACCTTCGACCGAAAATGCTTGTCCTATCAGCAAGAACGGTAATCTTTAAATGGCATGTCAACCTACATGTAATTGACCAGTTTGACATACTGGTGGAGCATCCAACTCTCCTTTACAGAGCCAGTCAATAGCACATTGAACTTTTTTTACTTTTGTACAATTTATTGTTCTCTGCGTTTTCCCAAACAGGTGTGTTTTAGGCTGCCATTAATTATTCCCTGCACCAGTAGTACCTATGGAACCGTTGAACAGGCCTAAGTCAGTATTTGTAATAAGTACAAAAAATGTACATCTAAGCAAAGACCTAAATTAGAGTCATGAAATTTTAATTTATTTGTCAATCTAGTTTGAGTACAATTTGTATAAAATTATATTATCAAGCATCATATATATTTTTTATAATTGTGTAATGTATTGTAAATTATTTTGTACAATAATGTGAAGTTCAAATAACATAATCAAATAATTTTGTATTTGGGTCAATATTTGGGTCAACCGATAGGTGTAATGTCGTAATACATGCATTATGTAATACATGTACTATTAAAATTGAAATTGATACTTCTAAAAGGCCAAACAATGACCGCCTATGTAACAAAGTATATAATATACTGTAAAATCATTAATTTTCGTGGGGGATTTAATTTCGTGGATTTCGTGGTTCACTTCAACCACGAACTTTAATCTCAACGAACATTGATTTTGACCCTTGATTTATTACCTGAAATGCAAATCCACGAATTCAAGTCCCAACGAAATTGTCTTTTTTACCAAAACCACGAAATTTCCTCCCAACGAAATTAAATGATTTTACAGTATAGTATAATTATATATAAAATAAACTCTATACTCTATCAAGGGATAGGAATGACCTTTATATATGGAATTACAAAATGTACACGTAAGTATAGCTTTATCTTTAACCGATATGCCAATGAACATTTATAATACAGTGACCCTCTATTCCAAGAAAAACACTCTCACGTAGGCATACACGTACGAGTAAATATTCCGTATTCAAAGTGCCACGTGACAAAAATCAAGTGACGTATTACTACGCGGGTCGATGAACTCATTTCTTTCTATGTTATACAATGTACATCGTCTATGACCCGATTCATCAATCACTAAATCATGACACATATACGTAGATTCTAGAGGCTATCAATACCCAAAATTAGAAATATCTAGCGTAGCGAACAATGCTCTTTGTGATTTGGAAATACACCCACAGAAAAAAATTAAGGCATCCATAACCAGCGGTACCAATACCCACATTGACTTACATTTGGCGGCGCGAACAATGCTCTTTGTTGACTGATGAAGAAAAATACCCTAAGAAAAAAATCGAAACCTCCTTGACCAATGACATTCAAAACAAATAACATTTGGGGTTTGATAAATGACATTTACGAAAGCTAACCCCAGAGGGATGATGTTATATTTGCCCAAATTAATTATCAATCATCTTTTCATGGGACAAAGCACGACCTTCCATTATCATTATCATTATCAAAACATATCATATATAATGCCATAAACAAAAACGTCTTAATTGTAAATCAGGTTGAAGGTCCAAGTATAACAAATATTAATTAACTAAATAACCTTCGTTGAGATCTCAAGTACAAAAATGTACGCCGCTGAAGGTCGTTTACAAGTATGTAATTGTCCTATTCGTAACGTTAAAGCACTTTAAAACACTTGTTTGACTTGTATAAGTACACTTGAACCTTGGCAAAAAATCAGTTTATGTCCCAGTTTTCAGAAAGGCTGCGATTATGGTTAATGTGTGCCCACTCGCTAAATTAATTCTTTTTCTGATGTAGGATCCAATAAATTCTATTGTGTAACGTAAGCTGTAACTGACATGGCATTGCTCGAGAGAAATGTGGAGTGGATTTTGTAGGAAAAAACCGAATCTGTGTTCGCTAGGTCGTTGATCTAGCTATACAATCCTCACAAACACGTAATGTTATACTGTATGTAATTAACTAATACAGCCAAATATAATACAGATGGTCATGTTGATTATAAGTTAACAAATAGAGCGACATTTTGGTGTCAAGTGAATCATTTTTCCGATATTTTAATGAACTCCACATTATATTATTTACAGAGACCGTTCAACTGTCGATTTGGTCCACCATTCACGACAACAGTTGAAAGGGTCGTAAGTACAAAACCACTTTTTGAGAAAACAAGAAAAAAACTGTCGGCAAACTACTCTTTACTTAGGTACAAATCAATTATTTGAATTTCAGTTTGGTCAACATGACAAGTTCCGATTTTCATGAAAGCAGACTGATAAGAAGCGCCTTTTGATACCGGTTTCAAATGTGTGTCTCATAAGGTCGTAAGCCAGCGAGTTGTACTCAAAGGCCCTCGATGCGATTTTATGGTCCGGAAAATAAATATTACTCTTACTACATACGTAGTAAGTAATGTAGTAAGAGTAATATTTATTTTCCGGACCATAAAATCGCACTACGTATGTAGTAAGAGTAATATTTATTTTCCGGACCATAAAATCGCATCGAGGGCCTGTGGTTGTACTTGGTTGCTCTCATGCTTTTTGTACTTGCATGTTTTTACCGATGTTTGTACGATAGACTATTGTGTTTACTTCAACCACTGACTGCCAAGACCAGATCTTGCAGACTCAGTATATACACAGCATACTTGTGAATGGTCAGTAAGTAAGTTCGAGTAAGTTTATTTTTCAAAATTCCAGAAGGCCGTAAACAATTGACACTCGGTGAGAAAATGATGGTTACATAATTGTGTTTATTAGTACTACATTTAACTAGGCAGTATCGGATCACCGCGTATTTTTAAATGCGAGGGATCACTAAGGGTTTTATTTCGTATATAATGCTTCGAAAAAAAAACATTTTCAAGAAATATGTTTGGACAAGAAGAAAACCAAACCTATCTATGTCAAAAACAAATAGATTAGTTCAATCCAGTAAGCCTAAAACCTGGAGTGTTCTGGTTTACTCCATATCATCATATCAATTGCAATAATGGATCAGAGTGAGCCCTGAAAAGGATCATTCGCTACATGCGCAAATGCCAAGTCAATTTTACCCAAGAAAAAGCAATTTGGACAATGACAAATAGCAATTGATGTAAATGATAAATACAGTTAGTAGTATTAATAACTATTTTAAATGAACTGTATGTAGACATCTTTAGTCATTGATAGCTCTAGTCTCCATAGTATCTATACGATTCCGGCTGATGCCGGAGTTTGGTAGTATCCGGCGGAAGTGATAGTAGGGAAAATGCACGATTCGGGCGTGGTTCTCGTGTACACACCTTCCGGTAATGATCGCTGAGACAATAACCAAGGGTATCACATTCTTCTTCTTCTTCCACTTTCCGACCACCATCAACAGGTTGATTCAGCGTGACAGGGCTGCAATCAGGTAATTCCACTAACTGTTCAACCTAGTCCAAGCTCCTTTGGCGATGATTATTCCATTTCAGTGATTATTTCATTTCATGATGTCAACTTGCTTGCCTCGGCTATTTCGGGGATAGTGGTGATAAGTTGAATTTCCCATGATCTTTTCTTTCTGAAATCCGTATTGATTGTCGTTCAAGATGTACTACTGTTAACATTTGATTTCAACTGTGTGTAATTACTGTACTCACTGGGCACACCGTCTATTTTTAGAACGGGAAAAACCGTTACTTGGGAGACGGGTGGTTTTCAGGGAAATAGTGGTTTTCTATCCTCTGACTTATGATCCATAAACCTCAACTAGCGCACCGTATGCCTTAAGGGTTGCCACGTTCAGGTTGCCATCAATTTCTTCGAAAAGATCACCTGATTAAATAAATAGCCGGTACAAATTTTTAATTATCAAATAAAAAAAATGGCACCGGTCATTTTGTTTAATTAGAGAATCGTTTCAATGAAAACGATGACAACCTGTACGTGGCAACTCTTAAGGCATACAGTGCGCTGTTTGAGGTTTATGGATCATAAGTTGTTAGATAGAAATCACATATTTACCACGTCCAAACCGAAAGTCACCCGTCCCAAGTAACCGGTTTCCCAGATCTAAAAATAGAGGGTGTACCCAGTGGTACTTATTTTTCCTAGTCAACGATTGTACAACTCTTTAGGGAACATCACAACACTATCGTTTCATAGGAAAAATATTTCTGATCTGCAGTGATCCAAAGTGCATTGTGCAAGAACTGTAACTCTATCTGGTCTGATTTTTAAATTATTTCCCTTTGATTGATATTGTTGCTCAGTTCAACTTATGAAATTCTATTGAGTTTGTTTATGTGAATGATCAAGAGCATAAATAATACAACCTAAACCTAATAATAAGCTTTCAACAGTCAATATAAATTTACAGCTTAGCAAATACTGGAGTATAATAGTGGGACCAACAATAGAATAATAATATTAATTGTCAATACCAGGCCTAATCCAGTTTGTATATTCAACAGTTACCTTAAAAGTTCAAAAGTTCACCAGTCTTTGGGAGGAGAGAGGGTGGGGGTTGAGTAATGACCTTAAAGTTTAAAGGTCAAAGCATGAATACATAATCTGCCCCGAAATCAACTTGCCTCTTACAACAGGTGACCCTAGTCTTACTGTAATACTAGCAGTTACCATTAGGGACCAGTTAGCCCTTACCACCATGACCTGCTTTGAACCCCCTAAAAAGGGTCATAGAGAAGTCAGGAGGAAATACAATCTGTATTGAATTAAGCAATCTGCATGGACCCCAACAGGTGATATCATTCTTGAACTGTTAATTTCTCATGCATATGCTTTGACATCTAAATATTGAGGAGAAAATAATAATATGCCTCTTGTGTATTTTACTCTCTCTATACATGTAGTTAGTTGTCCCAATCAAAATTCTTACTGTACCCAATCTTAGGACTGCTTTCAGTTTGTAATTTAATGAGGTAGGCAATACTGTACCACACTTAAGTCTGCTTACTTCAACCTTTCCCACTAGCTTTTATTAATGCATCAGGCAGTTGCAACCATGCCCCCACCACCAGAATAGGCCATGGATAGCTGGGAAAGTGGCTGTGTATTTACCTTCCAGCTTCCCCACGCACTGCCAGGTAATGTGGGGAATATTGTCTTCATGGACAAGATTTAGTTGTCAGGGGCCTGGGAAATACCAGAGATTTTACCGATGAGCAGTCCCAGCAGGGTTGGCAGGAGTCTGACAATCAAAAGTAAAATTCTTTCTTTGACAATGCAGAGTCACATTAAAGCAGGATATGCATACATTGACTTTCCACTGGATGAATGCCAGTTGAGCTAATGATCAAGGTTTTTACCATGCCTTGGGAAGTAATGAATGTCAGTTGAGTTAATGATCAAGGTTTTTACCATGCCTTGGGAAGTAATCCACTATTTCTTTGACTTAAACCTTTTCTTCTTTTTTCAGTGCAGAGCCGATGCAGAGCCAATGCAGAGCTGTATGAAAGGGGCACATATACTTGCGCTGAATGGGTCAAGGTCCCCCCGGGTACTACTTCACCGTACCCGGGGTACTTTGAAGTATACTTCACCGTACCCCGATTTCACAGATAATACTTCACCGTACCCGGGTTTATCGCCGATGTTGCAAAATAACAAATAATAGAATAACGTAAACCGGTGGCCGTCTCGGCATTGAAAAAATATTGTTCAATAAAAATCAAAGAAATAAAAACATGAATTTTATTCAAGAGTACGTATCCAGGGGAGAAGAGGACGAAGAAGAAGTTAATATTCAGGCTGGTGGAGACGAATTTGCATATAATCTGTTGAAATATAAAAAGCGCGCCAAAAATGTCAGTGTTTTGATTTCGGATTATGTTCCAAGCGCAGTCACGTGACCATCATGTGATCGATTTTTACGACAATAAATTCTTTTTTTAGAAATTCGACGGTAAAACAAGATAAATATTATGGGTCGAAGTATACTGAAATGAAATGTTCCTACCTTCCTTTCATGTATAATTTTTTTGTTCGGCGATTAAAATCATATCAATTTAATTTTTTTATCAGTAAAAATGGAGTACCTGTAAGCATACTGGGGTATGGTGAAGTATACTACTAAGTACCCTGGGTACGGTGAAGTATACTTCAAAGTACCCAGGGTACGGTGAAGTAGTACCCGGGGGGACCTTGACCCATTCAGCTATACTTGCATGATGCGTCCATTGATTTTCCTGATGGATGAATGCAAGATGAGTTGATGGTCAAGATTTACCATGCCTTGGGACAAAATCAACTATTTCTTTGACTTAAAATTTGTCTTTTTCTTTTTTCAGTGCAGAGCCATCGATGCAGAGCTGATGTAGAGCTGTATGAATGGGGCACATATACTTGCATGATGCATCCATTGATTTCCTGATGGAGGAAATGTCAGGTGAGTTAATAATTAAGATTTGACCCTACTCAGCAAAATTATCAGCTACTTCTATGAGCTGATTAAATACCTACTTTACACTTGGCCTAACACCCCCCTTCATAACAAGCTGACACTACGATATTACTGTAACACCATCATAACAAGTTACCACTCAGTCTGTGTGTGTATGTAACTCTCCAGTTACACATATGACCTCCAAATGACCTTACCTGTCTGAGGTCAAAAGGTTAATAGTCTATATGTATATGTTTGGTTAATTGAAGGATTGGTCATGCATTATGGTGGAATGTTGGATCTTTTCATCACATTGTAAAGAACATAAAACATTTTTAATGAACGATTGATCATATACAATAATCTATATACAATTACCAATGTATGGCTAACGGCTATCTCTGGTTGCGGCTTTGAATGGCATGTAGTTAATATTTCAGTCAAGATAATAATAATTATATTGTGTTTTTGTGTGTGTTTTTTGTTGTTGTATAATTAATAATTTACAGTCCTACATTACAAGGTCTTAGGTCTAGGGGTGATATCACCTTGAATATCGAATGCCGAACATAGCCTTTATTTTGCCATGCATAGCCTTTTAAATATTTTCCAGTCGGATTTCTGCTGTAACTTTTATTATAAGCAGATAACTAGGATAACTATCTTTTCAATCCTTACTGTTCAATTATTTTTTATCAATTATTGTAGATTTGATCAAAATTTGAATTTTGTAATACATGTAACACATTAATTAGAAGTCATTTGTATGCTAGACGGTTCAGGTCAATGACATTCATCATAAGATATTGGAGATTTTATGTAAAATAACGAAATGCAATACTTCAGAAATAATTATTAAGTTCTTGTATTCATTTGAATGACATGTACTATAATGTTTTGTAAAATGAAAGTATTTTAATGCTCCGGCATCTACTGATGCAGGAGGCATTTTCGTTTGGTTGCTTGTTTGTTCATGCTTTCATTTGTTCGTCCTTCTGTCCATACGTCCATACGTCCATTCGTTCATCTGCCCGTTACCAAATGTTGAAAACAAATATTTTTGAAGTCCATCAATGCATTGCTTTCATACTTGGCATTAACTTGTTTACCATCCTAAACACATTACATTGTCAAAGCCATGTAAACACTATCAGACATTTCAACAGAATTATGGCCCCCTGAATGACTTAAAGCGATTTGTTATGCACCAGGTTTCCACTAGGGCATAAGTGTTTACTGAACTCAGTCTTGTCTTTCATAGAATTTCTTAAATTTCATGACTTGCAGCTTGAAGCACATGACTGTATCTTTGATAAAAATTGTTTTTACAAGTTTGAAAAATTTAATTTTGCAACAAAAAAACCTACATTTTATTTTTTATCAATGATACAGTCATCTTGCTATAAAACCACTGGCCAGTCATTTAATTGTATTACTGGTCATTGTTTTTCCCAGGTGGCTAAGTTCTCATAGTGTAAATGTTTAATTGATGAATAGTAAAATTTATGACTACAATGTATAGCTATAATTGGCTATCAATATATAGTCATTAAATAAATGTTGCCCTTCTTCAAAGGATTAATTAATGAGGGTGTTTCATTAACAGGTGTTTCGTTTAGGCAAATTTTGTTTTAATTTTATTGAAAACTGTTAACTTAACTTTTATCATGAGTGTATGCTATAACTCTTGCAAGGTTCTAGAGAGAATAAAACATCATCAAAATATTTTACTACAAAATGGCACCCATGTTCCCAATATCATTTGTCTGAGTATCTTCAAACTTGGTAACAATGTTTATGAACACCAAATCTAAGTTTTTTGTTTGTTTTTGTTTTCTGATTTCGTGCCAACAAGGGTAACCCCACCCATTTTCCATGGCTAATGTTTGTCATAGACACCAAGTGTCACTAAACTTCATTGTAAGTCTTGACAACAGTATAGAATAGTGGGAGAATTATACGAATGTTCTCTAAAAGTGATGTTGATAAAAATCTGTATTACCAAATTGATACATCTTGTTATAAATCAGATATCTAACATTAATATTGTCATCATGCCAAAAATAAAGAGGTTTTTTGTCCTTCATCATTAGAGAGTACTCTGTGATTGCTCTCTGTCCTGGAGTATAATGGACCTACTTCATTGACCTCCAAAATTGAAGAGCAGGCCCGGATCCAGAAATTTCTGAGTGGGGGGGGGCACGAGGTATGTACGAGGTATGTACGAGGTATGTACGGGATTCCGGGGGGGGAGGGTAATTGCTTAATATGTGTGTGAAAATGCACAGGAAGGGGATACATTTGTATATGTGGGGGAATCCATAGTTACCTTTTTATGTTATCAGCGTCAACATGTACATTTGTGTATGTTCGTTCATATTAGTAAGTGTTCAGATACAGTATTTTATATAGCAGCTTTCATCCTTTGACCATTGGAATATTATAACATAAGTAGGGGGGTCCGGGGGCATACTCCCCCGGGAAAAATTTCAAAACAATGGATGAATCTAGTGCATTCTAAGCCTCTCTGGGAGCCCTGAAATATCTTTTTTTCTTAATTCCGCGAGTTAACCTTAATGGGTTAGTAATGATTATTTAAAGTCCCATTAACGCTCAAAAGCAGTCATATTTTGTGCCCAAAATGAGTTACTTATCGAGAATGTATTATGTTTTTATAAATATTGATTACTGTGCAACAATAAATTGACTAACACAATATGGATAATTCTGGCCTTTCATTCTAATGTTTTGTTTACTGTTATACACGCCGAGCTTATTTTCGTCAAGTACCGAGTGCACGCGAGCGTGAAGTTATTCACATACGTGGGCGAGTACTAAATCTCGGTGTCCGCCGGTATCTTTTTGAAACTATAGAAACTGTCGATATCGCTGGTTAAACATACTGTATATTGCCTTGTATAGAGTAGATTTTGTTATAACTAAGCTTTGGTGGGTTGGTTGGTATTACTTATTCACAAACATTGTGACAGTTTTCTATTTAACTATACATGTGCTACTTGTATATTACACTTTTTCATCTGTTAAAGCCAACGCTTCTTTGCGGCAGTTTTTAACAGGATTGACAGAAATTAAATATTCATAAATATTTATACTTATATTTTAAACTAAAATGTCTAAGACCTGCCGTCCACTAGGACCGGAAGGGTTCCCGAAGCAGAAATTTGCCAGATCGAGATGGTTCGGCATGTCCTCGCGATGTTATGGAACCCTTCCGCATCATTCCACATTCAATCCACATCTTCGGGACGCTTTCTGTGAGGCTTCGTAATCATGTAGACATCCCGAAAAGTTTCCAAAGTCGAATCGATGCCAAAAGCTCCCCGAAAACACCGAAGGGATGAGTTCTACACACGGAAGCTATGCCGATTATGTTAAGATCACAAGCCGAAAAGCGAAAAGTTACCAAAGGCACCAGTTGATCGTGGAAGACGTGATGCCGGGTCATCAGCGTATATCTCGAATGGCAGCGGATGCGATGCCGTCAGTTTACCAAGAGGTTCAGATAGTAGTTCGGCATCGTTTATACACTTAACCAAATTTCTAATTGGCCACCCTAAAACAACATCATGTCATCTGATATATTATATCAATAAAATTTAGGCAGTGTAATTTGTTCATTCCACGCACTAATTTATCGATTTCCGAAATAAAATGGCTTATTCATGTAAAAAATCATGGCAAATATTTTTTGCACGTTGGTCTCGCAAACAGCTTGGAATATTATCGTACTTGGTATATGCATTTGTTCCCTGTTGATTGACTTTTCTTAAAAACACTACAACGTGTCTTTATAAATTAGTTTTTAACAAATTGCTTTTAGAAGAATACAAATAAACGAAACCTCGATACTGTCCAATTTTATTGATAGAAAATAAGTTCCTCGCACTAATTCGAGCTAAACCCCATGTTATTATAAATATCGCATTTTTCAAAATGACGTTTTAGCATACATGTCTGGATTTTTGTCATTCTGACACCCTCAGCGCGCCCCATGTTACTTATTCTCGCCAGTATACATGTTTTTCATTACATGAATTTGAAGGGTTCCCGAAACGAGCATGTTGTAATCAGCATCCCGCCCGCATAGTATCGGGGTCTAGTTGACGTAATAAAGGTCTCAAACATTATTAAATAGACACTTAACTTCTCAATATGTTATAACCTAATGAAAACAATCTACCCTTTAATTCACCCGTGATATATTACACTCGATTACCCTATACAATATAGTGCAATAGGATACCGGCGATAACCAGTACCGGAGGATACCGGTCGGTATTTGACTTTTATTTTAATGCATATACATGTACTCGCATAAATCTGTCATCAATATATGTGTCCTCGATATATTACGGAACTTTACGTACTGTCTTCGGAACGACCCGTCGATTTCAGATTGTAAACAAAGGAGTATTTTGTGTGGTGGACAAAATACTCCTTTGTTTACAAATTGACGATTTGCGGAGATTATTATTCTTAGGATAAAAGTCAACATAGATCAAATATATGCTGATTCTATGACATTTGGGGAGCTCTATAACCTGCCAATGTTTCACGGTGTTATTTGTTAGTAAAATATAGCTATTTCTGAGACTTTATGGGACTTTAAAAATCAAAAGGTAATATAATGAGCTAGGACAAAATTTCTCTTGTAATTGATTTCTGTCATGCAACATCTACGTATTAACACATACATGTACATTGTGCAAATGTATATTAAAAATATTCTGCGAGCGAAGCGAGCACGAAAAATGCCCATCTTACAAATACTTTTTCATCTAGAACATAAGAAAAAGTACCCATATTATTTAGAGATATGTAAGACTAGTTTAGGCCGGACATTATACATTTGATATGAATTATTGAGGAGGCAAAACTATGTATGACTCCTTGTTCTGACATTGGGGACCTGACCCCTGCAGGTCACATGACTCCTACACCCATGAATTGTGACATTCAGAAGCATTTTTCGTATATTGTAAGTGCTCATTCGCTTAGTCAAAATAGTCAATTTCTTTCTGGTGAAATATATTTACAGTTCATAAGTATAAGTTTTGTAGACATACTGTCAGCTAATTAACCCACATAATACGATAGAACATGTACATGTACATATGCCTTTCAGACAGAATTATATCAGTTCCGTTTTATAGAAACGTTGTTTTTATCGCCAGAGTCATAACATTCTTCGAAGGGCACAGAATAAAAACACATTTCAAACAATAGTAGTTGATGTACACCTATAAAGTCTGTGGCAGTCGCTTTCAACACATTATTCTTTAGGTTTTTTGGGGCCCCCGTGAATCAGTGTAACGGCCACCAGTGGTTATGTTGTAGACGTCACAAGTAACCACAAATGTGACATAAATATTTGGCAATAATGAACAATCTGGGCTCGTCGTAAGAAGTACCATTCGCAAACTTTGATTAAGGTGGGGATAGGGCGTATTATAACTTCATTTTCTGTAGACTAGTCGTAATATGTATTTTAAGTTATTTTCTTCCATTTCATTCAGGAACAAAATAAAGTGTGTCTGTTCAATATCTGTTTTATTATTTATTCAAAGTTTTTTTTAAAAATCTCAGCCAACTGGGGGGGCACGGGCCCTCGTGCCCACCGCCTGGATCCGTGCCTGAAGAGCACCGTAAGTTTTGTATTTCACTCTGAAACTACATGTACATTTTGTCCCTTTCGTGTGCAACAAGGTTGTATCTCTCTAAATAGTATTTATAGAGATAGAACCTTTTTGCGACATCAAGAAGAAAATGCCGTCTTTCAACAACCATATAGGAAGTACATACTTTATTTTCCTCCATCATTGAAGAGCTCCATTTTGAGTTTTGTTTTCATTATGGAACAACAACAACAATGACTAGAGATTTTTTTCTTCCTCCAATTTAGGAGAGCATAAAAGAACATTCATACATGATTAATCACTATGGAAATTCCAAGACTTGATTTAATTGTACTTGTTTTTCTGCTGATTAAGTCCAGAAGGACTAATCTGGATAATTGAATGTCCATAACAGACTACAGTGGTCAATAATTATTGGCGAGATAACAAGACATATTAAGTACTGTCATTTGTTCACCGTTTATGTCCAATCCTAGGACACAAATTTCTGACCAATTTACCCAGTAGATATAATCAAGAATAATGTATAATTGGCCAGTAAATACACAAAATAAGACAATTCCAAATATTTATGGTCATTCGGGTCAAGAGTAAATTAGGAAAAATATAGAGTTGTAGGTAATTAAGATAAACAAGTATACATTAGTGGGTGGGGTGATGGTTAAAGGTCAGAGTAAAACAATGTTTGATTATATACTTGTATTTACCAAGGGGTAACCCCATTACATATAAATGGTACAAGAAGGAAATTGATATGTATATAGTTATATAGCTGATTTTTTTTCACCCTGGTGTGTCAAATTTCCATGAAAATTACTGTTATTGACGAGGCATTTTCTATGTGCACACCTACTCAACTCAAGCCTAGAATGAGCACCACCCACAGTTTTGTGAAACTTATCACTGTTGAAACCGAAACCGGCTCAATAGTTTTTGTAAAACAGGTCACAGATTACGCCAGAAACCGGCTCAACTGCATGTTATTTGAGCCAGTTTCAGACAAAAACTTTGACTTTCTATTGAAACAAATTAATTTGTGTAGGTAGTGCTCATTCTCTGCTAGAGCATCGGACATATTTTATCGATTGAAAATCGGTTGAAGAATAAGATACTAAAGTAACAATAGTTGTTAACTTTTATTTTTGTATTTTTACTTGCAGACTTAGCCAAAGTGTCATGTGGTATGTCCACCCTCAAATTGAAAGGTTGGTACAAGTTATGTTTCTTCAATAGAGAATGTCAATTTGCAACAACAATAAAAATAAATGAATGAGTCTTATCTGCCTTAATGAGGATTATTTATAGCTCTTTGATGTTTGTTTCAGGTATTTTTGCATTGGAATATTAATCATAATTATATATGTATACTGATCATTGGTATCACGGCCTAGGATCAATTGCAATCATTGGAATTCACTCAAATGACTTTCGGATAAGGCCGCAATTATGAGCATTTAAAAATTAAAGAGGGTGGGGTCCATTTAGATAGTGATTTTAAGATAATTGGTGCCCAGCATTGCCTGTAAAAATGATAGTGGTTTGGTTCTGATGCAAGTAAGAGTATAGGAGGACAATCTCAACAAAGAAATTCAATCCCCACGAATATTGATAATTTCTACTGCATATTACTTAAGTGAATAAGATATTCTTGAAATTACTTCCCCATGAAACTATCTTTTTCACCAAAACCAAGAAGCTTGTTCCATTGGAATTAAATTATTTTACAGTAATTGGTTCCTGGCCTTACCTGTAAACGTTAAAGTGGTTTGGTTCCCAATGCAAGTAGGGAGTATAGTTAGTATTAAAGATAATTGGTTCTGGGCTTTGGTCTCTGATAAGGTTAATCATAGACCTGGTAAATCTGACCAAGGATAGGTAAGATAGTGATTTAATTGCCAGCCAGAATGGTCCATCATCTGATAAAACTGATTGATATAAAGTTAAATGGTAATTAATTGATTTATAGGTTTCTGTGTGTGTATTGTAGCCATACCTGCCATTAGTACTCCTATTAAAGTGGAGTTACTCCAATTTTCGTTGATAAATTTCTTGTTTCCAATTTCACTTCATGCCTTGCACAAAAGTAATTTTGGTTCATTTTATGATCTTCAATCCCATATTTATAAACACTAGAATTAATACATTCCTTTTTTATGCATCTTAATCCCTTTTAAATCACCTATAAGTGCATCTTATTTTTTATTTCACTATCATGGCAGGTATGGAATGATTGTACTTTGTGGAAGAGGAGTATAAACTGCATGTTGTATGAACAAGTCAACTTCTGTTTATTGCAATAAGTTATACACGTTAAATTGTAAAGTCTGCAAATGACTTGAAATTATAGATGATTTTGCTTGCAATAGGTCATACAATTTGGTTTGTAGTCTCCCAATTAGTTACACAGTGACTTGATATCATAGAAGATTTTGCTTACAATAAGTCATACAAGTTGGTACTTCAATTAGTCATAAGAAACTGTCACTAATAAGTAATTCAAAGCCTTCTCATGAAAAAAGAAACCAGTTGATTCTTGTATCATATGTATCAGTACAGCTAATATTTCATTCCCAGTGATCTATTTTTTCATCCCCGGTCATCAGCTAATTTTTCATACCAGGTGATCGAGCATTGACCACATGGACACCTTATTGACACATACAATATATTATTTACACACTGGCTAACAATGTCACACCTATCTATATGATACTGGTCATGATTCATGTAAAACCCAATTACGATTTTTTATTTGGTTTGATAAGGCTAAACCTTGTAAATGTAGTTTCTTGTTATTTTTGCCATATCTTGACCATTTACTGAGTTGCAGCCATTGTCCAGTTGTAAGTGCTGAATTTGTCACCAGACAACACAGTTTTTTATTTTCATTAAAGCATTCAAGAAAATTTGTGTTGGTGAAGTCCCTGCTCCCTATGCCTCATGAAGCCAATTTATTTAGATCGGGAGTATATCGCCGAGCAAAAAATGCTTGGTGGGACCTAGGCTTTAGAAAGCTGCTATTGTGATAACATTTGTTTAAAATAGTGTTCAATTTCATTATGTGAATTGTATGAACTGTCTATGGTGATTAGAATCCCGTTATAATTATCATTGACGAAATGTCGTACATTCTTCTGGACAATGAGGTTAATAGACTGTTGGGTCTAAAATCACCGAAGCCTGAAATATGTCATTGTTTGAATGTGAAATTGTGTGAATTTTTGAAAGCCCATCCTACACAGTTGAGCAATGTGGTCAATAAATTGAATGACTCATTTGTCTACTAGAACACATTCCTGTCCTGCGTGGTTTTCAATATTGATGTTATTTTTTTTAAAAATGGGAGGATAAGGATAGCCAATCATATGATGTGTTAAAGACCCAAGAGTTTGATATAGTGTGATCTGATTGGTCGGCGTTATCCTTAAGTCAAGTAAGATCAATACAGAATAGCACCCATAGCACTGACTGGGGGACAAATTACTCAGAAAGGATCTAGTAGGTGCTTTATCGATTTCCTGGTAAAAACCGGTGTTGAGGGGGTCAGGTTTATTTATCTAGGCTATAATTTATGCCTTTTTGAAGAAAAAAAAGACTTACTGGCAGACATTTTATGATTATCAACTCAGATGCCAGTCCGTCACCCTTTGTCCACAATTCAACACTGATCGTAGTTGTTGGAACACATCATTGGCGGGCCTTATTGGAGGGAGTCAGCATTTAGATGATGCAAAGACTTGGATATATGAACATCGGCTACCAACTAGTAAACAGAATTACACACAATCTTGTTGAAATCCCTGCATATATGTGACATGTGTTCTTTTATCCAGCAGCCTTACACTCGGGTAATTCTTGTCATACTGCCGGACAGGCACCTACAGACACTCCTTCTTCCCATCATCTATCAGACTCTATCAGACCAGCTGCAGGATTCCATTGCCATGTTCCAGACCACTCCACTAGACACACCTCATGATTTAATCTGCTTTTGTCCTTCACCTTTGTTTATGTGCCTCACTCTCATCTTGAACATGTTTATCACACAAGTATGCCAATGCTCCAGAAGAAGGAGAAGAAGAAGAAGAAGATCCCAGTATTTGAATCTTAGTACTTCTTCCTCTTATGGTGAACCTGACTTTTAATGTTGCTTGTTTGACTGGTAACATGTTCAAATAAGCCATCTCAATTTTCCCTGATAATGACTAATCTTTCTATTTCTCGGAATCATTCATGTTTAGTTTCCTGGAAATTTCTCAGATTTCATTTAAGCCTCCTTATATGTATATGGATACTGTTCACATAATTATATTGGCAGCCTTGAAGATGATGAACTGAGCATACTACTGTATGATACTGTATTACTATACATTGAAATCAATCTGGCTTTGCCATTTCTGAGAAAAGGAAAAGTTTTTAAAATAGACAGGAAGTGAACCTAAGTCATTTCAGGTGAGTGAATTATTTGTATGATGAAATAAAAATATGAGGAAATCAAGCAGGGAAGGCAGCAATCAACTTAACCAGTCGAGCACAGAAATGTAATATTATATATTTTGAGTGGAAGGCAACTAAAATGTCTTATTTAATTTTACTAATCAAGAATGACAAAAAAAATACTGACTCAAAAAAAGTTAAAAACTATCACACTTCTGACACCATTGTTGTGGAAATAGACTCCAGAGACCTTTGTTGAATGGTGAATTTGAAATGATGACAGGAATTTGTAATTTGTATCTCTGATTTGATACTAGTAAATAGTTTTATAAATGTCTACAAAATTTATTAATTTTTGTTGGTTTTGTTAACTTTTAGCACTGTCCTGTAAGATTATGTCCATTATGATGTCATCTTGGTTAAAAGCTGTGATTTAGTTGCAAAAGGACCAGGTGGAAATATAGAGCATGACATTTTGACCTTGGCAAGAGCAGACTCAAAGGTAAATAAGTTCTTTTAGAATTATTCAGTTACATAGTTTTGCTCAGAACGCTCAGAAAACATCATGAATCTTGGCCTTTCTGTTTTTCAGTCAGAGTGGGTGAAACTTTATATGTTTGTTTTGGAATTACCCTGGAGGGTTGTTGTAAACTGAAGGTGAGAAAAAAGGAGTCAAATTTCAGATTTTTGAAGTGTTTACATCTAGTTAGTAAAAACACAGATTTGTGGAAAGGGCTTGGTTGAATCGCAATAATAACCATCATAAGTTCATTCTGTAACTTAACATGTTCATTCTACATTTTTACCTCCAGTTGAAGAGTCTTGAACTTTTTTACCTTCACAAATAGAAACTTCATGAATTTGTATCAAATTTTATCGCCAGAGATGTTATTATTTTTAAAAAAAAAATCCCTGATTGTCAATTGCATTGTACTGAAAGAATGATAAAAAGCAGGAAAGGGAAGGGAGCACTCAACAGAAAAAGCCAAGTGCAGAAAACAAATATAGTACAGACCACAAGCACACGGCATGACACCCAACACAAAAATGATCAGAAAATGAAACTTTTAAAACCACTGCACGTGACCAAGGAGTCTTCTCTGAAAGGGTTAGGGTAGCATACCCAGATTCCTCGTGTATCAATCCACTGTTTCTGCGCAAAAAGTTAGTATTTTATTTAGCCTGAGTGTTGAAAGAAGCTATTTATTCATTTGACACAAGGAAAACTGAAAGCTGTTTATGCTCAATGCATCATATGATCATGTATTTTCTGTTAACAGCTTAATGAAGTGATCATGAGGGAGTACTAGCAGCTGTAGTGTGGTAGACAACATGCCAAGATAAAACCTTCCCTGTAGGCTGGTCAGTTTACTTATCTCTAGAAGTCTTAATATCTTTCTTGACAAGTGAGCTGTAATTTTTGTGTAAAAATAATTTGTTCCTTTGGCGCAACAAGATTGTATCTCACTTCATTCTATATAGAGAGATACGACTTTGTTGTGCCAAAGGGATAAAATCCTGACTTAGTGTGAGCCAACTAAGCCCCTCCCTATCCTTGGAACAATTGCAAAGCCTGCTACATGTACAGTACTGTAAAAATATAACTACTATATATTGTTGCATTTTTATAGGTTGATAGTGTTTTGTGACAAGTTTTTAAAGTAAGGCCACATTATGAGATTTCATTTTTAGTTTCCAGTAATTAATTGAAAATATTTATTTTTCCATGTGTGGTCATTTGGGGTTTCCCCAATTGGCCTATGTCCACCAGCTTTGAGGGGAGCTTCCAGTAATGCCTGGAATTTGTGTGTGCTCTTGCTAAAAAATATGCCTGTAATCTGAAAATAAAACAATTGTGGCCTTATTAAGAAAACTATAATATATACATGTGTACTTAATGTTTGTTTAATTCACATGAATTAAACTATGACTGATTAATGTTGAATGTGCATGAGTTATACTACTGTGTATTAACTGTTGAAAATTACTGCAAAATCCTTAATATTTCAGGAGGATTCAATTGCGTGGGTTTCGTTGATCTCAACCATGAAACTAAATCCCCACGAATATAAATAATTTCTATAGTATATGACTTTGTGGATTAGTTATCCTTGTAATTACATCCCCATCAAAATAGTTATTTGCACCAAAACCATGGGATGAATGAAATTAAGTAATTTTACAGTAATTACACTTTTCATGTTTGCCATAATCAGTGTTGGCTTTCGATTAATAAAACATTTTTTTAATGAATTAAAAATAAATGTGTCAAAATGTCGTATTATCATTTCACCTTTTAATCTATTATTAAAGCATTATAATTTTGCCTTTCAGTTGAAGGTATGTTGGAGAATGACTGTACTGGAAACAATAATTTGAGAAATAGGCAGCATTGCTCTCGGGCCGGACTTTACAATATCAGGGCCTAGCAGCTGTCTGTGAGTGCCTCATGAGTTAAACAACATGAACAGTGGGTTTTTTATGTATATTTTTTACTAATTTATTTAAGGTCGATTGTGAAACAACTTATATTAACCACTCTCGAGTCTCGACACCTCATTCCTGATGTTATCCATCGCCATAAGGGTATGAGATAAGAGAAGTCAGATTTCCTTATATGCTGAACATCAAGCAAGGAAATTTCTGGTGCCATTTTTATTTCAACTTAGGTGTGACGCGGCCTGGGATCGAACCTGGGACCTACCGCTCTTGAAGCGAATGCTAAACCACTAGGCTATCGAGAAGATGGAGACTTTTGTTGACTCCAGTGCTACATTAGGTACTTAGTATAAACAAACATTGTAACTTTAAATTATATAATCATATTATAAGCACTAAAGGCTTGGTCACAACCGGACATGCATTTTCTGTGGCTGTGGTCGGATGCTACATTTTGTCCAAAAACATTCTTTGTACAAAAAAAAAACAACAACAAAAACTCTTGTTGGGAAATGAGGTAATTTTTGAAAAACCTGATTTTTTTAATTTCTACATTTATTTATTGTTTTCTTTATTTCAGGTGTCATCAACTGCAGTTCAATCAGAGACTCTATACTTGCACAGGACGCAACCCACTGGGTCAAATACTGCAGTGTGCCAAGCAAGAGGGCTATCATGGTCAGTGTGATAACCTACCCTGGTATGTAATACACATATAATATTCTAATATTATGTTACTGAGTCAGTGTGCTTTGACTTGTTGCTTGTGTCATGGATCATGCCCTCAACCTTCTATTGCTGAGTTGGCACTTTCACAAGTTGGTTCAATGGCCACAGCCTTGTTACATGTGCATGTATGTAGACCAGTCTAAGAACATTCTCCAGGCCAGCAAAACTTACCACTTTAATACACTGGATGGTCAATCTACCTGACTATAGTAAAACTATCCCACTACATAATACTTCAAATACATTTGATTTGTTGCTTGCCCTCAACCCAGTTGTGCAGTGACCACACAGCCTTGTTACATGTGCAATGTATATAGACCAGTCTTAAGTCATTCTACACACTGGATGGTCAATCTACCTCATACCTGGCTATAGTAAATATATCCCACTAAATACTACATATTTCAAACACATTATTTGAAATATAACTCAGGTTTAAAGCTTTAAATCATTCATATAATACAAATATTAAATGGGTAAAATTTTGCTGGTCAAAATTAACCAAACAAATACTTGAGGGTTTTATCTGCAGTTATTTGTCGGACATTGCCTTTAGCCAAACCATTATGTAAGGAAGAGGTCAGATAGTGGTCAGTGCAGGCCATTTGACCCACATGTATAACAGATTGACCATTACAGTAATATGTGAGGCTCCCCAAGGGGAAAATCGAGGTAGATATTTGATTGATTGTAGTGGGTAATTACCAATGATTGTTCTGATGTTTATGTATATGAATAATTAGTGTTACTTTATGGACTGTTTCTATTTTGGCTTTTTCAGCAAATGTACTGTGTTGTTAAAAGTGTGAACGATTTATTAGTCAATTTGTGCAGTAGATTGATTAACAGTATTGCATGTGAAGTTACGAATGAGCTGTTATTTGTAAATGTGGCTGTATACTTATAATATTTAGAAGGTCATTTTGGGCTATTTTTCAGTGTAAATTATAAAAAATTTGGAGAATTTGTGGCGAATTTTTTATCTGATTCAGTGTTTGAAGACTTACAGAAAAGAAGAATTAAAAGGTGAGTGGTAATTATACAGTTGTTTCATGTATTTGAGATAAACATGTGGTCGTTTTGTTGATAACTGATTTGTAACTTTTTGTGCTGTTTGTTGACCTTTGAATTTAGTAACAGGTTGGAATTGTAAGGGCTGTTTAATTCAGTCCTTGTGAACGTGGACTTTAAAGGGCTTGGTTGAGTTAAAAGGAGCTGCCACCAGCACTGACTCACTGCTGTTGGGCTAGCAATTTTAGTGGCATTGATTACGATATCGACGGTGCCAAACCACAACCCTGCAACTCAATTTTGGCGCGAAAACTTTTTTTGCAGCATCGGCATCTGCTAGACATCCCGCCCATTTATGTCTTGTCGCCATCTAAGTAACGCGATTGGCTATTTAAATGGCGACAAGACAGAAATGCGTGGGACGTCTAGCAGATGTGGGTGCTGCAAAACAAGTTTTCACGCCAAAATTGAGTTACATGGTCTTTTTTCAGAACTATATATGTTCATCACAGCGATTTATTTTTGGAAGAAGCTGTATTTCTATTTTCTGTTTTGTACTATAATGTCTGTGTTCAATGCTGCTATGCATGATGCATTACTATTTAATAGTACGAACAAACAAACATTATCGCTGAATGGGTCAAGGTCCTCCCGGGTACTACTTCACCGTACCCCGGGTACTTTGAAGTATCCCGTCTCTAGATTTTACGCGGAATTCCACGGAATTTACGCGGATTTCCGTGTAAAAATCTGCCGCGGAGTATTGAGACTTTTTTCCATCAACTTTTCGAAGTGATGGAAAAAAGAAAGAAAAAAAGGATTCCATAGCAGTATGTGTATTTCCGCGGAATTCCGTGTGTTTCCGCGGCATTTTGTGT
Organism: Spisula subtruncata; assembly: GCA_963678985.1. Classification (NCBI taxonomy): domain Eukaryota; kingdom Metazoa; phylum Mollusca; class Bivalvia; order Venerida; family Mactridae; genus Spisula; species Spisula subtruncata. The sequence continues at coordinate 16,143,216 of OY787678.1, forward strand.
TTTTCCGCGGCATTCCGTGTTTTCCGCGGCGTTCCACGTGTTTCCGCGGCATTCCATGTTTTTCCACGGCTTGCCGTGGAATTACGCGGAACGCCGTGGAGTATTGGGACGGCATTCCATGAAAAATTCCACGGAATTCCACGGCTTTTCCATCAATTCCAGGTTCCCTCAATGCCTTGGATTGCTTAGCTAAATAAAAAAACAAAATGTAATTATCATTAATACAGGGTTTAATTAAGAGTAAAAAATACATAGATTCATGCATAAAACATAAATGCACACATTCAACTTAATATAATATAAAAGTGATAACAACTGCCTGTCATTTTGATACATATTAATTATTAATATACCATAACCTAATATATCATTATGGCAACACTAGTCGAAAATATTTGTTCCTTAGGTATACAAATTCTAGCTGTTTTCATCTAAATAAATAATGTCAATTCAGTTTGTTAATATCTATTATAATGGTAAGCACTTAAAGATGAGGAAATATAATCATCTGAAAACTCCATTGTTTTTATTGAACTTCTTGATAGCTCCAGTAGATCTCCAATGATCATCTGTATGTAACATTTTGGTGTAGAAGGCTGCTTCTTTAGCAAGCACTCACAGAGATCTGTAAAAAGAAAATAGTTTCATTTATATGATAATTTCAAACAAAACCAATTTACTGATAAATAGCTGAAGTTTGACTTATTTTGTCAATATTAAAATTTATTGTATACTGTCAACATCCACTCCCTTCAATGTAGGGGTAACTCAGATTCCCGGAATCCTAACCAGTGGAGGTAAATGCTGGTTCATAATATTGCCCACTTTTGTGACATCTCGGTCTGAGCTGCTACAGTAATCAAGACTTCATGAAGTAAATAAATAAATCATCAAAATAAGTTTGTATAACTAAACTTGATCTGCAATCAATGTTTAAATTTAAAAGTAATTAACTATAAGTTGTGTAATAGCAGCATCACACAGCTTAAATTTAATATATGCAGTCTAGAAGTCACCATTATTTAAAATTCTGTAAATAGTAATGATACAGTTGTATTCCTAATCATTATAATTAGCAATATATTCATTCAGCTCTTACCCTCAAAAAGTCTCAAGTGATTAACTTCCATTCCTGGCCAGAATCAGACTCTTTTCTAGAACACAAACATTGAGTGGTTGTTGGTCAGTATCATCAGCTGAGAGATGAAACAGGCCACTAAGATGCTCCATTCTGAGGTGTGAAATAAACTGCAGATGGCCATGATTTGGACCTAGAAAGATAAAATTACAGATAAAAAAAATCACAAAATAACAACAATCAGTTTAAGTCAGTGATATTTTTTCTATGTTTAAGAGTTTATTATCTAATTTTTTTTTAAACTATCAGAGTGCCACAAGTTGGCTTATTATTGAATCTTAACATAATTATTGTATTATTTTGTTTGGCAAAAGGAAAGTCTTTAGCATACTTTAAATAATGAATAATAAATCTTTATTTGTATTTAAGTTTACATGAGAATCTTAAGATTAATTCTTGAAATTGAGGGAAAAGCATACTTACCATACATTGTTGTTCCACAGCATTGTTTACTGAATTAAAACTTTCTTCTCTTGTTAAAAATCCTCCCAAGTTTCTCAAGTTAGTTCATTTTTATTCACAATTATAACACTAACAACTCCTGCCATCAGTAAAAAAGTGCAGTCATTTGTACACATGCAAATCTATAATCAAACACTACAAAACCCTCAATGTTAAACCACATTTAGCACTGACCTCCAAAATATTTGAATATGTAGGTCAGACAATGACTGTAACATTTGCTCTGGGTGAGCCCATTTGAAAATGTGGATTGTTTTCAAAAGATGCATGATAAATTGAATTCTCTGGTAGTATTATCAAACATTGATTTAGAAAGTGGACTTTCTCAATATAATTCTGTATTTCTCATTTTCAAAAATATTGCTTAATTCATAATAATGGTCATTTTTACAAAGCTAGTGTCTTAAACTCCCCCACATATCTGTATCAATGGAACCTTCCAATGTGTATGTGTGATGGCTTATCAGATTTCCAGTGGTGAGTTCATGAAGACCAGATGTATGGTTTCAGTTTACCTCAGGTGCTCTGTCTGATAAATACTCCCCAGGGTTTTATTTATGTATGAGTGTTCACAAGTATATATCTACTACTTAGGTCAGTCAATTAATAATCACTGTACTAAATGAGGTGAATTATTATAAGGCGACCCCAAATGCATTGCTGTCAGAAAAAAGAAATAAAAGCTTTTAATCACAAACTATATATCACGAGTAGAGCGAGGATTTCAAGTATTTGAGTCTGATCATAGACTGGTGCAACATGGTATTTCTGTCATTAGCTTACACATACATGTACAAAATATTAATGCATCAAATTATCAATAATTAATATTTTTGTTAAATATTTAATGTGTTGATGAAATTAAATTACGCATTAATAAAATCATTGACTTTTTTCAGTAAAAGAAATATCATTTTGAGACAATTTTTCCACAAAATTTTCTAAGTGTCAGCTTCCATCATTTTCCATCCTCCGAAAAGTTAGAGTTCTTTTTCCATGTTATTTTCCATGTCAGATTTTGACTATGTCCAACTTTACGCGGCAGTTTTTGTATTTTCCGTGGAATTCCATGGCAATTTTAAGGGAGTTGATGGAAATCCGCGGCAAATTTTGATGGAAAATATATGTTCTTCAGGAATTCCATGGATTTCCGTGGAATTCTATCAATTGCCATGTTAATTTACGCGTATTTCCGTGGAAATCCATGGATTTCCACGGCATTTGTCTAATAAGGATGGCATATCTAGAGACGGGATACTTAACCGTACCCCGGGTACTTAGTAGTATACTTCACCGTACCCCAGTATGCTTACAGGTACCCCATTTTTACTTCCGAAAAAAATTAATTGATGATTTTAATCGCCGAACACAACATTTATACATGAAAGAAACGTAGGAAGTTTTCATTTCGGTATACTTCGACCGATAATATTTGGGTTTTTTTACCGTCTAATTTCTAAAAAAAGATTTCAATGACGTAAAAATCGATCACGTGATGGTCACGATACTACGCTTGGAACAAAGTCTGTAATCAAAACACTGACATTTTTGGCGCACTTTATTTATATCTTTCAACAGATTATGTGTATGCAAATAGTGTTCAATTTGTTTTCACCACCCTGAATATTCATTTATTCTTCGTTCTTTTCTCCACTCGATACGCTGTACTTATGAAAAAAATTTTTTTATGCCCCCGGAACCATCGGTTCCAGGGCATATTAAAATCGCACCGTCCGTCCGTCAGTCCGTCAGTCCGTCCGTCAGTCCGTCCGTCAGTCCGTCCGTCCGTCCGTCCGTCCGTCCGGATTTGTTTCCGCTCAATAATTCAAGCAGTGTTTATCCGATCTTCACCAAACTTCATGAAAATGTGTAAGGCCATGAGATCTAGGTCAAGTTCGATAAACAGTCAAATTGACCTAGCCGCTTCAGAGTTACGGCCCTTGACACATAGAAAAATGGCGTTTTTTTTGGTTTCCGCTCAATAACTCAAGCATTTGTCATTGGATCTTCACCAAACCTCATGAAAATGTGAAAGGCTACAAGATCTAGGTCAGGTTTGATAACCAGTCAAATTGACGTTGCCACTTTAGAGTTACGGCCCTTGACACATAGAAAAATGGCGTTTTTTTTGGTTTCCGCTCAATAACTCAAGCATTTGTCATCGGATCTTCACCAAACCTCATGAAAATGTGTAAGGCTACGAGATCTAGGTCAAGTTCGATAACCAGTCAAATTGACCTAGCCGTTTTAGAGTTACGGCCCTTGACACATAGAAAAATGGCGTTTTTTTTGGTTTCCGCTCAATAACTTAAGCATTTGTCATTGGATCTTCACCAAACCTCATGAAAATGTGAAAGGCTATGAGATCTAGGTCAGGTTTGATAACCAGTCAAATTGACGTAGCCACTTTAGAGTTACGGCCCTTGACACGTAGGAAAATGGCGGTTTTTTTTGGTTTCCGCTCAATAACTTAAGCATTTGTCATTGGATCTTCACCAAACCTCATGAAAATGTGAAAGGCTATGAGATCTAGGTCAGGTTTGATAACCAGTCAAATTGACGTAGCCACTTTAGAGTTACGGCCCTTGACACGTAGGAAAATGGCGTTTTTTTTTGGTTTCCGCTCAATAACTCAAGCATTTGTCATCGGATCTTCGTCAAACCTTTTGAAACATGAAAAGGTGTACGGCCATAAGATCTAGGTCATGTTAGATAACAAGATTTCAAATTGACCTACACACTTAAGAGTTATGGCCCTTTACACAAAGAAAAATATGTCAATATCACATTTGCCCAATATATTATGACACATCTGTGACGGTGCTGATATCTTAACGTTACGTTACTATCAAAGCATGCACGGGGGCATGTGTCGTCCTATGGAGACAGCTCTTGTTACTTCTTTGATTTTTACATGTTTCTATATCTACATGTGTGATTTTTATAAACAATATTTTTTTCAATGCCGCGATGGCCGCCTGTTTACGTCATTCTATTATTTCGTTATTTTACGACATCGATTTTTGGCGCGCTGTAAACCCGGGTAAGGTTGAGTATATCGGGGTACAGTGAAGTATTATCTGTGAAATCGGGGTACGGTGAAGTATACTTCGAAGTACCCCGGGTACGGTGAAGTAGTACCCGGGGGGACCTTGACCCATTCAGCATCATTATCACAATCTTAATTGGTTGTAATTGGTTCTAGAATCTTTATAGAATCTATCTATTTATGTTGTATCACTCCTTGAGGGTATGCATATTCTATTCATTATGTATGTGTACACATCAGTAATAACTGGGTTTCTAAATTTCAATTTATGATTTTCGAGTGAAGAATTTTGAGTGTCAAGTTAGGATTTTGAGTTTTGAGTCAAGAATTTTGTGTTTCGAGAGACAGTGTGAATTGTAGACAAGCTTGCTGTCTCGTTGTAGCAACATTTAAAATGGCTTGACTTAAGCTCCCTAGGCAGTGTTAAAAATGAGCCTCGGTTTGGTGCGACTAGTGGTTGTTGAAAAAGGCAGTTAGAGGGCTGACTGTTCAGACTATTTCATCTTGTATATAAATCTTCTATTTATTCATTTGCAAAAATCCCACAAGTTGTCTGTTGGTTGTTATCTGTCATTTACCAATGACTAGCTGGTTGACACATTTGCATAAATTATAAATACTGTACCCCTCTTTAAAAACAGGATCTATCTTTTTGCACTTAAATGAGACAGTTGTAGTCATACCTGTCAAGTGCTCCTATTAAAGTGGAGTTACTCCTCTTTTCGTTGATAAATTTCTGGTTTCCAAGTTCACATACCTTGCACAGATCGGTGTCGGCTGCCACACCCACAGAAGAGAAATAGTCTACCCAGGGAGACACAAATATAGGTTTCCATAGGTAATCATCAGGGGAAGTTAAAATATCACGGAGTACTTGAGTGGCTGAACAGAGTCCTAGAAAATTGATACCTTAACCTTATTGCTAAATTCTTAACTCATAGAAATCGATGGCTTAGAATTAGAAGGTTGTAAGTGCCACTTACGACATTTTAAGATTCATACATATTTAGAATAAACATCACAAGGCGCTTCTTAAGAGCCCATTTTCATAAAAATCTGAACTTGTCATGTTGACCAAAATGAAGTTGTAAAAGTTTGTTTTACCATAAGTAAAGAGGAAATGTCAGACAGTTTTTCCGTGTTTTTTCAAAATATCGATTTGGTAGTTACGACCTTCTAATTCTAAGCCATCGAAATATTCACTAGCAAGTTGTTACTCAGTACTGAAACTGGCAGCAACAGTTGCATTGTCAAGGGGTGTCGTGTTACTGCCTATGTTCATCACCTGTCAATAGGTGTGATAGAATGTAATGTGTACTGACATGTTTTCAACCATGGGTCTGCCATTATGTCTCGGGAATTTGTACCAGTATATATGTTATCTACAAATAAATCTCTTGAATTGGTCTGAGAATTTATATTTATGTCCATTTGTCTGGTTGTGTGTCTTATGGTCTATGTTTCGCCAGCTTAGAATGAGAAGGTAGTAAGTGTTATTGCATAATTGAAATCAACATCATAAGGCACTTCTTATGAGCCTATTTTCATGAAAATCGTAATTTGTCATACTGACCAAACTGAAGTTGAAAAAACTGTTTTACCATTTATATATAAGTAAAGAGTGATTGTCAGACAATTTTTCTTGTTTTCTCAAAATATTAATTCTGTAGTTAGGACCTTCTCATTCTAAGCCTGCGATTTAAAGTTGCCTGTTGCTGTACAATCATCAGTATTCGTAGGGGATTTAATTTCACGGATGGTCTTAACCAGGAATTTAAATCCCCAGGAAAATTAATGATTTAAATTATATAGTATCATTGAAATTACATCCCCCACGAAATGGCCATTTTCACAAAATCTACGAAAAATTGTCATATTGAAATAAAATTATTTTACAATATCATTTTTGCAATGGATCTGAGTGAGTCTGTCACTTTGTGTTTGAACCCAGGCAGAGACATTTCCATGTGGTTAAAATGGTATCATACTGGTAAGCCTCTCTTGCTTGATGCTCAGAATAGTTAGTGCCAGTTAACTACTGGTTCTCGTGCCAGTTAACTGCTGGTTCTCTTGGTGTCAAGATAATGTTACTGGTTACGTCACTGTGACTCACATATTATTGACCTGCAAACAAAATATGAAAACCATTATTTTTAGTGAGTATGAAAAACAAGGCCTTGTTAAAAGTTTACAATTCTATTGATTTAGCATTCAGCTGTCATAGGTTACTAAGTACTGATTCTTGCTGTAGGTCATATATATAGGTCTATATAATATTGGCAACTAGGCTAATTTGATTGTTTGTACATTGTTTGCTTAAATAAATATTTATGAGTTCTAGTCTATTTGATTAACATATTTAAGTAATTTGGAGGGCGACAAATTTGTATAAAATATCATGATTGTGAGATATGACTTGGGGTGGTTTCCTGGACCCTATCACACCTAGGTTGGGGAAAGATTTATGGGCTGCATGGCAGAGCCGTAAAATTATTAAAAACAAATCATAAAAAAATGAAATTGGTTCTGTGAATACCATTATTTAAACAGGGTTTCAATTGTAATGCTGTCCTTGTTTTGAAATTTTTGTGGGATAGTTGCGTTTGTTTTGATTCAGCTAGTTGCCTTTGCCATGGTAACCAATTTCTTCCAGTTAAGCTATCAATCATTTTCAGTTCAATATCAGAGTGAATTTTTATCAATTCATCATGGAACAGGGGACAGATTGGGAATAAGTTGAGCTATGAGTGTTCTATTTAATGAAGGAAATATGTAGGAAATTGGTTTAGAATATGCATGATGTGGAGTCTTCAGTAGTTACTGTAAAATCATTTAATTTCGATAGGAAAGATTTTCGTGGTTTTTGTAAATAAAGACAATTTCAATGGGACCTTATTTGGAGGATTTTGCATTTCAGGTATAAAATACAAGGGTCAAAATTTGTGTTTGATGGTATTTGATTAATGGTTAAATGTGAACCACGAAATACACGAAATTTAGTCCCCCTCGAAAATTAATGATTTTACTGTAGATTATTATCTAGAAATAACACATGCCTCTGTTCCATGGTGTATTTTGGGACATTATCAATGTTGAGGCTTTCAAATCAAAGGACTTAAAGTCATGATATTGATGCTATGGTGTTGTGGTCAAGCAACATTTTTAAAAAATGTGATTGTGACCTAAGTTAGTTTTTATGTCTTGGTCAATGATATTGCTGGCTTAGAAAGAGAGGGTTGTAACTACAAAATGGATATTTTGAGACAACAAAAGAAAAAAAAACCAAACTATTTCAACTTCAATTTTGTCGACATGACAAGTTCCAATTGTTATGAAAATATTTTTTTTTTTAATTGTTTGCATCGAGTGAGACACTTGTAAGTGCATGGCTACTTGGTTTTGTCTTTACCTAATTGGCCTCTCCATCTTCCAGGAAAAAACATAGTTGAATGATCTGTCTCTTTATACAGATGACACGTGACTTATAATTATCGTAAATAACAGACTACTGAAGTTCTATTGTAGTAGAATTTCATGTCATTTTTTTTGTGAAATGAGAACATTATTGGAGTTGATAATCCAACTTTGATCTATTTTGTATTTACTTACAGCAAGGAGTGTAGTGTCCTTATTCAGGAAGCTTGGAGTTCTAAAGAAAAAAAATAATTTTTTATTATAGATAATTTTATCCAATTATGTTGTTGTTGTTGTTGTTGTTGTTCTCTCAGGTACAGCAGTACTGTTGCTTCCTGGTTCACCAGTTGTTGTAATCACCAACATTGTAAGACTGAAACTCAGACTTAAAAATGATAACATCGATAATCACTGCCATTTCTGTGCAATTGGATTTAACCATGTGAATTTTTATCTGATTATGTGTTGTTGTTACTCACTGTCCCCACAGAATGGTGTTTTTCACCAATACCACAAAATTTTGTCCCATTGAAATTAAATGAATTTACAGTACTATAATTGGATAGTATGTGTGTACCTATGTGGTGCAAGGGAATAAAGCCAGCAAAAGGTATGGTAGGCAAACCAACTACTAGACTTAGTATTAGATGATACTAATAGTAGGTACTTCACTTCAGTGTAATTAGGGCCCTGCAAATTTTTTGCAGGTGCCCTGTATACCCTGTCCGTCTGTCTGTCTGTCTGTCTGTCTGTCTGTCTGTCTGCACACACGAAAGCTACCTTAGGTGGTCGGAGGTGTGGCCTAACACAATAGAAATCTATTCAATTCATTCCGTGACCACTTAATTCTTTTGTCCTTTAAGGGGTCGTTCCTTTGATCTTAAACAATGGAATGACCACCTAAGGTAGCGATCGTGGGGGCGTCCGTCCGTCCGCATTTTTCATGTTTTTTCTTTATAACTGTCAAACCATTAAAGGTATCGACTTCAAACTTTAAACATAAGGTAATAGCAACAATACACTATTGTATGCCAAGTTATGTTACTCCAGCTACAATATTGAAAGAATTATGGCCCTTTGTAAAATTACAATTTTCCTCATTTTTCATCTTTTTTTCTACATTACTTCAAAACCGTTACAGACATTCAAATGAAACTTACTATACATATTGACAGTGACAATATGCACATGTGTAGCAAAGGGCAACAACTTTAGCTTTAATAAATTTTGGCTTGTGCCCCTTTTTCGACTTCAAAACTTTAACATTGGCCATAGTTCAAAAACTTTTCAAGATATTCAAATGAAACTTGCAATACTTATTGAAAATGATAACAACAGGGCCCTGATCGTGACAGTGATGGTTCTAGTTATCACTTATAATTACCTCCCTTTATGGCTAATTATGCACAACATTCAAAGTCCGCAGTGTGTCATTCATTGCGGAGTGAGCATATAATGCTTGCTTGAAGCATCCATTTTTGTGGAAGTGGATGGCTTGTACTATGTCTGACTCTTGCATGTGTGGCTAGGCGCTGCTGTCGTAGCTGTGTTGCTTTGGTTTGTGCCCTACTATCTATTTGAATAGCTCGGGTTAAGTTGTTTGTACTGAAACAAGTATTCACCCATACTGGACCTCAGTTATGGAACACAGGGCATAGTGTATAATAGCTTGTACAACATATATATTCAATGGTAGTATTTTCTATGCTAATATAATACTGTAAAATCATAAAATTTAGTGGGGGGGTGAAATTTCGTGGATTTCATGGTTCATGTTTTAACCACGAAATTATATCCCATGGAACACTAACTTTGACCCTTGGATATATCGCCTGAAATGCAAACTCCACGAATTAACGTCCAATGGAAACAGTCTTTTTTTACCAAAACCACAATAACTTTTTCCCTTGAAATTGAATGATTTTACAGTATGCACTGTTGTATTACAAAATCTCAGGTATATTTTAACCTGAGTTAACCACTGCCCAGTGTGTTACAGTGTGTGCTATATATATAGTTTATTGGTCAGACTGAAAATGTGAGCAAAATACACAGGTGGAAAATATTTGTGAATTCTTTGAGTTATTATTCATATCTTTATACTCATGTGGTTACTTTCTCATTGTGGTACACAAATTTGCTGGCTTAGAATGAGAGGTCATACTAATAAGACAGATTCATATTTAACATCAGCATCATAAGGTGCTTCTTAGGAGCCTATTTTCATGTTGAAGTTGAAAAAAATCCTTGTTTTTCCATTAGTAGAATACTTAATACTACACATGGTACATATAACTTTATAGTACTGGCTTTACTAACCTGGATACAAGGAAAGTCATGTGATATAATAGAACATTATGGAACTACAGGACTGTTGTATTGTACAAACATGTCAGTCTGTTTTACATCCATTATAAATTATCTGATATAAAATAAAACATTGTGATTAGGTAAATGAGGTGTGAGGTATGATTAATGGATATTATTTTGGTACCTGGGGCACTGTTTTATCAACATAGGTATGGACATTGTAAACTTACGTTCAACTTTAAATTTGGTATTATTATTTAACAGCTGTACATTGGGAACAGCTATTGTTTGTAAGACTTCATCAACCTCTTCTTGATTAGTATTACAGCTCGAATTTTCACATTTTACAGTTGTAACAGTATTATAAAGAATTTAAATTTGATCGTAAGTTAAGTATTGCCGTAAATGCTTTGATAAAACGGTACCCTGGGGCCTTATTCAACCAAAGTTGTAAGACTGAAATTCAGACTTAATTAGACTTAAAATTGACAAAATATATAATCATTGCCATTTCTTTGCAACTAAATTTAATCATGTGAAATTTTATCTCATTATTTGTAGTTACCCACTGAACATGTACGGGGTATATATTTTGGTTGATTAAAAAAACATGTAAAAATCCCTGGAAAAACTTCAAAGGAAAAAACATTTTTTGGTTGTATTCCTTTAACTTTCATTGTACATAATTGTTATGAAGGAATATGAGGAAGTTGGACAGGGAATGCAGCACTCAAATTTAAACCAGCCAAGCTCAGAAAACAGTAACACAATTACATGGAGCAATGCCCACAAACAACCCAAAGAAATTGTTAAAAACCCAAGTCTGCAGCAAAAATGCAGGATGACCCAATTTCACAAATAAATAAAAAAAAACCGGTGACCCTAAGTGTCCAAATAAAACGCAGCTACAAGCTGTAAGACTCGACCTAGTTCCCCAAGTTCCCACTGCAGGATAAGCCATCCTAAAAGAAGAATCTTTTCAGAAAATAATATCGTAGAATGAAAGCAAAAACATCGAAACTTTGAGACAATTCATACAGAAGCTATGTGTGGTCAGTTAGTGAAATCATTTATACATATTGACACATCTTTGCTTGTATTGACCATGTGTATGATGTGTAAATACGAGAGGAGGAAATTTATCACATTACGGGGACAACAAGTACGGGAAATGAATAATTAATCTGCTGCCTTTATCGCTGATTAAGAGCTTATGTTTGATTAATTTATTTATTTTGCCTAATTTAATACATCAAGATTCAATTTTCCAGGAAAAACTGGAATATTCTTGTCAGAAGATTGCTTCCTGGAAATGTTGTGTAAATCAAAGAAAACTTGAATCTTCTTGGTTCTACCTCTTAGATATTCATTGTTGCTATGTAAAAACTTGTATTTTTCAGGAGATTGAAAATCGCTATTAGAAGAAAAAAAATTGGTTGTTTCCACTACTCCTACCGACCCTATTTTTTGGCTCCCTAATGCCCCTAAACCGGATTTAATTGGAGGCAGTTGAAAGGTATGCTGTAAGAAAAAATTCATATTTCGAAATCGAACAGGTAATTGTAATGCTAACTCATCTTATAAATTAGACATATTTATAATGTCCTAGTGGTTTTTTTTTTGGACAAAAATGAGAAAAATCAAAATCTTGTAATTTGACCTTTTGTATCAGAGTTTTTTGGTTCTTCTGTATTTGTTTATCAAGGAAGGTGTCTGTGAGTATTTTGGAGTCAGTATATGTGTCAGCTTATAAAATGGAGTAAATGCTTTTCTATAAAGGCACTATAATTGCAGCCTCCCTTACAACTCCAGTTTAAGGCAGATGGTTGCTTAGTTCAGGTGACCCTCTATTGTTCATATCCAAGCTTGTATAATCACTCCCTATTTTAAAGTCAAAATTTAAATTATAATTTTATGGAACTAAACATCTGTGTAGTATTCATGTATCATGTTTTGTGATTCAGTATACAGTGACAGGCTGGTTGTTTGTACTGAAGGTGGCTCAGTGACCTAGGTCACATCACATATTTTTCATCAATGGTTATAGGGCTATAATATGTGGGCTAGCTGTTTTTTATGTAAATCTATCTGCGCTTTTGTTATTCAAGGATTTTGTGGGCCGTCTTGTCAATTGTATGGGAATTTTTACGGTTCATTGCAAGTTCATGATATTGTCTCGGGCATGCAGTAATCGTGGTGTAGGACTATTAAATAGTTATATTACTTTCAGGCTGTCATTTAAATGTGTGACATTGATTGTAAATCTAGGCCTATGATTTGATGTAAAGATTTCTTTAGTTTGCTTTTTAACTCTGATAATTGAAGTTTAATTAGAACTGATTTTGTCATGTCTAGGATGGTATATTACTCTGGGGTATTTACTTTGGGATATTTTGGTAATGAGTGATTATTGTCCTATCTTGGGATATTTTGGTAATGAATGATTATTGTCCTATCTTGGGATATTTTGGTAATGAATGATTATTGGCCTATTTTGAGATATTTTGGTAATGAATGATTATTGGCCTATTTTGAGATATTTTGGTAATGAATGATTATTGTCCTATTTGATGATACTAGAGTTATACATGATAAAAGCAACAGTTGATGTTTCAGTGTTTAGTGTCCTCGCTGATTTGGATCAGTGATCCTAGTTGGATTCCTAGTTGAGGCAGGTCATACCCTTCCATGAAAATTTAGCGACTTGATATTTTCATGGGTGAAAGTTAGAAATTTTTAAAAACCTGAAATTCTCAATTATTGACAATTTATAAATGGAAAATAAAGAAAAAACAGACATTCACTCAAAAACCTGAAGTTCAGGCATATGCCTGAAAACTTTCACCCATGTATCTTCAACTTCAATGTAATACTCTTCAACGCCGCAATGGCATGTACTGAAGAGTGTTAACATGGCAGTGTTGTGGAAGAGTTGACAGTCTTAATGACGTTTCTAAATTCTTAATTTCAATGGATGAGATTTTCTTTTTCACCAAAACCATGAAATTTGGTCGCATTGAAATTAAAAGATTTTCCAGTATGCAGAAATGGTATTTTCATTACAGTTTAGCAGTATCAGAGTATTGAGACCAATTCCAAATTTCTCTCCCATCAAGTTTTGGCCAGTGTATGTAACATTGTAATTATATCGGTGGCTTAGAATGAGAAGGTCGTAACTACTACTTATGACCTTATAAGACTCATACATATTTGAAATTTCCAGCACCAGGCGCTTCTAATGAGCCTATTTTTATGAAAATCGGAACGTGTCTTGTTGACCAAAAAGAAGCTATAAAAGCTTGTTTTACCATAAGTAAAGACTAAATTGCTGACCGTTTTTTCTTGTTTTCTCAATATATTGATTTTGTACTAATTACGACCTTCTTGTTCTAAGCCAGCGATATGTACTTTAAGGACTAATAAGCTTTCTTATGGGTCGTTTATTATGAAACTTCCACGTGGGTGCAGGACGATCAAAAACGTAATGCCGCAATGTCCGGTGAATGTTGAAATAAATTTGACCATAGTTCTTTCTAATCCTCTTATAATGGATTAGTTTTACGTGTAGTAATAACTTATAACTTTCGTATGATTTACTGCGAGTTTGTTCAATGTAAATTTCAATACTGTAAACTCATTAAATTTTGATGGGACAAAATTTTGTGGTTTTGGTAAAAAAGACTATTTCAATGGGACGTTAATTAGTGGATTCTGCATTTCAGGCATCAAATACAAGAGTCAATACTGTTGTTCGATGGGATTTGATTTTGTGATTGAGGTGAATCACAAAATCTACAAAATTTAATCCTTTCACAAAAATTAATGATTTTAATTAGTTTAGTTAGAACTATTTATTGTACATAAAAATAATTGTGTTACAAATTGTATGTGGATTTTCTGGCAAATGTGGTGAAGTTGCTGATGCCTTGTCCTCATACCATCTGGTCGGTTTCTGATTCTCAAAAATACTTGATTTCAGACCCTAGTAACCTAGTTGTGCATATTGTAAAAAATGAGTTAGTTTATTTTTTTGACCGAGTTACATCCCTTTATAGGAGACGTCTGTTCTTGTATCAATCAAAGTACTGAAAGTACTGACAGTCTGGCGAACTGCTAAGGAACAATAGCTTTTCAAGTAATATAACATCAAGTGGTTTTCTAAGTCGAAAGAGAGGTAAGTGCTGGACTTAAAACAAAAAATAAAAAAAATGAAAAAAATAAAAAATATAAAAAATTTGGAGCGGCCGTGATTCGATCGCTGGACCTTAGCATCAGAAAATTACTAAGCGAGATGCTCAAACACTCGACCACGATCTCGTTGAAGAATGTTGACCTAAATAATTTACCATAATAAAATCATTGTTGCGTGCGCTATATCGCGTTAGTATATAACGCGTATTAATAATTATCAACGCATTTAAACACCTATTCTTTCAATTTCATACAATTTCCTTCCATTACAAGAAGAAACTAATATATTACAATCGAACAGAATAAATGAAACAAGGAAAGTTGAATGTTCTTATTTTGCAAAACTGACTAACGAGGAGGAACTATTTGCATCGAGTGTATAGATTCTGTGTTGTCAGTTTTGGGAGTAAATTCATCTTAGTGGATTTCATTTTTTAGGATTGTAATAGTCTGGCGCGAAATCGCCAGCCTAAAAACCCTTCTAATTATCAATTTTATAATAAGATAGTATAACCAGTATGTTTAGCTGTATATAATTCTCATTTATTGTTGGTCTGAAAGTATAAATGGTTACCATGGCAACATGATTTTCTCAATTATAATTTCAGTTTATTGTTATACTGTTTAATATAACACCAAGCAATGAATAATAAAAGGATGTCTATCTGCTCATATAAAATCTTCTACTCAATTAACTTTCCTTAATTAACTATACTAGCTATCATTGACCACCTCTGGTACAACAACACCACCAACAACAACAACAACAACTGGCTGCCTGGTTAGGCCAAAAGAAACAAATATTATTGCAACTTTCAGAGCGGTTTTTATGCCACAGCATCTAAGGCCATACCAAACTGTTCCATCGTTTACCGTCTGAGGACGGAAAGGTTTGAGCATCTTGATAAATAAAAAACAAAAAGTCTTTAACCTCTTATATCTTACTTGACTTAAAGCCACAATAAGGTTCCGGAACGATGTATTTTCTATAGATAGAAAACACAAATCTTTGTTACTGATTTATAGACTGATACATAATTAACACACCAAGCTATTAAAACACGCGCTTACTGTCACATATGTGAAATAATCTTTCCTTGAAGATTGGCATAACGAGCCCAGTTTGTTTACAAATACGGCGTTTAACAGCATCTCCGTCGCTATCCGGAGACTACCGAGAATCTTTCGCCAGTTTCTGATAACCAATGGATGGATAGCACACCTGTTGATGAACATGCGCGTACTAAAACCCGGTATATACCAGTACCTTCCGGTATCGTATCTAGTAGCCCTGTTGCTGAATTCTGGGGATTTTTATTTGAAGTTATTTGCATTTTTGCTGGTGTAAATTTGAGATAATAGAATTTGAATGTTGTTTTTTAAATTTTTTGGATTTAGTACCTAATGAATTTAAATAAAATACGGAGTCGTCTTTTTCCGATTTGATACTTGTAGTCAAATGGGCGTTGCCATCAAAATGAATTTATGCGCAAGGCGAAGCTTGACGTCTGAATTTAGTAGATGTGTTCCATGTTTTAGTTTTGTCATCGAAAAAAGGTATTAAAGTAGTGTCTTGCAGCCCGTAAATATTTTTGAATTCTTTTGATAACGTTTTGTTGACGGCAAACATATGTTTATCAGTTAACCATTTATCTGATTCTATGCTTTCCTTATCATTTAAATTTAATTCTGAAAGCCACGGAACTGGATTTTGTGACATGTCACCTCTTTCTGTATTGCAGTCAATATATATTGGTGATTTTATTGGTGACGTTAAATGTGGAATTTCAATATTTAATGTTTCTGGAGAAAAGTTATAATCAGGTTCATGTTCAATCTTAATTCTCTTATTTAATTGGGTTCGGTAGTCGTTGATTGTCTCTTAATGTCATTGTCTAATTTTTCAGGCGATTTTGGGGTTGGTACAGTTGGCTAGTATTTCGCTGGTCGGTGATACATCAATTGATTCAGAGTTTGGTTTCAATTGTTCGTTAATAGCTATTCGTGAATCTGGTGCAGGGAGGACGTTTTCATAGTCGGATGGCTTTGGTTTCTTCTGGCCAATTTTATATTTTAAGTACACATTCAAATGAAGAAATTTGGACGATTTGTTTTTAACAGAAACGATGGCAGTTATTGAAACATTCAATGTATAATAATTAGCGTTTTCAAATAATTAGAGCAAATTAAATATAGTACAATAAATCCATTGTATCTATTACTGAGGTCAACGTAGCAATTAAAAAAATGATAACAGGATCAAAAGAATAACTTTCTTTTGTTTTACATACTTTAAATAGTTTTTTGCACATGGAGAACATATATATACGAGGGTTGTCCCAGAATAGCGTGTATTGTTTTTATTTATTTACTCCACCATAACGATACAGTTATGAAATTTTGTATGTGCATTTCTACAACAATACCACGTTTATTTGACGAATTTATTTTACATTAGCATACGTCGTATTCGATAATTGGATGCTTTTGTAACCCATGGTAACGGTATACGAAAAAAGTATGTATCACAAAATTGAGTTTAAATATTTAATGGCAATAATACTTAAGTAGTTATAGCAACAACACCCCAAAATATATATAAGAATCAGTGGCATGTTTTGGTGAATTTGTATACAATGATTCACAGTGAAGATTTAATAATTTCTTTAAAAGTTAATTATAATTTGGGCATACAGTACTTGATAATTTTCAAGATATAACAGGATTCTGGGACAACCCAGGTAAATAGGTAGAGTTTAGTTTGGTATTGATCCTTTATACTTGTTTTTACATCATACTAGTGGATTGTTCCACTGCGTCACTGGATTTTTATCCTAACTGGACTGTACTTTAATTTTACATTCATATGATCATGTTTGTACGTTTTATATTGCTATTAAAAGAAAAGACCACCTCTTTGATCTTCATATAATTGACATGTGTTTATGAAAATTAAATAACTCACAACATTCGTGTATATTGAACATGCAGATTTATACACTTACAAGTAAACAATTATTATTTTATTGTAGATTCTACTGTACATGAAAATATAAAACTAATAATTATCGGAGAAATTAAAACTTCTGCACACAGCCAGGGATTCTATATATAAACAATATATATAAAATATATACAAGATCCTGACACACACCCATTCACACTATCTATATTACACAAGCACAGTAAATCCCCCGCCTCTGGCATGTCAATATACAACGTGATTAGGTGTCAATACCGGGCTACTATGTACGATACCGGAAGGTACTGGTATATACCGGGTTGAAGTGTGCGTCCGTCATACGTTATGCGTACTTCCGATCATTGACGAAATATTCGGAATTGTTCGGAAAATTTAAACGTAAACACTATTGAGTATTTTGTACGGAGGACAAAATACTAAATAGCGTTTTCAGTTGATTATTTCTCAAAGAAGGAACAGCGACCTGAGGTCAGATATGGGTCCCTTCTGCACCATTTTTAGTATAATTTAATATCTCAATATTTCGATATTCTTTGTAGATAGAAAATACTACCATTTTAAACCTTATTGGGACTTTAAGGATAAGGAAAACCAATAAGATCATACCATATTAAACTCTTGGTCAGTAACAGGTGGTATGATTGGCTATCCTTATTCTCAAATTAAATAAGATCAATATGGAATACCATCCCAAGACAATCCTCTTACAAAAAAGCTTGTTTGACTCCCTTCCTGGGAAAAAATAGCATGTCCGAAAGCTTTCTGGATCCTGGATCCGGGCTTGAATGGTTGCCATATGTTATATAGTATTATTTACATACTGCCTGTTAGTTAGACTTCTCATGTTCAATTCAAGGGATTCTTTTTCTAATTTCGGGATTGGGCAGTGTGCCTCAGTGGGTTAATACATAACTAGTGTTCTATCAGTATTGTGCTGGGGTAAATATACTGGTGTCTATGGGCTGATTATGATACAAGGGGTGTTCAGAAGTTTATCGTTATTCATACGCTGCATGCAGAGACAGATACCCTATTTTATGTTTCTGCTAATTTACCTATCTTTTTATGCTATTGTAAATATGGAGTAGTAAATATAAAGTTGCATTTGCGATACAATGTCTCATAAGGAATATTAGTTTTGGAACACAACAATGGTTTTGAACATTGGTTGTTGAAGACAAGTCATGACAAAAATGATATAAAAAGATTACGGCACTTGTCAAGAAACTTTCTGAACTACCTCGTAAAACTAAATTAAAATGTACTGTAAAATCATTTAATTTCGTTGGGATGAAATTTCGTGGTTTTGGTAAAAAAAGACAATTTCGTTTGGACTCGAATTCGTGGATTTTGCATTTCAGGTAATAAAATAAGGGATTAAAGTTTGCAGTTGAGGTGAACCACGAAATCCATGAAATTAAAACTGCCACGAAAAATTAATGATTTTACAGTATAACTAGGATAGTGCAGGAAAGTTATCTATGTAGAAATGGGCTAAATTTAAATAATATTGTTTATCTTTTATAGTTTTTTACAAAGTGTATTTATAAAATAGAAGCAAAGTTGACTTTGACAATGCTTTTAAAGATTATTTTGTTATTATTTAAGTACTGTACTGTCACTTTTTATGACTAATTTATTACCTGTTTTTATTACTTGTTTTTATTACCTGTTTCATTGTGTGTTTTTGTAACAATGTGTACTTTTGATCTTTGAGGGTCACGCTAAGGGAGTCATGGCTATCTTAGATACTTAATGTTGTTAAATGTTAATATTTTGTGGTCAGACATATTTTTCTGAAATCCAGAATATCTTGTTTAACTATCCACTGACCCACTACAGGCATGACTCCTTCTTTTTCAAATCCAGCACCTGGTATGGTATTTATAAAGCATCTTAAGTGAAAACTTAAATTTTCTTAAAATCTCAATTTTTCCTTAAGTGTATCAGCTAAACAGCAAAACTAATACTAACAAGTATTTACATTATTCAGAAGCATTACATAAAGAGCTACAATAACCATACAGCAAACATGGGTTATTTATCATCTCTTGTGAAATATGGGCAGTTCAATATTTTAACTTAATTTAACATATTTATGTTTTCACTTAAGATGCTTTATAAATACCGGCCCTGGGCTAAATCTACCTTGTTTGCCTAGTGGTTGACTATCAGCTTCCAGTTTGAGTATAAGAGCTAGCTAGACCTGGGGTTAAATCCTAGACCGCCTCATACCAACGTGAATAATGAGTAAATAGGCCTCAAATACGAAAGTTGTTGGAAAGTAACACAGATAGTGGGTGTATTAGATAAACGAGACAACGATTATTGTCACATAGTTGCGTTTAGGTTTTGTTACCGAGGAAACGACTTCATTTAATCACTTCTATTTATGTATCATTTATAAATAAGTATAGTATGGATATATACAGTGTCATTATTAATGATTTATTTTAATTTAAGTGTATATACGGCTCATAAATCTATATTAAATAACAGCTGTATCAATTCTTTGAACTTATATGACTGATTGCGACCACTAACTCTTTGTTTCTTGCAATGCTTTTTATAAATAAGTTGTATGACTTGATTCAAAACTCAGGGTACAAACTTCAGGTGTGTCGGTATACTTGATGCAAAACTCAGGCGTCTGAATAATTGATGCAAAACTCAGGTGTCTGAATTCTTGATGCAATAAACTCAGGCGTCTGAATTCTTGATGCAATAAACTTAGGTGTCTGAATTCTTGATGCAATAAACTCAGGCGTCTGAATTCTTTATGCAATAAACTCAGGCGTCTGAATGCTTGATGCAAAACTCAGGCATCTGAATTCTTGATGCAATAAACTCAGGTGTCTGAATTCTTGATGCAATAAACTTAGGTGTCTGAATTCTTGATGCAATAAACTCAGGCGTCTGAATTCTTTATGCAATAAACTCAGGCGGCTGAATTCTTGATGCGAAACTCAGGCATCTGAATTCTTGATGCAAAACTCGAGTGTCTGAATTATTGATGCAAAACTCAGGCGTCTGAATTCTTGATGCAAAACTCAGGTGTGACTGAATTCTTGATGCAAAACTCAGGTGTGACTGAATTCTTGATTCATTAACTTAACCAATAAATCTATGAATTAATTATCCCGGCCTGTTTTACATGTTACATTCTGACAGACTGGACTGGAGAGCCTCTGTACATAGTATAGTATAGATTTTGTGTGGTTTTGAACTTTGCCTGAACCAGGGTTATGCAATTGACCTAGGTCAGGGAGTATTCAGTTATGTGAAACCTTGGAGTATAATCAATGGGATAACAGCCAGTGTGAATGAACATTACTTGAAGTAGCTGGCTAATATCAAGGTGGTAGCAATATACTTTAACAGTTCTGAGGTGGAAATTTGTGTTTTAGACTTTTGTGGATGTTTTGAGTCAAATGTTTTTGTGATTCTTGTGTGAATAAACATTACTTGTAGTAGCAGTGGAAGGATTGTTTAATGTTGTTAAAGTAACAGTTCTGAGCTGGAAATTTGTGTTTATGATTTCTGTGGAATTTTTGAAAGTTTAAGTCAAATATTTATGTGATTCAACTTGTGTGTAAGTGGATTTACACTGTGGATTTATTACAAGTTGTGACTTCAGACTTATAATAATTGTGTGTTTGTGATAATTTGTTCCTGCATATTTGGTGAGCTGGTTTCCTTTATACCTCAGTTGTCCGGTTCCTTCATCATTAGTAAGCATAAATATTTCATTAATTGCGGATTATATTGTATACTGTAAAATTATTTAATTTCGTTGGGACGAAATTTCGTGGTTTGGTAAAAAAGACAGTTTCGTTGGGACTTGAATTCATAGATTTTGCATTTCAGGTAATAAAACAAGGGTCAAAATCAATGTTCGTTTGGATTAAAGTTTGTGGTTGAGGTGAACCACGAAATCCACGAAATTTAATCCCCCACGAAAATTATTGATTTCACAGTACCTCATTAATTACAATTTTTTAATAATATGTGTTAGGTTGTGGACGATTTGCATACTATAAATCAATAGTTTTCGAGGGGGAGATTAAATGTGGATTTGTGGTTCGCCATGAAAGCAAATCCCATCTAAAACAAATTTTTACCCTTGTAACTCTTACCTGAAATGCAAAAGTCACGAAATTAACATCCGGATGGTTGTTTTTACCAATCATAATTATAATTTCGTCCCATCAAAATTTAATGATTTTAAAGTATGGCTATGCTGAGGATTTTGAATTTTCCATTGGATGAATCTTGGGAAAGGTTGATATACCATACACAAGTATTTAATACTTAATGACGTTTTTCGTAATTATAATATATGATGATATATGCTAGTAATATGATAGGTGGATTTTTGTATACTGCTATATTATATGTGGTATAAAAAGTGGATATTTGACAGATTTTGAGGTGTAAGACGATCATGTCCCTTGATTTGACAGAATTATCTGACAGAGTATCATATTTATTGTGAATTTACTAGTGATTTTCTTTTTTTTGTCGCCTATATATCGTACTAACTGTTACTAACTGTTGCTCTTTAGTAGCCCTATTTGTATTTAAATTGCTTTTGGCTGCCGGCCTCAGTTTCAAGATCCAAGCTTCTAGGAGATCAAAAATGTAAACACATCAAATTCGCATGCACCATTAAGTAATATTATGGTCACTGCCAGGGATGAAAACCCAAAACCAGCAGTGAAATATTCTATAAATATGCAACCGTCCAATATTTAGCCAAAATGTCCTCTATTATCAAATCTCTCCATGGCCGATTCGCATATGGGGATTGGAAGCTGTGGTCTGGCTCCTTTGAAGAAATTAAAAAATATCCAAATGTACGGATCAAAGCACTGATAGTACTCTGTGAATTTGTTAAAGGGACTCGACTCCAGTTGATAAATTGTAAAATTTATGAAAAAGTTATCTTAAAATGGCATTTTATTTGCTTGACCTACCTAATATATTTATATACGAATCTGGACTTATTTATATAGAAGAAAAATAATCGCCTCATGTCGGTTTATTAAATTTTAAAACCAAAAAACCTATTGCGTTACTAACACATTAAAATAAATATTTAACGTTGTGTAGCGTTTGTGGTGTTTAAATGCCGACAAAACCTAATTAACAGATGGTAAAACATGTTCCACTGTTTTTCATCAGTAGTTGACATCAAACAAGGAAATTT
This sequence comes from Spisula subtruncata, assembly GCA_963678985.1. NCBI lineage: Eukaryota > Metazoa > Mollusca > Bivalvia > Venerida > Mactridae > Spisula > Spisula subtruncata. The sequence continues at coordinate 16,165,972 of OY787678.1, forward strand.
AATCCCCATGAATAATAATAATTCTATAGTTTCTGACTTAATGTATAACCTATCCTTAAAATTACTTCCTCACAGAACGGTCTTTTTCCTCAAAACCATGAAAATCAATCCCATTGAAATTTAATGATTTTACAGTAAGAGATATTTCCAGTACTATGTTATATGAAATCTCTTCTTCTATTTCAGTTGTTGCTGTGTTACTAAGTTAAAACAAGAAGGATTATCTCCCCTGGTTACAAAAAGGATTATTAAAGATTTGTTGTAATTTTGAGGTAATTTTTATACGTTTTCATAAATTCTTTGCCCTTTCTTATTCCTTCAATTGTTTCAGTGATGGTGACAAGTAAAACATGATATAGAGGATCTGTCACAAGTAGTCAATTGATATAAATTTAAATTAAAAAAGTTCTAGAAATTTTATTTTCCTCAACGAGTTTTATATAATACATTAATTGACAATATGTGATAGATTCTTTACACCATATGACACAAATAATGGAAAATACACAATGTTCTATTGGACAAACATACCCATGTAGTATAACGTTATATCACACATGTGTAGAATAAGAATATACACACTTGGTTTACTCTGTACTAAACCTGATACAAGGAAATTCATGTGATTTAATATTGTAAGGTTACTAATTTGGAAGTGTTGAAAAAATAAATTTCAGTACAGTGAGTCAATATACATTAACTTTTGAAATGTGGGCATATATTTCAAAAAGTGTCAAAAATGTATTTCACTACCTAAAACTAACCAACCAGTATCCATTTCAGTTCAGTGAATATATTAAAAAAATTAAATGAGTATATACATGTACTTTCAAAGCTTCAAAAAATTCATTATAATGTAAAAAAAAATCAAAAGGTGTTCCTGTCTCTTCTAAGAAGAAGTGAATCAAAAATAGCCAAAACTTGGTGAGTGTTAACAGTTTCTGTACAGTAAAAAATAGGAATGATGAAAATTTTTAAAAATGTGTTTAATATTATTAATTTTCGAGCCTCCCCCAAACTCCAATCTCATTCAAATCAGACCCATATTAGCTCCACTACTTTACACTGATATAACTAACAGCAAGGTCTTTGCTAACAGCTTAAAGGAATGAAGCAAATGTTAGGATCTGATTTAATGAGATTGTCCAAACTCATATGAGCGACTTGTTATATTATACTATAATATAATTATTTTTAAAAAAAGTGTTAAAAAATATTTTGCTCCATCAACCAACCGTCCAATGTACCAGTTTCCGTACAGTGAAAATAATGTAACTTACACTTCTAAAATGTCACAATTGACTGACCATGATGTAGCGAGGTAACTGCGGGTCAGTTTGTCGCTCCAGGGCATTCTGGTTACTGACTGATACATAAATATAACCTTACTTTGTCACTTCAGTTATAATAGCCTACTGTAAAATCATTTATATCTAAGGTGGATTTTATTTTATGTATGATCTCAACCACGAAATGAAATGTTCAGGATTATTAATTTCTATAGTATATGACATAGTGGATAAGTTATCCTTGAAATTACGTCCCCAACGAAATGGTCATTTTCAACAAAACCACGAAAATTTGTCCCATTGAAATTTACTGATTTTACAGTACCTCTTAAGATAACCAATTGATACGGCCGAAATTTGCTTTATACTGGTATACCAAATTGTTACACTATATATGTAGTGGTCGTACTGAAATGTACGATTTTTTACGGCTGTTGAACTCTTAATATTTTGGATCTTATTTTGTGTGAATAAGACCTTAGTTTTGATATAATAGGCATATAAATCACATATATATATATTAATACAGTATATGTATAAATAATAGTGCTGATTCTCAGTTTTTGGACTTATAAGTGATATTATATAGATTTAACCTGCATGGGGTAAGTGTTTGAAAAGATTTTGTTATAAAAGTATATTTTGTGATAAAAAATATTTCATATTGAATTAAATTAACAATTAAATTAACAAGTATACAAAAGTTAAACAAATATTTTGTAATGAAAAATATATCTTATAAAATTAAATTAACAAGCACAAAAAGGTAAACAAATATTTTGTAATAAAAAATATTTCATATAAAATTAAATTTACAATAACGAAAACGGTGATTTTTTAGGTAAACCACACAGACGAGACAGCTCATGGTTGAGATGTTTCATTAGAATGAATATATAAGAAGCATTAACAATAATTATCACTTGCAGGTTTCCTTTTTAAAAAGTTTTTGTTGCAAATGTTACTTTATGCTTATTGAGCTAGAAAGTTTTCTAGTTTGCCTTGTGTCAGGATCATGCGACTGCATGGGTAGTCTTCGGGTAGTCTTCAGGTAGTCTTCAGGTAGTCTTCTTATGACTGAAATACTGTCAACCAGTGGGATTTTTATAAAAACAATATTTTACTTAAATATAAGGTTGATTGTTTACAGTTTATTTTACAACATTAACTGTCATGTTTTGTTTATGTAATGTGTTTATCTTACGTTTTATTTCATGTTGTAAACATGGCCAGAGGCATAAAATAATAAATTTGCTGACTTTGCTATTAAACCTTGAAATTTGTCACAAGTGCAATTTTATGAGGTTTGAAAGTTCAATAATTACCGAAGATAGGTAAAACATCTTAAGTGTTCAAAATTTGATGATTACAAAAGAAAAGTTTCAAGTTAAGGAAAATAACTAATCATGGAAAAAATGGACCAGAAATAAACCGAAATCCACGAAACATCTCTGCAGTGAAGAGTTTTGGAAATTTTATTTTTAAAATAATATTTCCTGAACGAGTTTAATATAAATATATTAATTGACAACGAGTGTTAGATTCTTATTATCATAATTATGACACTAAAAACGCAAAATATGCATTGATTTATTGGAAAAACTCACCCATGTATTTAAACTTTATACTACATGTGTTACCTTTAAGATTATACATACTTGCTATACTAACCACAGGTAACTGTATCATTGAAAACAAAAAAAAACAAAAAACATTTTTTTGGAAAATTTATATTTTTCTTTCTATAGAAAAATACAAATTTTCAAATAATTTTTTTTTTCGTTTTCAATGAAACAGTTACTGTTTCGTTGAAAACGAAAAAAAACGAAATACATTTTTTTGGAAAATATATAGAGAATAATAGGTTAGTGCCGTGGATGAGTAAGTTTATCTGGCAAGGCGGAGGAATTTATCGGGTGAGCCGTAGGCGAATCCGATAATTTCCGCAGCCGAGCCGGATAAACTTTCACTCACTCCACGGCACTAACCTATTATTCTATTTATCCGGTCACTAAATCTGCTTTAAAAATGGAATAAAAGTCGGACTATTTATTTGCCTTTTCATTATTTGTGCGTAACGTCACGTTCGTTCACTGACGTCACGACAAAACAACAACGTCGGACATCTTGATAACGTCATGTACACGCAGGTAAGTCGTAGAGCAATTATTGATCGACCCGAGCTCATTTTAAATAGGAAAACCTCAGCCTCGGATACAGAGTTTCAGCCGGCGACCCCGCTTTAAGAAGAAGTCCGTCAGATCACGTGATGAGGTGACGGTTTATTGCAAGTCACATGACCACTTGACGGTTTATTGAAAATGTTATCCGGCACCCTGTTATCGAGCTGATTTGGCCGGTAGTGACTGGATAAATATTTATCTTTGTATAGAAAAATACAAATTTTCAAATATTTTTTTTTTTTTCGTTTTCAATGATACAGTTACCTGTGATACTAACCTGGATACAAGGAAAGCCATGTGATATAGGATACTATTTATTAGTATTAGGATCCTCATAGGATATAAGGCATGTTGGTTCTCCTCTTCCATGTTTATTGTAATATACCGGACAAAATACTGATCTTAGTGTGTATAGGTAGGAGTTAATAATGTGGGATAATTAACTGATAATAATATGCTTAAGTACAACAGTACTCTCTCCTGGGTAAGTCATTAGCTGTATCATAGGTATTCTGTATTAGTATACTAGTACATGTATATTCCGGGAAAATTTGGTATACCTCATATAGGTAGTTTAACTAAGTAACGTAAAAGCGGGAAAAGTTGGTATACCTCCTATAGGTAGTTTAACTAAGTAACGTAAAAGGCAGGAAACTTTGGTATACCTCCTATAGGTAGTTTAACTAAGTAACGTAAAAGCGGGAAAATTTGGTATACCTCCTATAGGTAGTTTAACTAAGTAACGTAAAAGGCGGGAAACTTTGGTATACCTCCTATAGGTAGTTTAACTAAGTAACGTAAAAGGCGGGAACATTTGGTATATCTCATATAGGTAGTTTAACTAAGTAACGTAAAAGGCGGGAAAATTTGGTATATCTCATATAGGTAGTTTAACTGAGTAGCATAAAAGGTGGGACAATTTGGTATTTCTCATATAGGTAGTTTAACTAGGTGTGCACAATTTGTCAGTGTTATTTTAGTTTACATAATGCAAAACCTTAAGTTTTTAATTTTCCCTTCTTTTAATTAAGCATCCTCTTGATCAAACCCCTTACTCTAAGTAGCCAATCATGTTAAATTATAATGATGAATTTTATATTTACGCCCCCTTATATAATTATATTGATTGACGATTTCGCAACCTCGTCATTTATACTTTCCACTTGACAGATGTAAACGAGCACATGTCTGCAATTCCATTATCTTGAGAAACCATACCTTGTCAAGAACTTATGATGTCAAGAACTAATGACATTTAGTACCGAACACATATTCTATAGATATCGCTCAGAATTGACTTGTCATTTCAAATCAAGTACCAGTGGCAGTCTCTCAAAGTGTAGTATCGCTATAAGCATACATATATTAGAGGATCTATCACGAGTTGTCAATTGATATAAATTTATATTAAACGAGTTTTGGAAATTTTATTAAGTGAGTCTCTGGCTAGCTTAATAATATTTTCTGAACGAGTTTAGTATGAATATATCAATTGACAACGAGTGATAGATTCTTTATATCATATGACACTAAAAGCGCAAAATACGCATTGATTTATTAGAAAAACTCAATACATATACTACATGGGTACGTATAACTTTATACGTACTGGCTATACTAACCTGGATACAAGGGAGGTCATGTGATATATGGCACTATATAATTAAGAATTGCAATAAAAAAAGTTGTCTTAAAAACAATCGTGAATGATAAGATGACATGTATTCCCAACTTATAACAAGAGCAGCGCCTATATGAGTGCTGGACGCTTGACATTCTCGTTTTTGATAGTAACAAGGGCAGATAACTCAATTAATATAGGACACACACTGTACTTTTGAATCACAGGGTTATCAGCCTTGTCAGTATGAACTCCTTTTGTGATGGTTAATAACTATGCTAAGTTTGTAGTGGATACCTTTGATAGTCTTTGAGAAAATGAATGCGCACACACACTATGCCATCGCGACAATAGCTCTACAGTTTTTTCTTCGAAAAGTCTTGCTAAAAGCACACAGGTTTATAAGCTTAGACAAGATAAGTATATCAGCTGTCAAGTTATGTTAATAGAAATTCAAGGATCAGGTCAAATTCTCCATACTGTATTATTTGATCATAATATAGTTAGCTTTGAAGAGGGAGACAATGGTGTCGTTTATGGTCAGTGTGGTGTATAAACTGATCATTAATGTTGTCCTCATCTCAAACCTTTTATTGTCCATCCATCATGTGTGTAAGGGGTTATTATAGGAAGTATATGAGCAAATAATCCGGCTGGACAAGTGGGCTGTAATAGTGTAATATATGTGCCTCCCTAGCTGGTATGTGCACTTGCCATCTAATCTAGCGACCCAGGTTCAAATCTGGGCGGAGCATGTGCATATATATATGTGCCTGCCATATTTCAGCAGAAAGCTAGCCTGGCAAATAAAGGCTATACTTGGAATGTACAATGAAATCTCACTAAAGTGACCTTTCCTTTGACCCCTTATCAGCAGCATTAGGGGAACGGTGGTCTAGAGGTAGGGGGGGCACACTTCAGGATCATGAGGTCCCGGGTTCAACCCTCGTCTAGACCACTGGTCTACTTCTCTGAGCAAGAAAACCTCACATGCTCCACTCCACCAAGGTGTAAAGATTGTTACATGGTCAATGGATGCAACAACTTGCGATCTTTTTGTGAAACTCTCTTACAAACTTACGTAAGATAGATAATGTATATATAGATTTATAAGACATTTACGTATTGTTAATAAAGATGTACTTTTCACAATTGATTGAACAATTTTTTACTGCCAATTCTATGATGTCTTCTTGTATTATGTGTCATGTTCTATTTTTGATGTTCTCATTAACATATTTTCATTACTCTGACAAACTGGGATTATTATGTGTCATGATCTATTTTGATGTTCTTATTAACATGTTTTTATTACTCTGACAAACTGGGACTGGCTTTTAGCAGCAATATTTATTATTTCTCATCAAGTGAGTAAAAACATACAAATTGTTCCCTTGAGGGACATTGAAGCTTCTGTCTTGTGATGTTACTTTACACATCGCTGGCTTAGAATGAGAAGGTCGTAACTACTACTTACGACCTTAAAAGAATCATACATATTTAAAATAAGCATCACAAGACACTTCTAATGAGCCCAATTTCATAAAAATCAGAACTTGTCACGTTGACCAAAACGAAGTTTAAACCGCTGGTTTTACCATGTGTAAAGAGTAATTATCGGACAGTATTTTCTCGTTTTCTCAAAATATCAATTTTGTAGTTACGACCTTCTCATTCTAAGCCATCGAAATGTACTAGTTACATATATCTAAGTTTGTTCTATCATTAGGGTGGACATAACACATGGTATTGTGTCGTAAATTTTAGAATACACCACAAGAAAAAAATATGTCAACACAAAGTTTGATTGTTGAGCCGAGCATAGCCTTTATTTGTCAGTCAGCCTTCTACTGAAATATGGCAGGCATATGAGTGCCTCCACCCAGATTTGAACCTGGGTCGCCAGAATAGACGACAGGCTCACTAACCACTGAGCTACGGAGGCACAACTGTATAAGTATTACCGTATAAGTGTTATTATTATACAAGACAAATTTTAATGAGACATATTGAAATTGACTCAACTTATCCAGGCAGTTGTGTCAGTTTTGGGCAAGAACTGTGACCCTTCGTAGAAAACTATTAAGTTGTGTTAATAAAGTTGGTAAGCCAATGCCATTGCTGCTTTTCCCTTGTCTTTTAAAAAATTGGCTACATATCCCTGGCTTAGAATGGGAAGGTTTTAAGTACAAAATCGATATTTTGAGAAAACGAGAAAAAGCAGTTGAAAATTACTCTTTATTTATGGTAACACAAGCTGTTTCAACATCAGTTTGGTCAACATGAGAAGTTCTGATTTACATGAAATAAGCTCATAAGAAGCACAATGTTTTAACAATTTTTTTTTTAATTTTTAGTTACTGTTGTAACTTGTATATACTTTCCGTCTTCTTTGTAGTTACAGATTGTTTTGTTCAAAGTACAAATAAAAATTCTTATATACCTATATAAAAACCTGGTATATAAAAACCTCTCAATTCTACTCGGCTTAAGTATTGAAGAGCTCGTAGCTTTAACATAATATTGAATAAATTTACATTGGACATTTTGAATTAAACCAGGAGATTAAGACTTTGTAAAATGTTCTAATGTTCTAATGTTACATGGGTATTAAAGGTCATGTAAGAAATAGTTCATTGCACTTTAACTAGATTGTACTGAATTCTTATATAGTCTCTAGAGGGCGGGCAGTCCGGAGGCACTTATATAAATACTCGATGATAATAACTAGTAATACATGAATATCTAGCCGAGTGCGTTTCTGTGTAGATTTTAGCGGTAACTATACAAACCATTGACTAAGTGGTACAAATATGTATTGTTATAAACTGTCCAGTCCGATATAACATATTGTATACAGACTATTGGTCAATAATCATTGTATAGCTTAACCGTTGGCCTTTTGTATTAAACATTTGAATAACTTGTGCGTCTTATTTTTCGCTTATTTTTCGCTCTGCTTCGACTGTTAACTGTCACTATCAACTATCATTCTCGCATGTAATGATTGTGGGTATTGGATAAAACATTCTACGATTGCTGATTCCTCAGTGTAAATACATCACTAAATACAAAATATCTCGGTAAGTTATACAAAGTATCAGTGAAAAACGTAATAATCGTGATAACCAAAAGAGAAGGATAATAATTATAATATTCAGAATTCTTGTGTTTATTGGATTTTTCAGACATTGGAGTATTTTGAGTGTTTTTGTGGAGATATTTTAATTATGGAATAATAATAACTACAAGTGGGTATTATTTTATAATTTTATGTATTTTTGTTTCACTAATTTTCTTTGAGTTTTTACATTTGCTGTTTAGATACATTCATGTTTTTGATTATAAATATAGTTTGATTATTATTTTAAGCACGTTATATTTTTCTAAGTAAAGTGCTGTATCATTATTATTATTATTAATTTATTCTTAGGGAATAGTGGATTTAAATCAGTATTTTAATTATTATATTACAAGAGTAAAAACTATAAGTATTATTAATATTTATATTTTCATTATGCTTTATTATTCATCCTTAAATATACAGTAATAAAACAAATAATAATAATAATTATTATGATAAAATTATAAAGAATCAGTGTAACTTCTATAGTGCAAGACATAAAAAATTGGCCCTTGAACAGAGGGTTTTGTATTGGAGAGGTTAAATTGGTGTTAAGTGGTCATTTCTGAAACAAAAATAGTTAAATGGATCTGTACTACCTCTGTAGAGCAAACACTCCTTTAGACACAAAAAGTTAGCCTTTGAACAGAGGGTGTTGTATTGGAGAGGTTAAATTGGTGTCAAATGTTATTCCTGGAACAAAACATGGTTTGCCTAAGGGAGGTTGTTGTGCTATGGAGGGTTTCCGTGAACTGGTTAAATATGTTTTGCAATTTTTTACCAATGTCCAAATATGTTAATTTTGGTCCGATCTCTTACAAATAGTCTTGATATTATTGCTGGCTTAGAATGATATCATATTTAAAATAAGCATAAAAAGGTGCTTCTTAGGAGATTATTTTCATGAAAATTGAAACTTGTCATGTTGACCAAACTGAAGTTGTAAAAGCTTGTTCTACCACAAGTATACAGAAATCACTGGTAAGGAGCGATGTCAAAGCGTAACGCAAGTCCAGACGACAGCCTGCTATAGACTCCTCGCGAAAATACTATAGAAACTTTGCACATCAGGCAGCACGCTTTTGAGTGTGTCTTCTTTACAACGATTTACCCCTCTAATAACGTTTTACTTGATGCGATCGTTCAACACATCGACATATAAGTATTTGTTCTAAATGATTACGCTAAAAATATAATTAAACGCGTGTAGTAAGTTTATATTTATACCTGAAGTAGTCATGTTTTGCGAAAAATTAAAGAAAATACTAATTATGTTTAATATATCGCAATATGAATAGTACAAATTAGTTATTATAACCAGATAATGTTCTATAAGAACTATCTTTGCTATGATACGTGTATTGATAAACGTACATGTCTCACAGGCCGTAAAATTTGAAGTTGTTGATTTTTTGGGAATGTCTTGCACTCTAAACGACTTAAAATATTTTGTCATGGTCTCTAAACGAAAGTGATATAGATAATAGACGACATTCTCAAGAAGGAAATCTCTTACGAATATGGAGATTCGGTTGATGTTAGTGGCATAAATGTCGGCTCATTTATGGATGTAACGACGACAGACATTTCTGAACCACGAATGTTCAGTACGCCTGTAAAGAAAGTTCTCCTGCAAGTATTTTCATTCTTTGTCCCATCAGCATTTGTTCTATGACATTAAGACTACCTATATATCATCCTGGTAACAGACACAATTTGCCTGGGATCAGACCCGTATTTTACTGCTCAAGATGCGGATACTCCAACCATTCTGTCGTCGACTTTTAATAACAGGTGTTGTAGAACTACTTTTTACGTTCTATCTTAACACACAATGTTAATGATAACCAAAGATAGTCCATTCAATAAGTAAAACCAATGAGGGAACTATCCCGTTAACTGATGTATATATCTTATATCCAGTCAAATCTGTATAAACATCGCTTAAATGTTCGTTAGTTCAAAATGTTAAGGCGTTTATACAAAACTTGATGAATTATTGTGATATATAGGTAGTCTTAATGTCATAGAACAAATGCTGATGGGACATAGAATGAAAATACTTGCAGGAGAACTTTTGTTAAACTTATGTAGTCATCAAACTAAATCGTAATGATAGTCAACAAGAGTTCTTGTGTGCATATGCTTTTTTCTGATTCGATAAGTACTGGGAGTACTATCCGAGTTAACCTTGATTCGATAAGTACTAGGAGTACTATCCGAGTTAACCTTGATTCGATAAATACGTGGGACGTTCAAAAAGTACTAGGATTATTGTCATAAAACCTGCATTGTTTAATACAAAGAATCAAATTCTATATCAAATGAAATTTCAAACCTTATTCTACAAACAGTGAAATTTTGAAGGTAAATGAATACGCGTTTAGATAGTTACAGGTGTTTTAACTTAGACACGTACTCCTACCCGGCGCACAAAATGACGTCGCGCTATTTATACGTCGTAAGTGTCATTCATAGGGCTATGAAAAACGCTGGTTTAATGATAATGGTGATGAATACATGCTTGTAACACACAGATCTATATACACGTATATCGTTTGTGAGAATCGCATGTATTTTTCCGAATTTTATATCGAATATCGGGGCGAGAATCCCCACAATAAAATGTTGATGTATTGAAATGTCGCGGTAACTGACGTCATCTTTTTTTTTAATTTCCTACTACTTACATGTCTTTCATGCTAGAACAACCATCCATAATACCTTTGTGACATTCTAAAACTGTAGAAATAACTGCAGAAATATGTCCTTTTGTAGCTACGATACTTTGCATACTATTTCGAGCGTATATAATTTTACTGTTGACAGAACCTGTTATTTGTCTGTTTTTCGTTACGTTCCGATGACGTCCATTTTGCGTTCCGAAGTTGTCCCTCATAAATTTCAACTTCTCTTTATTTCAGCATCTATAGATCAATTATCGTCATTTTTGAAGACAAAGTCCAACATACAACAAGTTATGTTTTGGCGATGTTTCAAATCTTACGATAGGATAGTAGTGAAGATATAGCTCATAAAATAGTTCACATCAGTGGTTATTGATGGGCTGCGCTGGTTGCGCGTTACTATGGTTTCAATATGGACGATTACGGACGGACATGACAGAATTACGCGATAAATCGGATATCACTTTTTCGCAATTGAATTCCGATTTAATATTATGTATTAATGTTTGTATAACTTTTAAAACTGTATCCGTGAGGGCTCCAGTCCTAGTACTTTTTGAACGCCCCTCGTACTAGGAGTACTATCCGAGTTAACCTTCACATGTAAACGAAGTGTTGTCAATGTCATTGAATACCTTGTTGTGAACTGAGTTCGAACTGTTGTTTACTTTACACATCTTTTTTATTGGACTTGTGCCACATTGTTGTATAGGAATGTTAAGTTTTCCTGTCTCCTGATTAATATACACTGATTTCGGATCACAGTTTAACTCACTTTCTGTTATTTTAAAACAACATATTTTGTATTTTAGTTTGTCCTCTGATTTGAATAAATGAAGATAAGAAATCTTCTCATCGTCGTGACTTCGCATGCAGTGCCTTATTGCTGAATTTTCACTGTCACTGCACACTTCACAAAAGCTGCATTTGAACTTGTGTTCCAAAAAAGTAAAATCATAACTAGTATTAATGATAATAAGAGGTGATGATTTCACTACAATATTCCACTCGGCTAAACAAAACATTTGTAAGGTATATTTTGTAACAGAGATGAGTGGCCATTTCAAACGAGATAGCACATAACCAGTCAACGTATGAAGCAGGCGCAGCTAAATTGAGTAGGGATACATGCCATTATATTAGAAAAAATGTGTTTAAAAAGATGCGTACGGCACATTCCATCGAGCATTTTATGTATTTCTATGTGTAACAATCAAATGATCATTCAATTGAGAGCGCCAATCTCCATATTAAGGAAATTACAAATGCTAGGACCAGTGGCCGAAAAAACCCACAAAATACGTATATGACCCATTGGGTCTTATTAACTAAAAGAAGCCACATATTTGTATCCAAGTGTGAATGTGATAAAGAGAGGCATGTACTATTAATAATGTTTTAATAGTCAAATAACGCCAAGCCATTATAATTGTTGATAATATGTAGTTGCTGCAGATTGATATTTTGATTTGTGTGTGTATGTAACATGTCCGTTAGTACTTTGAAGAAATAGTGCACTCATACTCAAGTTAAAATCACCCGATAACACATATAAGACTTCCTTACTATTTTCTGTTTCTCTCGATCTCTTCATGACAACGTGTATGCCAGAAAAAATGCAAACTCTGTACTCCGAAAGAAATATATTTTATAAAGGTTTCGTTTAGAGATCACGACACCGTACGTGGACTTCGTATGCAGACCATGACACCGTCTGATCGAAACTATGACATGTATGAATTTTATTTTTTGGAAATAATTTGTTATAAGGTGATTATTTTGCATGGTATTACAAGCATGTCAGTTATAGGTATTGTATTGACTATTCAAATGGTATATTTCATATATTAAGATAACATATAAGCCTTTATTTAAAGATATTATGTTTCCGCTGATTACACCATACTAATAACGCAACAAAATCAAAGTGTTAAGCATTTAGAATGCTTAATGGGTACATTGATACATAGGATAATCATTCACTGTTGAACATTATCTTTGTTTCCATAAACACATAAGAAATAAGTGAAAATACCCTTTAAACCTGTTTTACCCGCCCCAAGGTACTAAGCAGTATTGGCTATTGTCTGAAAGAGTCTATAACAGGCTGTCGTCTGGACTTGCGTTACGCTTTGACATCGCTCCGTACCAGTGGAAATGTCGATTTTGTACTTACGACCTGCTCATTCTAAGCCAGGGATATATATGTTGGTTAAGGTTTGGGATAGCAAGTCTGACTCCTGACAATCATAATGGATGTTGCTATGCACCATAAGGTCTACATTTAAATTAAAAAAAATCTAAGAAGTAATTACATAGCTATAAACAAAATCACTGTATGACTTATTGTGATACTTTAAAATTCAACTTGTATGACTTGTTGCGATTAAAGGCACATGTAACTTCCAATCACTGTATGACTTATTGTGATACTTTAAAATTCAACTTGTATGACTTGTTGCGATTAAAGGCACATGTAACTTCCAATCACTGTATGACTTATTGGAATACTATAAAATTCAACTTGTATGACTTATTGCGATTAAAGGCTCATGTAATTTCTTATCACTGTATGCCTTATTGGGATATTTAAAATTCAACTTGTATGACTTATTGCGATTAAAGGCATATGTAATTTCTGATCACTGTATGCATTATTGCGATTATTGGAAGTTGACTGGTGTATACACTGTGGTCGGATGTTCAATAATCTGTTTTAACAACCCCAGAATGGCCTGAGCATAGTTCTACATTATCTATTGCAGCAAATTTTCTCCTCTCTCCCTTTGTAATTTCTCTTCTGTATTACAATAAAGTACATGTTTGATTAAAATTTTTCTCTCTTTAAAGACAATAAGACATAAAATGAAAAGTCGTGACATTCAAACTCTCCCCAAGACATCGGAGAGCCATGACATAAAAGTTCTCCCTGCAACCTTGTCGATGTATTTTCACTTTTTGCAATAACTTCAATATGTATTTAATGACCTGTCTTGAAGACAGCATGAACAAAATGAACCAACTAGCTGTGGCATTTGTACTCATGTTTTAAATATTACAGGAAAAAATAAAATGAAATTTGAAACAGACTGAGTCGGGTGATTCTATTTAAAAACTCTCTCCCTGCAACATTGTCGATGTAATTTCACGTTTTGCAATAACGTTAATGTGTGTATCTAATGACCTATATTGAAGACGGCATGAACGAAATTAACCATTTAGCTGCGGCATTTGTACTCTTATATTAAATATTTCAGGAAAAATTAAAAGAAAATTTGAAAGAGACAATGTCATGTGATTCTATTTAAAAACGCTCCCTGCAACCTTGTTGATGTAATTTCACTTTTTGCAATAACTTCAAAATGTATTTATAATGACCTATCTTAAAGACGGCATGAACAAAATGAACTATCTAGCTGTGGCATTTGTACTCCTGTTTTTAAATATTTCAGGAAAAAATAAAAGAAAATTTGAAACAAACAATGTCATGTGATTCTATTTAAAAACTCTCTCCCTGCAACCTTGTCGATGTACTTTCACTTTTTGCAATAACTTCAATTTTTGTATCTAATGACCTATCTTGAAGACAGCATGAACGAAATGATCCAACTAGCTGTGGCATTTGTACTCCTGTTTTAATTATAAAATATTTCAGGAAAAATTGAAAGAAAATTTGAAACAGACAAAGTCATGTGATTCTATTTGAAAATTCTCTCCCTGCAACCTTGTTGATGTATTTTCACTTTTGCAATTACTTCAATGCGTATCTAATGACCTGTCTCGAAGACAGCATGAAATGAACTATCTAGCTGTGGCATTTGTACTCATGTTTTAAACATTTCAGGAAAAAATATTAGAAAATTTGAAAGAGACAATGTCATGTGATTCTATTTAAAAACTCTCCCTGCAACCTCGTGGATGTAATTTCACTTTTTGCAATAACTTCGAAGTGTATCTATTATGACCTTCTTGAAGACAGCAAGTGAAGGATGTAATAGGTATAGAGCTTTGGCATTTGTACTTAGACCTGCATTAAGTTTGAAATGGAAAATAATAAAGTTTAAGAAAATTTGAAATAGACAGTGTCAGGTGATTCTATTTAAAACTCCCAGCAATCTTGTTGATGTAATTTGACTTTTTGCAATAACTTCAATGTGTATCTATAATGACCTGTCTTCAAGACAGCAAGTAAAGAATGAGCTATAGAGCTTTGCCATTTGTACCTGCATTAAGTTTTAAATGGATTTATAATGATGAAAGTTTGAAGAAACAGACCGTGTCTGATGATTCTATATCTAGAATTAGATGTGTCAGTTTAAGTGTTGTATTGTAAGCGTTGCATTTTGATAACTGATACTGTAAAATCATAAATTTTTGTGGGGGATTTAATTTCATTGATTTCCTTCATGACCACAAAATTAAGTTCCCAACAAATATTAATGGTTCTATAGATAATAGTGCATGACTAAGTGGATAAGACATCCTGAAATTTTGTCCCCACAAAATGGTCTTTTCCCCAAAACCATGAAATTTTGTCCCAATGTATATTAATGATTTTATACAGTATCTGATATGCCATGAAATTGGTCTATAACCAAATATGATATCCACTATAAATAAAGTCGTTATTATTATGAAAATTTTTGTGGTCTCTCACCTAGAAATTAATGTTTGCTATGACAGGAGCTCTACAAGACAGAGTTGTGGCCAAGTAGGTTTATGTACTGAATGTGTAACACAGGTTATACCTTTCCATGAAAAGTTGACCAAAAAACAAATGACCTACCTCTCTGGTAATTGGTCTGTATTAAAGTAGCCCCAGTATTTGCTCAGTTGTTATAATGTTGATAAGCACCATAAGTTTGTTTTAACACAGATAGTCTACAATAGATTGTCACAGTCAAGATTGTCCGAAATTTGTTCGCAGTCGGTTGGCCTAGAATGTTGACTTTTTAAGTCTGATCGAAGTCCGATCGGGGGTGAGTGCTCTGATAAAAACCTTGGACTTAGATCTTCTTAATCCTCGTATTGTTGACATCATCAAATCATAAGTGCCGACAAGGTCAATAACTCATGTTGTTTGAGTATTGTTCATTCGTGTTTGTTTAATTATGTTACTGTTAAATCATTAAAGTTTGAATGGGATAAATTTTCGTGAAAAAGACCATTTTGTGTGGACTTGATTTCAATAATGTCTTATCCACTAAGTCATTATAATGTAGAAATTATTAATATTTGTGGGGAATTAATCTGATGGTTGAGTTCATCCACGAAATTAAATCCCTCTTGATTATCAACGATTTTACAGTAATGGTATATATGTTATAAAGGGCAGTGACCAAGCTTGCGGGACATTTTGAGCTAAAGGTCGGTGACGGCCAGTGACCAGTCATGTGACCAAGCTCAGGGTTGGTTTGTTTGGATTTGTTGACATGACATATGAAGTAGGTAAGGTGGGCTATCAATGTTTGCTTTTAGAAAGATAAACCATTATTTAAATCATTAATCATGAGTGTGTTGTAAACAGACCTTTAATCCAGTAAACAGATGTTTTATATTATACTGATTGTTCAGAAGTAATGTCCGAAGCTGTTTTCATAAAAAATTATTAATATAACTTTTAATGTTTAAAATAGAACACAATTGCGCACAATTGCAACAAAGATCGTACAATGTACAGTTCTTAGCTTTGTTGGGAGCTGGATATATCAACCATTGTTCAGAGCTTGTTGCTCTACAGAGGTTAAATTTATAAAAGATAGCTGTCAAGGAAAATTATGGAGGTGATGTTAAAGAGGGGTTGTTGCTGTACAAAGGGTCGCTATGCAGAGATTGTATACAATATTGAAATTGGACTTTGCAGTATTGTGCAACAATATCGAGTTGTACATCATTTTAACATATTGCTGGCTGAGAACGAGAAAGTCGTAAGTACAAAATCAATATTTTGAGAAAACAAGAAAAACTGTCCGAAATTTACTCTAAACTTTAAAATATGGTATTAAAAACAAGGTGACTCAACTTCAGTTTGGTCAACATGACAAGTTCTGATTTCTATGAAAATAGGTTCATGAGAAGCGCCCTGTGATGTTGATTTTGTAAAAAAGTAGTTTCGACCATCTCATTCTAAGCCAGAATTGTGCACTTCTGGGAAAAAAGGTAGAAAATATGTAGGTCAGTGATCAAAAAACAATGATTGTTTAGCCTACCTGTGTTGTTATTTACCTGCTGTCAATTAAGAACCCATGTGAAGTATTACCCTATCTGCTGTTAAATGGAGGCCGTTGAAAGATAAAATACCAATATAATGTGTTTATGGAAAAAATGAAAAACAATTTTGCGAAAATCAGGATGTTTGGAAAAAGAAGTTAGTCTAGTTTAATTAATTTGATTATTCTTTATATCTCAGGGTGGATATACCAACGTATCTCAGGGTGGATATACCATTGTGCCTTTTTGGCTAAGTCTACAAGTATAAATAGGTAAACAAATAGTTATAAACAACAATAAGTATTTTATTCTTTGACTGATTTTCACAAGATTTGTTAAACGTTCAAGCTAAGAATGAGCACAACTTGTGAAAATCAGTCTAAGAATAAGATACTTAAGGTTATTTTTTACTTTTTGTTTGCATATTTTTACTTGCAGACTTAGCCAAAAAGTCATGTGGTATGTCCAACTTGGTATCTGGCTGTATGTTTGACAGTTCTAGTTGGTTTACAAGCTACTGGT
Source organism: Spisula subtruncata (assembly GCA_963678985.1). Taxonomy (NCBI): domain Eukaryota; kingdom Metazoa; phylum Mollusca; class Bivalvia; order Venerida; family Mactridae; genus Spisula; species Spisula subtruncata. The sequence continues at coordinate 16,183,608 of OY787678.1, forward strand.
GTTCCGTTTCTACTCATTTGCCTTGATTGCCTTTTAGTGCAAGAGGTCTACCTTCGTTTGTTTCAGGCTGAGTCCCCTTTATTTGGAGAGGTACAGGGTTCAATTCCCAGCTGCGACGTATCAAAGTTGTTTAAAATCAAGGGAAGAAAGTTCATAACATTAACTGCTTTAAGACAGGTTGACATTATTTGTATAGCAAAGCCTTCCCAGAAGTTCAGTAGAGTCTGCGGCATTATGTGGTGTTTAAAAAGCTGAAATCTATTAATCTCGGCCTTCCTCTGGTATGTCAGCGATTTTGGCAAATCATCCACTAATAATGTGTTTCTTTAGGTCAATGACCTCAACTTGATAGATTTGAACCCAAAGGAGTGTAAATGAAGCCAAAGAAATGTTTTCATTATCAGTGATTAGGAGTTGATTAAAGGTAATATTGTGATTGGCAGCCTGTCTGAAGCACCTGACATAGATAAGAGAAAAAGGTTTATGCTGTCTTCATTTGATAATTGCCTGATTTGCCTCATGTAGAAATCTGAGTCTACAAATGACTCACATACACTGATGTTGGTCATTAATTATCTTTGGGTTTATTTCTGCTTGTTATGGAATTTAAGTGTATAGAATTATTTGGGTTAATTAGACTTCTGCATAGATAGACTTCTCTGTGTTTATTTCTGCTCACTGTGAAACTTTGTGTACATAAAATTATTTGGGTTAATTAGACTTCCTCATAGCTAGATAGACTTCTTTGGGTTTATTTCTTCTCCTTACAGAATTTAAGTATTTATTTGTGTTAATTAGAATTCCTCTAAGATAGAATGACATCTGTACTGTTTTATTTTGGAATAAAAATTCAACAAATGTTTGTAAATAAAAATACATGTTTTATGAGTCATTATAAAGTAAACAAACAACATGTTAATTAATTAATCATTTAAAGACACAGAGTCTGTAAGTTTACATATCTAGTAAATTTCTCTCTTTTTGGCGATCAATAATTTTTTTGGTTCTGTTATTGCTCATTTTTGTCGTATTTTGTTTATTGAAAGGGACAAGCCATTCTTTTACTTCATTTCTGACAGCTTAAGTATTGTCCTAACCCTCAATCATTGTCTTCTGTGGTCTTTTGAGTACATTAGGTTAATGATACAGATGGGTTCTGACACATCATCTAGTGATTGTCCTGTCATTTCCTCCATCCGTCTGTTTGTCCGTCCGTTACAAAACTCAAATAATATGAACTAAGGCACCGCCTAAAAACGGGGATTAAATAGATGTTGGGTAATTGCTAAGCTATATTTCAGATATATGGTATAGAATTTTTTTAGGTAAAATACTTAAATAATGTTTCACAAGTTATATTTATACCAGTGTGCTTATTTATGGGATATACAGGCATCTATGCCAAATATAGTAAATATTTAACAATTTTATTTGATTTTTGCCATACGCTAAAACGTGACGCAGTCCCTTTAAGACTGCATTCGCAGTATATTCATTTCATATTTGATACATGTTAACCGCATACATGTTACACATTTGTCAGAGAGAATATTTTCTGTAAGGGTACCCAGACTTTTCAATTAGCCGTCCAATGAGTTGAACAATTTCAGTTTCTGTCCTGGGTACGTTTTTTCCTGGGTACATTATCGCATGTATTTTTTTCAGGTTTTCCAACGAAAAATCCTGCTTTATAAGATTGGGACAATTGGTCCCGGACTAGATGACGGGCAGCGATGTCAAACAATTTTTAACTAGGGGTTTCCGGTCAATAACTTGAAGTTTGGATAGGCTGATCTTAATGATACTTTGTATATATCAAGCTTGCATGGATACCTAGCTTGGGATTGTTTTTGGGGTCATGGTCACGTTTACTAAAAATACATAAAAAAGGTTTCCGGTCAATAAGTTCAGTTTGCATTGGGCATTTTTCATGAAATGCTATGTTTTGTGCTGGCATATTCATGCTTTCTACACTTATTAACCAGGCTTCAGAATCATTCGTTATTATATTTGGGTATAGCCACAAATGTGTGGGCAGGCAGCGTAAGCAATTAACTCTTTGCTCAACTCCTATGTTTCTCAAGAATTTTCAACCATCATTAGGCGGACACCTGTACAGAAAGACTGGTTTTGCGACAATGCGGTGTCTTGTGTAAGACATATTTTGATTGGTCGACTCGATAATAAATTCTTAGGCCAATTGCAAAGCTGAAACATTTTTCTAACTTTGTGTTTTTGTACTCTTTTTCTGAAGTCTCGATGATTTCGCGAGGGAAAAGGGGAAACTTTGTGCATTAAAACGATTGAATTATTGGTAAATGACAAATGATAAGTCCGCCAGATCGTCAGTCCCACAGGTTATCAGCGATCATCGGGAAGTCGGGTAGCCAAAAAATCAGGGACCCCGGTCCGGAAGACCTATAATTGAACTTGACCTAGATTATAATGAAATCATTTATTCTGTAGAAATTTCATCAAGAAAAGACCAACATTTTTATCTCTATTGTCTACCGTGACAAGAAATTTCTAGGACTTGACCTAGTGACACATTTTTGACCCCGGATGTCACAATATTGAACTTGATTTTTAAAAGAATATCCTTCTGATTAAAGGCTTTGGAATATAAGGCCAAATTTGTGACCTAGTGACTACATAAGGCATTTGACCTACTGACCCAAGCGAATAGAGTTAAATTATTTTACTTTAGGCTTTGCGGCTGCAGAGATGCATGTGAAATTTTTGTTTGACCCTGACCGCAGATATGTACGATTTTAGGCAAACATTGCGTGAGATGCACAGTAGTATTTCGGCATGCGCTTGTGGCTAGCTGACTGTTACGAGTACATAGCGCTGAAAGGGGCAACCAAATCACCCCGTTTCTAACGAAATCACTTGGTAGCGCTTGCCTAGCAGTACAATGTAAATATCTTTTTGTACACAACACATTCAAAATGAAATTGTCATAATTTGATTCAAAATGAGTAAAATCAATGGCATACCTTTATTGTACTTTGTAGGCCTAACTGTATTCTTGAGAGCAGTTTCGATTAGTCCAGGGTAAATTTCTAAACCTACTGTAACCATATTTCGTCCAGTCCATAGTATCGGATCAGCTTCAAGCCTTGGAAAATTGAAGATATATAGCAAAAGCGACACCGTATGACGTTAATTGGGGGCCTAGTCAATCATACGAGACCACAACAAACATCACACAATTGTGCTCCGCAGTTTCATACTCCCACAAACCGAACTATAGCTACCGATGGTGATCAATCCGGAATCAATCCATTGAAATAGATATGCAATAGTTATTTGTTTTGGATAATTAACGTCTGAAGTAGGCTTAAGTAAACTTTATCGAAGATATTACATAAGCGACAACGTATGGACCCTGCTAGTACACAAGTTTGTCCACCACAAATAATTAATGCACCAGTCAGTTGCATCCACAGTTCCTCCCGACCACAGGGATCCATGGCAGATAGGCCATGTTTTTACCATCCAGCTACCCCCCAAGGCAGGGGAAATTTAGGATTTTTTCTGCGAATACCAATAGCCTAGAGACAATATTTACCGGTAGATGTAAGGTAAATGCGGGAGCTTCCCCTGTAGGCCGTAGAAGGCTGAAGGGCTGTTGATTTTGACAACTCAAAATCCCGGAGCGCCCCTTCACTAACTGAAACTAACTGGAGTATACATAAGTATTATACACACTGACAGTAACAAAATAATCTCATAAACATTGCTTTGACAAGCTATGTATACATTGAGACATAGAATTGTTGATTTGCATTGTTGACATGGAACGAATTGTAGCCTACTTACTTTCAAGATCTGAGTGTTGATATCATTGTAAAACTACGTAAAAATGTCTATTAAAGACCAATTTCCTCGGAGATCGAGTACTGTCATGATAAATCGGCTATTTAAATGAAAATTTCACCTTTATTTTTTGACGATTCTTAAAACATCTTCCGTGTGCAATGGGCGCATGAAAATCTCGCAAAAGCTTTGGCTAGTTTTTTAAAAGTGATATTTAGTCGAAAGAGAACGATAGGCTCAACCGTTTACAGCTTACTATTTTTTTATAATCCAAGGACTATTCACCTCGGAAAACTGCCTGAAATTTTTGACCGGAAATAACTTTTTTTGAAAGCATTAGTACCGGCAGAAACTCAAGGAAGATATGCACGTTCGCCTGTTAACGGTCTGGGTATTTTCAATAGCCCCGCTACGCGGGGCTATTTAAATCCCCTATTACTCAGTGCATTACTTTCAAACTGGGCATACTTGTTTACCATCATAAACATGTGACATTACATTATCCGTGCCACGTAACACTATCAAACATTTCAACTGAGCACATCTACTGAATGCAGTCTTGTTAGATGCTGCTTTCTGTTTGAAATGTATGATGTCATTATTTATGATGTCATTACAATGACTTCACTATAATAAAGTGTCCCTGATAGACATCTAAATGAAGCATGATGTTTCAAGATTACAACCTACGTTTTACAAACTGGTTGTAACAAGATATGAAACGTTTTCATGAGTGATTTTCTTACTCTATGATGCAAGGAATTGTTTCAGCATTTTGTTATGACGATACATTTGTATTATCTCGATACATTTGTATTATCTCGCCATCACTCTAGTGTCTGCAATAAATTTTGCTCTCTTCCTCAATAGATTTGTATTATGATTTATGATGCCTGTCTTTAAGATCATTTGGGTTAATTAAATCTGCTCTCTCTATTTGCAATGTTTTTGGTACTTTGGGGTAGATTATCAGCTAATAGACTGCACATTGACTTTGACTAGTTACCGGTAAAAATTCCAAGATGACAAAAAAATGATGAAAATAAATGACTAGAGATGCTTCTGTTTTGTGTTAAGAAAACTGTGGAATGAAAGCATGCTGTTTTAATAGTATGTGGTTTATGTCAAGGTGACAGAGATGTAAATTTGTGTTAAATGCTTGCATTTCCAATGATATGGCTAGGCAAAAAATTAGTCTGGCCACCCGACTAGATAATATATTTTATCAAATAGCATAAGGGGGCAGGGGATATATTATTGGCCAATTTTGAGGTTCCGACAGGCCGCAAACAGTCAAGCGGATTTCTTGAAAACAGCAAATAAGACAAGAAAGTATTTATGTGTCAGTCTCAGGGCCTATGCAACATAAATAGAAAATAACATCAAATTGCAAAGCTAACCCCTAGGGTTGTGGAGTTATGGCCCTTTGTTTTTGCCCCTACCCCTCCAAATTTTAGTCAAAAAAATACAAAAGTGACCAATTTCACCCCATACACAGTATTTTTAAACCCAATGCAATCCTATTTTTGGTCCCATTTTACATAAATAACATGTCTGAGCTAGGTAAATTCAGCAAGAAAAGTGTCTCCCATACCTGCCGATTTTTTGCTATTTGCTGTCAAAGTTTTTCGCGGTTTCTAACGACGCTAAATTTGAACTTCCGCCAGTGGTGGTAACCTCCATTTTGAAGAGCTACAAATCCTTCAGAGCCAACTGATATTTAGTTTCTATGATTTTTCAAAATATTAAACACCTTCTTTGTACAAAATAAATACAGAATTGGGTCTTTAAAATACCAATTTAATTTTTGGTGCCCATAAATAAGCCCTACACTAAAGATTTGATATTTTGAGGGACCCCCATCACCCCAATATATCCCCTGCCACCTTAAGTTTTCAGATCTATGTTTTGAAACCAAATTTTATATGCACATCTTGTTCTGGGATGAATTTTGAGTAAAACCTCACCCATGAATATGATCTCCATCATGAGTTTAGTGATTTACATGCAATTTACTTTTCCACATACATACTTAAGATTTGCCAAATTTCAATTTCATTCTTCATTACAAGCTACCCATGGTAATAGCTAGTCCAAATTCCTGTTTTTAAGGGAAATGTTATATAAAATATGCACATAATGACTCTCTGATGTCAGGCGCAGGCTTATTTTCACCAAATCAAGCATTCAGAACACTTATCCGGGAATATTGGTCCACCCGGGCTGTATGAGCCACAAAATAGTTGAATAAAAAATGGTGACCATTGTTCCATAATCACAAAATAAAAGTAAAAATTTAGCTCTAAATGTGTTTCTGCAGAGTAAATGTACTCAATAAACATTATTTTACTATATTTTATCACAACAGTCAGCAAATATGACACAGGATGGACCAGAAATCACAAAAACAGTGATTATATGCAGCAAGGGAGGTAACTCAGTTCAGCCCATCAAATTTCCATGTGTTATATTGGTCTAATTTCAAGTTTTTCAACATTTTTACTCAATTATTTCACCTGAATTAAGCCGGTACATTCTTTTCAACACCAAATAACACTTTCTGTTCAATATCAGGCACACTTATGTACTCAAACTGTTACTGAACCCCCAGCGACAAGGCGGAAATCAAGAAAATACCCCAAACCGCCCCCAAATATTCAAATTTCTAGACAATACAGCAATCTAAATGCACTATTTGGATACATTTGGCAATTTTAATACATATTTAACAAAATCCATGCAAATAGAATACAAATAAACAGCTTTTAGTGCTGAAAAAGGGTGGTGAGGGCAAATCTCAGATTTGGCATTTTCTCACATTTTGGATTACCTCCCTTGTTTCAAAGGAAATTGACAACACAATTTGCCAAAAAAAATGCCTGAAATTGCCAGCACTGGATTTCTAAGACATGTACCTATCTAAATTAATGCAAAACTGTATGATCCAAGAACTTTGATAACAAGCCATTTTCTATTAAGGGGGCAGGGGATATATTATTGGCCAATTTTGAGGTTCCGACAGGCCGCAAACAGTCAAGCGGATTTCTTGAAAACAGCAAATAAGACAAGAAAGTATTTATGTGTCAGTCTCAGGGCCTATGCAACATAAATAGAAAATAACATCAAATTGCAAAGCTAACCCCTAGGGTTGTGGAGTTATGGCCCTTTGTTTTTGCCCCTACCCCTCCAAATTTTAGTCAAAAAAATACAAAAGTGACCAATTTCACCCCATACACAGTATTTTTAAACCCAATGCAATCCTATTTTTGGTCCCATTTTACATAAATAACATGTCTGAGCTAGGTAAATTCAGCAAGAAAAGTGTCTCCCATACCTGCCGATTTTTTGCTATTTGCTGTCAAAGTTTTTCGCGGTTTCTAACGACGCTAAATTTGAACTTCCGCCAGTGGTGGTAACCTCCATTTTGAAGAGCTACAAATCCTTCAGAGCCAACTGATATTTAGTTTCTATGATTTTTCAAAATATTAAACACCTTCTTTGTACAAAATAAATACAGAATTGGGTCTTTAAAATACCAATTTAATTTTTGGTGCCCATAAATAAGCCCTACACTAAAGATTTGATATTTTGAGGGACCCCCATCACCCCAATATATCCCCTGCCACCTAACATTTTTTTGATTTTCGCTAGATTTTATTCTGGGCTTGATTATCTATGTTTGAGGGTACAAAGGGAAATAATTTCATGAGAAAAGAGTAGATTGAGGAGTTGTCTTTCTAAACATAGGGTATGTTAGACAGACTAGGTAAAAATGTACACATATGGTTAAGGACACATAATAAAAATTATTTCAGACATATTGATTTTGTGTCGGAATTCCGAAGTGCTGTCACAATGTTTGTTCGGGTTTTCTCCTTACCCATTGGATGAATTTCAATTAAACTTGATATGGATGCTAGGTACAAGGCCTTCTTGTGCATATTGGCTGGAAGAGAATTTCTGATAATTTCTGTCATGAGTTATGATCCCTTGTTGGGCGCATACGTTTATAAGTCTAAGACACTTCTAATTAATGAAGTAAGTAGCCTGGGTTGGAAAAATGCTTTAAAACTAATGAACAATTAAAACTTGTAAACTTTCTTCAATAACTCTTGAATGCAGGTGTTATAAGGGTTAGAATGTTCTGAACTATTTTATTAATACTAAATTTAAATGAGTATTAAAATGCTATCAGCAAACTGGTTCCATCTTCGTTAATACAATATTAACTGTATATGTTTTGTAACTATGTAAGTACCCTCATACTGCCAAACAAGTCTAGCAAAATATTTGCACTTCAGTAAACTAAAATAATTTCAGGAATTTTTTTATTATCAATAACAGAGTCAAATGTTTTATTCTTCATAAATCATATTTTTGAGGGAATGATGTCAGGTTATAGGGTATATATGCCAATAACTTGAACTATATAGATCTATAATCTGTGTTATGGCCTAAAGTCAGGCATAAGGTTAGATATAGTTGGTTTCCCCTTCCCACAACCTCTGTACGACAATTGACTCTTTTTTGAATTTTTTTTTATTGAGAAATCAGAAAAAATTGTAACAAAGTTTGCGTTTTAGATTGTTTATTGATTTATTCTATAGAAAAATATTTTACAAAAATCTACCCAAAATGACATGGGTCACTGGAGGGGTAATAAACAATATTTTATTTTTGGCCTAATTCTTTATTTTTGTTTAAGTTCTATTACAAGTAGGGTTGAATATGTATTAAGTACTTGGTTACTGTTTTAATGTGTGAACTGCCATAAGACTGACAATATTTGTGTTATGGGTGAGGTTGATAATACCTGACATCTCCGTAGATCTGACATCTTGGAACACGTAATGTAATTATGTCAGTAAGATTCCAGTAACTCACTGTGTCTCATTAATGTTATACCGCATTAAATGTTGACGGGTACGACCGTACATGAAAAAATATTTGTTTGGCATTGTTTTATACTGTCGATTCAATAAGTAATTCTAATGAGAGGACAATCTCATTTGAGAGAATTTTGGGGACAATAGTTAACTCAGTTACACCTATTGAACACAATAAAAGAGTAGTGTGGAACTAACAACTTAACAACGTGTTTGTTTTTCTTTATTTATTTAAACCAACGTTTCGGCTATACATTAAGCCTTCATCAGGGTTATAAGTTACACCTAGTTAAACCTAGATAAATATAGTTGACCTGACAGACAAGCTTATGTTTATAACCGTTGTCATTTATCTTTGAATAGACTGTAAATGAAACTACCTCAAATGTTATAATGAAAAAATTAGTTTGGTACCTGACGTGATTACCCCTTTTGACCTGACAAAAATAATAAAGATGGTCCCTAAAAGTGGATAAAGATCTGATGGCCTCTAAAATTAAAAGCTTATAAAGATGGCCCCTACTAAACTGATGGAAATGGCCGTTTTTAATAAGTAAAATGATAATTAAGATGTTCCCTGCAAAAATAGTAACAAATGCCCCTTTTCAAGATGACCCCTATTGAACTGATAAAAATGGGCCCTACGATGAATCAATCAATCAATCAATCAATCAAGCAATCAATCAATCAATCAATCGCAATCCTAGTTATCAAAGGGAGGTAACTTGTTCCTAGTGTCTTGTGTGTATGCATTTTCAACAACAATAAATACATTAAATATAATTTTATAAAATATTTATACCGGTACATGTGTCTAGCTCACCTCTCTACCTATTTGAAGCTGAAGTTTATGTTACAAGTGTGATTAACAAACTATTTATCAAGCATGGCCTTACTAATACCCCGAATATATTGGCAGTTACAGAGGTTGTAATTATTGTAGTCATTCTATTAGTCTACATGATTATCATGATATTGCCAAAGAGCTAAAAAAAAGTTGTTTTTATGGAAATTTTGGTATGAAATTTGTTTCATTCAGAATCTTCTTTAAAATATTATCTTGAAGTCAAGGAATACTATTGCAGTTGTTTCAGAAAGGATAAAAAAAGTGTTCTAAAATGTTGGATAAAAAAGTATGTAAGGGAAACAACTCATGAAAAATATTTCTGTAAAAGTACAGGAAGAGTTATCTGTGGCTTGTGAAAAAAATGTTCAGATTTTTTGGACTTGTAAGTTGTGTGTTGTGTTGTGTCTCGTCTTTAAGTTATAGATATCCATTAAACTACTTAAAACCTGTCTAAGGAATTCACATAGTATGCATGCTTGAAGTGGAACAAAGAACTTAGGAATCTATGCGAAACGAGCTAGGGTAACGCACCCGGATTCCTTGCAAATTATTTGGCAGAAGTAGGTGGCAGTTTAGTTTAGGGTTAGTTAATAATATTGAAATAATTGATTTATCAGCCTGGAAATTTAGACTGATCTAAAATGAAGATATATATCTCCAGACCAAGGATTGGCATTTAAAATATCGCAAAAACTCATCAATAATAATAAATTATTTTCTATTTTCAGATCTATCATTCGTCGAGCTTTGTAATGTAACAGAGAAATAGCAGAGTCGGATTACAATATACCATCTTTGATATAGTGTAAGTAATTTATAGAATGTTTTATGGGTTTATATTGTCCATAATAACTCTTGGTCTTCTCAATTAATAGAAATGTATTATTTTAACAACATCCTTGATATAGCGCAAGTCATTTACAGAATGGTTTTTTATGGAAATAGAAAAAAACTTAAGTTTTGTATTACCCATAATACCGAATTAATAAATAACATCCTTGATATAGTGTAAGTAATTAAACAAAATTCTTTTTTATGGAAATAGAAAAAATATTTTAAATTTTATATTACCCGTAATACCAAATTAATAAATAGCATCAATTCTTTAATATAGTGTAAGTAATTTAACAGAATACTTTTAATGGAAATAGAAAAAAAAACTTATACAGATCGGAAGTTTTATATTAATACCCATAATACCCCTTCAGAAATAACCCAAAAATCCCCATATTATACGTACATAATAATCAAATACAATTTTCTGTATTTTATAAGAGGTAGACAAAAACTTCATGCAGTAGAAGAATGCTTATTTCTTCATCAGGATACATTGCCCATTAAAATTGGATGTCTTAAAAAAGTTTTATGCAAAATAACTGAACCCGCTGCATGCTGTTTTTCGTTTTCTCTCTATTTTCAATTAATTGTCTTTGATTTTTTATAATAATGATTGTGTTTAAGCATGGCTTATGGTCATAGTATTGTTGAAATTTTGTTTTGTTAAAAAGCTGGTGCTGATAATGATATTTGTGAAAGCCTTTTTGTTTTGTTTTTCAGGCAGATTTTCCCTGTTATGTTTTCTATATGACGGCTCTAACGATGAATCCACCTGGTATGGGGAATGACCCCTTGATAGGGGATATGGGGCCAAAAGGCCATCATCACCAAGGTAAGACATAGATAACTGTTATATATTAAATTCTAATACAAACCAAGTGGCATAGCCAGAAGTAAATACGAGTATGTATAGGGCTGTAACGGTATACCGCGGTACACGAAAGACCGCTGACTTCAGTTCCACACGGTTCACGATACAAGAGTTGTGAATTTCGGTACGGTTAGGTATAAGCTTTTTCGTGAGCTAAATAATATTCAGAGATAAAAAAATGTCTGATAGTCCTCTGATTATGTAAAATTACCATGCTTCACTCCTTTTAATTGTATTAATATATGCCTCATATTTTTGAAATTTATTTAAAATGGTGGATAGCAACATTATAATTGCTGTTATAGAATTAACAGATTCATTGGCACTAAAAAATTGTAGTTTTTAAGCCGCAGTTAGAGAATATTGTATCATACCGAAATATACCGAACCGTAAGAAAAATTGACGGTACGTATCATATCGTGAGGTGAGTGTACCATTACAGCCCTAAGTATGTACCATTTCCACTAAATTCAAGGCTTAAAAAATGTTAGCAATTTCAGAGGGCTGTTTTCAGCTGTTCAGGCGCTCAACCGCCTTTTGACATTCGAACTTCCTCTGGTCATTGGGCTACCTATGAAAACATGGGGAGAACTTGGTGTAGATGAGCATATTGGTTATTCTTGATAAGAGATATTTACCAATGGTCCAGACAAGGGTTGAACTGGGGACCTCTTGATCCTGATGCGCACACACTACCTCTAGGCCAGCACTCCCCACTAGTGTAACGTCAATTCAAGCCTGGCTACACCCCTGAAGAATTATATGTTTTGATATCTGGTGTGGTAGCAGTTGTGATTGAAATAATACCAGTACATGAATATATCTGTATGTTAGGTGTAGGATTGACAGGCCTTCCTGTGAGGTCTGCAGGACTGACTGAAGTTACGAGGGGTGATCAATATATTTGAGGACTTTCTTTCTCAGTTTTGAAATATTCAGTAAAAGAAAACCAGTCGCATACATGCAAACAGGTATCAGTCCAGAAAGGAGCTATATGTTGCTCCGACGGTGACGCTTGGAATTATGTCGCATGACGTCCAACGTCACGCACCCCTTGTATGAATCAAATTATTTTATTAGTTCATTCGGTCGGAGACATCTTACTCTGAATGACGTTAAATGGCTTTGAGCCTTGCTGCCAATATGAAATTGCTAGATGAAAAGTCCTCGAATATATTGATCATCCCTCGTAAATCATGAATGAATCTCTAATTAGTGTGTGAATATGTAAATATATTATTCATCAGACAGAAAGGTCTGTGGGGCCTTAACTTGCAGTAGTTAGATATGAATGAATCTTTGTAAGTTAAGCATTGTAGTTTAGGCAATATCTAATTGATGTCCTCAATAGCCTCCTTGATAGCCTAGTGGTAGAGCATTGAAGTCTCTGGTTTGAGCCCTGGCCGTGTCATACCAAAGACAAAATAAAAATGGTACCAGTGATTCCCTTGCTTGACGCTCAGTATAAAAAGGAATTTGGCTTGTCTTCTCTCATACCCTTGTGGTGATCAATAGCATCAGGAATGAGGTATCGATAGTGATTAATATAGGTTTAAAAAGCTTGTTTCACAATCGACCTTAAAGTGTATAGAGCTATATTCTAACAGTCATTCAATGTCAAAATAATGACTTGCATCGTTTATAATATGATACTAGATTACCTTAACTGCAAAATAAAACTTTGGATGGGTTCCGTGTACTTTGATTCAATCGTCGAAAAAATAGACAATTCTTATAGTTTCATAGGGTGGTCTAGAACACTTTCGTATGAAAATGGACAGTCTGCATGTTCAATAAATCACAGCGAGAGTTTCTGTTAAAACTGAAGCGAAAAATGATCTAATGGATATATGAAAGCATTGTTGTTTTTCAGTTTTTGAAACTTTTTAGAAAAATATCTTCCGTTATAGCTCTATACACTTTAAATGAGTATAAACTAAATGATGTTATACATTCTTGTAGGTATGGGCATGGACCAGCTCTCATTTGGAATGGACACGATGATGTTTCAACCACCAGCCACACAGTATATGCCATACAATATGTACCAACAACAAGCGCAGCAACATCAACAAGGTATACTTATTATCAATCAAGCATACAATCAATCAATATATCAATCAATCAATCATTGAGTAATATACTTCAGAAGTAGTGAAATTGGTAACTGTTGGCATATTCATTCATTCAATCAATTAATCAATTAATCAATCAATCAATCAACCAGTTCTCAATTCTGTATCAGTCTAGAAATAATGACATGTTTAACTGTTTGCACAACCAATCAATCAATCAATCTATCTATCTATCTATCTATCTATCTATCTATCTATCTATCTATCTATCTATCTATCTATCTATCTATCTATCAATCAATCAATCAATCAATCAATCAATCAATCAATCAATCAATCAACTTATTAATTAGATAAATTGTGTGCAGGTGTCAAAATCAAGAACATGGTTATAATTGTAAACATGTGGTAAAAAAGAACAACTCAATTAGTGTTAGGATTATTTCTCTCTTGTGTACCAGGAGTTTGAACCTCACTCACTAATGAAGGTCTCATGTTCTTCACGGAATATTGATTATAGATACCATACATGATGATTATGACACAAGACCAAGACCGCATTCATAATGATATAAAAAAGAACTTCTCTATAATTTTATACAAATCTATTCATATCAAACAGCAGCTGTATAGAGGTGCAACCATGCATAAATTGCTGCCCTGAATGAACTTAAAAGTAGTGTGTATTAATATACCTCTTAATATACCCTCAGAGTGTATCAGGTTTTTTTCTCTCAGTGTTTATTGCCCTATACTATTCAACAAGGAAAACAATAAATCCTCCCTGGTATTTAAAGTGTGTTTTTTTTCTGGACCAACAACCTATGTGTGAAGTGTCAGTGTGTGTTTATACTCGATACTTTGGATGTAAATATTGAAAAAAAGAAGAAGAAAAATCTGTCGGCAGAAATCTGGAGAATTCTAAATTCGAATTCTAAATTCCTAGAGTGTGTGGAGTGTGTGGAGTGGATTTAACTTTGTGATTGCATACTACCAATGATACGAGATACAGTAGTGTTCGCTGATATGATGATAGAAGGATACCGTTGATAGTACATTCACTTGCTTGTTACTATTTATAGCACAGGAATAGAATAGAACAGAACAGGATGTGACATCACAAGAGTTCATATAGAGTTCATGGACTTGTTCAGTTCAGTGGTGAATGTGCTAGTGTTTATGTTATGTTTAAGCATAGGATGAACTATTTTGGGGTAAGGTAACTTAAGGTCAAATTTTAGCTATAGTATTTAGTAGTTAAACTGTTAATATATTAGAGTTCACTATTTTGTTTACTATGTGGTCATCATGAGATTGTCCAGTCATCAAATTCTGGTTTTGTTTATTTGTACATAATCTTGTGTGTGTGCACACATACTTAGCTGGTCATTCACATCACTAGCTGTTTTAGGTCTTTGTTGTTGCTATTAGATGTTGTTGCTATTAGATTTAGTTAACTGGTTTCTAGTCGCTGCTGACTGACCACTTTGATCAAGGTATTTGACAGTCTATTTTCGGTACATTAATATGACACTTTGATAATTAATTGATATTTAATTAATTAAATGAATAATTAATATTTTTTGGATGTGAGGAAAAAACCTTCTCAATTTGCTGACACAGACATGTTGTTTAGAAACCGATTCTTGATATAACTCCAAAAAACAAATTGAGGTAAAAAATTTAACAGAACAATTTTATATCCTTAATGTTTCTGAATGTTTCTGAGCAATATTGCAGTCATAACATTGTTATTTGCTTTATACATATTTGCACAAATGTACAACATAGTGCGATTTCAGTGCCCTAACACTAAAATCGCAATGTTTTAACTTTGTGCAAAATATGCATAAAGCATATAATAATGTTACGACTGCACTGATTAATATTCGTGGTAAGAATATTTTATATTGTCTTAATTTTTTACTATTAAAATTTTGTTTCTTCATTTCTCTAAGATACAATGTCTTCCTAGTGGTGCAACAAGGTTGTATAGCTTGGCTATTTTGACCTGAACCTGACCTTTATGCAAGAATGTATTGCTAGATATATCAATTTCCGCAGGTAAATCGTGCGATATCTGTATTTCTAAATTGTGTTTCTATCATATCTCGAGCGTCTTCGTGATACTCCCCGATTATGAAAATGGTTTTGTAAACGTAGGTAATAAATTGACTGTAAAATTATGCTAATCAAAAGGTCAGGCTCGTGTCAAATTAGCCAAGCTATACCTCACTATATACTTTAAAGATAGATGCAACACAAGATGCAACTGTGTTGCGTCAAAGCGACAAGGCCTTGTTTAAATATTTAAGGTTTAAAGATAGCTGTCAACATTATCAGAAGTTGGTGTTCAGATATTTAAGCTTTAAAGATAGCTGTCAGAATTATCATATCTGGGAAGTAGACATTGTTGCATCCCTATTTATCTTAGTCAGACAAAACATCTCCAATCTGCGTTACTGTAAACAAATTTACTATCGCAAAGACTAGTTTTCACATTTTACTGATTATCGGCATATTTGCTACAACAAACTTTCTCGTTTTTAAGTCTACCGCAATGTCCACATTAATGTTTTGAACATGTGCACATATGCAGCTTTTTAATGTCACAAATTTCGACCATTCGCGAACTTGACGAAATAAATCGCGCAAAATTATTTTCTTGGTTTACAGTAAGTCTAAGTGTTTGTTTCAAGTGATTGAAAACATTTACACACACACTGCATCATTTAGCTATGTTGTGAATACATTGGTATACATACCTTTGATAAATGGTAAGGTACCGAATGATAGTATGCACATTGCACAGCTTTCCAAGGTACGAAATGATAGTATGCACATTGCACAGCTTTGCAATTTTTGCTGAACTCAGAGTCAGAAACCCTTACTGTCATCCAATGGTCTTATGTGTACTTTCATCCAGTCGAGGCACAGATGGTGGCATCTAATTCAGTTTTTTGTGGAGTTCATAGTTTATGCTCTTCACTCACATGTTTGATGCCAGGGAGATATGCTGATGATTCTGCTTGAAATGTGGTTATTACAAATGCCTATAGGAGTGATCCTGGTGCATTTAGGTCTTTGCCGATGCAGACTCATAAAGTTATGGAAATGTCCGTCTGTCCATTTGTTTGTTCTTTCGTGTCCGTTCATTTGTTCCTTCGTCTGTTGGTTTGTGCATTTAGTACAAAATTTTAAAGTTGATTGACTAAGCTAGTAATAGTGGACTAGCCTACCACCGGGGTATTATTAACGCTAACTGAATGTTTGTCCATCTAACCATTCATTTGTTACAAAACTTTCAAGTTGATTGACTCAGCTAGTTATTATAGACAAGGCTACCAACAGTACTGGATGGGGGAAGTGTTTACAGGTTAACTGAATGCAGTCTTGTTTTATAACTGCACATTGCTCAATGCGACTTTTTATTTTACGTAACAAATTGGTTAAGTAAGAAGCTTATGTCATGCAATCGGCATCTATATGTGGTAAGCTTCATCTTATATAATTGAAAGCTGTCTGAAGGAGATGTTATAAAACAGTTAGTTTTTGTGGCCATGTTTCGTAAAAGTAGCTAAGTGGTTAGCGCGGTTACCTGCCTAAATCCGCGACCTGAGGTTCGAATCTGGGTGGAGGCACACATATGTGTGCCATATTCAGCAGAAAGCTATGCTCGGCTCAGCATCAACGGTAGCCTCAGATGTCATGTGTCATATGCTATGCCATATATACTGTCAAAACTTCTCCAATTTTTTTTCTCATTCAGTGTAATTTGATCATTTTGTTTTCGTAATATTATGAAATGTTATCTAATCATGGTTTTGTAATAAGACACTATTTACATGACTAAGCATCAGTTAACTGTGAACAAACTAAAAAAATACTATTATGTCATTACCCTGAACAAGTGGAACATGTTTAGCCCGTATAAAAAAATTCGCCTTCTGCAATTCTCTATCTTAATAAATTTCAATATTCTTTTGGTTTATGTAACTTTAAGGTGAAACTTTGTCTTATTAAGCTTTAAGGTTATGGTCATTATTATCATTTGAGTCAGTTAGTTCTATTGGGTCAATAGTATCCTTTGGGTTAATTAGTATTTGTTAGGTCAGTTAGTATTCTTTGAGTTAATTTCTTTCAAAACGTCCACTTGCAGTTTTTTGGGTTAAACATAAAGTGTAACTGACTTTTTTGCACTATTGAGTTTATTCACATGAATATTTACTATCTGTCATAAAATCTACTTGAAGTGAAGCTGACCTATTTGCACTGTTAGGGCTTTTACTATCTACCTGGCTTAGTCCGGCAGATAAACAGCATATTTTGGGGTAACCGTGCAATGTCTTCTATACAAAATGTTTTTGCATTTTCTTGTTCTCTGAACCATACCATAACAGAATCCGAGTGATGCCACCTTGTCGTCATTGAGCAATTCTCAGAATGAGGCCCCAAAGGGGGCATATGCATTTTCAAGAATTAATCAGTATATATACATTATACTTCTATTAAATGTACAGAAAAACACAATGAATGCTGTTTATAGTATGCCAAATTATGTGTTTATTCAATTTACAAAAAAATGTAATAGTATATTGTGAAAATGAGGTCCCACTCGTAGTTTACATATAAAACGAGGCCCGTTATTACACAAACAAATGCATTACATTAGTAAATGATGCATGTTAAACAAATATGTAATTATATCTATTATTCGAATTGAATTCAGTGACATTGGTAAGTACAAATGTAATAAATTTACTCGAGGGCCTGTCATCCTTTAGCAAACGAGGCCCCATATGGGTACATTAGTTTTTAATCAAAATAATTAGCTTAAATACATATTATGTATTATATTCAATCAAATGTAACGCAAAATAATTGAAATGTAGTTCATGTCGTGTTAAGTATTGCGTTGCAAAAGTATACCTTTACTACAGTAAATTATTGAATTGAGGCCCCGCTTGTGGGCGACACCTTATATGTGTCCCGACAGTAGGCCTATACAGGATATTAACTAAATAAGTAAACGAATACGTGTAAAACACATATTTCATTTGTCAATAACACAACATTACAAAACATAGTTATATAGAAATGTACAAACAGCGTTAATTAGATGGTGTAATGCTTCCATTAATGCCATTAAGGCCCTAATAAGGGTAAAGGAAAATTTGAAAAAACTTATCGTTTAAAACGTCATGGTCATGAAACAAAGTATAAGGGAGAACCTTTAGCAATAGCTCAAAGTTATGAAAGTGTGATTGAAATATTCATGTACCAATGTTGAAATACCGTTAATAAATTGAGGAAATGAGGCCCTTCTTGAGTGAAATACTATAAATAAAGAGTGTACTGTGTAAATGGCGATTAATTCATTGCTCACGTATGGAATAAACTATTAAAATGAATTCAGTAGCATCGGTACGTATTAATAACCTCGATTACACTGATAAATATGTCATTCCATAAATTTGAGGCATTTTGTAAGGGTAAATTCAACTGTGAATAACGTATAAACAATTTAAGATAAGATAAAACACCACTTTTGGAAATATAAAAGCGGGGACATGTGTCTCTGTGAGTGATCACTACATAGTAGTATTCGATCAAATGGTTATATAAATCAGACAGAGAAGGCAACCCTCAAGTGAAACAGTAGAACACACTACCGGTATGCAAAATTGAACAATTACAAATCGCTTGTTGGAAGTGGAATACTGATTTCTGATGATGTTGACCAATTAACAATGCCAGTGGTCTTTATCTTCTAACCAGTATTTCTATCACCATCACATACAGCCTTTCCACAGACATTTGTGTCACTTTGCGGGTATTAACCCCTACCAAACAAATCATTAAGACCCTGTCACACAGTGGCGAGTTCGTGCCACGAGTTGTTACGAGTTGTAACTCGCCACAACTCGCCCAGTGTCGCGTAAATATCGTACGTATGTCGTTCATTGTCGCTGAGATGTCTTCCAATGTCGCCAGTACTCGCCAGTGTGTGGTGAGATTTTTACACTGTTTAAAATTCTCGCCGCTTCTCGCCGAAGTTAATTTTCGTACATATGTCTATGAACTGTCGTAACATTCTTGCGCACTGTCGCACATATCTCGTTGACATGTCGCTCCTTGTCGTAAGCATGTCGCCGAAATAAGTCCTTCTGCGACATAACGCGAGTTTGCGGCGAGTTGGGGAGACTTGTCTACGATATCTGCTCGACATGCGGCGAGATCACATGACACCAAAGGTCCTCACCCTGACAAAAGACATATCGACTCGTACATACTCGTCGATACTCGTGCAAATCTCGAGAACACGTCTCCGATTGTCGAACAGATATCGTGCACATATCGTATTTATCTCGGTTAAACTCGTGTTACATGTATTATCGTACTCATGTCATGTAAATGTCGAAGAGAACTCGAACAAATGTCGCCCTGAAGACCGTCCTGGACCAATTCGCGCACATTAAGAGTTATAACTCGCCACAACTTGTACAGAACTCGGAGCTCGAACTCACCACTGTGTGACAGGGTCTTTACTGGCCCTATATGTATTGATGGCCACTGCCTGGTGTGACTCCGATCGCTTTGGGTTTCTCACAGCCTCGCAGAGCCTTAAAAGGGGGGCATAAACAGGTACTAAGAGGCACGCACTACCACTAACCACTCCATGTCATAAAATAATAGCTTACTCTTTATCCCCGAAATATGAACTCATCAAGTTTGTATTGCATGTACCCTTTTGTGTATTCAATAGTTGCAATACTAGGTGGTTGTGAGCACTATATGGGGATGGTGTAGATTTATTTGGTTACTAGTAAAGTGAGTACGTCATAATCATAGTTGGCATGGCATAACTCGCTGATGGAGGATCTGAAGGACCAAGTACCCTGTTAAGCCTATTATTACAGCAAATGGTGGTAGGGGCATTGAATAGTTTTACTCTTTAATGAAGATTTCCCTATACCTTTGAGTGCCGCATGTACTTATGAGGGACCGGAATGATCAAAGTCGCTCCTGATATGTAACAAATAGAGCTTGACTATAAATGTACCATATTATAATTAATATTGCGTTCAAATGGCCAAACTTGATGGCGGCGATTACTTCATAGGGGTGTTCTACATTTTGGTGAGAACTCAATCGGTTTGAAATGTCTGTATGAGTACCATTGTGTACAGAATTACTGTGCTATATTGTTATAGGGGTAATACCGAGTGCGGCATAGAGTCACTGACGCTGATGCACCTTTCAGTATTTTGCCCAAGACCAAGGGTTATTATACATTGTGTTGTTTTTTTTGGAGACCTAATTCCACACCATAGGATCAAACATTTGGTCTGAATTTCCACATAGGAGACGCTCATTTTATCAAATGGTCTAGGGTGCATGTCAGTCATCGTTATTGGTTTAAATCGAAAATCAGGCTAAAGTCTATTTCAGATTTATTCTGCACCATTCCCCTTTCGGAGATCCTCTTATACATATTGATAGGTACGATGACGATTATCTCATAGTGGTAATATCAAGGTATAACATCTTATGCAAAAGAAAAAGATAAGAGTTTAACGACCCATAACGGGCCTTAATTAATCATTTCATTTCCTATCTATAATTTAGTGGTTTAATGAAAAATAAACAAGTTACTGAAATTTGATTATAATATTAACTCAGTCCCATATTTAATGCATTATTGTATAATTTTGTTTAATTGAACATTGCATATTTATCATTTCCACTTTTTCACAGTTTTCTTTATTGCCTCATTTATCTTTTTAAGATGTATGGCGTGAACATTTAAATAACATTTTTCTAACAATAATAGTTATGGTTTAAGTTGCATTCCGTAAGGTTTAGTGAAATAACTTGACATAATTAC
Organism: Spisula subtruncata; assembly: GCA_963678985.1. NCBI lineage: Eukaryota > Metazoa > Mollusca > Bivalvia > Venerida > Mactridae > Spisula > Spisula subtruncata. The sequence goes on from OY787678.1 coordinate 16,204,835, forward strand.
GAATGATTTGGACAACAAGTTCTTACATTTAAATTTATCCCTAGCAGGGCCTCAATTATATAAATCAAAGTGTTGATTCGTGTTTGTACTTGTCAATTCCACTCAATTCAGTATAAAATATGTTCAAATAAAAATGTTCTGACCATCATTTACTAATCTAAATCATTTGTTAGTCTAATTATTGGTCTCGTTTTAGGTGTAAACCAAAGTGGGGCCTCATTTTCACAATTTACTATTACAAATGTTATTAATTGTATACACACATTATTTGCAAAGTATAAACAACATTTAGGGTGTTTTGCAACGTAATACTTAATACAACATGAACTACATTTAAGGTGTTTTGCGTTACATCTGAGTGAATATAATAACTTTTATGCGTTTAAGCTAATTATTTTGATAAAAAAAGTAATGTACCCATATGGGGCCTCATTTGCTTAATGATGACATGGTCTCATTTAAATATTTAGCTATGTTCGTACTTACCAATGTCACTGAATTCAATTCGAATAATAGATATAATGAAACATTTGTTTAACATGCATCATTTACTAATGTAATGCATTTATTTGTCTAAAAGGGGGCCTCGTTTTATGTGTAAATCACGAGTGGGGCCTCATTGTCACAATTTACTATTACAAATGTCTATAAATGGGATAAACACATAATTTGGCATACTATAAACAGCATTTATTATGTTTTTCTGTACATTTGATAAAATAATATTGTATTTATACTGATTAATTCATGAACATTCATATACCCCCTTTGGGGCCTCATTCTGAGAATTGCTCAATGATGACAAGGTGGCATCACTCGGATTCTGTTATGGTATGGTCCAGAGAACAAGAAAATGCAAAAACATTTTGTATAGAAGATATTGCACGGTCCCTTGCAAGTTCTGCCGGACTAGCTGTCTATTCAGGCAGTATAATTAGTTATACCACATGAGTGTTGTAAACTGTTGTTATGTGTCACAGCATATTATAAAGTTCATTAGTATCCTTTGAGGTTTATTAGTATTAATTGGGTCAATTAGTATTCTTTAGGTCAATTATTAGTTTAAGGCCACACTCTTTCAAAAAGCTCAATTGCAGTCTTTGGTGTTTAACTTAAAGTGTAACTGACTTTTTTGCACTGTCTTTGAGTTCATTAATATGAATATTTACTGTCTGTCATAAAATCTATTTTGATTGACACTTCGCTTTAAGTAAAGATGTACTATTTGCACTGTTAACTTAAAGTGAAGCATTAGGGCTTATACTATCTACCTGGCTATCTATTCAGGCAGGATAATTAGTTTAACCCACCTGAGTGTTGTTAAAGGTTGTTATGTGTCACAGCCTATTATTGTGAATTGTCACATCATTTGTGGAAAATATTTGTGTAGTCATCATCATTTGTAGTAATAATAACCAACTGTGAAGTGTCTACAATATCATGTTGCATAAATATTGAGAGTATCAGTGAATATCAGAGAATATGCTTCAAGATTGACATGCAAAAATATAATGGAAAGTTTGATGTGATTCAGACCTTTATGGATATACATGTATAGTTGTATTTAACAAGGTTCTTGCATTGTGTATATCTTTGTCTGCGAGAAAGTCATGTAGATCTGTGTTTGTATTACACTGTACAGTCTGTTCTTATATAAATGATAACAGTTATAAACCTTAGCTTGTCGGATAGGTAATCCTTGTTTATCTAGGTTTAACTGGGTGTACTGAGTTAACGGTCGTCCCCACTATTCTTTCGAATGGGACAGTTCCTCCATAAGTATTACTTATTGAATTGACGGTAGCAAGTTTGTGATACTCCCTGCTTATATATTGTGAGAATATTTTGACCAGGGTCATAAATAATGACAATATACAGTATTATGCTAATAGTTGGTCGAGGAACATGTCAAATACTCTGTACATAGAGTAGACTTTTTTACATGTATACATGTAAATAGATACATCTTATTGATACTATACACAATGTCACAGATCTGTCAGGATACAATGAGTATATAACAATAACCTCTTGTGACCAATTATTATTATTGACACGGACTTATATTATACACCTACATGGCACTAACACAACATTGCTGGCTTAGAATGAGAAGGTCGTAACTTACATAACTACTTGCTACTTATAAGACTTCACAAGGCGCTTCTTATAAGCCAATTTTCAAGAAAATCGGAACTTGTCATGTGGACCAAACTGAAGTTGAAACATCTTGTTTCACTATTAGTAAAGAGTAATTTTCTGACCATTTGTTCTTCTTTTCTCAAAATATTGATTTTGTACTTACAACCTACTAAGTCTAAGCCAGCGATATACCAATATGGCACCAACATCACATGTATAACAATAGAACACTCGGCTGACAAATACAGAGCATTCATGACATTACAACAGAGCATGCAAAGATGACCAAAACATTATGCCGCTGATGAATGAGCCTAATACGGCAGTAGACAAGTCTTCTAAAACGTTTATATCGATGGCTTAGAACCAGAAGAACGTAACTACCACTTACGACCTTATTATTACTAAGGACTCATACATATTTGAAAACTGCTTCACAAGGGGCTTCTCGTGAGCATATTTATATGAAAATCTGAAATTGTCATGTTGACCAAAATGAAGAGTTAAAAACGGGTTTTCCAATAGGTATTAAAAGAGTAAATTACAGTTTTCTCTTGTTTTCTCAATGTATCAATTTGGTAGTTACAACCATCTTGTTCTAAGCCAGTGATATCCAGATAGTGATGTTAACGAAATATATTGCCAATCTTGTATTGTAAACCATTAGAAAAACTTCTTTAAGACATCTGCAAAACTTTTACGCTACAGGCAGTAGATGCGACATGTGCCACAGTGAATCTGACACAAAATCAATGCAATTCTCACATCCTTGAAGCAATAAATTGGTAAAAAAGAACCCTGATATAATTATTGGACTAAAGAATAGGGACTGGTATAGGGACTGGAGTTCCCAGGGGGGAGTTTCTTTGAGTGAAACATTATTGAACTTGAAGTATAGGGACTGAGAGATCCCAGGGGAAAGCTTGCGGGGGGGGGGAGGGGACACTTGTGTGGCAGATAAAAAAACTGCTTCCTCCTTAATGCTGATGTGTGCATTGTTCTATGCCATTTGTTCTCAATATTGTTTCTAAGTAAGATTTTCCAATGGAAATTGGTTACTAGATTGGCATGTTCGGTGGATGGGCTGCAGGTAGATAACAGTTGCAGATGGGCAGGTCTCCATAATTTGTTTCCATTCGATATTATTATAACTTCAGTTAGGAATGAGTTGTCATGATGAAACTTGCTGTACTACGTAGCTTATGCTAATCGCTTGCTTAATATGATATAATTAGACTTTAGTGCAATTCATACTTAATAATAACTGTAATTTCAATCTTGTAAATTGATGTTGTAGATAGTGACGCAACAATTACTGTAATGCATGTAAGGGACATTAGAATCTCGTTAGGATAATTGAAGGTTTTATTGTTAATGGAGAACATGCATTCTGTTTGTCGTTATGAATTATTAGGCCATACCAAAATCACTTTTTAGCTCACCTGTCACAAAGTGACAGAGTGAGCTTTTGTGATCACTCTTTGTCCGTCGTCCGTCCGTCCGTCCGTCCGTCCGTCTGTCAACAATTGGGTTGTGTCCTCTCTAGCGGTCACAATTTTGGCCTAATCTTTATGAAACTTGGTCACAATGATCATCTTAACAAAATCTAGGTCAAGTTCGATATTGGGTCATCTGAGGTCAAAAATTAGGCTACTAGGTCAAGTAATAGAAAAACCTTGTTTTTCATTCTATCAAAGGGAGTGTACTCTGTAATTATACTGGTTGTGATCATGTAAGAGTTGTCTCTCTTACTATATTTTAGTTGTAGAACTACAAATGTGTACTTGTTAGCAGCTTTGAGGCTTTAATTTAAATTAAATGCAGAATGTGGATATTAGGGTTATCATCGTTTACAGTGATTGTATGTTTACAAACTATTAAACAATTATTAAGCTGTAATTATAGTCTTATGCAACCTTACTAATCGTTTTACATAGACTTATATAGGGAAAACATATAAAAATCTTCTTCTCTAAAACTACAATGCCTAGAGCTTTGATATTTGGTATGTAGCATCATCTAGTAGTCCCCTACCAAGATTGTTCAAATTATGGCTCTGGGGTCAAAATTGGCCCCGCCCCGGGGGTCACCGTTTTACATAGACTTATATAGGGAAAACATATAAAAATCTTCTCCTCTAAAACTACAATGCCTACAGCTTTGATATTTGGTATGTAGCATCATCTAGTGGTCCCCTACCAAGATTGCTCAAATTATGGCCCTGGGGTCAAAATTGGCCCCGGCCCGGGGGTCACCGTTTTACATAGACTTATATAGGGAAAACATATAAAAATCTTCTTCTCTAAAACTACAATGCCTACAGCTTTGATATTTGGTATGTAGCATCATCTAGTGGTCCCCTACCAAGATTGTTCATATTATGCCCCTGGGGTCAAAATTGGCCCCGCCCCGGGGGTCACCGTTTTACATAGACTTATATAGGGAAAACATATAAAAATCTTCTACTCTAAAACTACAATGCCTAGAGCTTTGATATTTGGTATGTAGCATCATCTAGTGGTCCCCTACCAAGATTGTTCAAATTATGGCTCTGGGGTCAAAATTGGCCCCGCCCCGGGGGTCACCGTTTTACATAGACTTATATAGGGAAAACATATAAAAATCTTCTCCTCTAAAACTACAATGCCTACAGCTTTGATATTTGGTATGTAGCATCATCTAGTGGTCCCCTACCAAGATTGCTCAAATTATGGCCCTGGGGTCAAAATTGGCCCCGGCCCGGCGGTCACCGTTTTACATAGACTTATATAGGGAAAACATATAAAAATCTTCTTCTCTAAAACTACAATGCCTACAGCTTTGATATTTGGTATGTAGCATCATCTAGTGGTCCCCTACCAAGATTGTTCATATTATGCCCCTGGGGTCAAAATTGGCCCCGCCCCGGGGGTCACCGTTTTACATAGACTTATATAGGGAAAACATATAAAAATCTTCTACTCTAAAACTACAATGCCTAGAGCTTTGATATTTGGTATGTAGCATCATCTAGTGGTCCCCTACCAAGATTGTTCATATTATGCCCCTGAGGTCAAAATTGGCCCCGCCCCGGGGGTTACCGTTTTACATAGACTTATATAGGGAAAACATATAAAAATCTTCTTCTCTAAAACTACAATGCCTAGAGCTTTGATATTTGGTATGTAGCATCATCTAGTGGTCCCCTACAAAGATTGTTCATATTATGCCCCTGAGGTCAAAATTGGCCCCGCCCCGGGGGTCACCGTTTTACATAGACTTATATAGGGAAAACATATAAAAATCTTCTTCTCTATAACTACAATGCCTAGAGCTTTGATATATGGTATGTAGCACCATCTAGTGGTCCCCTACCAAGATTGTTCAAATTATGCCCCTGAGGTCAAAATTGACCCCGCCCCGGGGGTCACCAGTTTCTATATTTACGCTCTACCTTTGTTAGTCTAAATTGTGCAGGGCTTCATTTATAAGCAGGTGAGCGATATAGGGCCATCATGGCCCTCTTGTATGTTTAGTGTCAGGTCTGGCTTTCTGCAGAAACCAAGCTATCTATTCATAAAAACAAAAAAGCAGATTCAAAATAAACATTATTACCTCACTTGGATCAGTATAGTTGCATTTAAGCACCTGAGTGCCAATACGTGCCCAAAGGGTATTTTAGAAATTGAAGAAGTCACTAAATGTATTCTTACTAGCATTATTGTTGACGTTAGTTTGAAAATTCAAATGAAGTACAACTTTATTAGTGCGAATACCTCAAGAGCATGAAAATCGAGAAAATTTACTGTTTTATTATTGTTTTTCGAATGTTTTTTATTTCGAAAATGACTTCGAAACCTAGACACACGCCGACGCTAAACATAAAAATGGATTGGTATTGCCTTAGTGCAGTTACCATGACTTGTGTCTGAAAACATACATTTTAGTCTGTCTGTTTATTTGGGTTAAACACTGTTTATCAACAAACTTTAACATTATGCATGTCAGCACTGTACGTCCAAAAATGCAGAATTCAAAATTGTCTCACATTTGTGTCTTGAAAACAATACAATATCTATGGAAAATAGTGCAATAACAGCATTGAAAATGAGTGCAATAACTACAATACTGCTTTTGAAAATAGTGCAATAACTGCAAAACTGAATTGCCTGGAAAAGAGAGCAATAACTGCGTTGAAAATGAGTGCAATGGAATTCAATCACTTCAATATTGTATTGAGTGTACCTTTTTAATCACAACTTGATACAGACTGGATAGTGAACAAACACTCTGATATATAATTTAATGGTCTATGCTGGATACTTTGTGACTGTTGCCTGACTCAAGCCTACCAATTTAGCTTCTTACATGGTTTGGAATACTTAGTGCCTGTTGCATGAATCAAGCCTACCAATTTAGCTATTTTTATACAGGGTTTATGGCAGATGTTTCCATTACTATGAAAATAATATGTATGGCTGTCGAAAACATCTGCAGTGTGGGGAATCACGTGACTAAAATGGTACGCAGCACTATGAAATAGATCGCGAAAATCTGGATATTTGGATAGTTTTTCGATTCTTGGTAAGTACTCCTTGATTATGTTTACTAGTTATATAGTGCAGGCTATGCGAAATTTAACGCGCTTTCTAATGGTACACGTGTCATTCCTGTACTCTCTCTGGTTTCTGAGATACCTTCGAGGTTTAATGCGAACCAGTGGAATATTTTTTCAACAAGTCTACATTACTGTGTATAAACTACACAAAAAACTGTATTTAAAGGCAATTTATCATGCCACGGTCAGGTGCATGTGCTTTATTGTATTCGGAAAAGGCTTCTCGTTGAAATACAGTGCCTGATAACGTCCTTTATTGGTGAATTTAAGGGATTTCTGGTAAAATTGTCAAATTATTGAAATGATACTCTCCACGGAATAACATATTTGTGATACTAACCACGGATCAGTTTTAAACCAGTCCTGTACATTTTAGAACAAAATTTGGTCCGCATTTTGGAACCTTGGTTCAGAATACTGATTGATTACAATTGTTTTCAGTTGTTTAATTAGGTTTCCTTTATTCTTATACAGAAGTTACAGCAAGACGTTGTCGAGAAGCTAGGCTCAGACGAATGAAGGGAACACGTCACGGGCCAACTAAAATAAAAGAAAATTTAGACACACTATCACCAGAACGAATGTGGAATGAATCTTAAAACAGTGCAATGTACTATCTAATCAAGCAGAGACATAGCTTTTATTCGTGTAGTTTGAAGATTGTATAGTTGGACGGGAATGGAATCCAATATAAGTTTACATTAATCCATGCAGGACGGTATTTTATATGTGATTTTAGTGTTATTTCATTGCAATTGTGTATTTTAAATTTTTTTCCACAATCACTGTGCTGTTTTGATTTTTATTAATAAATGCAACACCCATCTATAATAGTTTGTTGTCCATTTACTTCATTGACATGTTGTACTTATATAATCGACCATCGCTCTTCCTTATTAGATAGTTGATTTGATGCACTATCTAATTCGATAAGAAAAAAGAAAAAATGGCGATGTAATGTTTTTTTTTCTCTTCATTTGTGATTATGAGCGTACATAAAGTATACAATGCCCATCTGAACAAGTATCAACGAACTAATAGTTAATGTATCTGCTGTGTAATCGCATTAAAATGGCAGCCGAAAATATAGTTCAATGTCGAAATACTCACAAAGATATTAACCAGAAAACAAACATTTATATTGACAAAATCAAAATGATTCTTCGATAGCATTTATTATATTAGTATACATGTAAAACAGTTGATAATGTAACATCACAAATAAATCTAGTCGAAGACAAATTTAATACTGAAGTAGAACATTATAAACAACTCTTCAATGTATGACAGAGCAAATGGTGTCAGAAACAATGTACAACTCACGGGTCTCTGGCCTAACGATTGAAAAACTCGATAGTGGGAGTGGAGTTTATTTTTTAAAAGGAAGCCAAAATTAGTTTTTAAATTCATATGACACAGATAAAAATGAATTAATTGTTTTGGTAGCAAAAATGTCGAGCATTTGTCCGTTACCTTTCTGCTAAAATATGACATGCATGGGATTGCCTCCACTCGGATTTGAGCCAGTGTCACCGGGCAACGCATCCACTAAACTACTGGAGAGGGTAAGTAATACAAGTCGACAAATGCGTGTTTAAAAAAATACTGCGCAACAAAGACATAACTCCAGAAAATGAAAGTCACACATTAATTAGCATGAAACAGCATTATGCGAAATTCGAAGAAGTCGCATCGCCTTGTTTTGTTGCAGTGGTGTTGCAGAACCTTGATATGCTACCTATTTTACATAATTTAGAATTGAAAGTCCATTATATGTTTTAATTAACCGATACACCCTGTGGCATTCATTTAAAGAATTAATGACTTGGTATCGATATAAGTTCATTAATACTTGCCCGATCTTAGACATTTTTACCCAAAATGTCGACATTATGTTGATATTCAAGACCATATACATTGTATACAAATGAAATATTATCCTGATAAAGGACAACTTATATCATTGTCGCATTTAAAAAAGATTAAAAAGCTCAAATTAGGTTTATCTGTTCTGATCGAAATGACAACGTTTACATTTTTGGAAAAATCCTTTAATTTGATGTAATGGTCAATACAGAATACAAAATCGTAACATTTTTTATATTTTGTACTATAACACGACTCATTCTAGTTCCTTCAATTGATTCAGATCAGTTTCGATTCCAATTCTCTCTGTACCATGTTTCTTTGATCCTGTTATTTCTGTAAAAGAATAGATGAAAACTATTATTAGGCAACTAAAAATAAGCATAATAAAATATACTAAACAAAAAACGATGATGGAGAAAAAAAGTAAAATGATCCGTGGTTTGTATCACAACATTGTTGTTCCGTGGAGTGTACCATTTCAATAAATTGTCATTTTTAGCAAAATAACGCATTAAAATACCAATAAAGTATGAAAGAGTAACTGGTTTTCAACAAAAACTCTTTTTCGAATACAATAAAGTACTGACACCTGAACATGGTCTAATATATTCCCATTAAACACGGTTTTTGTGTAATTTATCTAAAAATATTGGCAAAATATGTCCCTGGTTCGCCTTAAAACCTCGAAGGTATCTCAGAAACCAGAGAGAGTACAGGAATGCCACGTGTACCATTAGAAAGCGCGTTAAATTTTGCATAGCCTGCACTATATAACTAGTAAACATAATCAAGGAGTACTTACCAAGAATCGAAAAACTATCCAAATATCCAGATTTTCGCGATCTATTTCATAGTGCTGTGTACCATTTTAGTCACGTGATTCCCCACACTGATCTGGAACTATGATAAATCTTAAATGATGATAAAATAATGTATATATATGACAAAGATTTACTTGAATGATAGTGAAAAAATTAGAATGATGACAATTATTAAAAATGTTAAATGAATGATAGTCTTGAATAATGCATGTTGAATGCATGTGATCATTCTATTCTTCTTAAAGATTTGCTTGGTAACCTATCATTCTATTCTGAATACTTTTTTGGAAATCCTTCCTTCTCAAACACCTGCTAGATGAGAGTCTGCCTCGTGTGGGAGAGGTCTCTTGTTGGACCAGAAATTGAGCACTACCCATGGAACTTAATTTTTTTTATTCCCTGGCATCTATTGATCTGTTTGTTTGTCCATTTGTCTGTTCGTTCATTTGTCCGTCCGTCTGTCTGTCCATCCCCTCATCTGTTACAAAATGTTGAAACTTATTTGTTATAAACAAAACAAGGCACTAGGGCATAAGGGTTTACTGAACGCAGACTTGGTTTGAATCAGGTTACAGTTTTTGCCTGAAACTGACACAACTGCATGGAAAGGTTGTATTCAGTATTCAGGCAAAAACTGTGAGCTATTGTTGAAACATATTATCTAGATTTTCTGAATAGATCTTTACAACATTGTCTGAGGTTTGGTGTGAGAAATAGCGGAAACATACAGCATAGGTGTCAGAATATATTTAATCATTTCAAATGTTGTCTTGCTATATTACTTGTTTTGAATGCAAGACACCTCATTAACTTCATTGTGTATCTTTGTCAAGGCTCTTCATATAGTAAAACAAGAAAAACACTGACGTCGCTCGTCCAATAGTGATGCAATAAAAGCAGAAAGAATCTTACAGTTGAACATTCTTAGAAAATATTTGATTGCCCATGATTGACTCTGTTTATGTTTAATTTTATGTTAAAACAAGAAAAAACACTGATGTCATCCATCATCCAATAGTGCTACAATAAAAGCAGAAATAATCTTATGGTTGAACTTGAATATTCTTAGAAAGGGGTTGCTGGGAAATATTTGATAGCTGATTATAGACTGTGTTTATGTTTAAATTTTTGCTTAAACTTGAGAATTTGTTTTACAATGCAAATAAAGTTTCAGGGGTTACCTCACCATTCATCAAGTTTGCAATGCCAGAAATTTGTCTGATACTGTTCCCCGTCCCCTCAAACATTTCAACAGAATTATAGCCCCTGAATGATTTCTTCCATCCCGACATAAGCATTCACAGAGCAGTTTAGTTTTCGGATCGGCATGCTACAAGTCTCCTCTGTCGATTTTTTGTCAAATTTTCCCAGCTTTGTATGAGCTGAGAGTATGCAATGTACATTACATGTCCAACCAAAGATATACGGATAAAGATGGTGTAAAAATAGTGCCAGTATTCCGGTTGATTGTAATTGTAGTGAGGTAAATTACTGAACAGTAACATTGACTTGGGGAATTTCCAATGTGTAGGTGTATATGTGAGAAAATAATACAGTACTGTAGATAATGTCGCCTTACATCCGAAAATACGACCACACCTCTTTATGTAAGCAAAAGAACTGAATTTTTCTGTCTTCTTTTAATGGTCATTTATCCTGAAAATATGTCACACTGCAATTCCACAATAGGGCCACTTTGTACTTCTGTCTTCAAGTAGTTTTCTAATTCTTCATTTGTTAGGACAGTCTATGTCATTAGCTGCTAATTTATATTAGCATTAAACTTTCATCAGGCTCTCACAGCAGGGGAGCAGAGGGGGGCAGAATGCACTATAAACATGGTATGGATGTGTTAATTTAATTTTCACAGGTTTATTAATGTTAGCTGTACTTGATGACATTTCTTGACATTAAATTAACACGTCTGTTTCAAATTTAGACTGGACTTCCTACTTTTATGACTTCGTGACAATTCTCATTATCAACATTATACAATTTTAGACTGGACTTCTTGTAAAGATGAAGGAGTATATTGCTTTGCTCACGTCTGTCAGCCTGTCTGTCGGTAGACCAAATGGTTTCCTTTCAATAACTCGAAAAACACTTTGCCCTAGGATCTTCAAACTTTACATGGAGGTTAGTCAGCAACAGTAGATCAGCCCTTTTAATTTTGAGGTTCAAAGATCGAAGGTCAATCTCACTGTGACCTTTACCATTTTCAATTATTGGGCTGTCATTGGGGCTTGCATGTTTTACAAAATCTCTTGTTGATTTCGTGACTATTCTTATTATTAACCTGGTACCAATATCAGTGTGTAGAATCACGTGATCAAATGAATGCAGTTTTACGCTCAAAACTATTGCAATTTCGTCTGCTAACGGTGAGTTTTTTCTTGATTATAACGATCGTGCGTTTAATATGGTTATAATATATACCCTAAAGTACATTACGTATATGTAAGAATACCCGGCAAGCACCGAGTTTGCTCTATCTTTAGCTGTTTTTAATTGATGCTCAACCAAATGCAGTTTCCAACGGAGTGTAATAATTTGGTCGAGCATCAATTAAAAACAGCTAAAGATAGAGCAAAGTCAGTACTGAATTGATCTGATGTGAAAATATATTGGTGGATGTATAATATATGGCCTTAGCGGTTAATTCCTACGGGTAAGAACTCCAAACCATTGTATATCAGCTGATATGCTACAGGTTTTTAATATCTTATTTCGATTCTGACATGATTTAAGCGCATAGTTAGAAAGTCAGTCATTGTTATTTGTGAGGGTTTGTAGTTTACCTGAGCATGATGTCATAAAAAAGACTATTGATATGATTAGGAAACAATATGACTGTGTGGCTGTATGAAATACAGGATGGATTGATTGATTGATTGATTGATTGATTTGTAAACTGTCTGACAATGATACTTTAGTGTTGGTGATTTAGATCTTTGATTGATTAGTTATTGGTTGGTTGTGTAACATTTCTTACTGTGATACTGACATGTTGATGATTTAAATCCTTGATTGATTGATTGATCTATCTGTCCACCTGAACCTCCTGAACAGACATGTTTGTATACAATATCTATCATGACTTCATGGCACACTTAGTGACCTGTCAGGTATATATATTTTAGTAACTGATATAAATGAATGTTGCAGCTACCTTATAAGGTGTTATACTGCAATTGTACCACTAGTGTGTGTGTGACATGATCCAGCAATTCATGGTGTAGACAGTGTGATTCAAATAGTGTGATAACATCATGTTTATTATGATTTAGGAATAGGTTATAGATCATATATTATATTTATAAACAAATAAGAGCAAGGGGGTAAGTTGCTCTGAAATTCACAATATGTTGTAAATAAATTATTATGCACCGCCATTTTTGAGGAGGTATATTGCTGTGCACATGTCAGTCGGTCAGCCAGCCAGTAGCTGACACCGGCCCTTTTGTCGATCAGTTGACCATATGGTTTCCGTTCAATAACTCCAGAATGCTTTGTCCTAGAATCTTTAAGGTCAGTTGGTGAAAGGTCAAGGCCATAGTGACCATTGTCATTTCCGACTATTTGGCTGCCAAGAGAGAATACATGTTTTACACATCTCTTGTTAATTGTGCCCTCACATTTATTTATAAGTAGGGAGCATATAGCATTGGTGCTGTCCATCCTTCTGTACGTCACACAAACTTTATGTGTTGACTCCTCATTAATCATTGGTTTGCATTTCTTCAAATTTTAACCCCAATGTGTAGTTGACAGTAACAGAGGAAGGAATTTTTCCTATGTCAATTTTTAACAGAGATATGGCCCTTTGTTTTACAACAAAGATGATATTGAATTTTTTTCTATGTCAATTTTTAACAGAGTTTTAGCCCTTTGTTTTACAATAAAGATGATATTGTGTATTACAGGGGTGATGTACGATACGCAAGGGATGTACGGGGAAATGCAGAGCCCTACAACGTTATCGGAGCAGAGTATGTCACCGTCCCCACCACCGCCACCACGCATGTATAAACCGTGTGTGGTATGTGTTGATAAATCATCAGGTTATCATTACGGGGTCAGCTCTTGTGAAGGATGCAAGGTTCGTATTTATAAGTTTGCTCACAGTAAGTCCTACAGTTTGAATTTTATATTAATCATCAGCTCTTGCGAAGGATGCAAGGTTCGTATTCTTATTAATTTGATCGTAAAAATCACAGAATATAAACCTCGTCACTGAATGGCTATTTAGAAGACTATAATAAGCAATCCAACTTGTATGAATTATTATGAGCAAAAGTTTATATCAAATGCACAGCAGTTCTGTCGGTATCGATCAAAAATTAAGTTTTTGGTAACATGCACAGGTAACTTTATTGTTGAAAATGAAAAAAAGAAAAGAAAAATAAAAATTTTCAAGAAAAAAGAAGATTTTTTCGTTTTCGGTAACATTCTGAACAAAAAAGTTTGGTTTAGTACAGAGATCTTGATTCTTAACTTTATGCATGGATATGTGTTATAAGAGCAAATTGTGCAGTATCTTTCAATATTGGTCCTTTACATATTGTTTTGCTTTTCACCTCTTGTGTCTTTGTGATACTCCCTGCTTAACAAAACATACAGATTGGTTGAAAGTAAAGTACAACCTCTGTACAGCAATACCCCTTGGGAGCTAAAAATATTGGCTGTTGTACAGAGGTTACTGCTCTGCATACGGTCCTCTCTGAAGAGGTTGTACAATATAGACAAACTATCAGCTGTTTATCAGCTGTTAAATCATTCTTATAGAAATTAAGGATCATTACAGAGTCTCAGCACTATAGTTATTATATAATAGAGGAAAAACATAATTTGTCCCTTTGTCGAAAAAAGGTTGTATCTCACTATATATGGAATACAGAGATACAATCTTGTTGCACCAATAGGAAGAGTTTCTGTTGATTTAATGCGCTGGAAAATCATCAATCCTTCACAGTGCCTTCCGACAAAATGCCAACAAAATGTTCAGGGTAAAAAGATAGGAGTAAAACGCATGTTAGGTTGTGTTGCCAAAACCCACAGTATAATTTTGTTTTAGCCTTAATGTCAGCATGACATATCATGTCTAACAACTGGTGCATAACCCACATATCTTTTACTGTGATAGTTAATTCACACATGTGCAAAATATTGTATCATAAAAACATTAGTTATACCAAGTCATCAAAGTAAACTACTCTCTGTGGAGAAGTTAAGTTTTGTACTCTTCATGGAGAAGTTAGTACTCTTCACAGAGAAGTTAAGTTAATAAATACACTCCATAAGTTTTGGATCAGAGCAATTTATGAAGATTTTATTTGCATGTGTTGCACCAGAAATGTTAATTGCTTTCACATATAAAATAACTTGTGCTTCATTAAATTTTTTTGATAAAAAGCACATACCACGCAGATTGAAGTAAGAATATTCTGAGCAGAATTTTAAACATGAGCAGAATTTTGAACAGGCACTTTATAAAGGCAGCTTAGAAAAGCTTGAACAAAATGGTTAAATGGGACACTTCATAAAGGCAGACAAGATAAGTTCAACTGGACTCGTGGTTCGGACCCATGGACCTGAATGATTCTTGGCACTCACATGGCAGAACATCCATGGTTGCTGCATAACAGTTGACTGGTCATCAGATTGGTCAATGGAATAGTTGTCGGTCAAAAATTTTTTTTTCCAAATTTTGAAAGTTGAATTTTAAAAGTTGAGCAGCTTAAAAAAAGATTTGCCAAATTTTGAAAGTTGAATTTTAAAAGTTAAGCAGCTAAAAAAAAGATTTGCCAAATTTTGGAAGTTGAATTTTAAAAGTTGAGCAGCTGTCCAGCTTTTCGTAAACAAAAACCAAAGAATTTATGAGGGTCAGCCTTACCCTTGAAAAATGTTGATCTTTTGATAGATGAAAGGTTATGATGTAGGGTACATTATACTTAACCTATATCTATATCTGAACATCTGTTTATGCTTAATCTAAAGGATGAACATAAATTACTTTATTAGCCTAATTAACTAAGTAATACTCCCAGCTCTTTGATTTTGATTTATTTGACCGGATTCCCAGAAGCCTGAAACCTTGCCTGGCAAAAATATTTTTTACACCCTGTGTATTTGTATTGCATAATGCTGAGATTTCTACTTGAGATCAGTGCCTGATCTCAAAATGTATAACAGTACTTTTGAGTTGAGTAATATTCAGTGAACAATATGTTTGAAAAATGAGTGTCAAGTTGAGGTCACAAGTTGAGGTCAGTTGACTACAATGTTATCTGTGTTGATAGTGAGAGTAAACATCATACATGTGATAGCATGATCTTGTCTGGCTGAAAGTTCAACCTAGGTCACACTTCTTGGTCTCGACTGATTGTCTAGCATGAACCAATATGTGTGTTTGTTGGTGCCTGGAGCTCTGTGTTTGGGTGCCAGCTGTATGAGGCTGCCTGCTCCATTTATGTGCCAGATCAGTGTGTGGGCCAGCACAGTGTTGGTCCCAGCTCCCTGAGGGTTCCTGCTATATGAGGGTTCCAGCTCCGTGGGGGTGCCAGCTCTGTGAGGATGCCGGCTGTGTGTAGTTGTCTGCCATGTGTGTTTGCTGAGGAATTAGCCTCTATTTTCTGAGCATAGCTTTCTGCTGAAATTTGGCATACATATGTTTGCTTTCCATCGGATTCAAACCTGAGTCACCTGGTTAGATAGCAAGCGCACTAACCACTGACTTACAAATGTATGTCCCTACCAACTATGTGTGTGTGTGCCCGCTGTGTATGGGTGCCAATATTCAAATGGGGGAGGAGGGGACTTGCATTCTTTCTAATACACAATTCGTCAAAAGAAACTTAATAATGAACTCTAATTGTCACATTTTGTCACAATTATATATACTATAAATTTCCAAAAACTGTATCAGACCATAAACAGATATACCATTAGCACAGCATCAGGTACACTGTTTATTGGAGAAACTTTCTCTGAATGACTATATACTATATAAGGACACACAGAGGTCAATTTCAAGACATTGACTTCCAGGAATATAATAGAGAAATGTAGAAAATTGTACAATATTCTTCCAGATACACTATTGAATATGTCCCCGAGTTTTCACCTTTGTCAGTGAGGGTCAATTTACATGACTTTTTTTACCCTGATTATCAGTTTGTTTGACAAATATGGCAAAAGTTCACGTCACAAGAGTCAAGCTTAGTTCATATGATGGTCAAGTTTAAGTGGACGGTTGTGTAAAAATTGGTCAGTCTTTTAACAGTGGTCATTGGATAGTATACTTTATTTTTTGTTTCGTGAAAGAGACATTAATGAAGTTATTAGATTTATGATCTATAAAGTATGAATTCTTCTAATACTGGTATGTGTATGGAATTATATGAAAGCGAAAATCTTCGTTAAAAGTACAAATTAATCATAAATATTCTTAGAATTATGTGAAATTGAAAATCATCTTCCAAAAGTAGATTTCTTCTATTATTGTAGAACTCTATGTAATGGATAACTTCTTCAAAGTGTGAATTAATACCACATTTATCTTAATTTTTGTAAAATTGTGAAAGTGAATATAAATTTGATATGAGATTGAAAGTGGATTAAAAGTGCTAAGTGTTTTGAACATAAAAATGTGATATACTTAAGAATTTATAATTTCTTTATTATGAACTTTGATTTTGTGATGATTTGAAATAAGTAAAGAATGTTACTGTGATTAAACCATTCTGTGATGTAAACCGGATTTTCTTGGAATTATTAATTTAAACAAAACTGTATATATATACAAGTACAGATCACAACTTTCTGAAAGTTTCAAAAAGATGCCTTTTGGCATAAAATGTACATGGGTAAAAATGTTATGTGATTATCTTTCGGGGGGGGGGGGGGGTTGAGGGATTTGATTATAAGTATTTGAACCCTGTACTTGTGTCTGTCATCCTGACAGATTTTTCGTAGGCACATTATGGTTGATGCTTAAAAAGTCAGGGGTCTGGGTAATTATGTCAGCTTTTATACAAGAAATGTAGTTCATGGTCATTGTGAAATGACAAATCAGAAAAGTCAGAAAATCTAACCTTGACCTTGACCGTGATATGACATATGTTATCTATGACTTACTTATTATAAATACTTGATGTCTGTCACATTGTTTGTCCACATTTCACTGGCTTATAATGAGAAGGTTTTTAAAAGTACAAAATCGAGATTTTGAGAAAACAAGGAAAAAGCTGTCCGAAGATTACCCTTTACTTATATGGTAAAACAAGCAGTAACTGTTTCAACTGTTTGTTAGTTTCAAACTGTTGAAACACAAATATTTTTTTAAATTCCATCAAGGCATTGCTTTTAAACTAGGCATACTTGTTTACCATCATAAACACAATACAAAATCATAGCCATATAAGCTATCCAACATTTAAACAGAATTATGGCCCCTGAATGACTTTATTTGTCATGGACAAGGCTTCCACCGTGGTATAAGGGTTTACTAAATATGTGCTTATTTATAAATTTCAGGGCTTTTTCCGACGAAGCGTTCAAAAGAACATGCAATATACATGTCATAAAGACAAATGCTGTGTTATTAATAAAGTCACGAGAAATCGTTGCCAATACTGTAGATTACAGAAATGTTTCCAAATGGGGATGTCAAAAGAAGGTAAGAGTTTCATACAAAATATTAGATCGGGAAAATGTCGGGGGAAAATGTCAGGTGGAGGGGGTATCTTTCTAGGGATCTTTAGAGTGAAGGATTCATAGGATTTAGCTGAGGATGGACTTTCTTCTTTGTCTGTGATCCATTTGAAGACTAAAATCTTGTTATTGTGTTATAGTAAAGAGATAAAGCAAATTAGCTCGCCCAGGGATCACAATTTTTACATAGACTTTTATAGGAAAAACACTATCTTCTTGCTTAGAGCTTTGATATTTCCTATGCAGCATAATCTAGTGGTCCTCTAATTTGTTCCTTTCATCCCTTTTCATCTTTTTGAGTTCATTATCCTCTTTAGGTTCCATTATTATCATTTGGACCAATAATCATCTTTTTGGTCCAATAATGTCATTTTGGTTCATTATTATCTTTTGGGTCCATAGAAATATTAGGCATAGCACCATTATCCCTAGATCTAATCAAGAGTCGTAACACCACTAAATTAATTGTATTTCTGTGTCATTTTAATGGTGCTTTACATAATTATGTGGTCCTTTAAAAACTCAATTGTACATGAATGGTGTTTAACTGGTATAAAACTTCTTTGTTTCATTATTATTGGTTTCTTTTATGTTTATAATTGAATTTCTTAAGATGAATAATTCCTGAGTTTTTAACGAAATTTTGTGACAAACATAATGTCATGGCCGCTTGTAATTGTATGCTACAATCAGTATTTAAGTTACTGTAAAATCATTTAATGTCAATGGGACAATTTTTTGTGGTTTTGGTGAAAAACACCATTCTGTGGTGACATATTTTCAAGGATATCTTATGCACTAAGTCATAGACTATAGAAATGATTAATGTTAGTGGGTATTTAATTTCGTGGTTAAGACCATCCACAAAATTAAATCCTTCTCAAATCTTAATGATTTTACAGTATTCTTATGTTTTTATTTCCATGGTCTTTAAGTCGAACTTTATGCAACAGGCAACAATCATGTAATGTTTTGGAGTCGTTTGGAAATCTAATGTTAAAATTCTTATTCTTTTCCATGGTTTTTAAGTAGATGTTTATGCAACAGAGAGCAATCATGTCATGTTTGAGAGTCGTTAGGAAATCCTCGTTAGGAAATCTTAATGTTCCAATCCCTGTAAATAAAGAGACAGCTAGTTTTCTCCATTATCAAGTCAGACATTCTAGGAATGTTCCTGACAGTTATATACGTGTTCATTTGTACGCTTGTCTACTTTCCTGATATTTACGACAATTTTCGGCAGATTATTTGCACAAGCTGTCTGAGAATTCTTGCACTACGGTATTACACTGTGTGTGTATATATAATTATAATTATTGCGTTGGATATGTATTGCAAACGAGAAATTAATGTTTATTTTATGCTATGTCAAACAAGTATACATTCCATATTTTCTGTTTATGTTGGAGGTTACAATTTATATAAGAAGTTCATTAAGTCTATCAGATATACTTGATGCGCACATGCTGTGACATTTAAATGTTGCAACTGGATGATTGTTTATTTCAATTTACTGGGTAGTGTTAATAGACCGTCAATTATTATCTGTAGACCTGAAAGATTTCCAATCTATATGTGATAGCAATTAATAGACCATCTTTTATTGTCTGGCACCCAGAAAGGTGTCCAATCTATATGTGAAAGCAGTTAATAGACCGTCTATTATTGTCTGGCACCCAGAAAGGTGTCCAATCTATATGTGAAAGCAGATAATAGTCCCTCTATTATTGTCTGGCGCCAAGAAAGGTGTCCAATCTATATGTGATAGCAATTAATAGACCGTCTATTATTGTTTGGCACCCAGAAAGGTGTCCAATCTATATGTGATAGCAATTAATAGACCATCTATTATTGTCGAATCTATATGTGATAGCAATTAATAGACCATCTATTATTGTTTGGCACCCAGAAAGGTGTCGAATCTATATGTGATAGCAATAAATAGACCATCTATTATTGTCTGGCATCCAGAAAGGTGTCGAATCTATATGTGATAGCAATATTAATAGATGAAGTTAAAATGCATACATAAATGCAGGGAAATCCTGGTAGACTGTCTGTTACATAAGTTCCCTGTTTTGCTGGGTCCCAATGCCCTTTCTTTGCTTAGTCATGCATATTGACTGGGTAGGAGACCCTCTCTTAGATAGTTAGGGTCTCTATTTTGTAATTTCTCAGAATTACTTGGATTTAGGACCCTCTCTCTAGTTGCAGTCTTCCACATTTACTCAATCAAAGTAGTTAGACCCCTTCTCTGCATGTGTACTGTAAGAATCAAAAGGCCCTGGAATTGAGTGACGTATGTGTGTCATTTAAAAATTAAATTCTGGGGTACAATAATTTTATGATTATAAGACTGGGAGCCTAAGCCAACATGCAAAAAATATATGATGTATCCTTCTTTCCTATGATTTCGTAAATTCATAGATTCTATAGTTTCGTGAACCATATTATGACACGTTTCTACCCAAAGTGGAGATCCAATTATACATGTATGTTTGTACTGATTATATATGCCAAATTTATACCATCTTTTCTACATATTATATATGTGTATATACCTTGTCAATATGTTATATGTTTGTGTGCTATATGGATAGAACAATACACTATTTATATGCTTTCATATTATATGGCTGCACTCACAACATTATTCCCGCTTACACAATGTTTTTTTGACATTCATAATGCTTTTATTGTGCGTTTTTGCTTCTTTTATACGCGTCTTAATGTGGCTATGCATTTATTTTATTTGTTTGCTTTTTCACATTAATTTGCGTTATGGCCTGTATTTAGTATAGAAATTTGAACTCGTGTTTATTTTTGCAGTACTTCCAATTTTGCATACCAACTACATTTGTAAACATAAGCAGTAAAACCTTTTGTTTTAGACCACTTGCAATCAAAAACCTCATGGTGTGAAACTACAAATAATTATGCCCTCCATCTTTGATAAGAGGGTATATTGCTTTGCTCATGTTGGTCGGTTAAGGTTAGTTGGTTTGTCTGTCTGCCGGTAGACCAAAATGGTTCCCGTTCAATAACAGTGACATTGACTTTTGCCCTAGGATCTTCAAACTTTACTTGGAGGTTGGTCAGCAATAGTAGATAACCTCTATTGATTTTGAGGTCAGAAGGTCAAAGGTCACTGTGACATTTACAATTCTCAAACTACCAGTATTTGGCTGCCATGGGGGCATAAGTGTTTTACAAGCATTTCTTGTTTAACTCTTAATTTCATGTGCAAACAATATCACTGCATTAATAATTTGGATGTTCTTAGAGTTACTTAGTTTTTTGTGTGCTTTGCAATTTTTGTCAAAATCTGAATAATACCAAACAATTATCACTTCTTTCATTGATTTGAAGCAGGTTAATCAAGTTGTTTCCCACCAATGCTCAATTGTTAAAAAAAACATAGTACTCTTTCTAGAATAACAAATTTATATCAAAATTACAAAATATAATATTTACTACAAGTTAAATACTGTTACAGTACTATTAAAATATAAAAATGTTGGCTTTCATCCTATCCGAAGATATTGATCCCTACTGGGTTGAGTGTGTGTAGTTGATATACTATTAAAAGTCTGAAAAGGCAAGCATGATAACAAAAATAAGTTCTAGAACTTAATTAACTTAAACTAATATGAAAGACTTAATGCGCTTTAATTAAAAGAGTCAAATTTTAAGTAAGATTTTATACTTTATACCTTATGATTAAGAATCCAGATTTCATAATTTTGACTAAGTTAGGATTTTACCAAGAATTCAGTGTAAAGAAATAACTGGATTATGGCTAATAAGATTAACAGAGTTAGGACAGAGATAGTGTGTTAGAATATGTAAAATATTGCCTACCAGATTTATAATTTTTGATGAATGGGTGTACAAAATTCAATACATGGATGTTTAATTTCATTATCAGATTTTACAACACATTAGCAAAGCAAGGCTGCGCATCAGGAAGAAATAAAAATGAACAAAAAGACAGAAAACATGTCAGAAGTGAAGTCATAGTTGCATAATAATTCCAAGAATTAATGCATTTCCGAAGATGTGTTGGAACCAGTAACAGATCTAGAAATATAATGTTCAAAGACTCAGCTTGAATAAGGCCAAGATTTCAAGAATATCTTGAGATAGTAATATATACAAGTAATAGATCAGCAATTGACCCCATTTCCTTCGTGTTGTAATGAATTTGACTATGTACAGTATGCCTGATCATTTAATATGCCTTTGTACTATTTCTTTTCAGCCATTCTTCAAAAAGGTCAGTTTTCCCTTTTAGATTACTCTTAGTGATACTGCCAGAGACTCTGTTAAAATTGCTAATAGCTGCTCGAAATTCTTCTTCATCTATTTCCTAAAATAGTAGGAACGTCTCTTTAAATTGTTTTTATCCCCCTAAAACCCCCTTAATCAATATTACTGGTATTTCCAAATTATTAGGGATCTGGTTTGGTTATGTTGCTTTTGTTCTATATATATTGTTTGTAGGCTCTTATGGGGATAATTAAAACTCTACCCCTACAGTTATATTTTTCTCCTTGTTTTTGTTAGTGATGCCTACCCCCACAAATTTATTGTTTGCTCCAAAAAGTTGTTCCCTCATGTCCCTACCATATATTAAGTGCCATGATACATGATATGTATACTTTCAAAAGCTGTAACTTTCAAGACAAGTGAAACAATGTCTGGTACACTTGAAGTAGAAGCAGGTTACAGATTTGATACTTTACTGAAAGCTAGCTTCTCTACTGTCTTGCAACCCTCCTAAACCTGAAATTTCAAAAATACTTAACAACTGACTTTGGTCTGATTATCTCTTTCACTGTTTTGAAACACTAAGTTCACATATGGGTAAGGTCATCTAGGCTATAGTATTTCATTACCATACAGTCAAAAACACAATGTTGTATTATCATTAGGTCAAAGAAACCATGTTGCATTACCATACAGTCAAAGAAATAATGTTGCTCAACCAAATCATGATGTTGCTCAAATATCCATTGTTGCATTATCATTAGGTTTGAGACAAGTTGTTGCAATATTGTTAGCTCAAAGACAAAAGTTGTTGTATTACCATTTGGTCAAAGACACAATGTTGCATTATCATTAGGTCAAAGACACAATGTTGCATTATCAACGTGTCAAAGACACAATGTTGCATTATCATTTGGTCAAAGACACAATGTTGCATTATCATTTGGTCAAAGACACAATGTTGCATTATCATTTGGTCAAAGACACAATGTTGCATTATCATTTGGTCAAAGACACAATGTTGCATTATTATGAGGTCAAAGACACAATGTTGCATTATTATGAGGTCAAAGACACAATGTTGCATTATTATGAGGTCAAAGACACAATGTTGCATTATCATTTGGTCAAAGACACAATGTTGCATTATCATTTGGTCAAAGACACAATGTTGCATTATCATTTGGTCAAAGACACAATGTTGCATTATTATGAGGTCAAAGACACAATGTTGCATTATCATTTGGTCAAAGACACAATGTTGCATTATCAACGTGTCAAAGACACAATGTTGCATTATCATTAGGTCAAAGACACAATGTTGCATTATCATTTGGTCAAAGACACAATGTTGCATTATTATGAGGTCCAAGACACAATGTTGCATTATTATGAGGTCCAAGACACTATGTTGTATTACCATTAAGTCAAAGACACAAAATTTAATGCTGTTATGCCTTAGTTTGGCCTTCAAGAATGAACATTAATGACTTCCCCCTCCCCTTCATTTCATTTATGCCTTTGTGTTGTATTGCTTTTGTTTGGTGCCCTGGTGTCACCTTTTGACGTTTTGCTTTAGGTCAAGGCAATGGTTGGATCCCATATTCCTTCGTATATTCCATAATGAAGTTGCTGTATACTATTTTCTGTCCCATTTATTTGTTTACTAATAATGATTAGTTTTAAATTATTATAAAGACTGGGCTATGGTGCGATTATGATATGCCTGCGGCTATGTTTCTAATGCATGTGGTGGAGGTTACTAGGCAACCGTAGAACTGGTGGTTTTGTAGATAATTGCTTCATTCCTACCTAAGATCAAAATGTTTCAAAATTCCCAATTAATGAACCTATATTAACATGAAACAGTTGTTCAGAATTGAAATATATTTAATTTCATTTTTCCAGGTGTACGTTTTAAAGTTGTGTATTGAAATGTGTTAAGTTGCTTAAGATAGTTCTTAAAATTGCAGCCTTGGTTCAGAATTTGGATTTGTAATTGAGTGATCTGGGTTCCATTCCTGGTTGTCATTATACTCTTCTACAAACCCTTCTATGAAAACAATGTCAAATTTCCTCCACATGTGGAGAAGATGTTCATTCATTGTGGAAGGGGAACTTAGTACTGGTTACAATAGAGGCCAGGAAAACGGGTAAGGTGAATCAGCTATCATATCAAAACTGACTGTTTAGTGAGAAAATGCCAGAAAACCAAAATCAACAGACCAATACGCATGGAAAAAAACCAGTTGGAATTATTTTGCTTTAGGCCTTATTTACTGTTTTGAAAATTTGAAACTTTGAGTTTCTGTCCATTATCAGCATTTAAGGGCTATAAGTAAAACAAGGTTGTATTTCTTGATCACATCGATATCCGTTCATTATAAAATCTTCAAATACTTTTTAGGTATAGCAACCTTCTTGCAATATTGAATGTTCGTAGTTTCCCTTGCTAGAATTATTTTATTCTCACACATGTATTAAATATTATATTATATAATTATTATAATAATTGTGTTTTAATTGATATGAATATATTGTATAAAAGATTGTGTACTGAAATATATGCAGGGGTGGTATGAACCGGAATCCGGATGTATTGACTTCAATCATTCGTCAATAACAAACCGGAGCCTAGCTGTGTCGACGGCTGTCATTGGTCAATTTTAAATCTTCCCATACTGGAGTTAACCAATCAGAAGCTAGCATTTTCAGATTATTATCTTTAAACCTAGAATAATAACCAGTTATCCAATCTGGATACTTTCAGGATTCTTATATAAAAAGATTAGTTCTGACAATAGTTTGGAATTAGCCATTAGCCATTTTCATAGATGTTGTCATGCCAACAAAAAAGTATTTTGCTTTCATATTTAATGGAGACTGTAACAGTAGCCACCCGTTCATACATAGACAGTCATGTACGCTGTAAAATTCAATGGTTGTTTTCTGGGTATAGATTATACTAAGAGATTGAATTCTGTCATTGAAAGTGCGGCATTGCAAAGCTCTCTTCGTTGCTTGGATATATAATTAATAATTTTGAAATACCAGCTTAATTTAATATCTTACTTCTATAACAGCATATGAAAAATCAGTTTAAAAATTTCTCATTATTAAATTTTGCTTTTACGTTAGATTTCGGAGAGTTCAAAGGAATATATCATAATTGTGATTAATATACCAATTATTAATACAATGGTAAAAAATTGGCTCCTTTGAGTCTTATGAAGCGATTGGTAAAAAGAGGGTTTTTTTACATAAATGATGCTATAAATCATGTAATATAAAAACTGCACTGTTTTATAATTGGATAAAAACTAGGTTAATTGAGATCATATGACAAGGAGTATTCCAGAAGCCAAAAATCACTGAGGCAAATCCTTTCTTGAGTCATTTTGCATGATTTTAGGCATAATTTTCTTTAAAAAAAATGTGCATATTTGGGAAATCTTCACTGAGGTAAGCGCCTTGGTGTGTGTGTGTGTGCTTCAATGTGGCTTACCAGGCCTGAAAAGTAAAAATACTGCACTGCATTTTAACAAAAACTGATGTCATGAAGTTTCTCCAGTCTTGGGAAATACAGCTAAACAAAACTTATGGCAGATTTTCTTTCTAAGTGATATTTAATTGAAAAAAAACCTTTACAGTATAATTAAAGCTCATTAATTGGCTAATTTTTATGCAACAAATTAGTGTATGGTTCAATTATTTCCCCCACGCCCCCTTGCCTTATGATCCTGATAGCAGAAAAGCAAGAATGTGTACATATGTCATGTGCAGCTTTTTATGACAAATATCAAGAGTGTTCTCCCTTTAAAAGCTCTCCTGGTTAGTTCATTTTGATAATCAGATTGTCTCCCTTTCACAAACAGCAAAATCATAATGGAAAATTTGTGTATTTAATTAATATTTGTTTGAAGTACTATGAAATCGTTTAATTTCAATGGGGAAAAATTGGGTGATTTTGGTAAAAAACCACATTCCATGGGGACGTAAAAAACCACATTCCATGGGGACGTAATTTCAAGGATATCCACTAAGTCATATACTGTAGATACCATTAATATTCATAGGGATTTAATTTCGTGGTTGAGATCATCAACAAAATCCACAAAATTAAATTCCCCTTGAATATCAATGATTTTACTGTATTTGTGTACAGTACCATTATATGTTGGAAGTATTAGTTACCAGGACGATAGCAGTGTCTGTTTTGATCATTATTGCTGCCCTCTTTCCTGAGCAATCCTCGTCTGATGTTACACGCTTTGATTGTTGTTATTGATGCATTCCTTTGCATAAAATTGCATGTTTCAATTACATTAGCAGCTCTTAGCACCTTGTTATGATATTGTTATTTGCCAATAACACTCAAGTAGGTGTTTTTGCTTCAGGCCGTTGTGTAATAAACTTGTTGTTCCGATGACTGTGGACCGTATACCCCCAAATAAACGCCCCCAGGGGCCAGGGGCCATACATTTTGCAAAAGGGGCGCTTTTATTTTGGGGTCTTCATTATCAAAAACAAAAATTGGTGAAAAATCATAATAAATGTCTTATTTTATTGATGAAGAAATAACAAAATATTGATGACCAACATATAAAACATCAATAAGTATACAATTTTTCTAAATACAAATTTTCTCTAAAGGGGCAGGTTTTTAAGGGGGCGGGGGCTGATTTTCTGTGGCATACGGTATGTTACATTACACCATCATCAACAGTTCTGTTTTTTCAAATTAAAGGACAACAGGAAAGCAGCTGTTGGTATGCTGAAAAAAGAGGCAACTGTTGAGCATGCTTGGCGCATGTCAAAACAGATTATGTGTGAACGAAAAAGTTTCCTAGCAACTGAATGACGGAATAAGAATTCCTGCCTAAGAAAAAAATCTCAGCTTTAAGTGATGTCTTTTCTTATGTCACATGTTTTTGGTTCATGTTTTTGAACATGCAATTCTAGAGCTGACTGCTGACTATCAGTGTATCTAGCACAGACAGTGACATACATCACACTGACAGAATTGTTGATATGTTTTCCTGAAGCTGTTAAACTGTTCGCTTTATACTCCTTGTTATTATACCAGTCGCTTCATGTTTTGCACTGCCAGTATTGATTAGAGCTTTAATGCCCTGCTTTCTACCATTGGGGAGAATTTAGGCCATTGTCATACCTCCAAGTACTCATATTAAAATGGAGTTACTCCTATTTTCGTTGATAATTTCTGGTTTTCCAAGTACACTGAACAAAGTCACATTTGATTTATTTTATGATCTTCTGTCCCATTATTATCACTACTAGAATTAATACATTCCTTATTTATGCATCTAAATCCCTTTTTAATCGCAGTTAAGTGCACCTTTAGCATGTTTTGCTTTTAATTAATATATCACTCCAATTTTGGCAGGTTATGGGCATTGTTGAGGCTAAACTATAAAAAGTAGTCTCTTAAAATAATCCTGTAGATTTTACTAAAGCTTTCTAGACAGAAATTTTGTAGAGAGAATTTTTATACCAAAATAATGCTTTATTAAATTAGGACTATTTCTCTTCAATAATAGACTTGTTAGCTTCTATAAAAAATACCAGACAGTCAACAGCCTGTTTTGTACAATGGTAAAACAAATTGGTTATATTATCCAAGTTTTGAGAATTGGTTGGATAACATCAGTAAATTCAATTTGTAACATTATGTAATAGACCATGTTGATTACCATACTCTTTTCCTTCTGGTAATCCACTCAGCAAAATGATTCTGTCCTCTCAAACTTGGCAAAATGCCTATATGTCCTCTTAATGTCTTCTACTCTGCGGAAATATTATGTATACTGTTACGTTCCCCATGCTTGAGTTGCAGTAGTGAATCATACACAGACAATAAAAGAGAGAATTTTGTTTTTAAAAATGATGGAAATCCAGCTAATAATGTGAAAATGAATAAGAAGTTTGAAAGAATCACAAAGATCGGCCACCATTTTGTGTTCTGTAATAATTACCAAATCATGATAATTACTATGTTAAAATAAAATTGAATAAGTGGTAAAGTTCTGTATATTTGTTTTGTTCTTTGATTGCAAGTGGTCTCTTCGTTCTGGTTTAACTGGTTATAATGAACTCTTTGTATATTTCTGCAGTTTTCGATTTTTCTGCCCACACATCTTCTGATACAGATTACAGTGGCATAAAATTATAGTGATTGTTTTGTGCGTTAGTTCGTTCGTTTTTTCCATCCATCCATCCATCCATACATCCGGTCTTTCCACAATGTTACAAAATGTTCAAGTTGATTGACTTAGTTTGTTAAAATGGACAAGGCTCCAACTGGGGCATTATTTGTTATAACTGAACACAGTCTTGTTCTACCATGAACTATTAATGCCTTTTAATGGTTACGATTATCAAGAAAATAGAGAAATGAACCAGTTCAACTTTATAAAAAATGAAAGAAATAGGTTTACAGACAAAATAAATTTCTAATAATAATATTAAATAATAATGATAATAATGATAATATTTACAATTTTTAGATCTTTGCCATTTCCTGAAATGTTTCAATGCTGTTTCTAATTTCTATACTACTGTGAAGAATATATGAATCGGTCAAAATATGTATGGTTTAAGCTTTGTTCAAATTTAATTAAAATTGTTGCGATCGGATTTTTGTCTTTTGGCATCTATAACATCAGGCAATATAATATTTTTTTTGCGGTTGATGGGGAATTTCTATGTGGATGATTTAAAAATGAAAGTCTTATTTACACCATGGCCTTCAATAATAAAAAAGTATAAGTTCAATTAATGCAAAAAAACGCAGCAAAGTAAACAATTATCAACAAGCATAATAAAACCATAAGCTTGGATAGAGTATTACGTTTACTATTTTATTACACATTTACGTTAAAAATTAAATTATCACCTGGCAGGCAGACACTCATCTATAAAAAAGGTAAAATAATTTTTTTTTTTTGTAAAATTCATACATTTAATGGTGTCGACTTTTGATTTTTGTCATTGAACTTCTATTAAGTCAAGCAACATAATTAAACTGCTCATCTAAAGTGTTATTTGTAGATGAAAAATTCTCATTATTTAGAAGCTTAAAAATGTCGATCTAGGTTTAACTGTGTGTTACTGATTTAACTGTAATATTTGCTATTCTTTCGATTGGGATAGTTCCCTCCCTCATTAGTATTGCTCAATGAATGGACAGTACCGACCCACCATAAAACAAACAATATTTAAAGGGTGGCCTTACCTTACATAACTATATGTACATGAAACTGAGCATGTATTGGATACAGCCTTGACATTCAGGGCGATGGTTTTTTGATGCATTGATAGTATTTCCATGCTGTTGCATTATCATTTTCTTGCCTCATGTCAATCTGACACTCGTATATGATATTATCTTGTTTGAAAATGATTGAAGCATGTAATAAAACTACTTCATCTGCATAATCTTGTCTTAAATTTCTTAGCGAGCATATTTAATACCAAGCATACATTTAATATTCAGACATAAATTATTGACAGCATTGATTGCAAGGTGTCATAGTTGCATGCATTACAAAATGTGTGGCAAGTCTGTACAAAAAAAAGCTGTTGTGACCCCCCTCCTCCTTGACAAATAAATGCTCGAGATTTTATTAAAATGCTGGAGACTTTCATGCTTAAACTTAAATACATGAAGTTAAGTTTTCTTTTATTTAACATGTTAGGGAATGCAAGCTCCATGAAACAATTCAAACTGATATAACTTGACCAGTTATAGTAAGCACTCCGGACATATTCCGTGCATATTTCGGACAAAGTCGCTGCAAAAATAAACAAATATTTTCGATAAGTACCGACTACGCTTACGGAAAATAATACACGCTTCCGAAGTTTAATGAGTGCCTGCTAAATCTGGTCAAGCTATATCTGTCATCATTTTCATTATGTAAACAAACATGTTTTCAGTATTCCAAGAAATGTATGAGATTTGACCAATTTAGCTCAGATCCTGCAGGAGACACAAGCATAATGCAAGAAAACTGGCATGAATGGGAAAGAATTCTGGAGCCACTCATGATGTGCTTGAATCACATTGCTTTATTAATGGTACTGCATGACATGGCATAATATGATGCACCATAAACACGACTTGTCTTAACTAAACTTTATAACATAAAAATTAATGCCCCCCTCCCGCTCTTCATAAAATCTGCTTAACATGAATTATATGCTCTTGATCATGCATTTATGCATTTAATATTGGTAATGTAGCGTTATATGTTTGTAATCTGTTCGTAATATGTTGATTAGCATAATGCATAAAACACATTAAGGTGAATTATTCTCTCATTAGAAATGCAGTTGATGTGATGAAAAATTGATATGAAACATGTGTTATCACTAGTTATCACCCATGTTTCTCCTGATATATTTTAAAGCTTTATAAATATGTTTTGGCAGTTTTATTTGTGTTATGGCATAATCCAAGGAATACTATGCTATTGATCGCAAGTTTCATGTAACTTGCAAAATGTTGCAGATACCTGAAACATTTCATAAGATACAAAGCCACAGAAACTGCATGGAAACTCTATCTACCAATTAAATAAGGTTATAAATAACTTAGGTGACTTTTGTAGTAAATGAAGTACATTTTCTAACTTCAAATGAAGAGTATCAAATTGTAACAAGTAATTCCATTGGCATGAAAACCCAACCAACCAAAAAGCAGGTTACAAGTAGAATCCTTCTCAAAGTACATTTTCTAACTTCAAATGAAGAGTATCAAATTGGTATAAAACTCCATGAAACATCAGGTTACAAGTTGACTTTGTAATTAATTATGATTATTCAGTCTATGTTCCTATAATGGCCTAAAACACTAGATCAATATTCATTTCCTACTTCTGTCATTGCCATTGTTTGTAAGCTTATATATAACTTGCTTTATGTTTTGTTTTTACTTTTGTTTGTGGCAGATCTTTTTAGCTTTGTATTGCATGGTTAATCTTTCTGCATTGTATTGCATGGGGAAATCCAGCTTTTGCATTGTATTGCATGGGGAAATACAGCTTTTGCATTGTTTTGCATGGGAAAATCCAACTTTTGCTTCGTATTGCATGGGGAAATCTAGCTTTTGCTTTGCATGGGGGAATTCAGTTTTTGCTTTGTATTTCATGGGGGAATACAGATTTTGCTTCGTATTGCATGGGGGAAATCTAGCTTTTGCATTGTATTGCATGGGAAAATCCAACTTTTGCTTCGTATTGCATGGGGAAATCTAGCTTTTGCTTTGCATGGGGGAATTCAGTTTTTGCTTTGTATTTCATGGGGGAATCCAGCTTTTGCTTCGTATTGCATGGGGAAATCTAGCTTTTGCTTTGCATGGGGGAATTCAGTCTTTGCTTTGTTTTTCACGGGGGAATCCAGCTTTTGCTTCGTATTGCATGGGGAAATCTAGCTTTTGCATTGTATTGCATGGGGAATCCAGCTTTTGCATTGTATTGCATGGAAATCAAGCTTTTCATTTGTATTGCACAAGCATCATCCATTTTGAAATTTGATTGGATTTATAATAGTAATAAACCCTCAATATTGAGAATGAGATTGGTCATGGGTTAGATCCCAGGCTGTCTCATACCAAATTTATTCAAATGGTATTGGTATACCCCTCTTGCTTGGCTCTCAGCACAGTTAGTTCCAGGCTCTGATCTCCCGAAGTATCTCGTGAAAAAATTTCATCTCAAATTGAGATTTTGCTCAAATCAGAGTCTGAATTTAAGATAGACCTGAAGTTCAAGCTCTCTGCATTTTATTGTTATTCACTGAGAATAATGCTTTCTGTTATGTGGTGCAAGTTTATGGTCCAGCCTTCCCTGTCAATTATTTATCTCAGATTGAGATGTTTCGGGAGATCGAGGCCCGGTAACTTTTCGTTTCCGAATGCCAGGAGGATATGACTATTACGCCATAAGACTGAAATACCATAAACCAGTGGGATGGATTTTTTTTTTAAAACTAACCAAACCATTGTATTTGTCTATCTTCAGCTGTAAGAAATGATAGAAATAAGAAAAAGAAATCTCAAAAACCAGAAGAGCAGTCACCGTCACCCGAGGAGCCGACTTTGTCGGACGAAGAAATGTCATTACTACAGGTAAAGTGTTATTTTTATGCCCCAGCATCTACTGATATAGATTCATATTGCGATGCACCTGTTCATTCTTTCGTCCGTCTGTTACAAATTTGTTGAAGCTCAAATATTTTTTAAGTCCATCAAACTTTTTTACCATTGTAGACACAATACATACTTTCAAAGCTTTGTAACACTATCAAACATTTCAACAGAATTATGGCCCACGAAAACATTTCATATTCATATTCTTTCACTTAGAAAGAAAGACAAAATTAGATTTGCTCTGGCAATTTTAAGGGGGGGGGGGGGCACACAGGCTGTCTTCCCCCTTGAATATTCTCAATTTTTTAATACTATTGAAAATAGAAACCTGACACAATGTTTAATCCTTCCTAGAATCGGTGACTGGTTGTTGATTTTCCAGCAATGGAGCTTATATTTAAATAGTACATTAGATTTTAAAACAGTTTTCCTGTTCTGTTGATTTTGTGTCATTTTAAATTCATGTTGAATTCTTTTATACATTAAATCCTGTCGTTCTGAAGTTATAATTTCTATGAAAATGGAAAAGATAATTTCTCTTGTCGTGTTGGAGATACATTTAAATGGAAATCAGCTCTCTGGGAAAATGTCATGTTTTAAAACACTAAGTGCGTCCCCAGTCTGTGTTTCTGAAATATATTAAAAATAAATGACACCAAAAATAATATCCGTCGCTTTAGATCTTGAAATGTTCTTACTTCGTGACTGCTTGCAATCGATAAGCATGTTATAAAATATTTAGTTACCTTACACCTACAAATGGTAATTGATCAAAAAACAAGTGCACGTTTACTGCAATGATGCATTAGGCTTCAACAATTAAAAGAAAATATGCTTAGAAAATATTTATGTTACACTTTACAGATGGTAATTGTTCAAAAGACAAGTGCACTTTTACTGCAATTAGGCATTTAAGGCTTTAACGATTCAAAAGAAACAGGCCAAGGCTGCATAAGTGCAAATAATGTTGTTACGCTTTAAATGCATGCTATTTCAAAACGTAGCAAACTTTCATTGCAAGAAGATTGATTACTTACATATGATGCAAAAGGCCTTCAAAGAAACTTTTAATTGCAGTTAACTCTTGTTATTGCAAGGCTTTAATTATTCATTGAACAACTAAGTGTTGTTGTTTTGGACCCATTAAAAATTTTGTTTATTAAATGTGTCACCTCTATTGAAAGGACCACTCAACATGACGTATGAGACACTTATCTTTCATGCTCACAGTACCTCCAGAATCCTTTCTCGTATAGCTCATTATACTCTGATTTGTGGTATTTGCTGTGCCTTTCAGTTGTTGACAAGTTTAGTAATTCCTGGGCCAAATATAACAACTACCTTTTGTTATTTTGGTAGTTGTTTACAGATGGTCTTTAAATTCAAGGTTTGGCTGTTATAATAATAACAATTATCACATTACTTTCCTTGTATTGGGTTAGTATAGCAAGTACAGATAATCTTATATCACACATGTGTAGTATAAAGTTATAGTGTAAAGTTATACTACATGGGTGTGTTTTTAGGCTGGCGATTTCGTGCCAGACTATTACAATCCTAAAAAATGAAATCCACTAAGATGAATTTACTCCCGTAACTGACAACACAGAATCTATACACTCAATGCAAATAGTTCCTCCTCATTAATCAGTTTTGCAAGATAAGAACATTCAACTTTCCTTGTTTCATTTATTCTGTTCGATTGTGATATATTAGTTTCTTCTTGAAATGGAAGGAAATTGTATGAAATTAAAAGAAAAGGTGTTTAAAGGCGTTTATACCAATTGACAACTTGTGATAGATCCTCTATATTTCAATTGACAACTCTTGATAGATCCTCTATATACCAATTGACAACTTGTGATAGATCCTGTATATACCAATTGACAACTCTTGATAGATCCTCTATATACCAATTGACAACTTGTGATAGATCCTGTATATACCAATTGACAACTCGTGATAGATCCTCTATATACCAATTGACAACTTGTGATAGATCCTCTATATTTCAATTGACAACTCTTGATAGATCCTCTATATACCAATTGACAACTCTTGATAGATCCTGTATATACCAATTGACAACTCTTGATAGATCCTCTATATATTATCTTCTTCTTCCTCTTTAGGAGATCCTAGATGCTCATAAATCGACGTACTCAAAAGACGATATTGTACCGCTTTCTCCACTAAACATGAACACAGTACGGCTCGTCGGTCTGTCAGAAAATCTTCGAGAGAAAAAGGACCGGACGGCCAAGAGTGAACCCAACTTTTCTGAAGCCGAATTAAAGGTATAAATTCTTTTTCTGTTGAGATTATACGAACATTGGACCGATTATCGACAAAGTATTAATTGATATCTGACGTCAGAATTGTTGGATGTCACAAAGACGGTATGTGGTTATTCTCCTTATATAACCACTGGTTATCATTTCAATGAAACTTTGCATGAATACTTCATTGCAAGCAAAGTTGTATATTTTGTCAAGCATTTTAATAAGATCGTATGAATTATACTGCAGGAGTTTGGCTTTTTGCGGTACATATTTTATGTGTCATTAACCTTCCGAGCTGACCAGAGACATTTTGAAAACGTTTGTTAACCATTGATATTTTGAAAATATTAGTTAGCCATTGATGTTTTGAAAATATTAGTTAGCCATTGATGTTTTGAAAATATTAATTATTGATTTTTATATTTAATTTTTAGGAACAGAAAAAGGAGTTAACTGCTGAGAACATTATGTTGTGGGAAAAAATTACTGAACTTTCATCTCGAGGAATTATTCAAATTGTGGATTTTGCTAAAAAGATTCCTGGATTTTGTATGTTAAGCACGACAGATCAAATAACTTTATTGAAGGCAGCATGCCTTGAAATTATGGTGAGTACAGAATTCTACGTAGAAATTATATGGTTATGAGAGCCCTAAATCCCCCATAACATCCCGTCCCTAAATTTGCCAGTTTTCCACACTTTGCAAGTTTGTGGAGTATTTAGACAGTTTTCCACAGTATGGCAAACAAACAAAAATGAACAGAACTTTGCAAGTGCATGTTTCCCCAAAATGCCACATTTTTCCACTTATTTGCCACACATTGTGTAAAAGTGTGGAGTATTTAGACAATTTGCCAGTTAATGCCCCACTTTTACTGGCACATTTATTTTCCACAAAATTTACTGTGCATGTTTGAGCACAGTTAGGTCACAAGTGTAATAATTAAGTGCATTTTAACGATTATAGGCAATCTATCACTTGTTTTGCAGTGATTATAGGCAATCTATCACTTGTTTTGCAGTGATTATAGGCAATCTATCACTTGTTTTGCAGTGATTATAGGCAATCTATCACTTGTTTTGCAGTGATTATAGGCAATCTATCACTTGTTTTGCAGTGATTATAGGCAATCTATCACTTATTTTGCAGTGATTATAGGCAATCTATCACTTGTTTTGAAGTTACATGTATAAATGCAGGTGTGCATGTTGTACTTTTTGGCTGAATAAACTTAGCCGCATAAATTAGTCACAGCTCAAAACACTTTGTAGATCTATAAGTAAACACAGTGATTTCTGTGATATCACCATTTTCAATGAATTTAAACCACCTGTTTACAAAGACCATTTACTTATCACATTTATGGTCATTATAGACAGGTTTTATCATTTTTGGCTTCATTTAAATTCAGAGAAATCTGTCTGATAATTTAAATATCTTGAAAATAAGAGACTTTAAAACAGAGAAGCTCAGATGAATTTGAGCAAAAAAACTGTGTGATGTCTTAAAATCGGTGAAAATATAAGAATAAAACATTCTTCTAAGATTTCCGTCTGGGAATACTGATGCATTATGGTTTTAACCGACGTGTGATTTATTTCGGGGATTTTTGTCAGATTCGTGCAATGTCACAATGACATTTTCCTCGATTTTCCCCTCGAGGAGGAATTTAATATAAAGTCTGGTGATGCATACTTAAATTAGACAAGAAATTAAATGAAAGTTTTTCACTTTATCAGCATTCCTCCTGGAATACTCGTATGTACTGTGTCTGCTGCTTCTAAATTTAATTTTTTGGAAAGATCTACGACTTTTAATTGTGCACGCATATTCTAGGATTTCTCGATTTCTCTTAAGTTGTCAATTGTTGTGGCATTTTGAGCTTGTTGAATTATTTGATAACAGCTGAATAAGACAAGGAAGTGCATGATTACGTAACCTTTAAATGGAATACTAGCGAATTACAAAATGTCTCCTTGAAATAAAAAAACCTAATGAAATAATGTAATATTATTAAGTTTTCTCGCC
Organism: Spisula subtruncata; assembly: GCA_963678985.1. Classification (NCBI taxonomy): domain Eukaryota; kingdom Metazoa; phylum Mollusca; class Bivalvia; order Venerida; family Mactridae; genus Spisula; species Spisula subtruncata. The sequence goes on from OY787678.1 coordinate 16,241,728, forward strand.
TTACCGTCTGCTTGTGGACATTTTAATTGTCTTGTAACGCCATTCTCGGAGGCAGACGACGATCGTAATGTGCTTATTAAGTCTTCCCTAGTGATTGAGCTCAGAATTAAATTTGTCTGCTTGTTAGTTACGATTTCGGTATATAATTTTTTTATCAGCCTAGTCTACAAAAACCTGACTAAAACACCTACAATGTAAGCATTTTGAAACATATTGAATCCCATTTTTCCAACAGTTTCTGTAACATGTTCCCTTGTATTACTTGAACCACTCATCTGTGGCTTAGAATGAGAAAGTCATAAGTACAAAATTGATATATTGAGAAAACAAGAAAAAACCGTCTGCAATTTATTCTCTACTTATGGTAAAACAAGCTTTTATAGCTTCATTTTGGTCAACATAACAAGTTCCGATTTTCATAAAAAATAAGCTTATTAGAAGCGCCTGGTACTGGAGATTTCAAATATGTATGAGTCTTATAAGGTCATAAGTAGTAATTACGACCTTCTCATTCTAAGCCATCGATATATACAATCTTTAACACTGATACATATTTCAAATAAGCATCGTAAGAGGCTTCAAATGAGCCTATTTTAATGAAAATCTGAACTTGTCATATTGACCAAATTGAAGTTGAAACAGCTTGTTTTACCATAAGTGAAGACTAATTTTCTGACAGTTTTTTCTTGTTTACTTAAAATGTTGATTCTGTACTAATGACCTTCTCATTCTAATTAAGCCAGCAACATTCGGTTTTCGGTTTAGCCTTGAAAGTATTCGCACATCTACTGAGTGTGGTATTGATGTGTGTCCTATATTTCATGTTTATGTTCTCTTACCGAGTCACAATAATTACATGTTTGTATTTCATACCATATTTGGTTACCATAGCAACCGTTACAAATAATAGTTATTCTAGGAAATGAGTTGTTATTTACTAAGGTTGTGTAGTGCGATACTATATAACTCTCAGTATTACTCGCACTTAAACTAAGAGAAGAAAAAGTTAAGTTACCAATTTTCTAGGGCTCTTTCCAGCTGTTAGGGCGCTAAAGCACCCTTTGACATTTTAACTCCTCTGGTCATTGGGCTACCTATGGAAACCTACACTCCTGTCTCCCTAGGGAGACTATTTTTCTCCTGTTGGTGTGGCAGCCAACTTCGAACTGCGGCGCCCAGGAATAGACACTGCCCTCACAGGTACCATTTTACACCATGGTGGAGTTGAGCATGTGGGTCTTGCTCAGAGAGATTAAACAGTGGTCCAGAGGGGGATTGAACCAGAGACCTCTCAATCCCTAAGCGTGCGCCCTACCTCTAGGCCGCCGCTCCCCATGGACTCACAGACTAACCCTGAATCGTAAAAAACAGCTTTAGACATTAAAATAGTTTCCGAGTCATTGAAGGCAAATCTGGAACTTCATTTTTTTTTCATAATAATTATTTTCACAAGTTTTGGCTGTGCAATTTTTATGCCCCTGTCTTTGATAAGGGGTATGTTGATATGCATGCACGCCGGAAATATTTAATTTATTATTGCTATTTAAATTCTAAGCATCTTAATTGTTTCTTAAAATAGAACTCTAGGTGCAAGTTACAGACTTTTAGTTTGGTAATAACGCTCATGTGTTAATATAATATCATGATATTAAAGATTGTCTAGAAATTGTTCATATTGAACACAAATGAGAACAAAATTATTTATGAATGACCTTTAAAGTCCATTCTGTCCTTGATCATATTTCAAGTCTGTAAAATTGTAATATTCTTGTCTTACCTGATCACAAATACCGTCAAATCATTTATTTTCAAAGGGACAAAATTTTGTGGTTTTGGTGAACAAGACCATTCCTTGGGGGCATGATTTCATGGATATCTTATCCACTAAGTCATGTACTATATAAATTATTAATATCTGTGGGGATTTAATTTCGTGGTAAAGATCCTCGAAATCCACAAAACTAAATCTCCCTTGAATATTAATGGTTTTTCAGTATAACGCAGGTAGTCTAGTCATACTTCACTGTGAATGCAAATGGGGAAAATGATTTATAAAAAATTTGAAATAAAAACTAATAATATAATTTTTTATCTTCAGATATTACGTTTAAGTTCTCGGTACGATTTTGAATCTGATACAATGGTGTTCAGCGGTGGAATGAAGGTCACCCGGCAACAACTCGAGTCGGCGGGCTTCGGTACACTCACTGATACTATATTTAGATTTGCTCGCTCACTCAGGGAAATGGATATCGATGAAATGGAGTTAGCTACCTTGTGTTCAATATGTTTAATAAGTGGAGGTAAGTAGTTAATGTATAATTATGTCCCTTTGGTATTAAATTGTTAATTTGATAGTGAATAAAAAATTGAAATATATTTTAGGTCCTATTGAATTTTTTTGGAACTGAAATATATCACCGTAAAAAACTGCAATAAAACTAGATCTAAATAAAATAAATGTAATAACAAGAAAAACTTATTCCTTCCTGGTATGACTATTAAATCAGGGTCCACACGGGACTTATTAAGTTCTTCATTTTTATGCCCCGGCATCTACTGATGCGGAGGCATATAGCGATGCTACTGTCCGTCTGTTCGACCGTCCGTTATAAAATGTTGAAAACTCAAATATTTTTGAAGTCCATCAAGGCATTGCTTTCAAACTTGGCATACATGTTACCATCATAAACACATTACATTATCAAAGCCATGTAACACTTTCAAACATTTTAATATAATTATGGTCCCTGAAATGCTTAGCTATTTGTTATGGGCAAGGCTACCACCGGGGCATAAGCGTTTAGTGAACACAGTCTTGTTTTATTATGGATGTTCTTTATGAATCACAGTAAAAATGTTTTTCTTTGTATTTTAGATCGTTCAGGTCTGGAATCTCCTGATAAAATAGAATCTATGCAGGAGCCAGTGTTAGAAGCCTTAAAACATTATATCAAATCACGTAGGAAAGAACAACCACAAGTATATGCTAAAATGTTGATGAAAATAACCGATCTCAGGAGTATAAGTGTTAAAGGTTTGTATTTTTTATCGATTTTCATTGCCCTCCACCTTTCTCCCCAGCCCTCCCATCTTTGAATGTATGCCCCACCTCCTTCCAATTTTAAATTGACGTCCCTCACATCTTTCAATTTATGCCCTTTCCTATCCCTCACATGTGAGAATCTATGTCCCCTCATCTTGGTTTTTATGCCACTCCCTTGTCTTTCACAGCTTTAACATATGAACCACCTCAACATGTAGATGCACATGAAGGAAAGAAATTTGGCTTCAAGTATTTTAGCATGAATTATGGACCTTTGCCGGCTTGGGGTTATATTAGTTTGCTGTGTTGCGACAGCTTTAGTTGTCTTTTAAACATTTCTGGATTCAGATGTAAATATGGCTTGTTGAGATACTTAACGCCTGATACTAAATATATTTTCCATAACAGTTCAATCATTTTAGATCATTGTTTGAAAATATATTATCCAATGTCTAGAGACCTGACAGTGGCCTAGCTTGAACAACAGTTTGCAAAATGTCCCGAAGAATCTAATCTCCTTAAGTGGCTACCAACAAATGAAAACTTTTTTTCAATTACAAACCGGTGTTATGAGTTACCATATATAATGCCACATTTGATATGAAAATTAACAAGAAATTGTATCTTTGTTATGGGTTTACTTTCTAAATGCTGCCTCTTGTGATTGCATTGTGTTTCGTCTGTTGATATTTGGAGAAAACATTTTATGGAAATCATTCCCCATGTCGATGTGGTTTCTGATTATCACAAGTTTACAGTGAGGACATCCAGACGTTGATTTCCTTATATGGATAAAAGTATGTTAGCTCTGGAATATATCATATAAATATCCCTAATTTAATTGAGAAACTGTTGTGGAAATGTTCGAAAACGAAATTTTGGGGTTAAGGCCAGATTAAATGAATTGCTGAATTATTAACCCCTTCTTTATTTCAAGCTAGTTTTTTTAAAGAAAAATATGAGCTATTGTTCTTTTTTGCCGCTCCTTTGAATGTCCTGTACCTTGAACCTTAGTCAATAGTTTGCCTGCCCGAGGGGGTGAGGTGGGTGGTGTCTAAATCCCCGGGGTCAGAAGTCAATGAGGTTGTGAAAAGTTACATACCTGTTTTATGATACTAATAATACTCTTTGCATTAAACAGAAACATTGTGTTTGGAAAATACATCTTGCTTTATTCACATTTTTCCCACAGAGCAATCTTTGTCAAATCATGGGAGATTGAAACCCATGTATCGATCAACCCATTTTGTGAAAAGGTCATAAAATGATAAAAAAACAAAACAAAAAGGTGGGAAATTAGTAAAAACATCATAATTCTTTTCTCCCCATATTTTGGATAGTATCGGAAAATAATCCAGCAATTTATATAGAAAAGCTTAAGTGATTTTGTGTAAGGCTTGAAATTATTGTTCTGTGTAAGAAATGATAATTGAATTCTAGCAGAAAGCATCTTCTGAGATTCATAAATATGTCTGTTTTATGTTGCCATGGTATTTTGCTAATCTTCACTTTTGATTATTAGCAGTTGCTATTGTATTTTGCTTATCTTCATTTTAAATATTGCATGGAGAATTTGACCTGACCCTAACCTTTATGCATGAAGATTGAAGATGTTTTACATGGTTCTTGCTTTGAATATATCAATTTCCGCAAGCAATTCATTTTAGAGTATTGTTTGTATTACACATTGAGCGTCTTTGTGATAATCCCGGCTGTAAAAATATGCAAACCATGTTATGCTAATTAAAGTTCTGGGTCATGTCAAATTCTCCAAGCTTTAACTTACCCCCTATCAATCCAAAGCTGCAACAACATTCCTTTCATTCCTTTCCATTTAATTTCTTTCCATTTCATTCCTTTCCATTTTATTCCTTTTCATTTCTTTTCATTCCAATTAATGTCTTTCCATTTTATTCCTTTCCATTTCATTTATTTACATTTGATTCCTTTCCATTTCATTTCTTTACATTTCATTCCTTTCCATTTCATTTCTTTACATTTCATTCCTTTCCATTTCATTTCTTTACATTTCATTCCTTTCCATTTAATTTCTTTCCATGTCATTCCTTTCCATTTCATGTCTTTCCATTTCATTTTAATTACATTAATGTGTACATTCCTTTTCTATTTCAGGAGCGGAACGGGTGTTACATCTACGGCTAGAGATGCCGGGAGAATTACCTCCCCTTATTATAGAAATGTTGGACAGAACTGAAAATGTGTGTATACCCTGAGTCTGTCGACTCGTAGACAAACCATAATACTTTCAACATAACGCGGGTATATATTATTTCCTCCTGTGGAAAATAATTATTAATCAGAGTTTGGATAAGTTTAAGCTTTCTTGAAAAAGAACCCAGAGATTATGAAAATCAGCTTTAAGCTCAGGATTCAAGAATTGCTTATGCTCAAGCTCAAAACCTGTTCTTAGGATTTCAAGGATTTGTGTGAAATTCTTTGGATTTGTTGGTGAAAAATGTGACAAAGAGATTGTGGCCGATGCAATGATGAGCACATAGTGAGACAAGATAAATAACCACAGCTCTGTGCTGTTCAAACTGAAAAAGCTCTATGCTGGTGGAGCTTAGACTATATAAGCTCAGAGCTGAAAATAGGAGATTTTAGCTCAGAGCTAAAAAACAGAGCGGGCAGTGCACATACCTATTCATAGAAGCTTATGAACTTAACCAATTAACATTGTTGTGTGATGTTGAAGTTCTTTGTGCTTAGAGCAAGATTTTTGAGACTTAACAATTTCATACAATTTGTAGTCTTCATTGTCTTTGAATGTTTTATCTAAGTGTTTAAAGCTTCGAGCTGTTTTAAATGTTCGGATGACTGCACTTAATGGAAGTGTTATGCCAATATTTGTATTTACTGGTCTGTGTTACGGACAACTAAGGTGGATTAGCCTGATCTTGCTACTAAATCTGTGATTTGGCAGGAAAATATACTCAATATAGTTCAGGAATACAACTAGGGCAGATGCCTCAGGGGATTTACAATTCAGGATTAACCCAGATTTAAAAGTTTGGATTAATCTGGAATTCCATATTAAAGGGTTCTGAAGATTCGTTGTGTTAACTATTTGTGTGTGAATGCAAAACCCACGTTTTGAAAACTGTTGGAATGGAATTTAACCTCGACTTGGTACATTCAGATGGCATTTAGTCTTGTCTTGATTATTCAAGAGTTACTTCCCTTATTTATTAATATTCCATTAATTTTTTTAGAAAACCCTCAAATAGTGTCTTTAGTTGAAGATTCTGCTGAATAAATTCATATTATAGTGTTTCTGTTATGGATTGTCATGGGCACGTTAAGAAATAGACAGGACACATTGTTGAACCAATTCATTGTTCGGTGAAGCAGAAATTTGTGAGAAAATATTGGAATAGTTCACAAGGCAGCTGGAAAATATCATTAATTCTGTACGGAAATTAATTCTGTGTTCGGAGACAGTCTTCACAGATAAAATCCAGATACGTGTTTATATTTCCTGGTTCAAAAGAAAATCAATATTTAAATGGAATGATTTAATAGAAAATTATTCCTGAAGATCATCAAGTTCTCTTTACTTTGTATATGTTTACTTTGCATCATAAGTCTGCTTAGCCCCCTACTCTAGAGAGGTATATTTAGACGAATTTGTTATTATTTTTCCATGCAGAAATTATACTTAATCATGATTACCATATTTGACTGGGATTTTATGTTACAAGCCTTCCAATTGGCTATATATCACATTCTTAAAATTGAACAATAGCAAGGCTGCATTTATTCACTTCTTTCCATACTCAAGCATCTGATTGGTTGGTTATAAGGATGGTCTAGAATTAACCAATCACAAGGCTGCTGTCTCATACGAATCACAAAATTAAGTTTTTTTGATTGACTCTTGAATTAAGAGTTTTGATAGTTTTTTACTTTGTTTGACTGAGTAGATTATTGAACAAACTTTTGAAGAATCAACATCGTCATGATGGAACACCCTTGGAGTGGATTCCAAAAACAGCTGACTTTGAACAAATAACATTTCCCAGGTACTTTTTGTCACAACTAATAGTAACAATCAGAATAAAATCCCTTTATTATTTTTCCTGATGTCAGCTTATTTCTTGCTGTCCTCTTAAAACTTTACTCTTTTAACACTTTTTGAATTTCTGTATAAGAAATAGAACATGTTGTCGATTAAAATATTTTAAAATTGCAAAAAGTAAGGGAATCGGTCTTGAATCCAAACCTAATACGAGAAAAACTTTTAAAGAAAAAAAAAAGTCTGTCCTCCGGGCTCATTTTAGTTAAAATCTCATTATCTAGCAATTAATTGTTGAATGACCTTGAGGGACACAATACTGGTACATGTAACAGATACGAGACATTCAATCCTCTCAGACTCAGTGCAGAGAAAAATACTAGTTATGCTTGATTATGATTTTTATATCAGCTTTATGAATTTCTCGAATCGGCGAAGAGACTGATAAATGTATTGATCGGGCTGTCTGTCAAGTTGATGGGAAAATAATGGATTGCCTTTTATGGTGAGAAATACTGTGAGAATCATGAGGGTCGGTAATGTGGTAAATCGAAACAGGAGTGTTTAGGGGTCAAGGTCAATTTGCGTTTCATGTTTTGTTAAATTATGATTTTACTATACTCATTGAATATTGAAGAAGTTTCTCTCAGGAATATGTTGTATTTTATTGATGAGTTTATGACTAAGTTAAGAAATATATGCTTTTAATGTATGTTAAACTTCGAAACTGCTCATTAATTTGTTAAAATAAATTCAGGGATGTTATAGAGATTTTTAGGCAGACTAAGTCATGGTCCCAGATTCTGGCACTTATGTAGGTAGCTCAGTGGTAAAGCACTCTTGTTGTCTTATCTGATGGCCTGGGTTGAAATCTGTCGGTGGAGGCACTGGTATGTGTGCTAAACATGTTTCAGTAGAAAGCTGACTGGCAAATAAAGGATATGCTTGGCTTTGGCAAGTTCTCAGTTAATTCATAAGGAGTAACAAATCTCTCAAACAAAAAGTGCATGACTTCATAAAAATGCATTTTTTTACAAAATTTTGAATACGATGTTCAATGCTGTTAATAGCCTGCTATGACTGAATTGAAATATGTATGTAAAATGACATTTCAATGCATTTCATGTAACCTTAAAGGTTGTTAACTTGATAACTTGAACTTAGAATTTGATATCTTTACTGAATTTGTGTATTAATTTTTTAAATAATCTGTATACTGTCAATAAACTGTCCACTGTAAATGCTTTAAGTGCCAGAATCATGACTGTGACTCACTCTGGACATGTATACTAGAGTGTGAGAGCCACGAATGTATGTTTGCATACAGGTCATTAACCCTGGTGTCATGTGAGGTTATTGACCTGGGCTGAAGTCAGTGTGTTATGTACTTATAACTAATATGTTTTTTCCTACTTGATGAGAAAATTTCCCCTTTGGGGTAACAAGGTCGTGTAACTCTCTATATGCTATACACTGAGATACAGCCTTGTTGCACCAAAGGGTTGAAATATAAAATTACTGATTTAAAATCAGTCAATAATTGAACTTTTGATAACTTTGGATATCAATGATATGTTTTAACCAAGGTATATATTACTAATGCGTTTTTAATTAAAGTATATTGAACCTGATTATAATGAAAGTAATGACTATAACATGATGGTGTATAAGATTGCTTGTTGAAGGCCTATTTTTATGTTGTACGATTAGGGTCATAACTATTAAAAACTGTCTCAGACACTTTCTATAAACAGTCTCAGACACTTTATATAAACATTCTCAGACACTTTATAAACTCAGACAGTTAACTTAGTTATGACCCTTTCGTGTATGGTGTACAGTTAGGCTCATAATTATCATAAAGTGTCTCAGATAGTTTTCAATAGTTAAGACCCTAATCGTACACTATAGATTGTCACCCCTTCTAACTTCTTTATATCTGAGTGTATGCCCATTTTTACTCTATCAAAAACTATACAAAGCTTACATCTAAAATCCCTGATCTCAGTTGATATGTTCCAATGTCAGGAACCTTAGTTAGAGGTTATATATGAATTTGAATTCACCAAGTCAAAGGTCAAGGTCACTTAAAACAAACATTGTTGTCCATTAATAATAATGTAGTGTGACCCTCAGCATGCCTACTGACTGAAACTTATCCTTTATTCAAATGAGGGTTTGAATTTTGAATATGGCCCTTAAGTAAAAAATTATGGGTTTGATGTTTTTGTTCAGGAAATAATTTCAAATCTGTTTGCTTCCTAACCATAAATAGAACAGAAACATTGTACCTGCTTACCTTATCTCTGCTGTAAATTGGTTATGCCGAACCATGCTTAAGTGTTGGCCTAATAATCATGTCCCATCAACAATGAGGTGTGGATTTTGCTTTGCACATGTTGGTCCGCATTTTTGCTTAACACAGTTGTTAGTGAACTATAACTTGAGAGCAGATTAGTCTTGGGGTCTTAAAACTATATAAGGAGCTTAGTCCTTCAACTGAGGATGACCCCTATTGATTTTGAGGTCAAAGGACAAGGTTGCCATGAGTTTTGACATAAATGACTGTGGGGGTATGAGATATTCCATTTAAATCGCTTGATTATATATGTTGTGGTACATTTTTAAGATGTATAGATATTGTGGTAACTTTGATTATTTGTATTATGTGTGAACCATGGTGAATTGTATTTATGGATTGTGTAAAACATTGACCAAATCTACCTCTCATTTCATAAATAGGCATTAATAAATGGCTTCGATTAGTTTAGATTATTTATATATTTGTTTCGGTCTGTTCGGTCTTGGACTCTGCGTTTTTATTTGTTATTAAAGGAGCAGTTACTGCATGGTATGATTTACTGTAAAATCATTTAATTTCGTTGGGACGAAATTTCGTGGTTTTGGTAAAAAGACAATTTCGTTGGCACTTGAATTTGTGGATTTTGCATTTCAAGTAACAAAACATAAGGGTCAAAATCAATTATCGTTGGGATTAAAGTTCGTGGTTGAAGTGAACCACGAAATCCACGAAATTAAATCCCCCACGAAAATTAATGATTTTACAGTATTTATTTCTCAGCCTAGTTGCTTGTTTTTCTGGTTTGGAAATGTGGAAGGTTGTGTAAAAACATGTTCTTGAAAGTAAACTTGTACTCATATTAAATGGTTTTATATTAAGTACAAGTACATGAATTTTTAAAATCAAATTTTTAATCTTGAATGAAATATTTGATTGTTCAAGTGTCCTTTTAGTATATTTCGATCCATATAATATTGCTGATTACGTTAACAATCTCAAGCTAAAATATGTTGTTTTAAACTCATGAGTAATTTGTACTTTCGACTTTTTAAGTAATTTTTATAACTTGTTGACATTTATATTGATAAACCCTGAATCATGTCTCTCCAGTGATACTTAAACCATTTTTATATTGTTTCAACTGTGAAGAACTAAACGTTTAGTTTTAAATTGTATGTTACAAAAGAGAAGGGATGAATCCAATGAAAGTTTGTGTTCATTTGCTTAAAGTTTATGTATTTAACTTGTACATTGAGACAGAGTTTCGGCCATTTTTTCTGTATCGAAATTTGCTTAAAAGTTTAACTTTGTTATATCTTGTGTACAAGGAAGCAGTGAATGCATATCATGTTCATTATATAATCTAGTAAAACTTAAAGGGACTCATCTCCAGTAGGTAAATTGCAAAATTTATCAAAAAGTTCTCTTAAAACCACATTTGTTTGGCTTGACCTACCTTAAACATTTATATACGAATCTGAACTTATTCATCCTGAAGAAACATATTTGCATTTCGTCGGTTTATTAAATTTAAAACCCAAATAATCTATGGCGGGACTAACGCATTAAATTATAATTCAACGTTGTGTAGTATAGGGTGGTGTTTAAATGCCGACAAAAGCCGTAACCTAATTAACGGACGGTAAAATATGTTCGGTAGCTAAAATTTCATCAATAGCTCCTGTGATTGTAACGTAAATTGTAAGAATACTTTACAAGTATGTATTCTTTAAACATAGTTTTGTGATTAAAACGCCTACAAAAACGTGGGTTTTATCACGGAAATGGAGTGTGTCCCTTTACCATAATTACTATAGTTTATTTAATAGTCTTTTTACATTGATTGGATATTATTAAATTTGCTCAAACTTTGAATCATGAAAACTTTGACTTGTGTATTTTATTGAATTTCATTATGTATATAATGTGCATGCACATAAATTGTGCAAATATTTTTTGGTAAAACAGATTTTTTCGGAAAAATTATCATTATTTAAAGAGAATCTTTTTAGTTTCACATGTTATTTGTCATTTTACACTCAACTTGGTCAACAACTAAGTTGTTACAGATGTTTAGATTAATGCAAAGTACATTTAATTTCTAATTTTAGCAAACAATTCTTTATTATTTGGCGGATAAGAGTGATTTATTCTGAAAATCTGTAGGGCACGAGTTGCTTCCCTTGCAATTAAGAAAGGGAATTTTATCTATGTGCTGTCAATTTCGTTAAATAGTCCTCGAGTAGATTCAGATATAAGAGTTCCGAGATTTTTTTTTTGAAATTTCAAGGTTTTCTTATTTAAATTATCAGACGCCAGAGTGGAGACTGCTCATAGGTTTTTAGCTCACCTGTCACAAAGTGACAGAGTGAGCTTTTGTGATCACTCTTCGTCCGTCGTCCGTCCGTCCGTCCGTCTGTCCGTCAACAATTGGGTTGTGTCCTCTCTAGCGGTCACAATTTTGGCCTAATCTTTATGAAACTTGGTCACAATGATCATCTTAACAAAATCTAGGTCAAGTTCGATATTGGGTCATCTGAGGTCAAAAATTAGGCTACTAGGTCAAGTAATAGAAATACCTTGTTTTTCATTCTATCAAAGGGAGTGTACTCTGTAATTATACTGGTTGTGATCATGTAAGAGTTGTCTCTCTTACTATATTTTAGTTGTAGAACTACGAAATGTGTACTTGTTAGCAGCTTTGAGGCTTTAATTTAAATTAAATGCAGAATGTGGATATAAGGGTTATCATCGTTTACAGTGATTGTATGTTTACAAACTATTAAACAATTATTAAGCTGTAATTATAGTCTTATGCAACCTTACTAATCGTTTTACATAGACTTATATAGGGAAAACATATAAAAATCTTCTTCTCTAAAACTACAATGCCTAGAGCTTTGATATTTGGTATGTAGCATCATCTAGTGGTCCCCTACCAAGATTGTTCAAATTATGGCTCTGGGGTCAAAATTGGCCCCGCCCCGGGGGTCACCGTTTTACATAGACTTATATAGGGAAAACATATAAAAATCTTCTCCTCTAAAACTACAATGCCTACAGCTTTGATATTTGGTATGTAGCATCATCTAGTGGTCCCCTACCAAGATTGCTCAAATTATGGCCCTGGGGTCAAAATTGGCCCCGGCCCGGGGGTCACCGTTTTACATAGACTTATATAGGGAAAACACATAAAAATCTTCTTCTCTAAAACTACAATGCCTACAGCTTTGATATTTGGTATGTAGCATCATCTAGTGGTCCCCTACCAAGATTGTTCATATTATGCCCCTGGGGTCAAAATTGGCCCCGCCCCGGGGGTCACCGTTTTACATAGACTTATATAGGGAAAACATATAAAAATCTTCTACTCTAAAACTACAATGCCTAGAGCTTTGATATTTGGTATGTAGCATCATCTAGTGGTCCCCTACCAAGATTGTTCATATTATGCCCCTGAGGTCAAAATTGGCCCCGCCCCGGGGGTTACCGTTTTACATAGACTTATATAGAGAAAACATATAAAAATCTTCTTCTCTAAAACTACAATGCCTAGAGCTTTGATATTTGGTATGTAGCATCATCTAGTGGTCCCCTACAAAGATTGTTCATATTATGCCCCTGAGGTCAAAATGGCCCCGCCCCGGGGGTCACCGTTTTACATAGACTTATATAGGGAAAACATATAAAAATCTTCTTCTTTATAACTACAATGCCTAGAGCTTTGATATATGGTATGTAGCACCATCTAGTGGTCCCCTACCAAGATTGTTCAAATTATGCCCCTGAGGTCAAAATTGACCCCGCCCCGGGGGTCACCAGTTTCTATATTTACGCTCTACCTTTGTTAGTCTAAATTGTGCAGGGCTTCATTTATAATCAGGTGAGCGATATAGGGCCATCATGGCCCTCTTGTTAGGTTTGCTTCTCATGTTTTGCCCCCCCCCCCTTTCTTTCATGAGGGGGTATATTGTATATTGCTTTGCACAGGTCGGTCTGTCTGTCTCTCTGAAGTCACTCATATGGTTTCCGTTCAATAACTCAAGAATGCTTTGCCCTAGGATCATCAAACTGTACATGGATGTCGACTATCAATAGTAAATGACCCCTATTGATTTTTAGGTCCCTAGGTCAAGGACACTGTGACAGTTTCAATTTTTTCGACTATTATGCTGCCATGTTCATGTTTTATATTTATTGCTTGTTTTGTTTGGGTTTTATTTATACATTCCCTTTAAAGTTATATCTATTGCTTTTTCGGGCTCTTTGTAAATGTCCCATACTTCATAACACCGTCATGCTTTGAAATATTGCTGTTAAAAAATATATTTAAATAAAAAATCGATGCAAGTCTATAACAGTACTTTTATGGATAAGGGCACACCCCTTTCTAAGTAAGGTTAGCCTATGAAACTTAAAATGACTATAATGTAGTTAGCACTCTTAATTTTTTTAAACAAATGAATTATGCAGAATAGGTCAGTCTTTCTATTGCAGAAATCTGGCATTGAAGAACTTTGCATATTTGAATAAACTTTTAATTTTTAAAATAATAAAGTGTACCGAGTGCAATTTTTACCAGTGTGAAGTTAGATTATTTATTTTGTGAATTTTTTTCCATGGCATTGTTTCAGGTTTTTATTTTTCAATTTTTATTGAATATTAATTTGTTAACCATTGCATGAATTTACTGTAAACTTTACTGAAACTATGAAATCTTTTACTGGCGTGATGTATGATGGGCGATTTGTTTTATTCATGTTGATTTCTTGCCCATATTTGCTTGAAGTTTGTTTTGATATTGGTGTTCAATATTTTTACCCATTTTTTCTTGCTTTTTAAATATTGTCCAATGGCAAAGTTTTCTATATTGTACATGATATTATTATTGTTGTTTTGTTGTAAATTGTTCAGATTACATTATTTTATGTATACATGCATCTACATTTATCACAATTATTTGAGAAACTTTTTTGTGTAAAAATTATCACCATTATAATTATGTTAAAAGTCTGATAAAAAATTCTGAAAAATAAATTTTGATACAAAAATTCTCTGATTTGTGTGTATTTTATCTAAATATGAAGTTCTATGACTGAGTTATTGTAGTGTTCGACTTCAAATCACTTTGAAGTGATTGTGCACTCGATTTGTATTTTTTAACTCAGAGTTCCAGGTTCGGTTTCCAGTTGTGACAGGTCAGATAGTGCAGTTTTGTTGACTGTGGTCAACAAATACATGACTTCACAATTATAGACAGAATAACTCATCTACAGTGTGCAGCTACTATTTAATGTAGTTTCTGGCTCCTTGTGAAAGGGTAAGTTAGCACTGGTAATGATACTGCCCAAAGTTGACATATGACAGAAAATTGTAGAAAAGCATTTTATGCACAGGAAGAGCTGCATCAGAAGATGCCAAGACGAGGACAGAATAACATTAAAGTGAAGACCAAGCCCATTCATTAATAATTTATTATTGACGAAACAGATCAATGTTAGGACATATTACAATACAATATACTTATACACATAATTTTAGAATCATGAACTGAACTGAAAGACAATATTCAAGGTCACAACAATGTACATAAATAATGTCATAACACATACTGTAAAATCATTTAATTTTGAAGGGACGAAATATCGTGGTTTTGGTAAAAAAGACCTTTTTGATGGGACTTTAATTCATTTCAGGTAATACATACAAGGGCCAAAATCAGTGTTCAGGCAACCCTTTTTGGGTTGTTTAAGTGTTGTTTGCACTTTTTTCAATGCTACTATATAAATGCAGCACAAAACAATCAATTCTAGACAAATTGGGCATGAAATCCAGAAAAAATTACAAACCCGCATATGCGCCTTTAAGGAGAAATTTGGTCAGCGCCTGTCAAATGGTATGAATAGTGACATGAAATGGGGTTGTAATTGTGCTAAAATGGTATTCTGAACCCCAATTTTGCTTTTGATGCCTAATTATATGTCTATTCTTCATTTTAAATCACAATTATCCATGTCTGATACTAAAATAAGGGCAACATTCACATAAAAATGGCAATTTTAGAAAAAATAAATCTGAACTTTTCTGGATTTTTCATGATAAAAATCTAAATTTTCACTTTTTTAGACATTTTACACAGATAAAAATGGTTAAAACCCCATCTTGAGTGCATTTCCATTCATTTAAATGCAAAAAAATGAAAACATGATTTTGAAGGAATTTTGCATGTCTTTAGGTCACAAACCACCAAATAGAGTTGTTCTTTAACTCAATGTAAAGTGACCTTGGTCAGCCAAAAAAAAAGTCAAATTTTTGTCCATGGGGCCCTCTCAAAATCTTTTAATCAATAGAAATAGCATCCAGCTTGAAGAAAATGAAAAAAAAGTAGGGGGTCATGTATTATATAAGAAAAGTTTGGTTCGTCAAACGCGGTGAACAGATTTTCTCATATGTACGGATTTACTCACTGTCCGTTAGCCCCAACCTTACTTTCACTTTCATATTTAAGCCAGAATACAAAATATTTCTGAATAAAACCATTTCACTACATCACATACATGCATACAAAGCATTTAACACCAATTTCATGATTCTGATGCTGATTTGTCAAGACATACCCCCATTTCCAGTCGCTTTAAAGTTTTTAAACGGACTATTTGACTGTATCTGAATTTGGTCCGCGTAGGCATTTAGTGGTTATTTACCTTCAATGGGATTTGACGGTTAAAGGGGAACCATGAAATCCGCGAAATTTAATCCCCCATGAAAATTAATGATTTTACAGAAACATATAATGTATAGTCTAACCTTTCTTAAGCAACATATATTGGGATACACAAATATTGGTTGTAGTACAGAGTTGTTTCTCTGGAGAGGTAAAATGGATAGTAAAAGGTAATACAGTGGAACTCAGTTATAACGAAATCCTGGGGACCTAGCAATTCCTTTCGCTATATCCGATTTTCGCTATATCAGTACAACGAAATTTCGCTATGTGAAATTGGATATAACATATTTCGTTATACATTGTAGATTAAAATCATAGTGTTTGTCATTTATAAGTACGGCATGTACAGGCTGCTTCGGAATGTTTAAAGAAACAGCATAGAAGATGCCTATCAATTACTTGATACTATTAACTGTTAAAAAAATTGTAATGAATGAGTTATATTCAATATCTTACTTGAAATATATCAATCCTTGTTCTGTGCAAAGTAAGGCATTTTCTTAGCAGTTCGACAGGATATGCTTTTATATTTATTTAAATTATTAAGTCCATTAATTAGCAAGTTCTAAGCACTAGCCGTTAAACCATTAATTCAATTTAGTAAGTAACGATTGCGACATGGTTGATGAAGGCCCCACATATTTCATCCTCTGTCTAATATTTCGTTTTCTTATATTTTGTTTTATAGTTTAAGCGACAGTTTTTCGAAATAATCCATTTACAAAAGTTAATAATCTTGTTAAGTCAACGAAGTTTAGGTGTATGATTTTTGGTAATAGGTCAGTTAATTTGCACTGATAAATGCCTGAGGCGCAACTACTTATAACACCTTTTAAGAATGTTTGCACAATTTTTTTTCACGCAATTATTGCCTTAGTTATAAGCGGCTGTATTGCACACAAACTGTTACATTGGGACCTAGAAATCATTATGTTATAACCGTTAATTCAAGGTAGATTTCGTGGTAGAAGATGAACCAGAAAATCCACAAATTTTAATCCCCCACAAAAATTAATGATTTTAAAGTATCTGAAACAAAATGATAATGTTTGATAAAGAGTGGTTGTTGCCCATGAGATGGTCGCTATGGGGAGGTCAGAATGTACAGCAAAACCTGTCAAAGACCATTTGACAAACGAAACCACTATAACAAAACCTCTCTGCAAAAAGTACCCAGGGTATCTATTATCAGACAATGAGCAAGTGTTGCTGAAAATACCCGGTAGTGCAACTTGTTAAAACCCAACACAAGCTGGCAGTTATACTGTGAAAGCTATTTAACAGTTTTAGCACGTTTGCTAACAACAGAAAACTCGAGTCATAAACAGTACCTGGTCACCCTGGCTCGCAAATTAATATTTTTTATCAACTTCCATATACTGTAAACCTAGAAATTATTTCGAACATGTCCAGGAAAAGAAAGTTTCTCGTTTTTGAAGGAAATTCATCATTTTGGTACGACGTTTATAAGACCGTATTATAAGTGCTATTTTGTCAAAATATGGAATGTTAAATGTATGTACTTTCTTTTAATAAAGTCTTTTATCATCACGGTACAATAATGAAATCACTTTTAAAAACAAATCTTGAAAACGTGTTTAACAATACACTCAATATGTGAACATGCATGTAAATAGCGCTGTTTATTACCGGGTATGTCATAATACAAAATGACTGATAGTGTCAATAAAACTGTGAAAACATTACCAGCGTAGTTTGCAATTTGTGTAAAAAATACAATAGGTAACTGCCTACACTAAAAAGAGTTTGAGAGGGTATAACGAAGGTGAGAACTATAATTAAGAAGCATTTATATACGAACCGAGCAATGTATGTGACAGGTTATAATATCAATAACTTTGTCACTATGCGACTTAGTGTTCGCGGAGTTCGCGGGAGACTTAAAAACGCGAAAGTTTGTAGCCGCGAATATGCCGACAATCGGCAAAACGCGAAAGTTTCTAGCCGCGAAAGTTTCTAGGTTTACAGTACTAATTTAGCACCATGACAAACTGTAGATTGTGTGAATTGGAAACCTATTCACTTTAGCTGACTCAAACGAGTCCAGTACCACCATCTCTAGAACATGGACTTTGTGAAAGATTAAATTAGGTTGTACAGGGAAGGTCGTTGTAGAGAGATGAAATTCTCAGTAAATGGTTGTTTTGAAACTAAAAAGATTATATTACTTAATAACTTAACTGAGGTTGGTTGCTCTATGGAGGGACACCCTTTGAGAGGTTGTACTGTAGTTTCAAATTTTAAATTCATATTCTGATTGAATTTATCATATTGTTAATTAATATTTCCTCCTTTTGGTGCAACAAGGTTGTATCTCTCTAACTAGAATATACAATGAGATACAACTTTATTGCACCAAAGGGGTATTTACAATTCATGATATTTCGATGGCTTAGAACCAGAAGGT
Source organism: Spisula subtruncata (assembly GCA_963678985.1). NCBI lineage: Eukaryota > Metazoa > Mollusca > Bivalvia > Venerida > Mactridae > Spisula > Spisula subtruncata. The sequence continues at coordinate 16,260,267 of OY787678.1, forward strand.
CGTAACTACCAAATCGATATATTGAGAAAACAAGAGAAAACTGTCTGTAATTTACTCTTTACCATGGGAAAACACGTTTTTAAAACTTCATTATGGTCAAAATGACAATTTCAGATTTTCATGAAAATAGGCTCATAAGACGCGCCTTTGTGCAGCAGATTTCAAATATGTATGAGTCTTGTAAGGTCGTAAGTAGGAGTTACGACCTTCTGTTATATAAGCCATCGATTTATTGAAACACAGAATCACTGGTAAAAGCACCGGCTATTCTAAACTCATCTTCTTCAATAGAACAATACATTCTCTGTGGTAATTGTTTGGAGTACGGAGCAGGTCTCGGTACAAATGTTCGAAGAATGTACTCCCTCGCTGAAGGTCGGGGGAAATTTGGAACTGTACTGTTCTGTTTATTATCGTCATCATCTTCCATATGAACTTCAGTGTCATCCTCATCAAGTATCATATATGATGCCTGAAAACATATATATACAAAACAGGTAACTCGGTTGTTTGGTTTTAAACCAAGGGAGCTAACTTGGTGTGTTCAAAATATTTGTTTAAACCATTGGTCCAAGGGAGGGAAGGGAACAAGGTAATGTCAGTGTTTGGTTTTAACTCATCCGATGTTACTAACAGGGTGTAGTTAAATTATGACTGAAAACAGATGGTCTATGTAAAAGCATTTAGGTATTTAAAGAAATGGAGTAATTTTCAATATTAACTGATTGTGTCTTTCTGTCTTTAATAATAAAAATACATCTACAAGTAAACATGAAAACTAGTCCATAGAAGTAATTTTACACAAATTTTACTGAGTCATTATGTCCTAAAAATAAGATACATGTCTATTTTGGGAGCCATTTGCGCACATCCATTACAGAAAAACAATAAATTTACACACTGTTCTTTCCTTACACTCAGCGTATGAATTTCAAATGAACATAACTTGGCCAATACTCAATTTTTCTTAAGATCAGGGCTTTCGTCCTAGTGCAGCTAAATGGATTTCCGAAATTGTAGGACCACTATTTTTATTACTGGACTTTAACTTTAAGTCGGTCCCTATCTGAGGTCACAATGGATATAAAATCTCCACTCACCCGCTGGGCTGCTTGAAACAGTTTACTGATGACGCTACCGGCAGGACCCATCGGTCCCCCACGAACCGGGACCTCGGAATTCTGTAAAATTGTAACCACAAAATGTTCTAACTCATGTTGAGCGTCTGCTCTCTCTAAAAGGTCGGAGGTGAACTTCGAGCTGAGCGACAGGTTACGTGCAATGATGATTTCTGCTTGCATGATTATCCTTATTAATTCCTGGAATGAAAATTTATACAAAATGATTTAGATTACACTACTAGTAAGAATGGTTTTTGACACAAATCTTAGTCTCCCATAGAGGGCAATACTGTAAAATCATTAATATTTGTGTGTGTAGGGGGGTTAATTTCATGATGATCTCAACCATGAAATCAAATCCCAACAAATATAAATACTTTCTATGTTAAACGACTTCGTGGAAAAGGTATCTTTGAAGTTAAGTCGCCACCTAATCAATAATTATGTCATCCTACCTACGTAACAAGAAGTAGTTGTACGTGAGGAGACCAGCATTTCCCCAAATTACACAATGGATACTACATGTATTTGTGGAAGTGTGCAAATTAGTACCTAGAAGTTGACAATAAATTTCCAGACAATAAAAACTGCTAATTTACCTCCTCCAGTTTTCAACAACAAAATAGTTATCATCTTTAATATACTAACTGGAAAATTTCTCCACTTGTAGAGAACTTGGTGAAAGTACAAAACATATACAACGGTAAACAAGAGATGTTTGTAAAACATGAATGCCCATGGCAGCCCAAATAGTCGAAAATGGTAAAGGTCACAGTGATTATACTAAGAGCATCTTCTTGGAGTGTGAAAGGTCTCAAATTCAATCTCAGACTGTGAGATACCATATCCATCAAAAGATGGCCCTAGTACTCTCTTGTTTGGTGCTCAGAAAATTAAGTTTCTGAAAACTGTTGGTATATGACTGTTGACCAGTGAATTTTTTTATTATACCTCATATCGTTTGGCATCTTGCTGTGGGGATCTGGTCACCTGTGAAGCCTTCAGACAAGACTGCTCTATCACTTGTTTCAACACAGAGATTTTGGGATCATCTGCAAATTGAAATAAACAGGTTATTTATCATTCCTAATTACCTCCCTTGGTTTATTATGCATAAAATTCAAATTCTACATTGTGTTCTTCAGTGCAGGATAAGGTTATAGGCTTGCTTGAAGTATCCACATTGGGGCATATGGATGGTTCACTTTTATGCTTGACTCTTGAGACGGTGGCAAGGCATATGGATGGTTCGCTTTTATGCTTGACTCTTGAGACGGTGGCAAGGCATATGGATGGTTCGCTTTTATGCTTGAATCTTGCGACGGTGGCAAGGCATATGGATGGTTCGCTTTTATGCTTAAATCTTGCAACGGTGGCAAGGCATATGGATGGTTCGCTTTTATGCTTGACTCTTGAGACGGTGGCAAGGCATATGGATGGTTCGCTTTTATGCTTGACTCTTGCGAGGGTGGCAAGGCATATGGACAGTTCGCTTTTATGCTTGACTCTTGCGACGGTGGCAAGGCGTTGCTGCCCTGTCTAAAAGGATTTGGATAGTCTACAGTACTTTTTAATATTCTGCTAAAATCACCTAGAGGTAGAACGTCCACTATCAGAGGTCTCAAGTTCGATCCCAGGATATGACATACCAAAGTTGAACAAAATGGTATACATTCAGTTAGTTCTAAGTAACTGCAGGTTTGCTCAGTGTCGGAATATGTTATCCAAGTGGCATGACTAAAATACTCTTGACCAGTTGTACAAAATAAATTTAAAGAAATAAACAAGAATGTGTTCAGTAAACGCTTATATGCACCAATGGACGCTGGTCCATAACAAATAGCGAAGTCCTTCATGGGTCATAACTCTGTTAAAATGTTTGAGAGTGTTACATGGCTTTGATAATGTAATGTGTTTATGATGGTAAACAAATATGTCAAGTTTGAAAATAATGCATTGATTGACATAAAAAATATTTGAGTTTCAACATTTTGTAACGGAATCAAAGGAATCTATAATGCAGCATCTGAAGAGTGGCCCTTCATATACCAACAACCACTGTACAATAACCAAAATGTGTGCTTCTAAAAGGATGCATTCCTTAGAGAGGTTGTACTGTAATTATGTAACTACATTAAACACTTACCATTATCCATAGCTTTGAGGAGTGCAGCATGTATCAACATTGGCATCATATGTACAACAATATCTGATAACTTTAATGATGACAGGAAATGTAAAACCTGAAACAACAAGATACCGTGTACAATGTATACTGCAGGGGAGTCAAATTTCTTGATTTATCCGCAAATCCAGATTTATCTTTTCTTAAAGAGCTAAATAAAAGTAATTTGAAGAAAATATCTCAATTCATGTTATTCTGTCGTTATGTATTTTTACACTTTTTAGTCTTCAGGCAATCAGCTGTGATGTTTATTTCCCTGCGTATGTAGTTATGCAAATCTGAAATAGTTTGAAGTTTAAATTGACCAATCATTTTCTGAGTGAATGGTGTCACAAAAGTGTCCGCTTACAGAAATAATGTACACTTTTTGAATGGGGTCAGTGGGTTAGTCTGAATATAAGGTCAATTATCGGCTTTATTTATCTTTTTTTAGTAGGTTACTCACTAAAAAGTTCATTGTGTGAAAATTAAAACTTTAAATTACCATAGCCAAGTCAGATTTATCAAACCAACTACCAGGATTTGAAAAAGTGTGAACACCTCTGAATATCGCTGCACTACAGACAATAAAGAAAGTCCACATGACAATGGTAACCCAATTATGCACCAGTCATTTGCAACCATGGCCCAAACCCCTGGGGATTGGCAGTGGATAACTGCGGAAATGGCCGTGTTTTTACCTTGCAGCTTCCCCTGCACTGCCGGGGAAATGTGGGGGCTTTTTCTCTGAAGGACAATATTTAGTTGTCAGGAGCAGGGAAATTACTGGAAATTTACTGTAAGAAGTCCCCCCAGTGCAGGGAGAATGGGGGGGGGTTTGACAACCCTATACTGATCTTTAATAATTAGCATAACATAACTTCCTCTTATATGTCACCTCCCGCTACTGTCATAATTGAAGGTCACATATGTCATACTTGACTGTATAATTATTTAAACATCATTAAAAACATTTAAAATCATAATATAATTATATAAAATTCACCTTTTCTGCTTCTTTTGTATCATCAAACAAACGTTTCTGACGTCTGGCCGGTACCGGTCTCGCCGTCTGCCATACCTCTACCCACATGTTGCCTGGTATCTGCATTCTCTGACTCAAATGTCCTACATATATAACAACAATATAATCATCACATCATCAATTAACACCACATTATTATCAAACAGTTGAAAAACATTAGCAGCAGACTAGATAATATCATAATATTTGCATTACATTTTATTGATTGGTTATGCTTAGTTATGTACGACAGGCAGATATATTTCATTTTGTTTGTTGGCCTCTAACTTTGATCTTTAGTTACTGACCTACAAAATTGACCTTTCACTTACCGACCTTCACTTTGACCCTTTACTTACTGACCTTCAACTTTGACCCTTCACTTCAACTTTTACCCTTGACATACTGACCTTCATCTTTGAACCCAAGTTACTGACATTAAACGTTGACCCACAATGTTACTGACCTTAAACTTTGACTTTCAACTTCAACCCCAGATACTAATCTCAACTTTGACCCCATACTTATTCACTGTCAACTTTGATGATATCATATTACTTACATTACATTTAATTTAATGGTTATGCTAAGCTTATGTAAGACAGACAGATATATTTCACTTTGTCTGTTGACCTTTTACTTTGACCTTGGGTAAAAGACCTTCAACTTTGACTCCCTAGTTACTGACATTCAACTTTGACCACTCCAGACACTGACCTTCAACTTTGACCCCTAGATACTGACCTTCAACCTTGACCCCTGAGAAACTGACCTTCAACATTGACCCTATGTAACTGACCTTCAATTTTTATCCAGATACTAATCTAGACTTTAACTTCCTAGTTACTGACCTTCAACTTTGACCCCGTTCTCATCTTCCACTGTCTCCTCCACCCAATCACGAGGTGAATACCATCTCACAAAGTCTTCTAGAACACATCCTGGGTTAGCTGCCTACAACAATAACATGTACATCATTAAACTACTTGTATACCCACCAAGCCAAAGAAGATGACTTTTCCAAGATTTTAAATTTTGACATTTTTATCATCTCTTATGATTTTAAATTTTTTATTTGCCAAGCAAACCAAACCACTGGGAGAAGGTTCATATATAACTTTGAAAATATTTTTTTTCGCATCAACATTTTCAGTTTCCAAAAAACCTATCTTCCCTTCCCAAAAAAAGAGTTTACTCCGTTATTTTCCAAATTTACAAATTCATTGAAATTCTTTGATGTAAAAGTTTCAAAACAAGTGTGACGATTTAATGGTGGATATCTAGCAATAATGCATCATGTGCATTAAGTATAATCTAATTGACTTACTTTAAATGATTCCATATCTGACAGTAAACATGCACTCTGCATTCTTGCCCTTAATTCAGCCCCTTCTGCAGAAGTTCCAAGTCTGAAAAGTACAAATAATAAATAGTAAAAGTTAAACCATGTTATAATATACACATACAGTTTAACCTGTTTGCCCTCAACTGTATATAACCAACACAATAACGTATGCTTCCCATAAAGGGCCATTATGTTACAAATGAGATAAGATTCATAGACAATTGTTGAATTTATGGATATATTCTGGTTTGATTTATACTGGAAAATAGACGGTATCAAAACAATTCATTAAAAAATCACCATTAGCTTGTATAAGTAAGAGATCTGCTTACTTGGCCAACACTTCAGCATGTTCTTCCAGCATGTCTTCAGTCATTGGTGCAGGTTCCTGTGTTACTGGAATGTACATCTTCTCCTCACAATTAATTAACTTCAAATCTTGGAACAGTGCCAGTCTACCTTCAGGTTTGTGAGAGAATGTATCCTTAAATGCCGAGTCACTAAGCACGGATGTATTACTGATACTGTGTCTAGCATCGGTTCCCATCATTTCTTGAATTTGTGAACCAGTCATCGAACCTGCTAGGGAACCAGTCTGAGAATTATTGACTGGTTCACATTCCATTTCTGTTTCAGACTGGTTTCGCTCATTTTCAGACGGGTTTTGTGCATTTTCAGACTGGTTTTGCGCATTTTCAGACTGGCTTTGCTCATTATTACCATTTCCAGACTGGTTTGCATTCCCAGACTGGTTTTCAGAGTGACTGGTTCCATCTTGCCTTGGTTCATCAGACTGGTTCCCCTCAGTGGTATCTTCATCCTTCTCACCAGACTGGTTCTCGTTCTCGTCACTTTCGTTGCATTCAAAGAACTCTTCATCACTTGATTCACCACCCGAACTAGCAACCCTAGATGAACCAGTCTGTTTTTTAACTTTTATTGCACTTGATTGGTTGCTATTTTTAGCAACAGAGTCTGATTGGCTACCAGATGCCTGATTGGAAGAATCAGTAGCTTCCATTCTATTAGAGGAATCTGATTGGTCTATACATTCAGCCTCTTCATGAGACATTGACCTTGACACCTGTGATGTAGAGGGGCCCCTATAAGGGGACATAGGAGGAGAATCGAGTTCCCCAGTGTAACCTTTGTGAAGCATTTCTCTCTTCTTCTTATGCTCAATACAGCAGTTCAACATCTAAAACAGAACTTTTAAATTTGTTTACTACTACAAAATAATTGGAAATATTGTCAAATATCAGTAAAATACGTATAAATATGCATAAATTTGAGCAGACAAAGACATGGCAAGCACCATATCAAAATCACGAAAAATGGATATTGCTGCATTCTCAATGTTTGGAATTCAAAATTTGCTGGACAAATTATATCTGCTTGGCAAACAGGGGTGGTATTCACACAGAAACTCAAGTGAAAACTTAGAGTTTTCTAAATATTTCAAATTTTCCTTAAGTTTACCAGCTAAACAGGAAAACTAATATTATCAAGTATTTACATTGTTTAGAAGCATTATGTAGAGAGCTACAGAAATCATATACAAAACATGGGTTATTTTTCGTTTCTTGCGAAATATGGACAGTTAAATATTTAACTTTAATCAAAATATTTAAGTTTTCACTTAAGATGCTTTATAAATACTGGCCCAGACATAGTATGGTGACTTCCATGTTATTATAAGGTAAGCACTTACCTGTAGTTTTTGTTGCAGTATACATGACCCGAGATTAGGAGGTCCTGACTCAACTCTAAAAGTATAATATGTGTGAAACTTTCAAATTGATAAGTACTGGATTCAATTATATGAAGCACCAACATTTACTGTAAAATTATTTAATTTCGTTGGGACAAAATTTCGTGTTTTTTTGGTAAAAAAAGACAATTTTGGTGGGACTAGAATTCTTCGATTTTGCATTTCAAGTAATAAAATAAGGGTCAAAATCAATGTTCGTTTTGATTAAAGTTTGTGGTTGAGGTGAACCACGAAATCCATGAAATTTAATCCCCCAGGAAAATTAAAGATTTTGCAGTATACAATGTAATATGTCACAATTATATACCAGTATCAGAATCTCTTCCGTCAAGCCAGAAATAATTGGCAGGGATGAACTGTATGACTGCATACTTGTTGCATACTTTGTTGCCAAGCATAGAATTTATTTCTACTGAAATATAGCAGGCATATATATGTACCTCCACCTGGATTTGTTCTAAGTCAAACACAAAAAACTATCCCTGAATTTCTAGTAATTCAGATTGAAATGTTGTTAAAAATCCTTAAATTTCCAGCCATTCAAGGGAAGTAACTCTAGCTACAATAAAGAAAAAAAAAAATCCTGAAATTACATACCCATCTATGACGTAATTATTTTCCCATCGATATCTCATCTCAAGAACAAATTCTTGCCAGATTTGAACGACGGACATAAATCCACCGTTGTTATGGTTGAGTACACAGAGACATATGGCAAGTTTGTGTAACAACCCGTTCACTGGGGCAGACTTTAACTGTTTCGGTAATTCCTGAAATGTCAAATTCAGTCACCGGTAATTTCAATTTACCGGCTTTGATTGTATGGTTACATTACACTACCATGTTTTAGTACTTGCAAGTGACTGAAGAGCTGCAATAAATACAAAAGACCCCTACTTGTTTGAAGTCAAAAACAATTCCATTGTTACCATAGCAACCATCATTTTTCTCCGAATTACACAATATTTGAATATGTATAATCTCCTGACTAGCCACTTTTTACAGATCAAGTATCATAGACCTAGCTTGGAAACTGCTTAAGTTATGTCAAGAACAAAATCTGTTAACAAAATGACTGACTGATGGACAGATGGATGTTTTGCAAACTTATAGCCCCCTCTGGTAGAAACTGGTAGGGTCTAATAAACACTCGCGGAACATAAACGTGCTGATACCTTAATTGGTTGACTAGGTGGTTGTGGAGTGGATGTAGCTCCCTCGTCTGATTCCATACCCCCACCATCGGCAGGCTTAGCAGCATCGGGGAACAGGTACTGTGAAACATAGAGAACATTTACTATAAATTCATTAATATTCATGGAAGATTTATTTTCGAGGACGATCTCAACCATGAAATTAAATACCCTTGAATACTTATGATTTATATAGTATATGACTTAGTGGATAAGTAATCCTAAAAAATACATCCCCACAAAATATTTCTTTTTACCAAATTTTGTCACACTGAAATTAAATGATTTTACAGTATACAGTATCATTGCCACACCGAGCTTTGTCAGTCAGCTCTCAGCTGAAAAATGGTAGGCATATGATTGCCTTCACCCATATTCTAACCCACGTTGCCCTATTAGACCAGATCAGAGGCATATTGGAGCTACAGGCAAGATATGATGGAGTACATTTCAAGGAAAAAACCTACCAGAACAAATTATTTGGCCCAACAGGTCACCATGTATTGAGGAATTGGGCAGGGTTATATTTGATGGACATAATATAGGTGCAAGAAAGAAAGTAATTCTATGGAATAAAGGTTTAAAAAACCAAGAGCATCGCCTACGCATGCTGGACGCTCGACTTTCTTATTTTTGATAGTAACAATGGCAGATAACTCAATAAATATAGGTCACAGGGTTATCAGCATTGTCATTATGTTCTCCTCTTGTGATGGTGAATATCTATGCCAAATTTCAGGTGCATACATTTTATAGTCTTTAAGAAAATGACTCTGACAATAAACTCAACCAACACAGACGCTGATATGCACACAATCCTGTCAGGACAATAGCTCAACTTTTTTTCTTCAAAAAGTCAAGCTAATACAACTAAGGTACCTGAATGATTTGGTCCAACAGTTCTCCTTGTATAGGTGCATCCTTGGCTTTCCTTGGTTGTTTTTGTGGTTGTGACACGTACGATGATAACGATGGTATATTATATCCTACAGTCGGTTCTGTTAACTTCTGTAACGCATTGCTAATATCACCTGTAGAATCTGTTAAAGTGAAATACGAGGGTTGTCCCAGTAAAGCGTCTATTTTGCTAATAATTTTATTTTTTGACGTCACACGATCATGATTTTTGTAGTTACCTTTATGGAAATCATGTGTGAAAAATATTACTCGGACAACCCTCGTTTATAGGGTGTTAAAAAACTTCTTTCTCTAGACTCAATGTTTAAATTTCACTACTTCTGAGCTCAGAAGAATATAAAAGGTACAAGTTTAATTTATGAGTGTTCTACTATTGTTCTAAGCCTTCTTATAAATAAAGTTGAAAGGAATTTAAAATTGTACACATTAGTTCTCATTTTCTGTGAATGATTCTCGTATTTACATGAAGCATTTTTTTTAAATGTGAAGCATAGCCTGCTTACTGCTGGAATATAGCAGGCGTATGAGTGGCTCGATTCAGGAGGTGTGCCGGGGTCACGGGATTAGCGGCAAGTGCTCTAGCTACCGAGCTACGGAGGCACAGAAGATGTACCCGAGTCACAGGATAAGGCAGCATGCGTGCGAGTCACTGAGCTATTGAGGCACAGTATGTATAAATGTAACCTACCACTTTCTCTCATCTCTGAGCCAAATCCACTCAACAACTGTTCAAGTGTCTCCTTTCTACGGCAGAGGGCAAGAAATTGTGTCAAATATTCACCTGCAAAATAATTATTATAATATCATATGTCTTTAGTTGGAACTCCATGATTTACAAGTATACAAGTATAGAGCATGATTAACACTGACTGACATAAACTAAATATAATAATCATTTCTAACACAAAAAATGCTCCTGAACAGTATTCTTAATAAAACTAGTTCATCGTATTTAAACAAAATGAATTTGTACCACCACTTACCAAGCAAGCACATTGGATCTTCTGTCATTTGTATTCTAACTGACCAATGAGGTGCTTGCAGCGGGTCAAGGTCACTGGAAAATACAATAAATATAGCACTGCTTTACTTCTCATAATCACAGCCCCTACGATCCAATTTTCTCTTAAAGCCCAGCAAACGCCAAACTGAATGTCAAAGAATTATTACCGTATATTTTCGGTAGTCAGAATAAAGTTTCAAGAACACATTCATAATTGACTATAAACCAATAACAGTACTTCATGATTGAGTTGGTTTAAATATTGAAGTTAAATAAAAGGTTTAACAGTTGAATTTAACACTTGTAATGAAGCTGACAATTTAGAAAGTTCAACTTACGAGTAAACATGATTTTCTACAATCATATCTTCTGACAAACATGGCCATGTACAGTACAAATTCAATGAACTGAAAAATAAAATGATAAACATGTTACTAAACGATAAACATGAAACCAAACGATAAAAATGAAAACAAAAAATAAAGATGAAACCAAACAATAAAGATAAAAACAAATAATAAAGATGAAACCAAACAATAAAGCTGAAAACAAAGAATAAAGATGAAACCAAACGATAAAGATGAAACCAAACGATAAATAAGAAACCAAACGATAAACACGAAACCAAACAATCAACATGAAATCAAACAATAAACATGAAACCAAACAATCAACAAGAAACCAAACAATAAACATGTATCTAAACGATAAAGATGAAACCAAACAATAAACACGTATCTAAACGATAATCATGAAACCAAACAATGAACATGTAACTAAACGATAAACATGAAACCAAACAATAAAGATGAAAACAAAGAATAAAGATGAAACCAAACAATAAAGATTAAAACAAAGAATAAAGATGAAACCAAACGATAAAGATGAAACCAAACGATAAACAAGAAACCAAGCGATAAACATGAAACCAAACGATCAACATGAAATCAAACAATAAACATGTAACTAAACGATAAACATGAAACCAAACAGTAAACATGTAACTAAACGATAAACATGAAACCAAACAATAAACAAGAAACCAAATGATAAACAAGAAACCAAACGATAAACATGAAACCAAACAATAAACATGTAACCAAACGATAAAGATGAAACCAAACGATAAACAAGAAACCAAACCATAAACATGAAACCAAACAATAAACATGTAACCAAACGATAAATATGAAACCAAACAATAAAGATGAAAACAAAGGATAAAGATGAAACCAAACGATAAACAAGAAACCAAACGAAAATCATGAAACCCAACAATAAACATGTAACTAAACGATAAACATGAAACCAAACAATAAAGATAAAAACAAAGAATAAAGATGAAACCAAACAATAAAGATGAAAACAAAGAATAAAGATGAAACCAAACAATAATTATGAAAACAAAGAATAAACATGAAACCAAATGATAAAGATGAAACCAAATGATCAACAGGAAACCAAACAATAAACATGAAACCAAACAATAAACATGTAACTAAATGATAAACATGAAACCAAACAATAAAGATGAAAACAAAGGATAAACAAGAAACCAACATTAATGATAAACATGAAACCAAATGATCAACATGAAACCAAACGATAAACATGAAATCAAATGATCAACATGAAACCAAACAATAAACATGAACCTAAACGATAAACATGAAACCAAACAATAAACATGAAACCAAACATAAACATGAAAATTAATGATAAACATGAAACCAAATGATCAACATGAAACCAAACGATAAACATGAAAACAAATGATCAACATGAAAACAAAGGATAGACATGTAATCAAATGATCAACATGAAACCAAACAATAAACATGAAACTAAATGATCAACATGAACCAAACGATAAACATGAAACCAAACAATAAACATGAAACCAACCAATAAACATGAAACCAAATGATAAGCATGAAAACAAAGGATAAACATGAAAACAAACGATAAAAATGAAACCAAACGATAAACATGAAAACAAAGGATAAAGATGAAAACAAACGATAAACATGAAACCAAACAATAAACATGAAACTAAACGATAAACATGTAATGGAATGATCTAAGCATGCTGTCTGTCAACAATCTCAATGCTTAGTATTTTATCTCATGTTTAAGGTATGTAATTAGGTTTCATTAACAAATATTACACGATTAAATTATTATTGCATTAATTGTGCGAAAAACAGTCATTCCACGTTGTCAATCAAGTACAAAGGCACAGTTTTGAATAAACTTTAGTTCAGAATTTTAATGTTACAAGGTACCTTACCTAACTGGGTCCTCACAAGCACCAAAGGGAAGCTGATCAAACCCTTTACATCCCACTTCATCATCAAAATCTACAAGAAAAAACATACAACATTTTAAGTTTTAAGTATCAACCTTCCATAGAAATAGTGTCCCTGTACATATACAGTGTAACCACTCAATGGTGGTCTTCCACAGAGCAACAACTTCCCTTAATCAGCATACTAATTTTATTCCATTCAACCAAATGCTGTGTTTCCCAAAGAGTGTTGCTCTAAAGAGGTTACACTGTATAGTTAGTGCTGTCATCATTTTCAGCCAATATAACGTCACATTCATTTATGAAGTCATGCAGGTAAAGTTAACAGCATATTCTGGCCAAGTAACACTGGCTTAAGGTATAACTGCACATTTAAATAAACAAGAGATGTTTGTAAAACATGTATGCCCCAATGGCAGCCAAATAGTCGAAATTAGTAAAGGTCAAACAACCTTTATCTTTGACCTACTGACCTCAAAGTCAATAGGGGTTGTCATTGTTGCTGGCCAACATCCCCGTAAAATTTCAAGATTCTAGGGCAAAGTGTTCTTGAACGGAAAGACAGACATGTGCAAAGCATCTTTGGTGAAGGGGCATAACTATTCAAAAGCCATATACAGGAAAAACTTCCATGTATGTTAAACATATGAAAAACATATGAAAAACATATGAAAACTATACCATGTCAGAAACGTATGTTAAACATGTGTGGAAGTTTTTCCTGTGATATATATAGTATACACTCAACAACAGTTTGACCCTTTGTAATTAACCATTCAGGTTTGTGGGGGATGATTCCCTGACCCCCATCAAACCAGTAGACGGGCCAGAAAAATTCCAAAACATGTAGGTCTAGGGGTTTTGTGGTTTATTCAAAGATTCTTAAAACAGTCGGCATACTACAGTATTACATATACTTTTTTTATTTCTTAAATATAAGACTTTAAGTATTTTCAGCCATGCAACACAGATGTTACACAGGTTATGTAAGCGGATGACAGAAAAAAGCCAACAAGTTTGCAGATAAACACAATTTCTGCAAACAAGCTTAAACGTCAGAACACAAACACATTTGTATGAACAAGTAACAGAAATACAAATTTTCAATCAACAAAAAGCTCAAAGTTCATACCAATTAGAAAAGTTAAATTTTTAAAAAGTTGCATCATGGGTAAAATTTAGACATTTTGAATATCCTGAAACTGTGAAATTCATGAAAATGCCAGAAAACTTTTACCCATAGTGCACATATTACAAAAAATTGGGCGTCATGCAATCACATGTATGAAAAAACAAAGTCTTCAAACACTATTATAATGGGTTTTTTTACACACTATACTCTAAAGGGTTGAAAGCATTACAGAGTTTTGAATGCAAAAGATGCCAAATACATTCAGCAGGGTTTATATGCAGATGCATTTGCTTTAATTCTTTGTATTGATCAGGCTAAATAGGATGCAGCAGCAATTTTACAAACTAACTTACTTTTTTTTCTTGAAATAGTCATTTAGTTGATATACATTCATTGTTAATGTTAATTTTACAGCTGTATCTCAAATATCAATAAAATAAACAGGGCAGTATCCACAAACAAATACTTTATAAGTTATATTTTGGGGATCTTCCAAAAAATTCATATTTTGGTCAATTCTCACATTTTCACCAGGCCAAGTAGATCTATGTGAGATTTTGAAATAAGATTTTTTTCAAAAGATTTATATATTTTAGCATTTTTTCTCTTCAAAAGAGTAATAACTAGTAAATAGCTATTTTAAGACATGAAACTATGCAGATGCATCCTCATTTATTGTGTTTAAATAATGCAAAACAGAACAAATATCAGCAAAAAAGCCAACATTCTACATCTTACCATCCAACTTTCTTACTTTACAGTCCCGTACTAAAATACATAAATATGCACTTTTTCTAATGTGATAAGCTAATTTAACTGTCTGACAGCTTTACACTAATTGCTGTTTATATTTGAATACTGAAACTCAGACTTGAAAATATTAAATGTTCTAATCACTCTTGTAACAATGTTAAAATAAATTGGCTTACACATACTGTAAGAAGCAGGGAGAAGCAAATATACAGAAATATTATTTTCAGATCTACACAATAGAAATGGTATTCTAATCAATTTAAGTTTTGATAATTTTAAGACTTATTCGGTGTTTAAGTCTTGAAAAGTGTGTAAACAAGGTACCAGTCATTCTAAGAAGAAAATTATCCACAATATGAATATTAAATAAAAACACCAACAAATTTAATAATATATTCATAGTAGAAGGTACAATATTCATTTGCTAAAAGAATCTAATAATAATAATAAAATACCACAAAAAGTTCATTTTTCAAAAAACAGTTTCACAAAATCTATAACCAAATAATAATACAACAAAAAATGGAAGTCATTTTGAACTAATTGCAAGACTATCATTAATATTTTTTCTAAAAAACAGGGACAAGACAAGATTTTGGCCATTTTTTATTTCTATTTTAAAAATGTTAATTGTTGCCAAACTCTTTCACAGAGTTCCTTCCCTTTAATAATTTAAACAATTAGATATTTTGTGATTTTATAAGTCTTACAAGTTTGCAACCAAAACCAGTGGTAAAATCAGGGCTATCATCTGGCCTTTACATTATCCTCTGAAATTTTCTAAGTAGGTAAGGTGGCATGGAGAATAGTGCCAGTAGGTGTGTGTTTAAAGTGGAACAGGGAGCTTAGGTGCAGACAGGTGGGTTTGGGTGGGTGGTGGGAGGGATATGATAATCTTGGAATCAATTCATTCTGACTAACAGATTTGAAGAACCTGAAGACTTACCTGGCAGTGGTTGGGACCAAGCAGAGTTCACCCAATCATATAGTTCGTACAGAAACCGAACTGCCACAGAAACTGGAGGTCTAGGGTCCGAAACTGATCCCTAAAATAGATAAACGATCAATCTTTAGATCAATAAATCAATAAAACAATCAATCAGCAATCAATAACCGCTACAAACTACAATTTCTTCCACAGGACACAGATACCAAACTAGCAAATTGCTTTAACTCCGCTAATAGTGAAAGAATTCTGTTTCTTTGCCAACCAGATTGACCAGAGTCCTCAGGTGATACAAGGAATCTAGCCTACCATAGCACTAGAGTAAGACTTCTTGAATCTTAAGCAAACCCGGTGGGTTTCCAACAAGTTCATTTCTAGTTGGTTTGAAAAGACTAGAAAGTGTTTCAGAAATGCCAATGTGTCCACTAGATATGCAATTAAATCTAGCAAAGTATACTGTAAAATCATTCAATTACGATGGGACCAAATCTAATTATGGTTTTGGTAAAAAAGACCATTTTCATGGAATGTTTATTTCATGGATTTTGCATTTCATGTCATAAATACAAGTGTCAAATATTATTGTTTGATGGATTTGATTTCGTGGTTTAAGGTGAACCACAAAATCCTGGGAATTTAATTCTCCATGAAAAATATTTATTTTACAGTAACCCACCATTTTAGCTTTAAATACATCGAGTAGTCCAGCTAGATGGTTGTACTGTGGAGGTGTTCTCTTCAGTTGCACCATACCAAACTCTATATTAGCACTTGGAAGTACACATGTACCCTGATACAAACGTCGCCATTTCTGATGTACTTGTACAAACATCGGCACACAGCTGGAAATGTACAGAATATAATTATATATCGAGGACTCAGTGAAAAACTATGGTATGTGCCTATATACAGGGTGTCCCAAAAAAACGGGGACCTACCTTAAACGCTCATTACTCATTCATATTTTGATGAATTAAGCTGATATTTTGTGAAAGTGTATGGAAGGGATCCCCACTTCTACAAAGGGTGCTTGTTTAAATATTGAGCTTCAAAACAGGAAGTGACGTCACCATTTTCACTATGGCAACATTTCACGTTATTTTTGCTTAATCCCCTGAAAAGGGGCATTATAAGAAAAGGGCATTAATGTTAGGACATTTATTGTTAGAAAACAGCATTTAAAGTTAAAGGGGTGATCAAAATATTGTTTAAATAAAACAAATATGACAAGAAATAGCAAAACAGAGGAAAGTGTGGCGAGTTTACTGATCAAAGGGGAAGAGGAAAACCTTCCAAAATAGCATCAACAATCATTCAATGATTAAAACAATAAATATTGTCAAGGACTATTACCAAAAAAGCTTAGACTATTGAAAGGAGCGAAAAGTAAAGTTTTATCCAAACGAGCTGTTCATATACATATTTTGGAGTAATTGTGTGTGTCAGAAATTATAAAATAGTACCATATGCTAGCAGAAAACTCTTCTTGCAATAAATCAGCAGCAAAATCAGGATATGTTAGCGAAATAGTACTGACATCTTACCTCATATCACAGGCCATTTGACCTTAAATTACTCAAACTTGATCCGAATAGTGAACTTGTTTGCTATACACAATGAACTAATGTATCACGAGCCATAAACGATGATTTGGAGCACATGAGATGATGTTTGAGGTCAGCATGGAAATATATCTCAATTAATTTTGAAATCCCTGTTACAGTTTATGGTATTTTACTGAAACATGCGATTGTAAACAGGGGAGGTAACTCTGGGTATTGAACTAAATAATCACGACAGTGATGCTAGTATTCTGAACTGTATTCTTCCCTTATTGTTTTGACATATTAATATTGTGATATCTATAATTGAGAAAAAAGTTACAGTTGTTTATCCTAGGTCCCCGTTTTTTTGGGACACCCTGTAAATGGATGCAGTTACCATAGTTTTGCACTGAGCCCTCGACACACAGTTCATATTTTTTTATCAAACAAAATTCAATGATTTAATTTTTTCATGATACTACCATGACTTATTTCAGTTTTTAGGCTACATTTTTATGTTCATAATAACATTTATGCCTATAACATGTTTCATACTTGAAAAGATAGAATTTTGGTAATTGCTTTTGGGACAAGCCGAGAAGTTCTATGCTGAATTTTGTGACCCTTCATGTGAATTGTAGAAAATTTTCTGCTGTTTTTTTTATGTTTCTTTACAAAATAATTTTTTTAACTTCCATTAAGCTTGAACTTTCAATAACAAAATTGCTTCTAATGAATTTTCTTTCCATATAAAACTGTAATCAGAATTTTCCTAGTAATTTGTAGGAGGTCTAAGTCTCTATTCCTAACTTGACAAAATATGTCCCGCTATTGAGAAACATTGTAAAATGAAAACCAATATTTTCATCACAGATAATTCACTTACCAGCCTGCATCAGTCAGTGCTATATTCACTGACGACAACAACAACTTGACTCTACTCTCTCCTAACACAGCCTCTGAGTTATTGGCTGGGGTCAGTATAACAAAATCCTGCAGTCCATACCTATATGTAGGAGAAAAATTAGATTAGATTTACAAGTAGTTCTATGTTTAGTTTGATGCAATGAGATTCACCTTTTTTGGGGGAAATAATTAAGAATCAAAGAGTTGAAATTGCAGCTAACAGCATGTTACTCAACCAAATAAGAACTTTCAACTTCAAATTTCAAAAGAAAAAATATGTATTAACTGCATGAGGTACCATTGTACTTACTTTTACGGTTGTTTATTTTCATATTTTTTTGTAAAGAGATAATCTAGCGTAATCAAAATTCTTATCTATCCGAAACTCAAATGTCACAGGTTCATGTACAGCAAAATTATAAACCCTACACATAGAATTAACAAAACAAGAGGGCCCAAAGGGCCCTAGGTCGCTCACTTGTTGCACATTGATCTAGGTATCAATACAACTTACATTCTGACCATTAAGATTGGATCAAAATGGCGACATATGAAGTGTACACAAGGTTTTTCTAAGATTTGACCTAGTGACCTAGTGTTTGACCCCACATGACCCAGTTTAACCAAGATTTCATGAAGAACAACATTCTGACAAAGTTTCATGAAGATTGGATCAAAACGGTTTTTCTAAGATTTGACCTAGTGACCTAGTTTTTGACCCCACATGACCCAGTTTCAAACTTGACCTAGATTTAATGAAAAACAACATTCTGAACAATTTTCATGAATATTGGATCAAAACGGTGAACTCTGAAGTGTACACAAGGTTTTTCTAAGATTTGACCTAGTGACCTAGTTTTTGACCCCACATGACACAGTTTCAAACATGACCTAGATTTAATGAAAAACAACATTCTGACCAAGTTTGATGAATATTGGATAAAAACCGTGACCTCTGGAGTGTACACAAGGTTTTTCTAAGATTTGACCTAGTGACGCAGTTTTTGATCCTACATGACCCAGTTTTGAACTTGGCCTAGATTTCATGAAGAACAACGTTCTGACCAAGTTTTTATGATGATTGGATCACTGTTGCCTCTAGAGTGTACACAAGCCAATTGTTGACGAACGACGGACGGACGACAAACTATGTGACAGGTGAGCTTATAAAGCACTATAGAAAATGAAAGCATTTTGAGGGCTTAGTGCAAAACTATGGTAACTACATCAATTTATTGAGGCATGTACCATAATTTTGCACTTAGCCCTCAACTTAAATACAGATAACTTAGATAACAATTATGAAAATACAAAATGTATATAGGTATTTACAGTAAACTTATCAAGGAATGAATCACTCATGAAAATATAACCAATTATATCATACTTACCATCTACAAATACAATGAGCACGAGACGGGAAATCATTCTCCATGTCCATCAAGTCACCATACACAGTAGGTGTTACTTCTGTAAAATATTTGAACAGAAACTTGTATCATTCCTGCCAAGTACTCCTATTAAAATGGAGTTACTCTTATTTTCGTTGTCAATTTCTGGTTTTCCAAGTTCACCAAACTTTGAACAAAGGTACATTTGATTCATTTTATGATCTTCTGTCCCATATGTATAACCACTAGAATTAATACCTTCCTTGTTTATGCATCTAAATATAGTTTTAAATCACATTTAAGTGCATCTTGTGACATGTTTTGCTTGATCACTCCTATTTTGGATTTAACTAATTTGGCAGGTAAGCTTGAATATATTTTACACACAAGAATATCATGTACAACCCCAGTCTGCATCTTAATGCTTTCAGAGCGTGTAGGCTGAAATTTTTAAAACATATTTTTTCTCATAGCGCATATTTACTTTCACTAAACCACGCTTCATCGAACAGTTGAAAAATGATAAATAATTTATAATAATCTTAAAATGTACATCATAATTACATAATTTAAAAAAAATTAAATCTGTTTTTCTACCATTATCGTCTGCCTCTTCATCATCCCCACTTTCTTTTTCTGCAGATTTCTCGGTTTTCTCATCCTTCGCCTTCAACCAGGTGTGAGTCAGAGAAAACTTAAAATCAGCAAATGATAGCAATTCTGTCTTTTCTTCCCAAACTCCATTTGTATATGCTCCCTAAAAATATATATAGTTTTATAGTAACAAGGGCAGATAACTCAATAAATATAGGTCACAGCGTCATCAGCCTTGTCAATATATTGTAAATAATTACGTCGAGTTTCAAGTGAATACCTTTCATAGGTTTTAATGCAATGACAATAAACATAACTAACGCAGACCCCCATGATCCTGTCATGACAAAAGCTCCACTTTTTTCTTTAAAAAGTCTCGCTTAAATGTGTCTGCTATCAACTTTTTAGTGTGTTGCAGTTCTTATAAGTAGTATTTTGAAACTTAAAACTCGGTAATACTGACCTTGACGGCGGGACCTTTACACAAACAGCTGATCAATTTCCATTCGTGCAGGATTTCTTCTACTCTGGAAATAAATCTGAAAGAGGGCACAAATAAGCAATCAAGACATGTATGTAAGAGCATTTTTTTATGCATTTTCTTAAAAAATATTGTATAAACAGTATGACAGTTGACACAATAATTTACAGCTAAATTATAAATAGTTATTTTACAAGATGATTATTCACTGTTCAAACATATTTATTGGTCCTATTTAGCTGCTTCGGTTGCACAACTTGAAGCACAAAATAATCATATACAGAAGTTCACTTGTGAGTGACTGTGAGACTGTTTATATGACAATATGAATAAAGTAAACTTGCCTTTCCCAATCAGAGGCTGTAGTAAAATCTGTGATTTCAAAAACATCTCCATCCTGTAAGAGAAGTGTATTATTATCATTTAAATATTGTTTAAAGTTTCACTGGTCAAACAGTATTTCAACTAAATTATTAAAATAGAAACAACACATGCAGTCAAATTATCTGACATTGGGCTACAACTAGCCGTGCCTTGCCTCCAGCCAGCTTCCTGCTGAAAAATGACAGGCATATATTATATAATATATGAGTTTCTTTAGGTCGCCTGATTAGGCGACACGATTGTGCACAGCTAAACCACTGAGCTATGGAGGCACACTTAGAACTCTCTGTGCTGAACGTCAAGCAAGGCTTATAATAGAACTATTCTAATAACTGTGCCTTTTGATTTTTTATTGTTGATCACTGCCAGGGATTACTAGAGTAATTTACCAGTTAAATACCAAGAGACGTACGTCTTACTCGTAGATTATTTGGATTTTGGAAGCGGACTTGGCTATCAGGCCTTCAAAATGGAATTATTATTTTGGTGAAAGTCATCGGGTAACCTCAGTTGGTACTGCAGACCTATAATTTTTCATGTAAGGCTATTTTTAAAGAAAATAACAAATAAAATTGTGTGCAGCCACTGTCTGAAATTGCTAGATGACAGGTGTCACTATTTTTCCTAAATGTTACAAATGGTAACACAAATCTTGAGTGTCATCGATTGACAATTCATAAATTCGCATAATTTTATAAGAATTGGCTAACAAAAGTGTTAATAACTCTCAAAATGTCAAAATAAAAGAACTGTCAAAAATAATTTACATCATCAGCAGCCATTGTTGTTGTTGTTGTTGTAGAATTCTTGACCGCCACTAATGACGAACCCTGGTATCGGTTGATACCAGGTGGTTATCGCTTTGACGAATAAGTATCGCACAATCCACCATAGAATATCAATCACATTAAATCCACCACCGAATACAATTAACTATATACACACTGAAATTATTTCTGAATGCTCAAATTTAGTAAGGGCATCAGGTCACACAGGAGGGGACTGCTTTGCACTTTTGTACAACTTGTATCGCAAGGAATGTAGATTTTGGATCAATCGCCTCACATGAAATTCGATTTTAGCACCACTACCGTCCCGAATTAAATAGCCCGGAATGAGATTTGAAAAGTCCACAACTAGCTTCAACAGTGAGCCACGGCTTGAGATACAGTCATTCAGATCAAGTTCTGCAACACAGGCATATATGTCATTCAGAGCTGGCTCACGGGCAGATTGCAATGATGAACATGATAGAAGGAAATGTTCAAGTGTTTCATTTTCTTCCCTACACATAGGACATATGGGGTCAACACTATTCTGGTTGAATCTGGCCCTGTTTATCTGTAACATGTATGTTCCTGTGAGGACTCTCAGCCTTGGGGGTATTCTGGAAACATCACGTGTAGAAGCCACTGTCTGTCTCAATACAGGGTGTAACTTTCCCGGAGTGAAAATACAGTTCATATGCTCCAAGGATGAGTAAAATGAGGCTTGCCATTTTTAAAGGGAGGTAACTCAATGGACTGGCTAAATAACTGCCAAACCGTACCAATCCGGATAAATGTTACACTTTAGAAATTCTTTCCCCCTTGTTGTGGCTTGTAGCGAGCTAAACAGATATAAAAATAGTATTCATTAATATTTGAACCAAAGAATATGAGAAAAAAATCATTATTTCGACTCACATTTGTTTGTTTATATTATGACCAATTATTGCATACGGGTAGGTGACGGTCTGATGTGAGTTTTAATCACGACCAATATTCAGATCGCTTCGGATTTCATCGCGATCATTGCGGAAGTGTGTTTTCGCAATGAAAATATTTCATTTGATGAAAAAATGAGCGAATTAAACGCTAAGGAGAAGTTGTTTGAGTTTTGGATGATATACACATCCAAGGTATGTATCCAATGTCACCGGCTGCATCGTCTGATTCACCGATTCTTTTTATTTTGTTAATTAATTAGCCAGGTAAAAATAGGTATTTCCCCAGCCAGTGCAACTAGTGATTGATGGCTGTCATATGGTCAGAGCTGATTGCTAAGGTCTAATAAAGATTGGGGAACTTTTCTATGCTTTGACAACACTTTGCAAATGATGCATTCATTTTGTTTCTCTATTATTATTAATAAAGTACAAATTATTTATAATAGTTTATGAAATTACTGAAACACTATGAAATTTGTATGCAGGTATTTCGTAAGTTTGCATGATTTTCATGTTATTAGGCTTTACATGTGAAGTTTCTGCTATTTCGTAATTTTTGTTACCCCGTAGTTTGCGATCTTGTTACCCCCGATTTGTTTAATTTAAGATGGACTATTTGAAGACTGTGATTTTGGTCAAGCGCAATAACTCTATAGTCTATTTTGGTTTTATTTTAATTTTGAACTTTGACATTTGTGCAGACGACCATTGATTTCAGATTATTAGTGGTTGTGATGAAATTAAGAGACAAAATTGAGATGCAAGGAATCCGGTGCGTTACCCTTAGCTTGAATAGATTACTTGATTCTATAACGTGCCCATTGGAAAGCTCCAAATTTGCATGCAAGACTACACTGGCTTTCATCTCTAGATGGGTGGGAAACACTAAATAAATTTCGAAAAGGGATCATGTACCCCGGCCCTTCCTCTTAATCAGAATCGAGCACTGCGCCACCCATTCTGATTTAAATGAGGCTGTCTAACTCTTTTTTAAAATAGCAAGTAGTCTTCAGTACTGCAGGGATTTCCCTGGTGCAGGTTTTATGCTTCCCTGATGCAACTTCTCTGCATTACTGTGCATCCTTGGGACCCCAAAAGGATCCATTGAATAGGCATTTTTATTTCAGCTAGAAGTTAAGAACATTTTCTTTCTGCTATTTATTGCACTAATTAAGTCTTGTGACCAGTGCATTGAGCAATCTGAATATGCTGTTTTATATATTTATAAATTTGATACTCACTAATAACAAAGGCCTAAATTAATTTAGGTCTGTGCTAATAATAAGCTTGAAATGCATTACCGTATAATGATTAAATGAAGGGACCCCCAAAATGTAAATTTTAATAGCAACCCCAGATGACACTACTGATAAGCCATGTTTATCTAGAATTTGGCTAAAATCATACCTTCAGTGTAAAAAATTACCCATAACTTTTTGGGGGTTATCTCATTTAAGTGGCAATAAAATTGTCAAAACAATGGTGTTAATTATAATAGCTTGTGTAAACATTGCCCAGGCTATCCCAAGTTGATTGCAGACGAATTGCATTATAGTACATAATCTTGTTAGTTGTCAGTTTTGGCTTAGTGGATTAGACAGTGACCTGTCCATATTTAATTTGCAACATGCTAAACCCTCATGAATATTAATGAAGTTGGTATCATCTGAAAGCTGATTGGTTGAACTTTCTTCTCCTGTTTGAAGAATGTTTGTAGGGTGTTTCTATTCTGGGACCCTCTTATGAAAAATCCTAGGGAAAACCCTGGTACTGGTTGGACTGAGTCTGTACAATATTATTACATTTTTCTAACTTACTAACTTAGATTTTGTTTATATTTTCAGACTGATCCACAGGCATTGAAGGGTTACATTGAGTTGTTTGTTGACACATATAGTAACCTTGTAGACTGTGATCTAGAACACCTTAATGATGGGTAAGTTTTAGCAGGGGTCTGTCATGTCCAGTGGAAAATCACAATTTCAAAATACCAATGATTTGAAGACAAATTCAGGGTCAGAGAGCTTTGCAAATTGTCAAGGAAAACTTGTCCGAAGTCCCTTCAAGCAAAAAAGCTTTTGAGTTATATATTTAAATTTCAAAATATAACTTAAAAGTAAATATCCCTAGTCATATTGCAATATAGCGGGAGGTTCATCATTATTCTTATATTCAATCACAGTATAAATAAATCCTATGAGCCTCACAGGAAAGACTGGACTTGCCCAACCGTGTTGCCTCTTTTAATAAAGTTGGTATTGTTATTGATTATTCTTCTTATTGTTATTACAGGTTTTCTGAGGAGGGACCACATTTGACTAAACTACCTGATGGTATACTTCAGGTGCTTAGCAACCAATTCAACCAATGTTGCTATGGAGAAGATACAGAAACCATTCAATCAGCCAGCAATCTCATACGCTGTCTTATCATATTGTGCAGGTAAAATAGTACATTTATCATGTTTATGCAAATGAGGATTCAATATATTTTATCATTTTTATGCAAAAGGGGATTTAATATATTTTATCATTTTTATGCATTTTAAGTGGATTAATATATTTTATCATTTTGACGCAAAAGAGGATTTAATATATTTTATCATTTTTTATGCTGAAGAGGATTTAAAAAAGTGAAATGCAAAAACGGCTGCTCTGAATATGCACATTTGAGATTTAGAGACCCATGAACCACACTAATAAAATCTCAATCTCCATGAATTTGAGTATGTTTTCTTAGATGGAAGGGTGTGTGTAAAAGATTTGATTACAGCCCTGACAACAAGATTATATGACCATCTAGCTTAGTCAGAATCTAAAGCCTTTATCCAGTAAATGTACGGTCCCAAGTACAGCCCAATTCATGCTTTTCTCATCCTGTTACATAATGACCATCTTATAGCAGTATCTATTATCAGGGCTTTCACTAGCCTCCAAAAGTGAAGAATCAAAATGACTCCTGACTCTCAATTTTCAAGAGTCATCAAAATACTGAAAGATAATACATGTTATAAGTACAGAAAATTTGACTCTTCAGTTTAAATTTTCAATAGTCGAAATAGAGAATTTAGCCTAATGCAAGAGTCAAAATGCAGTTTCAAGAGTCAAATAAAAATCCCGATTATCCCATCTTACCTGGTTGTTCATAGAAATTATTAATATTATGTAAATATTAATATTTCCTGGAAATTTTCAACTGATTCTTTTGCTTCATGTATTTTCCAGGAATTATGATAATGTAGCTCTTGTAGCCTCGTGTGAGTTTGTTAGTCATGTAGTCAACATATCTACAATCATTGTGAATAAGGTAGGTGTAGTAGCAACCTCAGCTTGTCCAATAGTCATGTGGTCATGGTGGTTCAGTGGTCGAGCGGATA
Source organism: Spisula subtruncata (assembly GCA_963678985.1). Lineage (NCBI taxonomy): Eukaryota > Metazoa > Mollusca > Bivalvia > Venerida > Mactridae > Spisula > Spisula subtruncata. The sequence continues at coordinate 16,286,329 of OY787678.1, forward strand.
GCCTGCTTGACTGCTGATCAAGAGGTCCCGGGTTCGATCCTCCGTCGGGGCACTTAATCATTTCTGAAACGCTTTTCTGTGTTTCCCACCCAACTAGAGATGAACTGGTTAGCAACCCAGAGGTAGTCTCGCGTGAATCGGTGCTATACACTGGGCACGTTAAAGAACCAGGTGTCTCTTCGGAAAGAGCTAGGGCATCGCGCCCGGATACCTTGTATTACACCACTGTTTCTTCCACCTGCTGTCCCTTCAGCAAAAACACAGGACCCCATTGGAAATAAGTGCTTGCACTTTCATGGGTTATCCTTGACCGAGAGGTTTAAATAATTACATACAAGCATAAAAAATATCTAAAAAAAAGAAAGGGTCAGTGTAGAAGAACTTGACATAAATCAAGTTATCCCCATGCAAGTTTTATATCAATTACATATAATTAATGAGAAATAAATTATATTTCCTTTGGTATAAGTTATGATTAGATTAAGTCATGAATGAAAAATATGTTGAAAAAGTTAAAGGAAGCCCTTCTAAAGTTTCAGATTTAATATAACTTTATCCTGACCTATATATCTTACATGAGTTATGTCTCCAACATAATTGTGAGAGAGACATGCTAAGTATTGCTTTGCTCATGTCTGCGACTGTCTGTTGGTCGGTAGACCAAATAGTTTCTGTTCAATAGCTCTTGAACGCTTTGCCTTAGGATCTTTAAATTTTACATGGTTGTTGGTCAGCAACAGTAGATGGCCCCTATAGATTTTGAGGTCACTGTGACCTTAACTATTTTCAACAATTGGGCTGCCATGAGGGCGTACATGTTTTACAAACATAAAAAAGTTATCTTGTTTTGTGCTGGATATCCCAATGTCTGAATGTCAGCAAATTTGTCCGCTCTGATTCTCCTTAACCATTTGTCAGATTCTAATGAAACTTCACATGAATATATTACTTTTTGGCCAGAATTGTCGCCTTTTGTGGGGGACACCAATCTGTTTCATTTCAAGGTTCTTGCAAAGAGCATTTGTTAAAACAATGTTCCCTCAATTTAGTGATTACTTAAAAATGAAAGAGATTTTTTAAAATTAAAAAAAATGTTTTTGAGAAGTTAAATCAAAATCTTGAAATTAAATTTGATGACGTTATCCATATTTACCTCCAGATTCGACATCTACAAGCGGAAGAAGATAGAAAACCACATGTTGTGTTGTTAAAACTCACCTTACATTTCTTCGAGTGTTTGTATGACCCATACTTCATATGGAGGAAAAGATTGCTTGGGTAATGAAAAAAAATTAAATAATTATATTTATACTCATGGACGCCCACTGGTTCCATTAAAAAAATGTACTTCATTTATGTAAGCAGAAAATAGTTTTGTAGAAAACTGGTACGGTACTTAAATTTGTTAAACTTCATGTATAAAATTAAAGTCTTTAAACAAAGTGACAAATTCATCTGTAAAGGCTTTTTGAAGTTTATAAAATAAAATATGAATGATTAGATGTGGACTTATTCAGACTGGTTTAATGTTTTTAAATGTAAAACTGTTTCTGTTTTCTCAGATGGAGTGTGGACCAGTCTAGAATGAAATATAAACCTGCTATGTTACATGTTGAAGTCATTCCTTTCTTTCATGGTAAGCATTTCACTTCCTAGTGTCAAGTTACATGTAAACATACATTCGAGTTTGTTTTATTTCCTATGAATATTTTATTCAAATTCTCAAATTTTATTTTATACTGTGATTTTAAAAAAATGTATCGCATATTATGCAAGATATACCCTTAAATTCCTAATAAACGCTATTTGATGCAAATTTAAAACTTTCATTTTTCACTGTGATTTTAAATTTTGCACCACATATTATGTAACATATACTGTAAAACTCCTAATAAACGCCCCTTCCCCTAATAAAGGCTCTCCCAGCTATATTTTTGGACAAAACCATCATTCTACCCACAAACACATAAGAGTTTACCCAAACCCATCTGATCCCATATTTCAATTAGAAAAACAATTTAAAAAATACCTTCATTACCGTAATAAAGACTCCCCTTCAGAGAACATAAGGCCCCCTCCTCCCGGGTGCATTTATAAGGAATATTGAATATTACGGTATTATATTTACGGTTGATATTAAATGAGAGTTGTTTCTGCTGGAGGTCACAAACCACCAAATAGAGTTGGTCTTTAACTCAATGTAAAGTGACCTAGGTCAGCCAAAAAAATGTCAACTTTTTGTCCATGGGGCCCTGTCAAAATCTTTTAATCTATAGAAATAGCATCCAGCTTGATGAAAATGAAAAAAAAATGAGGGGGTCATGTATCATATAAGAAAATTTGGTTCGTCAAACACGGTGAACAGATTTTCTCACATGTACGGATTTACTCACTATCCGTTAGCCACAACCTTACTTTCACTTTCATATTTAAGCCAGAATACATAATATTTCTGAATAAAACCATTTCACTACATCACATACATGCATACAAAGCATTTAACACCAATTTCATGATTCTGATGCTGATTTGTCAAGACATATCCCCATTTCCAGTCGCTTTAAAGTTTTTTAACGGACTATTTGACTGTATCTGAATTAAGTCCGCGTAGGCATTTAGTGGTTATTTACCTGGAGTGTGTTTAATAGTGTGCATTATTATTATTGCAATGACTTTTTATTGCAATATAAAACCCAGCACAGGTGTGTGAAATAGGTTTGTTATTGCAGAATAGTAATTTGCATGCTTAAACTAACAACCGTAACAAATTTTATACAAATGTAGTTAACTGCTATTTTAAAAGGTGTAAAGACATGTGAGTTACGTACTTGTCCGATATAAATTTGACAGTCTGGCAGCCTAAAATAAAATACTGTATTTCCTCGTATTAGTGCCCACCCCTATGATTTACGCCCCCGTCGATTTCTGAAAAAAAATTGACCTTCAATAATAGGTCCTACAGTAATCCATAAAGTATCCACACAAATCCAGAATAACAGTCAGTCATATATCTCCTTGAAAAGTTCAACTAGCTTCTCTTCTCTCATACATTTGTGACAAAATAGATACCATCATAAAGAAGTTGTCATGTGTATTGTAAATAAAATTATTGTTTCGCAATTAGTTAATATTAATCTAATTTTTGCAGAATGTTTCCAAAAGACATGGTTGCCATCAGACCTTAAAGTACATCTCATACATGTATTTGGTGCTATAATATCTGGATCTCAGGTAAGCAAAGACATTCAGCACTGATTGATATAGTACAAGATCGAAAAAATTATATCCAACCGAAAATTAGATAGAATTTCACCGAGTCTTATATCCATGTTTAAGCTTTGATAAAGTCAATAAAATAGGTTTTATTTGTAGTAGAAACTAGAATTCAAAGCAAATATCACCCCAGAAGCCAAACATTTAAAACATTACATGAAATGGAAACATTTCCAAAAAAGTAAAGATTTTTTGCCATCGGACATTCAGTCCAGCTTCAGACCAAACTAAAAATGTCTGATAGGACCAGTTGGTCTGTCGATATTTCTCGATGTCTGTAAGTCTTCCTATCTTCAACCAGGTACTAATCTCCTGAAACATCTCCATATAACTGAAATACTGTTGCCTATGGAACTTCTACTTTCAGTTTCAAAACATCCAATTTATATGAAGTTATTGTAGCATTGATTTCGGCCTTAATTGAGTTGATTTGTGTAAGTCTACTTTCAGTTCCAAGTGGACCGTTTCGATTTAATTCTACTTTCAGTTTCAATTTGATTCTACTTTCAATTTCATTCTACTTTCATTTTCAAGTGGACTATTTCGATTTAATTTTACTTTCAGTTACACTTTCATTCTACTTTCACTTTCATTCTACTTTCACTTTCATTCTACTTTCACTCTGTTTTATTCTACTTTCACTTTCATTTTACTTTCACTTTCATTTCAGCCTAATGCCTTATGTGCTGTAACGCCGGCGACTCTGGACGTACTACTGAAGATATTAGGGATACACGATTGTGAGAAAGCGACGAATGAACAGAGAGCTGAGATGATTGGACTTAATGGACTTGTACTGAAATGTATGATACAAATGATACACGTCATACATTGTTGTAGTCCTGATCAGGTGAGTGTCATACAAGTCAGTCTGATAACCAAGGAGTCATTAGGAAAGAGTTTGGTATCATGCATGGATTCCTTGTATCGCACAAGCGTCTCTTTCCTATTAGTTTGAAGCCATTGGCATATCTTGCAAGGAAAAAGGTAAATGACCATGCACATTTGACTGTTGAAATCATCAGAAAACAAGACATCATGCATTACCCAATTGTCTCTTCCCTCCAAATCAGAGGTGATTCGGGTTGGTATTCAATATTGATCTTACTTGACTTAAGGAAATGGGCAACCAGTCAGAAAACACCATATTGAACTCTTATCCTATGTTCCAATTAAATAAGATCATTATTAAATACGATCCCTGGATGGTAAAAGACTGAATGACCACTTAAACACTTGAAAGAAATATGCCGAGCATAGCCTTAATTTGTCAGTTAATTTTCTTCTGAATATAGCAGGCATTTCTGTGCCTCCACTCAGATTTAAACCTGAGGTCACATTACAACTCTTTTAAGTTGAATACAAACAAAAAATCCTATATATTATTACAATTTCAGAGGCAAGTAGAAGTAGGACAGATTATGGAAGGTTACATGCATGTGTTGGTGGAGTATAATACAGAGACAGAAGATGGTCCGGAGGTAGAACTACAGCTGGCTATGATACGTAAGTTACTCTTGGTACATAGCCTACTTTAAGGTTATAAACCACTAAATGCATACACTGACCAAGGCTATACACCACTAAATGCATACACTGACCAAGGTTATACACCACTAAATGCATACAGAGACCAAGGTTATACACCTCTAAATGCATAAACAGACCAATGTTATACACTACTAAATGCATACACAGACCAAGGTTATACACCACTAAATGCATGCACTGACCAAGGTTATACACCACTAAATGCATACACATACCAAGGTTATATACCACTAAATGCATGCACTGACCAAGGTTATACACCACTAAATGCATATACAGACCAAGGTTATAAACCACTAAATGCATGCACTGACCAAGGTTATACACCACTAAATGCATACACAGACCAAGGTTATACACCACTAAATGCATACACTTACCAAGGTTATACACCACTAAATGCATACACAGACCAAGGTTATAAACCACTAAATGCATACACAGACCAAGGTTATACACCACTAAATGCATACACAGACCAAGGTTATAAACCACTAAATGCATTCACAGATCAAGGTTAAACACCACTTAATGCATACACAGATTAAGGTTATAAACCACTAAATGCATTCACAGACCAAGGTTATAAACCACAAATGCATACGCAGACCAAGGTTATAAACCACTAAATGCATGCACAGACCAAGGTTATAAACCACTAAATGCATTCACAGACCAAGGTTATAAACCACTAAATGCAATCGCAGACCAAGGTTAAAAAACCCTAAATGCATTCATAGACCAAGGTTATAAACCACTAAATGCATTTGCAGACCAAGGTTATAAACCACTAAATGCATACGCAGACCATGGTTATAAAGTTAACCACTAAATGCATACGCAGACCAAGGTTATAAACCACTAAATGCATTTGCAGACCAAGGTTATAAAGTTAACCACTAAATGCATACGCAGACCAAGGTTGTAAACCACTAAATGCATTTGCAGACCAAGTTTATAAAGTTAACCACTAAATGCATACACAGACCAAGGTTATACACCACTAAATGCATACGCAGACCAAGGTTATAAACCACTAAATGCATACGCAGACCAAGGTTATAAACCACTAAATGCATACACAGACCAAGGTTATAAACCACTAAATGCATTCACAGACCAAGGTTATAAACTACTAAATGCATACACAGACCAAGGTTAAACACCACTAAATGCATTCACAGACCAAGGTTATAAACCACTAAATGCAATCGCAGACCACGGTTAAACACCACTAAATGCATTCACAGACCAAGGTTATAAACCACTAAATGCATACACAGACCAAGGTTATAAACCACTAAATGCATTCACAGACCAAGTTTATAAACCACTAAATGCAATCGCAGACCAAGGTTGAACACCACTAAATGCATTCACAGACCAAGGTTATAAACCACTAAATGCATACGCAGACCAAGGTTAAACACCACTAAATGCAATCGCAGACCAAGGTTATAAAGTTAATCACTAAATGCATACGCAGACCAAGGTTATAAACCACTAAATGCATACGCAGACCAAGGTAATAAACCACTAAATGCATACGCAGACCAAGGTTATAAACCACTAAATATTTTTCAGGGTTTTTTTTGCTCATTTTTAACTAAAAAACTAAAATGACTTTAATTTTCCAAGTTTCTGTATAGGGGCCATCAAGATGTTATTGTCTATGTTTTTTAGGGATGGCAACGAGTACTAAAATCGGTACTCGAGTACTCGGTCATTCTTCTGATCGAGTACTCGGGTACTCGAAAAGCAATTAATGTCCATGATATTTTGGGAAATAGAAATGTTGTAAGTTGCAAACGTGCGTGTTAAACTTCGAATAAAACAGCGTGTTTGCCTGTCCGATCTGTTCAGTTGTTGATCAAACCTAAATCGGTAGAAGAACATTGAAACAATAACAATAATAAAAACGTATAACAAAAAAACCAATACAGTGTGAAATCAATAGAACTTTTTATCAATAACGCTAGAAAATCAAATAAAAACAAATAAACAACTAAGGGGAACTACTCTTATCAACCGGTGACATAAAATTTACAAAGTGTGACCAATTCACAGAGTAATCGTTCGTCCATATATGCCGAGAACGATTTAAATTTAAAGTATATTTTTATTTCTAAATCGATTGTCATCCCCAATAAACAATAACTTCCAAGTAAAAATGGATGACAATTACTCGGGTTGATGCCAACGAAAGAACACCTAGCTAAGTGTCATAAACTAACTAACAGACGATGATTGACAGGTCTGTGTTTTGATTACCATTGCAATTAGCGACATCGTGGCGGCGATTAAGGATTGATGACACGTTGTTAATTGAAATTTTAGTTGACCAGATAACACTTGGACACCCTCTGTATTACACAGGATTAACTTTTTTTCCGAGTACTCGAATACTGATTTTACTATTCGATAATCGGACGTTTGAACGAGTACTCGAGTACTCGGGTACTCGTTGCCATCCCTTATGTTTTTATTTAGGGGCCATCAATGAGATGTTGTCATGTGAAGATAAAAGTGCTCTTCAAGTTATACTGGTGGGTGGTGGAACATTTGATGCTTTCGCTTCCTTGTTACAGAAAACTTCCGTAAGTATACCTTATAATACATTACTTTGTGTGTGGACCTTAGATTTTGATATCAGTGTTGATGTGGAGAAATTGCTGGTTCCTTTAGGAAGGGTCAATTAAAACTGGTCTGCTCTGGCAAAACTGGTTAGTTGAGTCGATCACTGCATATAACTCAATAATTGTGGAGACACACTGCTAAACCTGGATAAAAAATATAACAATGATATTTCAATTTTTTCGGTTGTGACAAGGGTGTCTCTTTAGCTCAGTGGTTAGCCAGCTTGCCGTCTAATCTGGCGACTCAGGTTAAAATTTGGGTGGAGACACTCATATGCCTGCCATAATTCAGCAGAAAACTGACTGGCAAATAAAGGCTATGCTCGACTAGAATAATTAAGAGAATGTCCACATTTATTAATCTTTCTCTTGTACAGTTATGCGGAACCCAGGCTCAAACTTTGGGTATCTCGGTACTACGGGTGCTGACTACTGTGCTGAGTGGCTCTTCGGTTGCCAAAGAGAGGTTCAAACTTAGGGTAGGGTATGAGAGATTCCTTGATGTACTCAAAAGCCTCGGACAACCTTCAATTCACATTCTGAAATCTGTCCTTAATCTGGTAAGTATCTGCCACACTTGTATACCATGTGTATTAATAATGTAAACAGAATTAATTTTCTTGATACATTTTCATCTTTGTTTATGAATGTTAAATAAAATCTTCCGAAATTGTAATACTGTATCTAGAACTTTAATGCCTAGAACTTCATTCTTCTGATAGGGAAACTAGTTTGACTTTCACCAGATAAGTTCTACGCTCAAGCCGAGGATGAGTACTACCCACAAAGTTTAACAGTTGTGTGAAACAGGTCACAGTTTATGCAAGAAACATGCATGGAAGCAGTTGAGCTGGTTTCAGGTAACAACTGTGGCCTCCTGTTGAAAAAAAAATTAGTTGCTTTGGTATTGCTCATTCTTGGCTTGAACGTCGAACTTATCTTGTGAAAATCAGTCAAGGAATATGATACTTGTGGTTCTTCTTCTTCCAACTGTATGGTCTGGGGTCGAATTTTTTAATAATTTTGATTTTTAGGTTGTTTTAAACATTTTGTTTACTTAGTTTTACTTGCAGACTTACCCAAAAAGTCACTTGGCATGTCCACCCTGTCTGGTTACAAATAGTAACCAATAGACCTGTTACCATAGTAACCATGTATATATTTTCTAGATGGTCGAGGACGTATATGAGGAGAATAAACAGTTTACCGTACATAACACACATGCTGCTATAATGCTCAGCCAATGGGTGCCTGATATACAGTCACATGACCTCCAAATATGGCTGACAGAACATTTACGTCAATTATGTTGTAGCGATCATAATAACAAGATGAATTGTTGTAACGACGGCATGATCGGCGCAATATTGTCTGTCTTATACAGACAGGGACAGATAGATTCAGCTGCTGTCAGTAAGTATGGTTTAGACGATGATCACTTGTAATCAATTATTTTATCAATTCCTAAATTGGATTTCCCATCGTTTACTACGGGAAGTAAGTGCTCTGAACCCAGACCTCATTCTTAGTACATGGAAAACATTCTTTCTTCAACTTCCAGATTACGACCATATTGAAGAAATTAGGCAGTTATGCACTGGTCACATAAAATGTATAGAAATGTATCATATACGTGGGCCCATCAATAATTTCGTGAACTAATCCCACAGTTTCATAACGCTTTGACATAGCTTATTGAAAGTTTGCATGGTCAAAGATAATTTATTCACCAGTTAATTCAGCATGAAAAATTATTGCTGACGTCACGATTTTTGACGTCATAGCAACATTCGAACGTCATGTCATGGGCGTTCGTTATAAAAAATGGCGTCGCCTAGTAGGACCGAGTAACGTTTGGTGTCAATGATTCATACATAACTCAGGAAATATATCTTCTACATTCAAGAAATTTTGCATGCAGTTTATGGGGAGTCTTGGCAATCGAATAGTGCATTTTCATTGTTGACGAATTGCTTTAAGGGCAATAGAGGAGCATACAAAGATGATAAGCATATTAACCGGCCATTTTCCATTACAATTGGCGGTCGGTAAAGTGTATTGACCATAATATTTTGCGGCATACATGGAATAACTTGCAATTAATGTGTTGCTTCGAAAGCCAACTGTTATTAAAAACTTTTGAAGCAATAATTAAATTTCAGTTGCTATCGGTTATGAAAAAAACGCACATAAAATTTCAAATGTATCAGATTCTGTTATACAATGATAATTCGCCAACCTACAGCATCAGCGTTATTTCGGACACAATCTAGGACCTGGATATATAACTGTTACCACAACCATGATATAACCTAGAATAGGACATTAGCAACTTCTGGCCATTTCCAAAAACTCAAAAATAGGCAACATGGTTAGAAATACAAGCCCCGAGAGGAGCTGTGTGCGTCGTAAACGGAAATTTGCGGGAGATGTCACGTGACGGCATGTAGCACGTGACCCGGTTATGGGTCGAGCAATGGAATAAATGCAAACTGTACACGGGGTGTTACTTTAAAAAGGACTAGAGTCTAATAGTGTGCCAGGCTATTTATATTCGCAACATAAAATTAGTTCACGAAATTATTGATGGGCCCTCGTATTTTATGCAGAAAATAAGAGAGTTTTTGTGAAAAATACCAAGTATTGACCGAGTTACTTTCACTTGAAATTTCATAAATGTATACGCTGAATTTTGGCAATAGAATAATGTTTGAAACCAAACTTTTGTGCCTGGATGTTATGACGCTAAAAGCACACTCTTTCTTTCTTGCCTCAGTATCACCTCTGATGCATTTAAATTTGATTTTTAGACTGTGATACAATATTTTACAGGTCACCTTATTGGACTTTTAGAATCTCTAGGTACCCAGTCTATTACGGCCATTGAATTAAAACAGCTGATTGGTTTATTGAGATTAGATGAAGAAGAAAACCAGGTTGGTTATTTTTTGTACTTTGCATTGTTAATTTCCATGGGAGGTTGGTGTCCGATGTGTAAGCAAACTGCTACGTAGCACTTTCCACGCGAGGTAATCCATGCGTCTTTATTTAATTGAACAGGAGGTAACTGAATGAAGGCAATTTGTAGCGCTTTGCCAAAGACAACGGACGCCTGGTCATCACTAAACTGAAACATTATTCAGAGTTCAATACAGTAACATTCCTGAACTCTGTAGCTTCTGATTTACGTCAAATTAAGACTCATATTTGAGTAATATCTCAATTTGAGCAGAAAATTCAACTTGAGATACTTAGGGAGATTGTTGCCTGCTCGCTCCTTGAAGCAACAAGGTTGTATTTGACTGCAAAGTTTATAGTGAGATACAACCTTGTTGTCTCAATGGGACATACTGGTTAGTAACCTTGGCGACAGTAAGAACATGTTATAAACTAGATGCTTACCATATTAATAACTTTTAATAATATTTCTATACAGAATCCATACTGTAGTAGACTGATGCGTGCCATGTCTTCGATGGCCAGGAGAGATGGAAAGGAAGGGGCTTTACATTTCTTCAACATACAGGATCCTACAGACGTATGTAGCATATAACTTTTACTCCAAAAAATTTGATTTAATTATTTTAACATATACTAAAAGACAGTTCAAGGACCATGTTTATTTGTTGTGCCCCCACACTTATTTATAAGAACTGTCCGTCCATATGTTTGTAATGCAAATCTTGTGTGTTTAACTCCTCATAAACTGCTTGGTGGAATTTCTTCAAACTTTAACAGATGATCAACTTCAATGTGTAGACGACCGTTAAGGATGAAATATTTCCTACGTCAATTTGTCCCTGAGTTATGGCCCTTTGTTGCTTTTACTATAATATTTCACCCAATAGTGAATAATCTTGTGTGTTTAACTTCTTTAAAACTGTTTGATTGAATTTCTTAAAATTTTACAGATTAACAGCCTTATAACCACAGTTATGGCCCTTTGTTCCTTTTACTATACATCCCAATTGGGGCATCCATGTTGATGGACACATTTCTAGTTTGTACTTTATGTAACCTGTGTTTGTATTACAGGGTATACATTTACCAGGAATTAGGAGATGGCCAGGTGCAGCATTCTCATTCCATGCCTGGATCTGTTTGTACTATATCTGTGTTTGTATTACAGGGTATACATTTACCAGGAATTAGGAGATGGCCAGGTGCTGCATTCTCGTTCCATGCCTGGATCTGTTTGAATACTCATGTAGATAAGAACATGTATGATATACTATCAACTACACATCCATGTCGCAGGATAATATATAGGTAATAATCATATCTGCCAAGTACTCCTATTGAAGTGGAGTTACTCTTATTTTTGATAATAAATTTGAAAAACTGAAATCAGTGATAATTTATAAATGTTGATATTTTTTATTCTGGCTTATTGAGTGTGCAGGGCTTACATTTGTGGTACATAGGCAATTCTGTCTGTTCATAGTTTGTAGATTTCTTCATTCTAGAGAAAATGTTCAATGTATGCATTTGTTTTGTGTTATTTTTCTTCATTTTGTTTTTAAAATTTGACTTTCTGAGAAAAAAATGGATGTTACTTTGCTAGGCGAAACTGCCCACATTCAGTACTAAAAGTGTCTATATTAATCACTGTCTCTGACATTTTTACTTTAAATGTTTATTTTTACTTTTTCAGTTTCCTGTCAAATTCTGGAAGTGGTTTTGAATGTTTTGTAAATGATACAGGGGAGGTAAATGTGGCTGTCTTCAGTAAGAAAGATTACCAAGCAATTACGGTTCCTGATATAAGTCTACTAGATGGACAATGGGTAGGTCTTCATTATCATATTGTCGTGTTTAGCCCAACACTTGTTTATAAGTGGGGGTTATATAGCAATGGTGATGTCTGTCTGCACGTAATGCAAATCTTGTGTGTTGATTGTTGAACTCCTCATAAACCATTGTAGTGCCCCACACTTCTCATAAGCTGTTGAGTGGAATTTCTTTAAACTTTCACAGATGATCAACCCCAATGTATAGATGACCGTAAAGAATGGAATTTTAGCTGCATCAATTGTTACCAGAGTTATGGCCCTTTGTTACTTTTACCTTATACTCCAATGAGGGCACCCGTGTCGTTGGACCCATTTCTAGTTTCTTGTTGGTACCCAGATACCTTATTTTTATACGCTCGTTGAAAAACGGGACGTATTATGTGAACGCCCTGTGCGTGCGTGCGTGCGGGCGGGCGTGCGGCGGCTTCTAATAATTTGTCTGTACTCTAACTCAAACAGTTTTTTTCTGATCGTCTTTAACTCAAACAGTTTTTGTCAGATCGTCTTCAAACTTGCTGACAATGCTTATGAGTGTAATATCTAGGCCAAGTTCGATTATAGGCCAAATGGGTGCCGGCCTTCTTAGGTTATGGTCCTTCTTTTACCAAAACAATGTGAAATTGGCCTTGTCTGCACTCTAGCTCAAATAGTTTTCGTCCGATCGTCTTCAAATTTGCTGACAATGCTTATGGGTGTAATATCTAGGCCAAGTTCGATTATACGCCAAATCGGTGCTGGCCTTCTTGGGTTATGGTCCTTCTTTTACCAAAAAACAATGTGAAATTGGCCTTGTCTATACTCTAGCTCAAATTAGTTTTCGTTCAATCGTCTTCAAACCTGCTGACAATGCTTATGGGTGTTATATCTAGGCCAAGTTCGATTACCGGCCAAATCGATGCAGGCCTTCTTGGGTTATGGTCCTTCATTTACCCAAAAAATGTAAAATTAGCCTTGTCTGTACTCTAACTCAAATAGTTTTCGTCCGTCAAACTTGGTTACAACAATTGTAAACATTATATATAGTTTCTGATTATAAAGATTAGTTTAAAGATGATTGTTTAAAAATGTTTTGACATAATATGGGCTTTTATTTCATAATCAATATTTTTGGCACTAGCACAACCAAGACGGGCGTATTTTGTGACATTTTGGCATCTTGTTTACCCTGCTATAATTACTATTATTAATATAATTTTGCAAAGAAATATTTTGAAAATGAAAATATCTAATTTTTCTTCTACCATTTAAGTTCACAAGCTTATGGTTTAATAAACTGGTTGAATTGCATTTATAATGAAAAAATGGTCCCATTTCGGAATTTGTCTTCTGCAGCATGATGTATGTGTTGTACAGACCAATTCTAAACGACCGTTTGTTACGAGTCAGCTATATGTGTATATAGATGGGAAACAGAGACATAATTCACAGTTACGCTACCCTAATATGACTGAGGTAAGTAAGATATTATCCCCCCTTCGAAGACGAAGAGGATATTCTTATTGCACGAGTCATTTCGTCTGTCCGTCCGTTTGTCCGTTACAGAACATCGAAACTGAAATATTTTTAAAGTCCATCAATGCTTTGCATGTTTGCTTTCAAACATGGCATTTTTGTTTTCCATCATAAACACATTACATTATCAAAGCCATTTAACAATATCAAACATTTTAACAGAATTATGGCCCTTTAATGACTATTTATTAAGCTATTTGCTATAGACAAGGCTTACACCTGGGCATAAGCGTTTACTGAAAGCAATCTTGTCTTTATATATCTTAACACTTTTTCAAGATTTATTAGCATATTTGTACTAATTGTTATGGTTGATTTTTTTACAGCCCATGACGTCGTGTCGGATAGGAACCATGGTTTGGAATAGTCATACCGACTTTTCAGAATCTACGACGTCAACTCAGGCCACCAAGAAAACGTCCCCTTTAAAAAGTTTTTTCAAAAGTGCCGTTAAATCTAATGGCGAGATCCCAGGAGTGGATTCCATAGCAACAGGGTCCCAAGATGACGTCCATGGTTACCCGATCCCGTTAAATGGTCAGATAGGTTCGGTGTCGATACTTCACGACGCGCTGACGGCACAGCAGGTGAAGAGATTATACTCGGCCGGACCAAACAATCTCACAGTGTATAACGAGGAGTCTGAACTACAAGATTTACAGAGTAAAATGGTTCTGTGTTACAATGCTAGGGTATGTACTTTGATATTTAATCTGCTTTGTAATGACCCCCACCTGGCTCTTTTTCACAAACAATTTAAGGCTGAAACTCAAAAGTCATGGATTAAAACTGAACAATAGACACTTTGTCTTCCAATTTGAAAATAATGCATTAAATTTAAGCTTTTCTTTTCCATTGTATAGTAATGCTCAAGTCAATATTATGCTTTTGTCTGATAAAAGACCCAGGAATTACTATGTGATTATGTGTCCCGACCCCAGGGATTTAGACAGTAAGCAGTGTCTCAAGGGTGGGGATTGCAAAATAAAAAAATAAAAAATGTCTATTTCCCTTGGGTTTGAACATGGTCAGAAATTAAATCATATTTTGTTTTAGCTTCGGCTCACTCATTAAGTTTGTCCATCTTATTTGATATATTTTCTAATCCATGTGTCACCAAGTTATTAAATGTACAATGTATTACCAATTTATTTTCAGTTGTGCAAAAATACACATATCATGGATTTATCACCCAGCAATAATCATGGACAATTGTTAGGACAGAAATGTATCACTTGGGATGTTAAGGTAATTTAACTATGTTGAAAGTATGTTAGTCTCAACTTAAATATTGTTTTCATAACTAACCAATCAGATGTTAGAATTTTGAGACTGTATTTAGTACCAGCCAATCAGATGGTAGGATTTTGACTCTGTGTTCATAACCATCCAATCAAATACAATAATTTTGACATCGTGTTCAGAGCAATCCAACCTGATTTTAGAATATTGACTCTATCTTCTGATCCAAATTATCAAATACTATAATTTTGACATTCTATTTATAAACAACCAATCAGGTTTTAGAATTTTGACATTATATTTATAACCAACCTATCAGATACAGAAATTTTGAGATTGCGCTCAAAACTACGAATTAAGTTCTAGAATTTCCTCAGAAAACAAGCTAAATACTAGAATTTAAAAACCAACCAATCAGATACAAGAATATAGAATTCCGTTTGACAGCATCCAATTAAATTTAAGAACTTTGAAACTGCTCCTAGAAACTTCATGTCACAACTGTAGGTCAAAGGCCAAATTGAAGCTTGTCTGGACCATAACTTGGTCATGCATTGACCAATCTATCTTATATTTAGCATGAATATTCACCTTCATGAGGTAGAGTGTAATTGTTCTTCTCTATTTCCAGGATGTCATCAATTGTATCGGTGGAATTCAGGTGTTATTTCCCTTGTTAGAGCAAGTGAATAGACTACCCTCACCTCCAGAATTGAAGAGTCCAGAATTTAAAGCATTGACTGATTTGAATTCAACGAAAGAACAAGATGACTGGGTGGTTCTACCTAGTAGTTCTTATGCTGGTAAGTGTATAATATAATAATAATTATTATTATTATAATAACGACTTTATTTAAAGATATATGCATGTTGTCTGTAGTATAACAAAACATGTTATACCTCTGGATTTCCAACCAGTTCATCTCTTGTTGGTAGGGAAACGCTGCACAGCATTTCTGAAATGACCAAGTGCCCTGGCTCAGAATCAAACCACTAGACCACAGTGTCTCCGTTTTCTAGACACAATATGATTTGTGCTATCTATTGTTTTCTAGAAACAAAATATTTTTCTGACTATTGTTTTCTAGACACAAAATATTTCTCAGACTATTGTTTTCTAGACACAAAATATTTTTCTGACTATTGTTTTCTAGACACGAAATTAGAGCAGAATCAAGTAGCTGGATTCCTGACGTTACTAAGGAACATGATACAAACGAAGCCTGTCAATCAACAAACATTCGTACAAACCAACGGAGCTGCTGTGATTGGCGCTCTTCTTCAGAAGGTAAGTGGAGGTAACAATAGTATAATAGAAAAAGTAATTAAGAATCGCAAGCAATACAGAAGTCCTCAACCTGGTTGTCTGGTTTTCAATGTTTCTGTTGCCATGGCAACCACAAATTTTACCTGAATAAAGAAAACAACATGCATGCATAATCTCATTATTGATCCCTATCCACATACTAAGTTTTATAAACCTATCTTGAAAACTGTTTGAGTTATTGCAGGATCCAGATTTCGTGACCAGTGAAACTTAAAACATTTTAGCGAAAACTTTTTTAATATATTTTTTTTCAGGTGAATTCTAAGCTTGTAGATGTAAATGTATTGATGGCAGTACAGTTACTGGTGGAAGCTACCGCGTCCTCAAACAAACTCATGTTACATCATATCTACCAGTGTGTATTGTTTGACTTCAGAATCTGGAGTAGAAGTGATTTCCCTGTTAGAATAGGTAGGAGATTTACTACTGTTGATATTTGGTGGCATAGAAATAATAGCAATTTCAAAATTTGTAAATAAGCAATTTGAGTTTCAGTCTAACAATGTACATAAATACGGCCCCTGTCCTTATGGTCATAAATGGCCGAGTGGTTAGATACTCCGCCTTAGAAGCGGGAGGTTTAAGGTTGAATCTCGGTGGAAGCGGGGGTAGAATTGAAAATATCGATAGTTAAATAAATGGGTAGTTGTAGGACCATCTCTACCAGGCACCTGGCAATATGAGAAGGGATTCGTCAGGTATTGTTTGCTTGAAAGATACATGTCTCATAAGTCAAATTTGACTGGCTCTTTCAATAGGGCTGACACTATAATAAATAAACTTGTTTTTATAATCCTGACTTATTGTGCAATGTGTAAGTCTCTCACATATTTACAATCTATATTTCAGGTCACATACAATATTTATCAACTATAATCAAGGATGATCGGAGACATTTCAGAAAGATGTTTGGTGTACAGTACATACTTGATGTCATCAGATCTCATTACAGGTATATTACTCAACTTACTAAATCCTCCAGTGAAACGTAACGCTGCAATGGTCTCTCTCCACTTAAGTCTGTCTTTGGCCATACTCTGCGCTTCTCCCAAAGATAGTCTGCTGAAATACGGCAGACATATGAGTGCCTCCAACTGGATTTGAACCCAGACCACTGGATGAGGCGACAAGTGCACTAACCACTAAACCACTACCTCTGATAGCTTTACCACCATGTCATACTCATGTCTTTTGTCAACCAGGTTTTTTTCTTCAAGGTGGTATCCATCTAAAAACAACCTTTGGTATTCATGTTTGATCCATTCTTGGTGCATGACCATTACAGGAATACACTGATTATCAAATGCATCTTATGCACAGGGTAGAGATACCATGTCCTATCCACTCAACTTAATAATTATCCCCCATCTTTGATGAGGGGATACATTACTTTGCTCATCTCGTCAATCTGTTGTTCAGTTGGTAGACATAATGGTTTTCTGTTCAATAACTCAAGAATGCTTTGCCCTCGGATCTTCAAACTTCACATGGAGATTGATCTGCAACAAAAAATGACCATATTGATAATGATACTAGAAGATCGTAATACTTTTCTAATCATATATATATATTTCCCATATATTTTCACAAATAATTTCACATATATTTTCACATTTCCAGTAGTGATTGTGTATTATCTGAGGAAGATGCTCGTACTATTCGTGTCTCCCTGCTAAATCTTGTCAAGTATTTTATTGCCAAGGATACGACAGCAGAGGAACTCAATATCATGTTCAACTTTATGATGGCATGCAAGGAAGAAAACATGGTCAGCATAATTTCCTTCAAGCTTTAATTTTAACTTTTGCATGAATTTTGAATGATCGATTTCTTAGAAGTCATGCCTGTGTCATTGGTCTCTGGTTTACACAAATTTAAAGGATATTGGTTGAAGACAGAGATCAAAGCTCACTGAATGATAGACTAAAAAAACCAAGCAAAGTTAACTCTAATCATGAAACTTAACATAAATGTTTGTCAGTAGGTTAAGCTTTTAAAAGAAGAGTTTTGAGCCTTGATTAGATTGTATAAGTGGAATTTCCATCTTTCTTGATATAGTTGTGAAAGAGTTAAAAGACTTGTTTGGACAACTGATATTTGTTATATTTTTATGTTCATCACATTAATATCGTGGTATTCGATGTGAGAACAAGTGACAAAACAATGTTTTCCAACATGTGTGCTTGACGTCACCAGTTTTTTTATGTAAAAACAAAATAACAGCGTCCGCTAAAATTTGTTATTTTAACTGGTAATGTGATAAAAAGACTCTCTCATTTGATGTCTTTGAGATCCATATTTCACAAGGCTCATTTATTAATTTTTGTTTTCTTTTTTTGTTTAAGAAACGCTGATCTACAAGACAACTCATGACAGATCCTATAATTCTTGTGTATAATTTTCAGATCTGTGAAGTGTTAGATATGTTGATATCTCTGATGGAAGGTGGACGTAAACAAGATCAGCTGTTTCTATTGATGTTTGAGCCAGAGATTGGTGAGATGTTGTATGGACTTCTCACACTGAAAGGTTTCACCATTATATACTACGAGAAGATCGTCAAGGTAGGTGTTAAACTAAATGCACAAGTTGTGCAGTACACTTATTAGTCAGTCAGTAACTCAGTCAGTAAGTCAGTCAGTAAGTCAGTCAGTCAGTCAGTCAGTCAGTCAGTCAGTCAGTCAGTCAGTCAGTCAGTCAGTCAGTCAGTCAGTCAGTCAGTCAGTCAAACTTGGTTTGTTGCTTTGTCTAGAATGATAGCCCTTTGTTACTTTTACTATATTCCTCAATGCAGTCACCCATGGAAACATTTTAGTGCATTATATAAGGTTGATTGTGAAACTAGTTCTTACACCATAGATTTATCACCCAGGACCCTTCATTCCTTATCGCCACGTTGGTATGATACAGAGAGACCCCATTATTTCCCTGTTATGCTTAGTAGTAAGGGAATTGCTTCATTTTTTTCAACTTTCACACATACCTGGGAAATGGGAAAAGATCTCAACATCCCGGTCATGAAATGTCATGATTTTCGGGGAAATAATTAAATACTTGATTAATATCTTAAATATTCTGTAAGTGAATAAATATTTAGAACAATTATTAACCTTAAATGTAACAATTTATGAAAACCGCCTCCAAATTAAGCGTCTAACGATCTATATTTCATAATGGCATTCAGAGCAGTGGGAAAGCATAACAAGGGCTTGGTGCAAAATTAAGGTAACTTCATCAATTTATAGAGGCATGTAACTTAGTTTTGCACTGAGCCTTCG
The DNA here is from genome assembly GCA_963678985.1 of Spisula subtruncata. Taxonomy (NCBI): domain Eukaryota; kingdom Metazoa; phylum Mollusca; class Bivalvia; order Venerida; family Mactridae; genus Spisula; species Spisula subtruncata. Next base: position 16,305,941 of record OY787678.1, read on the forward strand.
ATAATAAAAATGTTTCATTGAACTGCTCCCTATTTTAGCAAATCACAAGTTGTTAATCACCCTCTATGTTGCTCCTGACTGTTTAATTGTACTTGAATATTTCTCTGTCCAGGTGCTGTATATATTATTGAACACAGATCGTGTATATGAGAAGAACAAGACACGCTTACGACTGTCAGAGATCGGGTATCTAGGTCTGATGAGTTTGATACAGGGTATAGAAGTATCGGGTCCTACCATTAAGAGATTTATTGAACAGGTGTCAAACACAGGTAACTTACAGCTTTGATCTCATTGTACTATTCATCTATAGTCAGAACCACTTGATCTGAGTTTAGTCCAAATATATTTACTTGGTCCTCAACTTCTGTATAATTTTATTTACTCTTGCCACCAGATATTCCATATCGGCGAGTCCCCAAAAAGAGTTTAGTCATTAAGGTTTTGGTGGATAGTAAAGATACAGGAGGTGTATTCGTTCCAGAGACACAACTGGTTCTTTTACATGTCAGGTGTATAGCATCCATGCATGGGACGGTTGGGACCTTTGACAGTTTAACGTCTCATCTGAATGACTATTAGTAAATTTAGTTCATCAGCCTGGGATTTGAACCCACAACCCTTAGATCAGAAGTCTTGTGGTTTTCCGACTGAGCTAAGTGGGCTGACTGATATTCTTCGGACAGAAAGATTTGATCTCTTGATAGAAATGTCAGAAGCATGACTTTGACCTTTTGAATGAAATGGCACACAAGCCAACATTTTCAAACTTGCCTTACATACTTCTGACATGTTTTGTTATTTTGCAGATTTTTTATCAAGTTATAATGCTGTGCTGGCCATTCTACAGTTGATCTATACAAGTGGATTTGACATCAAACTTGAGGCCAGTCGTCAACTTCTCTCAATTCTCGCGTCCAAAACTAATGCTGCCAAAAACTTTGCCAAACAGCTTGGGTGGCAGGAAGTACTAACAAAGTTATTTATTCTCAAACCGGTTGCCAAGGCGACCGCTAACTCTGATCTAACTAACTGTGATATTATTGTGAATAATCAAAGTGATTGTGATAATGCTAAGGGAGACAACTGTGATATTTTGTGTTCAAAGGGAGGTAATTTAGACAATGGAGCAGACAGAGCTCTTCAAATTGGAGATAATTGTAATGAAGTTTTTAATGATGGTGGAGAAAAGTGTTCGAAGGAGCCAAATGAATGTGTTCAAACTGATAAAGTAGAAAGTAGTTCCCTTTGTCTATCAGTTGATTCTAAAAATAGTAACAATGGAGCAGACGGGGATAAAAATAGTAACAATGGAGCAGACGGAGATAAAAATAGTAACAATGTAGCAGACGTCAAACAGGGGAATACCCTTAAACCCATACACCCATCAGGTTTAGACCTTAATCCATCGTCTGCTGCAGAAAGTGACGTTAATTTCTATACCCCATCTTTAAATACACCAAGTACACCTATGTATATGAGGTCAAATATTTTTGATGACCTCGATATTTCGCCGGCGGATTTTGATGATCGAGGTATGAGTCGAAGCTCCAGTGCCAGTGCTGAAGATTTAAGCAGTACGATCGCTCAGAGAGCGGCGGAACAAAAGTTGCTCCAAAAGGAAGTTAGTTCATCGTCAATTTCTGGAATGTCGCAAAGTGAGAGTGGGTTGGATTTATCGACGGAGGAAGTTGAACGACGGAGGGATTCCATTTCATCGTCCACATGGCATAGAGATAATACGCACAGAATGCTGAATAGTCTTGGACTTCGAGGAAGTTTCTTAATGCAGGTTGTGGAGAACTCAGAAGAACTTTGTCAGAATCTGTTAGTTGTTGTTTATACAATAATGTGGTCAGGTGTGGAAGGGTCGGATACAGAAGCCTGGAAGGTATGTTAATATGCATGAATTAGTGGGCTGATCAGAAAGTTTGAGACAAAAAAGTACATCAATATTTTGTATGCTGAAATGCTTAGCCTTTATTTGCCAGTCAGCTATCTGCTGAAATATGGCAGGCTAATATATGTGTGCCTTCACCCAGATTTGAAACTGATTTTCATGTTAAGATGGTTGCTGAAAGAAAATTTGAGATTTTTTGAAAATTCTAAGTTTTCACTTAAGATGTTTTGTGAATACCAGCCCAGACATTAAACTAAACTGTTCTTTTTACAGGATCGTGGCCAGGTGTTCTCATGGTTAGATCATATCAGTCAGGGCAATGAGTTAATCTGTCCTGTTGAGGAACTGAAAAGACGACTGCTTGAAATGATGCTGCATGCGTGTATGTCTGATATCAAAGATGCAGGTAAGATTGGATCGATAACATTGATTGTATTGATTGATTGATTGATTAGTTGATTGATTGATTAGTTGATTGAAGGAATACATGAATGAATGACTGAATAAATGAATGACTAAATGAATGACTAAATGAATGAACGAATATTTACGGAACTATGAGGTTCAATTGTTTGTTAATCTATTTGAATGATTGATTGATTGATTGATTGGTTAATCAATTGATTGATTGATTGGTTGATTGATCGGTTGATTGATCGGTTGATTGATTGATTACATATATGATTGAATAGTTATTCCGATAATTATATTTAATTGATTGTTTGTGATTGATTGATGGATTGAACATTTATGGAACTATAAGGTTTAACTGACTGATTGATTGATGGATCACTAATCATTGTGTTTATTCTATAGGTCACTCGTCCCAATCATACATGGAGAATGCGGTCGAGTTAATACGTCTCGTCAGATACTCACTGGTGAAGAATGAATCAAGCATTATAGGCAACATGTACAGTGAAGTGGTAAGTTATACTTGTGGAGTTTATTTAATACTTTTTACCATTGTAATTCTATAAGTGTGTATGCATGTACCCTTCAAGCCTATGTTTACATTGATGTACTCAAACGTACTCATCCTGTACTTATGAGTACTTTCTGTAGTAAAAAGTACTCAGTACTTACTTGAGTAAGTACCAAATTTCAAATACTCGAGTATTACTTGAGTACTGAGCATCAGTACTCAAACCATCCCTGGTTTATTATGACCCCCATCTTTGATGAAGGGGCTATATTGCTTTGCTGATGTAGGTCGGTTGGTGAACAAATGGTTTCCATTCAATAGCGTTTACGTTTTGCCCTAGGATTTTCAAACTTTACATGGAAGTTGGTCAGCAACAATAGATGACCCCTATTGATTTTGAGGTCAGTAGGTCAAAGGTCACTGTGACTTTTACCATTTATGACTATTGAGGTGCCATGTAGGCATACGTGTTTTACAAACATCTCTTTGTCTTCCTGGTGGCTCTTCTTTGATACCAGGGAATATAGGCACATGACCAGTAATAGATCTAGTCTGGATCTCCACTAATATGTAGGTGCAAATAGATTTTTACCATTATAATCCTTGTGTCACTTGAATATTCATATCTGGACAACAGAGTTGGGGTCAGTTGTGTTTGCATATTAATACAAAACTAGTCTAACTAGGCAAGATTTGTTTGTACCTACAGAGGAAGCCATCTTGCACAGAGTTCCGGATATCAACTATTAAAACTTGTGTTATGATGACAAGTAAAGCAGGAACGTTGACTTGACTGTTTGTATTGTTTTTCAGTTACTAGAAGATGTAATGGAGTTGTTAGACAGTCTAGCTGTGTGGGATGTTCAGACAGGAGCGGGATGGCAGGAAATGGTACATCTAGGTCTCAGTGTTATACTAGCATTCGCTGAAAACAATAATCTAGAGGTAGGTTACAGATCAGATCTTCCAAATGATGCATAAAATTGATACAGATTTTCCTGTTTGACTGAGAATTTTAACGATTTTAAGATAATTCTAGGTTTTCCCTTAAGATGCTTTGTGAATACCCGCTCATATCTCAAATATTGTTACAATTTTATTTGCATGGGAGACTAGCCTCCAAATTGGTATCACAAAAAGGAAATACTATTTTGAGTTTTTAACAGAAAAGATTTGTCTTTAACTCAAGACTCTCAATTTGAGATCATATTTCTTCTTGACTTGCTTTGGGAGGTCAAGGCCTGGTGTTGGATCATATTAGACTTATAAATATATATTCTTTAAAACATCCCTACCCTCCAACTGTAAGGAAATTTTGTTTGTTAAATGGCCTAAGTTCTACGCCCTGTAGTTATATTAAGCTTTCTGCTTGTAGTTGTGTGCGAGTGCTACAGCCAGATTACATATGTTGGTACAAACCAAACTGATATCAAGTTCTGCCGAGGCTGCCTACCTGATTGGACATCTCAACACTGTTATAGTACAAGCAGTAGATGGTAAAAATCTTAAATACAGTAAAACTTTGTTAAGATGAGCTTTGATAAGACGAGCACACACCCTATGTTGAGCAAATTTTTAAGTCCCTGCGAATTTGCTCTTTATTGTATATACAATTTTGATTCATATAAGTGCAAAGATAATTCTTTGAGTATTCCATAACATAAGTTAACATTTGACCTTGACATTTGACCTTGGAATTGAATCTTTAAATTTTACTTGACAAAATCCAATAAATTCTAGTCTGCATCTCATTCTCATGTGAATAAATGCTAGGATGATTCAATGAGAATGCAATGACATTTGACCATTTACTTTGACAAATTGACATTTGACCTTGACATTTGAATTTGATATTATCTTTATGCTTCACCTTTACATTATACCTTGATGTTTGTTCTATTTATGTAGATGGCCCAAATAACATCAGTTTTCTGATTTGACATTTGACCTTGAAATTTGATTTTTATGTTTGATCTTTACCTTTGCATTCAACCTTGATGTCTGTTCTATTTATAGATGGCATTAATAACTACAGATTTCTGATTTGACCTTGACATTTGACATTCGATATTTGATCTTTACATTTGACCTTTACATTTAACTTTGAGGTTTGTTCTATTTATAGATGGCACAGATAACTACAGTTTTCTGATTCCCGTGATGAAAGCATTAATCGACAAATCCTACCAACTTCTGTCCCTTGACATCAACCTGCCCAATCTCCCGTCCACGACGATGAGCCCGACTTTCTTTGATGATTTCAAATCATATTGCAAGGAGGAGGAGTGGATTATATTTATAGATAATTACGTAAGCTTTAAAAAGTTTATTAGTCCACTACTGCTTTGCCCTTCGTCTATCAGTCCATCAAGAAATCTGGATCCTGCCATAACAGTTTTCAAGCTAGGTTTATGAAACTTGGTATGTGGATAGGGACCATGCACATCTTTTTCCAAGATAATCATTTCATGAATTCAAAGCCAAATATTCTATTTTTCATCAAAGCTCTTTTTCTAAAATTATATTTTTATCTTGGCCCCTTTTTTAAAGTTCTATTTTTATCCCATTAGGTAGAACCACAGAAGCAGCATTTTACGGAGAGCGTGTTTGTCGAGATAACGGCCAACATTGCTACATTCTGGTCCGAGTGTGAGCAATGCATGATGGTTAACATGCATAAACGGAATAGAGAGAAAGGAGAAAGTAAACTCAAGTTTGAGGTAAATATAATCTTAAATGTTTAGTTAACTACAGCTTTGGGGAAAATTTTACTTAAATCTTTGGTAAAATGAAGCATTTTGGGAAATTTTACTCAAATGTTTAGTGAAATGAAGGTTTCTGGTAAAATTGCACTCTAATGTTTAGTAAACTTAAGTTTCTGATAAAATTATTCTCAAATATCTTGTAATCTTAAGTTCAAGGTTAAATTACACTCAAATATCAGTTGAAATAAAAGATGTTAGATAAAAGCAACATGACATGTAAAATGCCCTGATATGTTTTAGTCACAGACATGTGATATTCTTTGAAAAGTAATTGTTACTTTATCTTCTTTCCAGGCCCAAATTCTCGACGTTTTCAATAAAAAGGTATCAAATGAAGAGAAGAGATTTCAGAATGTGACGACTCAGTTACGTAATCAGCACTCAGCAACCTTGAGACAATGGAGGGCTGCCAAACGTTTCTACACTGGTGAACGTGGTGCATGGGCTGAACCTCAAAGGTGGGTAAATCCAAGAAACACATGCAATACATCAAAACAGAATTCCAGTATTTTTCTCTTTTCCTGAAAATGCAGGGCAAGCGGGTTTTCAGGACCACATGTCCTGCAGGGTGAGTTGCTCTGGGAAAACATTTCAGGGCCTGATGCTGGATGTTAAGACTTCTTTTTAACCATAGGTGAATTTCTATGAAACTTGAGTGCTACTTTTCTTGTTGGATCGATTTCTGTCTCCGTTTATTTTGTTGCCATGACAACAGGATGGTCTGAATCTTTTTCAGAAAGTTTATGTTGATTCAGAATCTATAGTTGCAATACTGTAAAATCATTTATAGATTGATTGAATTTCAAGGTTTTGTTAAAAAGAGCCATTTTGATGGGATGTTAATTAGTGGATTTTGCATTTCAAGTAATAGATACAAAGGCCCAAATTATTGTTGAAATGGAACCACGAATAACGAAATTTAATGATTTTCAGTATTAACTTCTATTCTTCTTTCAGGGACTTTTCTCTATTGTACTGGAAATTGTCGAATCAGGAAAACTTTTCACGTATGAAAGTGAAGCTGATACAGAACTATAACTTTGATCCTCATAAAGATGCCAGCTTGTTAAGGGATAATTTAGGTAAGTAGGAACTGTATAGGGCTAAACTCTAGGTGAATGTCAAAATATAAAATATTGTTATACCACTGCAAATGGCTTAAAGTGTATAGAGCTATATTGGAAAATATTTTTTTTAAAGTTTCAAAAACTGAAAAACAATTATGCTTTCATGTCCATTAGATCATATTTTGCTTCAGTTTTAACAGAAACTCACTCTGTCATTTATTGGACTTGCGAACTGTTCATTTTCATACGAAAGTGTTCTAGAACACCCTATGAAACTATTAGAATCGTCTATTTTTCAACGATTGAAAAAAAGTACACGGAATCCATCCAATGTTTTAATTTGCAATTAATGTAGTCTAGTATCAAACTATAAACGATGCAAGTAATTATTTTGACATTGAACGACTGTTAGAATATAGCTCTATGCACTTTAAAATTAGTTGAGTATAGGTATCAAATTGTCAATTTACCCATGTCAGTCAATTTATAATGAACAATCTGTATCAGATGCATGTGATGAAAATGTCCTTGAAAAAAATGATTCTAAAATTTTCATTTTGATGTAATTATAGGTGTAGAAGATACAGCATTCACAGATGAACTTAACAAACTTGTGGTATCTAAGGAAGCTCTCGTATCCAAGGAGAATATAGGGGATGATGGGATTGGTGATGAGGATTGGAATGTTGTCAGTACACAAAGGTTAGACATATCATTAGTCACAAATTTTTATGCCCCCCATGAGGGGATATATATTTCTTTGCACATATCAGTTGGTTGGTCTGTCTTGCCAGTCTGTAGACCAAAATATTTTCCATTTAATAACTCCAGAATGCTTTGCCCTAGGATCTTCAAACTGTACATGAACGTTGGTGAGCAACAGAATTTGGTCCCTATTTATTTTTAGGTCAAAGGTCAAGTTCACTGGACCTGAACCATTTTCCACTATTGGGCTGCTATAGGGGCATACGTTTCCTACAAACATCTCTTTTTATTTTTTGGTTTTATTAGGTTGTTTCCGACTCAACATGTTAATCTGTTATAAATCATCCGTTCTCTGTCTTATTACAGTACTAATACAGAGGAATATCAGGACAAGGAAAAGTTGGTATTATCAGAAGAATGTGACCTAGTGACCTTGGTGGAGGTCATCAAAGGTCGTCTTGAGGTCACAACTACACATGTCTACTTCTTTGATTGTAGTTCCACAACTGAAGAAGGTGAGAAAATAGTTTGAACTTCGAATAGTGGCCTCTATAGCTCAGTGGTTAGTGAGTTTGCCACCTAATCTGCTGACCTGGGTTCAAATCTGGGTGCAGGCGCATGTATTTGCCTGCCATATTCAGCGGAAATCTGACTGGCAAAATAAAGGCTATGCCCTGCAGATTGATGAGCAAGCAATACACGTTTTAGCTCAACTGTCACCTTATGTCCTTTGACCGTGCTAGCGTTTATTTATCAGTAATTGCTTGTGTAGTCACTAGCGGTCCATATGTCAATGTGTCTTCATGAAACTTGGTCATAATGATCACTTCTAATAACTTGATGTCCAGTTCTATGTTGGGTCGTCCAGGGTGTGTACAGATCTGGAAAAGTGATGTAAAATTAACTTTTCTGAAAAAATCATGGAATTCTGAAATTTTGCAAATTGTCATGGAAATATCATGGAAATTCTTGATGTTATCATGGAATTTCGAGAAATATTTTTGGAAATATAAATTTGCAGACATATAACACCTTGGCATATATTTTTTCAGGTGGCGAGGATTTCAAGTGGGGGTTGTCCCAGTTACGTGAAATCCATTTCAGACGTTACAATCTACGTAGATCAGCCCTTGAATTATTCCTCATTGATCAGACCAACTACTTTCTCAACTTCCAGAAGAAGGTAAAAATGTAGTTTTTATGCCCCTTCATTTACTTCATCCGACTGTCTGTTCTTTATAGAATTTTATACAAAAACTTTCAAGTTGATTGACTTTGCTAGTTATTATGTAGAAGGCTTTAACCAGGGCATAAGCACAGTCTTGTTTCTGCTCTTGAAAAGATTGTTTAAGACAGAATCTGCCTTGATGTCCTAGTGGTAGAGTCTCTGCTTTAAGTGTAAGAGGTCTCAGGTTCAATCCAAATCCTCAGCATAACAAAGGGTTTAATCAATTGATTTACTGTATAAGTGGCATCGTATATATTTGCTGACGGAAATCTACTAAAACGATCAAAATTGCTTATGATAAATATCTTTCTGCATGCCAAATGTCATAAATTCAGAATTGGCTCTCTTGACCTGCAAGAATAGAAACGCATACCAAATTTTGTTTGAACCAATTTTTTAAGAATCATTTTCTTTTCGTTTATATCAAAATAGTAATTTTTATCTTGATTTTTTCAGGTGAGAAACAAAGTCTATAGTAGAATATTAGGCCTAAGACCATCAAATTTGATATACTATGGTTCAAGGTCACCTGCTGAACTTTTGAAGGCTTCTGGCCTAACTCAGGTAAGCAGTTGATGATTATGAACCCCTCCACCCCATCTTTCAGAGGGGGGTATGTTGCTTTGTTCATGTTGGTCAGTCTGTTGGTAGACCAAATAGTTTGTGTTCAATAACTCCAGAATGCTTAATCCTAGGATCTTCATTGTGTTGTTTACCATTTCCGACTATTGAGTTGTTAAGTGGCATACAAGTTTTACAAAAATCTCTTGTTCTTTGATTTTGTTTTAGTTTGAACGAAGATGCCGATACACCAGGGCCTGTTGCTTTTTAATGTGCTTAAATAACCGTTCAGGTGTTCACTCCAAAAAAGTGTTTATTTAAGTGAACATCTGGAAGGATGGATGCCACAAAAGTTATCTGTGCTCGATGTTCTTAAACACTGGTTGATTTCAATTAAAATTCACATAACTTGGTACCAAGCCTAGTTTAGCTCATTATCAGTATTTTTTGTCTGAATTATTGTTTTTGTGCACCCTTTGTGATTACCAATTAGTTAAAAACGCTTGAAACGTTATAAAAAAAACCTGTGGTATTGCCATTATCAGCCAATTAGTCCCTTACCTTACAATTATTAAAAAAAATATTATTATTTTATTTGTTTCTGTTAGAAATGGGTACAGCGGGAGATCAGTAACTTTGAGTATTTGATGCAGTTGAACACGATAGCTGGTAGAACATATAATGATCTCAGTCAGTATCCTGTGGTAAGTGAACATTTTACTTTCTATGCCCCGGCATGTACTGATGCTGGAGGCATATAGTGATGCACATGTCCGTTTTTCCATTTGTCTGTTTGTCTGTTACAAAATGTTGAAACTCAAATATTGTTTTAGTCCATCAAGGCATTGCTTTCAAACTTGGCATACTTGTTAACCATCATAAACACAATACATTATCAAAGCCATGTAACACTGTCAACAGAATTATGGCACCTGAATGACGTAGCTACTTTTTATGGATAAGGCTTCCACCGGGGCATATAAGCGTTTACTGAATTTAGTCTTGCCAAAAAGTAATGCCCCTTTTTAAGTACTAAAAGTAAAAAAAGTACTGAGATAAAGTATTTTGTCCATTAAAATTGAATGTACAATTACCAGCGATAGGTGACATTACACCAGAGCAGAGATCGTTCCACCTGATTGTTTGTTGAAGGTTGCTTGGCAAAGGTTTTCAAGTTAATCCATTGGACCATGTGATTACAGTTTACCCGTAAAATTGAATGAAAGGTCGTATTGATTGACAACTGGCGTAATGTTGATGGAGTCACATTGTTGGAATTATTCACTTTTAAACGATTAATAATATCCTTACCCGCCCTGGTCAGGAATTAGCCACCTCAATACACCTTGTTCATCATTAAATATTTTTACGATACACTTTATATGAACATTGTGTACTTATTTTTTAGGCTAAATCTTGCCTTTGAGGCAATAGTTAGTTAGAAAACAATCCCTCTTGACAATGACTCCCTGTTTTCAAAAACCTCTGCCTCCGAGAAATGACTTCATTGAGAGAGGGACCACAGTATACATGCCAGTTTTATCACCATAAGATTGGTAATTTGAATGCAGGATATTTCAATAATATGTGGAGAATATTCTTTGCTTCAGCTTTTGACATATTTTTATAAATTTTATACTCCGATACGCCCTGTGACTCCAATCATAAAGTATACATTATTTTCGTAAGTGTACACTTTTGGAGTTGTAAGAAAGTTGTTAGTACAAAAGATTTACTCAGAAAATAATTGGTCAATCATAACAAATCCGCTTATAACTACATGAACAGTTAAATAAATGACATACTGTAAAATCAATAATATTCGAGGGGGATTTAATTTCGTGAATTTTGTGGATGATTTCAACCACGAAAATCCTTTAAATTATGTTGAACTTTCCACGAAATGGTCTTTTTCACCAAATCCACAAATTTTGTCACATTGAAATTAAATTATTTTTACTCCGAAGTCAAAACATGTAGCTAGAAAATTGTAAATCCACCAAATGATAGTGCAATATTAGCCTGTACTACTGTAAAACCATCTAATTTGTGGCGTTTTACTCGAATCAATAGTGTAGATAACTAAATCATGAATTCCAATATTTTTTATTAATTTAGGCCAGAACAAATTTTAGAGAAATTGCTTATTGTTTAACAGTTTTGTAAACCGCAAAATGGGGACCAAAATTTATATTCTTGTAATGACAAAGAAAAGGAGAAAGTATTTATAGCAATTGAACTAAAGTTACAGAATATTCATACCAAGCAAAATTTATTTTCTTATTATTCCCAAGAAAAGCAGTGCTTTTACAGTATTTTTAAAGTATTTGTAACAATTTAAGCGAATTTAAGATTTAGCTGTAAAAATTCATTGTGCAATTAATTACATGTACAAGAAACCAGAATATATACAGATTACAAATAGTTACTATAATTGTCTATCAGGTGAACTTTATTCTATATATTAATACGACTGTGAGCGTCAACATGGGTAGAATGAATATAACCTTGTTATGTGTATTAGAAATAAAACAATACGAATATTTTCATAGAAATATGATAATTGTGAAAATAAGATGCATAAATTTCTACCTTTGTCCTTTACCAATGAATGAAGAAAACTAGATGCAAGTGTATTATATGCACTTATAAGGTGTATTAACACATTGACACTTGTGAATTTTAATCACAAGCTAATTAAACCTATGAATGGACATTTTTGGACAGTTAACTTAATCCCTTTGGTACATTATAGGCCAAGCATATTTTTACAATGTAACTATATTTTCTATGCTGCGAACGATGCTTTGTTCATGGATTGTGCAAGGAGCTTTTGGATAACCATTGTCTCTCTGGAGATCATTTTGCTTTTTGTCGGAGTATAAGTCAGATACAGAACTTGTTATCGCTCAAAAGTGTCTTCTTACAAGAGTTATTGTACAGTTTCGGAAGGACGAACAACAAATTATCCTCGGCTTCGCCTCGGACAATTATGTTGTTTGTCCTTCCGAAACTGTACAATAACGCTTGTAAGAAGACACTTTTGAACGAAAACTAGTACTGTATCTAATACTTATATGCCACTGTTTGTTTCCCTGAAAGTATTTTACATTGATCTTTGATGCCCCTTCCTGAACAGGGAATATGACTGTATATTTTTCAGTTTCCATGGATACTTTGTGATTATCTGTCAGAAACCCTTAATCTGGATGATCCAGCTGTATATAGGGATCTGTCTAAACCTATAGGGGTCCTGAACCCCAGAAATGAGGAAGAAGTTAAAGAAAAGTGAGTTTGATTCTCATTGAAATATTACGTATATAAATTAATTATTTTACGAAGTTGATGTAATTTAGTATCTTTGACTTCAAACCTTACCTTGGAGTGAATTTTGACTAATTGGGAGTTGTGTGGCATTTCCCAACAAAGGTTGCATTTATGCTTATGTGGCTTTGCTGCCAATGTGTCATTGCCACTTATTTGTCATTCCAAACAAATGTAGCATTCCTGTCAAATGTAGTCTGTTCCCCAAATTTAGCTTAATATGCACAAATGTAGCATTCCCCATTAATTTGTCATTCTCCAGCAAATTAAGCATCTTTCACAAATGGGGTGGCAATTCCGGCAAATGTGATCATCCTCAGAAAATGTGGAATTCCTTCTATACAAGTATGCCGGGCTGTCAATTTTCCTGATTAATCATGAATTTGAAGAAATTTCTTAAAAAACCCGGAGTAAAACATGAAAGCAATGTGATTTTGTAGACCTCTTCTTTGGCAAGAATGGTTGACCACATATGATTTTCCTGATTTAAATTTGGCTCTGTTGACACCCTTGAAGTATGTGATATTTTCCATTCCAATTCACTGATATCCTGTCCTTGTTATTCCAGGTTTGATCATTTTGAGGATCCTAGTGGTGTGATAGAGAAGTTCCATTTTGGTACACATTATTCTAACGCCCCGACTGTGATGCACTACATGTTGAGGATGGAACCATTCACTACCCTACATATTGCACTACAAAGTGGCAGGTATGATATGGTGTTGGTTTAAGAGTTTAATACTGTAATTGATATTTGAAGGATTTAATTTCGTGGATGATTTCAATGACTATTAATAATTTTATTGTATATAACTGACTGGATAAGATATCCTTGAAATTTTATCCGCTCAAAATGGGTCTTTTCCCCAAAATCACGAAATTTTGTCCCATTTAATTTAAATGATTTTACTGTAAAAGGAATGAAGCTCAGAATGTCCTTAAGTTTCAAAACCTTGACTGACACCCAGTCTGAATGATTAGATTGTAAAAGATAGTGGTATATTAATTTTTTATTTGCCAGCTTATATTGAATATTGCTAACTTATATTGAATATTGCTAACTTATATTGAATAATTTCGGTCAATATTGACTATTTATCTGCTACTAATGAACCATGTTTTACAGATTTGATGTGGCAGACAGACAGTTCCATTCTATACCAGGAACCTGGAAGTCTATGTATAACAACACAAATGATGTGAAAGAATTGATCCCAGAGTTCTTCTATCTTCCCGATTTCCTAATTAACTCAAATGGTGAGTATTTCAAAACTGTATTATCAGGGTGGACATACCAAATGACTTTTTGGCTAAGTAGGCAAGTCAAAACATGTAAACAATAAATTAAAAACAACCGTAAGTATCTTCTGCTTTGAGCCAGTTTCAAGCAATGACTGTGACCTGTTTCACATACCTATTACACTGTATGGGTAGTGCTCATACCCTGCTTGAGCGTCAAATTTATCTTGTGACAATCAGTCAAATCGATCCCTTGGATCATCAAACGTCACGTGGAGGTTGGTCTGCAACAGTGGATAACGCCTTTTGATTTTGAGGTCAGTAGGTCAAAGGTCAAGGTCATATGTTCAAGGTCATGACTTGACCTGAACTATTTTCTACTTTTGGGCTGCCGGGAGCATACATGTTTTACAAACATCTCTTGTTTTTAGCTCACCTGTCACAAAGTGACAGAGTGAGCTTTTGTGATCACTCTTCGTCCGTCGTCCGTCCGTCTGTCAGCACACACGTAAGCTACCTTAGGTGGTCGGAGGTGTGGCCTAACACAATAGAAATCTATTCAATTCATTCCGTGACCACTTAATTCTTTTGTCTGAAATTCTTTAAGTGGTCGTTCCTTTGATCTTAAACAATGGAATGACCACCTAAGGTATCGATCGTGGGGGTGTCCGTCCGTCCGTCCGTCAACAATTGGGTTGTGTCCTCTCTAGCGGTCACAATTTTGGCCTAATCTTTATGAAACTTGGTCACAATGATCATCTTAACAAAATCTAGGTCAAGTTCGATATTGGGTCATCTGGGGTCAAAAACTAGGTCACTAGGTCAAATCAAAGGAAAACCTTGTGAACACATTAGAGGTCACAATTTGAGCCTAATCTTTATGAAACTTGATCTTAATGATCATCTCCATAAAATCTAGGTCAAGTTCGATATTGGGTCATCTGGGGTCAAAAACTAGGTCACTAGGTCAAATCAAAGGAAAACCTTGTGAACACATTAGAGGTCACAATTTGAGCCTAATCTTTATGAAACTTGATCACAATGATCATCTCTGTAAAATCTAGGTCAAGTTCGATATTGGGTCATCTGGGGTCAAAAACTAGGTCACTAGGCCAAATCATTGAAAAACCTTGTGAACACATTAGAGGTCACAATTTGAGCCTAATCTTTATGAAACTTGATCACAATGATCATCTCCATAAAATCTAGGTCAAGTTTAATATTGGGTATTCTGGGGTCAAAAACTAGGTCACAAGCCTTTGAAGGCCAAATCATTGAAAAAGCTTGTGAACACACTAGAGGTCACAATTTGAGCCTAATCTTTATGAAACTTGATCACACTGATCATCACTAAAAATTTTTGGTCAAGTTCGATATTGGGTCATCCGGAGTCAAAAACTAGGTCACGAGGCCAAATCATTGAAAAAGCTTGTGAACACACTAGAGGTCACAATTTTGACCTTATCTTTATAAAACTTGATCACAATGATCATCATTATAAAATTTAGGTCAAGTTCGATATTGGGTCATCTGGGGTCAAAAACTAGGTCACGAGGCCAAATCATTGAAAAATCTTGTGAACACACTAGAGGTCACAATTTTGACTCTATTTTTATGAAACGTGGTCACAATGTTTATCTCTATAAAATCTAGGTCAAGTTAGATACTGTGTCATTTGGGCCAAAATCTAGGTCACTAGGCCAAACAGGTGAGCGACCCGGGGCCCTTTGGACCCTCTTGTTTTTTGTAGATTTTGATCTGGGCAAGCTTCAGATCTGTAAAGAACAAGTAAATGACGTTGTATTACCAAAATGGGCCGAGTCACCGGAAGATTTCATCTATAAACATCGGAAAGCTCTCGTAAGTGGCCATGTGATATCCTACGTTAATAAGGGCCCAGCAAAGTTTTAGGGCCTCTTTTTTGTGGTTGAGGTGTCCTATTGAAATTGCTCTTCACATCATGCTCATAACTATGAGGCCTTGATCACGAAAGCGAATATTCTAGTTATGTCTGCAAAACAACCAGTCAGTGGAAGCATTTCTATACTGAAGTCTGATAAGTTTCAAACATAATACTTTCACAATAAATTCTGAAAAAAAGAACTGCAATTCGCTAGAGCCTACGGTATATGAAATGTATATATTTTTACAGGAATCGGAGCATGTGTCGGCCAATCTACATAATTGGATAGATTTGATATTTGGATATAAACAGAAAGGACCGGCAGCTGTGGAAGCTCTCAATGTCTTCTACTATTGTACATACGAAGGTATGGACATATGCTTTACATAATGCACCGTCTGGGGTGGGGCGGCCAGGATACAGGGGGAATTAGACAGACGAACCTTCCCAACAGACGGGAATTTGACAACCTTATCTTCTCCGAGTCAGTCCATATCTGTAGTTAGATCAAACGGTTTCCTTTCAGTAACTCAATAGCGCTTTGCACTTCAAACTTTTCAAACAGTAGATGGCCCCTATTGATTTTGAGGTCAGTAGCTCAAAGGTCATGGTCACTGTGACCTTTACCATTTTTTAGACCGAATGGCTTCTGATCAATAACTCAAGAAAGCTTTGCCTTAGGATCATTAAACTACATGGAGGTTGGTCAGCAACAGTAGATGACCCTTTAGATTTTGAGATCAGTAGATCAAACGTCAAGGTCACTGTGACCTTCACCATTTTCGACTATTTGGCTGCCATGGGGGCATACATGTTTTACAAACATCTCTTGTTTTATTTTCACTAAGGTGTTTGTCCATGAAGTAATACATGTGATATTTACACTATAGGTGCTGTTGATCTTGTCCATGAAGTAATACATGTGATATTTACACTATAGGTGCTGTTGATCTTGTCCATGAAGTAATACATGTGATATTTACACTATAGGTGCTGTTGATCTTGTCCTTGAAGTAATACATGTGATATTTACACTATAGGTGCTGTTGATCTTGTCCATGAAGTAATACATGTGATATTTACACTATAGGTGCTGTTGATCTTGTCCATGAAGTAATACATGTGATATTTACACTATAGGTGCTGTTGATCTTGTCCTTGAAGTAATACATGTGATATTTACTCTATAGGTGCTGTTGATCTTGTCCATGAAGTAATACATGTGATATTTACACTATAGGTGCTGTTGATCTCGATGCTGTTAAGAACCCAAATGATAGAAAAGCTTTGGAGGGAATGATCAACAATTTTGGACAGACACCATGCCAATTATTGAAAGTCAGTTGTTTATGTTCAAAACTAATTGCTCAAATGATGTGACAGTAACTGTAGAATGTTGATTCCTCAAACTGTCTTGCTAAAATTAAATTGTAAATAAGTTGCTGGCTTAGAATGAAAAGGTCAAGAAAAACTGTCCGAAAATTGCTTTTAACTCATGGTAGAACTAACTGTTTCAATTTCAGTTTTGTCAAGATGACAAGTTCTGATTTCTGTGAAAATAAGCTCTTAAGAAGCATTTTATGATAATTGATAGTTGTATAAGTCTTATAATGTCAAAAGTAGTACTTACGACCTTCTCATTCTAAGCCAGCAAAATGTTGAAGACCTTGGTAGTGAGGGGTGTGAATTGAGTATCTTAAGAGTAAATTTATCTGCCTATATTACTTAAGTTCTATTTCTTCTGTAGGACCCATATCCTAATTTTTTACATGAATTAGATTTCTAATAGTTGATTCACAACCTAAGCCCAAAATCTGCATATTTACTAAGTAACCCTCATATTTCTGTAATTCTATTGTCTGTTTGACCCACATCCAGGACCATTTATGCAAAACTTTTTAATTTAAGAAGTTGAGCAAATTGCCCATATTATTCCTACAACTCACATATTTCTGTAAAATTCTCTTTCTTGTATAGGACCCGCATCCAAAGCGTTTGTCATTTAATGAGATGGTTGCTAAAGCGACGAAGGTGGAACGACGTCTTAGTATATTCTCCTTCCTAGAACAACTCAAAGTCTACTTTGTTGAGGTGAGTCATCGAGCTTGACTGTTTATTTTACTGCCAGGGTGCATCACAGGCAAGTGATGACATCACAATGGTTAAAAGACCCAATTTGATCATATGTTTAATTTAAATCATAAAACACCAGGGTTCTAAGCTTTGTGCTTGTGTATGGCTAGGATGAACTCCTCTGCAGAGGAAATTGCTCCTGATCTGGTGGTAGAGCATTCAAATCCCTGATCTTTCTTGGCAGGAAGCTATTCTTGTAAGGTTTATAGAACCTAAGCAAGGATGTTGACTTGTGATTCATTGTTGATGGCCATTAAAGCAGTCTTATTAAAGATTTGAAAGTTACCTTATCTTTAACTTATCTTATTTCAGGTATCTGCCGAGACTGATCCACTAGTATATGTTGCTGTACCTCGTAGTCAACCTAGATCTATTATACAACATGGAATGTTAGATACCATGGTAACCGTCTCATCAGAGGGCATTGTGGGTACTCATGGATGGTTACCATACGATAAATCTATCACAAACTATTTCACCTTCGACAAAGATCCATCAGTATCCAATCAAAAGTAAGGATTTTTATTGTCTTTCAGCTCTTAACCTCTATTGTATGAACTTACTTTAAAAATAAAGTCTTAGTAGATATAAGCTGTAGTCATTTTCTAGTGCCCTTAGTAGTTTATACAAAAGTGATAATGCTGCAAAAACCGTGAAATCGACATGTAAGATAGGATCTACCTGCGGACACAGTTAATCCATAAAGGTTGACAAGACTACGAAACCAGAACCACCACTGGTTTGTAATGCTTTGGTTGGTAAAAATAGCGTTGGGAAATTTTTTGATGAGAAATCAACTTTAAATAATGCTAATAGAGGTTTTGTGGATCAGGTTGTTTGGTTTGAACGATACTAATGCTGAGCAATGTTGAACTGAAAATTAGGTTGAATCGAAGTGTTAATTGAAATTATGCCATACCTGCCAAGCTAGTTAAATCCAAAATAGGAGTGAAAAAGCAAAACATGTTACAAGATGTACTTAAATGTGATTTAAAAGGGATTTAGATGCATAAACAATGATAGTATTAATAACATGAATCAAATATACCTTTGTTCAAAGTAAGGAGAACTTGGAAAACCAGAAATTAGCAACAAAAATAGGAGTAACTCCACTTTAATAGGAGTACTCGGCTGGTATGAATTAAGCAGTGGTGTATACAAGGATTGATTTCAAACTTGAGAAAAATATTAATGCTGAGCAATATTCAGTTTCTCTTACATTTTATCTACAGAACAAGAAAGAAATTCAGCAGTCCATTTGCGCCTGGTGTCAGCGTCAGTTCCAAATTGTTTGTTGTATCCCACGATTCCAAGTTGTTGATCAGTGCTGGACATTGGGATAACAGTCTTCAAGTGTTTCATATCAACAAAGGTCGCAAGGTCAACCATATCTGTAGACATATTGGTAAGCTTATTTCAGATTATTTTACCTCAAATGTTTCAATGGACTGATCCACTTAGAATGTTCTTCACAATCCATTTTATCATTAAGGGTGTTTAGTTAGAAAATTTAGAATTAACTGTCCCATGTGAATTAACCAGACACAAACTCAACCATATCTGTGGGCATAGTGGTAAGTTTAATTCTGTTTATTTTCCTTAAATGTGTCAATGGACTGCTCGATTTTGAATGTTCTGCACAATTCATTTATCATTAAGGATGGTCAGGTTGATAATTTAAAATGGACTGTTCCAAACCAACAAAAACACAAGGTCAGTCATATTGATAAGTTTTATTGAAGTAATTTTACCTCAAATGTTTCAATGTAGTGCTCCAAATTGACCCAATTCCTCTTTCCTATTTTATCATTAAGCGTGTTCATGTTGACAATCGTATCGTGAGGAGAGCATATCACTACACCGCTAATATGTACTCTATATTTTAGATGTTGTGACATGTCTAGCCTTGGATTACTGTGGTAGTCATCTAATTACTGGTTCCCGGGACACAACTTGTATTATATGGCAGATACAACATCAGAGTGGAGTATGTGTTAACGTGTCCCCTAAACCCTTACAGACCCTATATGGTCACGATAATGAGGTGACTGCTGTATACATATCTTCCGAACTCGACTTGGCGGTCTCAGCAAGCAAGGTAGGATGGAGTTTGGTATTTTTATGTTTTTTTTTATGCCACGGCATCTACTGCAGAAGGCATATAGTGAATGTCCTGTCTGTCCGTTTGTTAGTCAGTTACAAAATGTTGAAACTCAGATATTTTTGTAGTCCATCAATACATTGCTTTCAAACTTGGCATACTTGTTTACCATCATATACACATTACATTATCAAAGCCTTGTAACACTATCAAACATTTCAACAGAATTATGGCGTTTACTGAACCAGTCTTGTACATTGTGTATATGGAACTTTTTTGGATCAAGATATCTTATGACATACATAAGGTATGACATTTCCTCCGGATATTTTAAGCAAGCTAGTACCTTCAAGCTCTAGATCATCATAAATAACTATTTCAACTTCACATAAATACATTGGTTCACTGATGCATGCTCTCAATCATATATGTTCTTAGCTGAGATACATGTTTGTCTATGACACTGACGAAATGGGCCCCGGATCTGTAGAAGCTGAAGTACTCAAGTTGTTAATATCAACAAAACCTATAACCTTTGTGATCACTGTACATCTTTCTTCATATTCCACCAGGATGGCACAGTGATGATCCACACTGTACGTAAAGGTCACTATATGAGGACGTTACGACCTTCACAGACACCCGGGTATACCATGAATATACCAATGTTAGCAGTAGATGATATAGGCCAGATTGTTGTCTACTGTCATGAAGTCTTACCCATTGATCCTAAGGTACAGTCTGTTCAAAGTTAATTGAAATAGTTGTAAACATTAGCTCATTAAATTAGCATTTGTTTCACGAAGTCTTACCCATTGATCCAAAGGTACACTTCTTTTACCAACTTTTAAGTGTCAGCCCTTTAGATATACTTTACATAGTTTAGAAGTTGTTAGCTAATGAAAACATGTTTTACAACAGTAACTGTTAAAGCTGTTAGCCAATGAAAACATGTTTTACAACAGTAACTGTTAAATCTGTTAGCCAATGAAAACATGTTTTACGACAGTAACTGTTAAAGCTGTTAGCCAATGAAAACATGTTTAACAACAGTAACTGTTAAAGCTGTTAGCCAATGAAAACATGTTTTACAACAGTAACTGTTAAAGCTGTTAGCCAATGAAAACTGTTTGACAAACTTAAAAGTCGTCTGCCAATGATAAACTTGCTTTAAAAACTTTGATAGAATTCATGGAAATTTCGCTTGTCATGTGAATTTGATTGAATTTTTACTTACATTTACGTGATATATTAAATGGTGAAAATGTACTGGTTGAAACTTTTTTCTTCTGCTATTTCTATGCAGTGCTTGCTGTCCTTTTAGTTTATTTATGTCCTTTCATGTACATATTTTATGTCAATTTCAGGTTATTACCTCCCTTCATCTATACTCTCTAAATGGAAAGCACATTTGTTCCCAAAGTGTTCAGCAACATTTAGGTCACATGCTAGTCAAGGGAGATCACTTAATTACTGGAGATGCGGGTGGAAATATCACTATTTATGAAATATTTGGGTAAGTTGATCAAATTATTTATTTTATTGATAACATTTTTGGAAAGAATGCTTGAAGGCAAATTTTGATTGAAATGGACAAAGCATCTGATGCAATGGTTTGTCAAATTGTGTTAAAACACAAAAAAAATTCAGTTAATGTTCAGTTTTATTGGAATTATGCCGTTACTGTATTTAATGACTGGTTCTCATTTATTTTTTGCTCTTGTATATTTCAGCTTGAAGCAGGTAACCAGTCTACCACTATATGTTCCTGTACACAGTCTGTGTGTTACCAACGGCAACAGTCATCTTCTGGCTGGACTGAGAGATGGAAAACTTATAATAATAGGAATCAAATCTATGTCAGAAGTTAGATAGTTGGACTGCTACTCTTCAATGATGGAGATATATATGTTCAGCTCTTCAAATGAAGATAAATACATGCAGCTCTTCAAGAGGAGGTAGATTTTCACTGCTCTTTATAAGGATGTTTGTGAAATATTCTTGAGAGATTCATATAAACAGCTCTTCAAGAGGAGATACATTTGTGCAGCTCTTTAAAAGAAGCCAAATATGTACACAAATAAATCAAAATCTTCAAAAGGAGGCTAATATAAGCAGCTCTTCAAAAGAAGATACAATCTGTACATAACTATTGCAATGGATGGAGAGCAAGTCAGAATAGGGCTTGGTTATTTCTTTATATGGAATATTAAAACATATATAGCTCTTCAAAAAGAGGGATTTATCAATTCAGTGTGTTCTTTATGCTGGACACGTCTATGAAGATTTCGCCATTTGCTATGACATTGAAATGCATCACATCACTTTAATGCCAATCTTATCAGAACTATTTTGAGGCATAATTTGATAAAAGTCTATTTTCCTATTTAAAAATCTTGGAAAATGTACCAGATTTTGACATCATATCTTGCACGACAATCAATGGCTTGTTTGTTTCATTGTTTCGCTGGACTAGATAAATATCTGAAATTGAGAAGTTACATGCTACATTATTTAGGTAGACAAATGTTCCTAATATCAGGGTGATTTCACTACCTCAATGTTAGTATGAACATGTCTTCACAAATGGAGGTACAATTAGTAAGCTCTTCTTGAATCTTCATAAGGAAGATAAAAAGGGACATCATGTTAATATGAATACATATTATTTTCAAGAAATTATCGTTCCTCTTCGCTGATGGAGGAAAAATTATTATAGTAAGTTATTTTTGAATCTTCATCAGGAAGATAAAAAGGGACATCATAATTATATAAATACATATTATGTTCAAGGAATTCTTGTTCCTCTTCAAAGGTGGAGGTAAAATTAGTAAGCACTTCTTCATTAGGAAGATAAAAAGGGACCTTGTATTTAAAGTAAATGAATATTATGTGCAAGACTTTGTTAATTTTGTTTGACCTATGTGATGCTTTTAAAAACCTATGTGTTCATGGTGTTTGTGATAATTATTGCTGTTCATTAAAATTTGACATTTGTTCACCAAAAGTTTGTGTTTCAGTTCACTGAAATTGGGCTGTTTTTGTTCACTCAATTTTGTGATTTACGCTAAAACGTTGTGAATTTGTTGAATAATGTTTGGTGCATATATGTAATTGTTATCATGTGTCTGTGTGAATTGAGTTTTTATTATCAACAGGTATGAAGGTATCCCCCCCTCCTTGTTTATTTTATCAAAATGAAATGATTTGATGTTAACCTATGTGATTGGTTGGGGATACATGTTGTTGTTGTGGTTTTTTTTAAAATGAAAATGTGAACTTTGGGCATTTTGTCTTTTCTGGTCCTTCTGCCTACAGTTTGGTTGTGCTTATTGGTACTGTTTTATCAAAGTACTTACGGAAATCGTAAACCTAAGTTCAAATTAAAATTCTGTATTATTCTTTAACAACTGATAATTTGGAATAGATACTGTATGTAGGAGTTCATTAACTGAATCTCTACCAGTCCTACTACTCTATTTATCACATTTTATTCTTTTATAAGTATTATAAAGAATTTAAACTTGATTGTAAGTTTAAGATTTCTGTAAATGCTTTGATAAAATGGTACCATGGTGTATAACTTATTAAATAGTGCACCTACAGTGGGGTTCTAACCTTCACATCAAATCTGGACTGGACTGGTTTTCGTTATATAATAAAATATGTTTAATGCATTTAGGTTGGCCAGTACAAAATGTGCTTATGTTGTCCAGTCAAAATTGGGGCCTTATTTGTTACAAAGGAAAAATGTGTGAGGTTTTGTTAAATTGAGTAACCTGTTTTGTTTTTGTAAATGCGTAAAAAAAAGAAAGTTTGCTTTGTAATTACGAACAAAAATATTTATATTTAGCAAAGAAAGTTTTGCTACTGAGTAAATTATGTTGTTTATACACTGGCTTCCTGTTCCATACTGAGTACAGTACAAGATCATTCTGTACGCTTTTAAGATCAGATATGACCTTGCTCCTGTCTACATGAATGAGTTGACTAGAGAATACCAGCCAACCAGATCTTTAAGATCAGACACTGCTATGCTTTTAAACATTCCTAAAGTAAGAACCAAGCATTACGGTGAAAGGCGGTTCGACAAATGTCCTGCCACCTTATGGAACAGTCTTCCTGTGGAAATCGAGCGCACTTACTCTCTGACAGTCTTCAAAAAGATTTTAAAAATAACTCTGTTTAAAAGTGCAAATCAGTGAATCATGTGAAATTGTTTTAGACTTTTAATGAACTGTCAACTAGCTGACTTTTGGGTGTTAAGTGCTTAGAGATATAAATACTTTCAACTGTTTATTATTTTGATTCACATTTACTGCTTACAGTAATATTTTGTTGAATTTAGTGTGATAAATAAACGTGCTGATTGTTAGTTGTTGTATGATGATTTATAAAAACCTATGTACTGTTATAGCCAGATTTTGTGAAGTTTGCTTTGCCATTCAAGATTTTGTGCTTATGTTTTTAGATTGGGAAAAATTTATAATTTCATATTTTTTTTGCCAAATATTATTATTTTGTTAAAGTACTCTGACTTCTTCCCTTCTGGGTGTAGGGTGCTTTGATAAAGACATTATCATACATTAGAAATACTTCCAGGAAAAGGGGAGATTATACAAATCACACTTTAAGCCATATTTATATTTTTTTTCCTGTTTAGCTAGTTTGATCAACTTGTGTGTAAATCATGACTGTACATCCATAGAACAGGGTGCAAAATCCAATGAAAACTAAATTCAATCGCATAAATCTTGGGGTAAAATTCTTGTACACTACATTTAACTTGTTATGGAATTTTTCGTTGTAGATCTCAAATTTTGAGCCAAATTTGTTTTGTCAAATTTTGTACAACCCATATGTCTCAGTTAACTTATTTAAATGAAATAACTACATGTATTTTCGAATAACACATTTGTAGAATAGAATCGATGTAATGATATAGTTATATTTTGAATCAACACTGGTTCAATATCCATCATAACTTGCCCACATTAACATGAGCCTGACCTATTGATTAGCATTAACAGTGGATATATTGTCTACGTTTGTAAATCTGAAATACGGATATTGCACGATTTGCTCGCGGAAATCGATATATTCAAGAAAGATCCTTGTAATATATTCTTGCATAAAGGTCAGGTTCATGTCAAAATAGCCAAGCTATATAACAAAGTCACACCCAGTAACATGCACTTATGTACAGAATGTAGATAATTTGTTATAATTAAAATATGTATTTATTAAAAAAAACGTTTGTAAATATGACCTTTTAAACTTTAAAAGTATAGATTTATTTAAGTAAAATATCTATTTATTAAAAAGAAATGTTTGTAGATATGGCCTGTTGAATTATGAACATATCGTTATATTTTATGGAATATTTTATCAATCTTGTTGAAAAGTATTGTTATACTTATGTTACATATTACCCAAATGTACATCACTTTGAGATGTACCTGGTAGTTTAATTATTACAACTTATGGCTGAGGTCGACTTATGGTCGCACATATACGGTATTTCCCCTGTTATTCACCATCACAATTGAAGTCTGTACTGACTAGGCTGGTAACCCTGTGACTTATGATATTTATGGAGTTATCTGCCCTCGTTATACTTAGAACTTTGGATAACTGATAAGTGTAACTGTCAAAGTCCAGTAATCTGAGCGCCCTGTGGTGCTCTTATTTTGTTATTCACTGTCGAAGACGAAGGGGACATGGTAATGGTAGGGGTCATTTCGCCCATCCGTCCGGACGGCCTTGTGTGTGCAACTGTGTGATTTGATCGTTTTTTTTGCCTGAGTTATGGCGCTTTGTTGATTTTTTACATATAGTAGCTTCTCTAAGGCGGGGATATGGCTGTCTATGACTACTTCTTGTTTAATGTGAGTTTTACGATGGCTTAATGATTGTTTGTATATAACTGTTGTAAATAAATAAATGTATTTATTCTCTAATCTTGTGCAATATTTAATCATTTATTGGTATATATAGGTTTGTATGTATGTGTTGATTTATATGCTAAACACATCACTGGCTTAGAATTAGAAGGTCGTAAACTTACGACCTTGTAAGACTGATACATATTTAAAATCGGCATCACAAGGTGCTTTTTTTGAGAATATTTTCCTGAATTTCGAAACTTGTCATGTTGACTAAACTGAAGTTGAAGCAGCTTGTTTTACCATAAGTAAAGTTATTTTCGGACAGTTTTTTTCTTTTGAAAATTTCAGAAAATATTGATTTTGTACTTACGACCTTCTCATTCTATGCCAGTGGCATTATCTCCCATAATGATTGTCAAAAACAGATTGTGTACTTCCCTCTCAGGGACTTCAGATTTTTAATTTGTTCTTTTCATATTTTTTTAGCCTATTTTGGATAAACAAATTTTCTAACAAAACATTGTTATATTTTTTATATAACTGCGTAGAAACTGTATTTTTATATCTCTGGTGGTATGTTAAAACGCAGGTAATATGACCTCTGCTAAATTGAATTTTGAATAATTTCTTGCAATTTTGTCATTACTTTTAAACGATAAATGTTTTTGTAAATATTTACGCAGCAGCCTCACACTTTGACTACGCGTTGCTATGGTAATTTCTGGGCAATTTTGAGGATTATGTTACTAATATTTCAATGGCAATATAACTGCTTTTTGTGGCAATAATATTTCTGCAATGTCATGGTAGTTATTATTTTCAATAAAAGTTGCAGTCGTCCGGCTTGCACAGAAGTCTGCTAACAGATCTCTTATTAATGTCTGGTTTTCGTAAGCGTCTCTATTTCTCCTGGCCCGATGATTATAAACATTTCTCATTCTCATACTCAAACTCCATACTCCATGCTCAAAATTGAAAAACAGATTTTGCATCAAAATCAACACCAATTTGTAGCAAATGATCTAATTAAGAAAACGAACCCAATTTTATATGTTTCCATTCAGTAAAAAAGAAGTAAGAGCAGTTTTTGTAACTAAGAAATACTCCAATTGGAGTACGGAGTATGAGTTGGAGCATGGAGTACATACTCCAATGTTTTTATTCACCGGGCCTGGTCTCTTTTCCATGGTCTTTGAAAAATTTGACAACAATGTTAATTTTCCTCGTCATGTGGAGAAGTTACTGTTCTCTAGGCTTGGCTCTGGTGTTTACTAGTATTAAATTGTTTTTAAAAAAAAATTAAATTACTGTAAAATCATTTAATTTTGATTGGATGAAATTTCGTGGTTTCGGTAAAAAAGAACATTTCTTTGGGATGTTTATTAGTGGATTTTGCATTTCAGATAATAAATACAAGGTTCAAAATTATTGTTCGATGAGATTTGATTTCGTGGTTGAAGGTGAATCACAAAATCCATGAAATTTTGTCCCCCACGAAAATTAATGATTTTACAGTACACTATTTTCATTATCTGATGCTGATTGTTGTTATGTATGCTGGTGTTGCTGAGTATAATCATTATGTGCAGTGATGTGTGACATGTGTCTTACTTGCTTGTGTGCCAGGATGTATATTGTATCCAAAATATGAAACCATCACTATTGTATTGCACTGAAGTATAATTTTATGTTTTCATACATATTCATGAACAAAACCAAATTGTCAAAATCTCCATGAGTGAAGTTGGAATGACTTTAAGGGTGAACCAGTGTATTTTGCAACACAGGAGTTTATGCTGATAAGCCTGGGCCTAAAATAAAAAAAAGTGTTTGATTTCCCTGTGCTTGCCTACCTGACAAAGTCACCCTTATACATAAAAAATTATTTACCAATAAGAATTTTTTTTAGGGGGGGGAGAACAAACTTTCTTTTTTAAAAAATCATATGCTATTTTTTCACACCTCCCTACCCAACGAAAATGACAATGGTGTACTCTTGGATAGGGGAAACATACACAATTTTGTTTCAAGCCTAATGCTCGATCATCACCTGGCTGAATCGTATTGATATTCTGATACTGTAAAATCATTTAATTTCGTTGGGACGAAATTTCGTGGTTTTGGTAAAAATATACAATTTCGTTGGGACCTGAATTCGTGGATATTGCATTTCAGGTAATAAAACAAGGGTCAAAATTAAAGTTCATTGGGATTAAAGTACATGGTTGAGGTGAACCACAAAATCCACGAAATTTAATCCCCACGAAAATTAATGATTTTACAGTATGTATACCATAGGCAGTTGGTTTTAATTGAGCGAAAATTAATCATTTTTCCTAGCCATTTATAGTCTCGTAAGAAGCCTCTATGCACAGGCCTAAGAAATTATATCACAAAGTGCAGATTTTACTTCCCAAATGTTTCATGCATTCAATGTAGTATATATATGATTATTTTATCTAATGAATGAGTGAAATTTAGGGATGTTTCTTGGGGAACTTTTTTTTGTGATATAATTTCTTAGACCTGTGCTCTATGGTAGGGACTATCAGTGGCCAGGAAAAAGAATTAATTTTCGCTCAGTTGAAACCAAATGCCTGCGTGATATGCTTGTTTGATTTGGTATAAAAGTCCTGTGATTTGCTGGAAAATCAAATATAAATATGTTGTACTTAAGGTTATTGATATTAGCCATTAAAGGATTATATAAATCTGAACACGAGTGTTTTGTTTCATCATTTAAGACAAGCTGACTATGTAGTTACTTCCCGACAGCAGTGAAATCCTACTGGGTCTCCCGTCTTTGTGTGTTACATTGTTTCAGGATTGACGCTCCTCCTTTAATAAGATAGAAACACTGGATGCTATGATTCAGTGTTTAGAATCACTTGATCAAATTATTTGACATGAATACTGTTTTACACTCAAAGCAGTTGCGATTTCGTCCGCTTACGGTGAGTTTTTTCTTGATTATAGTGATCGTGCACTTTATATGAATATATTATTCAGCCTAAAAAACATATGATTTATGTAGGAACACTAGACAATTACCAATTTTGCTCTATCTTTAGCTGTTGTTAACTGATGCTCGACCAAATTATTACACTCTGTTGGAAACTGCATTTGGTCGAGCATCAATTAACAAGAGGGCCATGATGGCCCAATATCGCTCACCTGATTATAAACCCTGCACAATTTCACCCAAAGGAATAATTTGAACATCTTGGTAGAAAACCACAAGATGAACCTACATACCAATTATCAAAACTCTAGGCAGTCTAGTTTTAGGCAAGAAGATATTAATATGTTTTCCCTATATAAGTCTATGTAAAACGGTGACCCCCGAGTGGGGCCAATTTTGACCCTAGGGGCATAATTTGAAAAATCTTGGTAGAGGACCACTAGATGATGCTACATACCAAATATTAAAGCTCTATGCAGTGTAGTTTTAGACAAGAAGATTTTTATATGTTTTCCCTATATAAGTCTATGTAAGACGGTGACCCCCGGGGCTGGGCCAATTTTGACCCCAGGGGCATAATTTGCACAATCTTGGTAGGGGACCACTAGATGATGCTACATACCAAATATCAAAGCTCTTAGGCATTGTAGTTTTAGACAAGAATATTTTTATATGTTTTCCCTATATAAGTCTAAGTAAAATGGTGACCCCCAGGGTGGGGCCAATTTTGACCCGAGGGGAATAATTTGAACAATCTTTGAAGAGGACCTCTAGCTGAGTCTACATACCAAATATGAAAGCCCTTCTGCCAAGCAATTTCGGAGAAGAAGATTTTTTAAAGTTTTCTCTATATAACTCTATGTAAAACTAAGGGCCCCCGGGGCGGGGCCAATTTTGACCCCAGGGGCATAATTTGAACAATCTTTGTAGAGGACCTCTAGCTGAGTCTACATACCAAATATGAAAGCCCTGGGCCAAGCGGTTTCGGAGAAGAAGATTTTTAAAGGTTTCCCCTATATAACACTATGTAAAACTAAGGGCCCCCGGGGCGGGGCCAATTTTGACCCCAGGGACATAATTTGAACAATCTTTGTAGAGGACCTCTAGTTGAGTCTACATACCAAATATGAAAGGCCTGGGCCATGCAATTTGGAGAAGAAGATTTTTTAAGGTTTTCTCTATATAACTCTATGTAAAACTAAGGGCCCCCGGGGCGGGCCAATTTTGACCCCAGGGGCATAATTTGAACAATCTTTGTAGAGGACCTCCAGCTGAGTCTATATACCAAATATGAAAGCCCTGGGCCAAGTGGTTTCGGAGAAGAAGATTTTTAAAGGTTTCCCCTATATAACTCTATGTAAAACTAAGGGCCCCCGGGGCGGGGCCAATTTTGACCCCAGGGACATAATTTGAACAAACTTTGTAGAGGACCTCTAGCTGAGTCTACATACCAAATATGAAAGCCCTGGGCCAAGCGGTTTCGGAGAAGAAGATTTTTTAAGGTTTCCCCTATATAACTCAATGTAAAACTAAGGGCCCCCGAGGCGGGGCCAATTTTGACCCCAGGGACATAATTTTAACAATCTACGTAGAGGACCCCAAGGTGATGCTACATACCAAATATGAAAGCTATAGGCCTTACGGTTTCAGAGAAGAAGATTTTTGAAGTTTTTTTTTTTGAAAATCTATTTTTAGCCTGTGTGACCTAGTTATGCGACAGACTGGAATTTTTTTAACAACTTTGGTAGAGGTCCACCCAAGGAACATTCCTGTTAAGTTTTATCAAATTTGGCCAAGGGGTTTAGGAGGAGAAGTCGTTTGAAGAAATTGTTGACGGACGCACGACGCACGACGCACGACGGACGACGGACATCTCGGTATGACAAAACCTCACCATGACCACATTGTGGTCAGGTGAGCTAAAAACAGCTAAAGATTGAGCGGTACTTGCCGGGTACTCTTACATATACGGGATGTACTTTAGGCTATATAATATAATCATACTAAATGCACGATCATTATAATCAAGAAAAATCACCGTTAGCAGATGAAATTGCAATTGTTTTGAGTGTAAATTGGTATTCATTTGGTCACGTGATTCTACACACTGATGATTCGAACATCAGTATTGAGAATGTTAAATATGCCCATAACCCCCCCCCCCATCTTTGATGAGGGGTATATTGCTTTGCACAATGTCAGTCTGTCTATCTGTCGGTAGACCAAAATGGTTTCCATTGAATAACTCAAGAATGCTTTGCCCTAGGATCATCAAACTTTGCACAGAGGTTGGCCAGTAACAGTAGATGATTTTGATTTTGAAGTCAAAGTTCAAGGTCATTGTGACCTATACCATTTCTGACAATAAGGCTGCCATGGGGGCTTATGTGTTTTACAAACATACTCTGGTTGTAGAAACATTTGATCAGGCAAGCATGAACATTCATTGGATAATGGCTGTTTGATTGCTATTGACCACAGGTACGAGGGGTGATCAATATATTCGAGGACTTTCCTTCTCAATTTCGAAATATTAGAACTAGAGTAATGAAATTACAATCTGGTGTAGATCAATCAATTATCTCGCGATTTGTTTAATTTACTTTATGATAACGTCATTATTTACTTGATGATGTCACTTTTTGTAACCATGGTGAAGCACGCACCGTCGAGCATCTCGGACGTAACGTTATTTCTGAGAATCGACGTGCTATGAAAATTAACGCCAAACTTATAAAATCCTCGCGATATCTCCATAATAACTTGACTTACTTGTGCATGGATTCTGTGCGCTCACAATTACCCATTTTCATATGATTCCGTTGTTTATGTGATTGTTAGGTCTCTGTCAAACG
Organism: Spisula subtruncata; assembly: GCA_963678985.1. NCBI lineage: Eukaryota > Metazoa > Mollusca > Bivalvia > Venerida > Mactridae > Spisula > Spisula subtruncata. The sequence goes on from OY787678.1 coordinate 16,337,497, forward strand.
CTTGAGTCGATAAATTAAAGATAAACAGCAAAAATAACACTGCGTTAGGGACACTTACCGTTAAATTCTGCGAAATAAGACGCACAGATCTCAACCAAGTGTAACTGGCGAAAACGAACACTAGCATAGGCTACAAAACATTAAATCGTTGACTCGAAATCAAAAGGGTTATATCGATATTGCGTCCTAAACCTGATAGGTCGTGATTTATTCTTAATTGAAATAATCTAATTTTGTAAAACCAACCGCCCTTTTCCTAGTTGTGTTCTCAATAACGCATTGATACTCTTTTTATTCTACCTCACATTGCAGGACTTGCTATTAACTACTTTTTTCAGTAGTAAAATAAAACCAGTCTCATACATGGGACCTGGTATCAGTCTTGAAAGGAGCTATGTGCTGCTTCGACGGTGACGCTTGGAATGACGTCGCGTGACGCTGGACGTCACGCGCCCCGTTTATTAATCGAATAATTTTATTAGTGCATTCGGTCGGAGACATCTAACTCCGAATAATCTTAAATGGCTTTGAGCCTTGTTGCCAATATGAAATTGCTATATGAAAAGTCCTCGAATATATTGATCACCCCTCGTAACTGTATCGTTGAAAGCGAAAAAAAAACGAAAAAAAACTTTTTTTTGAAATTTTATATTTTTATATATTAATTTTCAAAAACATTTTTTTTTCCTTTTCAACAACACAGTTACCTGTGCTACCGACTGCGACAAAAGTAAGTGCATGGTTCCTCCTGGTTTATTTATTCCCTACAAGATCAGCCAATGACAAACCAGCTTCGGAGAGAAGAGACGGTTATATGAAACATGGAATCTGGGTGTGCTACAATAGCTCTTTACAAATAGACTCTTAACTTTTTTACCTATCCAGTGTATAGCAACAACACATTGGAGACTGTCTCTAGCCTTTCAACAAGACCGCACACTCAAGTAATATATTAATGATTGATTGATAGTGAAAAAAGAAATCAAAATCTCGGCCAGAGTCAGACAACCTGTCAAAATCAATGCTAGAATTAAGGGCCTTGGTCAGAGCGCTCAAACCAGTCCCTTCAGTGGTTACAGAGAGACCAACTTACATGCAAGTCCAAAAAGGGGCATCATTCTGAAACAAGATGGCCCAAAGGGCCCTAGGTCGCTCACCTGTTGGACATTGGTCTAGGTATCAATACAACTTATATTCTGACCAAGTTTCATGAAGATTGGATCAAAACGGTGACCTCTGGAGTGTACACAAGGTTTTTCTAAGATTTGACCTAGTGACCTAGTTTTCGACCCCACATGACTCAGTTTCAAACTTGGCCTAGATTTCATGGAGAACTGCATTTTGACCAAGTTTCATGATGACTGGATTAAAACTGTTGCCTCTATAGAGTGTACACAAGCAAATTGTTGACGGACGAAGAGTGATCACAAAAGTTCAACTTTGTGACAGGTGAGCTAAAAAATCTGGTATATCAGCTTAGATATTCAAAGTGAATAAATGTGTGAAGTTTCAAACCTTTGCCTTCGGTGGTTACAGAATAATTTACTAGAATTTTCTCCGATAGGTTGAGCTTAAAAATTAAACCAAGGTGATGATGCTTCCTTCAGTGGCAGGTTAAACAGTCGACTTGCCACTCGATGATCATGGGTAAATGAACAGCTGGTTGAAATGACATCCGTCTATAGGAAGACTTTAACTTGGCCCTTATTATTTCATACTGGTATACATACTAACACAAAATACTGGATACATTTGACACATTTTATTCACTTTGCTTCAAAAACATGGACAAATATTAGTAGTATATAGTACTGGTTAATTGCCTTATCCACAATCAAGGGTGATTTCTGCAGGGTTTCAAGGACACTGCAGCCACTGGCGACTTATTCTGTTATAGGTACACTGGGTGCGGCTTGGTTTTACTGCCTGTTAATTAGTGCACCGTCGCTCAGGGGATGTTTTTCTTTTCATCTCTTTTTCCTAATGTCAAACGTTGATTATTTATTCCTATAACGCCTTCTAGAAATGAGGTCAGGGTTGTCGTTTAAGCACTACCATTTTGAATATTAACAAACCAAGGATGAAGAATGATATGACGTAGGACAATATAAGGCGATTAACCTGTATAATATACTTACTGATATAACAATGGACATACAGTAAAACATGTGCATAATGGCTACATAATTTGTACAAGACAGTGACCCTTAAACCGGGCCCTAATTGACTGGAATTCCTTACAAGTATATATTTACAGATAAAGTGCAAACAAATTCGCCAGTAACAGCTGTTACTGTAAAATAATTTATTTTTGTGGAGGATTATATTTCGAGGATTTTTCAGTTGACACCTTCAATCATGAAATCAAATCCCATCGAATACTAATTTTGACCCTTGTATATATTACCTGAAATGCAAATTCCGCAAATTAACGTGCCATCAAAATGGTCTTTTTTACCAAAAACCACGAAATTTTGTTCCGTCGAAATTAAATGATTTTACAGTAATTTATTCATACATACAGGTTTGGAGCAGGTTAATATTTTTGGACTAATAATTACTAGAGTAAAATTCTAATGGAAAATAAGTGACCCCTAAATTGGGCCCTAACTCACTGATTTTCTAACTAATACTAAAATACAGTTCTAATGCCTTACAAAGTTGAGGTAATAGGTCACATAATTGTTATATTTTTTTAACTTGTCTTTTAAACAAAGTCATGCGTCTGATTCCTACATTCTATGTGCACCCAGTCTTTTTAACTCTAGTATGATAGAGCATTGAAAAATGAATACATAACACATTGTACATTTATACGTAACAAAATTGAACAAATAGCTAAAAACCTCAATTCAAATAATCAATTCAAATAATCATAACATATCGAGTTGATTTGCATAAAAGTATGGTTCACAAAATAAGGAATTACATGTAGTGTAAAATCAACATGCAAACCATAGATAACTTTTTTTTAATGCCGAGCTTAGCCTTTATTTGCCAGCAAGCATTCTGCTGAAATATGACAGGCATATATGTGCCTCCACCTGGATTTGAACCAATGTTTCCCGATTAGACGGCAAGCGCACTAACCGTTAAGCTACGGATACACATAAAAAATTTGTGAAAGTTTGGCTTAGACAAAGTATCCGTGTTTATCGTATAAATACTATGTCAGTATAGTATAAAAATTGATAATATCTGAAAAAACAAATATCCTCAAGTTAAATCTGGTTTTTGTTTATTTTATTTCATCATAATACGCCAAAACGACTACAAACATCTGCTTACAAGAAAAATTATTTGAACTAAATGTAGATTTTTTAAAATTTCAATGACTTTTATGTACATATACCAACTAAGATGGTTTGTAGCAAAAGAGCCATTTCATCATTGAAAACATATGAAAGTTCTCAAAAATTATAAAATATTTATAGATAAATTGCATGATATAAATAAATAACTTAAGCGTAATATGCTAATACTGTAAAATCATTAATTTTCGTGGGGGATTAAATTTCGTGGATTTCGTAGTTCACCTAAAGCACGAACTTTAATCCCAACGAACATTGATTTTGACCCTTGTTTTTAATAATTACCTGAAATGCAAAATCCACGAATTCAAGTCCCAACGAAAATGTCTTTTTTACCAAAACCACGAAATTTCGTCCCAACGAAATTAATTGATTTTACAGTACGTATAATTGCAAAGAGGGCAAACTCAAATATAATCGCAAGCAATGTATAAATAAAGCAAAAAATAATTTCTAAATTGTGTGTGTTGGTTACTCTATTTTTATAAGAGAAAGTATCATATTCTGGAATTTCGCTTAAATGACTTTGAAAGGTGCGGCTAAAAAGCATGTGAAATTTTGCAGGTAAAAAGGGTATATGGAATTATGGGATGACAAGAAAGAATGTGAAATGTTGCTGGACTTTTGTATGGGATGAGCAAATATAGGTATGCATTATTTTGCTGAATTTTGAATGAGGGATGGTCAGGAAATATGTATTTTTATTACTTCTTTTAAGGGATGGTCAGAAAGTTTGTAGACTTGCTCGTGTTGCATGGAAGGACCAGAAAGTCTGCAAAATTGGTCTTCTTTGAAAGGGATGGGCAGAAAATAAGATTTATTATTCCTCAGCAATTTTGAGATTTTCTCAGTTCTCCAAGTAATGAGACCATTGTAATTTGAACTGTGACATTAAGGAATGTTGGAAGAAGGAAAAATGACGTAGAAATTTTCTAAAATGTAGTTTGCACTGAGTAAACATCTAAATAGATCAAACAATTACGTCGAAAGACACCAAACTTAGAAACAATTGTCGAAAATTGTGTTAGGAGCAGAAAATTGAAGCCATAAATAAATAATCTAAATGTATTAAACAAGCGTAGGATGTTTCTACAGAATAGATAATTGGAAACAAATTATGTTTCAATATGGAGGGTTACTACGCACATCAATAAATGCACCAAATATTGACAAAACAGTTGTCATGGCAACAAATAAAAAACTAAAATTTATGACATCAGAATACACAATGTTAAATAGTTTTTGTTCCATCATATTCATTTCAAGTTTTTAAATATTGTCTTATTTTCACTAAATTAATAAATTAAAATTAAATTAAGGACTCAGTGCAAAACTATGGTACATGCCTCTAAAAATTTATGTAGATACCATCGTTTTGCACTGAGCCCTAAATTTGGGCTCGATTTTTTCAGGGGATCCACTAGATTCAAAATCTGAAGGATTAATTTTGATACCTTTGACCAGGTTTTTACCATTTATAGGCAAAATACTGATAATTTTAAAAAAGAAAATGACCCTTCAAAAATCCAAAATCGTGAAGGTCAAAATGGTCTTTTTAGAAATTTCAAGGGTCAAAACTTATACTCTTGAGTCAAACTACAGTAAAGTTCCGCTAATAAGACCACCTGGATTATTTAGAAATCATGCAGATTTTTGCCTGTTTGAGTACCCAAAGTATTAAATTTAGAACAAAAAAGGTCCGCTAATAAGACCCAATTCGCTATTAACTTGATTTTGTTCATTTTCATACTCTTCAGATAAATAGCAAATTAAACTAAATTACCCCCCGGAACCCTATTCTTATGGATGTATTGATTCATTCAATCATTTACTAATTTCATAAGTCAGTACTTTCGTGTGGGTTTGACTCTACTGATGAGTTCCGTGTATGTCCCAATTTTGTACTTTTAACTTCTTTGTTAGAAATGCTCATTTTTGTATTACTGGATGACTTGACCATCGCCGAGCTGTGTTTTCCTTGATGCGGAGAGGCATCGCTACTGTCTTTAGATTTTGAATATGAAGTCAATTCCATAGCGTCTACGCTCGTTCGTTGCTGCCCTCGAATTACCGCCACCTGCAGACTGTCCGACGAGGTGTCACCATTTGTTGCTGGATTATTCAAAGTTTTGGATTCTTTGCGAACTTTTTCTGCTTTCTCTTTTCTCAGCTGTTTTTTAGCTTTTTGTTTCGTGATTCCGTCATCTTCGGAAATAGTTGGCAGCTTGCCAGCTTCATCCGGCTGTAGCGGGATGTCATCTGTAAATGGAAAGTTGAATTCAGTAAGCATTAAGTATTGTGCAGACTTTATCATTCAGTGACATCTACTTTCACTGATAAAAAAAATGTTTGTGTAAGACAACAGTTTTAAGACCATGTAAGTGGAAATGACTCTTTATAGGATAAAATTAATACCATCAAAAGCAATTTTAACATAACTTAATAATGAATTTTCTATACTCATTCATACAAGGTACATAAGATGGAAGGTTTTTTATGTTAAGTAAAGATTGGAACCCAGAGATTTTAAAATCAGAGCTTATGCTCAGTAAAAATTTGGAAACCTGATTTTAAAATCTTATGCTCAGTAAAAATTTGGAAACCTGATTTTAAAATATTTTTATGCTCAGTAAAAGTTGAAGCACAGATTTTAAAATATTATGCTCAGTAAAAGTTGGAGCACAGATTTTAAAATCTTATGCTCAGTAAAAATTGAAACACAGATATTAAAATCTTAAGCTCAGTAAAAGTTGAAACACAGATATTAAAATCTTATGCTCAGTAAAAGTTGAAACACAGATATTAAAATCTTATGCTCAGTAAAAATTGAAACACAGATCTTAAAATCTTAAGCTCAGTAAAAGTTGAAACACAGATATTAAAATCTTATGCTCAGTAAAAATTTGGAAACCTGATTTTATAATTAATATGATAATCAGTAACATCAGGGCTTTCATTTGACTCGTAGCTATGGGTTTTGACGCACAAGTTTTGCAAAATACCCCATTTTGACGCTTGGAAAATCCTCTGTGTGCATCATTTTGACCCTTCAATATCCACCCCTGTGCGTCACCCCTATATAAAAAATCCAATCACCATGCGCAATCATGAAAATTGGTACGGTGCATGTATAAAAGAAATGTGTTAATTGTGTAATGAACAAAGTGACACATTGTTTATTGACCAGATATGTCAAGCACCCGTATAATAAATTACATTGGAGGCAGAGTATATCATTTGCTTTCAGCCAATGAGATGTGCCTTGCTGTCACAACAAGCACTACCCACATCACAGATATATATAAGAATGTCCATGCCCACATGGATTTTTAAATTGACAAGCGCAACTTATGTAAAATCTTGTTAATTTCAACAGAAAAGTTATTCTTAGACTAGTTAATTTCAACAGCAAAATCTATTTAATCATTTAACACACACTAAGACTTGTTGTAAATATCTTTAAGTTTATACACTTATATGTCAGCTCCAATTCACTAAAGCATGTGTTTAATGTGTATTTGTAATAAGCATGTGTATTTCGCTGTAACCATAAACAATCACATTTTAAAATTAACTTGATTCTTCTTAGTACCGCAAATCACCAAGGAAACATGTAGCCTCACACCAGTTACACATCTAAATGATGTAATTATGTAAAACTCACATAATTGTCTAGTATTGACCAGCATACAAGCTATTTTTTGATGAGATCAAAAAGTCTTCATTGAAATGAGTTGATCACATTTGGAAATGTTTGGTGTTTTACAAATAATTAAAATGTCATCAACATAAAAGGTCAAATGTTTGTAAATTTGGAGAATAAGCAGTATTGATTAGGGATTGGGAATTGCCTGATTACCCATATGAGTACAATATGGACATACATGAGTAAAGTTTAAATGACATAGATTGTGTGGGCATTTCCTTTGAAGACTCAGTTTGTACTAGTTACTTCTCACCCAGCTGTTTTTTAGTGCTCAGAAAGATGAAGCTAAACTAGTGAATTTATGACAAGGTCAGGAGCTATAGATAAAACAAAATAAGCATGTCGCGGATAAAAATCCGTATTTTGAATCGACTCTTAGAACTTTGATGTCAAGAGTCATTTTGACTCTTGGAATTTTGGGGCCAAGAGTCATGATTCTTGGGTTTTGAAACCTAGTGAAAGCCCTGAACATAACATTCCAGAGCCTTTTATTAAATCCAACATTATACAAACCTGGTAATTTTTTAGTTCTAAATGATGCATTAGTGATGGCTGTTTTGGAGAGTGTGTAGTTGGAGGAAGCAGGTGATAACGCCAAGCTCAGACCAATAGGACCGTCGTCCGGCACGCCACTCGGATTGTCACGTAGTGAGTTCCTTATGGCATTGGTTACCTGAAATAAAATGGAACAGGTCTGCATGAAATATCACAACTAACCTCCATTTGTTTGTTTAATGAATGAATAAATGCTGCACCTAAAAGAAATATAGGAAAAACAAGACATTCAATAAATGCTTATTAAGTTAATCAACTGCCCCAAGGACATAATTATTTAATTCAAATTTTAGCTTAAATAGTATTTATTCATTTATTCAGCAAATATTTTACTATATGTGTGGTTATAAATTACAGGTGATAAAGGATTGGCTATTGGATATAAATCCCACTCAAATTTTGATTGCAATTCTTGATTGATTAAAATACTAGTAATACATGGAAGAATATGGTACCGTAAATGATCCATCATAAGTCACACACAACCATAAGTCTATGCTAGAATTTTGTCTAAACCCTTTCAAAGGTCACCTGTAGACTTTTCAATTTTTATGAAAGTTGAATTCATGTGCCCAGTGTCAAAGGTGGAGGAATGTAGTCATTTTCAGACAAAATCGGGAGGAGTGTAGTAATACTTACCAACATCACATCTGAATACAGTTCATAACATGCTCTATAATGTATATCTGTAATAGCTTGAGCACCAGGACCAGCCTGTCCATTGAACCTGAAAGTACACACAATGCTGCTTTACCATTGGTTAAATCTAAAGTTAGCCCCCCCAAAAAAAACAACCAATTAAAAGATATTCTAAACAACCAATCAGAATTCTCCAAATGCTGCTTTACCATTAGTTAATTTAAGTTTGACCTATAAACACCCAATCAGCAGACACACAACAACCAATCAGAATTCTCAAAATGCTGTTTTACCATTGCTTAATTTTAAGTTTGACCTACAAACAACCGATCAGCAGACACTCAACAACCAATCAGAATTTTCAAAATGCTGTTTTACCATGGGTTTATTTTAAAATTGACTTCCAAAACAACAAATCGGTAAAGATTTTCAACATCTTTTACCATGCAGTGCCTTTCCTTTTGCCAATTTCTTAGACTGACTTCCCAAATCACCAACCAAGAGGCAATATCAAAATGCTGCTTTTCCATTGGTTAAGTCAAGGATAATTAAATAAGTTTATATTTAAAAGTCTGACTGACTGACAGAGAGCAAACCTAGCTATAGTCTCCTCTGGTAGAGGACTAGTAATCAAACTTTAAGTCAGTCACCCAGAGGTTGTACTATAAGGATATGAAGTTCATCGCTATTGTACTATATCGCTCATAAATTTGAACCTCTGACACATATCCAAGACATAAGGGCAATGACATAGACCACACATTTCCTAGAAAATCAACAAAGCACGAAAGGGCAGTAGGGTCATATAAGTTGCCTTTGATCTCAGTAAGAATTCCAAAGATCATATTGATTTCACTGCAAAACCCAATTTTATACAGCACATGTGATAAAATATTTAAGAAGAGCCATGGAACAAATTTTTCATTTTCATCGCCATGGAAACCAAAAATTTTTTGCTTATCTGACAAATAAATCTAATGGATATCTTTTTCCATTTTCCTCATTACACAAGGAACATGACCAGCTGTGATCCGGAGCTCTCCTCTCTCCCTGCCACGCCCGTTTCTGTGGTTTATATCTGACACTGATGACTTTTAACAATATCTAGAAGAAATTCTAACCTATATCAGGTAATGTGTATCATATTTTGAACTATGTTAAACTTTGATGAAGGTTATGACCCGCATTTTTCCCCCGTGTGTTCCACCTATTATATTTTAGTTGTACTTTAAACTTTGTATAGTGAAAATGATTTACCGGTACGTTAGACTTTAATCAGCAAAAAAGGCAAGTCGTGAAAGAAGCATAAACAAAAATATATAAGCAGGGTTCATGACTGGTTTTCTGCTATCATATTTGAACTACAAGTTGGTGGTTTCCTGGAAATGATCTGTGGTATACTCGAGTCAGCATAAAAAGAGAAATTGGAAGCTGAGTTCATGACCGGTTTATGGCTATCATATTTAAACTACATTTCGCTGGATTAGAATGGGAAGGTTGTAAGTACAAAATCAATTATTTTATGAAAAACTGTCTGAAATTTACAAAATCAATATTTTGCGAAAAAGAGTCTGAAATTTACTCCTTACTTATGTAAAAACAAGCTTATGTAACTTGAGTTTGGTCAACATGACAAGTTCCGATTTTTATGAAAATAGGCTCATAAAAAGTGTCTTTTGATGCAGTTTAAAATATGTATCAGTCTTATAAGGTATACTACGACCTTCTCATTCTAAGCCAGCGATCTGTATAATGAAAATGATTTAGATAAGTCTCAAGGTCAGCAAAAAGGAATCAAGAAATAAGAAACAGGGTCCATGACTGGTGTACTGCTGTCATATTTAAACTTTGGAAATGATCTTTGTAAGCCTTAAAAGACATGAGGAAATCGGACAGGGAAGGCATCACTCAACTTAACCAGCAGAGCAAAGAAAACAGTAACCACATAACAGAACTACACAGAGCAATGCCCACACACAACCCAAAGAAATTATTAAAAGCCCAAGTCCCCACCGCAAGTCGGCAAAACAGCATACATGAAATAAGAAGTTGAATTCCAGACAGGTATTTTCCGTGGTTCATGTGAAGTTTTCCTCTACCATTTTTTTCAACGATGTTTGTATAGTGAAAATGATTTACGTAATACCTATAAAGTTTGCAAAAAAAGCGTAAGTGGAAGTGGTATTCACAACTAGACTTAGTATTCTGCTATAAGAATCTAAACATTTTATGTATACTGGTATTAGAAATGGTTCACATATTACTCCAGTCAACAAAAAGCGTAATTAGAAGACGAAGTCATGACGAGTAATCTGAGTTCAAAAAGGTACACAGCACCGCAGATGAACCAATAAATGAGCGGATAATGAAAGTGTACCTATAACCCTTGTACCTATATCATGTTGATTATATACCGGTGCTCATCAAATTTGCACTTGAATCTAATATGTCACTGCAGCTACCAACTGAGCAGACGCAAGGCATGTAGTACAGACTTAACTATATGTACTTTATATTTACCTCAGCTAGAAACTGAGAAGATGCAAGGCATGTCGTACAGACTTTAGTTTTTTGCACTTTTACCGCAGCTAGAAACTGTGGAGTAATAGGTATGCAGTACAAACATTAACGTTTTGCACTTATATTTACCGCAGTTAGCGACTGTAAAGTGACAAGAGACGTAGAACAGACTGAACAACTTGCCCTTATTTTTAACATCGCTGGAATCTGTGGAGACATAAGGCACGCAGTACAGACAGTAACTTTTAGCACTTTTATTTACCACTGCAACATACCAAGTTTCATCATGAAGCCTAGCTTGAAAACTATTTGAGTTATGGCAGGATCTAGATTTCTTGACTGACAGACAGACTTCGCTGTATCGCATTGCGCATACTTACATAATGTAGTATAGACAAGACAACATGTCTATAAGTAGAGCCGGACTGATGCTGATACGTGGATAGAGTTCACCGCTCTGATTACTTGACTGTCTCATCACATCTACTGAGTTAGCACTCGTCAAATTGACATCATTATTCAAGTCATCCTCATGTATTAGATTATTGAAACCAGTCGTTACTATCCTATAAGAAATAAAATGTTAAACCAGTCATTACTATCCTGCAAGAAATAGAACTTGAAACCAGTCGTTACTATCCTGTAAGAAATATAATGTTAACCAGTCATTACTATCCTGCAAGAAATAGAACTTTAAACCAGTCGTTACTATCCTGTAAGAAATAGAACTTTAAACCAGTCGTTACTATCCTGCAAGAAATAGAACTTTAAACCAGTCATTACTATCCTGTAAGAAATAGAATGTTAAACCAGTTGTTACTATCATGCAAGAAATAGAATGTTAAACCAGTCGTTACTATCATGCAAGAAATAGAATGTTAAACCAGTCGTTACTATCATGCAAGAAATAGAATGTTAAACCAGTCGTTACTATCATGTAAGAAATAGAATTTTAAACCAGTCGTTACTATCATGCAAGAAATAGAATGTTAAACCAGTCGTTACTATCATGCAAGAAATAGAATGTTAAACCAGTCGTTACTATCCTGTAAGAAATAAAATGTTAAACCAGTCGTTACTACCCTGTAAGAAATAAAATGTTAAACCAGTCGTTACTATCCTGTAAGAAATAGAATGTTAAACCAGTCGTTACTATCCTGTAAGAAATAGAACTTTAAACCAGTCGTTACTATCCTGTATGAAATAGAATTTTTATGTCAAACATGGGAAACCAATTTTGAAGATCAAGGACCCAACCATAGTTAAGTTATTTGATCTTAAGCAATTGGTTTATTCATTCATGTTGAAGGTCACAGTAACTATGACTTTTGACCAACCCACCTTATTGTCAATAGAAGTATCTGCTGTTACTGACCAAAACTTCATTTTAAGTTTGAGGAACCATTGGCCAAGCATTTTAAATAATTGTAGGCAAGCAAAGCTTCAACTGTAACATCAACATTTTGATTGGCTGATAGAACATGGCACCAATTTCAGACATGACATCACGTCTGTTAGGAGCAAACTTATATGATTAAATATATCATTTAACCAGAGCATATCAGCGCTTTCATTGGTTCAGGATGAAGGTTATATTCTAAGGTAATAAACATCGTGCAAAGAACTATAACTGTCATGAGGCAACCTAGTTTCAAACACTCTTTACAAGAGAAGATACAATTGTTCTAGATTACAAAAAAAAGTTTTTTTTCTCCACAAAGGCACCTGCTCCTGTCGCCATGACAATATCAAATTAATCCAGCAAAATCTAAGCAGATGAATCATGTCAGAAAAAGAGTTATTCTTTGTATGATTATAAATTCAAAGAAAAGTGGGAAAGTCTTAGTTCCATATAGATATTTCTAATAATCCCTACTTCCAACACCTGCCTACGTAAGTCCCGCCTACTTTTTTATAAAAGAACAAGACGGTTCATTTGGTTGCTCACCTGTCATAGAATGCACCTATGGTGATCTAAGAAATCATTTAAACTTTTAAGAGACAAGTATCAAGAAGATTGGATCAAAACTGTGACTTCTGTAGAAAGAACACAATGTTTTTTCTAACATTCAATCTAGTGACCTAGTTCTAAAACAGGTCATTGACTTAGTTTTAAAACCGGCATGACCCATTTCAGAACTTTGCCTAGATTTCATTGAAAGTAACGTTCAGACAAAGTTTCATGAGCATTGAACCAAAACTGTGACTTCTTGAGTTTTATCTAAGATTTGGCTTAGTGACCTAGCTTTAAAACCAAAATCAATCAGTCACTTGGTCTAGCTTTCAGGGATAGAAACAAGATTAAGTTTCATAAAGATTGGATCAAACTTGTTACCTCTAGAAAAGCACTAAAGCTAATTGTTGAAGGACGATATACTAAATAAAGCCATAGCATGTGTTAACATGATCTTACACACATCGAATAAATCACAAAGAAAGAAATGTAAAAAAAAATTAATCATCATTTTCCATAATAGTTATACAATGTATCACAATAAAAGATACATGTATATGATATTGTCATGTATTTCCTTTCTTGACATTTTCCAGTGAAGACATATCAAATGACGAAACTTTGAAATAGATGGAGTTTGTTTTGTTTTAACCCATTCTATGTGTAGATTGTAAAATTATGCTGTCTGGGTGTTCAAACTCAAGCAAGCATCTGTAAATTGACAAATAATGCCGTAATAAAACAAATTTTAAAAATACACAAACCTGGAACACATTTTGCAGAATGTTTTGTGAGATCTTGCTGAAAGATTGGATATGTTGCCATGGTAACACTGTAGAAGGTACGCCAATATGCTGTGACGATTCTGTCCGTTGACTGCTTCGTACTGAGGATAGGGGCCATCTTGGTAGGTTGTCGGTTCAGCATTGTACCGTAATAATGTGGACTCCAACAGGGGAGAGCAGCTGATGGTTTGTGGCTAAAAATAGAAATGATCAGAATATGATTTCTAACCCATAATTTTTGGACAGGGGTTTACTGAGGTCTGATGCTCAATCCTGATAAAAAGTCACAAGTCTGGTTCATGTGCCATTAGCACGCAATCCTACACTTTAACTTAAGGTTTCAAACATAGTTTCAATGTTAAGATTTGGCTTGTGGAGCTTCAAATGTCCTTAACTTTGTCAATTCTTTTAATTTTTTCATCAAATAACTTTTATTTTGTACAAACCCTGATGATTTCTAAATAATACTAAACATTTTATAATGATACATTAAATATGATTTGTTGAATTCTTGCTGGCGTGTGTGTACTTAATTGAAAGAATAGCCAACAATTCCCAGTCAAATATAGACCTAATATGAAAGATTGATTAAATTCTAGCTGACGGGTCAGTGTACTTAATTGACAGAATAGCTAAAATCTCCCACTCATATTTCTAACAAAAATTTATTATTAGTGTTTCTATCATAGTATATGTATATTCTCAGACAAAGACCTTAAATATGTATTTTAGGTCTTTGCCTCAGGCAAGCATTAAAGTGTTAAAGGAATAAGGATTATAACTAAATTTCATCTTCCCCCTTAAAATGTCTCTTATCTTAAAACAACATTGATTTTTATCATACATTTTATAATTTTCCGTATATTTCTTGCATTTTATGACTTCGTACTAAGATACATCAATTCTGCAGGCCTTACCAATCCCAGAACAACAAAACTCTAGCTCCCTATAACAACAGCGTATTTGATTCAATTAAAATACTGTACGGAACAAAAGCGCTCAAATAAAACCTCTATCACATGGCTAAGACAGTAACTACAGAAGATTCCCGCTCTAAATGATCTAAGAGCTTGCTTCTTAAACTGCAAGCTTCCTGGAGACACGGATTGATTTTTCCCTTCTAAAGCACCTGCCTCACTTCCTTAACAGACTGGTTCAGTACCACTAGAAAATAATCAGACTGGTTTGACTTTTGTAATTTCTCTTTGCAAGATTTATTAGTTAATTTGAAGTGAAAATTAGATTGGTAGGGCTTCATATATAATTTAGACTGCCTCAATTATATGTTTGGTGATGTATTGGCATTAGGAGGGGGGAGATTTTCTCTCTCAATGATACAGCCTGCGGTACATTCTAACAATGATGTACGGCACCGACCAATCACACGTCAATATTGATGCAATACGTAGAATCTCTGGATACTTTACACAATATACATGTACCTACATTCATACCTATATACAACGTAGGTCCATATATGGTACATGTACATTCAACTATATTAAAATACACTCAAATATATTAAAATACACTCAAATACATTACAAGAGGGCCATGATGGCCCTATATCGCTCACCTGATTATAAATGAAGCCCTGCACAATTTAGACAATCATAAATATAGAAACTGGTGACCCCCGGGGCGGGGCCAATTTTGACCTCAGGGGCATAATATGAACAATCTTTGTAGGGGACCACTAGATGATGCTACATACCAAATATCAAAGCTCTAGGCATTGTAGTTTTAGAGAAGAAGATTTTTATATGTTTTCCCTATATAAGTCTATGTAAAACGGTAACCCCCGGGGCGGGGCCAATTTTGACCTCAGGGGCATAATATGAACAATCTCGGTAGGGGACCACTAGATGATGCTACATACCAAATATCAAAGCTCTAGGCATTGTAGTTTTAGAGTAGAAGATTTTTATATGTTTTCCCTATATAAGTCTATGTAAAACGGTGACCCCGGGGCGGGGCCAATTTTGACTCCAGGGGCATAATATGAACAATCTTGGTAGGGGACCACTAGATGATGCTACATATCAAATATCAAAGCTCTAGGCATTGTAGTTTTAGAGAAGTAGATTTTTATATGTTTTCCCTATATAAGTCTATGTAAAACGGTGACCCCCGGGGCGGGGCCAATTGTGACCCCAGGGGCATAATTTGAACAATCTTGGTAGGGGACCACTAGATGATGCTACATACAAAATATCAAAGCTGTAGGCATTTTAGTTTTAGAGGAGAAGATTTTTATATGTTTTCCCTATATAAGTCTATGTAAAACGGTGACCCCCGGGGCGGGGCCAATTTTGACCCCAGAGCCATAATTTGAACAATCTTGGTAGGGGACCACTAGATGATGCTACATACCAAATATCAAAGCTCTAGGCATTGTAGTTTTAGAGAAGAAGATTTTTACATGTTTTCCCTATATAAGTCTATGTAAAACGATTAGTAAGGTTGCATAAGACTATAATTACAGCTTAATAATTGTTTAATAGTTTGTAAACATACAATCACTGTAAACGATGATAACCCTAATATCCACATTCTGCATTTAATTTAAATTAAAGCCTCAAAGCTGCTAACAAGTACACATTTCGTAGTTCTACAACTAAAATATAGTAAGAGAGACAACTCTTACATGATCACAACCAGTAGAATTACAGAGTACACTCCCTTTGATGAAATGAAAAACAAGGTTTTTTTATTACTTGACCTAGTAGCCTAATTTTTGACCTCAGATGACCCAATATCGAACTTGACCTAGATTTTGTTAAGATGATCATTGTGACCAAGTTTCATAAAGATTAGGCCAAAATTGTGACCACTAGAGAGGACACAACCCAATTGTTGACAGACGGACGGACGGACGGACGGACGACGGACGAAGAGTGATCACAAAAGCTCACTCTGTCACTTTGTGACAGGTGAGCTAAAAATATACACTCAAATATATTAAATGACATTCAAATATATGAAAAAAACTCTCAAATATATTAAAATACACTCAAATACCGGTATATTAAAATACATTAAAATATATCAAAATTCATTCAAATACATTCCAGTTATTGTTCAAACATTAAAGTTCAAATACTTATATTATCAATAGTGCATTTTAAACATTTATTAAAAATTTGACAGGATTCATTATTATAGTACTGATGGTTAATATTCATACCAAGTTTCATGAAATACTTCTCAGACGGCCAGATCCTGACTGAAACACACATACAGACAAATCAACAATATCATTTCAAAACCCACATTCTAATTTCATACAATAGCCCCCTCCCCTTCCAGATTTCATAAGAACTGACACCAAAAACAACTGAACGACTTCTGATTTCATAACGACAAAAACAAGATTTAACTTTACTTGAGTGTCCTTAATTCTTCTAACTTTAAATGCAAAAACATTTTGTCTCAAATCAGGGAATTTTATGACTTTGTAACCAAATTTTTTTTTGGGAAAAAAATTTCTCAAAATATCAAACATAAAGCATATTTTTTTCATTTTGAAAACAGAAACATTAAAAAAATATCTTAAGATGATTCAAAGCATTGAACATCTTAAAAATATCATTCAAAGCCCTCTCCAATATAAAGACAATGGGATTTCTCAAAAGACGTTTTCTTAACTAATTGTCGAGCTTTCTCGACAAAGCAAGGGGGCAAATCAATACGTAGTCTTCTCATACTTCAGCACTGAAGAGTTAATAGACTCAGCGTTCAATATATAATCCTTGGCGTAAATTAACTCTTGTGTATAATTACCAAGAAACCAAAGGTTGATATTTTTCGTGATCTCAAATTTATCCGATAAGTTTAAACATGGATAACATATAGCTAAAGTAAACTACAGTACATAGTAGGTATTAATGATATCATTTTATAAAGCAGAAATACTTAGAAATATTTGGCTTGGAGTTTCTTTGCATGGTAACCATATCCCACAAAAATGAGCACTCACCCACACATATCCACCAAAGAGTGCATAAAATAATAATAAAGATGTATCTACCAAATGGTAGCCCATTTAGCTTAGTCGTTACAGTGCAAGACTTCTGATCTCTGGGTTGTAGGTTTGAGTCCTGAGGGCTGACCAACTAAATTTATTAATAGACCTTCGAATGAGACTTTAAACCTAGGCATGCATTGGTGCTATACACTTGGCATGTAAAAGAACCAGTGGTGTCTCTGGAATGAAAACACCTCCTCCTGTATCTGCACTATCCCCAAAAACCTTAAATGACTATTAAAACTCTTCTCAGGGCCTCACCAAAGCAAATGAAACAAATGGTTCACACATCCACCAAACAGTGCAGACCTCAGAACATATTTATAAAACATGCATGCACTCATTGGCAGCCAGATAGAAGGAAACGGTAAAGGTCACAGTGACCTTGACCTTTGACCCACTCACTTTAAAATCACAAGAGGTCATCTACTGCTGCTAAGCAACCTCAATGTTAAGTTTGATTATCCTAGGGCAAGGGATTCTTGAGTTATTGAATAGTAATTATTTGGTCTACTGACTAACCAATGGGACCGTATAACAAACATGATTGTGCAAAGCAATATACCCCTCATCAAAGATGGGAAGTGGGATAATTATGCAATGCTCTGGGCTTTCACAAGCCAAAATCATCATTCTTTCAAACAAATTTCTTAATTTGATTTAATTACAATTAACTAATTTTTGGCCGATAGCTAAACAAATATGGCATTTAAAGAATATTTCATTTCAGGAAATGTTAGTATTTGTTTATAAAAAGACATTTATATAACATTAATTTGAAAAACATTTAGCAGTCAATTAAACTTAAAAGACAATGAGGCAGATTTGATTTCAGTATACTGTAAAATCATTAATATTCAAGCAGATTTAATTTCGTGGATTTCATCCCAGTGATCTCAATCAGGAATCAAATCCCTATGAATATAAATGATTCTATAGTATCTGACATCCTCGAAATTACCTCTCCACGAAAGGGTCTCTTTTACCAAAACTATGAAAATTTGTCCCATCAAAAATAAATGATTTTCCAGTATATTTATTTAATTAATGTGCATAGAGGGACTGACTGATACAAAACTATGGTAACTTTTTCTACATCGGAACCGTACTAAAAGTCAAAATGTTTATTTTCATTTAGATTCTCAAGCATGTCGTTTGCAACATCTGACAGTCCCTGACAGTGTGCAAGGTGGGCTGAGAATACAGTAATACATTATTTAAATATAATTAAAATATCTTCGTTTTTCAAGTATTGTTGGACTTCAAAGGGAAGCATAATTAAGTCACAAAGCAAACTCTTTTGTTTGAAGTTTTTATTTTGAGGTTTGTCAAAACATTTTAAAAAAGCGGCAGCATCTAAATTCAATTTTTTCTCAGCCCTGTCTGTCTAAAATATGTCTAACAGACATCGACAGCAAAACACGCCAGTATTGTTTTCCTTGCCAACGTTACCAGCCAACTTTTATATATGTTTCGTGTTTCCCTGGTTACCAAATTAACTTGAATATAAATAATAAATGAGCTAACCTTATGAAAACTGTCATTCTTGATTTTCGGGCAAAGTTATAAATTCTTCATCCTACGATTCGGAGAGATTCGGTGAGATTGCGAGATTTCACACGTTATTATATATGAAACTTCCCAAGAATATAACGTCTGAGAAATGAGTTAACGGAAATAAAACGGCAAAATTAGAACAAAATCCATATCTGTAATGATTTTCTTTCTGTCTTAGAGAATCGGAAGTAGAGTTATGAGAAATTGGAATTCAGAAATCAGTACTTTTAAGGATTATGAAAAGCGGTTAAAAAAGTCGACCATATTTAAAAGATGTCATATTTTATGAAAATTAGTAGTAGTTCATGCACTTATATATAATGTAGCGTTAAATTAACAGAATATGAATTCAAAGAGAGAAGAACGAAAATTCCCAACAATGCAAACAACTTGATGGTTTAGAATCAGAAGGTCGTAACTACCTCTTACGACCTTATAGGACTCATACATATTTGAAATCTGCTTCACAAGGTGCTTCTTATGAGCATATTTTCATGAAAATCTGAAATTGTCATGTTGACCAAAATCAAGTTTTAACAACTTGTTTTCCAATAGGTAAAGAGTAAATTACAGACAGTTTTCTCTTGTTTTCTCAATATATTGATTTGGTAGTTACGACCTTCTTGTTCTAAGCCAGCTAACTGTAAACGGTTAAAGAAGACAACCATATTTTAATATGAAAAAAGTTGTAGTTTGATCATGCAATATGTAGCCTATAGGTTTAAATGAAATGAATATGAATTCAAAGAGAATTATATTAAATATTGACCAAACTAAATACATCCTGAATGCATGTTTTAAAATTCCCTATAACTATAATTCCCACCCTTCTTTTTCAAATGGGATGGTTCCTAACTTAGTATTTATTTACTTGATTTATAAAAATGTTCCAAATCTTTGTATAGTCAATTCAATAAGAAATATTAATGAGGGGACTATCCCATTCAAATACAAGTGGTGAATACCGTTTACTCAGGTATACAAAGTTAAACCTATATAAACAATGTTTACCTACTGGTCGATAGTATATTTACAACGCTTCTCATTTAAAGATCTCTAGCAATAAATACCACAGCACAAAGACAAAGAATCCAAGAAAAAGAACCTTAATAGCTAGTCCATAGCAGTATTGACGTCTGGTTGACAAATCTTCGAATCATGCTCGTATTTCTTACCCCAGCTCTCAGAGAAAATTATACGGGAAGGGAGGATTTCTAAACAGTACATACTTATTATCAAAGATATCAATAATTCCCGCTAGATATACTGGTAGTTACTTACAATGAGACAAACAAATATACGAAATGAAGAAAGGCACAGAAATAGTAGCAGTATCGCTTTCCAAAATAAATATTTCATATTTGCTGACAATTGACAGATAAGCAATAGATGTCTGTGTTCTAGTAAGATATACACCAGGGAATAGCATGAGATGTCAGTCACAGGAGACAAGGAATCTTTTCTCTGCATCTCACACCCACATCACATGAGGTGGTATTTCACATGAGGGAGCAGAAGGTATGGGTGTTTTCTGAGGGAGGACGTAATCAGGAGGTATGGGTGTTTTCATGTAGCCATGCAGTTAATCTTCAACAGTAGGCGGTGGGTTTGCAATTCTCACATGAAGTTACAAAGAAGTACCTCACAAGCATAAGGATTCAAATAGCCAGAGAATTTTAACACCTTCCGCCTTCATTTCTACTCCACTGTATCCAACACTACACAGACTATCAGCTATAGTCACCAAATGCCATATATAAGAAAGATTGGTCAATGCATAACAAAGCTATTGTACAGACAAAATCCGACGAACACAGACACACGCACGGACGTACATTCACCAAAAGTGGCGACTAAGTCTCTTCTTACTTAAAGCTGGCTCGACAATAAAACTATCTTACCTCATGGTATATTGAATGCTGTGAGAAGACAGGATTTTTAGACGTCTTGACTTTCGGTGAACCATCAGGGTTACAGATCTCCTGAAAATAGAAGAAAATAATGATATAATTAATTTGATTTATGATGTAAATTCCAGAGGTGGGAGGATGCCTAGTGGGTGGGGGCTGGGGATTTTAGTGGAGGTATAATCCAGAGCATTTGACACGATCCTGACCTTTTCATTAGCATAATTTAACAGCTGATGTCCATATTTGTTTATTTGTTCCCCAGTTGTATGTTTTCATTAGGTCAAATTCTCCAAGCTATGTAGGTTTAATGAGGCTAGTTGGACCCTTAAGTCGTTGTTGCGTAACCTCACCAATTCAATGTGAACAGTGTAGCGGTGTGCACTAACTGTTCCGGTGCTTTCCAGTGTATCGTGTGTCGTTGCTGGACTTTGACTTTACGTCCGCAGTTGTAAGTACAATAAATGTTCCAAGATCACAAAGCCGACTGTAGTTTACTAATTTTAATGAGTTGCAGCAATAACAATTAATCACAAAGTGTATAGTCACGGAGTTCAAATATATATCACAAAGCTCACAAAGTATAATTAAATGAAATGCACAAAGTCTGTAATTCACAAAGATACTGACACAAAGTCAAGATTCTATATTCCTAGTCTAGTCTCTATATCATATTCTAAAGTCTTATAAATTCTATTCTAATAATTTCTGATCTAATGACAAAAATAGTTAAGTTCATTTATATAGGTTCCTTTAATTCTAGTAGATTTACTCAATCTAAGTAGCTAATCAAGTATTGAAACCAAACACATTAGACTGGACATGATAGGTATTTCACACCTATGATAATTCAATTAAACTTCAAAGAAATGTATGATAGCTATTTAAGAAATAATAACAAACAATAACAAACTGGATTAACCTTATCAACTGATTCAAATAGAACAATGCAAGGTAAACATACTTTGAAAGAAGTCATATAAAATGCATGAAGACATAATGAAGACACACATGAGGCTAAATTACTAAAATAACTTAATAATCAGTTTTGAGATGTTGTAAATGGAAAATAATGATTGGCAATCTGAAATGGATAAGATGATTCAACATTTTTCAAAGCCATGCAAAACAATAACAAATAATAACAGAAGTGTAGCAAAATATGTGATGGTTAATATCAATATTCACTGATAAGCCTTTAGGAGGAAAATTGTCAGATTTTCCCTCATAAAAGACCTCCCTGCTTTGTTAAGTTTGGACCCCAAACTTGAATTGTACACCAATCAAATATACTGTTTTAAATGTCTACACAACAAAGTGAAGTGGCCTACTTTATTGCAGCACCCACATTTCTCATCATAATGGTCTTTAGCTGGGCAGGATTCTCTGTCGTGAAATTTGTTGCTTCCACATCGTTGACAGTAAAACTGTCGGTCCTCTTGGATCGGGTCGTCCAAATCATTT
The DNA here is from genome assembly GCA_963678985.1 of Spisula subtruncata. Lineage (NCBI taxonomy): Eukaryota > Metazoa > Mollusca > Bivalvia > Venerida > Mactridae > Spisula > Spisula subtruncata. Next base: position 16,359,922 of record OY787678.1, read on the forward strand.
TCATAACTAAAAACATAATTACTGGTAACCCATGTTAATTCCTCCTTGGCTGTGCGGATTATCTTCTTGATAGGTTTTGGTTGGTTAACTAATTTTTGCTGGTCTAATTCTGTTGTTAAGGCCTTCACTTGCTGCTCAAGATAGTTATTCCTGGATGTTAACACCTTAGAACTAGACTTAGCTGCTTCAATTTTCTTGTTGCCTGTTTTCTCAATTTCAGCAGTTTTACGCTTCTGAGACTCCAATAATGATTTATACCTTTCTGTTACCCTATCAATTTCTCGACTTAAATCCAAACACTTCTTACTTTGAACATTAACACTGGTCTTCAAATCACTATTCTCAATTCTGAGAAATGAAATACATGCAGTTTGAGAATTTACTGCAGTTTCTAAAACATTAACAGATTTCCTGCAATTTCGGTTATACTTAGTTTTCATCTTCAAAAGAGAGTTGAAACAAAGTTTCTGTAATTCTTCATTTCCAACAGTAGACAATGGCATTCCAGAACAGATGTAAATAGTATCATCACTGATTTCACTTAATGCACACACAGGTTTTGTTCTAGTTGAAATGATGTGAGATCTTGGTTGCTTACCCACATTGGTTTTGTTGATGGTCCTACAGAAATCTGCGTAGTGTCCATAACGCCTACACTTGTAGCATTGACGATTCATTGCCTTACACTGATGAGGATAAGAAAAGCACTCACCACACTGTCCACACAATAATGATTGTTGAAATCTGTGCCATTCTGGTTGATGCAGCATATCGTGACTGACAGCAAACTGATGAACACCAAATGGGTATCGCCGAATATGTGGCATCCTTCCGATATTGGGTTGAGCTGTATGAGTTCACAAGTATGGGGAATACTCGCTTGCAGTGTTCCAGAAGTACCGAGATCTTAGCCGCTGTTCTCCACCAAACTTTAATGAGGCTAGTTGGACCCTTAAGTCGTTGTTGCGTAACCTCACCAATTCAATGTGAACAGTGTAGCGGTGTGCACTAACTGTTCCGGTGCTTTCCAGTGTATCGTGTGTCGTTGCTGGACTTTGACTTTACGTCCGCAGTTGTAAGTACAATAAATGTTCCAAGATCACAAAGCCGACTGTAGTTTACTAATTTTAATGAGTTGCAGCAATAACAATTAATCACAAAGTGTAAAGTCACGGAGTTCAAATATATATCACAAAGCTCACAAAGTATAATTAAATGAAATGCACAAAGTCTGTAATTCACAAAGATACTGACACAAAGTCAAGATTCTATATTCCTAGTCTAGTCTCTATATCATATTCTAAAGTCTTATAAATTCTATTCTAATAATTTCTGATCTAATGACAAAAATAGTTAAGTTCATTTATATAGGTTCCTTTAATTCTAGTAGATTTACTCAATCTAAGTAGCTAATCAAGTATTGAAACCAAACACATTAGACTGGACATGATAGGTATTTCACACCTATGATAATTCAATTAAACTTCAAAGAAATGTACAAGAAAACCATTGATGCAAAGCATCAAAGGGCGACTCAAATTAGTGTGATAGCAATATGATAACAAATTGTTTATTTGTCATACCATCAATTTGAAATATTTCAAATGTATGAAATATTAATTACCTCACTACAAGGAAATTGCATTTAGATTATATAAGTTATCTTATAACTAATTAGTTGCACTGCTTCAATAAGATTTTTTATTTGCCAATACCATTATGATTATATTTAATGCATAACAATAGATGTATAATGCTTAAAAAAACCATGTTTGTCCGAATGTAGAATTGACAGTACGATTAACAAAACCATAATAAACATCACGTAAATACTGTACATTGTCTGTTTGACCTCTAAATGACGCTTCATTTGGTAAATCTGAGTGACCCAGATAACGGATCTGGCCCACATTTTCACTGACTTGCCCATAAAGACGATTTCCCTCGTGCAAGATTCGATCAATATCCCGACCTAAAAACACATGGTTAATATCGTGCGAACATTGAAAAAATGCTAACAAAGCAATCAGGGCCATAGCACTACACTGATTCCCACTAAATGGAAAAAAACTGGGCATCCTTGATGCATATTCCCTAAAAAACATCTTACCATTCTGGAAACGTGATTCAACAATATGGCGTCCACAAATTCTTCTGCGTTGTTTACGTACTGCAGGCCAATCAGCGATAGCGTCTCACGATCACGTGGTTAAAACTAGCCAATCAAATCAACGATTCGCATGTAAACAAATATATGGAAAATTAATACGCTACTACGATAGTAAATACGCAATAATTAATTGACACTAATTATGAAGTTCATTTACTATTAAAATGTTTATAAAAATGATTTTCAATTAACAACATTAACTACCATGACATCGTTTTATCTATTAAAAATGTGCATCGTGAACAAACAGCGCACTACTTACTGTTAACGACAATGATTCATTCCGGCTGGACGGGCTAATTGGGGCTCTCGACGGGAATTTATTTACAAATAAATAATAATAATGTATTAATCTATAATTTAAACAATACAAATGTAAAATCTTTTTTATTTATTATATTGTGGCAATTAATTTTTACGCATTAGTCAATATTAACGACAATGATTCATTCCGGTACTGGACCGGCTAATATCTAACTATCGGGGCTCTCGACGGGAATTTACTTACGAATAAATAATAATAATGTATTAATCTATAATTTAAACAATACAAATGTAAAATCTTTTTTATTTATTATATTGTGTCCATTAATTTTTACGCATTAGTCAATATTCTGCATCATTCAAACGCATTTAATTGCATTCAGACCTAATTCTTAAGGGAGATAATCACTACAAAATATGATAACGGTATGAACGGATTTTATAACGTATCTGAACAAAAGCATTCCGAATGCTCCATTGGCAAAAAAAAAAAGCTCACCAATAAGACGACTCGCTGAAGCGAGTCGCCAATGATAGCTATTTAAGAAATAATAACAAACAATAACAAACTGGATTAACCTTATCAACTGATTCACATAGAACAATGCAAGGTAAACATACTTTGAAAGAAGTCATATAAAAAGCATGAAGACATAATGAAGACACACATGAGGCTAAATTACTAAAATAACTTAATAATCAGTTTTGAGATGTTGTAAATGGAAAATAATGATTGGCAATCTGAAATGGATAAGATGATTCAACATTTTTCAAAGCCATGCAAAACAATAACAAATAATAACAGAAGTGTAGCAAAATATGTGATGGTTAATATCAATATTCACTGATAAGCCTTTAGGAGGAAAATTGTCAGATTTTCCCTCATAAAAGAATAGGTACAACAGTTGCGCTAAACCAATGACTCATAAAATTCTTTTGTTGAATTACCACTTTAACTATGACTTTGACCTTTGATCTAAAAAGTTCAGTTTGAAGACATTATACTGAACTGTGTATAAACAAGTTGATTTCTGGCAATAGCAATAAGGCGCACACATTGAATTATATTAGTATGGCAATAAGTCATACAGTGATCAGATTTACATGTGCTTTCAATGGCAATGCTGATTATAAATGGTACAAGATTTGATAGTGATCCTGTAATTACTTGATATCTATTGAAAAATTTGTCTAGAACCAAATTATCAATTAAATTGTAATAATTATATTACTTTTATTATTACCCATATAACATACAGTCAAACATAACACTCCTTGACAATTTGATATCAGTGAAAACAAAAGACCACAAACAAAACATTTAGATGTCAAGCAAAAGGAATTTCAAATCTCAGAATTGAGAATTTCCCAGATTGTGAAATCTGAAGACAAAAACCCAAATAAATTTACAACAGAAAATAAGACTTTTATAATAAAAAATACAAATGTATCAACATAAAGTCTCTGCTATCAAGGATTTGCAAATAATATATTTGCGAAAACGACAAAAAAGCCGAAAACGACAAAAAAGGTCGAAAACGACAAAAAAAGCCTCCAACAGCAACGACAAAATTTTCTCCCACAATCCAGCAGAACAATTACTTCCCACAATGCATCTAGTTTCCGTGTAAGTAACTTAATAATTGTGAGTTAATACGCTTCCCATGGTAATACTATGTACCAGAGGCGCTTGTTCTATGCAAGCTCCTTATATGAGTATATTACATTATGTCACATGTAAATTATCGCTAAGGGACACGTAGAACTATACTCATCACCGAGAATCTATTTAGATTATCTTGAACGAGGTTTTATACCATGGAATACGGACTCTTGTCAATGTCACAAATTTTCCTTTGAAATTTCATATAAAATATAAAACCTTAGTGCCAGCAACTATATATATAATAAGACTGTATTTCCATAATAGTTCATAGATTGTGATGCAACAGGGATTTCAAACACAACAATGTCCCAGATTTTGGTATTAAATTACATATACAAAATTTCGATGGCTTAGAATGAGAAGGTCGTAACTACAAAATCGATATATTGAGAAAACAAGAGAAAACTGTCTGTAATTTAGTCTTTACCTATGGAAAAACAAGTTTTTAAAACTTCATTTTGGTCAACATAACAATTTCCGATTTTCATGAAAATAGGCTCATAAGAAACGCCTTGTGAAGCAGATTTCAAATATGTACGAGTCTTATAAGGTCGTAAGTAGTAGTTACGACCTTCTCATTCTAAGCCAGCGAAATGTACTAGCAATTAACCTAATTCTGAGAATTATGAGACTGTATTTCCATAAAAGTTCATAGGCTTCAAATAAATACAGCAGGGATTTTAAAGAATATTGCTTACTACGAACATGTGTCGCAGATTTAAGTTTGAATTTTTTATAAACGCCTCTCAGTGAGAAATTGCGACTGTATTTCCATAGAAGTTCATAGACATTGTAATATATTTACTGCCGGGATTTTAGATGCTATTGCAAACGCATATATCTTATATCAAATTATAATATTCTAAGTTGATGAACAGTTTTTGCTATTAATCTATTGCACAATAAGTTGACATATGTATGGTGTGCTGGTATTCTCGTGTTAAATCAACTTGCAAAAAAAATATTATTAAAGATCCCTGATTACTTTATGCAGCCAGCTTCAAGTTAACTGCAAAGTATTCACCGAACCTGTGAGTTAAGTTGCCTTTTCCTGAATGATAAAATGATAAACCAAAACCCAAGCCTTTAAATTGATTTTAATTATTCTTAAACATGTTTCAAACTAAGCTGTAAATATCTGCGAACAAATTTCACAAATTTGTGCAAAAAAAATCTTTAAAGACAGGAACTCATTGGGTACCGTGGCAACCATATTAATCACCCATCTTTCTCGTCACACGGTTACCATAGTAACGACAAACTGACAATATTGCATGTTTTCTTGTGTCTTCAGTAAAGGAGATGATATTTTTTAATAGCTGTTGAAAAATTGATGAGGTGAATGATAAATTTAAGAAATTGAACACAATACAATGCTAACTCACGCCGAGCTACGCGACATGATACCTCAATCCCTCGCCGGTAAAAAGACATTTCTGCAGGATAAAGCAATTATGTTACAAACCGAGATTTTCAGCAAGCTTACAATACGGGGTTTATAACGAGCTTCAGTAATTACAAATCACGGAGAATTCTATAGAAATCATGGCGAGATTGTTTAAGGAATATATTTATATTACCATCTGCTAGACAGTAGATTTTGTTACATGCAATTCTATGCGACAATATTTTCATACCATACAAAATTAATGGCCAGTATCTTCCAGGAAAACACTTAACAAGAAATAAATTGCCCCTAACATGCCAACATTATACTACTATAGTCACTGTAAACACAGATTTAAGTTGGATGAATATAAAATCAATGTCATACTTAAACTAGAAGGGCTTTTGATACAAAAACATTCGTCTCAAACAAAGGAAGGGCCATAACTCTGACAAAAATCAGCTGATCAAAAACACCTGCACCTGGGAAACAGTAAGTATTATAAGAAGTACAAAGTCACAGTACACAATCAATATCATAAAAATCAAGGTCATAACAAGAGATGTTTGTAAATCATGAATGACCCCATGGCAGCCCAATAGTTGGAAATGGTTACAGTCAAAATGACCTTGACCTTTGACATAAGAATTGATAGGGGCCATCTACCCTTGCTGACCAACCTTCGTGTAAAGTTTGAAGATTCTATGAGAAAAGGCCTTCTTTAGTTATTTAAAAGAAAACAAAGGGGGGTCGGTAATATACTGATTGACAGACTGACCAACATGTGCAAAGCAATCTACCCCCTCATCATAGATCGGAGGCATAATTAATAAAAACTTGTTCACTTAAGGACTAGGTCATAACCTATAACCTCATCTGTGTCAGTTGCCCATCCACACTGAGTTCACTCTTCTGAGTCATTTCGTCTGCTTCCTCTGAGCCATTTGCTCAGCCTCCTCTGAGTCATTTGGTCCGCCTCCTCTGAGTCATTTGCTCCCTCTCCTCTGAGTCATTTGCTCCGCCTCCTCTGAGTCATTTTCTCTGCCTCCTCTGACCTGAGTTGCCCTTTTCCTGAATCAGTTGCCCCACCTCTGTATCAGTTGCCCCACTTCTGTATCAGTTGGTCCTCACCCTCTGGGTCACTATAAGCTCCTCCTTCTCCTCTGCATCATTTGCTCCTCCTCTGCATCATTTGCTCCCCATCTACATCTGTGGTTCCTCCTCTGAATCATTTGTTCCGCCTCTGCATCACTAGCTCCTCCTCTACATCAGTGGCTCCACTCTGCATAAGTAGCTCCTCCTATGCATCATTTGCCCCCCCCCCCCTCCTTAATGGCGTTTGCTCCTCCTTTGCATCATTTGCATCATTTGCTCCTCCTCTGCATCATTCCCCCACTCTGCATAATTTGCTCCTCCTCTGCATCATTTGCTCCCCATCTGCATACTTGGTTCCTCCTCTAAATGATTTGCTCCGCCTCTGCATCACTAGCTCCTCCTCTACATCAGTGGCTCCTCCTCAGCATAAGTAGCTCCTCCTCATTATCATTTGCTACCTCCTCAGTGCATTTGCTCCCACTTCATTTCAGTTGATCATGCTCTCCCACAAATCCATAACTCCAAGTAAACCATCAGTAACATAACTGTAGATTATTATTCATTGTAATGGTAAGCACAAGCACTATGGTGTTAGTAACACCCGGCACAAATCAGTGGTACAACTGCTGATAGACAAATAACACCAGTATCAAGCAATCCACCACTGACTCGCACAGAATGTCTGGTTAGTATAAGCTTGATTGGTATAAACCTAGGTCAGTAGAAGCATGATTAGTATTATCATAGTTATAATAAGCTTTATTAGTATAAACAAATATGGTATTACCTAGATCAGTAGAAGTATGGTTAGTATTAGCATAGTTAGTATAAGCTTTATTAGTATAAACAAATATGGTATTGCCTGGGTCAGTAGAAGCATGGTTAGTATTAGCATAGTTAGTATAAGCTTTATTAGTATAAACAAATATAGTATAAACCTAGGTCAGTAGAAGCATGGTTAGTATTAGCATAGTTAGTATAAGCTTTATTAGTATAAAAAAATATAGTATAAACCTAGGTCAGAATAAGCATGGTTAGTATAAGCACAGTTAGTACAAGCTTTATTAATATAAACAAATATAGTGGTTAGAATTCTAAGCATAGTATAAGCTTGGTCAGTACATAAACATTATAAGTTAGTACATGCATGGTAAGTATTAACATGTATACTAGAACGAATAAGAAATTGTGGTACCTAAAAGATGCACCAAAAAATGATTACTTGACTGAAATTGATAAAATAAGCATATTCAGTAAAAGCGTGGTTAGTATTAGCATAAGTTAGTATAGGTTTTGGAAAGTATAAACCTAGTCAGTAGAAACATTTTCAGTATTAGAAAAGTTAGTATAAGCTTAATTAGTATCAACTATCTGACAGAAGAACTTGGTCACTGCTAGCATAGCAAGCACAAGAACAATCCATATCAGCATAACTAGGAGTTTCTTAGTCAGCGTAATTGATGTAAGTATTAAAGCTTGGTCAGTTTAGGCTTTGTTAGGATATTTGGTTTACTAGGTTAGTATAAACTTTTTAAAATTGTTTGACTGTATAGATTTAGCTTGCAAATAACTGTGCAAGAATTGTAATTAAAGTGCAAGATGTCTGCACAATATGATACCCCATGTGATTAGAATATGGAGAGCAATTTATCAACTCTCATTATGTGATCATAGACACAAAATGTCTGGAAAATTGGAAGTCTAAGAGCAATGTATGAGATGTGTCTTTAAATTATGAGCATGTCAAATGGCTGTGTAACACTAGTAACACTCATACTAGTGAGACTAATAAAGTATAACTATTGTATCGATGGCTTTAGAATCAGAAGGTCGTAACTACAAAATCGATATATTGAGAAAACAAAAGAAAACTGTCCGTAATTTACTCTTTATCTATGGAAAAACAAGTTTTTTAAACTTCATTTTGGTCAACATGACAATTTCCGATTTTCATGAAAATAGGCTCATAAGAAGCGCCTTGCAAAGCTGATTTCAAATATGTACGAGTCTTATAAGGTCATAAGTAGTAGTTACGACCCTCTCATTCTAAGCCATCGATATGATTGTGAACCATCTTATCTATGCACAATTAGGAAGCAGGGTCGATATTTATAAAGCATCTTAAGTGAAAACTTAAAATTTTCTTAAAAGCTCATGTTTTCATTAAGTGTATCAGCTAAACAGGAAAACTAATATTAACAATTATTTACAATGTTTAGATGCATTATGTTTATAGCTACAGTAATCATATAGAAAACATGAGCATTTTTTTTGTTTCTTGTGAAATATGGGCAGCTCAATATTTTAACTTAAGTCAAAATATCTAAGTTTGCAGTTAAGATGCTTTATAAATACCGGCCCTGGTTATTATTATTCTTGGTTGTGTTGTCTTTCTTGACATTGACAGATAAAAGTATGTAATAAAGACCTTTGGAACATCACCAACCAAAAGCTTATCGACATCGAGATTAAAAAGACGTAAATGGGGATGGATAGGGCACACACACTATGCAAACCAAATACTAACATCACAAAGTAGGTCCTAAAATGGAACCCTCAAGGTAAAAGGAATTAAGGGGACGTCGACATAACACCTGGCTAAAAAAAAGTCGGACAAAAATTAAAGAAAGTGATAAGTAGATTTGATAAACATGAGATCTGCGAGACCCAAGCGAGTCATGGAAATATGCTGGCATTATAATTTTTTTCCCTAAAATGCCAAGCATAGCCTTTATTTTCCAGTCAGCTTTCTGCTGAATATGGCAGGCATATAATGAACCCGAGCCCACTGATTAGGCGGCTATCACTCTAACCACTGAGCTACGTACTGAGGTATCTATAATTATATTCGGCACTTACAAACAGTATGTCTGGATCCAACATGGAACAGTTGACATTTTCATATCCATAATGTTTGCAGAATTTATTTACACCCCTCCTAGCTAATCAAGATAAATAGGACTGTATGCCATATCAGTCATGATTTCCAGGAATCTATCAAACATACGTCTGGCATGCTTCCCCTATATGTCATAATCACACAGTCCCTGGTGAATTTTTAGATTTGAAATCAAATATTATTAAACTATTTGAACTAAAATATGAGTTTCTGACTTTTAACAGTTTTAAACAAAACAGTCTTTTACTACCAGAACTGTGATAACTAGCGGCTTTCACTGAGTTTAAAATATTTTATGCATCAAGAATATTAGTACGAAACAGTCATACATACCCCCTGTGACAAGTTGACTATCGTACAAAAAAAACAACAACACAATATCTGGCCATTGTCAACAAAAAATATTCATAGTACACAACCCTGCATTGCATGGGTCATCTTATCTTCCGTTGATAAAAACAAAAATTGCAAATTACATCAGCAACCAACCATCACGATGGATAATAAAGTCACCATAAATTTCCTTATAAAATACATGTATACCATATGAATTTCCTTATGAAAAATATAATCACCTTTTCGTCACCAATATGTTCATGCACATCCCATCAATTCACTGCAGTTATATTATAAACACCTTTATCAATTTGTTACTAAATATGATGTTCTCAGTTTTAATTAAAAAAAAAACAATGAAAAATTAAATTTTTACCTATGCTATATTATAATAATATCATTTCTCTAAGTTTCCATTTAAACAAACAATTCAGAATTAAATTCTTATTATAATCAAAGGGTTACCTTATATGAACTTTGATATGAATATCCTCTGTTTTAAGTAAAATAAACAAAAATGAAGAATTCAATGTAATATTTGCCTGCAAATATTTGCATCTCTCTCTGTTCAGAAGCACAAAATTAAATGAAGCATACTTTAATTATAATAGTATTTGCTGAAGGTCATGTGACTATCATTAGATCATGTGACCTTCATTCAGTAGTCAAGGTGACAAGACTCGACATGTTTGACTTTGCATGATGAACGAGTACACCAAAACGTGACAGCGTTTACAACAACAGACTTCCAGAATTTCCCGAAACCCATCCTATATTGTAACTTTTCATCTCCGACCACCAGTATATTATCAACATTGCTAAGAACAAATTAAATATTTAACAGCCATGTAATCAATAGATATACACATCAAACGGAGCTGGGTGATCAGCCTGGGAATCAAGTAGGATCGCTGCAAAGTCACGATATGTGTATTGTGAGTAAAAGAATGTTAATGGCAATGTCAGAATGTCCAAGATGGCTGCCATAAATCAAGATGGCTGCCATAAATCAAGATGGCTGCCATAAATCAAGATGGCTGCCATAATTCAAAATGGCTGCCATAAATCAAGATGGCTGCCATAAATCAAGATGGCTGCCATAAATCAAGATGGCAAGTGAGGGTTGCATTTGTGAATCATGTAACAAAATACTGTTTATTGTTTTACTTCCAAAGTAAATAAACACAAATTCAACATACACATCGCTGGATTATAATGAGAAGGTCGTAACTACTACTTACGACCTTATGAGACTGATATATAGTTGAAATCTGTATAATAAGACTCTTCTCATGAGCCTATTTTCATGAAAATCGGAACTTGTCATGCTGACCAAACTGAAGTTGAAAAAGCTAATGTTTACCATAAGTAAAGAGTGATTGTCAGACAGTTTTTTCTTGTTTTCACATAATATCGATTGTGATATTACCACCTTCTCATTCTAAGCCAGCGACATATTCATCAGGGTAATACAATTGCTAAGCTTTGTCACTGTAACTAAATTTAACTTGGCAACAACAGCAGAAAACTTCAAAATTTGAAATTAAATTTTACCCGAAAAAAGTTCAGAGTGAGCTTGGAATCACCACCAGGAGAGAAACAGTGTCAGGCCATGACTTGGCGGAAAACTATTTCAACTCCAATCTCCCAACTGTTGAGTTACTTAAGTTTCCCTCCAAACCTTTGTGTAATAACACAAACATGGCATTTCTTGATCAAATCAGGGCAGCGGGTGTGAAATATGGGTGCAAACACCGCTTCACTTGTAACGGCTTGCCAATAGTCTGACACAAACATACAAAAAACCCTCACCAATATAAGAACACACTGAAACTCAGATATTACTTTACTCAAGCTATTATATAGCTTGCTTAAGAAGTATGTACAAGCTCTAATAGAACTAAAAATGCTAAAGCTTAAAGTATATACTTATATAAGAGCTTAGAAAAAGCAAAAACAGCTTGAAGTACACATACTGCGAAGATCCCTAATTACAGTACTTTCAAAGTCAATTGAGAACGGGTATAAATTAATTATGCCGAGCGTAGCCTTTATTTGCTTTATTTCTACTGAAACATGGCAGGCATATATATGTACCTCCACCTGGATTTGAACCCAGGTCGCCAGATTAGATGGCAAGCACACTAACCTCTGAGCTAAGAAGGCACATAAATATACTGTCATCTGGTAGGTAAGCTATGTTTATCTAGGTTTGACTGGGTATAAGCAATATACCTGAGTATTCACCGCTGCTCTTTCGAATGGGATAGTTCCCTCATTAACAAGATTAAGAATTACTTATTGAATGGACTATAACACCCAGCGACACTCTTAACTGCAATCAGATGATGGAAAGGTTACTCAATATGTCACAGAGTATCATATATACATGTTTCTTTTGACATTTAAGCATAGCTTGAGTCATCTACCAGTGTTCGCACCATTCCTTAACATGACGGACGCCAACGGAAAGACAGACATCATCCAGCACCAAGGTGATTGTGACCTAAGAATAACCCTGCTCTTACAATACAGTATGGCTATTTTATAACAAATTTCATAACAAATATTCACACATATCTGTTTCAAATTAGTTCTGTCTCGCACCCATTTTATCACCTTCTTTTGTTAGCCTTACGTTACCATGGTTACAGGAACTAGTCAATGACAGCTTGAACGGTTCAGCTGTTATACTAATAAATATTCAGTTAATGAACTCCTACAAACAATATCTGATCCCAATTTGCAGTTGTTAAATAATTATACTGAATTTAAATTTGAACATATGTTTACGAATTCCGTAAGTACGTTGATAAAACGGTGCCCTGCTGTTTATATAGAGCTCAATTTGTAGTTATGTATAACTGTAACGTGGTATTGGGTCCTGTGCCACCTTAAGTAAACAGGTAAATCAGGTGTAAAAAAACAACATAAGATATTGGAAAAGGGATTATCTTTTCAATGTGTTCCGTAATTTTAATTTACTTGGTGAATAAAAGTGAGCAGGTAAAACAAACTTCTACTCTCCCTAAATCGATGTAATGGTCAGTGATTTCTGTTTATATTGACATTGCAGAATATCGCGTTATAGTTATACTTATATAATGATGATTATATACATCAATATACATATATCACAGTAATTTTTGTATCTGTAACTATGTAACCATGGCAATGGTTTATGAAGATATGATTAATCTGGACTGTCATATACGGGGTACGTAATATTGGTCTACATGTACTTATATAGTTATGTAGGCTACTATACATGTCGCTGGCTTGGAATGGTCAGAATTAAGGTCGAAAGTCGATACTTTGAGAAAACAAGAAAAATCTGTCTGAAAATTACTCTTTACTTATGGTAAAACGAGCTGTTTAAACTTCAGTTTTGTCAGCATGACATTTTCCCATTTTTTTTAGGCTTAGGCTAAGGTTCCATATGATGTTGTAAACCACTTTTAAATTATATTTTTGTGATCTTTACAGGTATTTTCATATTTTCAAGAATCTTTGCAACAGATTTCTTATATGCGTGATCTTTCAGCAAATTTTGGTAACATATTTTGCGATTCTTATTCATGAAACAAATTTGGGTAACATATTTTTGTGATCCGTATTCATGTAACAAATTTCGGTAACATATAATTTTTGCTGATTTTTTCAACAGTTCATGTCATGCAGATTTTGCAGATTGATGAATTTCAAATCAAACTTTTAATAATAGTAATAATAATAAAGACTTTATTTATACAGACGACACAGTTGCCCAGTCTTCCAAGGAGTGTGAGCCTCACTTTTTTTAACAAAACGCAATAAATTATGTTCAAATCTTCATTTTTTTCCAACTTTTTCAAAATGCCAGTACAGCCTCTTTAACTTCGTTAATTGTGACCATGTGATGATTTCCGTAAAACAAATCAATATCATGTGATTTATACCATCACGGAAATCAACAACCTTACCTGGATGTACTGAAGGCTGCGGTAACATATGGACACACCAAGGCATGTGTTATCTCTGTATCATCTAAATGGGATTTTCTGACATCAGTCGCTATCATTAAGTGAAGTCATTCATTTGTGAGCACTTTAACATTCTGTCACCACTTAAAATAATTCATGATATTGTTCACTAATGATAAACTAATGATAAACAAATCATACCTGTATTTTGAGTTATAAATATTTTTTTTTATTTCCAGAGAAATTAGATACCTGGATTTTGATTGTAACATTTTGTAGGTATAATCTGACCTCTTTGCCATGACCTCAGGGTGTTAACTATACACTGTCTACTGCTAAAAGTGTATATATGAAGTTCAATGAAGATGTGTCAATCCAAAGAAGTTATTCACCAGAAACCCACTGCCTGATGTTGTCACGACCAAAGGCAATGCTGTATTGAGACCTTTGTCTTACATGTAAGTGACCAATGGTAATGCTTTATTGTGACCTTTATCTTCAATCTGGCCAATGGCAATGCTTTATTGTGACCTTTATCTTCAAACTGGCCAATGGCAATGCTTTATTGTGACCTTTGTCTTAAAACTGGCCAATGGCAATGCTTTATTGTGACCTTTATCGAGTGACCATCGGCAATGCTTTATTGTGACCTTTATCGAGTGACCATTGGCAATGCTTTATTGTGACCTTTGTCGAGTGACCATTGGCAATGCTTTATTGTGACCTTTGTCGAGTGACCATTGGCAATGCTTTATTGTGACCTTTGTCGAGTGACCATTGGCAATGCTTTATTGTGACCTTTTTCTTAAAACTGGCCAATGGCAATGCTTTATTGTGACCTTTGTCGAGTGACCAATGGCAATGCTTTATTGTGACCTTTGTCGAGTGACCATTGGCAATGCTTTATTGTGACCTTCGTCGAGTGACCAATGGAAAAGCTGTATTGTGACCTTAAAATGTCTTATAACTGGCCAATGTAAGGCAAGTAAAACAAACTATTCAGGGCTCATTATGACAAAATTGGAACACCTCTAAGAAAAAACATATTCACTTTTAACATGCAATTTAAATTACCCAAAAATGAAAGTCCCAGCAGGCTGCAAAACTATTTCCATTCCTAGGATTTTTTGCCAGATTTTTTTGCAAAGTAAAAACCAACAAATCTGAATGTCAATAGTTCAAAACACTAAGTAAGAGCAAAAACCAAATGAATTTATCCCCAAATTTAAGCTAATCAATAACTATTAAAGCCAAGTTTGGCAGATAAAGAGTCCCTAACCTCACAAAAATCAGTAAATTTATGGCCTATTGTAACTTTTACTGCTATCAGTGGAATTCTACCAGTCACCACACAGGATGGGGAAGTTTGAAGATTGAAACAAGATGGCCGACATACTCCAATATGGCCGCCATTTTAACATATGGGATCATGGGAGATTGAAGAGTAAAAACACTATTGGAGATTGAAACAAGATGGCCGACATACTCCAATATGGCCGCCATTTAAACACATGGGTGATCTGAGAGTGCACAGAAGACTGCTGCATGACTCCAATATGGGCCGAATTCAAACAAAGTCAGAGAGAGTTGGGAAAGTGAAACAAGATCCAATGTGGCCGCCTTTAAACACATGGGTTCATGGGAGATAGACTAGTATAACACTATTTGCGATTAAAAATTGAAACAAAATGGTTGATTCCAAGATGGCCATGCGAGCAATAGCAAAACAATATTTCTCATAATTATGCTTTGTCATGTACTATAATAATTCTGTTCTATAATACCAGTACTTAGAAATACTTAAAGTAACTGGCATGATCTGAGTGAGTACACACATTTCTCAATTGAATGATCACAAACAGTATCAGGAACAGATGTTTCCCCAGTCACCTACATGTTGTGACATATTCCATCTTTGATAGATGGTTATGTCCCTACATGAACTCTATTTCTACCACATTACATATCAATTACTCAATTTCTCTCAACAGACAGGCAGTGAAATAGCGTATTGTTTGTCCCCCACCCACTCCATATATCCATTAAAATGGCCCCTACCGGAAAAATTTATTTAGATAGATAGAATAACATATCTCCTGATAGTGTTTCAAAAACACAGCAAACAGTTAAATAGAAATTCTGTAAACTTCAACGAGATGCTCTTCAACATCAAAAGGTCAGCTACAGAAAAGGTACAATTTCATTTCATTGGTTGATACATAATCTGATGGACCAATCACAGCACTTGTTATATACAATTCAATTTGTAAGCAGTATTTTGATTGGATTACATTTCAGTCTTGTCTAATTCTGCACCAATCAAAATAAAGGTAATAAAACTGCAATGAATGAGTTTTTCCAAACAATGTTGATGAAATAGAAAGTGAAGATTGATTATCACATGCTTAAAAATCACTCAAATATTCATGAACCTACGACTGCAACTGTGGAAATTATTTATTCAAAGTTAACTGCGCAATAAAATCTATTTGATGTACCACCGACTCCAAATACAGTCAAGTTGATTTATAAAATCATTATTCATTACTGATTAATTAAGCAGAGAGATAGTTAATGATACCGCTGTAAAATCATTAATTTTCGTGGGGAATTCAATTTCGTGGTTCAGTTTCAACCACGAAAATTAAATCCCATCAAACAATAATTTTGCCCCTTGTATTTATTATTTGAAATTTTATGCTAAATCCACAAATTAAAATTCCAACAAAAGCGTCTTTTTTACTCAAACCACGAAATTTTGGTCCATTGAAATTAAATGATTTTACAGTATCTCTCCCGTAGGTCAACCGTTTAATGAATGGGTATAATTTTATGACTATAATCTTATCATTCTAAACCTTGGTTGTGACTCTAGCTTAGATATTAATTAATCAATGAAAACATTAAATTTTGCACAACTTCATGAAGGTACCACACCACATTTTAAGGAACGGCACTTATACTGCTATCAGTGAAATAGTACCAGTCACCATACAGGATGGGAAACATTGAAACAAGATGGCCGACTCCAATATGGCTGCCATTTAAACACAGTGAGGACCATGCCATGTTGTTCAAAAGTAAAAATAAGATAGTCGACTCCAATATGGCTGCCATTTTAACACAGGACCATGCCAGATTCCTCAAAAGTAAAACAAGATGGCCAATTCCAATATGGCTTCCATTTTAAATGTCATTGGAAGTTTGAAGGGTCAAATCTAGTATTGCAATTCGAGCAAGAAGCTTTTGTTACCCAGACAGACGGATGGTTCAAGTTACCAAGGAAACATCATATCACAGTAATTAATCCAATATAATTACAGGAAATAGTGTTCAGGTACGAGAGACCTGAGTAGCATGATTAAATGACCACACCTCCATCATCTCACCTTTTATGACAAAATGACCACGCCTGATCTAAACAATATTTGAGTCCTAGTGAATAGTAGGACTCAAACCAAAGCCACACAGCTATGACGGCAGCGCCTAGCCACACATGCAAGAGTCAGACATAACGCAAGCCATCCACATCCCCAAAAATGGATGCGACAAGCGAGCCTTTAAATAATATGCTCACTCCGCAATGAATGACACACTGCAGACTTTGAATTTTGTGCATAATTAGCCATAAAGGGAGGTAATTATAAGTGATAACAACACTGAAGCTCTGATGACAAAATTACCGGGCTTTTGACATCTAAATCAACATTCAAATATAAACCTAGCAATCTTTGGTGACAAAATGAGCACACCTAAACTAACCCAACATTTGAAACCTTGTCAGCTTTTGTAACAGAACTAAGTCACGCTCACCTCAAGCGGGCTCGATGAAAATTACCTTAACTAAACGTAGTCAACATTTGAATCTGAGTATAGTTAGCTTGTCTGCCCTAATAACTGTCTACCTCAAATAAGCCAAAATTTGAGACCTATAGGTTAGTGTTAATGACAAAATGACATTACCTCAAATAAGCTAACATTTGAGATGTATAGTTACCCCAGGCTTTCATGACAGCTTTCCTGACAAAATTACACTTAAACCTCATGATAAGCCAACATTGGAAACCTAGTTTGCTTTCATGACAAAATAACAATGCCAAGGATAAATGAAAACAAAAATGAATTTTCAATAAGTAAAGAGTAGTCTAGTCTTCAGAATTTTTTTCTTGTTTTCTCAAAACAACATTTTTTGTACTTTAGGGCCTTTCTATTCTTTGTATCCTGATTGATAAGGCAGACAGACATCCTGATAATTACAGTTTCTGATGGTCATCCAATACTTGTTCACATTATGAACATATGTGACAGATCCTTGGATCACTTGTCACAGCTCGTTTTTCACACTTCATAAGGAAAATCTCTCAATACAATGGCAACCATTCTCACCATACGCTGGATTCTCAAAATCTACAATAATTTGATTTTTAAGCCAATAAGGAACTTCATTCGAACTGTATATACTTAATATAGAAATGTCTTTGATTTATCATGGTCATAATTAAATTTTGTATTTCGGCCAATTACATGTGAAACAAGTTCTGTCACAACTAAATATTATTGCAAACTCTCAAGGCTCACCCTCAATGTAATCTTTATGCATTATGTATAAACGAGTTAAAATCCAGTTATTGCAATAAGGCATACACATTGAATTGTATCGTACTCCAATAAGTCATAGTTACAGCGATCGGAAAGTATGTGCTTTTAATATT
The DNA here is from genome assembly GCA_963678985.1 of Spisula subtruncata. Taxonomy (NCBI): domain Eukaryota; kingdom Metazoa; phylum Mollusca; class Bivalvia; order Venerida; family Mactridae; genus Spisula; species Spisula subtruncata. Next base: position 16,378,413 of record OY787678.1, read on the forward strand.
GATATGTGATACAAGTTCAATTTATAGTATCCCAATAAGTCATACAGTGATTTGGTTTATACACTATGTAAACAACATCAAACTATACCAAGAACTGAATCAGTTGAACCCTTAAAAACAAATTCTAAAAATTATATTATTTACTATTAGGACACCTTATGCCACAAGGGTATGTAAGACAAGAAACCAAATTATGACCCAAAAATATCAATGCTCATTTGTGTTTTATGATCAAACACTAATACTTAAACTTTCCATACTTGGGTTAAAATTTAATCAAAATAATTGATAAGAAGCCTCCAGCACTTTGATTGCTTGTGTGTCAAGTTTATTATTCCCAGTTGTAAAACTGAAGTCAAATGATACAAAAAATCAATAAATATCTAAATTGGTTTTGTTCTTTGAACTAGATCATAAAAGTACATCAATAGAACAAAATTGAAGGTCACATGACTGTCATGTGATCAAAAGATGCAAGCCAATCCTAGCAAAAAGTAGCAATTAATCAATCAAAACAGGCCTTTCAAAATGAGTAACCAATCACAGATCAGTTTACATTTAATCCATATAAAACTCTTTAAAAGAAGGTATCTTTTAACCAACCAAAGCAAGCCTTTCATAAAGAGTAACCAACCACAGATCAGTTTACATTTAATCCTTATTAAACTCTTCAAAAGAAGGTATTTATTAACCAACCAAAGCAAGCCTTTCAAAATGAGTAACCAATCACAGATCAGCTTACATTTAATCTATATAAAACTCTTCAAAAGAAGGTATTTATTAACCAACCAAAGCAAGTATTTCATTATAAGTAACCAATCACAGATCAGTTCACATTTATTTCAAAAGACTACTCAAAAGAAGGTTTGGATTGCATTTTAAAACATAAAACTTGTATTCATCTAAAGTCAGCTGTAGTTCAAACATTACACACTTCCTAAACATTGGTAGTTTAGAAATAACTACATTGAAATGTTGGCATTAACGATAATAACTGTACTATAATTGTTATTATGCTGTCCAAAACATCAACAAAATACTATGTAATCTATGTCAAACACACACAATCACCGGCCCCCCACATTTTTTCGTCCAAAAAAATCAATTGACGTTTTTATTCATTGGAAGACATGAGCATCTACTACAGATCTTAAATATAGCAACATCTGTTACAAATAAATGTATTAATAATCATGTAGCAGATTGACAAAAAACTAACTCCATTATAAATAATACTGAAGAGTTAATGAAAAGGAAAGATAACTCTAAACAAATCAATAAATGAATAACAGCTGGAACCTTTATATCTATCCCAGATATTGATGTTTATAATACAGAATTTTTCAAGAATAGCATTTAGAATATAGGGATCAGAAGTCCATTCAAAGTTGAAGTATATATATTTATGTTCATGAATAACTAGGTCAACTGTTGGACTTATGTTCCTCTGTAGCTCAGTGGTTAAGTGCACTTGCCGTCTTATCCAAATCCTATTGGAGGTCACTCGTATGCCTGCCCTATTTCAGCAGAATGCCCACTGGCAAATAAAAGACTAAGCTCGGTAGTGGAACATACTGAGGGGTACTGTGACTATGTAAGTATTCCCATAACTATTGTGCTCATTTAACTCTGTATTAATGTTTATAATCACTATGTTACATCATTAGTGTACATAAAAAGTCAAATCCAGGATCTTCTGAATGATAAAAAAATGTTTAAATTACCATCTTAAGAAGTCTTTGATTTTAGTGACCTAAGACCCAATTGAAGTATAAATTGAGTGATGTTACACCTACATCTCACACATAATAATGTATGACTCAACTTAAGTCATAATTAACTTAGTGGTGTTTTGCCTACAATTGAAGTATGAGTAATAATAAATAGTAAAAATCTCACATTTTTTAAAGGGTCATGACCTATGACCAAACTTAAGTTCATAATTTAGTAGTGTTTTGCCTACAATTAATTGTGACAATTAGTGACATCTAACTTAACTTAAGTCATAATTTAGTGGTGTTTTGCCTACAGTTTAAAGTGACAATTAGTGTCATCTAACCTATCTAAATATTCACATGTGGTGACATCTTGGCAAACTTAGGGTAACATTTATAGACACCAAGCCTTCAGTATAATTGCTATTTATGTGTTCTGGCTGATACATCCACACGAAGAATGGCCGCAAAATAATTGAAGAGGGCGAGGCAGTTTTTGTACCAAATTGATGTTATCCTGTGAAAATCACATTTATATTGACTTCAGATCACTTTAAGAATATGGGTTAAATATTTGCAGATTCTCAAAAAACAACAACCTTGAGTCAACCCTATGACTGTCCAGGGGCCTTATTCATCGACGCTGTAAGTCTAAAACTTAAAACGGCAAGTAAAAATTTGTTAACAAAAAGTTTAAAACAACCATGAAAATAGGTCAACTTAAGGTTGCTTTTAACTTTGTGTTAACAGATTATTTTCTTGCCAGCTTAGCCAAAAAGTCACAATAGTGTCTCCACCCTGCCTAGGCCAGGTGGAATGTGTGGTAAGTCAAATGTTACAATATTATTACTTCATGTGTCAATAATTATTGTCATAGTTCAATACACACACCCATTAATTAATGATTCAAAGCCCTTAAAGCCACAATAAAATAACCTACATAATCATTAATTCATACTTTGTTAATATTCAACATCAGAAGTACAGTACAATGCAGTAAATTTGAACTCAAACTTTCAACAACAATGGTGGCAGTGGATTATTCATAACAAACTCATCCTGAGATCATTACAAAGTTTGCCTGAGGCAAAATTTTCTGAACAAATTTTCAATGATTTCCAGATCAAAGTCGTGAGGTTGACTGATTGTTTCATTGGCCCGTGTAACCTCTAGGGATCTACAATGACTTTCATGGAACTTTGAGTTTGAGAGTATGTCCATAAAGTGGGCTCTCGAGGGAGTTTAATGTGGATTTTTCCTTATTCCCTGGAAACACATTAATTTGATACCATGATAGAAAGATAGAGGGGAAAAAGGTAGATACTTAGGAGAAAAAATGCTATGAAAATCACACAGTAACTAAGCGTAACTAAGGGATATTATACCTTTATTTGAAGAGGAATCACACTTATGATAATTATCATTCCTATTATAAATGGACAGGTATAAAAGCTCACCTATTATAGTGCACTCAAGGGAATGTGGTATTTACGAACATTGGCGGATTGGTCTACTTTTGCAAAATTGGTTACTTAAAAACCACATATGGTCAATTTTTTGGTTTAAATGTGCACTTGTTTTTTTTCACCCATGTGGCTTATGCCATATTTTTCTGCCTTTCTTGTTATCCTGGACACAATATAAAAGCTCACCTATTGTTATAATAGCTTCTTAAGCTATATACCAGTTAGGATAAAAATACAGTGACGCAGTGGAACAATCCACTAGTACAGTGTAAGAACAGGTATAAAGGCTTATGCCAACAGTTCAATACAACACTAAACTTTACATATTTAAGGAATGGTTTTAATCTTTGGAGTACACATAAACGATGACGTCACTGTCAATATATCCTAATTGGACTATAAGAGTACAATTTTACAAGGTAAAGATCAAAATAATGTAATAAACCTGACAAATTAACAAACAAAACTTACGGTGTTGAGTCACCTGCAGCCTCCAGATTCAATCACAGGTAATTGCAATTTAACACTTTATCTCACCACAAAAAATAACAGTACTTAAAATTTCAAGGACAATGCATTAATTTCAGGTATATCCTATGAAAAATATTTGAATTTGAGCTCTACATTATTTTATTACAGTAGTCGTAGTTGAGTCTATATAATACATTATAAAATACATAATAAAATACATAATAAAATACATAAATAAATGTAATAAAGATTTATAAATAAGTTAAAACAATCAAACTTTCACATGCTTTTATTCTGAAAATTTATTTTATTAAAGATCATTTTGACCAAAAAATGAAGAAATTTGTATGACACATAGTAGCTTTAATTTAGCATCAATACAATTATTATGTTGTACTTATATATTCATACAATCACACAAGATGTAAAAGTCTTTAATAAATCATTATTAAATTATGAGTCATACTCCAATAATGAACAACCCTTAAGCATGACATTTTGACCTTCAGACCCAATCTTCAGTTTTTATTAAAACAATGTTTCAATAAACAGACTTTATAATACATTTAACCATATATTTACTTACAATTGATACCAGACTTTATAACTGTTGCAAAGAGCATGTTATTATACATAGGGCCCTTAGATCTCCAAACATCTACATAATACACACCATTCTCTCTTCTATTTTACACACATTTTTCATTTTACAGAAAAGCATAAATTAACATACAAAAAACTGCCATAAATGTTCATTACAAAGTAATTACAAACTTTTCATAAAGAATTTACCTTCTTTCCTAGAGACTGCACACATTTTCGTACAGGTTTGACAACAGTTAAGAAATAAATCATTTTTGTTGGGATATAAAAACTCCATTTTACTATGAATTTCTGGTATCATAAAAGACACAATATATGGAATCTCAAAATTTGACATTTTAATATCAAAATTCCCCTCAAAGACAGTGAATATAAGCTAATAACTTCAGAGAACGGTTGATCAGAGAATATATTAACTTCAGCATTTTATCAAATTCCAGTAAGAATCCAAGATAAATAAGGTTAAAAATGTTTTTAAAAAGAAACGATAGTTTTACATTTATTTATTTATTTATTTACTTCCTAAAAAGGCATTATAATTAAATTCACAAGACCTGCGTGAGCGCAGAAAATATAAGACTAAGTTCCGAACTATTTTGATAAGATATAATTCATTAATATTAAATATCCAAAATTTAAACAAAACAAAAGAACTGAAAAACAAAATTAATGCTCTGGTTAATGTAATACTTAATTCCAAAAAATAAAATAAAAATTCTTCACAAAACCCCACCTACCTTCAGAAGCTTAGGAAATTGTCTCTAGTATTTTTCAGCCCATCTTGCTTCGAGAACATCACATCCCCATATGAAGCAGAAATGCTGTGAGCCTCGCCTATTTTCCCAGCATGCCACAGTAACATATGGTTACCATAGTAACGGAAAGCAAGTAAATTGATAAACTAGTGTTTTCACACTCGCTATTGTTCATCAAATAGTAGAATGGAAGCAGGTGACTTTCAACGTAATGATCGAGATACCGATGATCGTTGATGATGCCCGTAGTTTCTCAATAATGAAAATTTTGTATTTGTTGGCCAATTTTTTAAGGAATGAAAAACTGCATTTGTTTAGATGTGTATAGAAGTAAAATTTAATTCAATGTGACAACAATATTATACTCAACAAGATACTGATGATGATGCCCCCGTACTTTCTCAATAATGAAACTTTTGTATTTGTTGGCCAATTTTATATGGAGTGAAAAACTGCATTTGTTTAGATGTGAATTAAATTCAACTGACTACATTATAATATACTCAACAAGATACCGATGATGCCCATGTAACTTTCTCAATATTGAAAATTTTGTATTTGTTGGCCAAATTTTAAGGAGAGCAAAAGGTTATCTATTTAGATACCGGAATGTAAAGAGGTAAAATTATATTCAATGAGACATCAATACATTAAGATATCATATGTCAATGATGATGTGACTGTAAATTTCTCAATAATAAAAATGTATAGAGGTAAAAATTAGGTTCAAAGTGACTTTAATTGATTGAGAAACCAACTATGCTCTTACTTTGTAAATAATGGAAATTTTGTTATTGTTGGCCAATTTTTTAAGGAGTGAAAAACTGCATCTGTTTACAAGTGTATAGAGGTAAAATTTAATTCAACGTGACTGCAATAATATACTCAACAACATACCGATGATGATCCCTGTACTTTTTCAATAATGAAAATTTTGTATTTGTTGGCCAATTTTATAAGGAGTGAAAAACTGCATTTGTTTAGATGTGTATAGAGGTAAAATTAAATTCAATGTGACTACAATAACATACTCAACAAGATACCTATGATGCCGTTACTTTCTAAATAATGAAAATTTTGTATTTAATTGTTGGCCAATTTTTGAGGAGTGAAAAACTGCATTTATTTAGATGTGTATACTATATAAGAGGTAAAATTATGTTCAACATGACTACAATAATAATTATACTCAACAACATACCGATGATGATCCCTGTACTTTCTCAATTATTTTGAAAATTTTGTATTTGTTGGCCAATTTTTGATGAGTGAAAAACTGCATTTATTTAGATGTGTAGGCTATATAAGAGGTAAAATTATGTTCAAGGTGACTACAATATACTCGACAAGATATACCATTGTCATTGATTTGTATTTTTTAGCCAAATTTTAAGGAAAGAAAAAGGTTATCTATTTAGATACCGGAATGTATATAGGTTAAATTATATTCAATGCAACAACAATATATTGAGATAAAATTGTCATTGATTATGCGACTGTAAAAATTAGGTTCAAGGTGACTTTAACTGATTGAGAAACCAACATTGCTCTTACTTTGTAAATAATGGAAATTTTGTATTTAATTGTTGGCCAATTTTTGAAGGAGTGAAAAACTGCATTTATTTAGATGTGTAGGCTATATAAGAGGTAAAATTATGTTCAAGGTGACTACAATATACTCGACAAGATATACCATTGTCATTGATTTGTATTTTTTAGCCAAATTTTAAGGAAAGAAAAAGGTTATCTATTTAGATACCGGAATGTATATAGGTTAAATTATATTCAATGCAACAACAATATATTGAGATAAAATTGTCATTGATTATGCGACTGTAAAAATTAGGTTCAAGGTGACTTTAACTGATTGAGAAACCAACATTGCTCTTACTTTGTAAATAATGGAAATTTTGTATTTAATTGTTGGCCAATTTTTGAAGGAGTGAAAAACTGCATTTATTTAGACGTGTAGGCTATATAAGAGGTAAAATTATGTTCAAGGTGACTACAATATACTCACCAAGATATACCATTGTCATTGATGATGCCATACTTTCTCAACAATGAAAATTTTGCATTAATTTTGTTGGCCAATTTTTAAGGAGAAAAAAAATGCATTTATTTAGATACCATAATATGCAGTAAAATTAGGTTCAAAGGTGACTGCAACATATTGAGACTGCTTGTATTTGTAGCCAATAGAAGAGAAGAGTCATTTATTTAAGACATGTACATGAATGATTAAAAACACAAGGAAATAAAAGAGAATAAATATGGAGGTGTATTTACACACACAATCGTTGGCTGTCACTAAATTATGAATCATTAAAAGAGAAACTCTTGCAAACTCGATATTACGATTAATAATTTACTGTAACTAATCATAATGAGCAGTTATACCTTTTGATCTCAAATTCCAGAACATCTCATGAAGAACAGGTCATTAAACTAAATTCATTAAATACATCTAGACTAAACACTACTAAATTATAAAATTTATGAATTTTTAGATGATTTGTAATAGCAAACATATTAAGTATTTTTTAATATGGCTCAAACCTAGCCCCAATCTCCCGAAGCATTTCATCTAGAAATCTCTACTCAAATTAAGAATTTGCTCAAGTAAGAGTCTGATTTTGAGATTAATGTAAAGTTCAAGCACTTTAAATTTTACTGTGATTTACTTTGAATAATATACCTGTTTCATAACCCCAATTTTGTGTCCAGCCTCCAATGGAAGTTATCATACATTCACATTCCAATATTTGAGGGAGATTCTGTGTAGAATGATAATGCTTTGACAGATCGGGGCCAGGAGGATCCCATTTCCTAACCAAGGTACTACCGAGCATGTTTTGTTAACGATTTACAATGTCTATACAACATCTATGTAACCAAGCTGAACAATAATTACCTATGCACGCAGCACAGTCTAAATTGATTTTACAACAATGTACCATCGCTATACCAGTACTCACTTTAATAGACCGAATGCCAGAAAATTTGGCTACAGCAACTTGCATTTCGAAATGATCAAGGTCGTGCAAAAAGTATTCTCAAGGTTATTTCTATACATCACAATGGATCGGGAAATAATTCCAATACCGTCCAGGCCAGCAGTAGATCAGGCTAACAGTCCCTGATGGGTGTAAAAAATTAGCTAACAGTAATCTCTGCCTATCTGTATATTTATAATTAATGAACCCACCAGCTTTCAAGCCTGATTCCATTATGTATACAGTGAAATAATTATTTTTCGTTGGGATCAAAATTATTTTCTTCGATTTTGTGGGGAAAACTTGACCAGAAAGTCTAATCCTCAAGAATACACAACATATAAAACCTAATCACTGTATGACTTATTGTGAGACTAAATAATTCAACTTGTAGAACTTATTGTGAGCAAAAGCATCAGTTCTGTGATTTCCCGGTCGTTGTATGACTTATTGGAGGACTTTACAATTAAACTTGTACGACTTATTGAGAGCAAAAGTATCTGTGATTTCTTGGTCATATTATGACTTATTGGGAAACTAAACAATCCAATGCGTATGACTTATATGACTGGCATTAAGATTTATTTATACATTATTAATCATTGACATCCCAAGCAGTTATTAGCACATGGTCTCCGATCTCCCTTGTACGTGTTATAATCCACCAATTCATTCAAACCCAACAAATTTTACATAACTTTTTTACCAAATCTACTAAATTCCAATAGCTATATGAAATTAAGTGATTTTACATTACGTAGCATGTTGCAGAAAATGAATCTACCTAGAAAGAAGGGAAACATATGAAAAAGACTGGAATACATCCGCAATTGGAAACATTTGATATCTTAAACTATAAAAAATATGACCAATCTGTACAATTTATTGAACAAATCACATGGTCACAAAAGCACCTCAAATTTATACTTCGGTGACAATTTTTAACATGTTTTTACCCTGATGAAGGCTATTGCATAGCCGAAACATTGGTATTATAAATAAAATATATAAACTTGACCCGTCTTGTCCGTGTATTCCACTTTCCATACCTTTTACCTGTACAATTTATTGATTTGAACGACTATACAGTTTTAAATAACAGAAAATTATGTCTATTAAAGGATTATTATGAAAAAGGTCAGGTACATTTAAATTAATTCTCAGTTTTTGCCAAAAACTAACATATTACGGTCGGCAAGACTTTTGCAGAAAATATCCAATTGTATGGATAGTCTTGACTATTTATAATAATTTTTAAGGATATGAGAAAACCAGATAGGGAAGACATAATTCAACTTCAACAGCCGAAATACAGAAAACAAAAAAACACCCAAAAAGACAGGAGGAAATCAGACAGGGTAGGCCGCACTCAACTTAACCACCAAGCACAGAAAACAACAACAACACAACATAATTACACAGAGCAATGCCAACCGCTACATAGCACTTTGCCGTTTCCTCTGATTCAATAAAATATAAACAGCATAATATAGATTCCCTCCCTTTGATAGTGCTTTAACTTGAAGGGCTTTGCCAATGGGCAACAACAACAACCACTGCTGCGTCCAATTCAGCAACGCACGAGAAATACGGAAAATGCATCAGAGTATTCAACAGTCCTGGGGCCGCCCACCCGCCTTTGGCTCTTAAAGAACTGAATTTTAAATCACCAATTGACTGAGTTTCAAATTTTATTACGGAAAATTTCTCTACGTAAGTCGGGCAAAACCACGGGCTTACAGTCAATACAAATGAAGGCATTGTATGTAATGGTTTCCACGAAACAACACCTTTCTTACCAAAACTCGTCAATTTAAAAACAATCAATTTGTTCTATGTGATCAAAAAAGCAAATTTTAAATGTCACCAACAGTAGTAACCATAGCAACATAGTTAAATGATTTGACTGTCTGTAGAAGAGTGATTACTTTGGAACTTTAATTCCTGCTTACTCAATAATGCCGGCTAAAACTAATAGAATGCCTCAAACGATGAACATAATGGTTTTTCTGATCACTTTTTTGTTTGTTTTCAAGTGTATTCATCTCTAATTTGTATAATTATAGAGAACAAGAATTAGTAAGAACCAGAATGGTAGGACGAACAGAAGCAAACCTTCAGAATCACATGACTAATTGGCACTGAATTAAAGTCATGTGACCAATTACCATGGCACTGAATAGTCATGTGACTCTTTAAAATTGGTACTGGGTAGCAAAACTTCAAAATCATATGATTACTTGGCACTGAATAGTCATGTGACCCTTTAAACTTGGTACTGAATAGTCATGTGACCATTTACCTTGACAATGAATAGTCATGTGACCATTTATCTAGGCACTGAATAGTCATCAGTGACCATTTATCTTGGCACTGAATAGTCATGTGACCATTTATCTAGGGACTGGATAGTCATGTGACCATTTATTTAGGTACTGAATATTCATGTGACCATTTATCTAGGCACTGGGTAGTCACATGACCATTTATCTAGGCACTGGGTAGTCATGTGACCATTTATCTAGGCATTGGGTAGTCACATGACCATTTATCTAGGCACTGGGTAGTCACATGACCATTTATCTAGGCACTGGGTAGTCACATGACCATTTATCTAGGCACTGGGTAGTCACATGACCATTTATCTAGGCACTGGGTAGTCACATGACCATTTATCTAGGCACTGGGTAGTCACATGACCATTTATCTAGGCACTGGGTAGTCACATGACCATTTATCTAGGCATTGGGTAGTCACATGACCATTTATCTAGGCACTGGATAGTCATGTGACCATTTATCTAGGCACTGGATAGTCATGTGACTATTTATCTAGGTACTGAATAGTCATGTGACCATTTATCTTGTCACTGAATAGTCATGTGATCATTTTTCTAGGCACTGGATAGTCATGTGACCATTTATCTTAGCACTGGATAGTCATGTGACCATTTATCTTAGCACTGGATAGTCATGTGACCATTTATCTTAGCACTTGATAGTCCTGAGACCATTTATCTTAGCACTGAATAGTCATGTGACCATTTACTCAATCAGTATCTTGGTTATCAATATTTGTTATTGCTTCATGAATATATAACATTGGTAACAGTTTTTCACCAAATATTGTTGAAAATTAAGACTTCACACTAATGCCCCCCCCCCTCCCCGGGTGTTTATTCGGGGGAATACGATATGTACTTCTGAAACAAAATGACCATGTTCCTAAAGAGAGGTTTATATTGCTCAAGGGATGGCCATTCTGGAGACTTTGCACTTTACTTCACTGACCGACTTTAAAGACACATAGGGTAGTCTGAATTAAAATATTGCTTTAACCAAACAAGGAGTAAAATGCCTGTTCATGTCAATCCTGCATGATCTCAAATTTCAGACATTTTCTATCGATTCTCAGAGCAGAAAATGAACAAATTTAAAAAAAATTCACAGCTTCAAACCAGTCCACCAAAGTATTGTGGACGTATAGAATTACATAGAAATACCATTTTTTGCGGAATTTGTCCTTGTGCCATAGGCAGAAATCCTTGATAATTTTCTTATTTAAAGTTACGTTTTACATTAATTTTTATGTCTGATGTTTTCAAAGAAGTAAACGTGCAGTAACATATCGTACATGTATTTACATGTATTTTGTGTGGAATTTCCATGACTGAAATCTATGCATCAGGGTACTGCTTTATCAAAGCATTTACGGAAATCTTAAACTTGATGATCAAATTTAAATTCTTTATAATTATTTTACAACTATAAAGTGTCTTGAGTAAATGGAGCTTTAATACTCCTCAAGATTCAGTTAATGAACTTCTACTGTTGGGAGCGGTGGCCTAGAGGTAGGACGCGCGCTTCGGGTTCAACCCCCCTCTGGACCTCTGGGGTTAATTTCTCTGAGCAAGACCCACATGCTCAACTCGACCATGGTGTGAAATGGTATCTGTGAGGGCAGTGTCTAATCCTTGGCGCTGCAGATCGATGTTGGCTGCCACACCCACAGGAGAGAAATAGTCTCCCCAGGGAGACACAAGGGTATGTGTCAATATGTAGCCCAATGACCATGGGAGTTAAAATGTCAAAGGGTGCTTGAGCGGCCTAACAGCTGAAAAGATCCTTAGAAAATTGGTAACTTAACTTAACTACAAGCATTATCTGTCTCCAATTTGTAGCTGTTAAAGAAATATACAGAATTTAAATTTGAACGTAACTTTACGATTTCCGTAAGTAATAAACAGTACTCAGCTTTCTATGTTGACCGTATAATAATCTTAAGGTAATTTGTTTCTTTATTGTTTATTTCTTTATGAAATGTAAGTGTCAATTTTCTTTTTATTCTGTTATTTTCATTTGTTTACGTTTTACTGAGACAGATGTTAGTGAATTGACATTCGGGTTTTTCAAGTTTAGCAAAATTTGAGGGATCGGTGCAATTAATAGAGGAATGTACCATAGTTTTGAACGGAGTTCCTGAAATACTCTCAATGACTTTGAAAGGAATTCTCAGTTTTAAGTGATTCAGATTGTTCGAATAAAAACTCAGGGCAATCTGGCTCTTTCTATGACCCAGATAGAAGTTACACAAAAATGTCAAATTTACTATAAAACTAAAACACTTGACTAAATCACATGTGAACGAGAAAAAAAAATTATCGAATAAACGAGAAAAAAATATTTATCGAATAAACGAGAAAAAAATATTTAACCCCGCCCCACTGACCACACACATTGACTTGCCAAATTCCAGATGGCTCATTAATTAATGACACGACAGGTTAACGGAACCTTCTATGGACTGGTCTTCTCCATTAATTTGATACACAATACTCATTAAGTAAATATACAATGTACCAGTCTAAAGAAGAAAAAAGAACTATTGGTACCAGTCAAATGGAATTATAGCCAGAATTAGCTCGCATACAACGAACATCTGTTTTTGACCATCGACATCTGAAGCCTGGTTGTAATGCACTTTTATTACGTATATAAAGTACAGCGTGGAGAATTAAACCTGATCCTGACCTTTATTCATGAATATAATGACAAGGTTCTTGCATTGAATATATTAATTTCCACAAGCAAATCGTGTAATATTGGTCCATTAAATTTCTGTTTGTAATGATCTCCTTAAAAAAAAAAAACACCATACATACATATTTTTATACATATACTTCTATAGGTATTCCTGTATTTTAATCTGCATATAATTGAACTCGAACTTTATTGATTTGTTACATTGTATGTTTTTCCCGCAATTGTGTGACGTCATGTTAAGTTAACGTCATGAAGTGACACATCCGTTGTAATGCCCCCGTATCGATAGATCGGGAGGCATATAGTAATTCACCTGTCCGTCCGTCTGTCCGTCCGTCCTGCCTGGTTAACCCAAATTGACCGTTTCTTCTAGCATTAATATGGCTTGCTACAAAATTTTCAAACTTGCATGGATGTTGTATATGACCACTCTCCACGCGCCTGTATCACCTGACTCCATTTTGACCTTCACCTTGACCTAATTTTGGACTTAGACTTATTGAAAGGCCAAACTCTTGGTTAACCCAAATTGACCGTTTCTTCTAGCATTAATATGGCTTGCTACAAAGCTTTCATACTTGCATGGACATTGTATATGACCACTCTCCACACGCCTGTATCACCTTACTCCATTTTGACCTTCACCTTGACCTAATTTTAGACTAAGCCTTATCTCCCCTTAAGTATTTTTACAATAAAATTTTGTCTGGAGCGTATCTTCAAAACTATTTAACATATTGACTTAAAACTTGAAATATAAATAGATGGCAACTTGGAGAAGTGCATTGACAAAGAACCATAACTCTGTCTGTTTGAAATTTTGAATTACCTCCCCTTTATGATTTTCAGAATCATATTTTGACCGGAGTGTATCTTCAAAAGTGTTTAAGATATTGCCTTAAAACTTAATATGTAAATAGATGGTAGCTTGTAGAAGTGCAGGGACCAAGAACCATAACTCTGTCTGTCTTAAATTTTGAATTATCTCCCCTTCAGTATTTTTATGATAATTGTTTGTCCGGAGCGTATCTTCAAAAGTATTTAAAATATTGACTTGAAACTTGGTATATGAATAGACGTCAACTTGGAGAAGTGCAGTGACGAAGAACCATAACACCTGTATCACCAGATCACACATGAAGTTGACCAAGGCACTGCTTTCAATTGTGGCATATTCGTTTACCATCATAAGCCCCTTATAGTTCAAAGCCATGTTGTTGAATTCTCAATTATTATTAAAGATCTCCTTCAAACAATATTGTCAACAATGAAGTCATACGCTTCTGTAATAAAATTACGCTTCTGACAAAATGTCTCAAATATGATAAACCACAAATTATGACAAAATATTTTCTCAAGACCTTTTCTTTTGAAAAATTGACTCCAGACAAAGAAATTCGCAGTAAACCTGCAGTTTATGTATTATTATGTAAGGACACCCAACTGAGTAATACACTAGCTAAAAATAACAAATGAATTTTGAAGCAGAAAATATTATCAGGGCTGTAAAAAAATAGCAGTTACGTAACTATGAATAATGACTTCATAATTACAGAGTTATAATGACTTGTAATATTGATTTTGTCTGCTATTGCAGAAATTCCATAGAATTCTTTTTTTTTAATATCATCTGAAATTTTGCTCCAGTGCAAAAAGATATCTCATATTAAACTAGAACATTACAATATCTCATAAGATGTAAATCATAAATCTGTTAAAGAATTTAAAACAAATTCTTTCTTGACAATATTTTCATGTGTCTTTGTTTGTGTTCAAATGAGACTGTGAGTTGCATAGGGCGCCCAGAATAACGGGAAAGACAAGAAAATTTGGTATAACCCACTTAGGAGTATGTTTAACCAAGTGACTTGCTTAGAATGCGAAGATCGTAAAAGTTTCTACTTACCTTAGTCAAGATTGACACCCTGGCTCAACCAGACTGTCACAATATTAAGTTTTTAAATGGGGGACAAAACTCTGCTAGCATTGAATTCCAGTCACAATTAAACATTGATATTAGGTAACAAGAGGGTCCAAAGGGCCCTGGGTCGCTCACCTGTTTGGCCTAGTGACCTAGATTTTGGCCCAAATGACACAGTATCTAACTTGACCTAGATTTTATAGAGATAAACATTGTGACCAAGTTTCATAAAGATAGAGTCAAAATTGTGACCTCTAGTGTGTTCACAAGATTTTTCAATGATTTGGCCTCGTGACCTAGTTTTTGACCCCAGATGACCCAATATCGAACTTGACCTAAATTTTATAATGATGATCATTGTGATCAAGTTTCATAAAGATAAGGTCAAAATTGTGACCTCTAGTGTGTTCACAAGCTTTTTCAATGATTTGGCCTCGTGACCTAGTTTTTGACTCCGGATGACCCAATATCGAACTTGTCCAAAATTTTATAGTGATGATCAGTGTGATCAAGTTTCATAAAGATTAGGCTCAAATTGTGACCTCTAGTGTGTTCACAAGCTTTTTCAATGATTTGGCCTTCAAAGGCTTGTGACCTAGTTTTTGACCCCGGATGACCCAATATAGAACTTGACGTAGATTTAATAGAGATGATCATTGTGATCAATTTTCATAAAGATTAGTCTCAAATTGTGACCTCTAGTGTGTTCACAAGCTTTTTCAATGATTTGGCCTTGTGACCTAGTTTTTGACCCCAGATGACCCAATATCGAACTTGACCTAGATTTTATAAAGATGATCATTGTGATCAATTTTCATAAAGATTAGTCACAAATTGTGACCTCTAATGTGTTCACAAGGTTTTTCAATGATTTGGCCTAGTGACCTAGTTTTTGACCCCAGATGACCCAATATCGAACTTGACCTAGATTTTATAGAGATGATCATTGTGATCAATTTTCATAAAGATTAGTCTCAAATTGTGACCTCTAATGTGTTCACAAGGTTTTTCAATGATTTGGCCTAGTGACCTAGTTTTTGACCCCAGATGACCCAATATCTAAGTTGACCTAGATTTTACAGAGATGATCATTGTGATCAAGTTTCATAAAGATTAGGCTCAAATTGTGACCTCTAATGTGTTCACAAGGTTTTCCTTTGATTTGACCTAGTGACCTAGTTTTTGACCCCAGATGACCCAATATCAAACTTGACCTAGATTTTATGGAGATGATCATTGTGATCAAGTTTCATAATGATCAGGCTAAATTTGTGACCTCTAGTGTGTTCACAAGCAATTGTGAACGGACGGACGGACAACGGACGGACGGACGACGAGCGATCACAAAAGCTCACCTTGTCACTTTGTGACAGGTGAGCTAAAAAAATATTCAGGCCAAATAATGAAGTGGAATATTCAAACAGGGAGAATATACAAAATACTGTAAACCAAGAAATTATTTCATGTGATTTAATTTCGCGGTGTTTGCGAGTGTTAGAAATTTGCAAAATTAAGTAGCTGCAAAACCTGTAACTGTTCAAAACATTAATAGCAGATGGACATAGCAGTCCTGAGACTTATAAGGAGATCATTTGTAGTCGTGAACATGCCAAAGATTGCCAAAACGCAAAAGTTAGTATTCGCGAAAGTAAATTGGTTTACAGTTTTATAGCTTGGCAAATTTGACACGAACCTGACCTTTAAGCATGAATATTTTACAAGGTTCTTGCTTTGAATATATCAATGTCTGCAAGCAAATTGTGCAATATCGGTATTTCAAATCTGTGTTTGTATTATCTTGTGTTTCTTCGTGATACTCCCGTCTATGAAAACATACAGCCGAGGTTATACAGACATGATATCAACTGTTAAAGTATGCTAATCAAAAGGTCAGAATCGTGTCAAATTCGCCAAGCTTCTTGTATATACCGGAGGTAAATATTGAAGACAAGAAATAATAACTTACCAGATTGTAGACAGACAGTAAGAATGCTTCAACCCCACCACATTTCTGAAATAAACATGTATCATTGAAAATACACAAATTTAGAGACAGGCACTAAGTAATTCTAAGTGACTTTGTGGCTAATTTCGCAAAAAGTTAAAATCAGCCATAAGTATCAGATTCTTTGACCAATTTTCACAAGGCATGTAGGACACACATTTAGAGACAACTTTCATACTAGCAAAAAGAATTGACCTAATATGAAACTGTGCATTTTGAAGTTTCAGGTTTCTATGTGATTGTTAATTAATTACTATACATGTTACAAGTGTTCCTGTTTTGCTCAACTTGTCCGATTCCATATAGTTGCAATCAATCATTCTTTGCATTCGCTGTGAAAATACATTTTTTTACATTATTGCAATTCTTAGTGCAATTTTTTATATAATAATATAGCCTGTTTTGATTTTAATATTCTATAGTACACAAAATACAAACAATCCTAACTACTCAGGTCTTACCGTGATGAATGTGGAAGCTCCCTCGCATGTTACTAGGTATAGAGTAGGAATTTGTGACGGTTTGTCAGGCGGTTTACAAGAAACTAGTTAACATAACAACTTCTCCCCATGTGAAAGAAAATTCATGTTATTGTCAAGTTTTCGTAGAAGGGTAAAAAATTGGCAACAAAAATTTTAGTATCAGCAACACTTGGTTGGTGACCTGCACAAACACGACGTAAATGAAAAAGCCTAAAACTGACTCATTGTTACATCACGGAAACTTCTCCCCATAAGGCAGAAATTTAACATTATTAAGTTAAAGTTAAGTTACCAATTTTCTAGGGCTCAGCTGTTAGGCCGCTCAAGCACCCTTTGACAGTTTAACTCCCCTGGTCATTGGGCTACCTATAGAAACCTACACTCGTGTCTCCCTGGGGAGAGTATAATTTCTCTCCTGTGGGTGTGGGAGTCAACATCGATCTGCGGCACCAAGGAACAGACACTGTCCTCGCAGGTACTATTTTACACCATGGTGGAGTGGAGCATGTGGGTCTTGCTCAGAGAAATTAACCAGTGGTCCAGAAGGGACCTCTCTATCCCAAAGCGCGTGTCCTACCTCTACGCCACCGCTCCCCATTATTGACATATATTCGGAGAAGGGTTAAATAAAAGCCTTATAAGGACCAGCAACACTATGATGTTAGTGCTGCGCAAACCTGACGCAAACCTGATGTAAATGAAGAAGCCAATGACTCTGAAGACCGATAAGTAGAACAGCCTTCAGGAGTACATCATACAGGTATATAATGACACTGGTAAATTATAAGGATACCAAATTGTGAAATGATATCTCACAACCGAAGTGATAATAGTGATAATTTGCCTGACCTTTTATTTCGATAAACACATCGGGATATTGATCTCCGGAAACATGTTGGTGATGGTTATTTCTACCTTACATTGATGCAGGTACAGCTTGGCTATTTTGACCTGAGCCTGACCTTTATGCAAGAATAAATTACAAGGCTCTTGCTTTGAATATATCAATTTCCGTAAGCAAATCGTGCGATATCGGTATTTCAAATTTGTGTTTGTATTACATCTCAAGCGTCTTCGTGATACTCCCCGATAGTGAGAACATACAATCGGTGTGGTAAATGTTGGCAATATATCGACCAGTAAATTATGCTAATAAAAAGGTCAGGCTTGTGTCAAATTGGCCTAGCTATACTTGGAAAATAGCAATATTGTGAGCAAGACACTATAATATAGACGGTTATGATAATTTTTTTTCCCAATTTTGAATTTTCCAGACCAATTCCTAAATTCCATCACTACAAAAAGCACAATTATTATTAGCTGTTACTGCAATTTGATGAAGAATAAAAACAAAATTGTAAAATTATTTCTCGGAAATGGCAACATTAAGCATTCTAGAGAAGTTAAAAGTACAACCCTCATGAAAATCATGTTGAAAAGTACATTTCCAGCAGATTATATCAGAGACATAATCTAATATCTGCTTTTATTCAATTGATTTCAACTCAGTATGAAAATCTCAAAGTTGCAGAATTTCATTTGATTAAAAAAATTCATATAAATCAAAGTACTGAAAGTATTGATAGGGGAGTATGTTAAAACAACCTTAAGTATTCGAAACTCAACATCAAAGCCAAGACCGATTTATATCTATGACACTTAATATTTGTATGCAATTTAAGATCACACACAGTTTTTGCCCAAAACTGACTCACTGACAGATGCCTAAGGAAAAGAACCCTTTTTAAATGTCCACAAAAATCTTCCATGCCAAATTTCGAACTTCAGTTTTTTTTATAGAATAGTGCCATCAATTAAAGAGTTAAAAACTGCATCTCAAAATTAAAATGAACATTTCTAGGTTAAACTGACTAACATTGTTACAGACCCCTTTAGATTTATGGCACAACCCTATCCCTTAAAACTAGCCCCTATTTTGGAATATGTGGGCTCAATGAGCTCTCTTGTCAAGATGAACTAAATTTAATACTGAAAATGTACTAATCAAAGTTGCACAACAGGGTACTGTTTTATCAACCTACTTACGGGCAAATTTTGAAACAAATTTATTATCAAAAAAAATTATGCTAAATCAAATTTTCTTTAACATGATTAGAAAGAGTTATTATAAACAAACACATTCCAAGTAAGGGGAGACCTCCTGCTTCGCTAAAAATGTAAATATATTTGCTTGAATTTTTCAAAAAACATCATTTTCCATCCTGTTACCACACCAATATTTCTACATTAATTTTAATATAATAAAAATAAATATGATTTGATTGTTGCAAATCATCAAATGTATTATATTTGTTGTATATATGCGTAAACGGAAATCGTAAACTAACGTTCAAATTTAAATTCTGTATAATTCTTTAATAACAGCAAATTGGGGACAGATAATGTTTGTAGGGGCTCATGAACTGAATCTTCATTAGAGTATTACAGCTCCATTTACCATAGTCTCTAGTTGTAAAAGTATTAAAAAGCATTCAAATTTGATCGAAGTTTTAGATTTCCATAAATGCTTTGATTAAACAATACCCCCGCGTGTATACATGGTAATCAAAAGCAGATCCAATTCTTTAAACAGATTAAGCATCCTTCATTTAATAATGATACACTTTGTTTGTTTCTTTATTCGTGATTTTAACACCATTTGTCAACAGTATTTCAGTTGTTTAAGGAGGCTGATCTACTAAGCCAGTTTTCTTACAATTTTTTCTCATGGGGAGGAGAAAATCAACAACATCACCAAACATTTTCACGAAAACAGTATAAAAAAAAATCTGTTGTTTTGTTTAACATTGTAATTATTATTCTGAAGTCGGCTTCGGCCAAAACATAAATAGTATATTAATTCAATAAAAACAATATGAGTATGTGTTGTTGTTGAATTTTCAACCATCATGACACAGTATGAAATTCTTCAAGGGGTCTATGAAATAACAAGTAAAAGGCTTGGGGCCCTTATAAGGATGAATAGGGTAATAGTTTGAGGTGTATTAAAAAGCCAACTTCAGCAACTAAATTATTAAAATAATGTAATACTAAAATTAATGCCACTAAGTATAGCCTCGCCTCGTATTTCCGTGGTACCCCTAATTCCGTGGTATTGGATATAAACAGTTGTGTGTGTCATACATACGAAATATACCTGTAAATAAGTGCACTATCACTTAAATCTCACAAATTAATAAAAAAGTAGACAAAAAAGTAAATAAACAATCTTTTTGGGCTGAATTAACTTTTCCTCGTAGTAAAGAGTAAATTTTCTAGTGTTTTAAGAGTAGGTCACTTGCTAAACCTCTAGCAACAAAAGTATACATAACAGCTTATGTTAACTTGTCTGCTACAGTAAGCAACATCTGTATTAACATTTTTACTGGGTTTTGGACAGGTGTATGTCTTGTAGGCGGACACTAAGAACTGTTTTCATTGGATACCGTGGAAATAGGGGTATCCGCTCTCCAAGTGTAGAAAGGAGTAGGTTATGGAAAAACTTAATTTTGTTTTTGTTTTGCCCGATAAAAACATTTAATTAGAATAAATAACAAACCAAAGGTACATTTTATTATTCAGTGGCAGGCTGTAACCAGTATTGCTATTGTAAACATTATATTTAAGTGTATAGTTAAGTGCCACGGAAATACGAGGCACCAGTATAAGGGTTGTTATACTTGGGAGTAAAGGGTTAATATAAATGGGGAAAAATGATAGGGGGCCCTTATTTGGATAAATACGGTAATATGTCGATGGGCCATAAAATGCCAACACCGGCGGCTAAATGAACTCAGTGAGAAGAGAAGATTCTACCACACATCGAAAATACCAAGAAGATGGAAGACTTAATCTAGAAAATTGCTGCCTGTCAGGAGAGCCCTGCAACTTTGTCTAATTAAAAACAGTAATTAACTGATCAATGCGAAGGGAAAAGAAAAAAAGCCCATTAAAAGTGTTCGATACTCCAGCACTACTTTGGATGATATGAACTTGAAATAATAATGAATCCCAAGTTTTCGTTGATTAGGGTTTAATGTCATTAACAATTTTTTAGTCATCTTTAAAACAAACTCCCGATACAAATACAACATACGTGAACACTTAATAAGCTATTCCATTGAACATGTATTATAATGCTTGTTCGGAGTACTGTTTGTAATTAGAACGAATCAAGTTCGTTAAAGAAACAAACGGAGCTGTCCGTGATTGATATAAGATTTATGAGTAAAGATTTGAAAAAAATCTGAATTTATCACTTTACTTTCCTTGTATTCTTGTTAAGTATAACGATTGAGTATATTTTAAATGATGTCACTGTATCTCCTAAATGATGTCATTATATCCAGTAAATGATGTCATATCTGCCCTGTTAGTTAAATCCAAATTAGGAGTGATACAGCAAAACATGTCACATTTTAGATGCACTTAAATGTGATTTAAAAGGGATTTAGATGCACAAACAAGGAATGAATGAATTCTAGTGGTTATAAATATGGAACAGAAGATCATAAAACAAATCAAATGTGTCTTTGTTCAATGTTAGGTTAACTTGGAAAAACAGAAATTAACAATGAAAATAGGAGTAACTCTACTTTAATAGGAGTACTTGGCAGGTATGATGATGCTAAACTGCAGACCATATTCTGCTTACAAAGCTGTTAAATGCAGTTTGGCTTGGCTTATCAACACTTTGACTTCAATCACATTTATAGCAATTTATTTCATGCTTATGGGTGGTTTACGGCGGAATAACGGTGGATTATTCCCCGATAATTTCACTGTTCATAATTTCACAGTTCATAATTTCACGGAAGCGGACTAATTTTTAAAAAACAAATTTCCCTTCCGCCAAAAATAAAATAATAAGCATTTTCGCTCGCTCTCTTAATCTTTGACAAATAACAGAACATTTTATGTACATAAATGTAAAACAAATGGACGAAATTGAAGCCATTGCAGAAGAACTATTTGATTGCAACTCGACGCGTGCATGGCGGGAAAACGACGTCACGCGAAACATTTCAGGTATATAGTGGAGTATTTCCATCATTTAAGCTATTTGAAGCATGAAATAAATAGAATATTAGTATTTTTTCGTGTGTGATCGTTTGATAATTCACCTCGTGAGCAGCTGACTTATATTTTCACTCGTGGCTACGCCACTCGTGAGAATATTACATCAGCTGCTCACTCGGTGAATTATCAGCCGATCATACACGGAAAAATACAAATATCCTCTATATTTTTCTATTTAAAATAGTTTACACGTTAATTCTAGAATTTGGAAAATTCAGTCAGTTCACCATGCTGTTAGAATGATTTATAAGACAGATGCATATTTAAAATTAGCATCACAAAGCACTTCTTATGAGCCTATTTCCATGAAAATTGGAAAATTGAGCAAAATGAAGTTGTAAAAGTTTGTTTTTTCATAAGTCAAGAATAATGTCAGACAGTTTTTTCTTGTTTTGTACTTGTTTTGATTTTGTACTTACGACCTTCTCATTCTAAGCCAGCAATATCTGCAAAGAAGTTTGTAATGTTGCCCCTAGTTATATAAAGTTTCCAGTAGTATACAATACAGTCCCAAATACCATAGGTTATGCTGTACGTAGTGCCTGCTTTAAAACTAAATTTGATTCTAAAGAAATCATATATTTATAAGAAATTAATTTGCAACAGTCGAAAGGTTTGGCAAATTCAAATGTTGCATGGTGTGGTTTATATTTATTCTGGTTTGACACGACAGCAACTTCTCCAGAATGAGGCGGAGGAAAATCATCACTGATATGAAATTTCATGGAAGGGTGGGTATGATCTGCTGCATCCAAGAATTTAACCTGCGTTCATAATAATTTGTCATTGTTACAAATCCAGTCCACTAACAACTGGGCGACTTGCGACAGCACCCAAACCAAAATACTAGCATGCTGGATGCGTGCGGCAAGCGCGTGACAAGCGTGCGCACGCTTGTCGCACGCTTGTCGCACGCTAAACAAGATTGCGGTCCAAAAATTTAAGCGCGTGGAAGTGCGCAGGAAAATAAAGCGCGCAGGAAAAGATTTCACCGCACGCTTAATTTTGTTGTAGACAGTGACAAGCGCGCGATATCGCAAGCATAACATAATTCTGCAAGCTTAATGTTATAAAAAGTTGTGGCAAGCGTGCGATGTGAGAACTTGTACTGATTTTGTTTCCTTTGGTTTTGGCTAAAATGTCTAAGTCCAAATTGATGGATAATATTAACAAAATATGAGAACATTTTTTTTATTGATTTGACATCATCATGCATAAACATCATATCAAAAAACATTGTATTCAGATGAAAAAGGTGCACTAAAAACTTGTATTTATGAAATTTTAACACAAAAATTGTGGTTATCAATCAACCATTAATTCTCAATCAATCAATCAATCAATTATTGACACTTACAAAGTCTACAAATTCCATCATAAGAAGTTTGTGATACCTGTTGAACACTCACTGATTGATCAGAAATGTAATTTAATAATCTACTATGTTTTAATCTGTCAGTTTTACCTATACATAGAACTGACAGTGTTGTTTATTTATTTATTCATAATATTGCAATATTTGTATCAGTGGTCAATTATCTAACATACAGGCTATAAATTGGTTTTGGCTATGACTTGCTAACCACACAGATCTTTTCAATTAACTCCTTGTGCAGTTTCCTATTCACATACACAGAGAGACAGGCTAATAAGCCCCTTAATCTTATATACCTGATTATATGACTGATAACAGATGGTCATTGATTGGTCAGTTTGAACAAGTTTCTAGGTCACTGGATAGTTTGAACAGGTCAGAACTCCCATTTCTTTGTGTTGTTTATTTACATGTTGGGAAAGTTGGCACATTTTTTGCAAGTCTTTTTGCTGTTTTGTAAAATGTTTAGATGTGATGTTTCATGAAACAACAACAATAAGGAGTATGGATTATTTGTGTTGGATATTTCATTACCAGTAGATATGAAGCCTTCGACAGGAAGAATTGGAAAGTGTAAGTAAATTACATCCATCCTTGTACATTGTATAACAAAACTGTTATTTTAAAGCTGAAAGATATAAACATAATGATATTAAAACTTGAAGTATACTGTGAGTAATTTCTGAAAGGCAAAAAATAAATTTAAAACACTGAAAACTTTTTGCTCAGTTTCACTAGTATAATTTATAGATCTGTAATTATGATTGTTCTATTTTACAGAGTATTGGCCAAAATGACTTGATTTCTGGAAGTCTCAAGAAGACACTAAATCATTTCGAACAGTGTATGGTTTCAATGTCAGACTGCATATACAATAACAGGTAAGCAAATTTAAAAGAATTTAATTTATATATCAGTGCTTTTAATAGTTAATTTGTATTGCTAAGCTGTCATGTTTTGTTTTGGTGATGATGACGTTTTTCATAATGTTGTATCACATTTTTGTTGTAAGGTCATTTTCAACTCTTGAGTATGGCCCTGAACTTTGTGAGATTATTTTTTAAATGGCAATTTACTAAGTAGTGTAAACAAAAGAGGCTTGATGACATTAAACTAACAAATGTTAGTATGAATTAATTTTCATGATTGCGGTATGTATCGGAATTAAAGACAGTTCAAGAACTGTACTAACGTTAATTTTTCACTTTACATGAAATAAATAATTTTGATTTTAATGATGTTGATTTTTATTTTCAGATGATGTGTCGGCATATTTGGATATGAAATCTGTGAT
The DNA here is from genome assembly GCA_963678985.1 of Spisula subtruncata. Classification (NCBI taxonomy): domain Eukaryota; kingdom Metazoa; phylum Mollusca; class Bivalvia; order Venerida; family Mactridae; genus Spisula; species Spisula subtruncata. Next base: position 16,403,617 of record OY787678.1, read on the forward strand.
CAATGAATAAATCAGTAATTCTTGGAGAAAATTAAAAACATTAGAAAGTGCTTATCTATTTTGAAATGTTTGTGTTTTTGTGTTATTACATGCATTAAAATTTAATAAAAAATATATTTTCATTAAAAAATTCTAAATGTGTGGAATTTAGTGGACATTTCATTTAAGCATGCAAGCTTGTGCACGCTTGTTCAGGCCGCACCCTTAAATAAGGTTAAGCGTGCAAGCGCGCGGCCTGAATAAGCGCGCAAGCGTGCGCACGCTAAAATTAAGGTTGCGATCGTTCCAATCGCACACATGCAAGCGCGCGGAAGCGTGCAATGCTTGCAAGCGCGCGGTAACTTGCGCACGCTTAAATAAGGTTTAACGTGCAAGCGCGCGGCCTGAATAAGCGCGCAAGCGTGCGCACGCTAAAATTAAGGTTGCGATCGTTCCAATCGCACGCATGCAAGCGCGCGGAAGCGTGCGATGCTTGCAAGCGCGCGGAAGCGTGCGCACGCTTGCATACTTAAATTAGGTTAAGCGCGCGGTAAGCGTGCGCACACTTAAATTAAGGTTGCGATTGTTCCAATCGCACGCTTGAAGCGTGCGCATGCTTGCATACTTGCGCGCTTGCACACTTATTTAGGTTGCGCACGCTTGTAAGCTTGGAATTAAGCGTGCGCACGCTTAAATTAAGGTTGCGATTGGTTCAATCATAAATATTAAGTGCGCGAAAACTTTACATTTGCAAGTTTACAAGTGTGCATGATCTTCAGAATAAGGCTGCGGCATGCGTGCGCACGCTTATAAATATTGCAACCGCAACCTTGCCGCAACCTTACCGCACGCTTATTTAAGCGTGCCATTTTGGTTTGGGCAGTGCATGAAAGTCAGAGCTCAACATAATTTGATATTTTGACAGATCTGAATGAAATGAGACCAAAGGTGATAGTGTATCAAGGTATATATGTAATCACTGAATAGAACTTGAGAGAATGTGCTGAAGTTGTGATGAAATTGTGACAGATCTTGATCAGAATCGTGTGGGTGGTGTTAAATCAAAACATAACTGGATCAGTATCTCAAATGACAGTGTGAGAATGCTGAGGTACTGTCACTGTGGATTCAATATGTAATACTAACGTTGAAACTATCCCATCCAGAAGAATAGCAAGATAACAGGTGTCCGTTGCCTATAAGCAAAGCACTATGTAGCGCTTTCCACGGGAGGTAAGTCATGCCTTGTATTTTTTAATTGAACAGGACCAGGTAACTGAATGAAGGCGCTCTGTAGTGCTTTGCTTAGGCAACAGACATAAGTTAACTCAGGTACACCCAGTTTAACCTAGATAGACACACTTTACCTGACAGACAAGCTTATGTTTATAACCGTTATCATTTAACTTTAAACAGGCTGTTAGCATTTGTCACTTTGGATTTTTTTTTTGTCGGGACATAAAAATCTATGAGAAAGTACTTGTGTGTGGGGGGTATGTCATCCAATCTTAATCAAATTATTAATATAGTATTTAGAAAAAAATATAATTTTAATAACTTCACGCCGTTTTAAAAAAGTTTGTATCATAATATATGTTAGATATTATCGTCTTTAAATAGCCGTAGTCTGCAAGCTTGGAGGAAAGCAAATTTACGTTTGTAAAGACACGCAAATTTGCCTAAATTGGGCACAATTACACAAGTAATTTCAAATTACAAGAATCATAAATCAAACTCAGCTAATCAAAACTGACTCGGCTCAAAGAAAATGGGGAATTTCGTTCCAATATTCTTCAGTACATCGTGGATTAGAAACAACTTTCATTGATTATTCTCAAATTATGAAACACTCAGATTCAAGTAAATCTTCTTCTGAAACAGACAAACCTGTCCGTAAAGACCACCTCTAGAATCTAAAGACCAACCACTTGAACGGCAAAAAAAGGTCTGAATTGACAAGTGGTCTTTCTTAACAGGCTAAATTTAATTGAGAATGGTTTCTCAAATTGGTGGTCTTTGGAGACAGGTTTAATGCTAAAAGTGGTATTTATTGGCTAGCGTTCCTTCTAAACAAGATAAATTTAATTGCAATCAGCTGAAAAAGACATTAAATTGGCAGTCTATATTGATAGGTGGTCTCTATAACAGGTTGAATGTCGGTGAAAGTGACCTGCATGATACAACCAGAGGTCTATGTTGTAGGACTGTAACGGTATACCGCGGTACACGAAAGAGCGCGGACTTCAGTTCAACACGGTACAAGAGTTGCAAATTTTTGGTACGGTTCGGTATAAGCTTTTTCAAGAGCAAAATAATATTCAGAGATCAAAAATGTCTGATAGTCCTCTGATTATGTATAATTACCATGCTTCACTCCTTTAAATTGTATTAATATATGCCTCATATTGTCGAAATTCATTTAAAATAGTTGGCAGCAAGATAATAATTGCTGTTATAGAATCAACAAATTCATTGTCACTTAAAAATTGTAGTTTCTAAGCTGGTGTTAGAGGTGTAATATTGTATCATACCGAAATATACCGAACCGTTAAAAAAATTGACGGTACGTATCATATCGTGAGGTGAGCGTACCATTACAGCCCTACTATGTTGACAAAATTGGATTGATAATGGTCTGAAAGGAAATGATATTGATGCAGTTTTATTAAACAGGTGAAACGTCTAATTCTTACTTCCCATGGAAAGCGCTATGTAGCACTTTGCTTCGGAAAAAGAGACCAAGATTTTATAAAATTCAATTTCAACAGATTTTTGATAGAGCTTTATAAAACATTATAAATTATACAACAGTTTATCATAATTTGAATGAATAAAAAGATCATTACTGCATGAAAACTATAAGGGGAGTATAATGAGGACCAACCACCAGGAGTGTTATCATAATAGCCTTGAAAAGGAAAATTAATTATTTCCTTATTCCCGACAGTATTGATGATCTACATGATAGTAGTCCAGTCATTTTAACTTTTAACCTCAAACTAATTGCAAAACAAACAGTTTTGTGTTTATATGCTGCTAAAGCTATCCTTAGCAATGTACAAAATGTCCTAATTGAATATTCGTGGGACTTTTTGAGATATTTACAAATATATTGAATTGTCACATGTTTTCGCGATATTTGTCACTTTTGATGTAAATAAATCTTGACTTGTACCAGTAACTTATTTTAACATCGTGCTCAGAGGTCGCAATTTTGGTCTGATTTTTATGAAACTTGGCAGCAATGATCATCGGAAGCTAATCTAGGTAAAATAAAATTTTGAGTTAACCGGAGCCAAAATCTAGGTCACTAGGTCAAAACATAGAAAAAACACGATATAGTCACCAGGGGTCGCAATTTCGACCTTAAACTTGTGAAGTTTAGTCACAATGATCAACTTACAAAAATCAAGGTCATGTATGAAATTGGACTAACCTGAGTTAAAAACTAGGTCACTAGGCCAAATTATAGAACAAATCTTTAGAAGGCGCCCTTTTTACCTAATCTTTATGAAACCATATCACATGGATCATGAAGACAAAATGTAGGTCAAATTCAATATTTAATTATCATGAGTTAAAAATAGGTCACTAGGTCAAATAATAGACAAACCTTCATGGGCCAAAAAGTCACCTCAATTATTTTCACCTATTGACCTAATTTTGACCCAAATTATTCAATAACATACTTGTCTTAGATGTTTTGAGATGAGCATTGTGACCAAGTTGCATAAATATTAGACCAATATTGTGAATTTTGTACCTACACAACGTTTTCCTTTGATTTTAACTAGCGACCTACTTTTTGACCCCGAATGACCCAATTTATAACTTTGACCTAGATTTTGTTGATATTATTATTGTGACCAAGTTTCATAAATATAAGGTCAACATTATGACCTCTAGCGACTACACAAGGTTTTGCTACAATTTGACCTAGTGACCTTGTTTTTAATCCTTGATCATCTATTTTCTACCTTCCCCTAAATTTTGTTCAGATGATCACTCTGACCAAATTTCATAATCATAAAGTCAAAATTGTGAATACAAATGCAATTTTGGACGAACAGACAAAGAGTGCAATCACTATTTCTCCCGAATCGATAGATTCGTGTACATTTTGTATATTGTCCTTATTGTATACTGTCCAAACACAAAAATCCTTTTTCCATTAGACACACATGTATAAAACACATGATATGTGTAAATTTTAAACAAATTAGATTAATATTAAAGAAATGAATAAAACTTTTGTTTCCCCTTCCAAGTGCTATTTTGAGTCATTTTGTCGACATTTGAATGGGTAGTGTACCAACACGTAGACTGGCATATATATGAAAAGTAAATTGTCTGATGAAGAAATCAATATTTTTATTCGATAGAAGAAGATTGTATCTTTCAGAAAATATAAGCTTTAAGGTGCAATTAGTAAATATTTAACGACTTACACCGGAATTATTAGAACTTAAAATTCCCTATGTAGTATGAAATAAGGAAAATGCTGAAATTGCTACCAAAAGTGACCTTAAACATGTCGATTTTTTTGTATTTTCCCCACTGAACTCGAATATTTGACATAATGTCTGTAGTTGATAATAGTCTGTAGATGATGAAAATGCAAAGAAACTCTGTTTTGCAATTTGTTTGAGGTTGACCATATTTTTTAGCTTCAATGACTGGACTATAGTGGCAATTTATGAAACAGTTTAAATGTCTCATTGATTTATCTAATGCATACCTAGTTGTACTCACAGGTGGCAGTATCAGTGTTTGGAAAATAAAATTAAAAAAATTCCGTCACTAAGCTAATACACTATCTTATAGTTTATTTGAATGACTTGTGCAGCGATTTTCCTTCAGCACCCGTATTTTATGCTGAAACAACGAGATGCAATGTTCTACAATCTTTGGCAAATAGACATGTAGTACGTTTTATACCTATAGTATATTAGCTCAGTGACGGAATTTAAAAAAAACTTTTTATTATTATTTGAATCGTATGGGACCAAACACCGATACTGCCACCTGTGGTTTTACTGAGATAATTTCACTCCTGTATATATAACACTGTCATGCATACCTTGCTTCACTTTAACCACCTGTGCAAAAATAACTAGAGCTTTTGTCATTCGTCAAACTAATATACCCCCCCCCCCTTCCAGGATTGGGAAATAATTATGAATTTGGCAAAAATCATCACAGCGCAAATTCTTTCCTTCATGCACATCTACATGTTGAGATTGTTCATGACTTTTGTGTGAACATTTGAAGGAAATTCTGTGCAATAACTGCATGAGAAGTTGCGTCCATAAAAATCTGTCTATGGACAGACAGACAGACGAACAGAACCTGGGGTCTTATTCACCAACGTTGTAAGACTGAAATTGAGACTTCGCCTTAAAATTGACAAAATTTATAATCACTGTCATTTCATTGCGATTAGATTTAGCCATGTGAAATTTTATCTGAATATTTGTTGATATCCACTGAACATGCATACCAATTTATATCAAAATCGTTACATTTATAATTTGATCACCATGAGAGCAAATATAGAACATTTGGCAATATAAAGTCAAAGTCTGAGTTTTAGACTCATGACGTTGGTGAATAAGGCCCATGAAGGAGTCTTAGAATGGACTGATAGACAGACTAACAAGCTGAAAACAGTATAAACCCCATACAATATAAGTTGTGTGGCGTATATTATGAAGGCTGAGATAGATGCATTTTAAAAGATGCTGAACTACAGATGACCTTCAAAATATGAAATATTTTAAAACCACTGGCAAAGACTTTCAGACTACTCAAATATTTTTCCTATTAATTCTAATATAATTATGTATTGAATTATTTTCAATTTTTTTAAAATCTCCTATGACATGATTCAGTGTTGAGAATCACATGATCAAATGAATAGCATTTACACTCATTTGTTGGTTTTGAGTGTAAACATTATTCATTTGATCAGGTGATTCTCCACACTGTTATTTATAAGCAAAATGTATGGGTGATTGAAACACAATTTTTCGACATTTTTTCGTATCTTTTACAGTAAAACAGTTCTAAAATAGTATATGTAACATAATTTATGAAATATTAGGGTGTGTGATGGCAATTTATGTCTTGAGTCCTTCTTAAAAAAGAGTGAAATTGGCAAAATTCATTTTTCAAAAATGTGAAAAATAGAAAAAATAGAATTTCCTCTGTTGCCATAGCAACGGTATGAAAAATGAAGTTTTGAGCCCTGAAATCGTTTTTATGGTTGAATATCACAAAAGTGGCAAAATATTTTCAAAATCTGAGACTATGCGTGGAAACCATGTCTGGTTTAGGCACAATTATTATTAGCTGTTACTGCAATTTGATGGAGAATAAAAACAAAATTGTAAAATTGTTTCTCCGAAATGGTAACACTATCAAGCATTCTAGGGAAGTTTAAAAGTACAACCCTCATGTAAAATCTCATGTTATTGACAAGAGGGTCCAAAGGGCCCTGGGTCGCTCACCTGTTTGGCCTAGTGACCTAGATTTTGGCCCAAATGACACAGTATCTAACTTGACCTAGATTTTATAGAGATAAACATTGTGACCAAGTTTCATAAAGATAGAGTCAAAATTGTGACCGCTAGTGCGTTCACAAGATTTTTCAATGATTTGGCCTCGTGACCTAGTTTTTGACCCCAGATGACCCAATATCGAACTTGGCCTAAATTTTATAATGATGATCATTGTGATCAAGTTTCATAAAGATAAGGTCAAAATTGTGACCTCTAGTGTGTTCACAAGCTTTTTCAATGATTTGGCCTCGTGACCTAGTTTTTGACTCCTGATGACCCAATATCGAACTCGACCAAAAGTTTATAGTGATGATCAGTGTGATCTAGTTTCATAAAGATTAGGCTCAAATTGTGACCTCTAGTGTGTTCACAAGCTTTTTCAATGATTTGGCCTTCAAAGGCTTGTGATCTAGTTTTTGACCCCGGATGACCCAATATCGAACTTGACGTAGATTTTATAGAGATGATCATTGTGATCAATTTTCATAAAGATTAGTCTCAAATTGTGACCTCTAGTGTGTTCACAAGCTTTTTCAATGATTTGGCCTTGTGACCTAGTTTTTGACCCCAGATGACCCAATATCGAACTTGACCTAGATTTTATAGAGATGATCATTGTGATCAATTTTCATAAAGATTAGTCACAAATTGTGACCTCTTATGTGTTCACAAGGTTTTTCAATGATTTGGCCTAGTGACCTAGTTTTTGACCCCAGATGACCCAATATCGAACTTGACCTAGATTTTACAGAGATGATCATTGTGATCAAGTTTCATAAAGATTAGGCTCAAATTGTGACCTCTAATGTGTTCACAAGGTTTTCCTTTGATTTGACCTAGTGACCTAGTTTTTGACCCCAGATGACCCAATATCGAACTTGACCTAGATTTTATGGAGATGATCATTGCGATCAAGTTTCATAATGATCAGGCTAAATTTGTGACCTCTAGTGTGTTCACAAGCAATTGTGAACGGACGGACGACGGAGGGACGACGGACGAAGAGCGATCACAAAAGCTCACCTTGTCACTTTGTGACAGGTGAGCTAAAAAGTACATTTCCAGCAGATTGTGTAACATAATATAATATCTGCTTTTATTCAATTGATTTATTAATTCAGTATGAAAATCTCAAAGTTGCAGAATTCCATTTGATTAAAAAAATTCATATAGATCAAAGTACTGAAAGTATTGATAGGGGAGAGAGTTAAAAACATCCTTAAGTTTTTGAAACTCAACATCAAAGCCAAGACCGATTTATATCTATGAAACTTAATATGTGTGTGCAATTTAAGTTCACACACAGTTTTTGCCCAAAACTGACTCACTGGTAGCAGCCTCAGGACAAGAACCTTTTTTAAATGTACAAAAAAAAACTTCCATGCCAAATTTTTAACTTCAGCTTTTTTTATAGAATAGTGCCATCAATTAACGAGCTAAAAACTGCATCTCAAAATTAAAATTTCTAGGTTAAATTAACTGACATTATTACAGACCCCTTAAGATTGATGGTACAACCCTATCCCTTAAAACTAGCCCCTATTTTGGAATATGTGGGCTCAATGAGCTCTCCTGTCAAGATGAACTAAATTTAATACTGAAAATGTACCAATCAAAGTTGCACAACAGGGTACTGTTTTTTCAACCTACTTACGGAAATCGTAAACTTACGTTCAAATTTAAATTCTGTATAATTCTTTAACAACTGCAAACTGGGGACAGATAATGTTTGTAGGGGCTGATTAACTGAATCTTCATTTAATTTAGTATTACAGCTCCATTTACCATAAATTATCCTCTAGATGTAAAAGTATAATAAAGAATTCAAATTTGATCGTAAGTTTAAGATTTCCGTAAATGCTTTGATAAAACAATGTAACCCCAGCATGTATACATGGAAATCAAAAGCGGTTCTTTAAACAGATTAAGCATCCTTCATTCAAGAATGATACACTTCTTTTGTTTCTTTATTCGCGGGTTTTAACATCCATTTGTCAACAGTATTTCAGTTATTTATGAAGGCTGATCTACTAAGCCAGTTTTCCTGCAATTTCTCGTCATTGGGAGGAAAAAATAAACATTATTATCAAACAATTTCATGAAACAGTATGAAACACTTCAAGGGGTCTATGAAATAACGAGTAAAGGGCTTGGGGTCCTTATAAGGATAAAAAGGGTATATATAAGTTTGAGGGTGTAAAAGTCAACTTCAGCAACTAAATTATCAAAATAATGTAATACTAAAATTAATGCCACTAAGTTAGGGTTGTTATACTTGGGAGTAAAGGGTTAATATAAATGGGAAAATGAGAGGGGCCCTTATTTGGATAAATACGGTAATATGTCGGATGGGCCATAAAATGCCAACACCGGCGGCTAAATGAACTCAGTGAGAAGAGAAGATTCTACCACACATCGAAAATACCAAGAAGATGGAAGACTTAATCTAGAAAATTGCTGCCTGTCAGGAGAGCCCTGCAACTTCGTCTAATTAAAAACAGTAATTAACTGATCAATGCGAAGGGAAAAGAAAAAAAGCCCATTAAAAGTGTTCGATACTCCAGCACTTCTTTGGATGATATGAACTTGAAGTGATGATGAATCCCAAGTTTTCGTTGATTAGGGTTTAATGTCATTAACAATTTTTTAGTCATCTTTAAAACAAACTCTCGATACATTACAACATACGTGAACACTTAATAAGCTATTCCATTGAACATGTATTATAATGCTTGTTTGAAGTATTATTTGTAATCAGAAAGTATCAAGTTCATTAACGAAACAAACGGAGCTGTCCGTGATTGATGAAAGATTTATGAGTAAAGATTTTGAATAATCTAAATTTATCACATGACTTTCCTTGTATTCAGGTTAGTATAACAATTGAGTATATTTTAAATAATGTCACTTTATCTCCTATATAATGTCATTAAATCAAGTAAATGATGTCATACCTGTCAAGAAAATTAAATCCAAAATAGGAGTAACAAGATAAAGCAAAACATGTCACAAGATGCACTTAAATGTGATTTAAAAGGGATTTAGATGCATAAACTAGGAATGTATTAATTCTGGTGGTTATAAAATATGGAACAGAAGATCATAAAAAAAATCAAATGTACCTTCGTTCAAAGTTAGGTTAACTTATGAAAACAGAAATTAACAACGAAAATAGGAGTAACTCCACTTTAATAGCAGACCATATTCTGCTAACAGCCCCGTTACATTTTTCTTTTGTAAGTGCAGTTTGGCTTGGCTTATCAGCAATTTGACTTCAATCAAATGTTAAACCAATCTTTTTAAAATTTTATACGTAAATTTTAGTTTATTGGAAAATTCAGTCAATTCATCATACTGTTACATGTGCACAATATCTGCAAGAAAATTTTCAGTAGTATACAATACAGTCCCAAGTACAGGTTACACTTTAGTGCCTGCTTTAAAACTAAATTTGAATCTAAAGAAATCATATATAAGAAATAAATTTGCAACAGTCTTCGAAATATTTTGTGGATTTGAAAGTTGCGAGATGTGGTTTGTTTATTCTGGTTTGACACTGTTATCCTTCTGCAAGGAACAAGCACCTTCTCCAGAATGCTGCGGAGGAAAATCAACATTGATATGAAATTTCATGGAAGGGTGTGTATGACCTGCTTCATCCAATAAATTAACCTGTGATCGTAATAATTTGCCATAATGTAACAAATCCAGTCCACTAACATTTGGGCCACTTGTGACAGCAGTGCAAGAAAGTCAGAGCTCAACAGAATTTGATAATGTGACAGATCTGAAGGAAATGAGACCAAAGGTGATAGTGTATCAAGGTATATATATATTATCACTGAATAGAACTTGTGAGAATGTGCTGAAGTTGTGATGAAGTTGTGACAGATCTTGATCAGAATCGTGTGGGTGGTGTTAAATCAAAACATAACTGGATCAGTATCTCAAATGACAGTGTGAGAATGCTGAGGTACTGTTGATTCAATATTTGATATAGCTTTGCTATTTTTTACCTGAACCTGAGCTATTGATTAGCATAATTTAACAGTCGAAATATTGTCTACGTTAACAAAACCGATTGTATGTTTTCATAATCGGGGAGTATCAAGATGACGCTCGAAGTGTAATACAAACACTAATCTGAAATACCGATATTGCACAATTTGCTAGCAGAAATTGATATATTAAAAGCAAGAACCTTGTAATATATTCTTGCATAAAGGTCAGGTTCACGTCAAAATAGCCAAGCTATACTAATGTGGGAACTATCCCATTCATAAGAATAGCAGGATTACATTTAACTCAGGTACACCCAGTTAAACCTAGAAATTAGACACAGTTTACATGGCGTTCAAGCTTATGTTTATAACCGTTATCATTTAACTTCACACAGACTGTTAGCATTTGTCACATTGGACTTTTTTGCCGGGACATAAAAATCTATGAGATAGTACTGGTGAGGGGTATGCCACTAAATCTTAATCAAATTATTAACATAGTATTTAGAAAAAATACAATTTTAATAACTTCTCGCCGTTTTAAAAAAGTTTGTATCATAATGTATGTTAGATATTATCGTCTTTAAATAGCCGTAGTCTGCAAACTTGGAGGAAAGCAAGTTTATGTTTGTAAAGACACGCAAATTTGCCTAAATTGGGCACAATTACACAAGTAATTTCAAATTACAAGAATCATAAATCAAACTCAGCTAATCAAAACTGACTCGGCTCAAAGAAAATGGGGAATTTCGTTCCAATATTCTTCAGTACATCGTGGATTAGAAACAACTTTCATTGATTATTCTCAAATTATGAAACACTCAGATTCAAGTAAATCTTCTTCTGAAACAGACAAACCTGTCCGTAAAGACCACCTCTAGAATCTAAAGACCAACCACTTGAACGGCAAAAAAAGGTCTGAATTGACAAGTGGTCTTTCTTAACAGGTTAAATTTAATTGATAATGGTTTCTCAAATTGGTGGTCTTTGCAGACAGGTTTAATGCTAAAAGTGGTATTTATTGGCTAGCGTTCCTTCTAAACAAGATAAATTTAATTGCAATCAGCTGAAAAAGACATTAAATTGGCAGTCTATATTGATAGGTGGTCTCTTTAACAGGTTGAATGTCGGTGAAAGTGACCTGCATGATACAACCAGAGGTCTATGTTGTAGGGCTGTAACAGTATACCACGGTACACGAAAGAGCGCGGACTTCAGTTCCACACGGTTCACGGTACAAGAGTTGCAAATTTCGGTACGGTTCGGTATCAGCTTTTTCATGAGCAAAATAATATTCAGAGATCAAAAATGTCTGATAGTCCTCTGATTATGTATAATTACCATGCTTCACTCCTTTAAATTGTATTAATATATGCCTCATACTGTCGAAATTCATTTAAAATAGTTGGCAGCAAGATAATAATTGCTGTTATAGAATCAACAAATTCATTGTCACTTAAAAATTGTAGTTTTTAAGCTGGTGTTAGAGAATATTGCATCATACCGAAATATACCGAACCGTTAAAAAAATTGACGGTACGTATCATATCGTGAGGTGAGCGTACCATTACAGCCCTACTATGTTGACAAAATTGGATTGATAATGGTCTGAAAGGAAATGATAATGATGCAGTTTTATTAAACAGGTGAAACGTCTAATTCTTACTTCCCATGGAAAGCGCTATGTAGCACTTTGCTTCGAAAACAGAGACCAAGATTTTATAAAATTCAATTTCAACAGATTTTTGATAGAGCGTTATAAAACATTATAAATTATACAAATGTTTATCATAATTTGAATGAATAAAAAGATCATTACTGCATGAAAACTATAAGGGGAGTATTATGAGGACCAACCACCGAGGAGTGTTATCATTATAGCCTTGAAAAGGAAAATTAATTATTTCCTTATTCCCGACAGTATTGATGATCTACATGATAGTGTCAATTTATGAAAAACTGTTTTAATGTCTCATTGATTTATCTAATGCATACCTAGTTTTACTCACAGGTGGCAGTATCAGTGTTTGGAAAATAAAATTTAAAAAATTCTGTCACTAAGCTAACACACTATCTTATAGTTTATTTGAATGACTTGTGCAGCGATTTTCCTTCAGCACCCGTATTTATGCTGAAACAACGAGATGCAATGTTCCACAATCTTTGGCAAATAGACATGTAGTACGTTTTATACCTATAGTATATTAGCTCGCCCTTCTGTAGATCTGCCATCAAATTACATGAATTACCCTCATTTTACATGGATATCCGTGGAAATCCATGGAAATTGATGTAAAACACAGTGGAAAAGAGTGGAAAATTATTTTTACGCTCTTTTCCCTTATTTCTTCCCTCAAATACCGTCAAAATCCATGGAAAATGACGGAAAGTTGAACTTAGTCATTTTTCAGGAGCGGAAATCGATGGAAAACACTTGGACATTTTTATCAGACTTGTACTAGAAGTTCTTATGCAGTGTTGGGAGTGATAAATTCTAAGTCCAGAAACATGAAAAATGTTTTAAAAAATCATAAAGCCATAATCTAAACTATTTTCCCCTGCACAATGGGATTCAAAGCAAAGAACTTAAAATGAAGAATCTAAAAATTATATTAAATTGATTTAATGATTTTCAGACTAAATCAGGCAGTTACATAAAAATTCTGTAAAAACTGGGACATGTGTATATATAATTTATACCTTTTTTATAATTGATAAGTAGTGCTTATTAATACAATAGTTAAATCATTAGTAAATTGAATTTCTTTAGAAATTAGATTAAAAGGATCATGAAGTAGGTATGAAACAGCATTAATTATGCTAATTTAAAAATAATTATGTACTGGTCATAAAGAAAAAGATACACTGAAATGCCCAGTTCAGAATTGCTGATAATTGTTTTAATACCTATTTCATAAAACTGATTTTTTTCAATCACATTCTATGGAGCCACTGATTCTATTCACCTAGGATTGTTTATAGATTATAACACCCTGCTGGTCAATGTGAGAATGTTCTAAAATTAGATCTGCTGATAAGCCAATTTCTGTAGTATTGTAACATGAGTACAGGGGCACCAATAGGCAGAATAATACATGTGCTGGTATGTATACAATTACCAACTGACCATTTCACCCCCAAGTGTGCCTCACAGCTGTAACTGAATCTGATTAGCCATTGGCTGGAGACTGGTCCATATACATGTTACCAGATTTGAATGTTTGTGATGGACAAATATGTGTGTACAGCCCCTATAGAAATCAAAGCACTGAAAGTACTGATGTGTGGCGAACTGGTGTCATTTTGACCATTCAAATAAAGGCTGCACCAACATGCTGTGTCAGAGTTCTGATAAGCCCAGACTCACTCGAATGTTTGTGCTGCTCTCAAGACACCAAGCGTCGGTGTCAAGATGAGTGACTGGGTAGTCTCCATACAACTGATGAACTGGGAATTAAAACACAACAAACGAGATGCCCCCCCCCCCCCCCGCTATGGAAACAGGACTATGTAGAAATATGTTGGGAAAATTAAATAAAGGGAGGTTATTAATAAGATAGAACCAGATTTCAATAGAAGGAAAATATAAGAAAATGATATCAATGGTAATATCATGACTTTTTTTGGTTGAATGAAATAATTCAAGAACGGAACCAGATAGAATTATGGTTTCATGTCACAGCACTTCTCTTAGATGCCAAATACATATATCTTTAAAGTCGATCAATTGAATTTAGGTGGACAAGTGGTCCAGTGGTAAGGGCTATTGACTACTGATATGATTATAATGAAGGTTCTTCGTACTCCCGCCGGATCAAGAGCAGAAATGTTTTTCGGAGTAACATAACTAAACTTACAAACAGACTTTCAGACCATACTCAGCCTAAATTCTATAGCATTCTGTCCGATATGTTAATAAAATCGTATTTAAAACAGGTCAATTATATATTTTGGAATATACTACAAGTTATATTTTGAAAATCTGACGATTATTTATGTATTGGTTATTATTTAAATATTGCGTATTCTGTTCCGAAATATGAACTCGCGCTAATCAGCGGGTGATATTTATTATTAGCTATATTATGTTGTATTTAGCATATTTTTATGCACCAGTCAGTGTGCGACCATGGTCCCATCCCAGGTGATGGGCAGTGGATAGCTGATAGTTTTCAAATACATTATTTCTTATTAAATCCATATCAAGAAGAATGTATTTAACTTCTAAATTCTGAGTATCAAAGTTGTAAACCCTTTTTTATACCAGTAAATTTTATGACCCTAAATTCCTTACTTCTGCAGCTGTCTCCAAATCAACTAACAAGAACCCGATATACAACCCATTCAATTAAAAATAGTTTTAACGGTCTTTTTCCTGTCTCAATTTGTGTGTTCAATCCCTTGTAAAAACATAAATCCCTGTGTTACATGACCCCCAACTGTCCCAAAACAAGTTACTAACGACCTACCAATATACAACCCCTTGAAGTTTACCAGATTGTATGGTCAATTTTCTACCTCATGCAGCTTCAATAATTGATTACAAATTTCTTGTCAAAATATAGATCTAGCTAGGATTATGTAATGTTACATAATAAGGAGGGGCTAATTAAAAAATGCATAGATAATATTGCACAACGTGGTAGATAGATACTTGATAGATGTATATAATAATTAACGGCCTATTAATCCAATTACCGTTAACTTTTCAATTCGAAACCTTGTGAAAATATATTACCGCTTTAAAAGGCATATTAGTTCTCATGTTGCGCGTTTAAACTCGCCTTAGTGTGCAGGTTTATTTGTCAGCCAATGAAATTCCTGTATTTTAAATGTTTCGAGAGTTCTAAATCCCGTAGAACGAACAAGATGGTTTACTATGTAAAAATTGGTTCATGGAACGTACTATGTAACTTAGTACCGTTCTATGTAGCATAGACAAATAAACCTGCACACTAATATATACATAGTATTGACAATTTCTTTAATCCGAAAATACTTTACTGAATTCTCGTTTATTGCTTAATTATTCTTTCTCAATTCAAATCCTAAATAGCGTTACGTGTTGAAAATAGCCTCTATGAATAGCACAATTAGTTCGCACGATGCGCGTTTAACTCGCTGTCATGTGCTTATTAATTGAGACCGATATAAATGTTGCACATTTTCTTGAAGTTGAAAGTTTCCTTTTTTCAGTGAGGTATTATTTGTTTATGTAAATTAGAAAACCAAATTTTACTGACGATTTAAAACCTCACGTAGTTCCGAAAATTTGCGCAATTCGCGAATAGAAAATCTAGGGACTCGCTATTTAACTCGCCAATGTGAATTCATATTATTTTATAATTTAAATTTAATTTGATATTAATAAATTGAAATATCTCATGGTATTGACAAAATTTATTTTGTCAAAATCCGATTGTAATTGACGGAACTGCAATTAATTGAATATTGCGTGACAGTACTGTTCTAAACCAGAGATCTATTAAAATAGTAGATCCTGTCTAAGTTAGTGTATCGATCGTCTGCTAGCGGTTAGATAGACTGTATATACTGTCCTTGAACTAAGTCAGCTTCCGGCCACCAGTGAAAACATGTTGTTTCTATTTATAGCATGAATGTTTGTAAACAACATAATTAGGTCATTGTCTACAAATGTTCAGCGGCGGAGTGATTTTAATAGACACATTTCAGTTCATCCGCGTTCCACCAGAAATCTATTGGCTGAATAAACAATACAAACTAGTCACTGACCAATAGATCGTTGTATATCAATTTGCATATGAATGCCCCGATATGTAAACACGAAACCGTGGGATTACTTTCTCAACCTTCTTGACGGTCCTTGGCGGTTCGCAGGCCTTTGGTAGTAGGAATATAGTCCATGTGGAATGATTTGCTATAAAATTAAAATATCCTCAAAAAATAAAAGTCTGATGTAATTGTTGGTCTTAATATTAATAAATGTTGGTAATGTAAACAAATCGGGTTCAGTGATACGTGTAACCTGTGTAGCATGCTTGTAATATTGTTCAAATCATAGACCTATTTATTGGTGTAGGCATAAAGGCGTTACCTTATAGTATATATAAATCAAATCAAATCTGAAAGATAGTTATTACATTGTGTGGCTTATCGCCACACAAAAATCACTGGGAATCCCACTGGGATGAGGGTGGGATCCCACCTCTCATCCCATTGGGAAAATTGGTTGGGATCCCGCCTCTCATCCCAGTGGGATCCCACTGTGATGAGAGGCGGGATCCCACCGGGAAAATTGGTCGGGATCCCGGTGGTCGGCAGTGTTGATTTTTTACCCTCAAAATCTTGTGCAATTTAACAAACACGGTTAGTTCTTTGGTATTTCTTACCTTGTCACATGGTCAGATACCATGTTAAAACAATTAAAGACAAGAACTCACCAGTTGCTGATAATGTTCAAGCTACAGATGAATCAGCTTGTTTCAAATAATGTCAGGTAATATTTGATTTCTTATAGGAAAGCTTAATTAATATTTTGTTGTAATTATGAATTTTTTATTATGTCAAACTAATTCATAAATCTTTCTATTTTTATAATAATAATGATATATTACTTTGCTAACATTTATTTTAAAAGTGTTTTTTTGGCACTTTAAAAAAAATATATAATTTTTGTTAAAGGGAGATAATATAAAAGTGTGAGACAATAACATGGTTGACCATAGTCGACCATGGTCAAATGGTCAACCACGGTTGAAAACACTGACCATGTTAGACCATGGTCAAGCTTCACTTTGTCTTTTCTCACCATGGTCAAACGGTTTATAATACATTTTTCTAGCTCAAACTCTAAAAAAAATGCAAGTTCGCTAAAAGGAAAAAACAACAGTCAACAAAAATAAGTTCAGTCTAAAATACTATTCAGGTGGGATCCCACCGGGTGGGAAAAGTACTTGGAAATCCCGGTAGGTTATTACCGGGATCCCACTGGGATGAATTTCCATCCCACTGGGATGATTTTCCATCCCACTGAAATGACAACATCCCACCGGGATTAAGTCATCCCACTGGGATCCCGCTGGGATCCCAGTTCAATTTTCTGTGGGGAGTGCTTTATAAATTAACATTCTTGATCACAGGAAAACTATTTGTATCAGGATGCTAAATTAAATGAGTCAATAATAGACTTAACAACATTTTGGGAGACATTTCATAGTTTATTCCAATCGGTGATTGAAAACCTGGAGAACAGAATGAAAAGGATTGCAGCCAAATTAAACACCAGGTAAGATGTGTTGATATTTAATAATTAATTCAGACATTGATATTATATTTGTATGTGTTGCCTTCTTATATTATTTAATAACAAACCTAAAGCTTAATCAACCATGCACTAAGACAAAGGGAAATGAAAGCCACATGTTACTTGCAGCCATTATCAAAGTGGTTTATCAGCAATTTACCATATTGGAAAAATTATGCTGGCTTAATTGATCACAGTGTCCTTTAATATTGTTGCAAAGTACATTTTTTAGTAAATACAGCATTGCACCTTCAGAATGAAACAATTTGCATTAGTACAACAGTATGAAAAAATGAAACCAATTAATGTGCCAGGTTGAAAAATGGGCCATGTTTATAATTTATAGTTTATTTTCTATAATACATTTTAGGTCAAAACTCAGATGGTACCACTGACAAAAGTGTGGCTTCTTCAGTATTGCAGCCAGTACTAACCAAAGTTACTGTAGACATTGCAGAGATTTATACTGTTCCTTAAAAGGTAAAATATATTGAGTTTAAGAGGAGTTGGTCAAATAAACACTGAGTTTCATGATATCATATTACACTTAACTTCTAATGTTTAATAACACAATCAAATCCTCTAAAAAAATATATCATGTGCATTAAAATGAGCATTCTTTTAAACGCCTTTCAGTTTGGTTCTAATTAAGGTACATTGTATATGTAACTGTTCAATTTGATTTTCAGTCATGATGCAAGATAAATGAGAGGACAATTCAAATTGACAAACAGAAAAATGCCATGGATACAGAACATGAAGAATATGTGCCAGAGAATTTGTGATAAGATCCTATACAAAACTTTGAGATTTATATTTTCAATGAATGGGACATTACTATAGATCTACAACGACCTTCAAAATATGACCCCTGGACCAGTCCATATACCAAGGTTGAAACGATATTTACCGTTATTTTATGAAAAAATACGGATAGGTTTGAGAAAATCTCACTTTACTTCTAGTTGGCAACGTGGCTTAGTGGATAAACTGTTCTCTTATCAGAAACATACTTTTATATAGACTGTGGGTTCGAGTCCGCTACCATACTCATTTTCAATAATTAAATTTCTATTTCAATATTTTTTATCGTTTTAAGTTTATATTTTAATTCTTAATATTTGATTAATTTTACGTTTTATAACTAATAAAAACGCTTTGTTTCCTTTACATTAATTTAGTCTGGATATTGTATTTATTGCGTCATTGGCTTCGCTGCAATCACCATTTCAAGAATTTCAGTAGAACGCTAATGGTGTTTTTTGTCAGTTGTCTGTGTGGTGCAGCGGTCAAAGTACATCGCTATCAATCGTCTATTTTGTTCTTTCCAGTGTGAGTTCGGACCCACTAACGAACAGTTTTTTTTTATTCAATAAACTAATACTTATGTAATGCTATATGTATCCATTGTATTACCTGATTATGATCACATATCATTATATTTTTCTATTCATAGTTTGCGTTATTCTTTTTTCAAATATTCATTATATCAATTATACAATGTGTCAGAATCTGATTCTGACACATTGTGATTATCAGTGTAAGTATCAATTTAATTACAAGTTACGACGCTGTGACAACCTTATATGCAGTCTATATGTTAGCTCTTGTCAGTCTGACAACCCCATCCCACACAAAGGCTAGCGAAAACTTCAGTCCTATTTCCTTCTCATCCATACAAATCCTATGTACGTTCTCGATGAGATCTTTCGCGTCGTTGCTATATCTATGTACCAGCTATGACATATGTCTTATGTGTTTTTTTACGCACTGAAACTTTTATAATTATGCATCTCCTTGTAAATAGACAAGTACGAAAAATGTTTGCCTAGCAAAATTAAAAAATATAGAGTGGAATGGGATTCGAACTCATTCGTTCAATTTTGAAGTTTACGTATTCACAGTAGCTTAGCCGACTACGCTATGCGCTCTACTTGATATGTCAATTTTAATGCATCTTTTATTAGTAAATACACCCCTATAACCTGGATTACTCGAAAGTTAAAAGTACATTTACGCCCGAGTGATTGTTGTAGATCTATAATAGCCTTGTCTTGCTTTGGAAAACATTTTATTTTGATTCAAATGACATAAGTAAAATATTGACCATATGTAATTGTTTTTTGAATTATTTCTATATAGGTTTAAGATGACTCAAGCGTGCAGTGTGAATCTTGAATATTTGCTGGAATCCTTCCAATAGTCTGTCGTTTCCCATCAAATTGCACGGTTTACCATCATCATGGCATTTGGTGTAAATCCACATAAAAGAGCGGAATATCGTTCCAATACTCTGTCGTTTCCCATCAAATTCCGTGGTTTACCATCATCAATGGCATTTGGTGTAAATTTACGTAAAAGAGCGGAAATATCTGATATAAATCCCTCATTTTCCCATTTTTCCGTTGTTTTACATCAATTTCCACAAAATCCCTCATTCCAATACTCTGTCGATTTCCGCTCTTTTTCCCATGGAATTCCATGGCAGATTTACAGAAGGGCAGTGACGGAATTTAAAAAAAATAAATTATTATTATTTTAATCGTATGGGACCAAACACTGATACTACCACCTGTGGTTTTACTGAGATAATTTCACTCCTGTATATATAACACTGTAATGCATACCTTGCTTCACTTTTACCACCTGTGCAAAAATAACTAAGAGCTGTCGTCATTTGTCAGACTAATATATCCCCCCCCCCCTCCAGGATAGGGAAATAATTCTTAATTTGGCAAAACAAAAATCATAACAGCGCAAATTATTTCCTTCATCTACATGTTGAGATTGTTCATGACTTTTGTGTGAAAATTTGAAGGAAATTCTGTGCAAAAACTGTATGAGAAGTTACGTCCACAAAAATCTGTCTATGGACAGACGGACGGACGAACAGAACCTGGGGCCTTATTCACCAACATTGTAAGACTGAAATTCAGACTTAGACTTAAAATTAACAAAATTTATAATCATTGTCTGATGATTTCATTGTGATTAGATTTAGCCATGTGAAATTTTAGCTGAATATTTGTTGTTATCCACTGAACATTATGCATACCAATTTATATCAAATCGTTATATTTATAATTTAATCACCATGAGAGCAAATATAGAACATTTGGCAATATAAAGTCTAAGTCTGAGTTTTAGACGCACGACATTGGTGAATAAGGCCCCTGAAGGAGTCTTAGAATGGACTGACAGACAGACAAACAAGCTGAAAACAGTATAAACCCCATACAATATAAGTTGTGTGGCGTATATTATGAAGGCTGAAATAGATGCATTTTAAAAGATGCTGAACTACAGATGACCTTCAAAATATGAAATATTTTAAAACCACTGGCAAAGACTTTCAGACTACTCAAATATTTTTCCTATTAATTCTAATATAATTATGTATTGAATTATTTTCATATTTTTTAAAATCTCCCATGACATAATTCAGTTTGGCGAATCACATGATCAAATGAATAGCAATTACACTCATTTGTTGGTTTTGAGTGTAAACATTATTCATTTGATCACCTGATTCTCCACACTGTTATTTATAAGCAAAATGTATGGGTGATTGAAACACAATTTTTCGACATTTTTTCATATCTTTTACAGTAAAACAGTTCTACAATAGTATATGTAACATAATTTATGAAATATTAGGGTGTGTGATGGCAATTTTTGTCTTGAGTCCTTCTTAAAAAAGAGTAAAATTGGCAAAATTCATTTTTCAAAAATGTGAAAAATAGCAAAAATCGGTATGAAAATGAAGTTTTAAGCCCTGAAATCGTTTTTATGGGTGAATACCAAAAAAGTGGCAAAATATTTTCAAAATCTGAGACTATGCGTGGAAACCATGTCTAGGGTCGATATAGAATAGGTTTTAACATTCAACAAAATCATTCATGATAAAGATGCAATATAAAATATGTCTGTGATACAGACATTATTGAGGAACAAATACAATGTCAATAGATAAACTCCGGAACTCAATGTATTTCTGTTTTTTTTTCACACTAATCCTGCGGTACAAACAATTTTTACCGTTATCCATGTTTTCGTTCGATAAATATTCATATAAACTATTGAAATGAGCAATGCTTATTTTGATCACAATATGATTAGCAAAGGATAGGGGTCAACATTATTTGTACCGCATGCAAATTTGCGGAAAACCCACACTATTGTACATTCCGGTATCTATTGTCACTACTTTTGTGGGCTCAGTGCTAAACTATCGATAGCAACTACCTTATTAAAATATTAATTAGAAGTTACCATAATTTTGCACTGAACCCTCGATATGACAATATTTAATCATCATACAGAAAACTGTGAAGTATAGTACTACATGGTCCTTATAATACCCACTTATAAAATTACCCAGATAAGTCTAATAAGATCAAAGCCGCTGTATGGCACATTAATTGCTATTTTGTATTTTCTGCAATTTTATCCTTTTTCAGTACAGATTTTTCCCCATTGGAACAGGAAATTAATAAACTAAAACGCCGTATCACCTCGTAACCTCGTGACTCTTGGGTAATTATCCATTTTCAAGGAAATGATAATCACAAAAAATAAGAAAAACGAGAATATAATATTGTTGCCATAGCAACAGTTTTACAGCTTTACTGTTACATAGTAAACGGATAAAAAAATGTTATTTTACGATCAGGTGATATTAATCTATTTAACTCAGCAGTTGATTTAATATAATCATGCATTAAAACCCGCATGAATTCAAATTCTTCCTGAGCTGCTCGGCGATAATAATTTCCAAGCAATTTAGCCTGTGTTTGTTTTAAATCCTTAAAAAGGGATAATTTAAATGTCACCAGCATGATAAGGCTCTTCACAAGAAAAGACGACAACTTCAGGAAATAATAAAAATCAAGATTTCAGCATGGACTTTAGCACGCTCCCTTTAAAAAGAATCAAGAAGAAAGATCAAAGAAAACTGGGTGCAATTAGGGGCCTTACAAAAAGCTTACAAAAAGCAATAAATTTCTGAAAGTCATTATGAAGAGTATCAAAGTTGTTTATAAGACATGTATTAGACAAGAAGGGAAGAAATCAATGTGATTATAGGACATTGACACAGAGATAAAGTTTGAACAACTTACCTATGCATTTGTATTTTACCCAGAAAGTCATTTACCTGAGCCTCTTAATTAAACTTAATTAATTAATTAGCAAATTACGAGAGAACAATTAGCATTTTTCTACAGTCGCTATATTGCAACCTGTCCAGAGCGGCCCTCTGAAAACCAAAAGATCCACAAGCTGATATTTACAAAACGTTTCACCTCTCATCAATGGTTCTTAAAATGTAACAGTTACAGTTTAAGAACTATATTGTAGGAACAATTGTTCAAGATCTGTTCCTAAAATGCAGTTCTTAAACTGTAACTGTTACATTTTAAGAACTAACTTTTCTTGAAATTTGTCCAATTTAACATTTCTTAAAATGTACTTGAATTGTTCCTGCACACTTTAAGAGTAGGTCATTTTTTAGTACTGTTCTTGCACACTGTTCAAGAATCATTCATGGACATTTCTTAAAATGTTCTAATCTTTTTTGCACAGGTGTAGAGCAAAACACATCTAAACAACTTCCTTCAAAAGTTAGCTAATTTAATTAAAGTTGATATTTACTACAAATTGAACCTCTGTAAAGCAACATAACATGACCGCTGAGCAATAACCTTTGAGCTAAAAGTGCAGTCATCGGCTCAATACTGACATTTCCAACCTTTAGGCATGCATTCAATGAATATAATAATACACCAATATGACAACGAGAAATTCAGTATTGATCAGCAAGAAATATATAACATTGAGGATATTTAAGCGGATCAAAATCCTAAAATCCTGTCTAATGTACAATTAATTACTTTTTTTCTCCACATGCTAAGTAATCAGTAATTAAACAGTACCCCACCCACTTAATTCAATTGTAATATCACGAGACAAAAATTGGACTTCAGTTTTATTTCAGTGTTTTCTTGTTTTATTTTCTTGGTCAGTTGTGTGCTGGCAGAGGTGTCAAATTGGAGCCAAATTCAAAATCAGGAAAATCAGTTGCGGCTAACCGTTTTTGACAAAAAAAGGTCTTCAACCAAATAATAAGCTGTTTCCAAATTTAAATCATTTTTATGAAGAAATTCCTTCAGAACAGATCAAATTGGAATAACTAAATTGCCATTTCTCAAGATATTTCCATCAAATAACTTTTATTTTGGTTAGAAATCAGAATTCCAGATTAATCCGGAAAATTGACACCCCTGGTTGGGTTGATAGTGCAATGGTTGTGACCAGCACTATTTCAGTTTTCTGTGCTCTGCTGTTTCAGCTGAGTGAAGCCTTCCCAGTTCGACTTTTCATCTTTTTTCAAGAAAGGTGTCCAGAGAGTATTGGTCTACAAAAACTTTTAATTTTAATTTTCATTTAAATTTTATTTTTTATTGAAGGGGCTCCAGATAACCACGAAAATATGAAAAATGATAAAATGGGGGTTCAATTTTCATAGATTTCGTGGTTGAACTCTTAATCTTTCATATCAATGGTTCTAATTTCAGCTATTGTTGGTCACAAAAAATATTTATTTTGTCAAATAAGTTTCAGAACTGATGGTTTATTTAAATGTACACCTTTTAAAGGCCCTGGCTAGCATGTACAAAAGAGTATGTAAAGTGAACCTTAAGATTTTTTATCAACTTTGATAAAATTTACGAGAAATCAGACATCGAAACCTTTGACTTTGAACATATTACTATTGGTGCAGAGTATATCTTTAATTACTTGTACAACAGAAGTACCTGGCTTGCATGTTCAAGCCAGCACCTGAAACATGATCAACTTTGATGAAATCGATACCTTTGACGAGAAGAACCTTTCATGAAGGGGGCATGGTATATCTTTTGTTACTTGTACAACAGAAGTACCTGGCTAGCATGTACCAGCCATTGTATAAAACGTGATCAACTTTTGATGAAATCTTTGACGAGAAATCGAAATCTTTGATGAGATGAGAACCTATCACACGATCACGTGGTAAGTCGTTGATTCCCGACACAATCCCGACACAATCTTGTCAGATTCTTCCATTTAATAAATACAATGACAGTGGGCTTGGTATCGCATGTAAATGAAAATCACACGAAAGTCGGTAAATAACACATGTGTCACTGAATTCATCTTAAAAATATCAATACTTGGAAAATCAACCTACTGACTGACTGACTTGTCATGGAATTGTCATTTTCAGCCATGATTATGTGGTTATTATACTGAGTAAAGTACGGAGAACTTGACTGGATCCTGACCTTTTGATTAGCATAATTTAACAGCCAATATCTTGTCTATATCAATTAAAAATTAACCCCAGTTGTAAGTTGTCATAATCGGGCAGTTTCACGAAGACGCTCGTGATTTAAAACAAACACAAATTTGAAATTCCGACATTGTACGATTTGCTTGTGGAAATTGATGTATTCAAATCAAGAACCTTGTAAATTATATATTCATGCTAAAAGTTATGGGTGGCACGGTGGTCTAGTGGTAAGACACTTGACTCCTGATCGAGAGGTCCCGGGTTCGATTCTCGGCCGAAACAACTTGGTCATTTCAGAAACGCTATTTAGTGTTTCCCACCCAACTAGAGATGATCCTAGTAGGAAACCCAGAGGTAGTCTCGCGTGTATCGGTGCTTAATTTACACCGAGCACGTTAAAGAACCAAGAAATCTATTCGAAATGAGCTAGGGTATCGCACCCAGATTCCTTGTATCCCACCTCTGTCTCTAATATTTGCGATAATGCCCCAGAGTGGCCTGGACCCTGCAAATTAAAATGGAAGAAAGAAAGGTCAAGATCAGGAAATTATGAATGTAAGAGGATTGTTCCTCAGGGCTATTCTGTAGAGGTTGTACTGTATATTGCAATTATCTTTAAAATCAAAGACATCATTTGTGATATTTCCAATTTTTTTATTTCTCACCTATGAAGGGAATAGTTATAGGAGGGAAAAAGGGGCTGAATTTGACCCCAAATCTGGCTTTTAATCATTGAGATCTGAGTTATACTTCCACTCAGCACCTACCACTTAAAACCACCAAACTTGTCTTCAACACATAACTATTTTCTATATAACAACAATAAATGTGGGGAAAAGGGCTGATTTTGACCCCAAATGTTGCCTAAAATTATTGAGAACTCCACTGAGACTATCACTTCATACGAGACCACCAAAGTTAATTTGTTTTCAAGAAATATCGCTGACTTAAAATCGATATTTAGAGAAAACAAGAAAAAACAGTCTAAAAATTATTCTTTACTTAAGCTGTTTCAGTTTCAGTTTCAGCATGACAAGTTCCTTTTTTGATGAAAATAGGCTCACAAGAAGCGCCTTGTGGTGCTGATTTTAAATACCCGGTATGTATCAGTCTTATAAGGTCATAAGTAGTACAACCTTCTCCTAAGCCAGTGATACGTGAAAATGAACAATCATTCAGGCTCAGGTTCCATAAAAGACACCAAGGACTCGATACCAAGGTAAACTGAACCGGCTCAAAGTAATAATCAGGGTTTTTTTATTGAACAATCTTTAAACCAGATTATTTACTAATTAAACTGAGCATTGGAAGGGCTTCATTAGTGATTGACAATCTGCACTGTCATGCAATACAATCAATTTCCACAAATTGTTACCATGGCAACCAACATTGAGGAGAGCAGGTGCATGCTGTAGGATAAATCACCTATCGCAATGTTTATGGGCAGAACTAGGCAGATCGGGGAAAGCCAGGAGTACTCTGATGAAACAGCAAAGTCATTAGCACTCAACTTTAATGGATAAAAGGATTTTTAAATGTGACAATATAATAAAAGTTTGCACGCACACATGCGGTCGTCTATGGTGAAATTGAACACTTATTACATATTATCTACAGCTTCGTTGCCTGTCATAGAATCATAAGACTACAAGCTTTTGAAAGACAATAAAGAAATTAAGAAAATTGTGCAAATTTTAAATTTTTCAAAAATTGTGAATTATGATAAAATAAATCTAATATGTTTCAGAATCGGAAATCCGGTTAATTCTCGTTCGTTTGAAATAATCCATGGTAAAGTATAGTAAGTACATCAAAATTTGATTTATCCCTGAACTATTTGCAGAAAGTTTTTGATTTATCATTTCTGGTTGGCTGGGTCTTGATGTAACACTAAAATTCCGATCAACTACAGTATGCTTAATCATGCAACATTCAAATTTAACCCTTAATAATACTCACAGAAACCTTCCTCCATAAAAAATTCAGAAAGAACCCAAATACCCTGATAGAATAGGTCAATTCAAAGATTTTGATTGTTTTTTTTAGTTTTGTCCAAAAAACACTTGAGTAGCCTCACCGTAGGGGCGACAAAATAGGGTCGGTAGGAGTAGCGGAAACGAGCCTACATACACAAATAGCTCTACTTCTTTTCTAAATTGGTAATAAAATACGCTAAAAATGCCTACTCTTGTCAACAGATTAGCGACAGTTTTTCAACCAATTTACACTTTTCCAGTAAATATAGGCACACCTTATCTATATTAATATTTACCGTATTCACCCGAATAAACGCTCCACATTTTTGGAGAATTTTGTTTTTCTCTTGAATATCATATAATTTTTAGTGTTTTATATGATGTGTATCACTATTTTGTTATTGCTTCATCAATTACATAGACATTTTGAATGATCCCTTCCCAAAAATGGAGATTTTTGAAAATTTAGACCCTCAAATAAAAGTCACCATTTTGCAAAATGCATGGCCCACCGGGGGCGTTAATTCGGGGGTATACGGTATATCTCTATTCAACTTGTCTGTAGACATTGTGCAGGTGTTCCGACATCATAAATACTTATATCCTGATAATTGCAGTCTGCATAATGTGTTAAGTGGGTGGGGTAATCTTAATATTGTATGGTCAAGCTTGATTTAGATTACAATTTGTATAAATGACAAGCTATGGCTTCTCGTAATTTCTCTGAGCTGGCTACGTCAAAGCTTTATTATATTTTGGATAACAAAACAACAGGGGCCAGTTGCAAAAGAAAAGTATCAAAGAGTATGGAGCGCTTCAGGTTTAGCAGACATCAGTAACATTATGTTATAAGGACAGAAGCGGATGAACACAAAAATAGTTTTCATATTTTCTTTATTTAAGGACATGTATGAATTCAAAACATGATTGATTTCAGTAAACGCTTATGACCCAGTGGAATAAAGCCTTGTCCACAACATTTTAATAGCTTAGTCATTCAGGGGCCATAATTCTGTTGAAATATTTGATAGTGTTACATGGCTTTGATAATTTTTTTAGATAACATTTTGTAATGGACCGACAAACGAATGAGCAGACAAACGTTATAGGTGCATAAAAAGTCTAAACTGTTCCTATGGAATACTTTATAAATGGAGGCCATTGAATACTTAATAAAGGGAGACTAGTACATGGTTTCTGAAAGGATACCACCAAGCACTCTATATAAGACCACTGCATGTTCTATATAAGGTAACCCACAGAACAATGTTCAGTTTCCTCCACATGTGGAGAAGTTGCGGAGGCCTTGTGAAAAGGAGGGTTTGTACTCATTTAAGGATACAGAATTATTTGTAATCAGGTGGGGGGCTGATTTACTATATAATTGGAGAGTTCAGAGCAAAACTATGGTATGTGCCTATATTAATGTAGTAACCATAGTTTTCACTGAGCCCTCGATTTGTTTTTGTGAAACAGCATTAAACCTGAATAAACAGATATGTTGAACCTATAAAGACTAGAAGCTCAGACGCACAAATGTAACTTTGTGTGAAGTTTGTCCTCTGAACGGCATGTGAAACATTTCTTCAATATTACTGCGTAATACTCTAGATCTCCGGCAATATTCATACAACAGACAAGAGAAATGTGTCTGGCTGGATAAAATACAAGAAAACTGCACAAATTTATTAATTATCAAATAAATACCAAAAATAAAAACTTAACTTCTTTTGTTCTTAGAAGTTCGTTATAATAATTCACAGTAGAAAAATCTCCATGACAAAGAAAAGCTTTTTTGTAGAGTGAGAGTTTTTATGACTAGAAAAGTGAAGTTTCATATGGGTACAAAAAACATTAGTTCTTAAAGAATGATAACTGTGCATAATATGAATAATGTAAGAGAAAAACTATGTTTTAACATCTGAGTGGGTGCAAATAGAAGAGCACCAGGCTTTGAGGAATTTAGAACAGAAAATGTGGTGTACATGGAGTTACCACTTGTTAACGATAGCTTTAAAGGGACTTACAACAGAAAATAAGGAGTCCATACACAATCCCATACAACACCCATGCAAGTATGAACGTTTTGTAACAAGCCATATAGCTGTAAGAAGAAATGGTCAATTTTGGTTGACCAAGAATATGGCCCTTGTTCAAAAGTAGGTCAAGGTGAAGGTCAAAATGAGGTCATGTGATATAGGTGTGTGGACTTATTCCAATGTAACATCCATGCAAGTATGAAAGCTTTGTAGCGAGCCATATAGATGTAGGAAGAAATGGTCAATTTGGTTAACCAAGAATATGGCCCTTGAATAAGTCTAAGTCCAAAAGTAGGTCAAGGCAAAGGTCAAAATGAGGGCAGTTGATTGGAATGTGGAGGTTGCTCCAAAACAACATCCCTTCATAATAAGTATGAAAGCTTTGTAGCAAGTCATATAGATGTAGGAAGAAATGGTCAATTTGTGTTAACCAAGAATATGGCCCTTGAATAAGTTTAAGTCCAAAAGTAGGTCAAGGTGAAAGTTAAAATGAGGTCAGGTGATATAGGTGTGTGGAGATTGTTCCAAAACAACATCCCTGCAAAGTATGAAAGCTTAGCAGCAAGTAATATTGATGAAAGAAGAAATGGTGAGGTTGGGTTTACCAAGATTATGACCCTTCAATAAGTCTTAAGTCCAAAAGTGAGTTGACAGATACATACCGATTTCTCGCCTTTGCTAACAAAAGCAAGGTATAACCAAATGAGCGACGGAATCAACTCTAAGGAAAATCTCTGTAATTCTTTTTCTTTCGATCGATAGAACTCAAACAGCTGATGACATACAGGGTCCAGAATCTGAAAACAGAATTATATATTTTTTAATGAAAGAGCCATACCCAATAACTAGCATATTTTTCTCTACTATCACTTTAAAAGAGCTAAATGTACAAAGCACTATCAATTATCATAATTTTCCAGAAGAAAGTGTGTGCAAATATGTCTCTATAATGTCAAAAGTATATTCAAATCACCAATAATAATTTATCGCTTCCAGAGATTCAACGGGAAACAACGCATGACTATTTTGGCTTGTTATATAATATGTTTTCATTTTTTTCTCGGTAATTGGTGGGAGCTTTTTGTTGAAAATTTAAGGAGTTTAAGCAATAATGATTCTCATTTAATGTATAATATTCCTGAATTGATTTAAACGATCAAAGTTATAGGGAACGCCTCTTTAAGGTCTCATCATACAAAACAAATTGATAAGGCTCCTGTCGGTTTTCAACTGGAGGGGACTATAGGTTTGCCCTCCGTCGAGAAATCTGGATCCTATCATTACTCAAACAGTTTTCAAGCCAGGCTTATGAAACTTGGTATGTGGATAGGGAAAACTAAATAAGGAAATTATTGTTTTCTGATTTGACAAAAATTGTGGTTACTATAGCAACAGAAATATTGACAACCTGGAAACCAGTTAGGGGACTTCTGTATTGCTTGCAATTCCTAATTCCTTGTTTAACAAAGTCTGATGAATAGTGTTATTTTGTGAGATCTAATAAATTTTGACAGAACACAACCGACACAAAGACTCACTTAAACACATCCATACCATCCCTACAAACACCTCTTACAATAGACTGTAGTAGAGTACTCAAACTTAACTTGCACCCCTTTTCCATCGTTATTTAAGTCTGCAAAGCGGAACGAGTACCAAAGTAGAAGTAGAAGTAGAACTTGCATCTGGGATTTTCCTGCCATATTCAGCGTTTATTCTTAAGTAAATTTGTGTACATATTGATGTTATAGTTAATATGTTTTTCATCTTTGAAACAACTTTCTTCTTTAATAGAAAGAAAAGTAGCTGATGAACACTTTTCGAAGTTTAAACCAAATTCAAGGACTTTTCAAGGCCTTGGCCTAAACGTTAGCTGTTGAAACTTATATAACTCATGGTACATGCATCACGGTCCACAGTTCAGCAGTATAATTCTTCCCTTATAAAGGAAATACACGAGGAAACCTGATCCGATTACGACAGATAACCAACCAATGAACTCAATGTGGAGTCAGGTGTCTTTTATCACATACGGTTGCTATGGCAACGTCATTAATAAGAATTATGATAAAACATAATGAGGCATGTTTTGATCATAGTGAAAATACCTGGATACCTCATGTTACAAGTTTCTAATCATAATGAACTTTCAAGTGTTGTTTGAAGCATGCAAGATAAAACGAAGAAGCTTTTCAGCAAGCACAGAACCATACATAAACTCCTTATGAAAATTATCGAATTTCACTGATGAAGATTTAACTTACATTTTGCTATTATTTCTTTATAGGAAATTTATTTCAAGTGACTAAACTCCATTTTGATGATAAAAACACATTTTGTAGATGTTTTAATCACAAAACTTTGTTTTATGAATACATAGATTATTGTTCCAACTTTCATTACCATCAAAGGCATTATTGGTGAAAACTCCCAAACATGTATTACCGTCTGTTAATTAGGTTTTTATCGGCATTTATACACTACTATGCTGTAACAATGTTAATTTATATATTTTACTGTGTTAGTCAAACAATAGATTTTAGGGCTTTAAAAGGTAATAAATCGACTTCATGCGATTATTTTTCTTCTAGATGAATAAGTCAAGATTCATATATAGATGTAGTAGGTCAGTGAAGCCAAAAAAAGTGATTTTAAGAGAACTTTTTGATAAATTTTGGAAAATTACCAACTGGAGTTTAGTCCCTTTAAACCTTGTGTCATTTGAGTACTAATTTCCTGCAATTAGCAATCAGTAGGCATATATTTTTTCAAGACAAAGATGCAATTTTGAGACTAATTTCGGAGCTGAAATTACAAACATACTCTGTAAGTCAATACTAGCCAGAGAAACAGAATTTTCCAAGAAATAACCCAATTTTTATGCAGTCAAAACAGTGCTAATTTGGTAGATATATCAGTCAATCTTTTCTTAAAATAACTGTAGCTGTAGCATAGTTAAAACATTGAAATTACTCATTCAATTACCGCAGTTAAGATCATTTGATCTACATGGTGCAGCAAACCTGAAGCCCATTGCAAAAGCAAGGCGCTATTGAGTGCTTGGTAGTGCAATACTAAGAAATGGCTTGCTTCATAAAAGTGCAATAGACTGGACAAGTGAAAAATTAATATGCTACTGGTGAGGGACTGTTGCGCAGCAAAGTGCTTCAAAGCAGAACTGAAATGGTCTGATGCATAAGAAAGTGCTCAATAGAGCTCATCTAACAAAGTGCTGAGAAAAACTATGCTACGCTTCCACAAACATGTTCGCTGGTATGTTGTTGCATTGATGTAGTAAAACACTGCAAAAAGAGCTTGGTAGCGCCTTGGCTATGCAAAAGGCTCCTGGCTTATTTGGTGTTTATAATAAGACCCCTATATCATATTTACCTCAGGATCTGGGAATTCGTCAAACAATAAATGTAAACTAATAATCAGATCTCCATTATGACATATTGAAGCTGCATAGGAATGTAACTCCTCTTTAGAGAGTACCTGAAATTTAAGAACAAAATCAAAGCACTGAAATCATATGAGAGTCCATACAGTCCATGGAATGCTTCTGCTTGAGATCCGGAAAAATAAGTACAAAATCAAAGCACTGTAATCATCAGGGTGGACCCACAACATAACTTTTGGCTAAGTCTACAAGTAAAAATATGTAAATAAAAAATTAAAAACAACCATAAGTATCTTATTCTTTGAAAGATTTTCACTAGATATGCTTGACGCTCAAGCCGAGTACAATGAGCACTGAACAGAAAGGTTAAGTCACCTTTTGACTTAAGAGGATTGGGTACTAAATTTGTGCTTAACCTAATTTGGAACACAATGCCGAATGGCGATAAAATTCTAAATCCAACAGCCATGGGCAGTAATTTACATGTATAGTCCTCAGGTAGCTGTATGATAGATAAAGCGTTGCCTAGCAACCAGTAATTACCTTGTACTCGGCTAGCCACTCCCTGATCACCTTAGAAGTCATTCTAGCTACATTTCACACATCCTGTAAACATACAGTAGAAACTTGTTAATATAACTTCACACATATATATACAATGTACCACAATCAGGTAATACCATATCATCCAAAATCTAGTACAATGCCATATGTCAGAATCACTAACTATCATATATACATAATATAATACCATATATTTGGTCTTAAAAAAGTGCTGATCAATCAACGTCAAAAAGGGGCCAAAAATCTGAGGCCCTTTTGTAACAATGCCATGATATGTCAGAATTACTAACAGTCATTTATATGTAATACCATATTTGGTCTTAAAGAAGTGCTGATTAAATCCAACACCAAAAAGGGGCCAAAAATCTGAGACCCTTTTGATACAATTCCCAAATATGTCAAAATCACTAACAGTTTATTTGTGCAGTAAAATGCAGGAGATTTCATTAAAAGGCAGGAGCTTTTCTTTACTCAAAATTTAAATATGAAGAAATGAAGTTTGTATGCAGTTTTCACTAATTTACCTTGTAAGGCAATACTATGCAAGCTCCATGAAGCAATTGAAACTTATATTTGTCATCATTTTCATAATATAAACAAAACACATCAGATTCTAGTATTCTAAGAAATGTGTGAGATTTGATCAATTTGCTTCAAATCATGCAGGAGTCGAGTTAAGAGTCTTAATTACAGGAGACTCGAACACACATGATGCAGGAGATCTGGCATGTATGCTTTAACCAACCCCAAGCACCAAAAAGACCCTTAGTTATATTATATGAAGAGGCAAGAAAAAGTTGGATTCACTTAAGAAGCAGATACAAAATGTACCATACTGTAAAATCATTTAATTTTGTTGGGACGAAATTTCGTGGTTTTGGTAAAAAAGACAATTTCGTTGGCACTTGAATTCGTGGATTTTGCATTTCAGGTAACAGAACAAGGGTCAAAATCAATGTTTGTATTAAATTTGGTCTAAATAAAGCACTTATTCAACAAAAGGGAGTTTTTTAAGATTGTACTCGCTTTTATATCACCTACTAGTACATAAGTTAGTTTTAATCACATGGTAAACTGTTATACAATGGAACTCACTTATAGCGAACTCGCTTATAACGAAAACTCGGTTATAGCGTAAGGAAATAAAATCCCCGACCGAGTCCCTTCTTTATTTCAATGTAATACCACTCGCTTATAACGTAATCGGATATAATGAAAAATCGGTTATAACATAGTGATTTCTATGTCCCGTTTGAGCATTTTGTGTGCAAAACTGCTCGGATATAACAAAGGCGGTAATTGTGTGAAAAATGTTTGTGCAAACAATCTTAAAAGGTGTTAAGTAGTTGCATCACGGGCATTTATCATTGCAAATTAACTGACTTAACCAATAAGTATACCCCTAAAATCGTTGCCATTACAAGGTTATTAACTTTTTTAAATGTATTTGCAACTGTTACTATCAAACGAAATATTAGTTACAGGATGAAATATGTGGGGCCTTCATCAACCATGCCACATTCTCCATCGTTACTTACTGAATTGTTTTGATGGTTTAAAACTTGCTAATTAGTGGACTTTGTCACAGTGTTCAGATATAGAGGATTTATCACTCGTTGTCAATTGATATAAATTTATATTAAAAATACTAAAAATGCGAAGTACGCATCGATTTATTGAAAAAAACTCAATACCTTATACTACACGTGGTACGTATAACTTTATACGTACTGGCTATACTAACCTGGGTACAAGGAAAGTCATGTGATATAACTAAATACGTTATATCCAATCTCATATAAAGAAATTTCGTTGTACTGATATAGCGAAAATCGGATATAGCGTAAGGAATCTCTGGGTCCCCAGGATTTCGTTATAACCGAGTTCCACTGTAGTAAACTCTAGGTTTGTCCGAATTATCTTAGAAAGAGTAAACACTGTTAAACACACTAGTCATAATGATACTATACTGTAAAATTACAATTTTAAGACATGAAATATGCCAACAATAGCCCTTTGAGGCTATTCAGTATTCAAATGCCTTATTCCTTTTGTCAGCCTATTTTTTCATAGAAATTAAGATACATGTACCAGCATGAATCCATATTCTAAGATATTTTTGTTGAATTATTTACTAAGACTTTTATAAAAACAAGAGCTGTCACTAGACAGCAAGCTCGACTATTCGCAGCCATTTGTCAGAAAAAATATAAGTTCAAAACAGGCCATTTAAAATTTGTATTATATTGAAACGTGAGTTACGCTACTTAGTTGACTACATGGCAATGAAAGCTAATGTACAATGGTTGTTGAGGCATGGCAATTATCTCAACACTGGACTATTAACAAATATTTGTCAGTGAAAATGATTTTAAGACTTCAAGCGGCACTGTACTTTATTCAAGAAATGTGTATGTTTAAAGGGAATTGTATACATCCACTGACATAACAAAGTTTCTACAAAATAATCATATGAGTAAGATATGATTTGTTAAAGGAGTCAATTTTAAAACAATGGTGACAAATTAAAATAATAATGTAGAGGATACAGTCATGTAATAAATCAGTGATGAGTTTAAAGTAGTTTAGTAATTATTTTTAGTATTGAATACAATACCATGCCAAACAACACAAGTTTGATATCCTCGCTGGATAGTCAAAACCTCGTATCTCAGGTTTGTATGAACGGGGAAACAGGAGACCGTTTTGCTCCTTATGTCAAAATATCGTAGCTCTGCACCAATCATTTTCTTAGATATACGTCATATGACACATTCAAAACATTGCACCCATTTATTTTTGGTAAAAGTTAAACTTTTCAATGCAATATCATTGATAGTAGGTGAGATATGGTTTAAATGTAACTTGCATGCAAAACTTTAACCAAGGAAAGTCTAAGTTAAAAGGGGCATAACTCGAATTAAACTAAAAATGGAGTTATTACAATTGACCAGTACCATTGACTAATGATGATAAACAAGTGTTATAAGTTTCAATGCAATATCATAAATAGTAACTAAGATATGGCGTGAATAGAACTTGCATGTAAAACTTGAACCAATAAACTCCTATGTTAAAAAGGGGCCTAACTGAAATAAAAAAATAATAGAGTTATTGCCCTTGACTGATACCATTGACTGATGATGGTAAACAAGTGTTGTAAGTTTCAATGCAGTATCATGGATAGTAGCTGAGATATGGTCTGAATGAAACTTGCATGCAAAACTTTAACCAAGAAAATTCTATGTTAAAAAGGGGCATAACTCAAATAATAATCATAATAGAGCTATTACCCATGACCGGTACCATTGCCTTATGATGGTTAGTAAGTGTTGTTAGTTTCAATGCCATAGCACAGATACTATTTGAGATATGGCCTTATTAGTAACTTGCATGCAAAACTTTAACCAAATTTTCTAAGTAAAAAAGGGCCATAATTTGCATTAAATTCATGCAAGAGTTATCTAACATGGTTGATTACATGACAGGGAAAGCCAGTGCAAAGTTTCAATCCAATATATGCACTGGTTATTGAAATATAACCAAGGTTAAAGTTTTGCATGTAAAACTTTAACCATATGCAACGCCGACGCCGACGCCGACGAACAAGTGACTGTAATAGCTCTCATATTCTTCGAAAAGTCGAGCTAATAAGTTTTAGCTCTCGTCTATGCATATTTCATTACGAAAAAAGTATGTGTAACAAATGTCTATAAAAAAAATAGATTTATCATTTCGAAGTCTTAGAAAATTTCTTTAGACTTTATCTATAAGCCAGGTTGCAGAAATGTAGAAAACAACCTCAATAATGGAAACTAGAAAGTAACAAAGATCTAAAAAGAACATTTTTAGGTCTTTGAAAGTAACAAGGACACTCTTTTATCTTTGCTTTCGATCTTGAGTTTATCAATACCATGGGTATAGACCTCCTCATACAGCAGTGGTTAGTCAAGTTCCCATACTATGTTATTGAGGTAAGTACTCTCAGGTTGAAGAAGAATGGGTATAACTCTAATGCGATATTCTGCAATATAAACAGAAATCACTGACCATTACATCGATTTAGGGAGAGCAGAAGTTTATTTTACCTGCTCACTTTTATTCACCAAATAAATCAAAATTACGTAATACATTGAAAAAATAATCCCTTTTCCAATATCATTATGTTGTTTTTCCTGATTTACCTGTTTACTTTACCGCGTTAGAGTTATATATACAGGCATAAAAGTGTATTTTGCAGCATTCATTGTTCATTAGTGCCTACCACATTTTCCTTCATCAATTATAAATTAATCTGTAATTAGTTATCAATTAATAAATTAGTTATAAATTCACAGTAAATCAATTGAATTTGGGTGCAGGAATCACGCCAAATTACGTGCTAACAATGGATGTATCATCATTTTTAAAACAAGATCGTTAAGAACTTGAAATCTTTACTCAGGAGAGCGTTAAGGTTGCCCGAAATAAATGTCGACATAAAATTTTAATTCCTATCAAACGAAAAATTATTAATAAATTTTCTGAGAAGTTTCAAAAGCAGACAGAATCTCCAGGTTTACGTCAAATTTCCCTGGAATTTAAATAACCAGCCAGTACTAAGTCACCTTCAAATAGGAGAGTAGTAACCAACAACTTCACATGGCTGCAGTGTGATGGAATTTGAATAACCATAGCAATCAAAAAATATTAACATGCATGTAACCTGAGCTGCAAAACTCATAATTTCGTTCTCATGCACTCATATTTTTCAAATTTTTTTTTTTAAAAATTGTTTTAAGTCAACGATATTTAAGTCAAAGGGAGACAACCCAGTTACAGTATATCCTAAGATTACATTGAACAAGGTGATTGTAATACACGCATTTTGTCAAGATGAGGGGCATAACTAATTTACCTTGCGGAGTGTCAAGCAAGGGATATATCTCTGAGTACCATACTAACAATCAGTACAAACTTTATGATGGACACACGAAAGAGAACATATTTTATATCGACCCTCATATTACAACATATTATTAATTAACCCTCAAATGACGACATGTTATTGATGGACCCTCAAATGATGACTTGTTATTGATGGTCTCTAAAAATAAAATGATGACATGTTATTGATCAACCCTCGAATGATGACGTGTTTTTGATCGACCCTCAAATGATGACATGTTATTGATGGGCCCTCAAATGATGACATGTTATTGATCGACCATCGCATGACAACGTGTTATTGATCGACCCTCGAATGATGACATGTTAATGATGGACCTCGAATGACAACATGTTATTGATCGACCCTCTAATGACGACATGATATTGATCGACTCTTGAATGAAGGCATGTTATTGATCGACCCTCGAATGACAATTGTTGAAACAGAGCTAAATGTACCAGCATCTAAAATTTAATCATCCAAAATGTAGCAATAATAATTCTCCAAACTGTCAGAATGCTAAATACGTAACCATGACAATCGAGATGTGGGTATTTCGCAACAACGGCAAGTTGACACTGTAAATATATTACTGTGTTATCAAATAAGGAAACAGCATCATGTGGGGGGGGGCAGGAAAAGTTCAAAACAAAATTGTGTGTGATGGACTAGACGCCACTCTCATATTATATACAAGTACTCCATCCAAATTAACATGACAAGTTAGCCACCTTCAACTGGATCACCTAAGCATGTTATTTTTTCTCTAAAAATTTGTCTCAAAAACATAATTGCTGGCATAGTACACATTTGATAGTTTTAGAAAACAAGAAAAAAACTGTCTGAATTTTTTTTATACTTACGAAAAAACAAGATTTTTAGGTGAACATGAAAAGTTCTGATTTTCATGAAAATGTCTCATGTAAAGCGCCTTATGACCCAGATTGCAAATATGTATCAGTCATATAACAACTTTCTCATTCTAGACCAGCAATATGTTATTAAAGAAACAGTGCACCTTATACAGAGGAGCGAGTGACCCTCAGAAGAGCAACAACCTCTCTACAGCAACATCTGCACCTTCAAAGCTGATAAGTGACAGATATTCAAAGCTCCCAAATGGTGACCTTGACCTTCTTTTCCCAGAAATGTGTAACCTTGACTTGAATGTCTTCATACCAGGACACAGCCAAATAACATGCTGTGCTTTATCCATCCTCAGGGACTGAGGGAGTTCTCAATGACAAAATTCATTATAACTTATTAAATTAGATTATCTTAATTTGTAAAAGAAGCTCTTAAATGTGTTCTAAATTCACTTAAACAGTGTCATACAGATACATGGCCATGTTTAATCCTGTTAAATATTTGTGTGGGTTTTTTAGCATGCGTTTTTCAGCATAACATAATACATTCACTTCAGTCAGGCCTCGTTTCAATGCCACTTGATATAACGACAATATTGTTTAAGGACATCTATCAAAGTCATTGCATACATATTTGGATATCAAAATGGAAGGTTTCGCGAAATACCTAATTTCCCCAAATAATAGCCCACCCTCTCATAGTAGCCCCCCTCTTTGTTGAACTTTTTTTTTTTTTTTTTTTTTTAAATCATATACTGATTGATGTTTTATATGATGGTTATCATGAACCACGAACTTTAATCCCATCAAACAGTAATTTTGACCCTTGTTTTATAACCTGAAATGCAAAATCCACGAATACAAGTCCCAACGAAATTGTCTTTTTTGCCAAAACCACGAAATTTCGTCCCAACGAAATTAAATGATTTTACAGTATTTACTGCACAATGACAATGATTACACAAATTTTCTATTAACGCCCACAAAATCATGAATTTCCTTAAGCATTTAATATGAAACCTATTTAAAAGCTTTAACATATCTATTCACCGTATGACAGTTTCCAAGATATTAGCTCGAAACCAATCAAATACACTGCACATCCTAATGACTTGCATTAAAACCCAATGTATTGTGCATTAGTTTCATTATTCTAGGATTCACTTCAATGTATTAAACTAAAGAAAGGAAATTTATTTCATTTTAATTTAAAAATACATGCACCAATATTGTAGTAAGATCTATGAACATTTTGTATAGCTTGGCTATTTTGACCTGAGCCTGACCTATATGCGAGAATATATTACAAGGTTCTTGCTTTGAATATATCAATTTCCGCCAGCAAATTGTGCAATATCGGTATTTCGAATATGTGTTTGTAAATTACATCTTTGCCATACTTTGTGATACTCCCCGATTATGAAAACATACACTCAGTGTTGTTAACACAGGCAATAAATGGACTGTAAATTTATGCTAATCAAAAGGTCAGACTCATGTCAAATTTGCCAAGCTATACTGCAAAATCAATTAATTTTGAAGGAACATAATTTTGTGGTTATGGTAAAAAAGAATATTTCAATGGGACGTTAGTTCATGGATTTTGCATTTCAGGTAATAAATACAGGGGTCAAAATTATTTTTTGATGGCAAAGGATGGCATGTGGTTGAAGAAGAACCACGAAATCCATGAAATTTAATCCCCCATGAAAATGAATTATTTAACAGTAATTGATCAGGAAAATTACATTTTAAGATGCTTGCATCAAAGCCTGATGCCACAACCCTAAGCATATTATACTGTGTCTGCGATGACGCCTACGATGACGCCTACGTTGTATTATAAAATATTACACAGCATGAAACAAGAAGAACACAAATAGTTCCAGAAGGTTCCGCAGATATAACAGCATGCAGTATTTTATTTGGGATATAAAACATTGTTTCTGAACAATTTTTCAACTATTCTAGTATAAGCCAGCCAATTCAGCTAATCAGTATATTTTGTGTACAATGATAATCCTATGGCCATACAAAATTGTATTTTTGTTAAGCATCCATT
Source organism: Spisula subtruncata (assembly GCA_963678985.1). Classification (NCBI taxonomy): domain Eukaryota; kingdom Metazoa; phylum Mollusca; class Bivalvia; order Venerida; family Mactridae; genus Spisula; species Spisula subtruncata. The sequence continues at coordinate 16,444,609 of OY787678.1, forward strand.
TTAAGTTGTAATACCTATCTAGCTAAAAGTAGCTATCCTGAGACAAAAAAACAAAGCCATTGAAAAAAAGTCATATCAACTTCAATCCTTTAATATTAAGATATGGCTAACAAATATAGCTTTCAAGCATTGGCAAGCAATAATAATAACTTACTGAAATAGTATGTAAACTGTAATATGCATGCATATCCCTATATAATTCCTGACCTGCCTTCATTCTTTAGAATGAAATAACACAGACACTAAAACAGAATAAAGTACATGCATACATATATATGCCCGACTATACCTCGACTAATGCTCGCTTGCTCTAGACATTTAAAAATGGTCAAAATTGATCGGGGCATTGTTTTAGAATTTGAGATAATTCAAATGTCTGTCAATAATGTCTGACACATAAATTGTAATTGTTGTCTGATCAAGTCGAGTGCCAAGTATCTATAAAACTATCAGTCCTCAATCATTATATTGTAAAGCCATTACTATTTGTTGGCGACTAATTTTATGTTTGTTTGGATTTTTCTGTTATATTGTAAAATCATTAATTTTCGTGGGGGGATTAAATTTCGTAGTTTTTCGTGGTTCACCTTCAACCACGAAATCGAATCCCATCAAACAATAATTTTGACCCTCATATTTATAACCTGAAATGCAATGATGTCCCATTGAAATGGTATTTTTTACCAAAACTACAAAATTAAATATTACAGTAAATGACAGCTGATTAATCAATCCGTTTTTCCTGGACGGTATTCTAACCAGTATTTCACTCACCCTTTCATCAGTAACCACCTTCTCCACATTTTTGTCAATTTTTCATGGTAGGGTTTGAACTTGTATGACCACTGACCAGTTATCGAACCTGAATTGTCAAGATACAGGGCCAGTATACTAACCACTGGACACACCTGTGGCTCCTAAGTATTTTCATAAATATACATGACAACGAAAAGAAATCCACATCATTTTACTTCATTCTTTTTCAGATTTTTTTTTTTGAATTCCAGGACTTTTCCTCCCCAAAGAATGAGTTCTTATTTCTGTTGCTTTACATTGACATTTAAAAGAACAAGGGACAAATCTGAAACTGGGGCATCTTTTAAACTGATTTTTTGTGGGCCTGACACCATCATTATGAAGGGAACAAATTTCAATATTAAACTCCGTTTTGGGGTACAGATATACAGTAGTAGAAAAGATATCAGGAAATTGGACAGGGAAGGTGGCACTCAATTTAACCAGCTGAGCTCAGAAATTAGTAACAACACATCATAACACAACTACATGGAGCAATGCCCACGCATAATCCAACTAAATAAGCCATGGTACTGGAAGAGGAAATGATATAGCAAAATATTGTGACATCTACACAGTAGTATGCTTTAGACACAGAATATATTTCTTTTCCTGGATAAAGGGAGACAACCAAAAGAATACTGTAAACACCAACATGTATAGTTATATCTTTTCCTGGATAAAGGGAGACAACCAATAGAATACTGTTAACACCAACATGTATAGTTATATATTTTCCTGGATAAAGGGAGACAACCAATAGAATACTGTTAACACCAACATGTATAGTTATATATTTTCCTGGATAAAGGGAGACAACCAATAGAATACTGTTAACACCAACATGTATAGTTATATATTTTCCTGGATAAAGGGAGACAACCAATAGAATACTGTTAACACCAACATGTATAGTTATATATTTTCCTGGATAAAGGGAGACAACCAATAGAATACTGTTAACACCAACATGTATAGTTATATATTTTCCTGGATGAAGGGAGATAACCAATAGAATACTGCAAACACCAACATGTTTAGTATATCTGTTCTTCGATGAAGGGAGACAACCAATAGAATACTGTAAACACCAACATGTATAGTTATATATTTTCCTGGATGAAGGGAGACAACCAATAGAATACTGTTAACACCAACATGTATAGTTATACCTTTTCCTGGATAAAGGGAGACAACCAATAGAATACTGTAAACACCAACATGTATAGTTATATCTTTTCCTGGATAAAGGGAGACAACCAAAAGAATACTGTAAACACCAACATGTATAGTTATACCTTTTCCTGGATGAAGGGAGACAACCAAAAGAATACTGTAAACACCAACATGTATAGTTATACCTTTTCCTGGATAAAGGGAGACAACCAAAAGAATACTGTAAACACCAACATGTATAGTTATATCTTTTCCTGGATAAAGGGAGACAACCAAAAGAATACTGTAAACACCAACATGTATAGTTATACCTTTTCCTGGATAAAGGGAGACAACCAAAAGAATACTGTAAACACCAACATGTATAGTTATACCTTTTCCTGGATAAAGGGAGACAACCAAAAGAATACTGTAAACACCAACATGTATAGTTATATCTTTTCCTGGATAAAGGGAGACAACCAAAAGAATACTGTAAACACCAACATGTATAGTTATACCTTTTCCTGGATGAAGGGAGACAACCAAAAGAATACTGTTAACACCAACATGTATAGTTATATCTTTTCCTGGATAAAGGGAGACAACCAATAGAATACTGTAAACACCAACATGTATAGTTATACCTTTTCCTGGATAAAGGGAGACAACCAAAAGAATACTGTAAACACCAACATGTATAGTTATACCTTTTCCTGGATAAAGGGAGACAACCAAAAGAATACTGTTAACACCAACATGTATAGTTATATCTTTTCCTGGATAAAGGGAGACAACCAAAAGAATACTGTAAACACCAACATGTATAGTTATACCTTTTCCTGGATAAAGGGAGACAACCAAAAGAAGACTGTAAACACCAACATGTATAGTTATACCTTTTCCTGGATAAAGGGAGACAACCAATAGAATACTGTTAACACCAACATGTATAGTTATACCTTTTTCTTGGATAAAGGGAGACAACCAATAGAATACTGTTAACACCAACATGTATAGTTATACCTTTTTCTTGGATAAAGGGAGACAACCAATAGAATACTGTTAACACCAACATGTATAGTTATATTTTTGTCTGGATAATGGGAGACAACCAATAGAATACTGTTAACACCAACATGTATAGTTATACCTTTGCCTGGATAAAGGGAGACAACCAATAGAATACTGTTAACACCAACATGAATAGTTATACCTTTGCCTGGATAAAGGGAGACAACCAATAGAATACTGTTAACACCAACATGTATAGTTATATTCATAGTTTTCACAATACTTGTTTTCAACACCATACAGCATCTACCACCTAAGCCATCCATTCCACAAGATTTAGAAATCAGGAGATTGAGATGCAGATGTTAAGGCAAGGATTGTCAAAGTAAGGGCCACTTTCATCCAGCTCAAGAATATCTGGAGTTCACAGCAGCTATCATTGAACACCAAGATCTGCCTTTTCAACTCATTTAAAGCCGGCACTGCTACAGGGCGGTGAAGCCTGGAGGACCATCAAGGCAGTTATTAAAAGAATTCAGACCTTCACCTGAACAGCTGCCTTACAAGGATCTAAAAATCCAATGCTCAGAACATCATCAGCAATGCAGATTTATGGGCGAGAACTGGTGAACTGCTAGCAATTGAAGAAATCAGGAAAAGAAAATTGGGCTGGATAGGACACACAGTAAGGAAACCACCAACCAACACTATTGTTTGAAGAAGGTTTTCAAGGTAAATCCATTGGTCAATAGACAATGTGATTATAACTAAATGTTAAAATAGATTTAACCAATGGCCAAAAAATATTAAAATGGCCCAAGAAGAATCAAATTAACCAAAACCATTAAATGTATGACAAATATTACAAAATCAGATTTAATGAAATAAGACTCTATAGCAGTTAACACTTTTGGAAACCCCTATGTTGTTGCTTTTGTCTTATAGTCCCAACCAATCTTGATAACCCCCCTGATATAAGGATACCTTCAATAAAAAAAACTACTGCAAAATCATTTAATTTGGATGGGACAAAATGTCATGGTTTTTGTAAAAAAGGATATTTTGATAGGACGATAATTTGTGCATTTTGCATTTCAGGTAATAAATATAAGTGTCAAAACTATTGTTTGATGTAATATAATTTCATGATTGAAGGTGAACCACAAAATCCATGAAATTTAATTCCCCACAAAAATTAATGATATTCCAGTATTCAGTCAGCCTTGTGCAACTGTTTAGCCGGCCAATGTTGTTCCAATATTAGATTTCAGTTGGAAGATTGTTGATGCAATGGTATATAAGATTTTACTAACAAAAATTTGCCATTCAATTTTATGGGCCAACGTACTCTCCCATGTTAAGTTATACTTGAGAGACAATTTGTGCAATGACGGACCAACGATGAAATCAATTTTGTAAACTATGAGTTGGAACTGCCATCGTTGGGTCAACAACCGGCAATCTGTAGCATAACAAGCAAAATAACATTGGTATAATGTAAGCTTTTTATCTGGGAAGGATCAAAAGCTATCCTTCCCCATTGACATGCTTGGTGGCGTTACCATTGCCACCATGAAACTGATTTAGGACTACTATGACAAGTCTGTAGATTTAATGCATTGATCAGTCAATTCAAACGGGAATTCTAATCCCAGACCAAAACTCAGGCCGTCAGGTTTGGGATTTGACAATTGATTGGGGGGGGGGGGACATCGGAAAGGTTAAAAGACTAATCCCCCACTATACTTTGACCTTCACCTGGAATGGCGGAAAGATTCAATTGACTCATTATGCACTGGTCAGTCAGTTGCATTTACGGCCCTCACCCCGGGGATGGGCGGAGGAATGCCAAGGAAACAGCTACCTTCCAGCTTTCCCCCCACTACTGGGGAAATTTGTTCGGGATTTTTTCTCTAAACCAATACCCCGGGACAATATTTAGTTGTCCGACACAGGGGAAATACCGGAGATTTGACCATCAGCTGTCCCCGCTGGGCGGGATTTGAAACCAAATTAAAAATTTCCTGCGTGGATGCAACTCACTGGTGTGTTACAGACATGACTGGCATGGGAGAGGGGGAGGAACAAGAAAAAATAAAAAATGAGGGTTGTTGTTGGGGGAATTATGACAATTCTAGCCAATGGGTGATCTTCCCAGCAATAATTTGCATACACTTAGGGTCTATACGTTATAAGTATATGATTCATAACTTACCACTAAATGACAAAATGAAATAAGCAGTGAAAATCACAAAAATACACAGCTGTCACCCTCCTATGTCATCTAAGTCAATAAACGCTTGATTTGTACAACGCTAACTTCCATTCAGCAAAAGACGACCTAAGACCCGCCCACATTGGTGGAAAGTATAATCTGCGGGTTACGAAGTTTGCATTTGCGGGTCTATTATATTGATGTTTGATGTGGGGTTATCGTCGATTTCATTGGCCAAAGGAATGTGATCTAAAATGGAATTTTTATACAAAAAGTACCTACTATATTTAATAACATGTAGCTACATTATTCTCGCTCAGAGAAATTAATCAGTAGTCCAGAAGAGGGTTGAATTAATGCTTGAAATCAGGAACTGTGAAAATAGTCTGTTCCTGCTGAAATAGAAATTTCAGCCAACTCAGACGCTTAAACACTTCTTCTTCCTGCTTAGTACAGATCCCACTCTGGGGCAAAGTCGTACTATTAAAATCGTATGAGCGGTGCAGCAAGTATTTACAGTGTGGGAGTTTAAAAACGTTTAAAAACAGCATGTTCTTCTATTCGCTGACCAGGCCCCTCTTCAAGATCTCAACGCCGTCGACGATAGTGGCTTGCTCAGGGAGATGGTTCCAGAGTCGGATGGCAGAGGGGAAGAAGGAGTACAGGATCACATATGTGCGACAGAAGGGAAGCAATTAAGTACCTTGTGGAGTGGCCCCTGGTGTTGATTGATGTTGGGTGGAAGAAGGCCTCAGCTGGAATGTCGACAAGTCCATGGGTGATTCTGTAAATCATCACCAGCTCCACCAGCTTACTGCACACAGAGGTGAGCGAGATGGGCCGATAATTGGCAGGATCACTATGGTCTCCCTTTTTGAAGATGGGTTTGACGTTTGCATGCCTCCAGTCTGATGGAACGGCAGCCTGTGATACTGAAGCATTGAAGAAGAGTGCCAATGGTGGAGTCAGTTCTTCAGCGTAGTCTTTCAGGAACTTGGTCGGAATGTTATCTAGGCCCGTCGTTTTGTGTGGACTCAAGACGGCTAGGAGCTTCCTCACACCCTCCTTGGCATGTCATTGAGGTCTTCCTTGGTAAAGACACTGCTGAACTGTTTGTTGAGGATGGATGTTTTGGTGGCTGGGTCGCTGTGGGTCACACCGTCAGCCCTCAAGGGTGATATGCCACTGATGTCACACTTTTTTCCCCTTTACAAGAGAGTACAGTTTCTTTGGTTGTGGTCTTTGGTTACCATGTCGCTGATGTAGCGACTGTAGGCCTTCCTACATTCGTAGCACATGTCCTTCCGTGTCTGCTTGTAGCGGTTGATGTCATCTTCGGTTCCAGTGGTCCTGGTTCTACAGAATGCCCTCCTTGATAGTCGTTTGGCTTTCCTGGATATCCATGGCTGGATATGGTGGTTCGTATGGTGGTGTTGACAAAGTCCATGAATGTGTTCCATAATATGTCTATGTCAGTGGTACGGGAGTTGCGCGATACAAAATCGTTGCTGCAGTCCTGGACGGCTGTGCTAATGATGGTACTGTCAGCCTTTTCCATAACAGTATCTTTCTTGGTGGTGGTTTGAAATCTTGTTGCTGAAGTTCTTAACTACCTGTACAAGTACCGCTTCATGGTCGCTTACTCCAGGTAGTGGTTTACAGCGTTCTACCAGGGTTGGGCGGTTGGTTATGAAGTCCTGGACGGCTGTGTGTCTAGTGTATTGTTTCCTCTGGTGGTGAAGTGGACAACTTGTTCGGAGCTGTTGTCTGGAACCGTGTCTTTAAATAGTTGGCTAGTATATCTAGGGTAGTTGTTTCCTGTGACTACTAGTATGCCAGTTTCCAAGTCTATATGTCTGGTACGTTGATGACGCCAGCTAGCCAGAATGTGGATGTTGGATAGGCAAGATGGAGGTGGTGAATCTGCTTACAGACTTCTTCCTTGTTAGCCTGGTCACTACTGGGTGGCCTGTAAATCAATGCAATGATGAGGGGTTCGCTTCCTTTGCATATGAATGATGCTGCTGTGAACTCGGTGTAGATGTCGAGTTTTATGTCGGTGCCAATGATCGATTCCTTAGCGGCAATGATGAATCCGCCATGCCTGTCTTGGGTACGATCCTTCGTGGCTATGAATTGGTAGCCCTCTTGGAGGACCTCCCGCGCGTAGATTGTTGGATATAACCATGTCTCACTGCCTATGATTATATCAGGATCGGCTTCCTCAAGTAGGAGCCAGAATGATGATCGTTTAACCCTTATGCTCTGGAGGTTGATGACAAGAACCCGCATGCTATTTAGACTTTCCTTGTATACTTTTGGCTGTATACACAAAGTGGATTGACCTACCACTATTAAACACAAAGATAAAGTGTTCTCAGAAATAATTGATACTGTTTAAGGTGTTTTTAAAATGATGTTACTACACGGTACAGATTTTATTTGAAAGACAAACAACTGTTCATTCGCATAAGTTATATTTATGTAATGTTAATTATATGAATTGCCAACAGTTGCAATGGTTGTCATGGCAATAGCAGTTTTAACATACAAGTCAAAATTTCGCAAGTTTTGCCCAAAACGTATAATTTAGACACTTTATTCACTAAAAGTTAGTTAGAGCTAGTTCGTGATTGACACTTGCACACTATCTTGGCAAACAATGCAAATTCAACGAGAATGCGTATATTCAAAAATAACTTAAACACTAACTTTAGAGCTCTGCAAATTGTACTTGTGTGCAATAAATTAATTCCACCAAATGTACGTGGGTGTTGTGTCCGAAAAATTACTCAGGGAATTTATAAAATGTATTATTGGGCTCTGTTTTGGTAGTTCGCTGTATTCTCCAAAGGTTAATTCAAAATTAATAAAAACTTAAATTGTAAGGTACTTGATAATTTGGCCATGGTGATGTGCTTAATTCTCGAAGTGATCCCAAACTATATATATTTTTTACTCACAAGATGTCGTTTTTAGGCAAGCAATAAGATTTTCCAAGAATTTCCATTTATGTCTCATGGCAGCATATAACAGCACGACGTTAAACTAACATACACAAACACAATCATTCAGAGTGCTATAGGCTCCGCAAATTGTTGCCTAAGGTAACAGACGTTCCGCGTATTATACTTCGTCTCTCACTGAATAGGATATAGCAATACGGTAGTAAAATTTAATAACAGTATTGTTTTTTCGGGCTATTGACCTAAATTATTTTTGTTTAACAGAAATGGTTAAAAGAAATAATATTGTTTAAGAATTTAATGCATTTTAACCTTAATGATTCCCTTCAAATTACAATAATTAACAGGGAAGCAGAAAAAGTACGAAAACACTCGAGTACGAAATTAATCATATCTTATAGGCGCTTGAAAAAATGGCGACGTCCTTGAAGTTATCAAGCCGGCGTAAGTTTCTTTGTATTTCTTTAAAAGGGGATATTTTTGATATTTTCATTTCTGCACAATTTAGGTGTGCGTAATGGCTTTATTATTATGTAAATCATGATATTATTTATGTCAGTATAATGACTAAACTACTTGTTACTTGTCTATTTATGATCATAGTAGTTTGGACGCTTATTAAAATATTGTAAGTTAATTTTTTATACACTTATTGTTTTAACCATAACTAAAGCCAATAGTACGTGGACTGAATGATCTGTAATGTGTCATTTTTCTTCAAATAAAAATACAAACTTGTGAGTTACTGACATCATATTTATTCATTTCATTCAATTTTATGCTTGCAGGCCTTCCATGCAAGGTCCTTTACAATTATGTACCTGCCTGCCAAAACCACAAATTCAAGCAGAAAAGTAAGCGACCAAAAAGAATGGAGAAACGTGTATTTGAGGTTGTCACACAGCCAATGTATCAAGAGCCTCTTCCAGTCCTAAGGTACTCGTGCCTGGATCCGAATGCACCTCAAAACCGACCTGAAGAGGTAAGCAATGCTGTAGGGCCTTCTGGGGGCTGGTTAGTGTTCACACAGACCTTGAAAGGTCCTTGAATATTGTTCAAACAATAAATTTTTTACGCCCGATGCATGTACTAGACATGATTACAATATATTTATGGTGTGTCCTGTCTCTAAGGCCTTGGTCTCAGTTGTCTGACCCGGGGCCTTATTCACCAATGTTAATATACCAGTAAGACTCAAACACAAACATAGACTTAAAATTGACAAAATTTATGATAACTACCATTTCTTTGCAATGAAATTTAACCATGCCATATTTTATCTGATTATTTGTTGTTATCCACTGAACATGTTTACCGTATACCCATTTATATCATAGTATTATAACAACAGGAGAGAGAATAGAAAATTGCCAATTTTATATAAAACCTAAGTCTGTGTTTTAGACTAACAACGTTGGTGAATAAGGCCCAAGTGCTTTGATACATAATTTCTAAATTTGGTATAGATCTTTAATTTTTTACATTTTGACATCATCACCAGTAGCGTCTATATGAAGTCATTCTAACTTTAAAAATGAATAACAACAATTTGATGTATTTTGTATCTTACTATATTGTATTATATTACTCTGGTCTGCACTAAAAGGTCCCAGTTTAAACTATACCACTTCAGTTTGATTTTAGACAGTTTCAAGGTCTAACTGTCGACCTTATCTTTTTTGTATCAAAAACCTTTCAAGTTAAACCCTTGTTTTTGTCTTTCCATCTAGGTGAACCCATATGAAGAGTTTCTACTAAGGGAACTGAGGAAAACTGTTGAAGAAAATGAAATGATTATCATATGTCAGAAGTTAAACTATACCTGGGTTCGAATTCACCCCGTGAGAGTGGCACTTGGTTTGAAGAATATGACATTTCATGATCAAGTTAATACAAGACTTCTCAGGTATTTGTTGCTCTACTTATTATACCGCTCACAAGTTGTAGGGTGAGTAATGAATTCAGCTTGCCTGCCCCTACATAAGTCTGTCCATCTTTGGATGCACTCATATAATATTAAATGCCCTGCCATATAACAGCAGCAGCTGACTGGCAAATAAAGGCTTTGCTTGGCTTGACAATTCCTCTCCTTACTTAGGAATATAGTTTCTGCATGATTTACTTCCATTTTCATAATCTTACATGAACATATGACAATGTCTATTTTTCTTTACACCTGGAGAAGGAGCTGGTAAGTTAGTAATGGTAAGAGAATAGATCAGGAAAACTAGTTCATTCCTGCCTAGCTAGTTAAATCCAAAATAGGAGTGATAACAACAAAACATGTCACAAGATGCACTTAAATGTGATTTAAGTGATTTCAATGTATAAATAAGCAATGTATTTATTCTTATGGCTATAAATATAGGACAAAAGGTTGTACATGTAAAAAGAATCCAATGTACTAAAGTGAGGGGAACTTGGAAATCCAGAAATTAACAAAGAAAATAGGAGTAACTCCACTTAAATAGGAGTACTTGGCAGGTATGCTAGTTAGGTGAATTGATTGTCAGATATTCACCTACAAATCTTTTAGACTTAGAGTTACATCTGAATCAACAGCATAGGATGTTTGCAGAAGGTAATACCAATGTAGTACTGGGTTGGTGATCTATATTGATCTTACTTAACTGCAGGATAAGGACAACCAATCAGACCACACCATATTAAACTCTCGGTCAGTAATAGTGATATTATTGGTTCACCTTATTCTCAAAATATATAAGATCAATATTGAATTACATCCCAGGTTTTTTTGCAAGACTCAAACAAGGACATATATTTTAGAAATTGTTTCTTCTTGCAGGAGTGTGTTTGAAAATACAGATAAAGAGAATTTAATCAAGTTATTACACAGTCATTGTGTAATGATTACTTGCCCTGAAATCAATATCAAAGATATGTGGAATGTTATAAAGAAATTTCCAGAATTAATTGTTATGGGTAAGTTTTTCTTCTTTTCACCTCAGGCATATGCATCAGTGATAAATGAAAAAATACAAAAACCTTTTTTTTTTTAATTTATATTTTACAAAAAAAATAATTTTTGTTGTGAATTTATTCTTTATCAATGATACAGTTACCTGTGTTTTTATCCTACTACTGTAAAATTAATATGACTCAATAAGGGGAATCTATTCAATTGTTTTTAAAAAAATAACATTAAGGGGAGACAATTCAATTGTTTTAAAAATTAGCAATAAGGGGAGACTATTCAATTGTTTTAAAAATATCAATAAGGGGAAACTATTCAATTGTTTAAAAAAATATCAATAAGGGGAAATTAGTTAATTAGTTTACAATTATCAATCAAGAATGGATTTGATTCATAAAATGAGATTGGTTTGGTTGTAAAAGAGACAAAACTATTGCTTATGTTTGCGTAGCTCCCTGGATTTGTTGGATAAGAACCGAAAAATAACTGGATAGAGTCTATTAAATGTATTAATATATTTCTATTCTTAAGTGTGAAAAAATTAACCTTGCCCTGGAACTTTGAAGCATGAGTTTGAGCATGGATTACATTCTCAAATGTTTATAATCATGGGGCGAGGTTAATTTGGTCACTCTATCAAATGTTTCTATTATATCAGATAAAATATTTCAATATTTTTTCTTCAGGTGGATTTTGTAAAGACCGACTGGTGACCAGAGATCAGATTGTGGAATACAGTAAATTACCTCCCCTTGATCATTTACTTGGACAGCTTGTAGCCTCTTTGAATTTAGCTGCTGGAGCAAGGACCTCATCTTTATTAGGATCTCATCAGCAAACTTTATCCAGAAATCTTGAGCAATATCATAAACAATTAAATGAGGAATCGGAACCATGATTCATTAGTGTTTGATAAGATGTGTATTTGAATGAATGTGATATAGTATGCTTATAAAATTGTAAAAAAGCCATTATTGTTTTGTTTGTTGTTATCTCCCATATGTAGTTGAGAAGTACCTGTACCTCCGTAGCTCAGTGGTTAGAGCACTTGCTATATAATCTGTCAACTTGGGTTCAAATCTGGGTGGAGGCACATGTATATGTGCTGTTCTCCAGGAAAACTGGGCTTAATGACATTGTATTGTAATTATGCAGTAAGATTTAGAAAAATGTCTAAAATGAGAAAAAACTTGTGTCCTTTGATTTCATATTTAAGTAATTGGATAGTATAGTACTATCCATAAACTTGAAGTTTTCTTTAAAATTTGGTTGGTTAAACTGTCTTCTGTCATTGCTATGTTGATTGGTTTCTAAACAGTACTCATGTAAAGGAAAACAAGGGTTAAGTGGCTAAAACTCTTGCTATTTTTCCCTGTAAGCGAACACTCACAAATTGGACATGTTTTATTAAAATAAGAATATGGTTCTAAAATGTGCCACAATCTTAAAAGTTTACGTCCAAAATTTATCAGATACTGGATCTTTGAAATGTCAGTTAACATTGTGTCAAAAAAGTACAAAATGACGTTAGTGACGTCACTCAAATGTAGGCCGGTAGTGGTTGGTTTAAAAAGTCTATAACTTCGTAAGTGTATGGAATACTTTGTTCTTATTTTCAGAAACTGTCCACAAGAGTCTCCTCTTTCTAACCATATATTATCAACATTTTCACAATTTTGTCACTAAGCCCGGTTTTCCTGGAGAACGGCTAATATATATGCCTGCCATAAATTAGCAGGAAGCTGACTCGCAAATGAAGGCTAAGCTCGGCATGTAGCACCCAGGCATCCAAAAGTCACACAGTAGGTTAGCTGTACCTATCCACCTACGCTGCTACGCAAGATAATGAACCATACATATGCCCAAAAAGAGGATAATTCAAGCAAGCATATATAATCGCCCAGCAATGATTGACATGCTGCAGACTTTGAAATTTGTGCCTAAATCACCACAAAGGGTGAATGAGACTGCTGTGGTGCTGCTGTGCATGGTCAATTAGTTTTTCTTTTTATCTCTGCCGTTTTTCAATTGCCTCCCATGCCGAGGGAAGAGACAAAGTTTCTGTGAAACAATTAATCCAGGAGTGCATGCTGCCCTAACTCCTATCAAATGGACTGCCGTCTAATCTGTCGACCCTGTTTATACCACAAAAAACATGCAAAGCTTCTCCTGGCAGTCCAACCAGTTCATCATTAGCTGTATGGGAAGCACTGTTCAAAAAGAGTTTCTGAGATTTCCAGTGTACTGGCCAAGATGCAACCCCTGACATCAGGATTGATCGTCCAATTTGAAGCCCAAACCACTCGACATCAGTTCCACCCAGGTGTAGTACGGCATGGGTCTTTTCTTGGTTGTCCAAAGCCCCAACCACTCACCCTCAGTTCCACCCAGGTGTAGTACGGCATGGGTCTTTTCTTGGTTGTCCAAAGCCCCAAACCACTCGGCCTCAGTTCCACCATGGTGGAGTGATGCGTCTTTTCTTGGTAGTACAAAACTCAAAACTCAAAACACCCAGTCTCAGTTCCACCAAGGTGGAGTGCTGTGTCTTTTCTTGGTTGTCCAAAGCCCCAACCACTCGCATTCAGTTCTTCCTAGGTGTATAACTGTCTTTTCTTGGTAGACCAAAGCCCCAACCACTCACCCTCAGTTCCACCCAGGTGGAGTGCTGTGTCTTTTCTTGGTTGTCCAAAGCCCCAACCATCCAGCCTCAGTTCCACAAAGACGGAGTGCTGTGTATTTTGTTGGTAGTCAAAGCCCCAACCACCCAGCATCGGTTCCACCAAGGTGGAGTGCTGTGTCTTTTCTTGGTTGTCCAAAGCCCCAACCTACCCGCCTCAGTTCCACCAAGGTAGAGTGATTTGTCTTTTCTTGGTTGTCCAAAGCACCAAACACCCAACATCAGTTCCACCCAGTGAAGTACTGTGTCTTTTCTTGGTAGTCCACAGGTCCAAACGACTCGGCCTCAGTTCCACATAGGTGGAGTGCAGTTTATTTTATTGGTAGTCCAAAGCCCCAAACCATTCGTCATCAATTCTTCCAGATGCAGTACTGTGTCTTTTCTAAACAGGACAATGGTATAGTAAAATAAAGATAAAACGCAATTGTGCAAATATACATTTTTATTAGCAAAATTTTGCTATTCTAGGTATTCATTATAAACCCTTAATTTATATATAAATGAAAAACGATTTATCTAGATACTACACTGTACAAAAAAGTAAACATGTGAAACTTTATTTTAGTAACTTCATTAGGGCTCATGGACCTTATTCACCAACATGGTAAGACTTAAACTCAGACTTAGACTTTATATTGCCAAATGTTCTTTTCGCTCGCATCTAGCTACATGTATTAAATGTACAACTTTTAATATAAAAATGGGTATACAAGCTCAGTGTGTAGCAACAAATACTCAGACAAAATTTCATATTATTCAATCTAATGGCAAAGAAATGGCAGTTATTATAAATGTTGTTAATTTTAAGTCTTAATTAAGTCTGAATTGCAGTCTTTCAATGTTGGTGAATATGGCACCAGGGTCAGTTTTATCAACCTACATAAGGAAATCGTAAACTTACGTTTAAATTTAAATTCTGTATAATTATTTAACAACTGCAAATCGGGATCAGATATTGTTTGTAGGAGTTCATTAACGCTTGGAATGACAGTCACGCACCCCTAGTATGAATCAAATAATTTTATTACTGCATTCGGTCGGAGACATCTTACTCCAAATGATGTTAAATGGCTTTGTTGCCAAAATGAAATTGCTAGATGAAAAGTCCTCGAAAAATATCGATCACCCCTCGTATATGTTCGTTATAAATAGAAATGAATGTTTGAATAAAGGGAGACACCTCATTAAAAGGAAACATGCTACTGAATGTACAAGATAATCAATAAGTTCGTTCCCTTTGTTCATGAATGAGTCTAGAATTTATAAACTAAGGGAAATAACTCTGTAGAAAGTTAGACAACTTCTTCTAGTTCAAGACGATTGAATTGAGATTTTCCCTTTGCGTATGGATGTAAAATATAAAACGTATATACTAGTATTATTATGGACTTATGCGCAAGGAAGGTAATTCTTTTGACATTGATGTGGAAGTACTTGAATGTGGAGTTATTTTTCGCATCGACAGAAACCGTTTCAAATTTATTATATCTAAAGAGCTTTGTGACTTTAGTCAACTGTTTATACACGTGTGAGTAAGGTATTTCCATAGGCGTTTGATTTCAACTGTGCGTAAATTATTTATATTTCCTTGTCACCGATAGTCCCGTTTGTACCCTATTCTTATGTTATGGTACAAATGGAACTATCGATGACTAGGAAAAATAACTAATTTACGCACAGTTGAAATCAAATGCCTTTGAGTATTTTAGGAAGTCAACGATTTTGGCACCGATATAAACAGGAAGTTATAGATTCAATTATATACAAGCATAAACAGTTTCTAGTCATCTGGTCCAGTGTAGAGGTACCCATTGTGGTTTCGTCTGAAGTTCGTTAATTACAGCAAGCAGTTGTTTAGACGCTTTTACTATGTCATCGTTTATAAGTACTGCGTCAAAATAGTGAGCATATTTGTCTTCAATTCTGGCGCCAATGCTAAGCATGTCTGTGAAATCTTCGTCCTGAAACAGAAGTGAATTTAAGTAAAAAGAATTATTCGCACAACACATAGGTTCATTTTTCCTTAATCAAATTAATGATCCACTCAGCAGGTTAATTTTTAGTAAAATATTCACACGAAATCAAAGCACTAAATGGCAGATGTAGAACAACATTTCCAGCTCATTGAGTACTTATAAATGCACCATTAAACAAGGGCACACCATTATGTTGCATGTCCGATTAAGATCGCCCAAGTTGCTATTGACAAACTGAGAATTGGTTAAAACGACTTAACAACATATAACCAGGATGGACATTCCATGTGAGGTTTTGGCTAATTGTTCAAGTAAAAAATGTAAACCTGATCGACTGCTATCCACGCAGTTGAGTCGGTTTCGGGCATTAACTACATGTGACATCTTTTAAGACCTAGTTGCGTGGGTAGTGCTCATACTCGTAAAAATCGGTCAAAGAATAATACTTATGGTTGTTTTTAACTGTTTGTTTACATAAATTTACTTGTAGACGTAGCCAAAAAGTCACGAGGTATGACCACCCTGATAACATCTGCTTTTAGTATAACAGTTTAAATCCAAATACATTTCATGCTAAACTATTTGCAATTAACTTTCGGGTGAATAAAATAGTTACAGTTAACATCCGGGTGGTTCCACCATCCATTGTTTTCATGGCTCGGTTCTGCCGTCTTGTCATACGTAGAACTTCTAATGGCGGAGGTTTAATGTAGATTACAAATGGTTTAATTTCAGGAGAGCGAAGAAATTTCAACGCCTGTAATAAAATAAAAATATTCGCTATTTACAACTACAGAGATTCTTACTTGACTTTTAACAACCTAACTCTGTACATAGGCATTTGATCTCAACTGAGCGTAAATTAATTATTTTGCCTAGTCACCGATAGTCCCGTTATGTACATTCTCTGACTAGGACAATTAATTAAATTACTCACAGTTAAAATCAAATACGTATGCACCAATGCATTGCTTTCTAACTTGGCATACTTGTTTACCATCATAAGTACCATACATTATTAAAACAA
The DNA here is from genome assembly GCA_963678985.1 of Spisula subtruncata. Lineage (NCBI taxonomy): Eukaryota > Metazoa > Mollusca > Bivalvia > Venerida > Mactridae > Spisula > Spisula subtruncata. The sequence goes on from OY787678.1 coordinate 16,461,369, forward strand.
TGTAACACTATCAAACATTTCAACAGAATCATGACCCCTGGATGGCTAAACTATGTTGTTATGGACAATGCTTCCACCGGGGCATAAGCGTTTACTGAACACAGTATTGTTTAGGAATACATTTCAACGGAATATGTCTCAAAACAGATGATTTCAAATAAGACTATTTGTTGCTTGCTCTTGGTAATTTTAATTCGGTTTATATGCAATGTTTTTAAGGAAATGAAAAAAAACCCCAATATTAGTCTGAAAACAGATTTGAAAACAACATACTAATATGCATTTGATTTCAACTGAGCGTAAAGTAATTATTGTTCCTAGTCACCGATTGTCCCGTTATGTACCCTAAATCTTTGAGACTATCGATGACTAGGAAACATAATTAATTTACGCACAGTTGAAATCAAATACCTATAAACATACTCACCTGTGTATGAGGTGTCAGTAAGCAGATTTTACCCGAATGGATCACAGATCGTATAGAAGCATAACTGGTGCCATATAAATTACCCTTAAATTCCCCAAACTCAACAAACCTGCAAGATATTTAATACACAATATCAGTTTACATATTCCCTTCTTATTTCAATATGACGTCAGCCGGTCCATATAAGGCATATTGTACATGGACAGAAACTCTCCTGGCTTAATCCGATAGGACTGTGCAACAACAACTGAAGTATGCTCCACTGTCATAGCTAGATTAAAAAATGCTTTAGATACAGGGTGATCATTAATATATGGTAACATAAATAACTTGAATAACTTTGTCAGATTTAATGATAGAGAAGTGGTTTGACCCTTATTTCAAAGCTAATATGCCCAAGTTTTTATTAGTTGTGATTCATAAAGGCATTCTGTTAGAACTTGGTGTCAATAATGTCATAGATGAAGGCGTAGATTTTCAGTAATTCCAGGAAATTTTGCGATAGAATTATTTCGCTGTAGACCACATTTTAATTAGCCCCCTGTACTCACAGAACATAATTCCTTTGCATTTTTGATCATGTGAATGTCTGAAGGAGGGAGTGTATACTACAAAACCAGTATATTTCATTGATTTGAATACTACAATACACTGTACAATTGATAACATCAATGTGTAAAATGCAAGGAATTATTGATAATTAACGACGTCATTTAGTGCTGATTTTGGCAATTTGCAGGAATAAGGAAAACGCTTCAAACATCTGCTGAGAAAAAATATGCATCATTTGAAAATGATTTATGTCCTGAATAAAACTTTCATGTATATGTTAATCAGTGACATGTAACAACAAATATTATCTTAAAAATGGACGAAGTTATTAAAGTTATTTATGTTACCATATATTGATGATCACCCTGTAGATTCGGTATACTATAAAATATAAAACATGGCTTTGAGGTCAGTTAACTACCATATTGACCTCAAAGCCATGTTTTATTAGTTAAACAATTCACACAACCTTGCTCTAATTTTGACAAACCACAAGCCTTCAATTAACGGTCAAGAGTATTTTGAAACTTTACACATTAATAAAAGACACATAAAAACAAATCATTGACCTGAATAGTCGAAGGATAATAGCTGTTCTTATAGTCAAAATAACTCATACCTATGATATTTTCTATAGTTGTTTACCTTTGGCTTTAGTGACGCCATTATATAACACAGGGTATGTATTAACTATATGTAGGCCTCTATACGTAACATTCGGGTTCAAGTATCAGTTTTCGAGGGCTGTTTTTAGGTGTATAGCAGCTCAACAGCACTTTGACATTTTATCTGCCCTTGGTCATTGGCCTAACTCATGAAACCTACACTCGAGTGTCCCTAGGAAGACTCTTTCTCTCCTGTTGGTGTGACAGCCAACATCGATCTGCGGCGCCCAGGAATAGACACTGTCCTCACAGATACCAACTTACACCTTGGTGTAGTGGTGTATGTACTAATAACATATACCCACACAAGCAAAATAATTCATTCCCATGTTATCGCTATTGCAAAAGGTACTAGAACCAGATATTCCAACAGGCATAGCATACCTATGATTAATGATACCTCGTTCCATCTCTTCACGAGGAACGAAGTGATATTCCCTTGATTCTTGTTCATGAGATTTCTTTTTTCTACTGGTATCTGAAAGATGAGAAAACCATCAAATCTTTTCCATATTAACTAGAATGTGTTTGACAAAAACGCATGTCTTTCACACAAAGGGCTATAGATCGATCAAAATAATATGAAGTTTCACTGAAATCTGACCTATGTGTACGTAGATGAAGCACGGACAAACCGTGACACCCATCTGTTCAAACATCTATATACACATCCACAAACGGTCAATAGATACTAAGATATATTATGATTATGATCATTTGTCAGGAGAGCTTTCAGTGCTCTCCCGATTGTTTGACTTAATTAAGGGACTGTTCATGCATGACATTTTAATGTCTTTGTATAAAGTAACTATGGGGAAATTTAAAAAGGGCCTGTTTCCTCTAGTGGTAATTGAAACGTATTCAACTTATGAAATTGACTAACAGAATTAGGTAATTATAACCTATTCAACATATGAAATTGACCAATAAAATTAGCTAATTATAGCGAATTTAAGATATGAAATTGACTTATAGAATGAAATGATTGCTTACTAACAAGGTACAACTTCCTCAAAGGTATCAGGAGCATATGACGTAATTCTTCTTTTGAGTTCATTTCGACCAACTCCGGGGGGACCTGAAATGAATAGAATGACCAAATGTACGTGCTATTCTATTAGAATTTTAAATTCATTCTTTGAGATGGAGCAATATTGATTTACAAATTGTTGAATTAGAATTGGATGGTCGTAAGTACAAAATCAATAATTTGCGAAAACAAGAAAGAAAACCTGTCTAAAACTAGTCTTTAGTTATGAAAAAAAACCTTATTGGAGTTCGTTTTGGTCAACATGACAAGTTCCGAGTTTCATGAAAAAGGCTAATAAGAAGCGCCTTATAATGCAGATTTCAAATCTGTATGAGTCTTATAAGGTCCTTCTCATACTAAGCCAGCGAAATACTCACATTACGCATGTTACCGAATATTAATCGTAAGACATTGATCATCACTTTCCGAGATCGCCTCAGTTGAAATAGAACGACCACGCGAGTTTTGACGCCAATAAAACAGCATTCACAAGAATTTTGTTTAATTATACAACACTGTAGATGACTGACTAAGATCAAAATCCAGAAATATGTTATAACAAATTAAAAGGAACGAACAATAAGTCACTATATTTTACGAAAATGAATTATTTAATCATTTTACTAGGGATTTAACTATTGGGTCAATTTGCTAACCGGTTAATGGTTTTATCTTCCGAACGATTAACCGGTTAACCGAATAACTACACATTTGCTCGATGTCAATCGGACGTGCATCATTTTTACCTACTCGAACGTTGGAATGGGTTAACCGATTAACCGTTGGCCTACTTTTTACTCACCTATTAGAACGACTGGACGGAATTTACCAGAAGTTGGATGAAATAACTCTACCTCTTCATACGTTGGTATATCTTCCATATCATATTCTGGAACATAAAGTAGATCATATATATTATATAAGGTATGGTTGTGTAAGAGAAACAAGGTCGTCACTGCAAATACGTTTTTTTGTTGTTGAGAAAATAGGTGCATACGATGCTCTTGCAGACTACAAATATGTTTGGCTCAATTAATGTCGTAGATAGCATTTGCAATTCAATTATCATCACGTCATAAACACTTGATATAATCTTTTAAAAGTTTTTCACGTGTTCAAAAACTTAAAACGAGTTAAAAGTTTTGTTTCCAGAGGCGTGTTGTTAATATGCACACTAATTCGCATGGTGTTTTGTATTGATTAGTTTTAGAATTCGCTAATTACACATTAATTTTCTGCATCACTTAGGGAATGAATAAGAATGAAGGCTGTTTATTTGAGCACCAGCTGGCTAAAACTTGCATTATGTCACGACATGTTGAAATATATTCATTTTAAGGATAATTCGTGTTTTCATCAGGGTTTTGTTAGTGTTAATTCTACAATATATGTACGGTATAGTAAATGAACATCACAATTGGACTTATTTTCTAGTTGTCAGATTTCAATTATTATGGAGGCAATTGAAACGTTTGCCCGGGATATCGAATACAAATGCTGATTCATTATCTAAAAATACGGTGCCAGTTAATACAAGCACTAAAAGCAAAGAACAAGATCCAGGTTCACTTCATACCAGCCATACGTTCAACATAGTATCACGTGATGGAATGTTTGTTACGTTTTTGTAACGTTTCGTACCAGTTAACGTTACGAAAACGTTACGAACATTCCATCAAGGTGATTCTACCTTAAATGCAGGGCTGATGTCCGTCAGTACTCCCTTTTTAGTTGAAAGGATTCAAATACACTATATTAAGTATATGTTTGCACAATGTAATATGTAAGGAAATGTGTTACTAGTATGATATGAAAAAAACTGGATGCGATGTACCATACATTAAACTACACAATGCGTAATGGGGGTATAATAACATACACGAACACTGTACAGTACGCTATATAATGTGTTAGTGAATACGTTGTACATTACACAATATTGAATGGTATACAATACATAACGCACTATGTAAGGGGACACAATGAATTACATAGTATTGAGGGATATGTCATACACGCCACATATAAGGTGATATACATCGCTACTCATAATTCAAGGTATAGAGTACACTTCACAATAAGAAAATGCACTTTCCTGCATATTTTGTTTGAAGAGACGTTACGTGTATACAATACCTTTCACAATTTAAAGTACACATTGCTCTACACAATATATAAGGAAATACAAAACCAATACTTATGTAAGGAGATGCACTACGTACTATGTGAAGATATACATAATGCACTACAAGTAAATACAATACACTATGGACTATGATCATTTGGAGAGAAATATAGTACACTACATGTTAATACAATACGATTAGGACTATGTAAGAGGTTTAATAAACTACAAGTGAATACAATAACATATGGACTATGATAATGTGAAGAGATATACGCCACTATAAATTAATAATATGTAAGGAAATATTATATACTAAACATTCCGTGCGGAGATGTACGACACTACGGAGTGCACTAATATGTATTAGAAGCGTACGTATTACTAGCGGAACATATCTAAAGAGGTAATTGTACAATTTACTACGTGTCGAGAAAAACATACTTATATACTACACTACACCTTCCATGTGGTGATACACTACGTATGATGAGAAACGTATTATGAGCAGGGCATGTAAATGTATAAGTGTAAAATACACTACGTGCCGAGTTATACATGTATGATAAACTACACATTACGTCATTGTGTGCGGAGATATACATGTATATATTACACTACACAATACGTGCAGAGATATATATTACACTACACACTACGTGCGGAGATATATAATACACTGCAATGGATGACGAGAAGCGTATTATGAGCAGAACATGTAGAGATGGTTGTACAATTCACTACGTGATGAGGTATACATGTATGGTACACTACACGTACACTACGTGCGAAGATATATAATACACTACGTGCGAAGATATATAATACACTACGTGCGAAGATATATAATACACTACGTGCGAAGATATATAATATACTACAATGGGATGAGGAGAAGCGTATTATGAGCAGAACATGTAGAGGTTGTTGATACCTCTACGGTAGAGCTCTGGTGTACCTCCACTGTGCTGGGCTTGATACATTGTCTTCCTGACCCGTCGGGCACGTGGAATCTTAGGACTTATTCTACACGGACTTGTTCCTCCTGCAAATAAAATACAATCGATCAGGCTTCCACAATCTCGGTAATTTCTCAAATTTTCACCACGCCCAGTGAATCGGCATGCCTCTTTGTAGCTACGAGCTTGGACATATTAGGATACAGTTTACTACAATGTACTTAAATTCAATCCCTATGCACCACACAACTATACCAATTGGTATTAGATTAATCTTGACATGCGACGGCATTCTGAGTACTGAACTGTGTCATTCCCATGTTCCTTAGACATTGTACAATTCTTGTTGGTTTGTCAAGTTCGTAACATAGTTACGTGTTTCCTTGCTATATTACTTTGAATTTGATACATCAAGTTGCAATTCAATTATTGGGTATGTTACGAACGGCGCCGGGAAATGTAATGTGCTAGCATGTCAATGACTTCACAATTATTATTTTAAGACAAAACATAACATGAACATGTCTCTATAACAACATAATTCCAGCCAAAATAGATATAAAATTAGAAATATGTAATATATTTTCTGTAGATTTAATCCAATATAAACAATTTGATATTGCATGTCAGCGTAGTATATTGAACCGAAGCGTACTTTTAAATAATAGATTAGGGAACATACAAGTACATTGTTTTTGTTGGCTTATGTTATGCAATAATACAGCTTAAGAAATAGTATATTCAGCAGAAATGAAATTGGCGCACTTGTTCTATCTAGCTTTGGTGTTGAGTCCAATATTTTACGTGCGTTAACATTCAATTACGAGAAAAGGATATCTAATTCATAATTAATTTTTAAACCGCACTTTGAATTGTATTTAGTACTAAACATTTGTTAATTATCAAATAAAAAAGAATAAAACCAATAACGTATTTGGGATTGATAAATATGTACAGATCGAACCGCGAGGTAATCCTTTGTAGTTTACCCAAGAGCCATAAGACACAAAGAGGGGTTAAAAGATCGAAGAGATAAAAATTGCAACTGCATTGATGTATGATTGTTGCGTCAATATTTGTCTAAATTGCCTCTGCAGTTGATATATGTACGTTTACATAAATACAATGTATAAAGATATTGGGCTCGGTGTGTTTTGTTTGTTTGTGAGTATACGATAAAGAGCTTAGGTGGATGGTACTAAAATCAGATACTTACTGGATGATCTTCCGACACAACTTTTCAAATCTTCATCACTATGGTAACGCTTTATAATCTCATTCCTGAATTATTGTAAAACTTTATTATGCAGTGTTAGTATAACGTCAAATTTTAATCATAGCATGTACTTGAAAAATTCCCCTTTGATTGAGAAGGCATGCCAAGGGCTTTTTGTTTATTTCATAATGCTTTATATGTTTCAAAAATATATAGGAATAGTGAAATGAAATAAAAAACTAAGTTAAATTTAAATATTAATTAAAACACAAATGCTCGACGATGTAAATCAATTTTATTCAATATGGCTGTTTTCTATTGAAACAGCAAATTTCCAATATTACGTTAATCATTATTGTCAAAATGTAATCTTCTTATTGATACAGTTAGCTTTTAGAAGTGAACTACACATGCTTTAAATGCTACGAATAGTATTCGCCCGATGAATTAGAAAGCACAGAAAACGTAACGTAATATAACGTATTAAATATATAATTGGTAAAAGTTACCTCTCCTGAAGTTGTCGCGCAGGTATAAGTCCCGTTTTACCCGATATTTCTCCTTCTTTCCTCGCTTGCCACCACCATGGATCATCCTGACTGACGATATGTAACACATCGCCACGACAAAAACTCAGCCCAGCATCTGGACACGGGTTTAATACATCGTTGATTGGATTATAATCAAAGAAAGCCCGAACCCGCATCTGAAATTCGATTCACAAACATGCCTTTACATATAATCAGCTGGTACGCATTACTGTAGTGTATTACTCATTAATAAAACAAGTCAGACAGGAAATTGGAAAACAAAATGTACCATTGCCACATTCGATACCCGACAATAGCATTAATGCTCAATACTTTAGATTTCTATAATCCAAACAGAACCATATGGACTTATTCTTATTTTCTACAACTACGATAGGAGAATACCAAAAAATAACGAACTAAAATATAGCCAAAACTATGAGTACGTTTATTTACGATACATATAATGAAAAGCATCATCAAGATCTTCATGTTCCAGGCACTTAATGGAGGAATAAACACTGTCCCCTTATACCAATGTGAAATATCTGTACTTCAACTTTCATCTACGCGAAAATCTTTATATTGTTTCTCTAAAATATATTACTGTCAGGACAATTAAGCATGTGATACTAAATTAAAGACAATACTAGTAATATAACTACATTAGGTGTATTTGTTGTATGAAAGGTATTTTATCAACGGTTATCATAGTAACAAACTGCTTACCTTACTCTCCCTGAGAGTGACAAGTCTATTACTCCCTGAGACAATTTTCATTGAGATCGAACCGGACATTTGACCCTGAAAACAGTTAAAGACAAGTTAGAAAGAAAACACCATAAAGGATTTTCCGTGATACATTTTGTACATTTGGAGATGATGTGATTCATAATGATGTAAAACAAATCATTTATCAAATACATGTAAAATAATAGAAGTCTGGACCAACGCAAAATAAAGAATTTTGTTTTCAAGTCCATTTTATTGTTATTCAACATCAACATTATTAAAGAAAACCATTGGCTTATCAGTGCGATTTTTAAAAAAACTATCAATATATCCTTACCAGCATCTGTACTACTTCATCAGGGGTCTTGTCACGGACACTTTTATTAGCAACCTCGAGAATTTCGTCTCCTACATGAAGAAGACCTGAAATAAAATATGCAGTGTTTATCCTTAAACAGTTCATTTATAATAACACACTTAATGGTTAAGTATGCAAGAAAGTCCACAGTAGCCATTCATTGTGGGATGAGTTTATAGGCTTGCTCAAATTGTTATTCGTTTTTCTGACTCTTGTTTGTGTGGTTTGCCGCTGTTGCCGTTTTTATGTGACATTTTATTTTTTGAGCGCTATAGTTTTTACATTAACACTTTCCGTCGTAAAGAATGACGTTGCGCATTTTTGTGTTCGCCAATTTGAAATAAGTAAGCAATAGAAATCAGTCATGTGATTCTTTCTCGTAAAGTTTGGAAACATCCTCTCAGATAATTATAATGTTGTTAGCAAGGTTTTGTGGTTTGGGTTATGTCGTCGATTTTGTTCTTAGAAATATTAACACACTGTCAGTGTTATTCCATTTTACATTAACTGTATTTCTTCTGGTGCTGACGGGCTCTTATCTTTGGCAGGCTGAACATTTCCTGTTTGAACTTTATGTCATATACGAACTTATGTTAACCAACGTTATGGTAAACTTGCTTTTCAGTGACCTAACAAACATTTAACAAAATTGTATTGTTATGTTTAAAATGGTATGATTGGCTTATATCACAAAAATATAAACATAATACTAGTATGCGCTAATAATCTGATATATCGATTAAATGAAAGTGAAAGTGTGTTGTTTTATGTCATTTAAAAACAATACAGGTTTGGAAAAGCAAATATGAAATATCATACAAATAACAACATATTTAGGATAACAGGAAAATAGACAGAAATTATGGCGACTATCCTTTGCTATTTTGTTGACTTAATATTTAGAAAAAATAACAGAACACGTTCTCACAAACGTTAGACTAAAATACAGCCAACAAACACAACAAAAATATTATTAACCTAACAAAACACATATTCCTAGCTTTGATAGAAACCGTTATTCCCATTCGTGGCATGTCTGCAAGAATATATTTTCTTTATCGGGTACACGTAGACAAGTATTTTATATAGTCATGGTATACATCACGCCAATACAAAGATGCTGTAAGTGTCTATTGTTGATGGTTCTTTGATTATACGTTTTCCTATACGTATATAATACTTACAAAAGGTGAGTCGCAAAATATTTCAATTTAACAAAAGTATATGCAGACAAAACCGCTAGTTAAAATTGTTTCAAAGTCAGACTGTTTTGAAAATCTTGAGATTTGCCTACATAGGTTCCCTGCTAGTGACACATGGTTTTATAAGCCCAACCTGATATTATTTGAAATACTTATCCATTTAAGAGCATTTATATCAAGATATATTTGACACCCAGACTGTCTGATCTGCCAAATTCTCATTTATGAGAACATCTGACACAGTGTTACGGTTCAAGATGCCATTCATAACGTATATTTAAAGGAAGAAAACGAGCTGGATAAATGCATTAAGATATTATACAGAGGAAAATATTCGAAATTAGACGGTATCTTATTTGATGAATGGAATGTAATATAATGCACCAACCATTTCGAGATGCATCACCTCTCTAATATACGGAATCAGACGGTATATAATGTAATGAAAGGAATTTAATACTAACACTTTCGATTCGCAGAGCCATCTACAATGATTTTAATATACGGCCTCCCGACGGTTTATAATTTGATGAATGCATTTTTCAGACTTCTTTTCACCAACGATGATTCCAGTTATATGTTTCAAGACATAACTCATAACTAATTATACATTACAGTAGACTGTTTCGAATAAGAGAATAAACGCAGAAAATACACGGAATTGGACGGTTTATAATTCGTAATAACGACATTTAATACAAACCGCTTCGATCCGCAGCGCCACCTACAATGATTCTAGCGATCTGCAGACTTCCGGTCTCGTCGTTGTATTGTAATGTGGCACCCTGGGTAAAAATAAAGGACGTACAGTAGCAAATACACCAACAATGCCTAATTGATTCCAGAAAACGTTGCTTGCTGCTAATTACGATAAAGAAAGACATGGGACTTTGTTTGCATTTCTATTTACCAGGGTAAAGATAAATGGAACCATATACACAATGAGTTATGGAAGAACCCGCCTCTCATAGCCTCCTGGTGGAGAATAACGTCAGGAATATCGTCTCGAAAGGCATTAATACAAGTTATAGAAGGTGTTCCAGAATCGACATGAAAAAGTAGGTACGCGTATACATATATCATGTTCTTCCAGTATTATATAATCTATAAACCATGCATCTTATACGTGAGGTTTGACCATGTCAACAAGTAAAATGTATGTTCACTGTATGTATCATGATACATTGCTTCTCAATTTCGTCAGAGAAATGTTTGTTTTCATATGGATTTGATGGAAATGATAACCGATGTAACGGCCTGGCGGAACTCGGGATACCATACATGGCATTTGAGTTTCGTCCGAGCGTTACATCAGATTCAAGTTAAGTCAGAGCCATATGAAAACATAATTCTTGGACGAAACTGAGAAGAATTGTATTACGATACATACCGTGATGTGTTGCTGATTGATATAAAAATACGGATTCCATATATTAATCGTGATACATCGTATTTTGAAGTATATAAACAATCTACAATTTTATCTATAGCCATGTCAATGGCAATACATTATTCAAATGTCAATGATTTTGTAAGATATCTGATTAAAGCTCATAATGAAGTGTTCTTTTCATTCAAGATAGCGCCAGATTAAACAAGACCAAAGTCGCTTAATTTTCGTACAATATTTCGCTAGCTAAGAATGAGAAGGTCGTAAATTCAAAATCGATATTTTGAGAAAACAATAAACTATTGGCCGAAATAGTAAATATAGTTAACAAGCTGTTTGGTTTCGTCAAAATGACAACTTCCGATTTTTATGAAAATAGACTCGTCTTGCTAATTTTAAATATATATCAGCCTTTTAAGGTCGTAGGTAGAACTTGCGGCCCTCTCATTCTAAGCAAGAGAATAGTGGTAGAAAGGAAAGGAAAAAACCTACTTTTTATCCAAATTTAAAACACTTACAAGGGGTTCGCTTGTTTTGATGAATTGTATCACAGTCACATGATCAGTTGTGTCGTCTGCTTCGTCTGAAAAATCTTCACTGAGTTGTGGACCGAAATCACGTGAGGCTATTTTGTCATGACAATAAAGAAGTGCCTGAGACAAATAAAATGATAACATTTTTAGCCAATTTAGTAGAAAATAATGTATAGTTCTACATATACAAAATTATCATGATTAAATACACATCATATGCTATACCTTTACTTTTCTTCGCACCGAACAGATTTTGACTGAATAATGTGACAAAAGTCGAAGTTTTTTGTATTTTGTAGCAATTCAGTTTTATTATTTGAATCCCGTATCAACAAGGCCATATGAAGCTCCGCATTATTGAAGAACGTCTGTAAGTCTACCACGAATAGCAACAATACCAAACTAAGAATATTCCGTAGCATAGTTACATCGGTCCTTTTGTATGGTGCAGAATCCTGGAAGGTTACTAAAAGCCACAGTCTGGATGTCTTCCAAAAAAGATGTTTAAGAAGAGGCATTCAAATATTCTGGCCAATCACCATCTCAAACAAATATTATAATAATATAATAACAGCCACAATACTCATCTCTACAGAACTCCAGAGACGAAGATGGAAATGAATAGGAAACGTCTGCCGAATGAAGCCAGGCTATATCCCAAGTGTAGCATTGCGATAGACACCAACAGGAAAGACAAAAAAGGGGAAAACCAAAGGAAACCTGGCGAAGATCAACAAACCGTGAGCTGACAGAAAGGGGTTGCTGATAGAAGCCATTCGCGTTATTTGGTGATGAACTTGGAGGCAAACCAACCCAAAGAGGATAAGGTATGTAGGTATTCTTTGTTTAGTCTACATCAAACAAAACAAATACAACAAAACATTTTGCAAATAATAAGGCTTTATACGAGGAGACTGTACTATGGATAACATGTACATGCACACAAACTTGTAGTCCGTTATTATACGCGCCACATTATCTAAAGTCTGTTGCCGTCTGATTGATAGCCCATTTGCCGCTAGTCTCGGATATTTGGTAAAGTATACACTAACGAGACTATCCCCTTGACTTTAAATACATAATAATTAATGAAACCTCGGAAATAATGAGGCAAAAGAGACAGGGAAATAGTAGACTCTTACAACTTAAAGCCATTAAACATCACGTTACAGAAAGAAACGATCTATTTCGCCTACGGCACCAGTGTCTAGGAAATCTCTCACTAAACCAACGATCTTATATATTGCGTGTTTATACGTGGGTAACAATACAGTATAACAGTGTGTTGAAGAAGTAAAGTCTGAACAATTCTGGAGAATGAATTTTAGCTCTTCTTTGTCACCGACAGTTCTTTCAACATCAAAAGGTAGGTGCTATGCAACACACATTGTTTATTCCATACAGTGACACACCCAAATTGGTCTATCAATCGAATAAGGTTACGCTATTGTGTAGTCTGGTTCCATGTCCCAAATCTTACAGTAGTTCGGGTCTGTTAGTATGATTAATCGATAAAACCAGTGGTAAAATCAAAATGGCGGATTTACACAAACTACTGTAAGATTTGGGGCGCAACCAGAAACATGACTTACCTGAAAATGAGGTTTAGCAAGGATTTGAAGCATCTCGCGGACTTGTGCACAGTGACCTGACCCTCTGATGTTCCCATAAACCTGTAAAACCCAAAAGGGTCACATTTGATTCATTGATCACCAATTTTTGAGAAATCAAAAGTGTTTTCAATTTAGTGAGCAATTTAGTTTTATATATAAATTTCGCAGGTGGCCATTATAACACAGATTTGACTTAATTCAATATTGCATTCATCTATGTTTATCTTTTCAGTGTAATCCCAATAGAAGAAACAATCTCTGAAACGATTCTAGATAGTAGTGTTTCAATTGTCTTATATGGGGTCTTACTATTGAGGCTTCACTGTAATTCCAGTCATATCTGTTGTAAATCTGGTAACATTCCCAAAGCTAACATTAAGTTTAATTCATACTGATTTCGCTGGAATATTGTACCTTTGGTATCAGTATTAAAGTGCAATATAATGCGTCAAACGTAATCATTTTACCATAAAAAAGTTAATTCGTCTGGAAAAGAGACGAGTTTCATATCTTTTATCACTTTTATGCATAATATGCTCTATTGACCGAAATTTTCTGACAATTCCGAAAGATTGGGAAAAACCTTGCTTGTTTATCGATACACGAACATGCATCTGTCTCAATTGCAAAAGATAGCTTTACTTTTTACATTAATTCACCGATTTTCGTTGACTTTTTTCGTTCAATGAGCCTCGATAGCTTTTCAGATGAAGTATATTTTGCATTTAGTTTAGACAATCTTGTTTGTTGCTAGGAAACAGATTTTAATATACCGATCAGAAAGATGTCTACTTATGGCATATAATCTATCTTGTCTGATACAAATCTGATTTAAAACTGAGAATATGAGAATAGTTCTGCTTTTGTGCATTATTTTGATATGATCCATCTCCGCTGGTATAAATGTGATTTAAAACTGAGAATGTTTCTGCTTCTGCACATTAGGCTTATTATACCGGGAATAAAGATTTCACCAATCCCCTTGAGCAGGTCGTACATCATGTCGGATATCAAATAAAACGTATAAATATGTTTATAAGACGAGGGTATATGCTAAAGTCCCGAAATTTCGGTACAATGTCCGGATCGTCTTATAATCCGGTCCGTCATATAGATGAGTATATACGGTAGTATACTTGTAATTGCTAACGAAACGACCAATGAGCATCCATTATAGTAAATTGTTTATTTGTCATAGAAACAACAATAATGTGACATTGTCAACATTTCGCTGGCTTAGAATGAGAAGGTCGTACATGTAAGTACAAACTCAATATTCTAAGAGAACAAGTGTGAACTGTTCGAAAATGACTCTTTTCTTATGGTAAAACAAGCTGTTTGGTCAACTTGAGAAGTTCCGATTATCATGAAAAAAGATTCACAAGACACGCATTATGATGCCGAATTTAAATACGTATCAGTCTCAAAAGGTCGAATGTAGTACTTATGACCTTCTCATTTTAACCCAGCGATTTTTGCCTATTTGTTTTGCTCTCCATTTGTTTCAAGACTCCTGTCGTGAGCGGCCGACAGGACGGTACACGGTTATCAGTATTGCACATATACCGGCAATACCATACCTGATCACATGTAGATAAAACATTTCCATTTCCCTCTCACAATGCTAATAACAACGATCGGTAGCCACTCCGTCTAGGTGACATTTACTTATTTACCACGCCATAGAGACTCGGGCGTCAGACGAGGCGTGTATTAATTAAATGCTATGAAAGTTTGTATCCGTCAACGTAAGACATGTCGACGTTTTCTACTTACCGTGGCTGCAATGGCGACCACAGCTCGCGTTAAGGGACTCAACCTTCGACATTCGACCATATACAATTTCCGGAATATCTGAAATTTGTGCAATTAAACTTTATAATACCAACGAATTGAGGTCTATTAGGCACTGAATAAATAAGAAAACATAGTAATATTAATACATTGTGTATTTATTATATAAGGAATTTCATTGAGCATCACGATGTGCTTTAATTTGATTACGATTCTATAACTCGATCCAAGGAGGTTCTGTTTCATTCCAAGCTATAATTAGTAAAACAAAAAGAACACATGCCCAAATTACAATACAAGATCGTGTTAACATGCTTTTGAACTTCCGACACCCAAATAAAAGCACATAGTTCCACCACATTTTCGTTCATTATTGAATCTTATATTGAAGACCAAACGTAAGTCAGATGAGATATTTTAAAAAGTAATGTTAACCAATCGAATTTGCCTTTATTCTTTCGCCTATTTATAGAACTTAGATTTAAACCAATCAAATTTATCGTAATAAATAGTTATATAATTTTGCCCAATCAGGACTTACCTTCATTAGAGTTTGCGTGTCGTGTGACCGGAAGAATTTCCGTAGAAAGATGATATGGTCGTCCGCAACTTGGTAATCGGAATGTAGAATTGGAAGACTACTGACAATTTTGTTAGCGTCTGAAACAATACACAATTCAAAATGACATAAAAAGAAATTATGAAATCAGACAGGGAAGGCAGCACTCAACTTAACCAGCCGAACACAGAAAACAGTAACATCACAAACAACCAAACTACATCATTAAAAGTCAAAGTCCCCGTTGTAAAAATGCAAGATGACCCAATTTAACAAAGAAATAGCACAATAACGAGGACCCAAAGAGACCGAATGGAACGCAGCTAAGATGACATTTCAGTAGTTAAATCAGTCATCTATACTTTTTTATATAAATTTCACCTTTGGTTTTAGCTTATTGCGCGAAATCGTATTCGGGGTTAACCACGTCAATTTTGGAAAGCGCAATGTCTTTACGTATGATCCACATATTCTATATATAGTAACAAAATCGGGAACTTGAGTTTATTCCGGATGATACTGTATATTCGGATAGAAGAATGTTGTTGAATCAAAAGATGTATATTTCATAAAGTCAGTTTAGGATGTGTGTATTGAAACTTTAGGATATTAAGGGATTCCACTTGTAATTGAAGGCATACATATGTACTGAAGGAACTGACATCAATCAGTAAATAAGTTAATTACAGCAAACATGTCTACACTAACGATTTCAGATTTTCAAGGGGATTTATTTTGTGACTCAATTACGACAAAACAGTATATTGAAAATTCTGTTTTATTTGCGACTTGCTTTTGTTTCATTAATGAGTTACAAATATCATAAAAGTTATTGCATTTTAGTTTCACCCACAGCATATCTCCTGTAACTTTTAAGATTTTGCAGATTTTAATGGAAAGGATTTGTACAATTTGTTCAGTGCACGAATTTTAGGATAGGATCGACATATCTTGACATGATTTATGAATCTTTGAAACAAACACGCAACGGGCATGTAAGCAGCATTTTAATTGTATTTTCAGACACATATAGGCTGGTGAAAATGTACATCGAAGCTTCTGTCCAAGTATTGTGGAACATGTTGGAAAATGAGACTAGTGGTACAAGTCTAGACAGATATGGTGGGTAGCAAATTCTTACTCGGAACTTCTCGGTGTTTTCGATTTTGGTTATGCACTTGAACGGTCAAACTGTCACCAACAGTTCTACAGGGAACACTATTCACCATTAATGAGACACATCCCATGCAAAACATTTTCTTTTATCGTTTATATTATGATCGATTCCTCATCACTTTCAGAAACAAACCATCGGGATTCATTTATATCGTAAAAAAATATTTTAGTGCCCATATGTAGGAAGCAGTATATTCTGAGATGCCGGCGATATAATATTTACATAGTCGTGTAAAATTTATCCCTACGGTCTAAAAATAGTACAAAATAACAACAACAATGTTTCATATCTTTCGTCAGAAAAATGCTGCAAAATAAAGACACAACCCAAAACTGAACTGCTTCATGCCAGAACAAGTAAGCTGGACAGAAGTTATTCCGATAAATAATATACAAATCGATTTGATGTCGTTGTTATAAACATAAAATTTATTTCCGAAATATAACTTAACGTGCATCTGGTCGGTAATAAATTCAAATAAATTCGGATAGTTCCAGACGCAATGTACTTATCGATAATAGATAAATTCTTGTTAGGCTATTGTTCTATTATAAACAATTATCATGAATGGTCTTTATCTGTCTGTATCCAAGGTAACGGACCGACAGAAAATCGTAGCCATGTTTTAATCAAATAAATATCTGTTGACTCTTGTTTTAGATAATCGCAAAAATAGAAACTCTATGCTGAAGAATTAACATTCATTTTGAAGAACGTTCGTGACAAAATAAAACCTGGTCGACAATTAAAGGAAACGTATTTTAATAGTTCTGTTTACTCTTTCTTTGAAAACATCCGTTTATTGTTTTTTAAGCAGCGAACAATTAGTGGGCGTAATTTATAAAGACACACTATTGATGTCTAAGCTGCCTCCTTTTACTTTACCTCAATAATTACGAACAATACACTTTGTACAGAATTCTAGTACCATGTCACTACTGATTGTGCTAAATCCTTACACGTACCAACAACCTAAATACCTTTTAAAAATATTGCCATAATCCAAGATCGCCCCCACATGACATCTTTGGAAGATAGATAATATTGAATTAAAACCTTTCTGTCATATGTAATTTATTCAATTGTCATTTCAAGGCACAATTAGGACAATTATCAGCTGGCTGGCTAGACAGACGTTAACATAATTCAGCTGATTCAACGATATTTTAGCCAAGAGTATTGGGTTTTGTACGATGATGTTGTCTTTTACGTTATTTCTCTAGCACTAAATAGGAGACGTTCGTACGCCTCATTTTACGACATTCGTGAATTCAGTATATGTACAGTATACATTAAACTTTCTTTATTAATGTTAATGACTCTTCAGTTGAAGTCGGGGTTAATATAGCATTCGATATTACTTGATCTTGATGCGTCACATGTACCGTACATGCCACCCAAAACCAACAAAAATATGATTTAGAAAAAAAACATTGAAGTCATCAACCGGAAGAAACACAGTCATGCAATCTGCTCGCGCATCGAATCCAAAATAATAAACAGACAGTACCACATACGCCATGATGTTAGCAATTATGTTAATCTTCATTTATCGATATTTAAATCAACATGTTAAAAATAATCCCTTACGACATCTGTTTCAAATCTCGTCTGAATTATACTGACGTTTATCGAACGTAGCAGGTTCCATTTGTATTTGTATTTTCCGCGCATGTTGACATGTGCTCGATATCAGTAAAAAAATGCGTACATGGATGTCTTAAACAACAGACAGGCGCCGAAATGGTCCCTTAACGACGAACAGCATGTACCCCAAAGAGGTATAAACGGAAATAATTTCCAAAATCAATTTTAGCTGAAATGTTTTCTGACGCAAAAAATAAAGTAATTAGAAAATTATTCCATCAATCACGCACTATGATTGCTTGTGACACTTCTGACTAGAAGCCGTCATTTGGGAATCGTTTTGAGACAAAAATCATTCGGCAGATAGTTTTTATCAAACAAGATCTTCTATGTCAATATTTCTTGATTTTGTTATTAGCAAAACACAATAAATAAATCCGAAACCTCTCAAAGACCAAATTCACTGCTAATAACTATTATATAACGTCTATCAGAACTAATATAATGTAATAAACATTGTGGCAACATTTAATTACTTTAGATACACTAGAAAGGCAAAATTTAAATCTAAAGTTTAAAGTCTCAAACCCATGTCACACAAGTGGAATGTCGTACAAATAAGCAAGCAAAATGCATTTCAATACTACAAGAACGTGCAGGTCTCAAATGCAAATTGGCTACGGGTAGTATGAATTTCAGTATAAATGTATGTACGATTACGAATGCATGAGAGAACATACCCGGGTCTATATACTGCTGCGTCTTTAATGAAAGGGTGACAGGCATCGTTCATATCCGCATGAAACATCATGGAACACACTCAGCGCCAGTTCTCAGCTTCGTGTCCAATCTATCTGTAAAGACACATTGATACTATAATATCATGTGACACTTATAAACGATCGTACATCGCTGGCTTAGAATGCAAATAAGGATGTCTTTGAGTATACATCATTTACGAAAGGAAAGGTCTTATTCAGACTTACTTTGATGCCCAATAATATTCTAACCAAATTATTTACGACCTTATAAGAATCATGCATACTTACATTTTGTAAACTCCAAGACACGTCTTAGCAGCCTATTTTCATGAAAATATATACATGTCACATTGACAAAAATGCGGTCCAAAAAGTTGTTTTTCCTAAGGTAAAGAGTAGTTTTGAGACAGCTTTTTAGTTTTCTCAATAAATCGATTTTGTACATACGACCTTCCCATTCTAAGCCAGCGAAATGATGATAAAATGAACAAAACACAGTGCCAACTAAAGCTATAGAACACGATGATACTATAAATAGGATTGTGATTGGAATTACAGGTATACATGTTTATTAGCATAGCGCAGCACACTGTCAAATATATCTGTAGAACACATGCATTTCTATAAATAGAAACGACACGTTGCATTCTCATTGTAAGAATTCCACAGGCTCAAATATGTCGGTAGAACACACGCATTTCTATAAATAGAAACGACACGTTGCATTCTCATTGTAAGAATAAAACAGTGTCAAATCTATCTGTAAAACACATGCAATTATATGCATAGAAACGACACGTTGCATTCTCATTATAAAAATTACAAAGTGTCAAACATGTCTATGAAACAGGGCGATGCTATGAATATAAATGACCTGTAATAATAGCATTGTAAGCCTACATGTAACGTAGTGTCAAATCTGTCACTAAAACACCATGATACTATAAATAAAAATTACACGTATTATGGTCATTGCATTATGCAATGTCAAACTTGTCGATACAATTACAAAATTATTATATAAATAGACATAATACGTTCAGGTAATTCAAGGAAAGCAATGCGTCAAAGCGGTCGGTAACATTGGTGAAGAAACTAAACATGGTCATACAAAGTGTTGTAATAAAAAGCAAGATCATCATCCTCGAAGAAGGTCGGTGTGTAAGTCATGTTGGATGATTAGTTACTTGGTGGAAATATTACAATAGACCACTAGAATAAAATGTAGGCTACCTATGTTGTAACTGTACAAATGTATATTATGCATTACCTCATAAGATTAAATATTTCAAATATCCAATGACTTGAAAATAGACATATAATCAACTACATGTACATGCTATAATGAAATAAGTCGTATTTTCATAATGCTATATGAATAAATGCATAGAAAATGTAGCAAATTGTCTTTGAGAAGACATTATTAACGAAAGGAAATGACTTATTCAAATTAAACGTTTTGCCCATTCCTATCCTCACAAAATTCAATATATCCACGTACGTATATTAATTAAATAATTTACAAAACACTTTACTTGAAAATTTATTAAAACCTTTATCATTTAAACAAAATTACCCACTACACGTTTAATAATTTTGTAACTTTATTGCCTGCCTACTGGGGTCTAAAATTCTGGGAAAAGTTTATTGAAAGTGTCAACTTTTTATTTTAATAAAATTAAAACTCATCAGGAGAACTGTGGTAATGTATCCTTATCGTTTTATTTGATTACCGACATTTGTATTATACTAATTCATTTAAAGTCGATTGTGAAACAACTTCTAAAGCTTAATTGTTATTACTCCAGATGTTATATACCGCCTGGAGGGTATGAGTGAAGAGAAGTCAGTTTTCACTTTTTAATCTGAACGCCAAGCAAAGGAATATTGGTACCATTATTAGTTTGTCTTACGTATGAATTGCTCTCTGGTGAGATGAAATAAGTATTCATAAGTATAAGTATTTAAACTAAGCCGAAGAAATAGAGAAAAATACTTAAATGGTTAAATAAAAGAAAATACTAAACAGATTATGAAATAAACAAATCCTTCGTTCGACATCCTATAGTAGATTCAATAAGTAATACTAATGAGGGAACTATCCCATTCAATAGAATAGTGGGGTTTACCGTTAACTCATGTATACACAAATAGACCTAGATGCACATAGTTTACCTGCCTGACGACTAATGTTTATTAACAAGTCTCGCTTAATTTTGAGAGATCTGTACGTATACATAGCTACAAAATAAATAACGAAATCATGTACCTTGTATATGTATTAAACGTCGCTTGAAATCAATAATTATTACGTTGAAATCAAACACGTATATATACATTCTGTAATTTGCATATCTACTAAACACATATCCGGAAATGTATTTATAAAAGACCCAAAATACTTGTTTACAGAAGCAACTGATTTCTAAAATTACCATAAAACGTCCTGTTACTACTGCTTGTATATGTACCACATTTCTTCAAGATTATTGTCTATGTAACGCACAATAATGCTGCACAATAAATATGGACATAAATATTGTTTAAACTAACTTAAGTTATCAATAAATCTTACGTTTGAAACTCCATATATCCATATGAATAGCTACTAAACAATTCATGAAATCAATAAATCTTACATTTGCTGGCCATTAGTATTTCCATGAAAACCTTAACCTGTCAGCACTGTGGTGATAAATGCCAAATAATACCGGGAGTAAAGTTGCCATGAGACTTGCTCATTGCCTGCTTATTAGCTTTTATAACCTCAAACAAAAAGAAGACGTTCCTTTAACCATGAAGATAATGACTCTATTACCATAATCAATACTAGACACTGCCAACATCTCAAGAGAGAATGGAGCTTCAGTATTATTCCAAGTCTGATATACAGACAGTGAAAACATGTTGCTGCATTAATGAATTGTTCGGTAGTAGGTGGTATTATTGTTTGGGCGTTACGCTACTCGCCACTTAGCTTCTAAACTTCTGAAGCTTCGGTTTATAAAAAGGAAATTAATTCTCGAAAAGTGAAGGCATCGCTTATCGGCAACAACAGAGCACGAAATACAGAACCTTGTTTTGTAACCTGATGTCATAATGTTGGCATATATTTATGAAACTTTAGGTTATTCAGTTCCTTTAACAGCTCGGACTTGGGACTTTCATTTTCTTGTTATGTTATGTGTCGTGCACTTGTGTTATGTTATGTGATGTTGTTTATGTTTTCTGTCACATACTGTTTATGTTAAGTTAGTATTCGCAAATATATGCCAAAAAGTGACCCAAGCGATCAAAAACAAGGCATAACTGACCAATAGGGTTGACCTAGTTTATAATCACAATGTACAGTGACCTTACTATACTATGTATCCACAGCAAACTTGACAAGACAAAACGGTAAAAGGGGAGGAATAGGGAAAACAAAACGTGCTCTTATTTCTAGCTATATATCGTTCTAAAGTCGAGAGTCATTTCATCATTCCCCATAATATAGCCAGAATACTCTTATAAACAGAAGTTTGCATTATATTATCTTCAAGAATCAAGTCCAAAAATGAAATGTCTCAATATTTTCTTCACCACACTTCATCGTGATTGCGTAGGACGAGGGTGTCTAAGCATCTTGATTGAATCTTTAACCGAAACAAATTGTGCACAACAAGCGATTCATCACTAAATTTGTCGTCTGTTTGAACACTTAAGACCGGGAATAGCTTGAATAACGAAGACATAACAATTTGGAGGTTTATCAGATGGACAAAAACGATTTCAAAGCAAGTCTCTGTTTCTCATTACAGCTTATACAGAATCTTCTCATCCTTAGCTGCAATTCTACCAAAGATGCTCCGATTATTTATCTGTTTTCTAATATATACGTGGGTATATCCAAAAGTAATGTCACTGATGCTGTAAAATCGCGTATAATGCCAGTAAAACCACGATGTTTTGCACACCATAACTTCAGTCTAATTTAAATATGATGACCAAATTTCACAACAATGCACAGAATAGTTCTTGAGATATGAATATTTATATGAGACATACCTACGAACATCGCCGCAAGTCCGACGTCAACGACGTCACAATGACGCTACTTGTCAACACCTACTCACCCAGCAGAAGTTCATCCCTGGTAATTTCTAACGACTCATAAACCATGCAGTAATGTCCACGACCTTAAAAAATGTGCAACCCACCCGACACTTACTCTCTGCGAAATCAAAATATTGTTAAGTGTCCTCTAGATAGTTCCACCTTAAAAAAATTAACTCACCACATAATGATCGAAATTTTGAACGTCGAATTGAATTGATGGCGTTAAAAATACGCTTGGTGTTCTTTTCGGATCTATTACAAACCGTTCATATGACTCTCTATCGATAATGATTTGTTGATCTATGCCCCCTTAAAAGCTTATACTACAGGTACACGAGACTATGTTGCCACCGTGTGTAAATAAAGTTTCAGTAGGTGACTTTCATAACTTTTAGGAAAAGTGCATTATTACGAGCAGCGTCTTTTGTTCACAAATCTGCCGTGTTTTCGCTATGTAATCAGTGCGTTAAAAATATATTGCAAGTTTAAAAATAGAATGACGTCAATGAATTTTTAGCAGCAGGCACAGCACATTAGTTTCTTCACGACACAAAAGTATTGTCTGCTTTCGAGAATTATTTTTTTTTAAAAACGCGTAAAATAAAATCGTTATGATAATGAAAAAATATCGTAATTTTCGTGTGCGGCGATATGACGTCATAGGTATATTTCAAATGTACATATAATCCAATTATGAAAATGGAATAATGGAGCACGTTGTTTATTAATCAGAATTGAATTGCTGAACATTTTGATATCATATTTATGCATATCGGCCTATAAACAAATAAACCACGGAAGGAGTGACATTACTTTTGGATATACCCTCGTATTTAGATAATGTACTCAATAAAATGAATTAATATTAGTGTTGCTATGCTAGGCATTACACGAAGAATGTATTTACCGCGTTTACTTTACGGGAAAGTTCTTAGGTATACAATTACGAATTTATTTTGAATTATTCAGTGCAATAAATGCTCAAACTTTGCTGCATTAAACTGAATGCAAGAAAAGCTTTAAAGATTGGTTTGTCACTTGAAGTATCTGAACACTCAAGTTCTGAATAACCAAGATCCGTTTTTAAAAACAGTAACCCGAAGAACCGGAGGTGAGTGAATTATACTCAGGGTTGTGGGTCCCATGTTCTCCATTTGTGTTTATTTATGGTGATGGTCAGACGGTCTTGGCGAGCAAAACTATCAGACACCGAAAGATCCATTAATTCTAGTTAAGCGTATAGTATTATTTTATCTAGGATATCATTCATGATATCGGTCCGACAAATCAGTACTAGCAAGATGAGCAATGGCTTCACCAAATTCACTGTAAAACTAATGAGCAGTTTAAATAATACACATAAACATTGTAATTATAATTAAGACATATTGTCTAGTCGCCTAGTTAAGTGCCATAAGCTCTCTCAGCCCTCAGACAAATAATAACGGTTCATTCACAAAATTCAATTACCGTCCCCGACTTCTTCATACAATATAATTTTCGTCTGGATTTTCTCTTTGTCGGTAAATTACGCCGTAGGTAAATGTAGTGGTTGTTAGAGACAATTGTGTCCATGGCAACCAATATGGATAGTGTAGGTGATTGTGTCTTCTATCCAGATTTTATACGGAAATTGTTAGAAAATGGCCTACTAGTACGGTGTCCTTTATTTTATAAACATGAACTTGCCTAGGACAGATGTGGTGTTACGTGTAGTAAGAGGGAATAATATTTTATTTGAAGAAATATGGAGTTTTTTATTAGTATTCATGTATGCAATTTTACGTTTGAAACATAAATTATGTTCGGGTAACGCATAAATGTTTGTACTAAAGTCGTCACCTTAATATAGTGCTAACATACCAGTATTTTAAAATGTCATCGCCCATAATATGAAAACGAACATACTAAAACAACAATAAGACAAACACACGCATATATTAATTGCATGTCTTTCATATAAGTTTCTAAAATTTATATTCCGCTATAACAATAACGAAAGCGGTTTAGGTATTCGATATCTCTTTTTTATTTCAAAATTTGTGTTTATATCAATACTGCAAGTTCTCTGTCAAGATCGCTTCGCTGTCAACAACATTGCCCTCAACTTTGTTGTTGTTTACAGGGAAGGCAGTGTTCCAAATGATGTAACGTACGACACAAAGATCCGAATTACATGACTGTGTTCGTTTGAAAAGATATTTATTCATCATGGTATACAAGTACTTAAGCGAAATTGTGAATCCACACACCTGGGGCCGACAGTTCGCCAGACGTTGTTGACATTGTACATTCGTTAAGTTGTTGTTTAGATATTTTCGTCCAGGAATTGTCTTCTTTCACCATTATATCAGTTATAGTTAGGTAATAAATTATACATTTTACAACTTTCTACGCTGATCATAAAAAACTTACTTGAGAAAAATGTAATTTTACACATATCGCAAAGTATACCTTCACACAGGCTTTATACTCTTTGTCTTATAGGTCTAGAATAAAAATAGAAAAACATATCTGAGGAAATTGGACAGGTTTCAACTTTACCAGCCGAGCACAGACAAAAACACAACTACACGGAGCTATATCCAAATACAAACCCAAGCAATAATTAAAAGACTGAATGTCCCAAATTTAACAAAGACAGAACGAAATAAATTCAACCGACATTTGAAGAAGGATTTCTCGCTCAAATACCTTTAAAACTGTGCTATGTAGCTAGTTGTGGAAAAACAATATCCCGTAAACAACACAGTACTTTATATGATTCCACCCATAACTATGACCATTTCTAAAATGTCATGTCGTAACAGTACATATAGGTGATTCAACTCTCTGTCTGTCAATGTTAATATTTTTTACTTAATAAACACGTTAGTACATCGTCTGTTGTTCGTCTTGTTGGATGTCAGTTTGGTCGTTCTGTCTTTGTTCTGTACCTGACAATCTGAATGACTGCCTATAGCACGCGTTGTCTGTCTGCGTTCTATCAGTTTGTCCATCGAAAATAATCAAGTTTTATTTTTAACGAAGTGTCTTACACACTAAGTGTTGTCATTCACTGCCTTTGGAATCATTTCAACGCTCTGTATGGTCTTAGTGCTTATGAATGCAAGAGTCATGTTGTTTGTCGAGCCTTATTCATTATGAAATATAAAGACATGGAAAACTCTTTTGTACCCATTTCAAATTATTCTTTATTTATTATATAAAGAAAACACTCAATCCTGTACAGTATTTTACATTCGAATAGATAAAGTACAAGAATATAATTATTCCTTTAACACGCTGTTGATGGAGACTGTTTTTTATGAGTTATCATGATTGTTTATTTTGCATTACTAAACAGTTTCTGCTTTCTAATTTCTAATGAACACGAGAGAAAAGCATTTCAATCGTGCAAATACAAAATGGTTTTCACGTTACGTATAACACGAAATGAGAACAAATGTCCCCAGTGTTTAATAAGTCACAAATTAAGCTCCTCAATAATTAAAGAACCTGTGTCAAGGGAAATAACTGGAAAATATAGTTGAGAATACTGTTATAATTAGTCGTTAAATAATATACAAAGATAATCTGATTGGGAGATAATACTCGTGAACTTTAGTACCATGAAAGTTTGGATTATTCATATATGACACCGTCCTAATGGAAAAAATGTATCCTTATAGCTCATACAAATGATGTATATATTAACCTAAAGAGTTTTTCCAGACATTGTACGAACAAACATGAACAGTCACGGTCCTGAGCGGAACTTTAGTTGTTATAATGAATGAATTATCTGAGATCGAGGCTGACTTCCGGGATAGGTTAACCCGCAGTTTGATTGAAGAATCTTCATATTTACACGACATGGGAAAATGAGTAAAAGTATGAGCTTTGAAGTCACGTTCGTAAGTATACACTATTATTGAAAATCAGCCAAGAAACCGAAGTACTGGGATTTCATTCAACAAAATGAAAGTCGATGCAAAAAAACGCTTAATCCGCAAACTGGTATACATGTACAAGATTATGTTTATATGACCCAATAATGCTTGGATCCGCGAGTCCGTTATTTGGACACGTGAAAAGATGCATCATTTTTATAAATCGATCAGTCGTACAAAATGATTTAAATGGTCCGATCCATGCACAAAAGCTACGATGTTGATCGCTTTCTCGAATTTGAATGCTTCTACAGTCTCAAAAAATGTTTCTTTAATAGAAGCAGAATCAATGCCAATAATATCGTAACACCTTCTCTACATGTTAGATCTGATTCTAAATACGATCGACTAGACACGCGAGATGTTGTTTTCTGCTGTTGTTTCTTGATGGTGGATATTTTGGTGGGAATGATTTGATTTTTCTAGTCATTTGATATTAATTGATACATGGTATCTCATACTCACTTTAAAAATCGCCAACATGCTTGTATGCTTTTTTTGCATTTCATGTCAACTTAACCATTTTCATTACAAATGTGGGCATTGCTCCGTGTCGTTGTGTTATGTTGTGTTGTTAATGTTTTCTGTGCTCAGCTGGTTAAGTTGAGTGCTGTCTTCCCTGTCCGATTCATTCATACCTTTTTAGACTACATTAAGCCTTTAATATTCTTAATTACTGCAGCAGTTTTCGGATAGGCCTCTTTAGTTCAGTTCGTGCATGTCACTTCCTATTTATAATTCCAAACCAAATAATTATTGGGAAAGGGAAGGTCCATGCACGCGATTTTTTCAACATGTTTTGATTCGTTAAGTTTCCTCCGATTCAAAATTTAGTAACACATTTGTTTGCTTTCCAAATAGCGGATAATTGCACGTGACATTTTATATCCATATTGTTGAAACTCGGCAACATAGCAACTGCAGAATTATCGAGTCTGGATCAAGTTATAAGACACAAGAGAAATGGGAAATTCCGGATATTAAATACGGCAACGATGGGGGAGTTTTTATTCGTCATTAGTTGAGTTTTATAGTAGATTCGGCGAAAACATGGCCGTGAAATTAAACTTTTTCGTTTTTTACTCTTGCAATGAATGTTAATATTTATGAGAAGAACCAGAATGACTAAAAAAATAATTGCAAAATAATGGTAAAACCATTTAGTATCCACATTTCTTCTTTTTACAAATTCTTGTAACAATGAAATAGTCGTAACAACCAAATAATTAAGCAAACGTGTTGTGCTAGTTTAATTTATCTTGACATTTCAGTATCTCTTGAAAGTTTTGCGAATATGGAACAAACACGTCTAAATTACTTTTTATAGTCGGTCGTAACCTTTGCTTGGTGCAAATCATTAGAGACTAATTTCCAATGATTAAAAGAGCTCCAGTATGTTTCTTTAGCTGATTCGTCTGGGTGCTTAATCTCCACATATTTCGGAGCACCGGTGTTCTTAATATCTAATAAAATTGCACTGAAAATGTACGCAATGTCAGTGATTCCCCATTTACTTGAGAATGTAATATCAGTCCAATTTCAAACAAATAACACTATCGAAAATGTTGCCATAAAAACACATGTTTAAAAGTTTGTTATATCTTATACTAAGTAGCTTATCCAGATGATTAATAAAATGTGGCTGTTTAAATTAGGAGATGTGGTTGAAAAAGCAAATAACTATTAGTCTTTAATTTTGTTACTTATATTCCTACCTACATGTAATTCATGCGATTGCAAGAATATTATTGACTGATAAGTCGGAGGTCATTTCAATTTAACAACACTGACCTGAACGTACACGAGACAAAGACCTCATAATATAACAAGAAAACGCACGTAAAGGGTGTTTGCGTGACATTATTTCCAAGAATAAAATCCAAAAAAGGAAATGTCTCTAAATTTTCTTCATTACACTTCATCTTGATTGTGTAGGACGATGTTGTCTTATTCTTATCATCGTGATTGAATCTTGGACCGAAACAAATTGTGCACAACAAGCGATTTATCACAAAATTTGTCGTCTGTTCGAACACTTAAGACCGGGAATAGCTTGAATAACGGAGACATAACCATTTCGGGGTTTATCAGATGGACAAATTCGATTGCAAAGCAAGTGTCTGTTTCTCATTACAGTTTATACAAAATCTTCTTATCCTTAGCAGAAATTTTACCAAAGTTGTTTCGATTATTTATCTGTTTTACAACTTATAAAACGATAGTATACTCACCAAAATGAGACACATCACCTAAGTAACCATAAATAAAGTGTTGCTCTGTCAGACATTACATAGAGAATGATTTATAGCGTTTATAGCTGTAGTAGAAACATATTCAACGATATATCTTTGGTGTTTTACTGGTGTTTTTTGAAATGTTAAAACTTATCCTTTTACTATTAAAATTCAATGTAAAACTATTAAGTTACGCTTCGTGTGCGACTGGAACTCATACATCTGAAAGGAACCATACTTATACAGTAACCAGGTTTTCCGGAGATATTCTTACTTCAGTCTCGTTTCCAAAGCAGTACTTGGGTTATTATAGAACTGGTCCTGGTATTAATGAGAGATTCATGAATAGAAATATTAAACTATAATTACTGGCTATATTTATATGAATCTTGATGTTTATCGAACTGCAGTAAATGGGTATCAGGGCTTTAGGGGTTTGGTGCAATAGGGTTGTGGGTCCCATGTTGTCCATTGTGTTTATTTATGGTAATGACCAGACGGACTTGGCGAGCAAAACTATCGGACATACTATGATTAAATAACTTTAGGTAAGTGTATATTATTACTTTATCAAGGGAGATAATTCTTGATATCGGTCCCATAAAGCCTCAAATGACCATTCTTGGAATTGATCACACATAGCTGTACAAGCCAAGTAACGAATAGCTACAACAAATGTACTGAACTTTTACGGTAATTAATTTAGCTGTTTTTAAATAATATAAACAATGTAATTATAATTAAGACATGTTGTCTGGTCGCCTAGTTAATTGCCATTAGCTCCTCAGCCCGCAGACAAATACTAACGGTTCTTTCACAAAATTCAATTACTGTCCCCGACTTGTTCATATAATATAAGCTTCGTCTGGATTTTATCATTGTTGGTAAATTACGCCGTCGGTAAATGTAGTAATATTCCAGCGGTTGTCAGAGAGAATCGTGTCCATGGCAACCAATGTGGATAGTGTAGGAGATTTTTGTATGTTATTTAGATTGTTTACCAAATGTGTTGTTAAAATTAGAACAAGAGAAATTTTGTTGTGAATGATGGGGACGCATACGTATGTTTAAACTATGGTCTGAATTATTTATGTTAATTCACATTTAATTTAGTCGGATTTATAAACTGTTAGTCAACTTTGGGCAAGTTATTTTAGAAACACAGACTAGATTGTGTTTGTGGATCGCTGTCAACAACACTACTCTCAACTTTGTGTTTGTTTACTGTGAAGGTAGTATTCCATATGATGCAACTTGCCCCACGAAGATCCGAATTAATAACAAGATTGTGTTCGCCAGACGTTTTTGACCGAGTACATTTTTCATGTTGTTGTTGGAATATCTCCATCCAGGAATTGTCTTATTTCACCATTTCATCAGTTAAAACTAGATTATAAATTATATGTTTTACAACTATCGACGCTGATCATGAAAAGCATACTTGTAAAATGTAATTTTCATACATCCCAAATAATATTATGTCTACACCCAGGTTGTTATTCCCATTGTTGTTTTAGGTACAGTATCAACCCAAATCTAAGGCTGTTCTCGCTCAATTGGCTTTAGAACTCTATCTATAGCAGCTGCGTTACAACAACATCCTTATAGTATGTATCCAACCATAACTACGAACAGTTCTAAAATGACATGTCGTAAAGGTTGAATCTCCTCTCTGTCTGTCAACGTTTATCCTTTTTACTCAATAAACATGTTAGTCACACGTCTGGTCTCTCAGACTCTGTCTTGTTGTGTGTCAGTTCGGTCTTTGTTTTATGCCTGACAAGCTAACTGACAGCGTATAATACGTGTTGTCTGTCTGTATTCTATCAGTTTGTCCATCCATTGCAAATTGTCGAGTTTAGTTATTTTATCGAAGTGCCTATCACACTAAGTGATGATACAGTGTGTTGTCATTCCAGCATTTGGAATCAGGAGGACCAGAAACATGCGTCATTTCAACAATCGTTACGGTCTTAATGGTTTGTAAAGGTATAATTAACTTTTTGGACCCTTTTCAAATAATGACTTAAAATATCTCATGTGCAGGTTGGCATATCCTGCCTGTTCAAATTTATCATCTTATTGTTAATCGTTAACTCTATAAGGAAACACTCCATCCTTTACAGTATTTTACAATCGAATAGTTTTCAAACATTTAATATACCAGTACTGTATTTTCGGAGTTATTGTTATTGTTTATTTGGCATTACTATGCGTTTTCTGCTTACTTATTTCGAATGAACATGACATCAAAATAGTTTAATCATGCAAACACAAATTGGTTTTCACGTTACTTATTGCACGACATGAGACAAATGCCCCAGTGTTTAATAAGTCACTAACTAAGCTGCCTCCATAACTAAAGAACATGCATCAAGGGAAATACCTTGAGAAAATTGAGTTGATAATAATGTTATAAGTAAACGTTAAATAAGCGACAACGATATACTGCTGGTGAGATAATACTGGTGAACTTTAATACCATGAACGTAAATACGCATTCAACAGAACGCCAATAAGACAGGGCTATCAAATTGGTGTGAAAGGCAATTTTCGTTTTTTTCGCTAAGAATGACAAAGAGTTCGGATTATTCATACATGACACTGTCTTAATGGAAAAATCTATCCTTATAGATCATGCAAGTGATGTAACTATTAACCTAAAGAGTTTTTCCAGACGATGTAAGAATATACACGAACAGCTGAGGGACTGAGCGTAACTGTAGTCGTTACCATGCATACATTATCTCAGATCGAGGCGGACGACCATGATAAAGTTCACAGACAGTTTGAACAGACTATTGCTGACGTACCAGACATTCAGATAGTTATTGGTTGATCTATTAATTCACCACCAGGCTATCCTAAGTACACGCTTTAGTTCAAAATCATCAGCACATTCTTGTGAAGAAACATTTGAACAAAATGGCCGTGTTAGTAAATCAGTGTATACATCTACATTTTGATTGAAATTTCTTCAGCAATGCCGCCCCATGTGTCCAATACAGGAATGACGGTTGTTAGTAGTCCCTGGACAGAATTATCTAAATTCAATACAACTAGACGGATAATATCATACTAACACACATAAAAATTAACGAGCTTATTCGAGGTTTTTTGCCATTATGTGACATAGAAATATAATTCCCAAACGTAATCAACTGCTTGTATCTCAAAAGTGGAGAACTTTCGTTGCTTGACATCCGATGTCACATTTGGAACACATCGGTCATTTCTGTATCTGATTTATTGACCGAGATGTTTCGAATGAGGAGGACTTGGCTAATTAGGAATGTATTGACATAGAGATGGATACGGTGCATTTTGTATGTTGGTGAGAATACAAGAAAATGTATTATATTGGTCAGGCTCTGCATTCACAATGCATCTTAAGGTCAAAATTAACTATGTTGACTTCAGTTAAAAAAGAGCTGCACATATTTCCTAAGAAACTAAAAATTACTATTGTTGTTGTGATAATTGTTACTCTTTAAATAATGCGTCTAAGCTTTACATTATTAACTAAAACATCGATAAAAATGGTTTTCATATTTATCTGATACACTTAAGGAAATTTCATGATTGTGAGCAAATTTTTGACTTAAGATGCTTTGTGAAAATCACCCATGCAGGTTACAAACATCTTATTCGGTTTGCTTGAAAGTACTTGTAAAAATACGTTGAGATATTCAGCCGACGAAAACATGTTTTACAAATAACTGACCAATGAAAACAAGTTAACAGAAATTACACAAAATAGACAAAGAGGATTTTATACCTTAGAGGTTTCGACAGCAAAACAGTCTCATTTCAAACTAATAACACACGTACAAACAAACGCATCGGTACAGGAAATAGAAAATAGAGTACAAATATAGCAAATCAATTATATATATAAGATTAACACCGATTCGAACGAGTTTAATCTTTATCTAGGAAATTATCTTCTTTTGTTCTTAGTTAACACCATGTTTTTGTATTTATTAAAATTTCTACAACTCTTGCTAGCATATCCAGCAATTCCGCTAACAACAACAGTGATCCTAGGTGACCAAACTATTCCCAAATGTTTAAGGCAAAGTATAGATATAAATAAACACTTATAAAATCGAAACTTCATCATTCGTCCGTCCCCTTTTTAAGTTTCGCTGACCGTTTTAATTTTCTTTAAAACAAACGACAGATAGAGAAAATGTTTCAAACGTACTAAAGTGACAACAAACACACAGTCACCAAATCAAGAAATACATCGACCAATTAAGTAGAATGTATTTAGTGATATTGGAGTTAGCAAGAAGCTGATTACAAATGTGTACTCTTACATGAATAGGGAATAGCGTAACCTCTGAATTTGGGTGCATGCTCAGTAAATATGATTAGAACCTACGAACTGCGACCTATGTGGAAATTAAGTAAAAACTGAACTATTTAGAAATGCTGGTGCTTTTAATTATTTGGAAT
Source organism: Spisula subtruncata (assembly GCA_963678985.1). NCBI lineage: Eukaryota > Metazoa > Mollusca > Bivalvia > Venerida > Mactridae > Spisula > Spisula subtruncata. The sequence continues at coordinate 16,495,304 of OY787678.1, forward strand.
TAGTCTATAAATACTTGCACCAAACTGGTTGTGAATTAAACTGTGTATTTACGAAGGTACTTCCTAAATGACAATTTCAGGTATATTCAAACCATGTTAATCAAATATCCTATGAGTAAATTTATGCATGGTAATGACTAAAGTTACCGCTCAGATCCGGGACAGTTCTTGCTCGTTCATACAAAGTCTGGAACAACTCATTAGGTTTATTTACATCATTTGTATGATATATGCGGATACATTTTTCTATTAAGACGGTGTTATATATGAATAATCCAAATGCTTTGTCATTCGTAGTGAAAAAACGAAAATTGCCTTTCACACGGATAAGATAGCTCTGTCTTATCGTCACTCTGTTGAAAACGTATTTACGTTCATGGTATTAAAGTTCACCCGTATTATCTCGCAACCAGTATACCATGGTCTCTAATCTAACGCTTAATTATAACATTAATAACAACTAAATTTCCACAAAGTTATTTCCCTTGACAACGTTCTTTAATTTTTGAGAAAGTTTAGCTAGTGACTTATCAAACTCTGGGGGAATTTTGTAACATTTCATGATGTACACCACGTGAATATTATTTTTTCTTTGCATAATTTAATTGTTTTGCTCTCGTGTTCTGTGTAAGTTAGAAAACAAGAATCCTCTTATGACGTTAACCAAACAATTACAATAGCACGCCAAAATATAGTTTCGAACAAAAATATTTTAGATCATTTGGATTACCCATGAACTATATATTCGAACAATGAACTATTCAATGTGTGAAACTATTTGCATATTAATGACAGGAATAAGTGCTTGTTGAAATGCTACATAAGTTATTCTAATTCCAAAGCTTGAACTATCACTTGGAAGAAAATAAAAATGGACACATGGCGGAAGATATGCAGACAGACAGCGAGTTCTATATATGCAACCAGTTAGCCTTGTCAGATTGGTTTAGAACCGACCCACAACATGGACTAACATGTTCATTGAGTAAAAATGATAAATATTAATAAACTGAGAGTGGAATCAACTATATATATTGTTGCGACATGACAATTTTGAAATGCCCGTGTTGATAGTTGAGTGTTGTTCGGGATCAGAGATTTTGAAGGTACTTGACCGAGAGCAATAACCTTTGCAATTTTGTTGAGTCTAGTCAAAAAGAACAATAACAAACTGTGTGAAGGCGCATGTGTGATGTATGTAAAAGTACATTTTTCCTAAGTACATATTTTATGTGCAGTGTTTTTAAAGACCAGACGGTTGTAAAATGTATCATTTATTACCAATCAATAATTAAGAATGGTTTAAAAATAGACAACTCCTGGACGAATATATCGCAACTACAACGTAACAAATGGACTATGTCAAAACGTCTGGGGAAACTCACGGCCTCAGGTGTTTGGACTCACAATTTCGCTTAAATATTCTATCATGAATAAATGTATTTCCAAACGAACACAGTCGCGTCATTTGATTAATTCGATTCCTGTTTACGTTAGTTACATCATTCGGAACACATCTGTCCCAGTAAACAACAACAAGCAAAATGGTGGCAGTAAAGACGACACGAATCAATAAAGTTAGTAATACTGTAAAATCATCTAATTTCGATGGGACGAACTTTCGTGGTTTTGCAAATAAGACCATTTCGATGGGACGTTAATTATTTAACAGTAGCTTATTCGAGATTGAGAAAAAGGAGTTATTCATTTTTTTCTATTATAACCCCTTTCTATAGTGTTTGATCTAATAAATACTGTACAAATTAAACATAATTCTATATTCATATATTTGTAATGCGGCTAACATTGTTTCTCAATCATTTCTATGCATATTATATTATACATAATTTGCGGATCAGAAAAAATCCCTGTGTACTTAAAGTTAGTTTCTTCACAAATTCGAATTCTAAAACCATAGTTGTAAGTAAGATGAATTACCGGTAGAACAGAAAAACAATGATGGCAGAACTATGTTGATTGATAAACATGAAAAGATGTTTCAAATTATACAAGTAGTGCTAAGAGACTTTTACAATAAAAATTATGATAGTTTGTACAAATACATGTATCCCAAAAGACATACTTCAAAATAAATAATCCGATACTGCTCGAGTAGCTGCAAGCTTTTGGCTGAATAATATTCACTGCCATTTTCATATAAATTAATTTGTCTTGCGTTGAATTAGATTGAAATTGTTTCCTAGCATAAGGTGTTAGCCTTAAATCATAACACTTTGGAAATTAAAATAATGTTATGAAAATGGCAAGATCAATAGAAAACGTAACTTGTGCACAGATAATATATTTTAGAATACAAATACTACTTTTTAATGACTTAGTGGAAATACAGAGATTAAATATATATACTATTAGCCTTTGGGCGTTTTATTAGGTCAAATTGCCACATGAGAATGGATTTTTAAATTTCAGTTTTGTGTTTGATAATTAAGTGTGCTTTTTGTGGTCGAGGATATTCATGTCTCTATATAGTACTTGAAAGTAAACACTATATATTATAGGACATGATTCTAATAGTCTATTCAGGTTTTTGACAAATCCGTATAAAATCTGTATAGCAGACACAATAATGTACACTATCCATATTGGTTGCCATCGACACAATTGTCTCCAACAACCACAATAGAATATTACTTCATTTACAAAAATGTACCTGCGGCGAAATTTACAGACAATGAGAAAATCCAGAAGAAGGCTATATTGTACGAAGAAATCGGGGACGGTAATTTGATGAAGTTGTCATTATTGTCTGAGGGCTGGGAGAGCTAATGTCATTTAACTAGGCGACCAGACAATATGTGTTAATTATGATTGTATTGTTTATGCTTAATATGTAATCTGCTCATTAGTTTAACAGCGACTTAGTTGTAGCAATCCATAGTTTAGTTTCAATGCCCCCCCCCCTGATAAAGTAATACTATACACTTAGCTAAAATTAATGGTACCATTGTTTGTCTGATATTTTCCACGCCAAGTCCTTCAGTCCATCACCATAAATAAACACAAATGGACAGCATGGGACTCACAACCCTATGCACCAAGCCGCTAAGTTCCCGATACCAATTTACTGTGGTTCGATAACATCAAGATTCATTTAAATACAGTCAGTTCAGTAGTTATAATTATGGTTTATTATTAGTCATAATAAATCTTTAGCTGTAGTTTCCATATTTGGCACGAGAGTCATTGCTTTGATAAAAACCCCGAAAAAGTTCTAATTAGCTGTTAAAAATATTTTGAACATTTTCAGTACTCACGGTTTTTGCTTTGGTTTTGGTGGAAGCGATTAGTTGGGTTGCTATATATAATATTCCACATGCGTCTGGTACACGGGCATACTGTTTCGGCGGGAGTTGGGCAATGCTGAATGACTGTATGAGCATAATAAACTCATCTCCGGTTCTTGTAGTAACCTTTTAGGCGGAAACTTGGTTATTATCAAATGTCTGAGTGTTCGGATACTTCAAGTCGCAAAACAAGCGTATAACATTTTCTTGCATTCAATTTAAAGCAACACACGACAAGTTAGAACATTTATGACACTGATACCAAAGAGACACCGACAAAGAATTTTCTAGTCCGGTACACGCGGAAAATATCTTCTTCGTGTAATGGCTAGCCTAGTAACACTGTACTTAATTGGTATTTAGATGACGTGTCTCATTTTGTTGAGTATTTTATTGAAATATAACTTGTAAAATATAGAAATAATCGGACAATCTTTTGTAGAATTGCTGCTAAGGATAAGAAGATACTGTATTAGCTGTAATGAGAAAACAGATAAATAATCGGAACACTTTTGGTAGAATTGCTGCTAAGGATTAGAAGATTCTGTATAAGTTGTAATGAGAAACAGACACTTGCTTTGAAATCGAAATTTTCCATCTGATAAACCCCGAAATGGTTATGTCTCCGTTATTCAAGCTATTCCCAGTCTTAAGTGTTCAAACAGACGACAAATTTAGTGATGAATTGGTTGCACACAATTTGTTTCGATCATATAATCAATCAAGATGCTATAAATAAGCCATTACACGTTCTACGCAATCAACCTAACGTATTACATGTACCGAGGAACTTTTGTTTTATTTAGTCCATTACACATAGCGGTCGGATTCTATCCAATCATTAAGTATATACAATGCTACAGGATTGAAAAAAACGTACCCAAACATGTTCACAAGCTATTGTAAGGCATCTATTTTTCCATTTTCATTAATACATTGTAAATACTGGATGTCCAACATTGCTGTTATCTGATTGTGGAAGTTTTTAGCATGATTGATTTGACTTAATATTGAGGACTCTCTTAGGGGAAAGAAGCAAACACTCATTATCTATAGTGTACATTATATATTTTATTGTAACTTGTTGAAATGTTTTTGCGTCATATAATTCATCGTATTTCAAACATCATTGCAAGACATCATATAATTCTGCGTACGCTACAACCGATTAGAGGCATCATAAAGTGCAAATAATATGTTGAATGATAAACTATATTTCGAGATACATGTAATATATAATGCACTATAACCAAGATCTGACGGCTCACACAATACATTGCACGTCTTAACGAGAGAAACCCTACATATTTTCTTACGTTTATTGAATAATTTTCTTACGTTTGTTTTCCAAACAATCCTATTTTCCTAAAAATGTCTAACTTTTTGTTTTTAAGTTAACAATTTCGTCTCAGAAATTTGCTTAAAGAAACATTTCAAGACGCTTTGTGAATACTGGCCCGGTTCTATTCGCAGCTTCGTGTGAATGGGCCAGTAAGTTCCTGGTAGTTAATTATTTCCAGACCTCCATAACATTCACATACAATTTAGCAGACACTTCTTCTGTTGCCATTTCTAAGACATTAATAGATATTGAAACCACCATTTATCGTTCTTTTCTCTGTTTATTTGTTTATGTGTACACTGTTTTAGTCTTTTATTTCTTGTAATGTGAGTTGGTCACGTCGTTGTCCATTTCTGCCGCGAGTTTTGTTGCGTCAGGTATCTGGGTAATCTAGACGGTCGTATGAGCGTCATTTCGACTAGGATAGTACAAGAGGTGTTCAACTTATTTATGAACAAAACATGAACACCGATTGTGCAATATTGAATGAAAATGATTGAAATATCTGTTTTAAACCATGCGAGAAAATGATTTAAGTTGAACATATGATCATCATACATTGTATATTTCATTTGGTTAAAGCTTAAAACAACAATTTAGTAGATGATGTTGTTTTTCCGGTTTTTAAGGCAAAATGGCCCTTTTATCAGCATCAAGAAAGTGTAAGAAAATTTTTATTTTGCATTTTTAATGAGAACATCAGTTATATTTGTCGTAAGGCGCGTTATTAAAGTTCTGTTTCCAGTAATTGTGAATTGGCACCAAAAATTGAAAATTGCCCAACATTGCCAAAACCTACACTATAAAGTTAAATTGGTTCTATGATATCTATGATGAATCCATTAGCAAAACGTGGAATAGTACCACGAATGGGAGTGTCCATAGAAACTATCAGTGACATTATTTCGAAACAGTTTAATGCATAGTTCTGGGAAAATGCGAAGTTCCTACGCTGAAAATCAAGAAAAACATGCCTCGCAGCCAAAAGTCTTGGAATCTAGAAATGCGAAATAAACAACGTTATGTGGAAAAATTGTTTCATTATGGGGAAGCAATGCTGAATCTTAAAGAATGTTATGATAGATTATGGTATGTTATTTTAGTAAAGGTCACAGGGATAGGGAGAAGTTCATATTTGTTCAGCATTGTGTGTTCGCGGCCGTTTTCATGGAAAGGCATTGGGTTTGTTGTTATGGAAATACGCACATCAAAATCAATATCACATTGACAAAATTGAAAGCTATGGTCTATGTACGAACCGTTTCAAATCAGGTTTTCAACAAAAAAGTGTTACGTATCGTTCCTAGTGACTGTTCCAAGAACATAGTGGTTTGTCCAGATTCAGCTTCAAGTCACCATATACAACGCCAAATAAAAAAAACTTAGGAATATAACTTTGATATATATTATAACCAAACAGTGGTTGTCGAAGTCTTCTCATGCTTTACCAATATAATTTTCCATCTGGTTGATACTAAAACAACGATTAAAGAAGAAAAATGTAAACGTAATTAATTACGAGTTTCGGACCTTCAAAACGCAAATAACAACACTGTCTACCCTAATGTTGATTATGATTTAACCGTAACGTAATGGCAATTTACAATTATTATATATACTTCCTGTTACACTACTTTATACAATGTAAAAGTTTTTATTCGATTTCATTGTTAGAGTAAGACAATATTGATGTTCATTTTCTGTTCATAAATAAGTTGAACACCTCTCGTATTTATGTAGATATTTCTGTTGATTGTTTCGGCTAATTCGCCTATTAGACTCTTCTTGTTTACAAAATATGCGTACTGATTCAGCCATGTTTTATTTGGGTTTTCGGATAGAATGACATAGGAATGACAAATTGTAGTTTAGAAAGTCATAGGAACTAACGACTGACGTAAACAGAAATTCGCTGTTTTTAAGTCCGCGATTTTCGTTTACAAAGTGAAACATTGTCAACACGCATAAGGAAACTTGATACTCAATATGATATATTGTAATGATATAATGAAGATACGATAAGACGCTTTTTTCCTTTTCTAATAACCCTTACTCATTTTCAGGAAAACCGTTTTTCTCTCCTTGGCGGAAAAAATTACTTCTCGTATTTCATTTGATTCCCGGGAGATGAACGGGATGTTGTCGAATATACATGATATTATTTGATCTTACAGAGCAAATGAGGGACAATGTGGCCATAACGGTCAATTCATAGCTCATCGAGCGTGTATGTCTTACTTGATAACGCTGTATCCAATATAAGTCAATATAAGTTAATCATGATTTGGTATTGGTGCAATTTGTAAATATAGTCTTTTGATGTCAATCGCTTGGGCGAAACGTTCAGCCTTTTGGTGCCGCCAACTTGGGCGAAACGTTTCGCCTTTTGGTGCCATCAACTAGGGCGAAACGTTTAGCCTTTGGGTACCGCCGACTTGGGCGAAATGTTTAGCCTTTTTGGAATTTTAAATGAAGCTCTTTATCACCATCCATCACAGCTGCCTAATTTTATAACGCGTTGAGAAAGTCGAAGCATGGCGTTTTATTAGCTGTTCTGTTCCAAGTATTCTAACGCACTTTTGGTTGTCCTTAAAATGATTTATAATTGTAAATAGGATGTTTTGTCTCATTGTGTGTGTTGTGTTTTTGTACTGAACTGTTGATCATAAACTCAATGTTGAGCGCTGCCATCCCTGTCAGATTTGGTATAATCTTTTCTTGAGTGGTTAGAGAAATGATGTATCATTATCAGCAATTTAGAGGCGAATGTGCCACTCAAGGCAAGAGTGATACATGATTCTTTTAAATGACAATGTCTGTCAGACTTTAACTGACGTTTCACGATAGTTTGGCTCAATACTGGATTGCAGAATACTTTTGATTCTATATCAATGCCGACCATGCGTTATCCAGGCATCCCAGCCATAACCAACATTAAACGTAATTTGGGTGATATGGCACTGACAATTAAACGATGCTGAAACGGTATTAATGCATCCCGTAATGCACATACAGTGTAGTCCTGTTAACGATTATTCGGTAACATTTTATGTTCATTTTTATTCATGTTCGGCACATTATTGGTATATTGCACACGAACACAAAATGAGTATTACTTAAGTACCAAAGAAAAATCAGTAACTATTCAGAATGCTATAATTTCTAAAAACATAATTTGTTTAGATTACTTAATTTTAGTTTGGCGTTATCTACAATTATTTTACATCAAATACGCATCAACTACGCATTCGCTACAATCAAACGTCTGTTAAATTCTATATTTTCTGTTTGATCTACGTAATTTGTATTGCCGATTATAAATGTCTATACTCATTTTGTAAATTGTATATAATTCAGCATATTTAAAAGAGAATTTCGCTGCATCTTAACGATAAATGCAATTGAATCGTTCGTTCATTGCTTTTGTATATTCCTATGTAAAATATATTTAATTATCTTTTGCGAATGGATATTTTAGCTGAATATATGTTAAAAACATGCGTAAAGCTCAGTGCAACAACATGAAAAAACTTAACATTGCGCTAAAACTGGATTTGCGTAGTCACAACACCTACAGTTTCGTACATAACAGCGTTAAACACACTTTCAAAGTGACGATTCAGCGCTCTAATGATGTATGTGCCAATCGCAACAAAGACCGATTTTGCATAAATCTTTTCAACCAGACTTTTTATCCTTATATCGCGTTCTTGTGGTTCCTAGGCAATTACATAATGTGAAAGATTTAATGTCGTGTGACACGAAACATAATGTTATAGCAAATTCTTAAACACCTACTAGATTTGCTCGTTTGTTTCGCTCTGACAGACTATCGTTTATTAATGACGTGTGTCTACAAAGACCAAATGCGATGACACCTATGTTGACCTAATCCATTTAAACTAAATTGTACTAAATATTCAAACGACAAGGAAATTCGGTAATAAATTATTATAAGGTACGGTTTTATCAAATCATAAATGGTTTGTTAGCAGCCAGTGAATAAGAGTATTTTGCACAGTGCTCGAGCGATGTCTGTTACTGCAAATAGGCAAATTTTGCTCGGCGCGAACATGAAACGATTAACATTGTAAACACCCAGTTACAACTAGTGAGTTTGTGATATATTGAGCTTAATTACCCTTTTCTTGCGAGACAGTTCTATACAATGTCTCTATGTGTTAGTAGTTCTGGTAGTTATGTAAGCTGGATCTGACATTAAATGGCGTGAATTGATTTTTGTCTGTCTCTCCTTCACTTCTATCATCGTGGTTACGTGTCATTGGTATACTGTCACGTGATGCTGTAAGATTGATGAAACGACACAAGAGACTTGTTGCTTTTTGTCAAGAAAGAAGTGACAAAAGAGAAAAAGGTGTGAGGTTTGGTGTAACCATTGTTATCAAATTAGATTTGCAGCAGCCTGTTACTTGCCTGATATGAGATAAGCACGGTAAATGGTTTCTTGTTATTTAATGCACAATCATCCGCTGGTCGTTTACACATTTTCTTTTTGTTCCTTATCATCAATATTTTTAATTTAGCTACACAACTGTACCATTTATTTTCATAACAATGTCTGTCGTGTGTAACCTAGAATTTCATTGGATGTGAAATGGTTTTGGACAAGGATCCATATATCTAAAACACTGTTGGCGAGAGGGACTTAAACAATATTGAAATTAAAACTAAGAATCTATTCTAGTGTTTTCTAGGATTTAAGTGTGAACGATAGAATAATGAACGTCGGGAGTTCACAAACTTTATACATAATTAACCTTGTCTAAACGTATTCCATGGAAAATAATAATGAATTCATAGAGACACTTCCAACAATTTATCACAGCAATGTTGGTTAATTTGTACATGCATCGACAAATAATTCGCATTCACAGATATTTACCGCGCTAAAGTGAATATTTGATTGTTCCGAGACGGCTAAAATAAAATGACAGTCGAGGGGAGACTGTTGTTTACCGTCTGCACATCAGAGATTAATTATTAGTATGCTAAACAGTGTTCCTCCGATAGTCAATAAACCAAATCACCAACAGTGGTATTTATGATCTATACCCATTGAATACAAATGTATAAGGGCACATAAAAGTATTTAGAAAAAAATAGTCCGCGACTATAGTCAAGTAAATTTGACTCGTCTGGCTATTTAGGATGGATAGGACCACTTTAAAATGTTTAAACAAGTTATTGTTAATATCGGTCTGTCATGTTATTTAGAGACTTTTTGCCATTGATCATGAATATAGAAACATTGGTTTTAAATGGGAAGCTGTCTAATGTAGACATTTGGAAGTTCTCATGTTATTTTCATGACAATACCTTAAAAGCTTAAGAAAGGGTTTCTCAACGTTTATGGATTGACTGACTGGCATCGATGTTTAAAGCATTTGCTACGTTCCCTGCAAGTTTACCATTAAACTTGATGTGGCACGCAATTTAAATATGGGCATCAGCATATGTGTAGACGTTTAATGAAAAAAAACCTGAACCATAAATGTTGTTGCGAAGAGGTTTACTCCTATTGACATAACTTGACAGATTTTAATTTGTTCACATAGGGTGGAACTATGATCAGCAGCACAGGGAGAATAAATTGAATTTACCCATCACTTTATACAATGCATTCAGTTAAATATCACCTTGGTATATCTATTGGTCAAATCATTGGCTGGCAATAATGTACCGAAAGATGCAAATAAATATGACTTGTCCTCGTTAACACATTAGTGGCCACATTTATGGAATATTAATAAGTATAATGTAATTATTATCATTTTGCTCATGCGGTAAATATTTTTGTTTTCGGCAGCATATAAGCTTCTTATTTCAGAAAGAATAAATATCTTATAAGTGAGATTATGAATGAAAATCAAACAATGTTTTTAGGATTTTTCATTTTTTAAAACGTTTTCTTTGATCATGTATGTAATTAAACCGACTGTTTTCTAGTATAACAATAGTTCCAGACCAAATTTCAGCTCAAATCCATTAACATGTAGACGCCCCCTATCAACTCGATATTTTGGCCAATATATAGTCAATGATGCTCCTTTCAAAACGTCAGAATAAAGCACAGATGACGACAAATTCATGTTAAGGTTTCAGTCCAACATGAACTCGTCAAAACATATTCAAACGCCCAGTTTTGTTCTGTATTACTACCCATATACACGCAAGACTGGTTAAAATGGATGTTTTATTTCGCCATTCAATCTTATTATTTAGCCTATTGAACTAGATCCTAATCACTGATGGCCTATCCTGGTAAACAATGGTACTACATGTGTCTGAATATAATGATTGTATTTCTGTAACTATTTTAATTACCTAGACACCTGTCATGTCTGATCCTGAAGACTGAAGTGTTTCATGAAACTTTACAATAAGTATGAATGTATATATGTGGGAACGAAACCAGTGTGGAAGCACTTGGTTCACAACTTGACAACAATCGAAGTATTTCTAATCGAATGTGTTTGTCTGCAAAACTATTTCCTAAGATTAAATGTCGCCTCTTGAGAGATTAATCCGGTTGGAAGTGAGAGAAGCTGCGCTGTAGTTGTATTCTTTAATTAGTTTCAGTTGTTTAATAGAACCATTACGTCGTTATGTGGAGTTTGTAAGTACGTTTTGTAAATATTTGGAGATCATAGTTTTCATGAATATTGGTCGCTCCAATCTTCACACCAGCCTTTAGCTTTTGAAATTCCGGTGTATGCGCGCCGACAGTTTTATATGTCCATATAAAACAATTAGCCTTTGCGTTTTATGTTTAAATCATTACTTCAGTTTGGAACAAGTCTGTTCATGCATTTTCATATTCATGATTTTAGCAACATAATAATCTGGTAGGGAAGTTCCTTGCACGCAATTTTCTCCTCATGTTTTCAAGACATTACTCCGTTAAATTCCCATGATTAAAATTTGTTCAGGCAACTGTTTGCCTGCGAAGTGGCGAATAATTGCACATGACATTTGATATCCATATTGTTGGAACTCGGCAACATAGCAGCCGTAAAATTATCGAGTTCCAGTTCTTAAGACAGACAAAAGTGGAAATTCCGGATATTAAAGACGGCAACGAGTTTTTATCCGTTACTAGTTTAGTTTTAATGCAGATTCGGAGAAAATATTGCCCGTGAAGTTCAACTGATTCGATTTTTCTCTTACGATGAATTTTAACATTCTCCAGAAGGCTAACACATTTGCAAATAAATCTTAACACATTTTATATCTCATTCGTTTTTATACAATTCTTGTTACGACTAAATAATCGTAATGGCCAAATATTTTAACCAGACGTGTTGTACTGGTTTAATTTATCGTGACGTTCTAGTATCTGGAAATTAATTTGAACGCAATGGGGTATTAAATACAAACTTCTAAATTGCTTTTGTTCTTTTGTCGTAATGCTTTGTTGGCGCAAAAAGATGCATATATATATAATAGTTAACCGGAATTAAACGCCACAACATGTCCCGTTAGCTCAGTCGGTAGAGCACTCGATAGCAGTGTTGATCCTTCTGCAGATCGTTGGTTCTTAGACGAAATGATTGAATATTGTACCAAAAGAGATTACCCTAGTCCTGAATTTTGTAATAATATTATCATTGACTAGGTAACGTCAATTATATATGTAAATCCATAGCTTGATTAAAGAGTAAAGGGCAGCCCAATGGTCGAAAATGGTAAATGTCACAGTGACCTTGACTCCTAGACTTCAAAATCAATAGAGGTCATGTACTGTTGTTGGCTAACCTCTATGTCAAATTTGAAGATCATAGGATGAAGCGTTCTAGATTTATTGAACGGAAATCATTTGCTCTACCGACATAAAGACCGACCGACTGACATGAACAAAATAATATACACTTTCAACAAAAATGGGGGCATAAAATGTTATAAATACAGATAGTGACTATTTAACAAGACACTCCTATCCAGTCACAGCCACTAACATTTAAATAAATGATCTTTAGAACTGGTCCTTATGTGTATGATTATATTTGACCATTATAGAAGGGTATGTAAACTGATCATTACATGTGCTTGTGTCTCCCTCCAAGACAAACTATATCCATCAGTGTGTCAAGACATTCCTAATTAGTCAGATTAGTCACTATCAACTACATTCGGGACATCACGGTCAATAAATCAGAGACAAAAATGACTGATGTGTTCCGAAAGTGTCGTCGGAAGTCATGAAACGGAAGCTCTCCTTTGGTAAGATATAAACAGTCGATTACGTTTGGGAATTAGTATTCTATGTCTCAAAAGGACGAAAATGAGTCTCGAAAAAGCGAGGTAATTTCTTATTGTGGATAAAGGATAGGAAACGTTTTGTCGCACTGCACCGCATTCCGTCAATTGACAACTGACAGCCGTCATTTTTTATTGTATACAACTAGTAGGATGTAAAATTGTATGATCATATCAATAAGATAACCTCCGTATACTTTTTAGGACTACTTTCGAGAAATACTGGTACGGTGGTCGAGCGGATAGCCCGCATGACTGCTGATCGAGAGGTCCCGGGTTCGATCCTCGGCCGGGACACTTGATCATTTCTGAAACGCTTTTCTGTGTTTCCCACCCAACTTGAGATGAACTGGTTAGCAACTGGTTGAAGTGTTAATTACATTTCAGCAACAGTTTTCTAAGATAATTGGCATAAGTGTTACGAAGTTTACATGCACTTTTTTTATTAGATTTGCAGACGACATGACGTCTTTAATTTCACGTATGGACAAATACAAGTTTCTATTGTACGTGTCGTCTGCTCTCTCTAGGGATAGTGATACACAACGTCACGTGACAGAACGAATAATTTTTAAGCTGAATCTGTTTGGTCTTGAAGATTTACTTCGCGTAGGGAATGTTTAATTAATCTTAGAATTCATTAATAAGCGTGAAAGAAACAAATACTCCACACATGTCGACCGTATTTAAATGGTCTTTCAACACAATGATAGCTACAGCACTACATGTGCTTCAATTGCGCAGAAATGGTTTATTTCTTTATACGAAAACATTGTAAGATCCCTCGGTAAATAAATATGTTATGACTTGTTTAATTGCTAATTTAACATGTTACATGTACAATATTAAATGATAGACGAAAGTTTTGCACTTATTCTGTTATGCTCTCATACGAGTAGTTTATCTGTTTTTCAAAATGCAGATAAAGCATATTTCATCAAGGTTTCTTAATCGTCATCTGTTTCTATAATGAATCATTTAAGCGCATTTTAAGCATTACTAACCTATTTATCTACGTTACACATCAGTTCCATCCCAGATCCACCGAGATTAGAACCTCCGACCTCCCGCTTCCAAGTGACGTCCTTACCACCACTCGGCCATTAAATACGTAAGACAGAAAATGGGTAAAGAAAGAAACAATGGTCTCCAAAACATAGTGTTTGCAAAACATAAATAAACAGACTGCATAAAACAATGGAATTACTTCCGTAAACAACCGTAATCAAATAAAGAATACAACTACAGCGCAGTTTCTCTCACTACCAACGGGATAAATCTCTCAAGAGGCGAGATTCAATCTTAGAAAATATTTTTGCGAACAAATACATTCGATTAGAACTGCATTGTTCTGTATTTGCTAACACAGACACTGTCAAGTAGTCAACCAAGCGCTTCCATTCTGTCTACGTTACCACACATATACGCTCAATCATTCCAATCTTTAGACATGTCATGGGTTTCTGTAAGTAAAGCGTAGATATTCACATCAGACTGTGTTCCATATATACCTTGTAATCTTCTTCAAAACCAAAATAAAGTTACATTCATTTTCTTCACATTTTATGCGGGAGCAGTTTTTACCACTACCAAAAGTCAGTGGCTATAGGTATGGGATTCTATTATCAACTATTACATTACCTATTGAGTAAGTTGGTTAGTTAGACAAAGTAATGGGACCAAGTAATGTCGCAAGACTTATTAATACGGCCATCTTAGAAAGTTTAAAATACGTCTTTAATCGACAACAAACTGGACCGGTGTTATAATGTTTTGACATGTTTACAGAACTGGGTTCAAAGTTGTGGATGTTAGATATTAATCCTTGCATAACTGGTCGTCATGTGCAGGTACTTATGATTTATACTTGTTATGTGGAAAACGTCCAGACATATGAGCTGTGGAACTGTGTTAACACAAATGTGACTATTTCGATGTGGATTTTATAAAGTAGAAATTGAAACGGTAAACCAAACAGAATACAGAACATCACTCTTTCTGTAAAAACTAATATATGTATAACTAGATCTAACATAATCAGTTTAACATAATGCACGTGTGAGTACAGATATCATTTATTTACTGCTTTAATCTGATACAGATTCCACGAAAATTATTAATGTACTTGCAAGACTTTATTTATATTATAACACATTAACTCAATCATATTGTTCACAGCGGATATACCAGGGTGATATTAAACTGGAAACATGACACAAAGTGATGGACATATCCGATTTAATAAGACTGTGTTGCTAACCATGTTTCCACCTTATTTGAATACATTAACGTTCCTTCTTGATTCCAATGTGAACAAACCTACCTCTTCGATTTAACATGCATGATTCGCGCAGTGTATTAAAACGATAACTCACTCACGATGTACGACATCAAATGGCGTTCCGCAGCGTTAGTATCCATTTACATTATTCTTTTAGGGAACGTCTCCACTGTTTAAGCATCAATGCCTTTCTGTCATATCAATATCTGCAAAAAAACCCCAACTTACGCTTTTAAGGTATTGACATGAAAATAGCACGGATCCATTAAAATTACCATTCTAGACAGCGTCCCATTTAAAATGGTATGTTCTATTTCATAATCATTAGCAAATGTCTCTCAGTTTCAGACTGGTAAACATAAATGAAAATTAAACATTAAATACTGCCCTTTCTTGATGCCTTATCATGATTTGCTGTTGGACATGTATTGTTTCGTTTGAATTGACACAATACATTTCTTTAACTGGCGGTATATACCAGAATACGCTTTTCATATTTGCATTATATCATACTGAGTAAATTAGAAGTACGAATTATTTAAATATAACATAATATATTTACAAATAAATTACTTTTTTTATTTAAACATAGCCAGAAGAACCGGCTTGGTGCAAAACGTTGATATAAAAATGCAAAATATTTTTATTTATAATATACAATTCAGTGCACATGTCATAGTCAACGAAAACGTTTGCTCCAAATATAGCAGGTTTATTAGAACGAGTGTTTCTACAGAATTGATTGTCTATCAGAAATCTCTGATGTGCAGACGGTTAATAACAGTCTTTGCTCGATTGCCAATTTATTTTTACCCTTCTCAGAAAAGACAAATATTCCCTTTCTTTCGGTAAATATTTGACAATACGAATTATCTGTCGAAATATGTACAAATTAACCAATATTGCAGTGATAAATTGTTCTAAATGTCGTTTTGAATTAATCATCAGTTTTATTGTATACTTTAAGACACGGTAAGTTATGTATAAAGGTTGTGAACTTTTATAGTTTAAAATGATCTAGACCGAACGATCTGTAATTTCGTAAAGGTTTCTTTAAATAAGGTCCACACCTTCACAGTTACAATTTCTAGACCAGTATTCAGCTGACTCCAGTAAGGTCGCCAAATTGATATTCCATAACAAGTGAAATTCGCTGTTGCATTCATTTCACATTCGATAATTTGCCAAATAACACTTGCAAAATCAATACCATGTTACCTGCAACAGTGATTTGTCTCAACCTCTAGTTCAGTATCCATGTAGATTGTATACTATTACAAATATAAAATTATGTCATATAAGAAACTAATATTAAAAAAGTTCAAAGTTAACATGATACTAGAGTATTTCGTTGAAACAATAGTGACAAAGCAAGATTTTGTAATCTCACTTCGTCATACCAGCATATGAGTTCACCTAGACAATATAACCTTAATTGATATACAATTTAAATACTCGGGTTTCACATTATACTCTCCATATCAAACAATGACCCATTGGGATATTTTCAATTTATTACATCAGTTTTGAACAAGTCTCTGAATTAAAATTAGTTCATGCATTTTCACATTCATGATTTTTAGCAAAATAATAATCTGGTTGGTTACTTCCATGCACGCAATTTTTCTCCTCATGTTTAAACACATTGCTCCGTTAAATTCCCATGATTAAACGCTGTTCATGTATCTGTTTGTCTTCGAAATGGCGGATAATTGTACTTGACATTTTTATATCCTTATTGTTGAAACTCGGCAACATAGCAGCCGTAACATTATCGAGTCTAGTTCCAGTTTTTAAGACACAAGAAAATGTGAAATACCGGATATTAAAGACGGCAACGATTTGGGGGAGTTTTTATTCGTTATTAGTTTAGTTTTAAAGCACATTCGGAGAAAATATTGCCCGTAAAATTCAACTGATTCGGTTTTTCTCATACAATGAATTTTAACATTCTCGAGCAGAAATTACATGTCTAAAACAATTGCAAATAAATACAAACTCTTTTTATATCTCATTTCGTTATTATACAATTTCTCTTACGACTAAATAATCGTAATGGCCAAATAATTTAACCAGACATGTTGTGCTAGTTTAATTTATGGTGAAGTTCTAGTATCTCGAAATTAATTTGAACGCAAAGGGTAGTAAACAAACACATCTAAATTGCTCACAGTAATGTTTTGTTGGTGCAAATAGCTTTATAATAGTTAACCATAATTAAAAGCCGCTGCATGTCCCGTTATATCAGTCGGTTCAGCACTCGATAGCAGTATTTTCTTTTTTGAGGTCGTTGGTTCTTAGACAAAATGATTGAATATACTGTACCACAAGTCAGAGATTCTCATAAAATATTATCTCTATCTCCTCATATTTTGTAAGAATAGTATCAAGGACTAGCTAACTCTATTATACATTCTGGCCCTAGAACAAATGAATACATTTGGTAACCCTGTAACACTGTCAAGATGTTAATTGTACGAGATATATTTGTAAAATGTGAATGCCATAATGGCAGCCCAATAGTCAAAAATGGTCACAGCGACTTTGACACTTACCTGCTCAATAAAGGTCAACTACTGTTACTGACCGACCTCAATGTAAATTTGAAGACCATGTGATGGGTTATTAAACGGAAATCATTTGGTCTACCGACATACAGACCAACCGACAGACAGGAGCAAAGCAACATACCCCTTCATCAAACATGTGGAGGCATAAAATTTATAAATACAGACGTATTTAACAAGACACTCGTACCAAGTTACAACCTCTAACATCTGAATAAATGATCTTCAGAATAGGTCCTAATGTGTATTATTATCTTTGACCAGTATAGAAGAATATGTAAACTGATCATTACATGGTCTTGTTTCTCCCTCCAAGACAAACTATATCCATCATTGTGTCAATACATTCCTAATTAGTCAGATAAGTCACTATCATCCACATTCGAAACATCTCGGTCAATAAATCAGAGCCAGAAATGACCGTTGTGTTCCAAAAGTGTCGTCAGAAGTCATGAAACGGAAGCTCTCCTTTTTTGAGATAAAAACTGTCGCTCACGTTTGAGAATTAGTTTTCTATGCTCATGATGACAAAAGTAAGCTAGAGGCAAGTTAATATTTTGGTTAGAATACATGAAATGTTTAGTTGCAATACATCTAATTAATTCATCAATAGACAAACGACAGCCGTCATGTCTTTTGCGTACATCGCAGACACCTAAAATGGCATCATTGATTCGGTTCATATACTACTATGATAGAATTGTATTGTTACTTTGTATTTTCTTATTGTTACATTCCAACTCCAAGCATCAATCATACCGTATTGAAAGCTTTAATTAATACGCACACATATTTTATACTGTTATAGAGACACGCAAATAATCAAGTATTAAATTCATGCAGTTCAAAACTTGAAAACATGCGTTCTTTAGTATGCATGAATACAACATGCTCAAGGAATGTCACACAATACACTAAACCTTCTACAAACAAAATATTTATACGTTCAAGGCGCATGTCGTTACCATAGATACAGTTAATTGTCTTTCTTATGGACATCAGTAGACATTGTCGTCTGGTTGAAGTGTTAACGACACTGCAGCAACAGTTTTCTAAGATAATTGGCATACATGTTACGCATAAGAACAAAAACTTGCTATAAGTTTACATGCACTTTGTTGATTTCTAAGTGTATACCTCGCCTGCAGCGATGGAGGCTGTTCACAATTGCAGACGACATGACGTTTTTAATTTAACGTATGGGCGGATACAATTTCCTATTGTACTTGTCGTCTGCTCCCTCTGGGGAAGGATACAAATAATGTCACGTGACAGATCGAATCTTCTATAAAAAGAAAAGGTTTTTTCGAGGGGGAGATAAACAATGTACAACAAATTCGGATGTTTTATTCAATCTTTACAATTATCAATTTAGGTGAAGGAAATAAAAGTTTTATGTCATGTCGACGGTATTTAAATGCTACTTGACTAAATGTAAATGTGAATATAAAACTATAATATTTACGTGCATGTTTGATTCGTATAAATGTTTTACGACTTCATAAATTGCAAGATCGTCAAAATTCTTTGATAGATAAGCATATTTTAACAATATGAAATTATATTCGTCTATTTGTGTCATGTCGCCTGCAAATTGAAGCAGTCTCAATGACTACAGGCGTATGCTTTTAGACATCAAATAGTGCATGTAAACTATGTAAAATTTATGTCAAATACTTCAATAACTGTATTTATATGCTGATGGTAAAGATTACAATGTGAAACGATAGACAGATTCTTTGTTTCGTTAAGAAAAAAATTTAAGCCCGAATATCAATACTTTTCAAACGACTCTCACCTCTATTTTATTCCTAGTAACCGGTATGAACATGTGAACATAAATGACTTATTACTTCTCAAGTGTAATCGTCAACCCTATTGGATATAAGTATAACAAATAATCGTCTAAAATAACCAACTGTGTGATTGTGATCATTATTAACAATCAAATACTGAATACCGGGAACTTTGCAACGTATACCATAGAAACTAATTTATATAGATATTCCGAACAATTTATCACAGCAATATCGGTTAATGTGTACATATATAGACAGATAATTTGCATTCTCAAATATTTACCGAGAAAAAGTGAATGTTTGCCTATTCTAAGACGGGTAAAACTAAATTGGCAATCGAGCAAAGACTGTTATTTACTGTCTGCACATCAGATATGTCTAATAAACAGTCATTTTTTTGGAAACATTCGTTCTAATAATCCTGCCATAGTTATTACATATCGCTATGACAAATCGCTGGCTTATAATGAGAAGGTCGTATCCACAAAATCAATTTTTTGAGAAAACAAGAAAAACTTTCTGACAATTACTCTTTACTTATGGTAAATTAAACTTTTCAACTTCAGTTTGGTCAACATGCCATATTCCGATTCTCATGACAATAGGCTCGTAAAAAGCGCCTTGTGATGTAGATTTCAAATATGCATTAGTCTTATAAGGTCGTAAGTAGCACTTACGAACATCTTATTCTAAGCCAGCGATATGTGCAATAAACTGTTAAATTTAAATGCACATATTTTACATTTGTATACATTGAATCAATATTTTGTATATTGCATCAAAACAGTTCTTCTGACAAGGTTTAGATACAAGTTCATAAATACTTCGTACTTCTAATTTACTCAGTATGTTCTAGTCTATTGATAAAATGCTAATCTGAAAAGCGAAAAGTGGTGCAAGTAGATCTAATGGAAAATGTATAGTGTCAATTGAAACGAAATAATACATAACATACAACAACAGACCATGGTAAGGCTTCAGGGTCATCACATTTTGGGGAAGGGTTGTGTTTAACGGGAGTGGACTAAACAACTTTAAAACGGTTATTGTTTATTCATTTTCACAAGTCTGAAACATTTGCTATTGATTGTGGAAACAGAACCATTGGTTTTAAATTGAAAGCTGTCTAGAATAGTCAGTTTAACGTAACCGTGACATTTTCATGTCAATACCTTAAAAGCGTAAGTAGGGGTTTTCTCGCTGATATTGATTTGACAGAAAAGCATCAGTGCTTAAACAGTTGAGACGTTTCTTAAAATTCATATGTAAGTGGACCTCTGTAAAAGGCCATTTGTGATGATGTAAAATATCGTGTGTAGACGTTTCAATGAACGGATTGTTCAGCGAAGTGGCATGTTCACATTGGCGTCAAAACAGAACGTACATGTATTAAGATGAGAAGGACGTATGGTTCGCAGAACAGTGTTATTAAATCGGATGTGTCAATCACGTGGTGACATGTGTCCAGTAAAATATCCCCCTGTTAAATCCACTAATATGCAGCTAATGTACTATACTATACAGTCGGACATCATTCGCCCTTCATATCCTATTTATGATTTTTATGGAATCTGTATCCTATTAGAGTTTGAAGTAACTGCTATCTGTACTCGTATGTATTACCAGGATCTTCTATATATACATTTATATAGGATCTCTGGCATTACTTAGTATTTGAATGTGATAATATTCGGAATAATTACGATTATTCAGAAAGAGAAATCTCTTTTATATTGTTCCTTTACTGTTTCGATTTCTATCATGTCGCAAAATAGTCTCATTTGTGCTGACACACTTCCACTTATTAAGTATAAAGCAAACTTACATGCACACGACCACCAGTTATGCATGTATTTACCTCCACAACTGTGAACTAAGTTCTCGGAACATGTAAGAACAGATATGATGAAATCGGACTGGGAAGTCAGCATTCAACTTAACCTGCCGAGCACATAACAGAAAACAGCAGCAACACAACATGACACAAGTACACAGATACCTACACATAACCTAACGAAAAAATATTATATAGCAGTAATCCGATTTATTCTTGACTACAGACGTATTTTGAACAAGTACTAGATGGTCGTTCTATTCTATTAAGTCTTTTAACATTTCTCACTCCCATTACTTTGCCTAACTAACTCATTTACTACATATGTCGCCATGATATTACACAAATTAGTGTACTATATTCGGAAAACTAATTGTTATTTGCCAACAAGCTACTTTGAATACATTTATGTTTTGAATACTGACTATATATATAATCATGTAGAATTGTAAGGTGGGGCGAGGGATGGGTCCCCGACCCTCTCCCACCAATGACGGGGATTAATAAATGGGCTAGATCCACGTGACAAAGCCGAAAAAAAAACATATAGGTTTTGTAATGGTATATAATTGAATCTCATACCTTTAGCCGCTGACAAGTCGCACATGTATATATAGGGCAATGTTTTATGTGAATGTGTATGCTTTACTTACCGGAACCCATGACGTGTCTGAAGATTGCAATGTTGTCAGAAACTTAACCATATATTATAACGTATATGTATGGTAACGTAGACAGTGTGGAAGCGCTTGGTTGACAACTTGACAGTGTCTGTGTTAGCGAAAACAGAACAATGCATTTCTAATCGAATGTATTTGTTCGCAAAATATTTTCTGAGATTAAATCTCTCCCCTTGAGAGATTAATCCGGTTTGAAGTGAGAGAAACTGCGCAGTAGTTGTATTCTTTATTTAGTTACGGTTGTTTACTGGAGTTATTCCATTGTTTTATACAGTCTGTTTATTTGCGTTTTGCAAACACTTGGAGATCATTGTTCAAATGTTTCTCAGAATTATCTTTGTACAGTCCCCGTCTTACAAATTCAAGTGCGTCCGTGACCAAGTGGTAAGGGCGTCACTTGTTAGCGGGATGTCAAAGGTTCGAATTTCGTTAGAAACCGGGTTGGATCTGATGTGATCGTTTGGAGAGGCTTAGCTAGTTAAATTCTACCGAGCACCCTGAATACGAGATGTGATTCGGGAAATACTGTATTCATGAGCGATATGTGTCTATAAAGCCAGAATTGACTGGCCCTTTCAATAGGGATGACACTATTATAAACAAACCATATTTTTCCGTATTGAAGCACAGTTTGTTAAGTTGCTATTCTGATGGTGTTTTTCCGTCGTCCTACTATATGAGAGGATCAATATAATCCCATTCACATTGTTGTCAACATAATAGTTAGAAATGATATCCCAATTCTAAATCTGTTCTTGTTTTCATTGAAATACACATACTATTCATAATATGTTTGCATAGATTAAATATAAAAAACTCTGATAAAAGTTATTATATTTCTGTACACCATGTCCATACCGATTATTGGAAATAAAAATATTGTAAATGACGTCTGTAACGTGTCTACTTAGGTTTCTGAAAATGCGTTAACATTATTTAGCATAGACAAAGGTGATGTATTAAAACGCTTGATGAAATATGGCTTATCTGCTGTTTTGTCAGTTTTGAACTACAATGTACACATGATAAACTAAGTGAGCAAAATTTAATTAGTGCAAATTTATCGTCTGTAATCCAACATTGCAACATGTTCAATTTGCATTTAAACAAGTGGTAATAAATTTATCTACCAAGGAATCTAAATGATTTTAGAGTATTTTAGTATATAGATGTTAACCATTTCTGGGCTACTGTAGTTCATAAAATGCTGCTAAGTACTATCATTTCATTTTAACACCATAATCTGTTGAATAAGCATTTAAATACAGTCGACAGGCGTGGAGTATTTGTTTCCTCTTCACATATTAATGATGTGTAAGATTAAGTAAAAAATCCCTACGCGTAGTAAATCTTCACGACAAAAAAAGTTCAGTTAATTGAAGATTCGGTCTGTCACGAGCTTTATGTGTATCTATCCCTAGAGAGAGCAGACGACAAGCACAATAAGAAATTCTATTTGTCCATACGTGAAATTACGGACGTCATGTCGTCTGCAAATGTAAGCAGCTTCCATAGCTGCAGGCGTATGCGGTTAGACATTGACATAGTATATGTAAAGCTTGTAACATTCATGTCAATTATCTTAGAAAACTGTTGGTGAAATATCGTTAAAACTTCAACCAGACGACAATGTCTACTGATTATGTTCATACTAAATTTAATTTACTGCATCCATGAAAACGACATGCGCCTTGATCGTTAAGTCTAATCAGTGAAATTCCAGGAGCACATATTATTCATGCATACTAAAGGATATCTGTTTTTAACTCTATGGAGATAATAGTCGATTATTTGGCTGTCCACATATTGCCGAGCATAGTCTTTATTTACCAGTCAGCTTGCTTTTGAAATATTGCAGGAATGTACCTTAACCCAGTTTTGAACCCAATTAGACGGCAAACACTGAATCCAATGAGCTACGGATGCAGATAAAATTATAGAGTATGTATATATATATATTCATTAAAACTTTTAATCACGTTTAATTGATAATTGGAGATGAAATATTGTCACATTCAAAGTGCCGGGCGCTCCAAATAAGATGTGAGAAATAAATGTACTGCAGTTACATAACTAAAGGAGCTTAAACTCAATACGAAATATAACCAAAGCATTCGTAACCGCTCTACAAACGTCGGAGCAAGTCCGGAAGTATTTCTCCAAAGTAGTACTGAATAGTATACGAAGGTTATCTTACAGAAGTGATTAGAGAAATATATTGATATAAAGATATAAAGTAACCATACAATTCAACCACTTACTAGTATTATATCATTGTAGTGTGTTTGTATCTCACAAAAGGAAAGCTTCCGTTTGATGACTTCACTTTTGCAACACATCGTTCTTTTCTGTCTCTAATTTATTGACCGAGATGTTTCGAATGTGGATGCTTGTGACTAATCTGACTAATTAGGAATGTATTGACATAATGATGGATATAGTTTGTCTTGGAGGGACAAACAACATGTAATGATCAGTTTACGTACCCTTCTTTAATGGTCAAAGATAATAATACACTTTAGAACCACTTCTAAAGAGCATTTTTTTAAATGTTAGACGTTTTGACTGGGTAGGAGTGGCTTAACTTAATACTCCATTTTCTGTATTTATAACATTATTTCTATACATATCTTAACAGTCTTGTAGGCTTATGTTGGGATCTGTGTGGACACTGCTCCGTGTGATTGTGGTGATACTGTTTCCTGTGCTCGGCTGGGTGATAATTGCCCTGTCGAATTTCCTCATATCTTTGTTACCAAATGTATTCACTTGTTTCTAGGGTCAGAATAAATAAATACCTACTTGAACATTATCATCCGCGCCCGTCCCCCTTTTGATGTAACCCTGGCGTTCTAAGTTTGAATTACTTGCAGAGAGGTTGCTATGGTTACATATGGTTAAAACGTATTAAAAGAAAAAACAACCGACCAACACTAAAAATTAACCCCAAATAATTATGTAATAACAATTTAGTCACGCAATGAGGTTACAATAGTGTTAGGTCTGACAAAAATCAGGACTAAGAGAATTTCTGACTTTAGGTGCAGTGTATTCAATCATTTTGTCGAAGAACCAAGGAACTTCAAAAAGAAAATACAGCTAACGAGTGCTCTACCGACTGAGCTAACGGGACACATGCTACGGTGTTTAATCTTGTTTAACTATTATATATTGCTTGCACTAACAAAACATAACAAACCAATAACAAAAACAATTAAGACGTAACTGTTTGTTCAATACCCCTTTGCGTTCAAATTAATTTGGAGATACTAGAGCGTCAAGATAAATTAAACTAGCACAACACGTCTGGTTAACATATTTGGTCATTATGATTATTTAGTTGTTTCAATAATTGTATAAAAACGAGACGAGATTTGAAATGGGTTTGGATTTATTTGCAATTGTTTTAGCCTTGCTATATCGAGAATGTTAAAAATCAGTGTAAGTGAAAAACTGAATCAGTTGAATTTTTAGTGCAATAAATTCTCCGAATCTGCTTTAAAACTCAACAAATAACGAATAAAAACTCTCTCAAATCGTTGCCGTCTTTAGTATCCGGAACTTCATATTTTTCTTCTGTTTTAAGAGCGGGAACTAGACTCGATAATTTTACGGCTGCTGTGTTGCCGAGTTTCAACAATATGGATATAAGATGTCTCGTGCAATTATCTGCCACTTCGAATGCAAACAGTTGCCTGAACAAAGTTTAATCATTGGAATTTAACGGAGCAATGTGTTTAAAACATGACGAGAAACATTTCGTGCAAAGAACTTGCCTAACAGATTATTTTGCTAAAATCATGAATGGTAAAATGAATGAACAAATTATACTTCAGAGACTAGTTCAAAACTGAGGTAATACATTAAAATAAAACTCAATGGCTAATTATTTTATATGGACACATAAAAACTGTCAGTGCGCATGCGCTGGAATGCCAACCTGTCCGATGTAAAAATTGGATCGACCAATATTCATGGGAACGATGTTCTCAAATATTTACAAAACGTACTTACACATTCCATACAACGATGTAATAGCTTACTAAACAACTGAAACCAAATAAAGAATACAAATACTGTACAGTTTCTCTCACTTCAAACCGGATTAATCTCTCAAGAGGCGAGATTTAATCTCAGGAAATAGTTTTGCGAACAGATACATTCGATTAGAAAGGCTTTGATTTCTGTTCGCTTACAAAAAAACTGTCAAATTGTCAAACAAACGCTTCCACACTGTCTATGTTCCTACATATATACACTCTTACTTATTGTAAAGTTTCATGAAATATTTCAGTAGTCAGACATGTCAAGTGTTTCGGTTACCAAAGTACATGCTGTCAAACCAATTATTGGTCTAGAAAAAACACTAATTATCTTCAAACACATGCGGGACCAATTTTCACAAGGACAGGACATAACTGACTGAACACATTAAATTCAATTACATGTAGCGACTTGTACATTATGTACTAGTTTCTTAATCGTTAAATAGTCTAAATAATAAGAATGAAATTTTAAATAGGAAACCCATTTAGAATCAGTCTAATGTGCATACATTGTATAAGTAGTAATAAACAAAACTGGACGTGTTCAAGTTGGTCTGCAACCTTAACATAAATTGGTCACCATCTGTGCTTTATTCTGAAGTTTTAAAGGGAGCAACAATGCATGATTTTCATTCATGTTCTCACGAATAAGAGTATGTCTTATTCTTTCTGAAATAGGAAAGCAAACGATATTGGACGCAATCAAGCATATTTACCGAATAAGCAAATGGATATTAATTACTTTATACTCATACAGATTCCATGAAAGTTTCCGAGTACAAATCGTGTTTATTTGTTTCTTTCAGTACATTATTGCAAGCCAATGCATTGATCAAAGTGGGTATCCAAATATATTTAACACATGAATGCATGCTACAAAGTGATGGGCAAATTCAATTTATTCTCACTTTGCTGCTGATCATAGTTCCACTTAATTGGAATATATTAAGATTTGTCAAGTAACGTCAATGAGGATAAATCTCTTCGCAACAACATGAATGATTCAAGCTGTCCATTGAACGTCTACACATACGCTAATGTCCATCACTAAATGGCGCGTCACATCAAGTTAAACAATTTACTCTAAACTCACAGGGAACGTATCAAATGCTTGAAGCACCGATGGCTGTCAGTCAAATCATTTACCCTGAGAAACCCCTTCTTAAGCTTTTAATGTATTGTCACGAAAATAGCATGGAACCATCTAAATGTCTATTCTAGACAGCAACCCATTTAAAACCAATGATTCTATCTCCATCATCAATAGCTAAAAGTCTCCAGATGACGACAGAATGGTATTAACAACACCTTGTTAAAAAGATCAAGCTGTCCAGTCCATCCTACATAGCCAGAAGAGACATATTTATTTGACCATTGCCGCGGAATAGGGTTTTTCTACTATTAAATACTTTAAATGTTCCATTAATAGGGAAACACAGCTTAATGTTACTGTAATCAATATCTGATGTACAGACAGTAAATAACAGTCTCTCTTCGACTGTCATTTTATTTTCTCCCATCTCAGAACAACCATATATTCACTTTCTGGCGGTAAATATTTGTCAGTGCGAATTATATGTCGATATATGTACAAATTACCAACATTGACGTGATAAATTGTTCGAAAAGTCTCTATAAATAAATCATTAGTTCCAATGGAATACGTTAAGACAAGGTTAGACATGTATAAAAAATGAAAAGCTGTAGAATTCTTGACGAAACTGGATACAATGTTTTAACAACCATTACACCAAATGTCACACACATATCTCTTTTGTTACTGAATTTTTGACAAAAAGCAACCAGTCTCTTGTGTCGTTTCATCAATCTTACAGCATCAGGCGACAGTAGACCAATGAAACGTGACTACGAGGATTGAAGCGGAGGAGAGACAGACAAAAATCAATTCCCACCATTTCATGATGTCAGATCCAGCTCAAATAACTAGAAGAACTACTAATACAAATAGACGTTGCATAAAAATGTCTGATGTCTCGCAAGAAAAGGTTAATTAAGCTTAATACATTACAAAATAACAAGTTGATTTACTGAACACTGTCAATCGTATCATGTTCGCGCCGAGCAAAATTCGCTGTTGCACCAAAGCGCTGTGACAATTACCCCTATTGACTGGTTGCTAGCAAACCGTTTAATATTTAATTAAGCCGTGCCTTATTATAATCGTTGCCGTTAGTATATTTCATACAATTAAGCTTAGATGCAGTGGGTCGACATTTATGACGACACATTTTGTCTTAATAGACACACGCCATTACTAAAGGATATCCTGTCAGAGCGAAAAAAACGAGTAAGGCGTGTACGTGTATGAGAATTTGCTATAACATTATGTTTCGTGACACACGACATTAAATCTTTCACATTATGTAGCAGCCGGTCATCCCAAGAACACGATATAAGGATGAAAAGTCTAGTAGAAATGATTTATGCAAATTTGGTCTTTGTTGCGAACGGCACATACATCACTAGAACGCTGCATCGTCACTTTGAAAGTGTCTTCAAAGCTGTTATGTACGAAAATGGCGTAGGTATTGTGATTACACTAATCCCGTTTTTAGTGCAATGCTTAGGGTTTTATATTGTTTCATTAATATTTTCTCGACATATTTTCAGTTGAAAGATGATAAAATATCAGACCTTGAATGCCACAACCTGCATCAACAACAGAGCACTTAAATCATGAAAAGGATAAAACTCGTTAAATTAAACGAATGTGAAGTTCAATTCATTTCACTTTTTTGAACTCGTTCCATAAATCTAATTACGAACCAACACCTATTTGATATTCAATAACCATATTAAGAAACAATACGTTTGTAAAGATACTCAGGACATCGAAATACTTTTTTAAAAGTGCTTCATTATATGTAATGCATACACATTACGAAGACCAAACAGAAAATATAGACTTTTTACAGGCGTCTGATTGTAGGGAATGCGTAGTCGATGCGTTTTTGTTGTAAAATAATTGTAGATGACACCGCACTGAATATATGTAATCTGAACAATTTTCTTTGTTACACATAGTTTTATGAATAAAGATAGATTTTCCTTCGGTCTTCCAAAATTTACGAGTACTCATTTTGCGATTGTATGAAATAGAATTGCGCCGAACACGATTAAAATACTCGAACAATCGCCGACGAGTCGTCTACACGAATAGACTGTAAGTGCAATATGGGATACATTAATTTGCTAGCAGTATGATCGTACAATTGTCAGTGCCAAATCACCCAAATTACATCTAATGTTGGTTACGTTATGGTTTGGATAACGCATGGTCGACATTGATATAGACTCAAAGCATTTTTCCATTGTGCATTGTGCCAAATTATCTTGGAACTTCAGTCTGACAGACATTGTTATTCAAAATAATTATGTATCACTCTTGCCTTGAGTTTCATTTTCTTCTATAAATTGCTAATTTTGATACATCTTTGCCTCTAACCAACAATCAAGGAAATATGAGTGTACATGATATCAACTCGGACAGGGATGGCAAGACTCAACATAAGCAGTAAAGTACAAAAATCATATCCGCAATGCGAAGAAACATAACATTTCGCTGGACTAGAATGAGAAGGTTGAAAGTACAAAATAGATATTTGGAGAAAACAATAACAAAACTGTCCGAAAATTTCTCTTTAGTTATGGTTTCAATTGTAGCTTGGTCAACATGACAAGTTTCATGAAACTACTCTAACAAGAAGCACCTGGAAATGCTGAATTTAGATTTGTATCAGTCTGATAAAGTTATGATATGTACGTACGACCTTTTCATCCTAAGCCAGGGATATAACAAGTATAAATCACTATAACTACTATCCAAAAAAAGCACAAGACTGCATGAAACTGAACAGCTACAAATCATCACATTTTCAACGTGTTATAAAAAGAGACAACTGTGGTTTGGTGAAGTATAGTTTCATTTAAACTTTCTTAAAACCTTTTTAAACTTAAGTCCTAGCCTTTTGTTCCTCCGCCATGAGTGACACCAAAAGGCTAAATATTTGTTCATTGTGTGGGTGACACAAAAGGTTTTAAGAAGACCCCTTATTGGACATCGCCAAGAGGCTAAAGACGATTTAAAGAAAGCGATGCCAAGGGCAAATTGTCTCGCCAAAGTTGGTGGCACTAAAAGGCTCAACGTTTCGCCTAAGATGGAGGTACCAAAGGGCTTTACGTGTCGCCCAAGTTGGTGGCACCAAACGGTTTTACGTGTCGCCCAATTTGGAGGCACAAAACGGTTTTACGTTTCGCCCAAGATGGTGGCCAAAAAGGCTAAATGTTTCGCCCTAGCGATTGGCATCAAAAGCTACATTAGCAAACTGCAAAAATATCCAAACATGACATTCGAACTTCCTTGAGTAAAACTTACTTATATTTGAAACAGTTTCTCAAGTTAGATATACACGCTGGATGAGCTGCAATGTATGAATTGACCGTAATGGCCGCATTGTCTCTCATTTGCTCTTTAAGATCAAGTAATTTCGAATATATTCTACACTTTCCCGTTCATCTCTCGGGAATCAAATGATATATGAGAAGTCATTTTTCCGCCAAGGAGAGAAAAACGGTTTCCTGGAAATGATTTAGGTATATTAGAAAAGGGAAAAATCGTCTTATCGTATGTTCATAACATACATGTAGTAGTATTACAATACATCATGTTGAGTATCATGTTTCCCTGTGCCTGTCTATTATTTTTCGCTACATTGTATCTAAACGAATAGAGCGAGCTTCTGTGTATGTCGATCGTTGGTACAAATGTACCTATGACTTTCTAAACTACAGTAGTAAAAATCCAATGTCATTCTATACAAAAATCAAAATAAAACATGACCGAATAAATACGCAATACTTGTAAACCAAAAAGAGGCTAATGTGCCTATTAGCCGAATTAAGTGTTATTGGCGTAGTTTTGTGGCCATTCAATAAGATCCCCGGTAATTGGACTCGCTATAAATAAAATACATGTCAATTCGCGAATATTGCACTCCGCGAAAAAAAACTCGATATAGACCATTTCATAGGACGTAATAAATTTACTCCTATTCAACACACATTGCAAATATGAAATTACTGACAATTTAACTGTTATTAGATTCACTTCAAAATATGATAAATGTTAATCGTAAAATGAGATTTTGTTTAACTTAAAACACTTAAACTGCAACATCAAGCAGATTAGTAAAAGATGAAAAGTGATTATAGGAACTCTGATAGACTCAATCGAAACACTAAGCCAAAAAGACACAAAAATACAATAAACAAAAAATTAAGGTCTACATGACAAAAGCCCAAGAAAAAATTAAGAAAAATAATACCCGACGAATCTCAAGTTTCTCCAATCACCTCATTGACTGATGGCAATAAAACAGGCGACAGAAATGGACAATAACACGACCGAATCATATTACAAGAAATAAAGACCTAAACAGTGTACACATAAACAACTAATCAAAGCAAGAACGATAAATGGTCGAGTCAATAACTATTAATGTCTTAGAAATGGCAACAGAGGAAGAGTCTGTTATGTGAATGGTATGAAGGTCTGAAAATAATTAACTACCAGGAACTTACTTGCCCATTCACACGCAGCTGCAAATAGAACTTGACCAGTATTCACAAATCGTGTTAGAGTTTTTAAAGCAAACTTCTGAGAAATATGATTCCTCGAAAAGATGCATGATACACATCACTTTTTGCTACGTCGAAACGATGCATGAAGAACAATGTACTTCGTGGTGTCTCTAAACGATGTTTTGGAGTGCAATGAAGTGAATAAAGACTACAATGAGTTAAATCATACAAAGTAGTGTTATGGTTAACGAAGAAATAATCTATGAAGTACGTTAAACATTATATTATGGTGTCATTCAACTATGTATGACGCAAAACATCGGAATAATTTATGTCCTACAATGAAATAATACCCTGTACTCTTTAGATAATGAGTGTTTACTTCGTTCTCCCAAGCGAGCCTTCAATATCAAGTCAAATCAATCATGCTAAAACTTCCACAATCAGATAACAACAATAATGTCGGACATTCAATATTTGTTAATGAAAATGTAAAAATGTGTGTCTGACCGGATTTGATGGAGCCTGACAGCTATGAGTAACGTGTGCCATTGTATGGAAACATCCTTAAATAACATCATCGCTATAATTCGCAGATGTGCTTTTGGCGTTATGCATGTCTTCTTGTGGCTGTTTTGTGTTGTTGCTGTTTAATGTGCTCGGATGGTAATGTTGAGGACTGTCTTCCCTCTCCGATTTTCTCATATCTTTTGTTTAATTCCGTAAAAGAGACTGATTGCAAGAGAGAACACAGGAGCATAGTAACAAAGTACGTATTGGTAAAGCATTGTATTGTACTAATATTGTTAAGTTCACTCTCCACTATTTTAACTAACAAACTTTTCTTTCATTTTATCGCTTCACAATGTTTACGGAATATCGAGCATATGTTCCAAGACGGTGTCTATAGTACTTATTTATTTGACAAACAACGCTTACGATTCACATACGATTAGACGAAATACATGCAATTATTTTATTTCTGCATTCATATAGTGCCGAATTCTAAAATACAAATGTACCACCAAAATCAAGGAATTTTAGTAAAAAACAAGCGGTATGATTTTAGTTCATGTAATTGAAGGATCAAAAGAGCTGACAATGAACTCTTTACACTATAAAATCCTCTATTAGCAAAACGCAATGGTATTGTGTGCATAATCATATCCCTATCAGTTTCTGATAACAATTGTTTGAACATATAGAGGTATTCGAACATAAACTGAACGATTTCAACGCCTATACAGTAAAACTCAATCGAACAACTCCCAAAATATGCCTCCGTAAGTGACGTTTATCTCATCACACAAGAAATCGATAGATATGAACAACAATATATATTATTAAGATCAGCATTTCTTCCAACGGATCGACAAGTTGGTACTGAAGAGACCATGTTCATAATGTCTATTTTGCTTAAAACTGCGCTTTCGATCTATGAACATAATTAGTATTGTAGGAAACCACGTTGGCATATTGACGAAACAACAGTTACCATCTCTTGATTTTATCATTTAATTATGTGGAGACTGGAACACGTAATTAAATTCCCTGTTGAACTTTTTCGGTGTGGTAAAACACATGGAATCGAAATGGTAAAATTAAGAAGCAGCTTGGGCAAATAACAGTGCCAAAAAAACCATCTCTAAAACTGAAGCAACATTTTAGTAAACAATGCTACATATGGTCGCCATATTAAAAGTAAATAGATGTAATCCGGTTGAAGTCATGACAGAAGATATAAGTACCCCAAAAAGAACCATTGTGTACCTTGTACCAAATATAGGTATATATGATACACAATGAAGGCATGCCAGTTGTCCGTAGTCCATGGACAGAATTAACTAGATTCAACAAAGTCCTATGACTACAATAAGAAAGCACCCAGCTTATTTGTGTCATTATGCGTCATAGAAAAAAAATTCTCAAACATAATCGACTGTTTGTAGGTCACAAGTGGAGAGCTTCCGTTTCTGGACAGTATGTCGGTAATGTCTGATTCTGATTTATTGACCGAGATGTTTCGAAAGTGGATGACGGTAACTTAACGCGTCAATTAGGACTATATTGACATAATAATGAAACTTTTTTTGTCTTGGAGGGAGAATGTAAGATAATGTATTGACCAGTACATAAACATCTAATCAAATTAACATACTCTGAGATTATGGCTAATAGTTATAATACACCATAAGACCAATTCTGACGACCACCGATTCGATTATTCAATTTTAATGTTCAACTTTCATGTCATAGTCGTACGAAACATTTAATATACTGTATCTACT
The DNA here is from genome assembly GCA_963678985.1 of Spisula subtruncata. Classification (NCBI taxonomy): domain Eukaryota; kingdom Metazoa; phylum Mollusca; class Bivalvia; order Venerida; family Mactridae; genus Spisula; species Spisula subtruncata. Next base: position 16,529,324 of record OY787678.1, read on the forward strand.
TGCGAACGTTTTTGATTCACACTTTCAGATATTCAGCCAATTCAAATATGGTTTACAAAGTTATTGGTGCAAAAGTATCACCCTGCGTTACGAATGATTGACCAATGAATACATTCGAAGAACTAAATAGAATATAGTGGATGCACATATACAAAAGGTATCACAATAACCTTACAGTACGATATACTGTGTCTTAGCTAGAAATATGTCATGCCTCTCCCTCCCATTTTACTGTTGTGGTCTTCCCGATTTGCAGGGAGTGTAGCTATTAGAGTTAGATAACTTCGCATGGTGATTATAAACTAGGTCAAGTCGCAGTTATGCTTCTTTCTGTCGCTTCAGTCACCGTTATGGCATATATTTGTGAAACTATGTCGTCCTGCTACGTGGACTTGTGGAATTAAGTCGGATCTTATCTGTGTTTCATTCGGTCACTTCGGATCACTGTTATTTTAATATTTCTTTGTGAAATTGCGTCATCATGCATTTTTGCGGCGGAGACTTTGGCTTTTAATCATTTCTTTGGGTTGTGTGTGAACATTGCTCCGTGTAATTGTGTTAATGTTGTGTTGTTACTGTTTTCTGTTTACATTATCTTCAACAGTTTTGCTTCTTAGACCACACAACCACTCAAAATAAAATACTGATTTTGAGTGCGCTACCGAATGAACTAACGGGGCATGCTGCGGCGTTTAATCCTGGTTAACTATCCTTTCGCACCAACAAAAAAGGTATGAGAAAATCCGACATGGACGGTAACATAACGATCGAAAAATGCGATTTAGACGTGTTTGTTTCATACCCCCTTGCGTTCAGATTAATTTCGAGATACTAGAACGCCACAATAAATTAAACTAAAACAAAACGTCTAGTTACAATGTTTAGTCATTACGATTATTTAGTTGTAACAAGAATGTGTATAAAAACGAAATGAGCTAAACATGGGTTTGGATTTATTTGCAATTGTTTTATTCATGATTTTTCTTCTCGAGAGAGTTAAAATACATTGTAAGAGAAAAACAAATCAGTTAAATTTCACGGACAAAATTGTATCCGAATCTGCTTTGAAACTAAACTAATAACGAATAAAAGAACTCCCCACATGGTTGCCGTTTTTAATATCCGAAATTTTCAATTTTCCTCTGTCTTAAATTGTGACCAGACGTAAAAACGTTTTATGTGCTCCGTTGTCGAGTTTCAACAATTGAATATAAAAATGTCAAGTCCAATTATTCACCATTTCGAAGAAACACAGATGCCTGTTTAAACATAGAAAATTATCAATGGATCAATGTGTTTAAAACGGGAAGAGAGAAATAGCCTGCATGGAACCCTACCATTTTAATTTACTTCAAATCATGAATATTAAAATGCACGAACGAATTATACTCCAGAGACTCGTTCAAAACCATAGTTATAAATTATCAAAGAAACCCAGGGGCTTATTGTATTCTACGAATTGCAAAAAGAGAAACACCGACTTTTTTTATTATCTTCATTTGTTTCCTATAGTGTTATACTATCTAGTAGTTTGACGGTATCGATACGTTCGAAAGTCATTGTTAAGTGCCATAAAGCAGTTTCGTTTTATGTAAGTAATCTGTTAGAGAAATATCCCAGGAATTTTCTTTAAACATATAAATTTAACCAGGATAACCAACCGCTGACACAAATGAAAAATATTCAATCAACAACCATTGCAATAGTCAGTCAGTCAGTTATTTATCAGTGTATAATGCTAAGTAATGTGAGTAATTAAAACCTAATGACAAAATAAAACGTCAGAAAAGAACCTATTTTGCTTACTTATATGGATGGACCCAGAATAAACTGAACTGCTGATATAAGTTTATGTTGCGCTGAACAGACACAGACCGACACATATGTGGAAAGCAATATACCCCCTCGTCACAGATTGGGTATAATGACCATCAATATGCTGAGCATGTAATGAAAGACTTATTAGTCTGCCAACCATATTTCTACTTAATTTGAATACATTTACGTTCCTTCTCGATGGCATTGTGAACAAACATCATCGCTTTAACATGAATGATTCATGCCGCACATTAAAACGTCTACTCAAGATAATGTCCACCATAATGTTCACCCGTCTCAGAGCAACCAAATACTCCCTTTTGCTTGGTAAATATTTGTGAATGCGAATTATCTGTCGATGCATGTACAAATTAACCAACATTGCTGTGATAAATTGTTCGAAAAGTATCTATCAATTCATCATTAGTTTCTAAAGAAACGTTTTGGCAAGGTTAGTTATGTATAACGCTTGTGAATCCTCGACATTCATTATTCTATTGTTCATAATCAAGAACGAAAGATCTGTACGATTCAAGGTGCTGACTTCCAGAACAGGTTAAAAATACTTTTTAATGTCAGAAAATATCTTAAAACACTTCTTAATTCTACTTTAATATCCCTCTCGACAACCGTGTTTTAGATAAATGGAGCCCCGTCCAAAACCATTTTATTTCCAATGGAATTCTCGTTTACTCTCGACAGACAATATTATAATATGAAACTATATAATCCTGAAGCTAAATTAAGGAACGTTAATGCTAAGGAACAAAGAGAAAATGAGTAAACGATCAGGGGATGATTCGGCACAAAACAACAACGAATCATATACGTCCTAAGCTCCTATCAGACCCGTACCACGTTGTCGCGAATCTCATTTCTTAACTATGGCTACACCAAACATCTCACACATTTTCTCTTTTGTCACTGTATGCTTGACAAAAAACAACAATTCTCTTGCGTCGTTACATCAATCTGACAGTACCACGTGACAGTAGACCAATGTCACGTGACCATGATGATTGAAGTGAAGGAGAGACAGACACAAATCAATTCCCGCCATTTAATGTCAAATCAAGCTCAAATAACTAGAAGAACTACTAACACATAGAGACATTGCATAAAACTGATGTCTGGCAAGAAAAGGATAATTAAGCTTAATAAATCACACAATCACTAGTTGATTAACATGTAATGGGTGTTTTTACACCGTTAATCGTATCATGTTCGCGCCGAACAAATTTCGCGTATTCGCTGTGGCACACATCGTTCGCGCACTGTGTAAATTACTCTTGCTCACTTGCTGCTAAGTAACCGTATATGATTAGATAAAATCGTGCCTTATTATAATTCATCGTCGCGTTTCCTTATTGTTTATATATTTAGTATAATTCAGATTTATCGACATTGATGTCATTTTGTCTTTGAACACACACACCATTACTAAAGATAGCCTGTCAGAGCGACACAAATCAGTAATGCGTGTACGCGTATGAGAATTTGCTATAACATTATGTTTCGTGACACACGACTTTAAATCTTTCACATTATGTAGCAGCCGGTAATCCCCAGAACAAGATATAAGAATAAAAAGTCTGGTAGAATTTTTGTTACAGACGTCTGATTGTAGGGAATGCGTAGTTGATGCGTTTTTGTTGTCAAATAATTTTAGCGGACGCCTCACTAAATATATGTAATTTGAACAAATTTAATTGTTACAAATGTTATTTTAAACAAAGATTGATTTTCCTTCGGTCTTCAAAACTTACGAGTACTCATTCTGCGATCGTATGGAAGATAATTGCGCCGAATACGACGAGTCGACTACAACACTAGACTGTAAGTGCAATATGGTATACATTAATTTGCTAGCAGTATGGTCGTAAAATTGTCGGTGCCAAATCACCCAAAGTACATCATATATTGGTTACGTCATGGCTAGGTTAACACATGGTCGACATTGATATAGACCCAATGTATTTTTCCATCAAGCACTGAGCCAAATTATCTTGGAACTTCAGTTACATTCTTACGTACATTGTCATTTAAAAGAATTACGTATCACTCTTGCAATTGATGTCATATTCTACTCTTATTGGCGCATAATGATAAAACATTTCTCTAACCAACAATCAAGAAAATAATGATTACAAATCGGTGAGAACCCAGCGTAAACAGTAGAGTACAAAAAGCACAAAACACACACCGCGATGAGACAAAACATTACATATTACAGGTATTAATCATTTAAAAATTAACAAGAATGCATGAAACTGAAAAGATACAAAACACGCCATGCTCGAGGTGCTATAAAAAGAGAAAGCTGTGATGTGCATTTCACTTTTCTAAAATCTTAGGTCCTGGCATATTATCAATCGTGCCACCGTAACACTAAATGTTTTACCCTTGTTGGTCACACAAAAAGGTGGGAAGAAGACGCCTTAATGAAGATCGCCAAAAATCTAAAAGTGTCTTCAAAGTGTGCGATGCCAAAAGGCTAACCGTTTCGCCCTAGCCCTAGTTGGCTGTACCACAAGGCTAAACGTTACGCCCTACCGATTGGCATTAAAATGATACATTTACAAATTGCAAGACATATCCAACCATGATATACGAATTTCCTCGAGTAAAACTTACTTATAATGGACACAGCGGTCTCAAGCAAAACATACACGCTCGATGAACTATGAATTGACCGTAATGGCCGCATTGTCTCGCATTCGCTCTCAAGTAATATCGTATATATTCCACACCATCCCGTCCATCTCCCGGGAATCAAATGAAATATAAGAAGTCGCTTCTTCCGCCAAGGAGTGAAAAACGGCTTTCCGTGAAATGAGTTAGGTATATAAGAAAAGGAAAAGAGCGTCTTATCGTATCTTCATAACATAATGGTATTACAATACATCATGTTGAGTATCCCTGTGCGTGTCTACAATATTTTGCTATCTAAACGAATATTGCGGACTATGAAATAGCGAACGCTTGTTCACGTCGTTCGGTGGTATATGTACATGGACCTATGACTTTGTTAACTGCAAAAGTAAAAATTCCAATGTCATTCTTTACAAAACGCCAAATAAAACATGACTGAATCAATGCGCAATACTTGTAATCAAGAACAGGCTTATATGCCTATTATTCAAATTAAGTGTTATTGATGTTGTTATGTGGCCATTAAGTAAGATCACCGGTAAATGCACTCGCTATAAATAAACACATGCCAATGCGCGAATACGGCACTCCGCGTAAATAACTCGATATTGAGCATTTCATAGGGCGAATTAAAAGGTATTAAAAACAAATGTACTTTTACTTCAACACAAAGTGAAAATATGAAATTACTGACAGTATAACTGCGGTAAAAGATACACTTCAGAATATGATAAATGTTAGTCGTAAAATGAGATTTTGTTTAACTTGAACATACTATTAAATACTTCAACTACAACATCAAGCAGATTAGTGAAAGATGCAAAGTGATTATAAAAACGGACATAATCGAAACAATAGGTCAAAAAGACACAAAACTACAATAAACAAAAATATTAGCTCTACATGACAAAAGCCCAAGTAAAATTCAAGAAAAATAATACCCTACGAATATCAAGTTTCTCCAAACACCTCATTGACTGATGGCAATAAAACAGGCGACAGAAATGGACAATGACATGACCGAATCACATTGCAAGATATAAAAGACTAAACAGTGTACACATAAACAACTAATCAAAGAAAGAACGATAAATGGTCGTGTCAATAACTATTAATGTCTTAGAAATGGCAACAGAGGAAGAGTCTGTTATGTGAGTGGTAAGAAGGTCTGAAAATAATTAACTACCAGAAACTTACTTGCCCATTCACACGCAGCTGCAAATAGAACTGGACCAGTATTCACAAATCGTGTTAGTGTTTTTAAATCAAACTTCTGAGAAACGAACGTCCATTATTGATGCAAATAATATAGTTTTGCAAAGACTTAGAAAAGTGTTACATAATTGAAGGAAGTTTCCTCGGAACGTCCCTCGTTTTATGTACTATCTCTAAATGATGTACAAGACGCATAATGTACAATATGATTCCTCGAAAAGATGCATGAAGAACCCATCACTATATGCTACGTCGAAACGATGCATGAAGAACACATAACTATAAGTATGCTACGTCGAAACGATGCATGAAGAACAATGTACTTCGTGGTGATGAATCTAAACGATGTTTTTGGGTGCAATGAAGTGAATAAAGACTAGAATGAGTTAAATCATACAAAGTAGTGTTATGGTTAACGAAGTAATGATCTATGAAGTACGATAAACATTGTATTATATGGTGTCATTCAACGATGTATGACGCAAAACATCGAAACAATTTATGTCCTACAATGAAATAATACGCTGTACACTTTAGATAATGCGTGTTTACTTCTTTCTCCCAAGAGAGCCCTCAATATCAAGTCAAATCAATCATGATAAAAACCTCCACAATCAGATAAGAACAATAATGTCGGGCATTCAAAATTTGTTTATGAAAATGTAAAAATAGGTGTCTGACCGGATTTGATGACACCTGACAGCTATGAGTAACGACGCGTGCCATTGTATGAAAACATCCTTGAATAACATCATTACTATAATTGGTACTACAATTGGCAGATGTACTTTTGGCACTATGTATGTCTTTTTGTTGCCGTTTCGTGTTGTTGCTGTTTTATGTGCTCGGCTGGTGATGTTGAGTACTGTCTCCCCTCTCCGATTTCCCCATATCGTTTTTCTGATTTCGTAAAAGAGACGGATTGCAAAAGAGAACTCAGGAGCATAGTAACAAAGTATTGCATTGTCAAAGCATTGTATTGTACTAATATTGTTTATGTTCACTCTCCACTATTGACAAAACAACAGTTACCATCTCTTGATTTCTATCATTTAATTATGAAGAGACTGGAAAACGTAATTAAATTCCCTGATGAACTTTTTCGGTGTGGTAAAACACCATGTAATCTTAATGGTAAAATTAAGAAGCAGCTGGGCAAATAAAAGTGCCAAACAAATTCATCTCTAAAACTGAAGCAACACTTTAGTAAACAATGTTACATATGGTCACCATATTAAAAGTTAATAGAACTGATGTAATTAATCCAGTTGAAGTAATGACAGAAGATATAAGAACCCCGATAGAAATATTGTGTACCTAGTACCTAGTACCAAATATTGGTATATAAGATACACCATGAAGGCAAGACGCTTGTCCATAGTCCATGGACAGATCTAAATAGTTTCAACAAAATACTATGACTACAATAAGAAAGCACCCAGCTTATTTGTGTCATTATGCATCATAGAAAAATAATTCCCAAACATAGTCGACTGTTTGTATCTCACAAGTGAAGAGCTTCCGTTTCTGGACAGTATGTCGGTAATGTCTGATTCTGATTTATTGACCGAGATGTTTCGAAAGTGGATGACGGTAACTTAACGCGTCAATAAGGACTATATTGACATATCTATTTTGGGGTCATATCGCGATTATTGCCATATCAAGACCAACTTATGAAGTTCCTTACAATTTAATCACTTGATTATTATGCATTAACACATGGAAAATATAAACAACATCAAAACAGCACCCAACAATGCATTTTAAACTTTCCTCAGTGAGTTTTCAAACGCAACCCCCGTATTGGGTGGCAGTAATTTGCTGCACACCAAGTACAAGTTGCCGCTACAGTTAGTTTAGGAGATACAGGTTATCGTTGTATTTTTGTCAATAAATTGCTTCCAGTGTCAATAATGAACCATCTCTAAATACTTTCACGTTAAATAAATGGTCTGAATTAGGCATAGTGTGCAAAATTTGCAAATTTTACGACTGGTGGCTTAAAAGTCCAGATTCAATGACAACCATTGCATTGTCTCAACTAAAATCATTGACAATGCATGCAATGAACATTGCATATCTAACTTATACAAATGAACAGTTGTTTCTTTTTCAAATGAAATATTTACACAATTTTGGAAACACCTTAAATATTCTCAATATTTTCTGGGAACACTTTATACTTCGTTCAATCGCTTGGGTTGTCGTGTTGGCAAATATTTGTGAAACTATGTCGTCCTGCTACGGGGACTTGTGGAACTAGGTGGGATGTTATCTGTGTTTCATTCGGTCACTTCGAATCACTTTTATTTGGTTGTTTCTTTGTGTAATTGCGTCCTCATGCGGGGGGGGGGGACTTTGACTTTTAATCATTTCTTTGGGTTGTGTATGAGCATTGCTTCGTGTAATTGTGTTTATGTTGTGTTGTTACTGTTTAATGTTTACATTATCTTCAAAAGTTTTGATCCTTCGACCCCACAACGACTCAAAATTAAATATTGCTTTTGTGTGCGTTACCTTATTACCTAATTAGCTAACGGGAGATGATGCGACGTTTAATTATAGTTAACTATCATATATCTTTTTGCACCAACAAAGCATTACGACCGAATAACAAAAGCAATTTAGACGTGTTTGTTTAATACCCCCTTGCGTTCAGATTAATTTCGAGATACCAGAACGTCACAATAAATTAAACGTCTGGTTACAATATTTAGTCATTACGATTATTTAGTTGTAACAAGAATTGTATTAAAACGAAATGAGCTATACATGGGTTTGGATTTATTTGCAATTGTTTTATCCATGCTTTCTTCTCGAGAGTGTTAAAATACATTGTAAGAGAAAAACAAATCAGTTAAATTTCACGGACAATAGTTTCTCCGAATCTGCTTTAAAACTAAACTAATAACGAATAAAAAAACTCCCCACATGGTTGCCGTTTTTAATATCCGAAATTTTCAATTTTCCTCTGTCTTAAAATTGTGACCAGACGTAAAAACTTTTATGTGTTCCGTTGCCGAGTTTCAACAATTGAAAATAAAAATGTCAAGTATAATTATCCATCATTTCAAAGAAAAACAGATGCCTGAACAAATGTTTAAACATAGAAAATTAATAATGGATCAATGTGCTTAAAACGGGAAGAGAGAAATAGCGTGCATGTAACCCTACCAGATTTTATTTACTTCAAATCATGAATATTAAAATGCACGAACGAATTATACTTCAGAGACTCGTTCAAAACAACAGTAATAAATTATCAACGAAACCCATGGGCTTATTGTATTCTACGAATTGCATAAAGTGAAACTCCGACTTTTTTAGTACGAATGTATTAATGGGAACAATGTTCTTTAAATGTTTGCAAAACGTACTTACATAATCTATAGAATAATGTAAAGCCTCTATCAAGCAACTGTAACCAAGTAAGGAATATAACCACCGCTTAGTTACACTCACTTCCAACCGGATAGACGTAACGCACGGTATTGCGTACGCTTGTGTAACGTCATGTTACGTCAGCATAAATTACTCTGCGAAATACTAGTCTTATGATCTAAACATTACTGTTTAATTCTGCAAATGTTTACAATGTCGAAAACTACAATACATTTATCTGTCAATAACATCGTTTTTAATTAAAAATATTGGGTGTCTTTCGGTAGCAACTTCTCCCGCTTGTTCAATTTAACGCCTATTCACTTGTATCACTCGTTGTCCATCTGACAAGTACCTTACTCACTCACGTATTCAACCCCTAACATACTTATCTGTGTACTGTTTTATGAAAAACAAAACACAGCATTGTTCTAGAATATACGGGTACAAAATGCATTGCATGCCTACGCATAATATCGCTCACAATAATTTTTTTGGTCATGTATTTCGTCCACTATAAAAACTCGCGTTGCATAAAACGTCCAAAACGTCGCAAAATTGCGCCGTAGGACAATCTTCCTCCACACATTGAATCAAGTATGTCGGACTTATTTTAAGAGCAATCGTAAAGAATTTTTAAAAGTAAAAATTTCACTCTGATAATATTTCAAATTTTATTTTAATTGTACGTTGTATGACTTATTATAAAATTATTAAGTTTCGAAAATGGTCTGTGCCACAATGTATCGCTAAAACGAGCGAGTAGGACAATTTTCCTCCACATATTTCATTCTAATTATCTCGATAAGTATTGGCTAGAATGCATTTGGATTTTATTTTGTATAATAAAACGAAAATAATATTTTAAAAACGAAATCATAATAATTTTATTTATAAAAATGAAAAAATAATTGCGTACTAATCATGCGTCCTCGGAAAATTTTCAGCAATTTTTTGCAAATTTGCACTTTTTTCGTGTTACCAGTTTATTATTTAACTTTTTTATTTTATGCACCCGTGATTTTTCACGATAGTATGTTAAAACAAGTAACTTCTGGTGTCACTCAGTGAAGTATCCCACAAATTTAATGACATTTTGAATAAAACGGCCGTTATTTTTTGCCGACGACCAATATTTTGTGTTACAAATTGCACACGGATTTTTGTACGTCTGTCGGGCATTGTCTCCAATTGTACGGCTACATACAATTCTACATGAACTCAAATTAAAATGACAATGTAGACAATTTTATAATGAATAGTTTGGTATATGATATGTTATGTATCGAGTGAAATAGGAAGAAGTATCAACTACTGTTTTACAGCGAGTGTACGCAATTACGAACGTACTCAGTTGCGTGCGTTACGTCACAATCTCTCAAGGGGTGAGATTTAATCTAAGGAAATATTTTAAAACAACAACATTCGATTATAAATGCTTTGATTTTTGTTCTCTTACCCAGACACTCTCACGTTTTCAACCAAGCGATTCTACTCCGTCTAAGTTACTACACATATACGTTAGAACGTCATTGTTATAAAATGTAAGTGCCATAAAGCAGTTTCGTATTCTGTAAGTAATCTGTAAGAGAAAGATCCCAGGAATTTTCTTCAAACATATAAATTTAACCAGGATAACCAGCCACAGACACAAATGAAACATATTCAATTAACGACCATTGCCTTAGTCCGTCAGTCAGTTATTTATCAGTGAATAATGCTAAGTAATGTGATTGATTAAAACCTAATGACAGAATAAAACATCAGACTAGAACCTATTTTGCTTATTTATATGGATGGACCCGGAATAAACTGAATTCATGTTATAAGTTTACGTTGCGCTGAACAGACCGACCAATACGTGCAAAGCAATATTCCTCGTCCAAGATGGGGGCATAATAATCATCAATATGCTGAGCATGCGATGAAAGACTTATTAGGCTGCCAACCATATTTCCACTTCATTTGAATACATTTACGTTCCTTCTTGATGCCAATGTGAACAGACATCCTCGCTTTAACATGAATGATTCATGCCGCACATTAAAACGTCTACTCAAGATAATGTCCACCATTAAATACTGTTCCACAGCGAGTTTATTCTGTTACTATAAAATTCGAGGAAAAGTCAAAACTGTTAAAAGCACCGGTGCTCGTCTGTCATTTCAGTAACTGCGAAAAAACCCTACATGCACATTTAAGGTATTGACATGTGAGTAGCACTAGAACGTTTAAATTACCTTTCGAGACAGCTTCCCATTTGTCAATACCAAAATAGTTGATGAAATAGAAAATCGTTTAATAAACTTTCAGGAAACATAATTAATATCTAATGTACTGAGGTTTGGTTTTCAAAGTAGAGTTATTTTAATATACTCGCTAAGGGATTATCAAGAATGTTAAAAAAGGTTGTTGCTTTTGTTTTCTGAAGAAATCTCTGATGAACAGACGGTAAATAACTATCTCTTAACGAGTGACAATTTATTCCCACCCGTCGCAGAACAACCAAGTATTCACCTATATAATCTGGAACACAGAGGAAGTGAGTAATGGGATGATTAGGCACAAAACATCTACAAATCATATACCGTACTAAGCTCATATCAGACTCGTACCATGTTGTCGCGGATCTCATTTCGTAACAATTGTTACAACAAATCACACACATTTCTCTTGTGTCACTGTATTTTTGACATAAAGCAACAAGTCTCTCGTGTCGTTTCATCAATCTTACAATATCACGTGACAGTAGACCATCGTGACCACGCTGATTGAAGTGAAGGATAGACAGACATAAATCAATTCCCGCCATTTAATGACAAATCCAGCTCACAGAACTATAAGAACTACTAACACATAGAGACATTGCATAAATCTGTCTGATGTCGCGCAAGAAAAGAGTAATTAAGCTTAATACAACACAAAATCACTAGTTGATTTACTGGATGCTTACACTGGTAATGGTATCATGTTCGCACAGACCACAATTTGCTGTTGCACCAAAGCGCCGTGACAAATACCCCTGTTCTCTGGTTGCTAACAAAGCATTTATGATTTGATTAAGCCGTATCTTATTACATATATTACCTACGATTTAGTTTAAATGCAGTGGGTTTATAATTTCATATATATTTTTGTATTTATTGAAAGAGCTCTCCAACACTGGTGGTAATGAAAGTATCATTACTATGTCTTCGAAAACACTCGCCATTACTAAATGATAGCCTGTCAGAGCGTAACAAACCAGTAAAGCGTGAACACATGTATAAGAATGTTCTATAACTTTATGTTTCTTGACACACGACATTAAATCTTTCCAATTATGGAGTCGTCTGGTAATCCCAAGAACACGATATAAGGGTGAAAAGTCTGTTGGAAAATGATTTATAATGAATATTGAATTCAATCGCAATTCTAAGAAACAATAAAGCTGTTAAGATACAGCACAATACTCTTTTAAAAGTGCTTCTTTATATGTAATGTTTGCACATTGTAGAATCCAATGTACATAACATAGACCTAACAGAAAAGATAAACTTTATCATACGTCTGATTGTAGGGAATGTGTAGTAGATGCGTATGCCTTGTGCAAAAATGCTGCGGTCGCCACACTAAACATATCTGATCTGAACAATTAAGTTTCATATCTACAAATGTTATTCTAAACAAAGATTTATTTTCTTTCGGTATTCAAAACTTACGAGTACTCATTCTGCGATCGTATGAAAGGTAATCGCGACACAAATGCGTCTACAAGACTACACTGTAAGTGCAATATGGGATACATCAATTTGCTAGCAATATGGTCGTAAAATTGACGGTGCCAAATCACCCAAGTTACATCTTATATTGGGTACGTCATGGCTGGGATAACACATGGTCGACATTAGTTTAAACAATATTTATTTCCATAATTATGCATTTTTATGTGTTACATAGACAGATTTTTCAAGATAAGAGGTACATATACAATAATTAGTAACAGGTAGTTTTATGGTACTTTTGGGTAGAAATTGGATTTGTAAACAAGTCTTATATAAGACTTATGTTAATACATTTCCAAGGTGATGAAAATAATGGCTGATTTGTACAGTTAAAGTAAAATGCATATTTAATTAATAGAATAAGATATAATAAATATTAAAATGAATGAAACATGGTGTTCGTGAAAACGTTTGGTTGCTGCACCTCATTAAAATCTATCTTAATAATAAAAAATAATCGTCAATAGTTGTGGATACTATCTATGGGTCGACATTGAAGTAGACCCATCAAGCACTGAGCCAAATTATCTTGGAACGTCAGTAACATTCTGACAGACATTGTCATTTTAAAGTCATTTATGTATCACTCTTGCCTTTGATGTCATATTCTACTATTGTTTGCTCATAATTATATATCATTTATCTAACCAACAATAAAAAAATATGATTACCAATCGGTAAGGTATGGCAGAACCCAGCATAAACAGTAGAGTGCCAAAAGCACAAAACACACACCACGATGAGACAAATCATTACATATTACAGGAATGCATAAAACTGAACAGATACAAAACACGCCATGCTACGACATTTTCGAGGTGCTATAAAAAGAGAAAGATGTGATGTGCATTTCACTTTTCTAAAATCCTAAGTCCTAGCATATTGTTTCTCAATCGTGCCACCGTAACACTAAATGTTTTACCCTTGTTGGTCACACCAAAAGGTGTGAAGAAGGCACCTTCATGGAGATTGCCAAAAAGCTAAAGGTGTCTTAAAAGTGTGCGACGCCAAAAGGCTAAACGTTTCGCACTAGCCCTAGTTGGCGATACCACAAGGCTAAACGTTTCGCCCTAACGATTGGCATTGAAAGGATAAATTTACAAATTGCAAGACATATCCAACCATGATATACAAATTTCCTCCAGTAAAACTTACTTATAATGAACACAGCGTTCTCAAGTAAGACATACACGCTCGATGAAGTATGAATTGACCGTAATGGCTGCATTGTCTCTCATTCGCTCTCTAAGATCAAGTAATATCGTATATATTCCAAACCATCCCGTCCATCTCTCGGGAATCAAATGAAGTATTAGAAGTCATTTCTTCCCCCGAGGAGTGAAAAACGGCTTTCACTGAAATGAGTAACGTACATAAGAAAACGAAAAGAGTGTCTTATCGTATCTTCATAACATAGTGGTATTACAATACATCATGTTGAGTATCCCTGTGCGTGTCTACAATGTTTCGCTATCTAAACGAATATTGCGGACTATGGAACAGCGAACGCCTGTTCACGTCGTTCGGTGGTATATGTATATGGACCTATGACTTTGTTAACTGTAAAAGTAAAAATTCTGATGTCATTCTTTACAAAACCCCAAATAAAACATGACTGAATCAATAAGCAATACCTGTAATCAAGAACAGGCTGATATCCCTATTATCCGAATTAAGTGTTATTGATGTTGTTATGTGGCCATTCAGTAAGATCCCTGGTAATTGGACTAGCTATAAATAAAAACATGCCAATTCGCGAATATTGCACTCCGCGAAAATAACTCGATATAGAGCATTTCATAGCACGAATTAAAAGGTATGCAAATGTACTCATACTTCAACACACAGTGAAAATATAAAATTACTGACAATATAACTACGTTATTAGATACACTTCAGAATATGACAAATGTTAGTCGTAAAATGAGATTTTGTATAACTTAAACATACTAGTAAATACTTCAGATGCAACACAATCAGATTAGTGAAAGACGAAAAGTGATTCCTTATGAAAAGAACTCAGACAGATACAACCGAAAAACAAGGGGACACACACACATACAATAAAGAAGGTTGGTTCTTCATGACAAACGTCTAAGTAAAATAACGAAAAATAATATCCGACGAATATCAAGTTTCTCCAAACACCTCATTGACTGATGGCAATAAAACAGGCGACAGAAATGGACAATAACATGACCGAATGATATTACAAGAAATAAAAGACTAAAACAGTGTACACATAAACAAATAATCAGAAAAAAGAACGATAAATGGTCGTGTCAATAACTATTAATGTCTTAGAAATGGCAACAGAGGAAGTGTCTGCTACATTGTTTGTGGATGTTATGGAGGTCTTGAAATAATTAACTTCCAGGAAGTTACTTGCCCATTCAAACGCAGCTGTGAATAGAACTAGACATTTTTGATGAAAAGTGAAATTATTTTGCAAAAATCTTAAGAAAATATTCAACAAACGTATGAAAAAATAATTAATGATAAATGTTAATCGTAAAATGAGATTTTATTTAACTTAAACAAACTAGTAAATCCTTCAACTGCAACATTAAGCAGATTAGTGAAAGATGCAAGTGATTATAAAAACAAACTCTGACATACTCAATCGAAACACTAGGGCAAAAAGCTCTACATGACAAAAGCCAAAGTAAAATTTAAGAACAATAATACCCGACGAATATCAAAGTTTCTCCAAACACCTCATTGACTGATGGCCATAAAACAGGCGACAGAAATGGACAATGACATGACCGAATCACATAACAAGAAATAAAAGACTAAAACAGTGTACACATAAACAAGTAATCAGAGAAAAGAACGATAAATGGTCGTGTCAATAACTATTAATGTCTTAGAAATGACAACAGAGGAAGTGTCTGCTACGTTGTATGTGGATGTTATGGAGGTCTGGAAATAATTAACTACCAGGACCTTACTTGCTCATTCACACGCAGCTGCGAGTAGAACTGGACCAGTATTCACAACCGTCTAAAGAATTTTCTTAAAGCAAATTACTGAGACGAACAATAGTTTTTTTGAAAAGTAAGATTGTTTTGTAAAAATCTTAAGAAAAATATTCAACAAAGGTAAAAAAAAATAATTATTGGCGAAAAAATAAAGCTGTTTAGTTTTTAAAGTCCTATGTATTTTCTGCTTTATCGAAACGTTGTAAGATGTATAGTTATAATGTATTGTATGAGACGTCACAACAAGGTGTAGCTTATAGTGGACTATATACTACTTCGAAACATAGTATAGTGTTCAAAGTATTATTCGTGCAGTATGATGACTCGTGTCGACGGTAGCGAACAAAAACGGTCTCGCAACAAGTTATGAAGTACGGTACACTATAGGATGCCTCGAAATAATGACGCAAAACATTTAGACAAATTATGTTCTACAATGAAATATACGTTGTGCACTTTAGATAATGAATGCTAGTTCTTTACCCCATGAGAGCCCTCAATATCAAGTCAAATCAATCATGCTAAAAACTTCCACAATCAGATAACAATACTGTCGGACATTCAGAACTTATTAATGAAAATCGTAAAACATTAATGTCTGACCGGATTGGATTGAATCTGACCACAATGAGTAATGGATGATGCGGTTGTATGAACACTCCTTAAAAACAAACACTTCCAACAGAATTCGCAATGGTTGTTTTGACGTTATGTATATTGTCGTTTTCCTATATTCGTAAGAGACGCATTACAAGAGAGAACACAGGAGCAGAGTAAGAAACCATTGTCAAAGCATTGTATTGTACTTAGTCTGATATTGTTGATGTCCATTCTCCATTATTTGAACTAAAACTGTTTTCTTTTTATACTTAGAAATAATGAAATATTGCTGATTTGGCTGTTATAGCACAAAAAAACATCAGAGTCGAACAGTGAACACAAAATAAAATTAAGATATTCCACTATTACAGAACCTAAATTTCATCTCATTTTCAATTATATTCAACCTGTTAATAGTCATCCTCTTTCAGACTTTGAACAAAGATTAGATGGTACTAGTTCATTGTATGCTAAACTTTTCGCAAGGTCATGTGTGGTCATTGCTCCGGGTAAATGTGTTATGTTGTGTTGTTACTGTTTTCTGTGCTCGGCTAGTTAAGTTGAGTCTTGCCAACCCTGTCCGATTTCCTGACAACTTGTTTGCCTGTACTTTATCGTGACACATTTTGTGTTGCTGCACAAAATAAAGGAACATTGAGCATATGTTCAAGGACGGTGTCAGTTAGACTAATTTATTTGACAACCAACGTATATCATTTACATACGACTATACGAGATCACACCACCCCTCCAGAAATCGAAAGATATGTCTAACAACATTAGTGTACTTTTTAAGACCAGCATTTCTTACACGGACCGACAAGATGATAACTACCACCTGTAGAGTTCCTTTAAACTGCACTTTCAATCTGTGCACATAATTAGTAGTGTAGCAAAACCAAGTTAGTATTTCAACGAAACAGCAGTTGCCATCTGTTGATTTTATCATTTAATTATTTGGAGACTCAAACACGTAATTGAATTCCCTGTTGAACTTTTTACATGCCTTCCGGTATGATAAAATACATGGAATCTACATGGCAAAGTAATGAAGCAGCAGGGCAAATAAAAGTGCAAAATATATTTAATCTCTAAAACTGAAGCAACACTTTAGTGGCAACTTTGGGCAAGGTTACCTGTGGTAGTCATGTGTATTAAAAGTTAATCTTTATATGTCTATATATGAAACACAATAAAGACATGACGGTTTTCGGTAGTCCACGGACAGAAATAAACAAATGCAACCAAGTAAATTACGTCCTACGACCACAATAAGAAAAAATAACCTAGCTTATTTATGGCATTATGCGACAAAGAAAAAATCCCAAATGTAATCAACTTTTTGTCAATCACAAGCGGAGAGCTTCCGTTTCCAGACATCCGATGTCAGTTTTGAAGCTCATAGACCATTTTTTTCTCTGATTAATTGACCGAGATGTTTCTAATGTGGATGATAGTGACTAATCGGACTAATTAGGTATGTATTGACATAGAGATGGATAATTGTTGTCATGGACGGAAATACAAGAAAATATATTGGTGAAATTACCTCTTCACAATAACGTACATGTACCCTGAAATTATCGTTAATAATATAATAATACACTTTAGATCATTTCTGAAGCACATACTTTAGATTATTCGAGTTTAAGGTTCGGCGTTCATGTCATAACATCTTATTAAATTAACGTACCCTGATACTATGGTTACATTGTAATAGTAATAATACACAATGAAACCATTTCTGACGACAACACATTCGAGTCAAATGTTCGGTCTTAATGTCAGAGACGTGAAGCCCAGTTATATCTACATGTGAACATGTTTGATTCACACTTTGAGATAGTCAGCCTAATAAAACATGTTTTACAAAGTTAATTGTGGACCACTTACACCCTGCTTTCCGAATGATTGACCAATGACAACATTCGGACTATAAGACAGAATATATTAGATGCAATGCAACAAAACGTATCACTACCTCTAACCACTAAGAAGTAAACCTTATTACAGTATGATATACTATGTCTTGGTTTGGCATATTATTAGATCTACATATAGCTAGTCATACATGTATGTTATGTTCCCCCTGCCTCCCTTTTACCTTTGTGACTTGTTCGGTTCGCTGGGAATAACAATTATAATAAGGTCACTGTGCATGGTGCTTGTAAACTAGGTCAAATCACAGTTATGCTTCGTTCTGTCGCTTTGGTCACCGTTTTGGCATATATATATGAAACTAGGTCGTCCTGCAACGGGGACTTGGGGAACTAGGTCGGATCTTAGCTTCGTTGCATTCGTTCACTTCGGATCACCGTTATTTTGTTATTTATTTTGGAAATTGGGCCATCCGGCATTTTTGCGGCGGGGTCTTTGCCTTTTATTCATTTCTTGTGTGTTGTGTGTTGTGTGTTGTGTGTGAGCATTGCTCCGTGTTATTCTGTTTATTTTGTCTTTTGACAGTTTTCTGTTTACATCATCGTTAATAGTTTTGATTCTTGGACCCCACAACCACTCAAAATTAAATACTGCTTTTGAGTGCGTTACCTAATAAACTAACGGGACACGCTGCTGCGTTTAGTTCTGGTTAACTATCGTATATCTTTTTGCACCAACAAAACATAACGACCGAATATTAAAAGACATTTTCACGTGTTCGTTTAATACCCCTTGCGTTCAGATTGATGTCGAGATACTAGAACGTCACAATAAATTAAACTAGCACAACACGTCTGATTAAATTATTTAGTCATTACGATTATTTAGTTGTAACAAGAATGTGTATAAAAACGAAATGAGCTAAACATGGGTTTAGATTTATGTGTAGTTGTTTCCATGCTTTTTCTTCTCGAGAATGTTAAATACATTGTAAAAGAAAAACAAAATCAGTTAAATTTCACGGACAATATTTTCTCAGAATCTGCTTTCAAACTAAACTTATAACGAATAAAAAAAGCTCCCCACATGGTTGCCGTTTTTTAATATCCGAAAATTAAAATTTTCCTCTGTCTTAAAATTGTGACCAGACGTAAAAATGTTTTATGTGCTCCGTTGCCGAGTTTCAACAATTGAATATAAAAATGTCAAGTGCAATTATCCACCATTTTGAAGAAAAACCGATGCCGGAACAAATGTTTAAACATAGAAAATTAACAATGGACCAATGTGTTTAAAACGGGAAGAGGGAAATAGCGAGCATGGAACCCTACCAGATTTTATTTACTTGAAATCATGAATATTAAAATGCACGAACGAATTATACTCCAGAGATTCGTTCACAAAACCACAGTAATAAACTATCAATGAAACCCAGGGGCTTATTGTATTCTACGAATTGCATAAAGTGAAACTCCGACTTGTTTAGTACGAATGTATTAATGGGAACAATGTTCTTTGAATGTTTGCAAAACGTACTTACATAATCTATAGAATAATGTAAAGCCTCTATCAAGCAACTGTAACCAAGTAAGGAATATAACCACCGCTTAGTTACACTCACTTCCAACCGGATATGTAATCTCTCAAGGGGTGAGATTTAATCTAAGGAAATATTTTAAAACAACAACATTCGATTATAAATGCTTTGATTTTTGTTCTCTTAACCAGACACTCTCACGTTTTCAACCAAGCGATTCTACTCCGTCTAAGTTACTACACATATACGTTAGAACGTCATTGTTATAAAATGTAAGTGCCATAAATCAGTTTCGTATTCTGTAAGTAATCTGTAAGAGAAAGATCCCAGGAATTTTCTTCAAACATATAAATTTAACCAGGATAACCAACCGCTGACACAAATGAAACATATTCAATTAACGACCATTGCATTAGTCCGTCAGTCAGTTATTTATCAGTGAATAATGCTAAGTAATGTGATTGATTAAAACCTAATGACAGAATTAAACATTAGACTAGAACCTATTTTGCTTATTTATATGGATAGACCCGGAATAAACTGAATTCATGTTATAAGTTTACGTTGCGCTGAACAGACCGACCAATACGTGCAAAGCAATATTCCTCGTCCAAGATGGGGGGCATAATAATCATCAATATGCTGAGCATGCGATGAAAGACTTATTAGGTTGCCAACCATATTTCCACTTCATTTGAATACATTTACGTTCCTTCTTGATGCCAATGTGAACAGACATCCTCGCTTTAACATGAATGATTCACGCCGCACATTAAAACGTCTACTCAAGATAATGTCCACCATTAAATACTGTTCCACAGCGAGTTAATTCTGTTACTATAAAATTCGAGGAAAAGTCAAAACTGTTAAAAGCGCCGGTGCTCGTCTGTCATTTCAGTAACTGCGAAAAAACCCTACATGCACATTTAAGGTATTGATATGTGAGTAGCACTAGAACGTTTAAATTACCTTTCGAGACAGCTTCCCATTTGTCAATACCAAAATAGTTGATGAAATAGAAAATCGTTTAATAAACTTTCAGGAAACATAATTAATATCTAATGTACTGAGGTTTGGTTTTCAAAGTAGAGTTATTTTAATATACTCGCTAAGGGATTATCAAGAATGTTAAAAAAGGTTGTTGCTTTTGTTTTCTGAAGAAATCTCTGATGAACAGACGGTAAATAACTATCTCTTAACGAGTGACAATTTATTCCCACCCGTCGCAGAACAACCAAGTATTCACCTATATAATCTGGAACACAGAGGAAGTGAGTAATGGGATGATTAGGCACAAAACATCTACAAATCATATACCGTACTAAGCTCATATCAGACTCGTACCATGTTGTCGCGGATCTCATTTCGTAACAATTGTTACAACAAATCACACACATTTCTCTTGTGTCACTGTATTTTTGACATAAAGCAACAAGTCTCTCGTGTCGTTTCATCAATCTTACAATATCACGTGAAAGTAGACCATCGTGACCACGCTGATTGAAGTGAAGGATAGACAGACATAAATCTATTCCCGCCATTTAATGACGAATACAGCTCACATAACTAGAAGAACTACTAACACATAGAGACATAGCATAAATCTGTCTAATGTCTCGCAAGAAAAGGGTAATTAAGCTTAATACAACACAAAATCACTAGTTGATTTACTGGATGCTTACACTGGTAATGGTATCATGTTCGCACAGATCACAATTTGCTGTTGCACCAAAGCGCCGTGACAAATACCCCTGTTCTCTGGTTGCTACATGCAACAAACCGTTTATGATTTGATTAAGCCGTATCTTATTATAGACTTTGTCGTTTATACATTACGTACGATTTAGTTTAAATACAGTGGGTTTATATTTTCATATATATTTTTGTATTTATTGTTAGAGCTCTCCAACACTGGTGGTAATGAAAGTATCATTATTATGTCTTAGAAAACACCCGCCATTGCTAAATGATAGCCTGTCAGAGAGTAACAAACCAGTAAAGCGTGAACACATGTATAAGAATGTTCTATAACTTTATGTTTCTTGACACACGACATTAAATCTTTCCAATTATGGAGTCGTCTGGTAATCCCAAGAACACGATATAAGGGTGAAAAGTCTGTTGGAAAATGATTTATAATGAATATTGAATTCAATCGCAATTCTAAGAAACAATAGAAATTGGATTTGTAAACAAGTCTTATATAAGACTTATGTAAATACATTTCCAAGGTGATGAAAATAATGGCTGGTTTGTACAGTTAAAGTAAAATGCATATTTAATTAATACAATAAGATATAATAAATATTAAAATGAATGAAACATGGTGTTCGTGAAAACGTTTGGTTGCTGCACCTCATTAAAATCTTTCTTAACAATAAAAAATAATCGTCAATAGTTGTGGATACTATCTATGGGTCGACATTGAAGTAGACCCATCAAGCACTGAGCCAAATTATCTTGGAACGTCAGTAACATTCTGACAGACATTGTCATTTTAAAGTCATTTATGTATCACTCTTGCCTTTGATGTCATATTCTACTCTTGTTTGCTCATAATTATATATCATTTATCTAACCAACAATAAAAAAATATGATTACCAATCGGTAAGGTATGGCAGAACCCAGCATAAACAGTAGAGTGCAAAAAGCACAAAACACACACCACGATGAGACAAATCATTACATATTACAGGAATGCACAAAACTGAACAGATACAAAACACGCCATGCTACGACATTTTCGAGGTGCTATAAAAAGAGAAAGATGTGATGTGCATTTCACTTTTCTAAAATCCTAAGTCCTAGCATATTGTTTCTCAATCGTGCCACCGTAACACTAAATGTTTTACCCTTGTTGGTCACACCAAAAGGTGTGAAGAAGGCACCTTCATAGAGATTGCCAAAAAGCTAAAGGTGTCTTGAAAGTGTGCGACGCCAAAAGGCTAAACGTTTCGCACTAGCCCTAGTTGGCGATACCACAAGGCTAACGTTTCGCCCTAACGATTGGCATTGAAAGGATAAATTTACAAATTGCAAGACATATCCAACCATGATATACGAATTTCCTCCAGTAAAACTTACTTATAATGAACACAGCGTTCTCAAGTAAGACATACACGCTCGATGAAGTATGAATTGACCGTAATGGCCGCATTGTCTCTCATTCGCTCTCTAAGATCAAGTAATATCGTATATATTCCACACCATCCCGTCCATCTCCCGGGAATCAAATGAAGTATTAGAAGTCATTTTTTCCCCCGAGGAGTGAAAAACGGCTTTCCGTGAAATGAGTAACGTACATAAGAAAACGAAAAGAGTGTCTTATCGTATCTTCATAACATAGTGGTATTACAATACATCATGTTGAGTATCCCTGTGCGTGTCTACAATGTTTCGCTATCTAAACGAATATTACGGACTATGGAACAGCGAACGCCTGTTCACGTCGTTCGGTGGTATATGTATATGGACCTATGACTTTGTTAACTGTAAAAGTAAAAATTCTGATGTCATTCTTTACAAAACCCCAAATGAAACATGACTGAACCAATAAGCAATACCTGTAATCAAGAACAGGCTGATATGCCTATTATCCGAATTAAGTGTTATTGATGTTGTAATGTGGCCATTCAGTAAGATCCCTGGTAATTGGACTGGCTATAAATAAAAACATGCAAATTCGCGAATATTGCACTCCGCGAAAATAACTCGATATAGAGCATTTCATAGCACGAATTAAAAGGTATGCAAATGTACTCCTACTTCAACACACAGTGAAAATATAAAATTACTGACAATATAACTACGTTATTAGATACACTTCAGAATATGACAAATGTTAGTCGTAAAATGAGATTTTGTATAACTTAAACATACTAGTAAATACTTCAGATGCAACACAATCAGATTAGTGAAAGACGAAAAGTGATTCCTTGTGAAAAGAACTCAGACAGATACAACCGAAAAACAAGGGGCAAAGACACACACACATACAATAAAGAAGGTTGGTTCTACATGACAAGCGTCTAAGTAAAATAACGAAAAATAATATCCGACGAATATCAAGTTTCTCCAAACACCTCATTGACTGATGGCAATAAAACAGGCGACAGAAATGGACAATAACATGACCGAATGATATTACAAGAAATAAAAGACTAAAACAGTGTACATATAAACAAATAATCAGAAAAAAGAACGATAAATGGTCGTGTCAATAACTATTAATGTCTTAAAAATGGCAACAGAGGAAGTGTCTGCTACATTGTTTGTGGATGTTATGGAGGTCTTGAAATAATTAACTTCCAGGAAGTTACTTGCCCATTCAAACGCAGCTGTGAATAGAACTAGACATTTTTGATGAAAAGTGAAATTATTTTGCAAAATCTTAAGAAAATATTCAACAAACGTATGAAAAAATAATTATTGGCGAAAAAATAAAGCTGTTTAGTTTTTAAAGTCCTATGTATTTTCTGCTTTATCGAAACGTTGTAAGATGTATAGTTATAATGTATTGTATGAGACGTCACAACAAGGTGTAGCTTATAGTGGACTATATACTACTTCGAAACATAGTATAGTGTTCAAAGTATTATTCGTGCAGTATGATGACTCGTGTCGACGGTAGCGAACAAAAACGGTCTCGCAACAAGTTATGAAGTACGGTACACTATAGGATGCCTCGAAATAATGACGCAAAACATTTAGACAAATTATGTTCTACAATGAAATATACGTTGTGCACTTTAGATAATGATGCTCGTTCTTTACCCCATGAGAGCCCTCAATATCAAGTCAAATCAATCATGCTAAAAACTTCCACAATCAGATAACAACACTGTCGGACATTCAGAACTTATTAATGAAAATCGTAAAACATTAATGTCTGACCGGATTGGATTGAACCTGACCACAATGAGTAATGGATGATGCGGTTGTATGAACACTCCTTAAAAACAAACACTTCCAACAGAATTCGCAATGGTTGTTTTGACGTTATGTATATTGTCGTATTCCTATATTCGTAAGAGACGCATTACAAGAGAGAACACAGGAGCAGAGTAAGAAACCATTGTCAAAGCATTGTATTGTACTTAGTCTGATATTGTTCATGTCCATTCTCCATTATTTGAACTAAAACTGTTTTCTTTTTATACTTAGAAATAATGAAATATTGCTGATTTGGCTGTTATACATGTAGCACAAAAAAACATCAGAGTCGAACAGTGAACACAGAATAAAATTAAGATATTCCACTATTACAGAACCTAAATTTCATCTCATTTTCAATTATATTCAACCTGTTAATAGTCATCCTCTTTCAGACTTTGAACAAAGATTAGATGGTACTAGTACATTGTATGCTGAACTTTTCGCAAGGTCATGTGTGGACATTGCTCCGGGTAAATGTGTTATGTTGTGTTGTAACTGTTTTCTGTGCTCGGCTAGTTAAGTTGAGTCTTGCCAACCCTGTCCGATTTCCTGACATCTTGTTTGCCTGTACATAATCGTGACACATTTTGTGTTGCTGCACAAAATAAAGGAACATTGAGCATATGTTCAAGGACGGTGTCAGTTAGACTAATTTATTTGACAACCAACGTATATCATTTACATACGACTAGACGAGATCACACCACACCTCCAGAAATCGAAAGATATGTCTAACAACATTCGTGTACTTTTTAAGACCAGCATTTCTTACACGGACCGACAAGATGATAACTACCACCTGTAGAGTTCCTTTAAACTGCACTTTCAATCTGTGCACATAATTAGTAGTGTAGCAAAACCAAGTTGGTATTTCAACGAAACAGCAGTTGCCATCTGTTGATTTTTATCATTTAATTATTTGGAGACTCAAGCACGTAATTAAATTCCCTGTTGAACTTTTTACATGCCTTTCTGTATGATAAAATACATGGAATCTACATGGCAAAGTAATGAAGCAGCAGGGCAAATAAAAGTGCAAAATATATTTAATCTCTAAAACTGAAGCAACACTTTAGTGGCAACTTTTGGCAAGGTTACCTGTGGTAGTCATGTGTATTAAAA
The DNA here is from genome assembly GCA_963678985.1 of Spisula subtruncata. NCBI lineage: Eukaryota > Metazoa > Mollusca > Bivalvia > Venerida > Mactridae > Spisula > Spisula subtruncata. The sequence goes on from OY787678.1 coordinate 16,555,214, forward strand.
GTTAATCTTTATATGTCTATATATGAAACACAATGAAGACATGACGGTTTTCGGTAGTCCACGGACAGAAATTAACAAATGCAACCAAGTAAATTACGTCCTACGACCACAATAAGAAAAAATAACCTAGCTTATTTATGGCATTATGCGACAAAGAAAAAATCCCAAATGTAATCAACTTTTTGTCAATCACAAGCGGAGAGCTTCCGTTTCCAGACATCCGATGTAAGTTTTGAAGCTCATAGACCATTTTTTTCTCTGATTAATTGACCGAGATGTTTGTAATGTGGATGATAGTGACTAATCGGACTAATTAGGTATGTATTGACATAGAGATGGATAATTGTTGTCATGGACGGAAATACAAGAAAATATATTGGTGAAATTACCTCTTCACAATAACGTACATGTACCCTGAAATTATCGTTAATAATATAATAATACACTTTAGATCATTTCTGAAGCACATACTTTGGATTTTTCGAGTTTAAGGTTCGGCGTTCATGTCATAACATCTTATTAAATTAACGTAGTCTGATACTATGGTTACATTGTAATAGTAATAATACACAATGAAACCATTTCTGACGACGACACATTCGAGTCAAATGTTCGGTTTTTATGTCAGAGACGTGAAGCCCAGTTATATCTACATGTGAACATGTTTGATTCACACTTTGAGATAGTCAGCCTAATAAAACATGTTTTACAAAGTTAATTGTGGACCAGTAACACCCTGCTTTCCGAATGATTGACCAATGACAACATTCGGACTATAAGACAGAATATATTAGATGCAATGCAACAAAACGTATCACTACCTCTAACCACTAAGAAGTAAACCTTATTACAGTATGATATACTATGTCTTGGTTTGGCATATTTTTAGATCTACATATAGCTAGTCATACATGTATGTTATGTCCCCCCTGCCTCCCTTTTACCTTTGTGACTTGTTCGGTTCGCTGGGAATAACAATTATAATAAGGTCACTGTGCATGGTGCTTGTAAACTAGGTCAAATCACAGTTATGCTTCGTTCTGTCGCTTTGGTCACCGTTTTGGCATATAAATATGAAACTAGGTCGTCCTGCAACGGGGACTTGGGGAACTAGGTCGGATCTTAGCTTCGTTGCATTCGTTCACTTCGGATCACCGTTATTTTGTTATTTATTTTGGAAATTGGGCCATCCGGCATTTTTGCGGCGGGGTCTTTGCCTTTTATTCATTTCTTGTGTGTTGTGTGTTGTGTGTTGTGTGTGAGCATTGCTCCGTGTTATTCTGTTTATTTTGTCTTTTGACAGTTTTCTGTTTACATCATCGTTAATAGTTTTGATTCTTGGACCCCACAACCACTCAAAATTAAATACTGCTTTTGAGTGCGTTACCTAATAAACTAACGGGACACGCTGCTGCGTTTAGTTCTGGTTAACTATCGTATATCTTTTTGCACCAACAAAACATAACGACCGAATATTAAAAGACATTTGCACGTGTTCGTTTAATACCCCTTGCGTTCAGATTGATGTCGAGATACTAGAACGTCACAATAAATTAAACTAGCACAACACGTCTGATGAATTTATTTAGTCATTACGATTATTTAGTTGTAACAAGAATGTGTATAAAAACGAAATGAGCTAAACATGGGTTTGGATTTATTTGTAGTTGTTTCCATGCTTTTTCTTCTCGAGAATGTTAAATACATTGTAAAAGAAAAACAAAATCAGTTAAATTTCACGGACAATATTTTCTCAGAATCTGCTTTCAAACTAAACTTACAACGAATAAAAAAAGCAACATGGTTGCCGTTTTTTAATATCCGAAAATTAAAATTTTCCTCTGTCTTAAAATTGTGACCAGACGTAAAAATGTTTTATGTGCTCCGTTGCCGAGTTTCAACAATTGAATATAAAAATGTCAAGTACAATTATCCACCATTTCGAGGAAAAACAGATGCCGGAACAAATGTTTAAACATAGAAAATAAACAATGGACCAATGTGTTTAAAACGGGAAGAGGGAAATAGCGAGCATGGAACCCTACCAGATTATATTGTATTCTACGAATTGCAAAAAGAAAAACACCGACTTTTTTAGTACGAATGTATTTTTATTTATTTCCTATAGTGTTATATTATCTAGTAGTTTGACGGTATATATACGTTCGAAGGTCATTGTTAAGTGCCATAAAGCAGTGTCGTATTACGTTAGTAATCTGTAAGAGAAAGATACCAGAAATTTTCTTCAAACATATAAATTTAACCAGGATTACCAACCACAGACACAAATGAAACATATTCAATTAACGACCATTGCATTAGTCCATCAGTCAGTTATTTATCAGTGAATAATGCTAACTAATGTAATTGATTAAAACCTAATGACAAAATAAAACGTCAGACTGGAACCTATTTTGCTTACTTATATGGATGGACCCGTAATAAACTGAATTCATGTTATAAGTTTACGTGGCGCTGAACAGACACAGACCGACACAAACGTGGAAAGCAATATACCCCCTCGTCAAATATAAGGGCATGTTTACCATCAATATGGTGAGCATGCTATGAAAGACTCATTAGGCTGCAAACCATATTTCCCCTTCGTTTGAATACATTTACGTCCCTTCTTGATGCCAATTCGCTTTAACACGAAGGATTCACGCCGCACATTAAAACGTCTACTCGCGATATTGTCCACCATTAAATGCTGTTCCACAGCGAGTTTATTCTGTTACTCTAAAATTCCAGGGAAAGTCTCAACTGTTAAAAGCACCATTTCAGTAACTGCGAGAAAACCCCTACATACGCTTTTAAGGTATTGACATGTGATTAACACTAGAACGTTTAAATTTCCTATCGAGACAACTACCCATTTGTAAATACCGAAACTTTAAGGAAATTAGTATCTAATATTATGAATGAGGTTTGGTTTTCAAAGTGGAGTTATTTTAATATACTCGCTAACGGATTATCAAGAACGTTCATAAAGGTTGTTGTCTTTCTGAAGTTTCTGAAATAACATTTAAAGAGGCGTTTCCTATAACTTTGATCGTTTAAATCGATTCAGGAATATTATACATTACATGAGAATCGTTATTGCTTAAATTCTTCAAATCTTCAACAAAAAGCTTCCACCAAATACCGAGAAAAAAATGAAAATGTATTTCCGGAACAAGCCAAAATAGTCAAAAAGAGTGGTTTCCCTTTGACCACATATTAATAAATCGCTGGAAACGATAAATTATTATTAATGATTCGAATATATATTTGACATAATAGAGACATACATGTATTTGCGCACACCATTTTCTGACAAATTATAACAATTGATGGTGCTTTGTACATTTAGCTCATTTAATGTGATAGTAGAGAAAAATATGCTAGTTATAGGGACTGCCTCTTGAACATTTAGTTTTGTTACTCTGCTCTAACGATATAAATCCTATTAGAACGAATGTTACCAGTGAATTGATTGTTTATAGGAAATCTCGGATGCGCAGACGGTAAATAACAGTTTCTTGACTCTAAATTTATTTCACCCATCTCAGAGCAACCAAATATTCCCTTTCGCTTGGTAAATATTTGTGAATGCTAATTATCTGTCAATATATGTACAAATTAACCAACATTGCTGTTATAGATTGTTCAAAATGTCTCTATATAATTTCATCCTTAGTTGCTATGGAATACGTTTAGGCAAAGATAGTTATGTATAAAGCTTTTGAACTCTCGACGTTCATTTATTCTATTGTTCACATCGGTAGAAACAGTACGATTTGTAATTTTCAGAGTGTCGACTTCCTGAACAGGCTAAATACTTTTAGTCTTAGAAAAAAAATATTCGCGAAAGTGTCATAGTCTTAATTTAGAAATAATTGTTTAACTCCCTCTCGCCAAATGTGTTATATATATATAGCCGCTTCCAAACCCATTTTATATCTAATGAAATGCTCGGTTACCCTCGACAGACAATATTATAAAAAGAAATGATATAATCCTGAAGCTAAATTAAGGAATGTTGATGCAAGGAACAATGAGAAAATCAGTAAACGATCAGGGGGTTGATTCAGCACAAAACAACAACAAAACATATACCATACTAAGCTTCTTTCAGACCCGTAACAGGTTGTTGTGAATCTCATTTCTTAACAATGTTTACACCAAATCACACAAATTTCTCTTTTGTCATTGCATTCTTGACAAAAAGCAACTAGTCTCTCGCGTCGTTTCATCAATCGTACAGCATCACGTGACAGTAGACCAATGACACGTGACAACGCTGATTGAAGTTAAGGATAGACAGACAAAAATCAATTCCCGACATTTAATTTCAAATCCAGCTCAAATAATTAGAAGAACTACTAACACATAGATACATTGCATAAAACGGTCTTATGTCTCGTAAGAAAAGGGTAAATTAGCTTTTTATATCACAAAATCAATGACTAGTAGATTTACTTGATACTTGAACTGTTGATCGTTTCATTTTCGCGCCGAGCATAGTTCGATGTTTCACCTGAACGCTGTGACAAATATCCCTGTTCACTGTTTGCTATCAACCCGTTTATTATTTAATTAAGCCGTACCTTATTATAATCGCTATCGTTAATATAATGCATACAGTTTAGTTTAAATACAATCGGTCAACATTTATGTCATCGCTTTTTGTCTTAGTAGACACACGCCATTACTAAAGGATAGCCTGTCAAAGCGACACAAACCAGTAAGGCGTGTATGTGTATGGGAATTTGGTATAACAATATGTTTCGTGACACACGTTATTAAATCTTTCACATTATGTAGCAGCCGGTAATCACAAGAACACGATATAAGGATAAAAAGTGTGGTGGAAAATGGTTTATGCAAAATTGGTCTTCGTTGTGAACGTCACATACATCACTAGAACGCAAAATCATCACTTTGGAAGTGTGTTCAAAACTGTTATATTCGAAAATGGCGTAGGTGTCGTGATTACACAAATCCAGTTTTTAGCGCAATGCTTAGGGTTTGGATATTGTTGCATTGATATTGACGCATGTTCGCAACATTCTCGTATTTTCAGCTGAAAAATGATCAAATATCAGACAGGGAATGCCACAACCAACACAGTACAAAAATATTGAATATTAAATGCAATTTTTTATTTTAAGATAAATTAAGATTGTAAAGATACATCCAAATACTCTTTTAAAAGTGCTTACTTATATTTAATGCATATAAACACAGGCATATTACGAAGACTAAAAGAAAATATTATTATATACTTTTTACAGACGTCTGATTGTAGGGAATGCGTAGTTGATGCGTATTTGTTGTAAAATAATTTTAGCGGACGCTCTACTAAATGTATATGTCATTTGAACAAATGTAATTGTTACAAATGTTATTCTAAATAAAGATTGATTTTCCTTCGGTCTTCAAAACTTACGAATACTCATTTTGCGATCGTATGAAAGATAATTGCGCCGAATACGACGAGTCGTCTACACGACTAGACTGTAAGTGCAATATGGAACACATTAATTACAGTATGATCGTAAAATTGTCAGTGCCAAATCACCCAAATTACATCTAATGTTGGTTACGTTACGGCTTGGATAACACATGGTCGACATTGATATAGACCCAATGTCTTTTTCCATCAAGCACTGAGCCAAATTATCTTGGAACTTAAGTTAAAGTCTGACACACATTGTCATTTAAAAGAATTATGCATCACTCTTGCCTTTGATGTCATATTCTACTCTTATCTGCTCATAATGATATATCATTTCTCTAACCAACAATAAAAAACCGATGATAACAAATCGGTAAGGTATGGCAGCATCCAGCATAAACAGTACGAAAAGCATAAAACACACACCACGATGAGACAAAACATTACATATCACAGGTATTAATCATTTAAAAATAAACAAGAATGCATGAAACTAAACAGATACAAAACACGCTATGCTACGACATTTTCGAGGTTCTATAAAAAGAGAAAGCTGTGATGTGCATTTTACTTTCTAAAATCTTAAGTCCTAGCATATTGTTTCTCAATCGTGCCACCGCAACACTAAATGTTTTACCCTTGTTGGTCACATCAAAAGGTGTGAAGAAGGCGCCTTAATGGATATCGCCAAAAAAGATAAAGGTGTCTTCAATGTGAGCGACGCCAAAAGGCTAAACGATTTGCCCTAGCCCTAGTTGGCGGTACCACAAGGCTAAACGTTACGCCCTAACGATTGGCATTAAAAGGATACATTTACAAATTGCAAGACATATCCAACCATGATATACGAATTTCCTCGAGTAAAACTTACTTATTATGGACACAACGTTCTCAAGTAAGACATACACGCTCGATGAACTATGAATTGACCGTAATAGCCGCATTGTCTCGCATTCGCTCTCAAGTAATATCGTATATATTCCACACCATCCCGTCCATCTCCCGGGAATCAAATGAAATATGAGAAGTCGCTTCTTCCGCCAAGGAGTGAAAAACGGCTTTCCGTAAAATGAGTTAGGTATATAAGAAAAGGAAAAAAGCGTCTTGTGGTATCTTCATAACATAATGGTATTACAATACATCATGTTGAGTATCCCTGTGCGTGTCTACAATGTTTCGCTATCTAAACGAATATTGCGGACTATGAAATAGCGAACGCTTGTTCACGTCGTTCGGTGGTATATGTACATGGACCTATGACTTTGTTGACTGCAAAAGTAAACATTCCAATGTCATTCTTTACAAAACCCCAAATAAAACATGACTGAATTAATACGCAATACTTGTAATCAAGAATAGGCTAATATGCCTATTATCCGAATTAAGTGTTATTGATGTTGTTATTACTCAGGGTTGTAAGAGCCATGAATGTTCACATGGTGTATAAAGCACCAAATTTGGCACAGTTGCTCTATAAGTCAGTCTGATGAAAAAAATCCAAAGAGACAATCATGAGAGGCCCTGTCTCCTGCCCAAATGAGGCCCCGAAGGGGTATGAGAATCTCCACCTACCCGTCAGTATAAATACATGATTATTTTCCTGATTGTGAAGCAAAACACATTGAGTCATAATATATAAAGTGATTAATGTGAGTGCTTGAAATCTGCAGCTTTTTGTAATGATAAAACTTGGAATAGAGGCCCCATTGGTGGTTTTAACACAAAATGAGGCCCGAATTCGGGAAAAATAAAATAAGAGCATATGGATGTTCACATCATGTTCATAAATCACAAAACATAGCATAGTTGCACTTCAAGTCGACCACCTATATAAAAACCCATTAAACATGTATGTGAGGCCCCGTGTTTTGTACAAATGAGGCCCCAAATGTGTACTTGATTTCACAAATTCATCTGTATATAATATACACATTATTATTTATCGATTGTTACGCAAATAATCAAATAACTGTGTTGTACATTATGTTGAATTGGTTATCATAATTAATTTTACAATCTTAATTAATAATGCAATATGACAGTGAGGCCCCGCAAGTGGTGTTAACCACCTACTAGACTCACCATCACACTACACAGTCGTATATTATATAGAAATGCAACAAATGTTGATAATTAACGATAAAGATTGAGTTACATGGTAAGTACAGTGTATAAACAATCTGCATTATATAGTTAACTATTTCATATAATACAAACGAGGCCATAATAGGGTAAATTTCGATCAGAAAATCACAGAATGAAGTAATTATCTTTCAAAGATCGAACGGTTAATTGGTATTATTTTCTCTCCATTTAAGCAAGCTCATATACACAGTGCATTTGATTATAGGCATATCAGCTGTACTATGACTAATAACTGTCATTTTTTTATTTGATGCCCTGTCGTGGGTTAAAGAATGTGTATATATATACTATATATACTATGAATTGATAAACATAACTTGAGGTCATTATAAGTTAAATTTAAGTGTGAAAATGGTGCCGATTACTATATTTTGAATGTTTTCTTACCGAGAACAAATGTTTTCATGACCTAATACATTATAATGATTTCTTTACATGTTTTTTCTATCAATTAATCCGCATCAACACCTTCAGAACATTAATTTAAGATACATATACTGTGGAAATCGACTTTTTTAAAGAATTTATTGAGGCCCGTAATAAGGGATTCATTTCTTTTTTATGCATGTACATGTACTTATTCTGTATAAGCTCGGTTTTGGCCCTCACCATTATCATGATAAGTCAATGAGAGACTGCAAAAACATGCAGTTATCAAACTGTGGTCGATGGGGAACGGTGGTATAGAGGTAGGGCGCGCGCTTCAGAACCCTGAAGTCTTCGGTTCAACCGTCATCTGGACCACTGGTTAATTTCTATGAGCAAGAAATATCCACATGCTATACTCAACCAATGTGTACATTTGTACCCGTGAGGGTTGTGTTGAGTCCTGGACACCGCAGATAGATGTTGGCTTCCACACCCACAGGACGGGTTTCATAAGGTAATTCAATGACCAGTGAAAGCTTAAAAATGTCCAAGGGTGGTTAAATAGCTGAACTATGTGGTGTTAAAGCATCAAACCAAGCCATTGTTATAGACTGATGTACACAACTAATCCGATACATTATTTCAGGTTGGTCTTTATTTTTATTTCAATTACTGTTAAAATGTTGTATTCATTTAAGCTGATGTCGACCCTGGTCATTTGAGGTACTAAATACTGCCAACCATGGTCATTTAATGTACTTAGATACAGTTAACGCCACAAAGTACAACCATACCAAGACATTTTGTGTACCCGTAATGTCCATTACGTCAATTCCAGATCGTAAAGTAACTCACGACAGGCCGTTCAGATCTGATGTGGTAAACTGAAGTCCTATGACGTGATTTGATTGTTCAAGCTACAGCTTTGTCTGGCCCAATAAAATACTTGCATTCACCAATTTCACTGGTACGTGTTCTAAAAACCGTATGGGTATTCCATGACATAATGCAGTCCTTTCAGGTCCTATTGGTAACTTACTTCTATCAAGTTCGACCATCTCTGACCTGCTAGAGAGCAAAGCAGACAGTAGAAGCTACTAGTATACTAGCTCCTTTGAAGTAATCACCACCCTCTTATTCAACCATTTCTAATGGATACCAGTGTGTGAATTGATACATGTGAGGGCAGAGGGCAGTGGGCATCAATGATGGACACACACTAATGATAATTAGTCTCAACACGGAGACTCGAACGCATGTTGCCTTAGGTTAATGATCAGGGTAAGTTAAAATGGCCGTTAAAACGTTGTCCTATGGTTGGACTGCTGAAAGCGGCCAATGAAAGCTGATATCTTAATGTTTTACTGTACTAGGCACACCCATGCCTCTTGAGGTACCTCAAATGTTTGGCACATTTATTTCATACTCTGGCTCTAGGGGTAACCTTTCACTCATCGACACATATATTTCAGGTTCCATTGGGTATTTAAAACTTCCAGTCATATATTTTCTTGTCTACGCTAGGAACCTAATATTAATTGTCACAGTAAGGCCATACCAAACCATTTCTTCGTTTAGCGTCCGAGGACAGATAGGTTTGAGCATCTCGGGAAGAAAAAGAACCAACAAACAGTGTAACATTTTATATCTTCAAAATCCATTGAGATATGGCTTTCATACTTATCATATCAAGATGTCACCCTACCCCTACACAGCAGTAGGTTTCACACAAACAATTTTTCAGTTTGAACGATATATTTGTTAGCCGTATAATAATGAGCAAATAAGTCGTTATGTCTTTTTAGGAGTGTTTTGTTCTTGTCTCAGGATAGCTAGATAGGTTTTCGAACTTAGGACGAACGCTAAACGAAGAAACAATTTGGTATGTCCTAACTCTGAATTCAATGGGGGACAAGCCTTATTAGCCACCTATTCAATTTGGCACATCTACATCTGGCTAATGGGGTTGGTAAACATGCCCTGTTAAATCAGTCCTAGCTCTAAGAGCAAACGTTAGGGCCTCATGTACAGATATTCTGGGTTCGTGTAATGACAAATAATGCATTAGTAGGTACACAGCCAATGTAAAACTTCATGGCATTTTGTGGTACCGGGGTACATGACACTACTTCAGTTATTCATGGCCATGGAATACATGTTACCTCATAAATACTTAACCATGTACTGCGAAGCCATGGTTCCATGGAGTATCTGTAAAGAAGGGTCATTCTTGGCCCTAAAAATACAACCATTCCTTGTGGGGTACCGACCTCTAGTAAACAACTTCATCTACATATACTTTTAAACACAAATACAATCATTAGGAAGAGCAATGCTAGTGCTAAATGCTGTTTTAAAGTATGCGCGATACAAACATCTATTACAAAACATAACAACATAACCAAGCAAATATTGAACTAATATTAATATACATTCACATTCACTATACAACACAATATTATGTTTTATCTCATCGATTTGTGCAATGAATATTCGGTGTTAACATGCATGCTACCTGTTAACATCGATTATTAATATTATGAATATTGTTAGCAATCTTTTATTGACTTTGCTGAAGTATATGCTATTTTCTCGCTTATGGGCTTAAGTGAAGTTTAAACCACATGTGGGCCTCATATCCACAGTTACTATTTAAAATATGGTAAAGCTTATATACCAACATTCAACATAGTTATATATTTCTGTAACAGATACTTTGATTAAATCTATAAGTAAATATAAATATTTTATTATCCTTTCTCTACATATGAATTTAATGTATTTATTTTCAAAATAGATTTAACCCTTTATTTGGCCTCAATTCACTAAAAGTAATCAAATATAAGTGATTTACTGTATATTTATATAAATTTATTATGATTTACGATTGGTATAAAATATATCTTGTATTTGAGTATTGAATCAATGTACTGAATTATTTTCTATTGTGTCTTATATTAAGTATTGTGTTTAGTTTGTACCCCTAATGGGGCCTCATTTTCACATTGGAACTATTATCAAAGTATCAATATGGTAAATTTTCATATACAACAAAATATAAATCACTTTTACAAATCATTTGTTGCACATTTTAGAGACATTTATATGTCTTACAGATTGCATCGTGAACATATTAAATTCATCCACTTTTTCATAATTGAAAAATGTCCTTTTAAGGGCCTCAATCAATAAATTAGTTGTATTTTAAATGAATTAAATTATATCATAGGCATCACTGGGTCAACTGGGCTGCATTTCATTGTTGTCTTTTTCAACTTTTCATATACTGAAACTAAGTATACAAACATGTTTTTAGTTCTATGAAAATTTTCAAAAATACCCCTTTCGGGCCTCATATTTGCAATAAAACATGTATAATAGTGGAATTTATAATACATTATATCATACATGTACTTGATTTAGACATTCCAATTCAAATTTTGGTGATTTTTATATTGTTTAAAAAATTTCAGCGTTTTCATATTTTTAGTGTGCAGAGCAATTAAATTTGATGGACCCTAATTGGGGCCTCATATATGCGAAGTAAGGGGCTAAACAGCTTGTCTCTTTCACTTTTCTGGAAGCCAATATATTAATTGTTATTTTGTGAAAGTTTGGTGCTTTATACACCTTGTGAACAAAATGACCATTTTTTGGTTCTTACAACCCTGAGTATATGTGGCCATTCAGTAAGATCCCTGGTAATTGGACTCGCTATAAATAAAGACATGCCAATTCGCGAATATTGCACTCCGCGAAAATAACTCGATATTGAGCATTTCATAGGACGAATTAAAAGGTATTAAAATGAATGTACTTTTACTTCAACACACAATGAAAATATGAAATTACTGATAAAATAACTGCATTATTAGATACACTTCAGAATATGATAAATGTTAATCGTAAAATGAGATTTTGTTTAACTTAAACATACTAGTAAATCCTTCAACTGCAACATTAAGCAGATTAGTGAAAGATGCAAGTGATTATATAAACAAACTCTGACAGACTCAATCGAAACACTAGGGCAAAAAGCTCTACATGACAAAAGCCAAAGTAAAATTTAAGAAAAATAATACCCGACGAATATCAAAGTTTCTCCAAACACCTTATTGACTGATGGCCATAAAACAGGCGACAGAAATGGACAATGACATGACCGAATCACATTACAAGAAATAAAAGACTAAAACAGTGTACACATAAACAAATAATCAGAGAAAAGAACGATAAATGGTCGTGTCAATAACTATTAATGTCTTAGAAATGACAACAGAGGAAGTGTCTGCTACATTGTATGTGGATGTTATGGAGGTCTGGAAATAATTAACTACCAGGAACTTACTTGCCCATTCACACGCAGCTGCGAGTAGAACTGGACCAGTATTCACAACCGTCTAAAGAATTTTCTTAAAGCAAATTACTGAGACGAACAATAGTTTTTTTTAACAGTAAGATTGTTTTGTAAAAATCTTAAGAAAAGTATTCAACAAAGGTAAAAAAAATAATTATTGGCGAAGAAATAAAGCTGTTTAGTTTGTAAAGTCCTTTGTATTTCCTGCTTTATCGAAATGTTGTAAGATGTATAATGTATTGTATGAGACGTCATAACAAGGTATAGCTTATAGTGGACTATATACTACCCCGAAACATAGTAAAGTGTTCAAAGTATTATTCATGCTGTATGATGACTCGATTTGATGGTAGCGTACAAAAACCTATATGCTGTCTCGCAACAATGTATTAAGTACGATGCACTATTGGATGCATTGAAACCATGTATGACGCAAACCAGTTAAACAATTTATGTCCTACAATGAAATAATACATTGTACACTTTAGATAATGAATGTTTAACTTAGTTCTTTTACCCAAGAGAGCCCTCAATATCAAGTCAAATCAATCATGCTAAAATCATCCACAATCAGATAACAACCACTGTCGGACATTCAGTATTTATTAATGAAAATCGTAAAGCATTAATGTCTGACCGGAGTGGATTGGATCTGACCACAATGAGTAATGGACGATGCGATTGATTGAACAATCCTTAAGTACAAACATTTCCAACAGAATTCGCAATGGTTGTTTTAACGTTATGTATATCTTCTTATTTCTATATTCGTAAAAATGGCTGATTGCTAGAGAGTACACAGGCGCAGAGTAAGAAAGCATTGTCAAAGCATTGTATTGTACTAAGTCTTATATTGTTCTTGTCCATTCTCCATTATTTACACTAACACTTGTTTTTTCATTGTATCAGTCAACATAATTCTACTATGTTATCGTGTATAAATGTTATTTCATGAATACTTGTTTGTTTTGTGATTAGGTGCTTAAGTTAAAAATAATGAAATATTGCTGCTTTGACTGTTATGTCACATAAAATAACGAAACATCAGGAAGGTATCACTCTTATAAAAGTGCCGGACACCGAACACAGAAATACAAGTAACACAATCCACTTCAATTTTATCTCATTCTCAAATATATTCAACTTGTTAAAAGACATCCTCTTTCAGACTTCTGTGCTCGACAGGTTAAGTTTGTTGCTGCATTCCCTATCCAACCTCCTCATATTGTTTGCCTGTACATTATGGTGACACATTATGTGTCGCTGCACAATGTAACAGAATATCGAGCAAATGTTCCAGGACGGTGTCTGTAAGACTTATTTATTTGACAACTGACGTATTTCATTTACATACGACTAGACGATATACATGCAATGCTTTTATTTCTGCATTCATATATTGCCGGATCAGCAACTTTTAAACTACCTCTACAAATCGATGGATGTAAGTCAATAAACAAAGCTGCACGATTCTAGTACATGTAATTGAAGTATCAAAATATCTGACGATTAACTCTTTACTCAATGAAATCCTCTATTAACCGAAAAAATGCAAGGGTATTTTGCTCAACATAATAGGGGATTAAATAGCCAGCGAAGTACCTATACCAATAATGTCCACGTGCGTATCTTCGTCGAGTCTCTGCAGGTACTAATGCTTTCAGAAAAAGTTATTTCCGGTCAAAAATTTCAGGCAGTTTTCCGAGGTGAATGGTCCTTTGAAAATAGAAAATAGTAATCTGTAAACGGTTGCCCCTATCATTTTCTTTCGAATTTTAACCATCTTTAAAAATATTCAATAAATAAAACAAACTATTTTTAAAAAAACAAAGGGAAGTAAGAAATACGCTAATGTACTTGATACACAGCGCCAATACAAGACGTGATGTCATGACGTCACAAATCACAGGAAATGACGTCATACCAAAAGTACGCCAAAAAGACTCATGACGTTACGTTGCAATGCATAACAAATCAGTATAATTATAGGAAAAACTCCAGGTTAGGTATACCTACATTTATTCCAAACATAAACCACAGATACATAGCCAATCTAAACTTTTGTCAAATTATTATTTCTGGTCTTAAATTTAAAGAGGAAAAGTGATCAGTTGCTGATCAATAACTATCTTTGTGTATTTTATAACATCTTAATTCAACTCATATTTAGTCAGTTTTTATCTGAAACATAGCTTAGCAGATATCCAATGTGTATTTAATCCCTCATTTAGGCGGTGCCTTAGTTCATATTATCCCTATCGGCTGCTGGTAACAAGTGTTTGAAAGTATTCGAACCTATACTGAACGATGCCAAGGCCTATAAAGTAAACCTCATTCGAACCCCCCTCCCAACATAAGTCTGCGTAAGTAACATTTATCACATCGCCCAAATAACCGATATATATGTATGTACTTTTTAAGACCACCATTTCTTTCAGGGACTGACAAGTTGATATGGACCATGTTCAGATTTTTTATTTTGCTTTACAATACGCATTCAATCCGTGAACATAATTAGTAGTGTAGCAAACCATGTTAGTATTTTCACGGAACAGAAGTTGCCATCTCTTGATTCCTATCATTTAATTATGTGGAGACTGAACACGTAATGAAATTCCCTGTTGAACTTTTTACTTGCCTTTTGGCGTAGTAAAATACATGGAATCTAAATGGAAAAATAATTAAGCAGCTGGGCAAATAAAAGTGCAAAAAATATTATCCAATCTCAAAAGCTGAAGCAAATTGGCCATGGCAATATTCATTATAACGAAATTGAAAATTGGCGAAATACATGTGACCATTATCTAATGTTTTGTAACGAAAGCTGAAGAAAATAAGAGATTGCAAAGACAACATAGCAAGTTCAAGAAATGAATCTCAGCAAGTAATGGTATTCAGCAATTTGTTACGAAACTTAAAACTGTTATTCATTATCCAATCTCGAAAATTGAAGCAAAGTGATGATGACAATATTCATTGTAACGAAAATGAAACAAGGCGAAATAAAAGTGGCCATTATCTAGTGTTTGCAAAAGCAATATACCTTGTTAAGACATACAGCTCAGCACGTGATGACATTCAACAATTTGTTACGAAACTTTTAACCTAATCTCGAAAACTGAAGCTAAAAGGCCATGCCAATATTCATTGTGACGAAAATGAAACTAGGCGTAAAAATGCGATTATCCAGTGTTTTGTAACGAAAGCTGAAGAAAATAAGAGATTGCGAAGACAATATATCAAGTTTAGTAAATAACGGTATTCAGTAATTTGTTACGAAACATTTATTCATGATCCAATTTCGAAAACTGAAGTTAAATGGCCATGAAAATATGCATTGTAACAAAAATGAAACTGGGCGATATTAAAGCGGCCATTATCTAGTGTTTTGTAACGAAAGCTGAAGAAAATAAGAGATTGCAAAGAAAATATACATTGTTTAAGAAATGAAGTTGGCCATATAAATGTATTCAGCTAGAAAATTAACCATGACGATGGCAATTTTACTTGTTTCGAAAATAAAATTTTGCAACATTCAAGATTGTTTTACGCAAATAAGACCGGGTGTACATGGCAATGGCCACTTTCTTGAAACAAATCATACATACTTCCTTATCTACTAATGGTGTATAAATGGTTTCTTTAAGCAGACTTTTCTACATTAATAAGTATATTCTGAACAGATATTAAATGATGGAACGCATTTACAACCCAAGGAAATATCTGTCTTCTAAAACTAGATAATACTTTGTCTAGCATTTAGAAGAAGCTCCGCTAAGTAATGTTCAATACCATAGGCAGTTATAGATGAAATGCATAAGTCACAAGTTAATGAACTGAACTTCAAAAACGAAAGTTTTTTGTGTATTTGATTGCAATCGTATGGCGCTACACCATATTTTCAGGAAATAGGATTTATATTTCTAGAGAAATGCAATTGTGTATCTCAGACAATACATTGGAGTATCGTACCATACAGCTTCTGTTACATACATGTATATAGATAAAACAAAAATGCAATCCGCTTAAAAGCATGCACTCGTGCAATAAAGTTTCCCAATAAATATTCTTCTACCAAAATATGATCGATTAAATTGTTCCGAAAAATGCATACGCAATCAAACACAGACAACACAAAAGTCATAAAAACTTACCATCTACTCGCGTCCATTCTTAATCAATGTCCAGCCACACTGTAAGAATACCATTCCTTAACAAAGATATCCGTTACGTCTTAAGAGGAAGGAACCTCTCTTGGTGAGTCAGAACATGTTCACATAGTCGATATTCCAATATTTACTAATCAAGTACTTTGTATGTGAAAATTCTGCTGTTGGTTATCGGAATTTCTGAAAGCCAGACGACTCGATGTCACGTGACCACTTCGATGATTTCCGGGATGAAATTCAATACGCCCGCCTACAATGTGTATACAAAGTGGCGCTTTCGTCGACTTGTTGGACGAAAATCATCACATGAAATAATCACGAGAATATCATGGTAGCACCGCTCATACTATTCATGCTTGCTTACACATACAAGAGGAAGTCAGTAAAGTGTTCCAAGGCCAGAACGTTGTAGATGAAATGTTAATTGAACTAGAAAATCCTGGAAGCATCACTCAAACTGTTCATGCTTACGCTTCAGGAATGCCACCAAATTTGTAAGTCAGACAAATATTTCAAGGTCAGAACGTTGTCAATGAATTGTTTTATTGGCCAAGAAAAGCCTGGAAGCAACGCTAAAACTGCTCATGCTTACACACACAAGAGGATGTCAGGGAAGTGTTTCAAGCCCAAATAATTGTTAATTGAACGAGAAAATTCTGGGAGCATCACTCCAACTGCTCATGATTAAACGTACAAGAGTACCGAGAAATTAGTAAGTAAGAGAAATATTTCAAGGCCAGAACGTTGTCGATGAATTGTTTATTTGAACGAGAAAATCGTGGAAGCAGCACACAAATTGCTCATGCTTAATTAAGCATACAAGAGCAACACCCAAATGTGTAAGTCAGGAAAATGTTTTAAGGTTATGACGTTTTAATGAATTGTTTAATGAATTCAGTGAACTCCTAAAAAGTAAAAATGGCAAATTACAGACCATGGAATTCGTTCACTAAATGTCGTCAACAAATGTTTGAGACCATTTCATTAAATTTAATTTTATTCCATATTCTGCTTTGCTCACTGGACCAAATGAACTCCAATATCAGTAACTGTTTGTCGGGTCAGAGAATGGTCTGTGATTGCTGTTTGCTTATATGCTGGGATGTGTGAATACTTAAAAGTGGAATGGAAACCTTTTTAAACCTTGTCTCAAATGTTGCACCTATGTTCGATTTACGGGAAAACATGATCGAAGAATATGTATTTTACACTATCGTGTCCTTAAATATATAGTTTCTCTTCTTGCTCTTCTTACATATATGTCATTGCGTCATGCTTTCATTTCTTAGAACCTGTAATTGTGGTCTTCTGGTATGAGGGCGTTACACAGCAGGAAACATTATTTTACGCTGTCCCGGAATTGAGATATCTTGTGCTCCTTACCAAGCTTAACTTTGAAGTGAATAGGCGGCTTATCTCTTTCAGACACACACGCATGCATATTTTGTACATGTAAACAGTTTAGTTTGGTGTTGATTTGTGGTACGCGCTTGAATCGTATGATAGTCCATATGAATCGTTATTGGCTCTATTATTGCTCCGGATAAATTTGACAGACCTAAGTTGGAGGAAGTTGCTGTATTCTCGTTAGCAGTTCCGCGTCAGTTTTGTTCATTGTTGTAGTCGTCATTGCGACTGATACTTGCAACATATGCTTTAACATGTTCTGTATTTTGGGTTGAACTGCAGCAATGTGCATTTATTGCATTATGTTGTTTTGTTAAAAATGTGTATATTTGATAAGATTTGGCCATAAAACACTTTGAAAGAGTTTGTCTTTGTTCGAAGATAATGTTCGTGTCATGTTTTTACAATCCATTAAACTATCGAGAAAATTCAAGCAAAAATCTTTACTCGAGTAGCTGTCTCCCAATTCACTACTTCTTCTCCAAACCTCTTAGCGTCTGGTCACATGGGTCCGCCACAATAATTAATCGTTGTTAAATTACGAATGCTCTGAATAATACGTTTTTATGAAGTGTTACGATTATAAAGCTTTGAACCATCTTCGATGACTTGATTGTTAACACCCATGTCTCGGGTATTCATTCACAGATTACCATCGACAAACTAAAAGATGATGACAAAAAGGACAAAGGAAGAAAAAGCATTCAACAAAAACACCACCATACGAAAAGGTAAAAAAAGGAACGAGATGCACAGAAAGATGTTTCCCGCCACTCATTGTAAGGTTAGACTATTACATTTTGACTACCTTAAAATATGAAAACTTAATAAGCATGATTAAAGAAATGGCCTTTAAAGGAATGCCACAGTTTTCACCATGTACATCGTTTAAAATGACAATTTAATTAATTTAGAATGGAATGGAAATTGGCAACTACTCTGTAACTATCATTTAAACAATTCCAAAGCAGTTTTCTCCCTTAGATACAAATAAAAAGCATGCATATTGGCCTTCGCATATACTAATCGGTTTCTCCTAATTCGCATTTCAAAGCACTAGTGCATGCATTTGAAAATGTCAATGAGTGACATATCGCTGGCTTAGAATGAGAAAGTCGAAAGTTCAAAATCGATATTTTGAGAAAGCAAGCACAAATTTCCGTACATTACTCTTTACTTTTGGTATAACACCTGAACGCGTTGTTTCAACTTCAGCTTGTTCAACATGACTAGTTACGGTTTTCATGAAAATAGTCTTATAAGATATGCCATGTGTTCATTGTTCTTCTGTTCATGCATTTCTATGCATAAAACTTGAATTATAAGGAAATAGCATATATTTACTACTCGCTCTAATTGTGTGTTTTGCAAAACAGACCCTACCTTTGTTCTGTGTTCGTTGCGTATAAAGACATATAATTGTATATTGTTTTTATTTGTTAGGCATTCGGTTTCTCTTGTATTTCTTTCTTTTGGCTTGGTGAAGTTTGTTTGAAATCAGTTTCACTTTCTCTACTGTGTTATCTATTTCGTACAGTATGTGATGTTAGTAATAATTTCTTTTTTGTAATGTATTTGTGAAATTGGACCAATCTGCATTTTTGCGGCGGGGATTTGGCATTTTAAGCATTTCTTTGGGACTTACGTGTAGTTTGGTTGGGATGTAGCTGCTTTCTGTGCTCGGCTGGTTAAGTTGAGTGCTGCTTTCCCGCTCCAATTTCCTAATAGCTTTGTTGCACATATGATGTGCTCATGTCATCTTAATGTTAGTGTTTTAATGTATTGTGAAATGTACTTCGGTTGGTGTTAGTACATATTACATCAGTCCGTAGTAATGTCTCACCAACGTAAGGACCGAACACTACTCCAGTCCCTGAAACAAAACCTACTGAGGAAACAGATATCGTATTCTCTCATATAAAACATCACTTCACCATTTAAAAAACCAAAATCAATACAATGATAGGTGCACATAACTTTTATGTTTATTTGCTATCCGTTGGGTCGGTGAGGCTCAGCAAATCATCCCTGACAGCAAAAACAAACAGCATCAAGTTTGCAAAGGTATTTTATTGAAGCGCAAAGTACAACAAACTCGCAAAAGTGTCATGAAGTCAACAAATAGATATACAAAATGTACATATAATAAAACTATGTTAATTGATAAGCTTATACATATACAGTTTTAAAACATGAGGCGGAACGTTCGGGCTGTACATGTGATGTTTGATCACCACTGGGATTCGTTTCTGTCGGCAGACTCTTTATGGTGTTTGTGTTTAACCAAGATGGCAGATTGTCGGAGTTGGGAGTTCTGTTTCGTAACTCTTCAGTCTCCTTGTTGTGCGTTTTCTTTTGTTTCTGAGTGTGCTTTATTATTTCTTTCGTAGTGTATTTTTTTCAACTTTGTGTTACCTTCCTTGTTTGATTTGCTCCTATCACTTTTCTGTATTGCATTTATGTTCAGTTTGTAGAATCAAGTGATCAAATGATTTGAAATGAATGACATTCGCACTCAAAACATTTGCGATTTCGTTCGCTAACGGTGAGTTTTTTTCATGATTATTGCGATCGTTAGCAGACGGTATCGTAATTGTTTTGAGTGCAAACATTATTCATTTGATCACGTGATGCTACACACTGATGTTTAAAGTCACATTAAACCTTAAACTGCTATTTTGATAAGCTATAACATGGCAATCTCTCTGCAGATACATGTACTATGATGTAGTAAATTTTTACGTAGTTAACAAACCCACATGTTGTTTGATATAAAACGACGATGAAAACATTAGTAAAGAAGAAAACTGTCGTATTCAAAATAATATAAAATACACATTTTCACCGCGATATTGATCCAGATATACATATATATCTCCAGTTCTGTCAAAGAATTGTTCTCGTTTCACATCGCTCTGATGGAACTTAAAACCGATGCAATGTGCGACGAAACTAAGTATAAGCGCTACGACGGATTTCAGGTCCGTTAGGTCGATGTGGAAATAGTTCAAATGGAAATGAAATACTGTGCATCGGGATTACTATCGTGTACATGTAGCGAAATGGTAAACATTCAGTCTCTCTTGGACCTTTCCACATGGTGTATAACAATAGGGTTTGGAACCCGGCTATCACCTGCTTCACGAAACATCCCAGTCGAAAAGGACCTTTGATTATATATTATAAATAAAAACACACACACGCACATCGGCACATGGCTTTAACAGTTTAAATGTCGTAATTTGATTTAGTAATATAACAGAACGAATAAAATGTTTACATTCTTTCAAAAATGTTATAATGAAGGTGTGTGTCTGCTATATGTTTCAAATCACATTTAACTTTGTTTTGTCTTCATATTTTTTATAATGTTGTTTTGTTTAAACGACAATGCAATTAAATATCGACAATGTTTAGCTATTTGTGTAACTATTGTCGCATACGATTACAGAGCTAATATTCATGACGGGATATTAAGTGTGTAGAGCTTTATTCTAGCAGTCATCAATGTCAAAATAATTACTTGCATCGTTTTAGTATGATACTAGACTACCTTAATTTCAAATTAAAACTTTGGATTGGTTCCGTGTGCTTTGATTCAATCGTCGAAAAATAGACGGTTCTTATAGTTTCATAGGGTGTTCTAGAACACTTTCGTATGAAAATGGACAGTTTGCATGTCCAATAAATCACAGAGAGAGTTTCTGTTAAAACTGAAGCGAAAAATGATCTAATGGATATGAAAGCATAATTGTTTTTCAGTTTTTGAAACTTTCTAAAAATATATGTTCCGATATAGCTCTATACACTTTAATTTTTAAACATACAAAATTACAATAAATCAAGACAATACAGTCTTTGAATATGCATAATTTGTTTTCAGTGTTTTTGCTTGCAGCCTCCCAAGACCGATATTCAATCAATTCGTGTACATGGCAATTAAAAATGACCCCTATGTGTTGAAGACAATGTTTAATATTTAACGAAAATAAAGCAACGAGAATAACATTTAGCAATAAACATGAAATGAAAATGTTTCTCTTACCAAAAATAACGTTTTAATATGCGAAATTATTTACCTGAATCTTTTGAATATTCGTGTGATTTCAAATCACTGGCTTAGAAAAAGAAGGTCGTGATTACTACTTACGACCTTATTAGACTCATACATATTTAAAATCTGCTTGTTCTCTTGTTTTTTCAATATATTAGGCTCTAAGCCAGCCAAATGTGTATCAAAAGAATGTTATTATAACAAACATGTCAGGACGACGGAATATTCATAAGAACCAAGTAAATCATATCGAACAATAAATAATCTAATATAACTGCTTGATACTTGCAAAATATAATATAAACACACCTGGACGGACTTGACCTTCAATTAACAGAACGAATATAATTACTAGATTAGATGAAAAACAACGAACAGAAATGGCTCCAAAATATTTAGATCTACTTATGATTAATGTGCTTTTGTTGAAATATGTATGAATTTCTACAGCTATCCACGAAATCATCGGATAGCAGTCCATATACCAGTTATCTGAAAATTTAATGGAAACTTCTGATGACCAATAAATTGTAGAATTATTTCAAAAACACTTACAAAAACTAAAACAAACTAAAATTCGGTTTCGCTGACGATGATTTAGAAACTATATCATAATATATCGTGTGTGATTTAGACATTAGTATTTAAAACTCATTAAATATAATCAAGGTACATGTATACCTTTTTTATTTGAATTTGTATAGAGCGTCAAAGACAATCCGTAGGAATCTCAAAATAGTTTTTCCTGATAAATGGTATATCTTAAAATAGTTTAAAAAACAATGTAAAAAACTGATGGAAGATATAAATGGTGTTCGTTGCAAATAACTTTTCAATTTGGTCATTTTTCTTAGTTGGTATTTTATCACATGGTTATATATAACGTCTTCATTATGGACAATACCGAAATAAATATTACCATGGACAATGATAGAAAATGCACAATTATAGATAATGAATGTGTTGACATAAATAAGTTAATGGGGTCCTCTTCGTCGTCGTGTTTGTGCTCAAATCGTGTCGTTCCAATTTTACCGTAGGTAACTGAAAGAAGAAAAAAGAAGGTTGATAATATCTCACACGTTTTATCCATCTCAAAGTGCATGGATATTAACCTTAAGGTCAGGGATAACCCATATAAGTGCACTCACTTATTATCAAAGGTGTAATGTGTTTTTGTTGAAGGAACAGCAAGTAGAGGAGACAGTGGGATAATACAAGGTATCCGGACGCGCTGCGTTAGCTTGTTCCGATGATACACCTCGGGTCTTTAACGTTCCCGACGTACAGCACTGATATCAGGCGAAACTACATCTGGGTTGCTAACCACTTCATCTCTAGTTGGATGGGCAACACAAAAAAGCGCTTCAGAAATGACCAAGTTCCCCGGCCGAGGATCGAACCAGGGACCTGTCGACCAGTATACAACCCTGCCACCCTCTTATATATAGCTTTTTGGTCGGTTGTTATTAACCTAAAATCATATTTACGTTCTGACGACAAAACAGTGAAGAAACACGTAATTAAACATATTAAGCCGTTATCCAGGAAAACCGGACATAATGACATAATATCGCAATTATGTGATAAGATAAAGAAAAATAGTCTAAATTGAGATCAAATGCATGTTGATTGATTTATTCTAGGTTATTGGATTGTATAGAACTATTTCTTAGATTTAATTTTTCTCATAAATAATGATAAAATGGCTTCTGTCGTTGCTATAGTGACCAAGTCCCGGTAAGTACCCATAATAAGAGAACAAGGCGGTGGTTAAAGGGTTAAAGTTTCATAAAGATATACAATTGTGACCTCAAATGACCAAACACTGTTTTCTACGATTTGTCTTAGTGACAACCATGTTTCTGACCCCGGATGACCCCAAACACCATGCCAAAAAAACTGGCGACTCAACAATACCTCCCTATGACCCGACAAGACTCAATATGCAATTAGTGACTTTTAGTGATTGAACAAGAATTTTTAGGAGTTGTCTTAGTGCCTTTGTTTAAGAAATCGGAAGACCCTGATATGATGTTAAAATGGTGACCTCTAGTGACATATATTTCAACGAATAGATTATGCAGTTTTTTTACTGACTGAATGAGTAGTTGCGCACTTAAGGATATCCGGGTCTAATAAAGAATCTCCTCTTGAAGAGTTCTCAATTTCAGTAATTTATGACAAATTGACTGATTTCCTGTAGGTCGAGGGTTCAACCCCCACTAGAGCCAAAATATTTTTTTTCTTTTTTATTTAATTTTTAGTTATAAGACAATGTTTTGGCTTCGTAACATCACTTTATAGTGTAATTTGGAGAAAAATATTTTTTTTCTATTTTTTTCTTTATTTTTTTAGGAATTAATATGTGGTAAACAGATGAAAATCGGGTTACTAAGGATTTCTGAAATGTATATTTTCAAAACCGCGGGGTAAAACCTTTTAAAATTGTGTTAAAACATTACACACACATTGAAGTTATTTTTGAAAAAAATTCAATGGTGCCAATTGTTTAGATCATATTTTATTACCATTTATCTATAGGGTACTTATTGGCAATATGCAAAAAATGCCTTAATTTCGAGGAGGGTGGGGTTACATTTTTATTTTTATCTACTTCATTATTAGACCAAACATCATTTTTACACTTTTGATTGAAGAAATAATCATTATCATTAGATTTAAATACACTTTTGTTTTTATTGTGTTATCTGTTGGAGATTTATTCTATTTATCATGCGGTTGCCTCCATTTGTTTGTGCAGTACGTTCTTAGGCTGGGTGTAGGATAATTGAAATAGCGATTACTCTCTTAAATGACAATACATGTGTTTTAAAATGCACATGCAGTTGTCTTAATGGGTATACAATAGAATAAAAATATTTAAAATGTATTCCTCAAAATTAAAAAAAAAAGTTTTTACACCCGGACATGATTTATCTTCATATGTCTACCGTGTAATTAAAAGCACTTCCAACGTAATCGGCCAATTTTGACAAATACAAGCGTACTTATATCTTCAAAGATACCGAACAATGTTTACTGATAAGGGTGAATCGATTCTGAAACGTCTATTTTAACAACATGTTATTATATTTTCAGTTAAAATCAATTTGATAATATAAGATATACTTAGGTGTTACTTACTGAATTTTACGGGAATCTATCTGTAAATTTGCCCATCGGCACTTTGTCTGGGACCTTCGTAACGTCTGAAATCATAAAGTGATTACATGTATTTCATATTATCGTGTAAACTGTTATGTAATTTATTTATATATATAAGTTCAAATAAACACCACTTTCTTTACATTGCTAATTTATGTTGCATGATTATTTGACATACATTGTATATAGATCAGTTGGAATTAGGTCATAGAGATATTGTTCTTTCAGCAGTTGATTATATTTGCTCGTTTAGATGTGTGTTCGGCATTGTTCCGTGTAATAATGGTATGTGCTGTTTGTATTTTTAGTTGCTCTTTACTGTTTAATTTGCCTGTCTGATTGTCTCATGCCTGTTTTTCCGAGTTCAACAGCTGCAAAACTTTTAACATATTTGAAAAATTCAACATAATAACATATGCAATGATCTTTAATCATCGAAACAAGCACAACATAATTACAAGTAAACACAATGATATTCGTCTTCAATACAACAGTGGTATACCCGAATGCACGTGTAAGTGGTGGCTGTTTTATCCAAATCACTTAGACTTTCTCAATGCAAATGTTTTGATCTGAGGAATTTTTAAAATTGTGAAATTATCATTGAAAGATAAACAAAATAGCATTGGATTTTCTTACTTATTTTATAATATTAAAGACAGTGAAACATGTGGCGAGGATTTCTTAACACCAAACTGAAACTAAATGCAGCCTGTAATATAAGATGCGCTCATTTAATTGTTAAGGTCTTCAGCTTAAATTAGGCATTAACTATATAGCCGGCTTGATTGAGAAGGTCTACTTAAGACCTCATAATACTCATACATATTAAAAATTTGCAATCCAATGCGCTTCTTATGAGCCTATTTTCATAAAAACCCCAACATATCATATTGACCAAACTGAAGTCCAAAGAGTTGGTATTTCCAAAAGTAAGGAGTAGTTTTCAGACAGTTTTTGCTTATTTTATTAAAATATTGATTTTGTACTTACAACCTTCTCATTCTAAGCCAGTGATATATATGTATATAATGTAAATACATATACAAATACATGGTTACGAAAACGCTTCGATGATTTTTCTATTTTTTACAAGTTTTTTCAATCATTTTAAACTATATGAAGCGAATCTTTACATATAGAAAATATCATACTACTGTACATATTTGCTTATCACTTTTTTTTCTGAAAATAACTTGCACTATGATTCATTTTGATTTAAAAAAACAGTTACTACAAGCAGGAGTAAAGCACCTTCAATATAATTATTATGGACAAGCAAGTGCATTTGAACATGATAACCTCGTGGTGATTTATCGATGATGGTTGAACTTTTTCGTATAATATGTTGCGTGATAGCATCGGAGTAAACATGTAACCAAAGTAGCCCATTTCATCATGTATTTTTAAATGCAAAGTCACAAAGGATACATGAAATATTAAAATGTTAACTTACGCTCGACTTAGCAGTTTGTACAAGGGGGAATATTCGTCCAAGTCCTCTGACTCTAGTTCTCGGCGCTTTGCATTTCTGTATCTAGCGTATGCTGGTTGGTTGCGGATAAATTCACGCAAGTCGTCCATGACCGTATCCTCAGACTCTTCCCCAGGGAGGTTATAATCCGACTCAAGACGGTAATTTGCGGATTGATATGGAACCCCGTTTATGTTTGATGACAGCATGTTAATTCTTTTTCCAAATGAAGGAAACATATTAGTTCTAAGGCGTTTTTCAGCTGAGACACAAATAAATAGGCAGATCAGCATGCACCCCACTTCTATCATACCACGGAACTCCATTTCTGAAAATATATTGAAGTCGAAACCTAACAAATGTATCAAAAGACAAAAAGCAGTTCAAACGTGCAAAGGTTAAGGTCATTGTGGCATTTTCGTGTGAACGAATAAATATTGTTGACGATCAATAGCACATGAGCGGTTGTGCACAGGATCTTCAGACAATATGAAAATGTACGACACCACCAGCACTAGAAATAAATATTTATGTATGTACAGTATAACAAAGACAACACGTAAACGATATGAGGAAATCGAACAGGTATGACAACACTCAAGTTAATCAGCCTAGCACAGAAAACAGAAGCAACACTGTATAACACAACTAGACAGAGCAATGCCTACACATAACACAACGATATAATCAAAAGCCCAAGACCCCATTGTATAAGAGCAGGATGACATGGCAATAACATAACGATGGTGATCCCAAGTGACAGAATGAAACGTAGCAAAGACCCGACGTAATTCCCCATGTCCCCGCTGCAAAAAAAGTAGGGTGATATCACAGAAATATGCCAAAATCCAAAGCCAAATAGAAGTAGGTTTCTCACATAACTACGTGGTAATAATATAAAGTGCCATGCTTTAAGACAAACCAGATTATATGAAATGATTATTACTGAACGGTACATTAACAACGATGTAAAGTGTGGTACAATCTATATTAACTCTACATTAACGACCTTAAAGTAAGGAAAGTAAGCAACAATCTTTAAGGGAAAAACGGTGCATATTTTATGGAGCTTAGATGATGTTTACAAACACTTAGCTGAGTTTAAACTAAATCATATGATTTTTTCTAAAAGTCATCATGCGAAGTGTTTGATGAGAGGTTTACTCTAATAAGAATGAACACAATCACAAAACTAATCATAGATAATTTTGCCGTCTAGAATATTCAGTGTTTCACTGAATATGCTTTTATAATGATATATTATACATTAATTTGGGCGTCAGCTGCATTTGTAAATATTCACTTAGATCATATGTTGATAAATAGTACCAATAAAGACACTTCCACTATCTGCAATGGTATTTTTCTTGACGATGTGTAAAATATATACTATTAGGCGAGATACCTTCAATACAAAATTATTGCAGAATTTACAAAACTACTCATCGATTTCGCAAATAATTTATCTATATTTTCCTATTGCTTAAAAAGTAGAAAAGATATTATGTTTGAGACTCAAAAACGTATGGAAAACGTTTCCATATGAACGAAAAACCAAGTTTGACGTAACTCTTTTCCGTTGCCAGTGAGAAATTGAGTATTTTTTTCAATAATACATGCACCAAAACTGCCCACTGAAATACTTCATTTTGCTTGATATGATTCAGAAAAATGTAACTACCCTCGACCATCACAACTTGATATATTAACAATAAATGCGAAAACAATTGCGTAATCTCCAAACTCCAAAGAAGTACATGCATCAGTTCATGTTTTAAAGTACATGTAATTAACCCTGTAATTGAGTATTATACAATCTACAGCCTTCTTTATTGGTTGTGGGCAACAACATAGATAGGCCCTACCATAGAAAAGATCCAGACAAGATTTTTGTTCCAAATGTCTTAATGAGGCATTCCCTATAACTAGCTTTTTTTTTTTACTATCATAATAAATGAACTAAAAGTACAAAGCACTATCAATTATCATAATTTATCAGAAGAAAGTGTGCGCAAATATGGCTCTATAATGTCAAAAATATATTAAAATCTCCAATAATAATTTATTGCTTCCAGCGATTAATTATTATGTAGTCAAAGGGAAACAACTTGTGATTACTTTGGCTTGTTAAGGAAATATATTTTCGTTTTTCTCAGTAATTGGTGGGAGCTTTTTGGTGAAGACTTGAGGAGTTTAAGTAATACTGATTCTGATTTAATGTATAATATTCCTGAATCGATTTAAACGATCAGAGTTATAGGGAACGCCTCTTTACAACATGTCTGTTTCCTTCAATAAACCCATCGCATGACGCATTGTGCTTTGTAATGACGTCATTCATACCGCGTGCACGGTGAGGAATAGAATGACGACTAAGTACTAGATACTTATATGGATTATAACATTTTTTCTGTATTCATTTTAAACAATTCATGTGTTACAAGCTATTATTTCCTGAAGCTTAACCTTTCTGTTTTAAAAGGTTTCGTCTAAATTTGATTTCTGTCTGTCATTTATTGGCTACGTATTTACCATTCATTTACGTCAAAGTTTTAGAAGGGGTCACGTGGGAGTAAGCACACCTTTGCGTATTCACCCTTAAACTTAATATCGTCATATGAACGTTATTACGAACAACTTTATTGATATCAAAATGTTTTGAAGTCAGACTCGATCGAAGTGTATCTCTATAACTTACGTTTTTGCTAGAGACGCTTTGATGTAGGTGGACCGTTCCATGGTTTTAACAGTTTAGTTTCTATATTCGTGTTTACTTTGACATTAAGCATTACATAGTGACTACTATTAACAGAACAATTAGCACCTTCATGAATTAACAAGTGCGCGGGGGGTAATGTGTTTCCTGTCGGGAATTAAAATGTATGACGACAGCATATACACATATCAGAACATTTTGTTTTTAGATTTATTGAATTTGTAATCGTTTTCTTTATTATTTATTATTATTTTTTCTCATTTCTTTATGATAGATGTCACTAGTTTTTTGCATCTAAATTGTCTATTTGCCTAATGCTTAGGGGTCAAGAAATCATCCGAACAGACACGCCTGCCATATTAATAAGTCCCGTTTGTTTTGTTGAACGCGTGTCCGAAACTGAAATGATAACGTTTGATTGTGTTACGGCTCTCGCTCGTGCTGTTGCTTGGCAGAGAGGACGCAAGTCGGATTCGAGGCTGTATGTTTATGACTTCTTTGTTTTTGGATTTTGTTTGTCTGGCTTGTGGTTTCTGCATTTTCTTTTTCGTGTGTTATTTATATTTGTTTCGTACTCTAGGAGCTGAGAACCTTTCTGATCTCCACAGATCACATTTCACCATAAGTTACTTAAAAATGAGGCTAGTTGTGATTTGTAAGCTCCCAAACCGTTACCAATAATTATTTTCACTCTGCTTTTACTTGCGAGAGACATGTCCGATTTAGTATGTTTTGTTTTTAATTCAAAATTCAAGAACCAACATCATTAGAGAAGAAAACCTACGACAAGACTGGGGACTTCAAGAAGACAAATTGCTTAATGACTGTGGCCGGTGTGACAGTAAAGAAGTAAACGGAAACAAGAACGAAGAAGAAGACGAGTCCTTTTAGTGTGTTGTACATCACCTTAGCCTCATGGAACCAATTATCGACACTTTTGTACATTTTGCCTAATTTATGCTTCGTTCTTTGACATTATTATTGACATGTGTCGATAATTTGTTCCTAATATGTTTTTGATTGTGAAACCAAATTGACCCCCCCCCAAATCATGACGTCAGCTATTTACATTATCGTACAACAATATGTAAACATTGAAAATAAAAGACGAAATGTTGGTCTGTTATCATCCAGACATTAATTCATCACAACTAGTTTTTGAGAAGACTAGCATTGTTTATGTCTAAAAAAGTGTCGATCATTGCTTAGTAAGAGGCTAGTGCTTCGTAATGATTAAATATGTGTTAGTATTTACTCCGAATATCTAAGACGGGCTAAGACAACACATTGAAGTTCGTTTTTATCGTTGATCATTTTCTTCTAACTGTTAATTTTGCTGTTTATTCTTCTTAATATCATCTGTCTTTGCTGAGAGCTTCACATAACTTTCCAGTCCAATTTATTATAATATTAATTTAGCTCACAAGAAGTATGTTGTCTTGGCCACATGTCAATGAATACTTTATATGTACCTATGTGCTATTGACGAAATAAGCCATTGTTTATGTGCACATCGCTGGCTTCGAATGAAAAGGTCGTAAGTACTACTGACAGCCTTATAAACTGATGCATTTTAAAAATTGAACTACAGTGCGTTTCTGATGAGCCTATTTTTATGAAAATCAGAACGTTTCATGTTGACCAAACTGTAGTTGAAACAGCTTGTTTTAGCTTAAGTAAGGAGTAATGTTCGGACAGTTTTTATTGTTTTCTCGAAATTATCTATTGGATACATATGACCTTCTCATTCTAAGCCAGCGATATGTACTATTACATACGGATGATCCATTTTCTAGTACGTGAAATTCTTAGCCTAATTCTGCTTTATCGCGATAACGTTTCTCTATATCTATAAATATTTTATTATTTTCTACAATATTTCCTGTCAAATACGTGTTTATTATCAAAACGGCTCAACTTCTTCAATGTAAGTTAATAGTCAATAGGTTTTAAAATATTATATATAAATTATATGTATATTAATGTATTCCATTCCCTCGCTGTTTCACTTTCGTCACGACAAAGCATGACTTTGTGATGATAACAAAGTAACATGCCAAAAAAAGTCACATGCGATTTTAAATTGGAGAATTATTCTGTCAACATGTTTTCCATGAATATTCCATGAACGTGTATCTTACATATACAATGTTTGTATGCTAGTAAAGTAGTTCTATACAGTGTATGTATAGTATCTAATGTGTCTTGAAAAAACCCCATCAAAACCTTAAAAAAAATTGTCGCATATTATTAGTTAATAACTCAAATAAATACGAGAAAACAAGTAACAATCAATTCATTTTTGCAGAATATTATTTATTAATGAATACGTATACATATGCATTGGAATACATTACATGTACGAGTATATAGACAGAAGTGTTTTGTGTATATTTCACAATAGAAACAATCCGCCAATCGTTGGTCATACAACTGAAACCGTCAGTGAAGATTTGTACATTTGATAAGAAACATAAAATATTAATAATTCCAAACTTTAATGTGCTTATAAGTCATACTTAAAGGATTATTACTATATTAATAGAGCAAGGTTAATCAATTCCGTCTGAACGTCAGTCGTGCGACTTGTTTACCAAAAATAGGTGACCAGAAATAAGCACGATACATTTTTCATGACGTTTTGAAAAAACATGTCCTACTTCTGGAGTGATATAATGCTACCACATGAAATTAAAGGTACTAAAAACTATACGAACATCAAAGAATGAAATATTTCAAACCACTACAGCTAAATAATTATTTACATATTTGTACTGTAATGACTTAAACACACTTAAAAATATTATTTTATGGCAACGAAATTAACTTTCAAAGAATGTAAAGTCACCACCTTTCACTACCTGGTAGGCGGTTATAATTTATATGTTAGACGCGTGGGATGGTTGAGTGTGATACGCGGTTGGTCGTTGTGGGAGAGAAGTCGATACAAATGTGAAGTTTGTTCAATTTTCGAGGAGTCATTGAAGCATGGTATGTATGTGGGCTGTCATTGAAGCATGCTACTCCAAGGAAGCGTTTTTGGAAGAAGCATTTGAACATGTTTCTTATGTGTGTATTAGGTGAAACATGAAAGGCGTTGGTTTACAACATATTTATCATAACTACTGAATGGCATCCTACACTACATAAATAAAAAACGTTTTTTCAAAATTTACATATTTCATGCACAAACAATGTATCATGTGCTTTGGTTGGTAAGTGTATTCCTTACCGAAGGATGCTTCCTGACATGCTTTTGAAATTATCTATCCACGCTCTAAACTCGTTCTTGTCGCTGGCTTAGAATGCTAATAAGCTCAAAATCAATGTTTTGAGAAAACAAGAAAAAATGTTTGTAATTAACTCTTTACTTATGGAAAACCAAGCATTTACAACTTCATTTTGGTCAACATGACAAGTTCTGGTTTAAATGACAATATGCTCACAAGAAGCGCCTTATGATGCAAATTGTAATTATGTGTCAGTCTTATAAGATCGTAAGTAGTAGTTACGACCTTCTCATTTTAAGCCAGTGATGTGTAGTTTGAAAAGAAAAATATTCGGAGAGTTCAGTAATTTGAACGATAGAGTGTCACCTCCGACCATATTGTTGTCTGTCTCGTTGCTCTGAGTGACGAGGGAATGTTTTAAACGCTACTTTGCTTCAGGGTACGTTTCAAAGCACATGACAGTAGATAACTGGTCGTATTTTGGCAGCCTGTTGACGTATCAACACTATACTTCACTGACGTGTGTCACAAAACTTGTTCATATTGGGTGTTAGGTTTTGCTACTTTTGGTAGATTAATGAAATAAAATGGTAGACGTCTACATTGCGCTTGTTTTCTACAACATTTCACCCAATTCCGTCTGTTTTCACTACCGATGCTAACAATTATTTGAACTTAAGTAGGCACTTTACCATTTCATTGTGTCTAGTTTCATTGTGTCTAATTTCCAAACGTTTTATGGTTGTACTTGATAGATGCTTAGCAACGCCTTGGAGGCATGTCGCTAACACCACAAGGTGGCCAAGTAGATATCACCAAACACGTATATTATCCCTTTGAGAATCTGTTAGTCTTATCAATTATTCTGATATACGTAAATTGAATAAAAACCTACATAAACTAGTTTGTTTTGGAATTGTTTTGGGGGAATGACAGATGCTTAAGAGCATTACAAAAGCATTCATACAAGTGTTTCTTTGACTTTGAGATGGTAGGATAAACAGACATGGAGCAATCAGAATTATTCACCGGTTGTTGCTAAGGATTCGGAAACTATTTCTTTATATCGGACAATCATTTTATTAAATTATTTTTAACGTACAATTATGAATTAACGCCTGTACGTCGTACACTGTGTGAGATCTTTGTGAACTTTAGTCCCGGTTTGGTGATTTGTATGACCACAATCGTGCTGTGAAGTTTCATCTTCCAAGAGGATAAAACATACACTAACAACTGGTAATAGTTTATAAGGATAACAAGCTGGAGACGGTGAGTATTACCATCATCTTAATAACCCTAAATATACATGTTTCTACGAGGGTCAGTCAAGAAAAACTGAGAGTTGGTGAATAATGACCAGGAGCATAAGTGTTCGTATATTGCCTATACATTATCATTAAATATGGTATCTCATCGATGTTATGGCGAAAACCAATTTTGGGTATGAAAGTTTTATTCTTGTTGCCAGGCAACCGAAGAAGGCAACTTGAACGCATGCGTTCGCGCTGTCTGTAGAACACAATTGTGCGTTGCTATGGGAACATCAAGATATATCGGACATTTTCAAACTTATTTTTTATTTTGTAATTCATTAATCTATCAGATAGACTTAATTATGGTTGATTTGTTTCTCCAATATAGAAAATACACTTGATGGAACTATTAATTATCACTTCATTTGTTGGTATTGAGACCACAATTTTACCCCACCCAAAAGAACGCATGATGTTTTTCAAAAGCGAAGTTATCTTTCTTATTTCTATTACGGTCACTGGACTCCATTAGATACATTCATAATCCTAATGAGCAGAAATTGTGAATTTAGTGATTAGTTTTAAAATACCATGGCAACGCAGAGAACACATGCCATGAAAATCGATAAAATACGGGTAAAATTGTTGCTAGGCAACTCAACAATAGAATATAAGTGACCATTCTGTAACAAACGCCCATTATTATTTGATATATATGATTCTCCAAGATACACATGTTAGTTGTACTAAATTACACTACATAAAGTGGAAATAAACGTTCGAATTGATAACAAAATCCGTCTCCCAGTCGCTGGCGCGAACGCATACCCTTTAGTGATGTTCTTTGGTTGCTTGGCAACTTTATTTATAAGCCTATATCCGATCACGGAATTCATCAGAATATCCGCAATGGATACTATTTGACGATAGATGGTAGAAACTATAATTGTATATACATTTTGAAGGCTTTATTTAACAACTCTCAGTTTTTCTTGACTGACCCTCGTATATACGCATGTTTGAAAGAAATTTCTCATTTTTGACACCGGCGCGGTTATTTCAGCGTTACGTTAATAAAATTGAACATTTTTTCTCTAAATTACACCATATGACGCATTTGCGTTCGGAATATCTGCAGTTATGTGCACATAAATACATGAATATCATGACGTCATTAAACTGTCGTTCCTTTCTGTGTCATTTATGTGCACTTAAAGGTGCAACACATCATAACGTCACCAATACATCGTTATTGGTAACGTCATATATGTGCGCATGAAGATGTGTAGTCATTCTTGACGTCATTTTTAAAACTAGATATGACATGTGCACTCAAGCGTAAAGTAGATTTTATAACACATCGTTCCAGTTTGTGTCAGTTATATGTACAACCGACGTTATAAAAATTTTCTAACCTGATAAGTTTTAAGTGCATGCTTTAAAAATCACCATCAAAATGTAAAGTTTTGAAACCATGGCATCGCAATTTACTGCTTAGAATAAGAAGGTCGTAAGACATAAGTACAAAATTCCTATTTTGAGAAAACAAGAAAAACTGTCCGACAATTACAAATGTACTCTTAAATTATGGTATTGCAAGATGTTTCAACTTCAGTTTGTTCAACATGACTAATTCCGAACTTCATGAAAATTGGCTCATGCATATAAAAAGCATCTTTTGATGCAGATTTCAAATAGTGTCAGTCTTATAAGGTCGTATATAAGTAGTGCATACGACCTACCCATTCTAAACCAGCGAAATGTTTGAATTAATGAAATTATTGTCAGAATAAAACAGCAGTGCAAAGACAGTTTTAAAAATGTAATAGAAAAGCAGTTAAACTTTATACTTTGAATCGGGAAACAGATTTCAATGTAAGAATGGCTTGCATTGTATATGTGCGTAATATTTCTAGACATATATTTAAAACTTAAACCAATGCAATTATAATTTATCATGCAACCCAGACAGGCTTCAATGTATTATATGTTTCTTCTATGGTTCAGGCTGACCTAGGATGCTCGCTTAATTCACAAAACCGATTACAGAAAAGTACGAGAATGACAAATCAGTCCTTATATTCTATTT
This sequence comes from Spisula subtruncata, assembly GCA_963678985.1. Lineage (NCBI taxonomy): Eukaryota > Metazoa > Mollusca > Bivalvia > Venerida > Mactridae > Spisula > Spisula subtruncata. The sequence goes on from OY787678.1 coordinate 16,591,088, forward strand.
ACAAAACAAATATTTAAATATTTAATATAATGTTCATTCTTTAGTTGAAAAGTATAATTTGCTTAATGTATAATCTACTACATTATATGAAGTTATTGCGTCTACAGTTACTGGCCATAAATATTTTTACCGAGATGGTCGACTAATATTCCATTGTCGTGCAATTTATAAAAACGTTCATTGTTATGATGAGCAGTATAGTTGAAGACAAAGAAATGAAATATTCTGTTCTGTTATATACGGTGACCATTGAAATGGGGATTTCTCGTCAGTTTAAAACATAATTTTGCAAACACAACTTGTGGTTATCATTTTGAACGGTGCTACGGGCAATCGTTGTTGTTTGCCATTACAGAGCTCTGACGTCATACATCTGTTAGATTATCAAAGGATATTGAGGGGGAGACCAATAACAGTAATAGGATATAAAAAGTGTTAATTCGTGTAGTACGTCGTTAACCGGAAAGTATGGATGACTAGTGCTACAATAGTACATCGAGGGCAATCTCATTAAAATCAGATCTCAATAGTTGCTCCATTCGTTTACGCTGTTATAGATCTGACAACATTCCGTAATAGGTCATGTTCAAATAATCTCTTTAGTGTATGCTGTGTTATGGATATTCAACTATATATATAAAGAGTATACTAAAGCCAGTCTACGCTTTGCTCTCAATGTATAAACATCTGTCACTGTAAACTAGGTAGTTAAGCCGAGATTCTCTGCACTTTCAGATTCGTGAAAGAAGCTTTTTGAATGGATAATGTAAAATTCATATCGACATGACCCCGTACGTAGTGTCATCAGGTCCTATATCGTTGTAAAGAAGTTGAGCTTTATATAAGTGTGATTTAAATTTGATTGTATCAAGGGTTCAGTACATGCATCTATAAATTGAAGTAGTTATCATTGTTTTCAAATTAACACTTGAAATAGTGTAGCAAAACATACCAAACAGCTGTAGGACTTAGAACACGAGAACCTCTATCTTGCTGAACTATTTTGGCAAGCCACTGTATGTAAGTTCATACTTGTTGTTGCCTGCCTCAAGACATTCTGTTTTTACTTGAGAGGATTTTTATGTTGCATTTCAAAACTTTCAAAGGTAAATATTTATTTGTCAAGTAAATAATTTTCCTATTGCTCAATCATCGGATTAAATGATACGTATCACAATTACGTTCAAGTTTTAAACAAGCTAAGTACTGTTTAAATTGTGATAAGAGCGTAAGTAATATGTTTTACAAAATATGTTTTACTGGAATATTAAATTGTGCTGTACGCCATCTGACCATCAAACTAGTGATATTCTAAATACAAATTTAATACATTGTATTATAATATCATTTTAAAATTGGATACCGAATTTTATACGCGTGTTTAAGTGATGGTGTGCCATAACGGAGGTTAAAATAATTTAGTTTGCACACATTGTGCAACGCCTGTAATATAGTGAAACTGTTTTATGGTGAAACTTTAAATTTTGGCCGAGAAGCCTAACCAATAGTATTACAATAGTGTAAAACAAGCATTGCATTAGACAATCAAAACGATTATAATATGACGTATGACCCCTGTTTGTTGAATGTCTTGAAATTGAAAGGTTCGTCTTTTCTTTGACTGACTATACGCCTAAACGATGTGTTTTAAACGGCAAATTGTTACTTTAAGTTGAGTTAAAAATAACACATTCAGTTGCTAGGTTCTTGATTTATAGGACGCAATCAAGTTACTATAGTTCAATTTTGAAACCTGAGCCATGACCTTTTAGACGAGTCTATTTGTGCGGGTGACCTCGTGATTTATTGATTTCAATAGTCGTGATTTAAAGATATGCTACTTACTAATGTCTGTTATACATATCTGAATAGTCAATCCCACGCCAATCTTTATAGGCGAATGGATTAAACTTTAAAAGTGCAGTCACGGCTCAATGCTCGAAATCGAACTATAGCTGTCTTGTTCGTAGCTCCTCCCCATTATTTAATGACCCACGCCCGGATAGTACTCTTACTGCATGGCATCTAACGATTCTAAGAACGTCCCACGTCGCCATTAAATATTCATAGCAACTACGCCGGTGATATGTCGAGTTAATTTCTCCATAGAACTATCTCACTGAATCAGAAATGTTTAACAGTCAATAAAGCACTTAATGTTGATAGAATGCCATAGCTGAAAGTTATGACAGCATATAAATAAAATATAAGATAATAAGAACCCTTTGCAAATTGATTATGTAAAGATACGTTTTCGCTTTTAAATACAAAATGTGTATATGTCAGGTTCCGTCCCTTATGGAAGACGACACGCTTGCGTCTGTGATAATTTAAAGGCACTGTCTCACCTTTAAGCGTATTGCAAAAATAAAATAAATTTGTCAAATATTCATATACTTTTGGTATAGAAGCCTGTATATCCCATCACAGGCTTAAAAAATTATACCACAAATTCCTGATTTCACTTCCCCAATATTTTTCATCCATTTAATATAGTATATATCTGACATGCTTGCAACGTTTCGCGTTTGGTTCCATTGTCAAACCGACTAATACGCTATAGACAATAGCATATACCTTTCACTGCTAGTCCACTCTAAATTCAAATAAAACGATGATAACGGTCACATTAGAACAAATCCGAAATATATCGCAGTAGATTGTGGTTTTTAGCAAATATCGTTACTGCAATTAGCATTGGGGAATATTAAAACAATGTGACAATGGCTTCCAACCCAGAACGGCTCATCATCGAATGTACCTGATATTATAACTTAAACACGATTAAATATAATATTTTTATTGTTTTGTGAGTTATAATTAAATCCGACCAAAACCATTTTCTGACCCGTTTATGCGTTAAATGGTATATTCATGTAAGGGCGGACCACAGGTAACTGTATCATTGATAAAGACCACTAAAAAACTATTTATTTGGTAAAATTTCTATTTTTCTATACCTTGTTTTTGTTTTCAACTATACAGTTACCTGTGTGCGGACCGAGATGTTTCAAACCTGTTTTTTATGTAATGAATGAGTGAAATTTGGGGATGTTAAACTCTTCTTTGTGATATAATTTATTATGCCTGGGATCCCATAAACAAGGACACTTACTAGTGAATAGTAACGCACTCGGAAAAAATATTTTAAGGATAGTACAGATACTCAAATCGAAGGTTATGTAACAAAAACATGTTACTATAAATAGTAACAGAATCGGAACAGATTTATTTGGAAAGATATCGGATATTCGAATCGGAGGTTATGTATCTAAAACATGTTACTATAACACATTCGGAACATATTTATTCGGAAAGATATCGGATATTCGAATCGGAGGTTATGCAACTAAAACATGTTACTATAACACATTCGGAACATATTTATTTGGAAAGATATCGGATATTCGAATCGGAGGTTATGTTACTAAAACATGTTACTATATATATATATAGAAACACAATCGGAAGAAATTTATTCTGAATGAAACCGGAAATTTGAATCAAAGGTTGTGTAACTAAACGTGTTACTATAAATAGTAACAAAATTGGAACAAATATATTCTGAAAGATATGGGATATTCCAATAATTCGGATAGAAGGTGTTTGACTACTATATGACTACTGTATGATACTAAAATAATATCAAAATAGGATCAAATTTGTTTCGGATGTTTCCAGATATTCGGAATAAAGGGCACTTTGTAGTGTAATCCTATAATTACCCGTGTAATATTACAACAATTTGTTCTATTGCGCATTTCAATTAAATAAAACAGTACTTTACTTGCTATACTATATATATGGGATAATTTGTTTAGTATAAGAGTGTTCTGACCAATATCCATACGTGACTTTTGGATCGAAGATACCACAAGATTTAAGGGGAATTTGTCAACTGATAAAATCGCTTATTGATTTTCGGAATTGAACCAGAATAAACAGAAATCATCTGAATGTTTTATGTAAAAACACAAGTTTATTGAAAATAAAAAACTGCTAAATAATGCATGCTCTAAATGCTTTACACATTTTACGTCAATCAAGTTGGTCGCGATCCAGTTCTAGTATTAACCCGCAGCTCTATAATTTGAAGCGTTTAGATTTGACAGGCACTCTGATGGTTTTGACCATGAAACAGAAAAACAGTTCCAGGAAACGCTTTAGTGCGGTGACACCAGAAATAAAATGAGAATGAAAGACACAGATTTATTGAAAAAGGGGCTAAAATGTCGGCGAATTAAACATTACTTAGATCGTCATTTCATTTAATACTATCGTTACTCGTCTAGATTGAGACTTTGCTTGAGTACTAAATACGTAAACTTTAAAGAAGCTAAATGTTTATATACAAAACAATGAATTATTAATTGATTTTTTATAAGGTTTCATCGTCTAAAATACGTTTTAATTCAAATGTGTTTCTTGTGTGAGAAATATGGGCCAAACATCTAATTTTCAAGTCTCATATGCGAATTAATTATGGCGAAAAATAAGAATAGAGGCCATATTGACTGAATATTAGGCTCTTGCATATTGAATTTCATAGAATATTCCATTGCTGGTTTTGGGCTTTCATCCCTGGTGTTGATCATAATGTTACAATCAAATTCTACGTGTTTACTGATAGGCAGAATTGCATCTACAGTGAAATTGGATGGTACATGTTCAAAGGTATTTTGTGTAAAACGGTAGATATGGTAAAGTTTTAAATGAAATTGGTTGAAGATTCCTTGTCTCGATCTGTAAACATCAGCAATTGTTAAGACTTTCATCATTGACCATTAGTACTAGCACATAATTTTCGGTCAGACCCGGGTCGTTTGACCTCGGCCGGGAAGGCGAATGAATGGTTTTGCTGTTGGTTGTGAACAAAAAAGAGCGAATAATAGAAGGCGGAATCTGAAATAGGGTTGCATAAACAGTAAGCTTGATTTTACATAAATGCTTTTATTTAATGGTTTTGTTAAAGTCAATTTGTGGTTGTTCGGAAAATCGTGGTCAGTTTCATGGTTTGGCTTTGTTGAAAACTGAGGACGGTTGCCTTAATATGATTCATTGTCCATTTACTAAAAAACTTAAGTGCATTCATACAGAGTATTATTTATAGTAAATCGTATTTAACACAGTACAAAGTTCGTAAATTCTATTAAAAAGTAATTAGTAAAAATTTGTGCAATACAGAAGTACCCTACCATGGCATCTACAATTTTACCCGAATCAAAAGATGCATAATCTCCTTATTGCCAGCGACCCACTTACAAAGTTGAACAAAACTTAACTTGGTAACGGTTTTATATTTCTAATAGGACCCATAGTTTGAAGTATTTTCAACATTTTCGTATACGTAGCAACCACAACATTGTCTGACGGGTCAACTGGGATTTTTCATATGTTCAATTTACTATATTGTTTGGTTAATATGTAATAGACATGTATGTCTGTGCAAAATATAAACAATTGTATTTGTAAATGACTTTCACGTAATATTGAAGTTAAACTCTGCTAAAAGTTTCCGATGTGCGCCAACAACGTTCGCAATACACATGCATACTAAATGTAGATTTGTATGATACAAAAATGAAGATATAATGCATTTATTATTTGGGTAATTAAATCTGTTAAAACTAAACGTAAGGAACGTCATAATTTGACTCTACTGTATAAAATGGTGACAGTGTGATATTTCATGGAATAAATCATCCGTATGTTAATCATTGAATAAATCCCAAACTTTTTTGTCAGGCCATAAAAAAGTATTAACCTAATGAGTCTATGCTCGTTTTATACATCAATGTCATGCTTTTACACATTAATATAAATGATATAAGATCAAATAACAAGGTTTTCAATGCCCAATGATCGAATTTCATACAAAATGATGCTCTTGATTTGTTGAACCCCGCTAGTAGGCTATCAATAACACATACATGTTTTTTTCGCGGTAAATGTCCAAATCAAATTACATAAAATGGCAACAAGATACAAAACAACGTCAAGTTGATCATAAAAATAGCAATATCCCTTAATAGATAACCGTATAATAACTCATTATTAAAAAAACATTTATATTTCATGTCAAATTTCAATAAAAAATAGGAAAGTTAAATGAATTTGATAAATAATGGTAATTATACTCCACTCACCTTGATTCGTTTTGATTGGGTTTTCAATGGACTTTATAAAATATGAAAGAATTTGTTGAAATCGTCCTTTTTATACTCCCAACTCGATTCAAACATGAAATTTATATCAAATTGTAAATTAAATTTTTAATCACCCACGAGTAGTAACAAAGGTAATACGATACCAAAAAGTCAAACACAAAAAAGCAAGGGTGTTATTTATTTTCAACTTTCCACCTCCGCTGCATTAATAACACACCTAATCAATGTAATACTTCTCGGGTTTACCTAAAAGCCCGTTCCTCAGCAACAGTCCGGGTACAGGAATGAATAATACCCAGCAGTTAGCGTTAAATTTCACTGAAAACTCCCCGGATTTTCTACCGGAATTGGCTTTCATAAAATCCGTCCCGATACCATTATGTTCACGCAACACTGGTTAAACAATTTAAATGTTCGCCACATTGGAATTATCAGGGCCTTTTCATTTTGAATTATTTATGGAGCACCGATGGCTTGTCGTTCAATTAGCTTGATTTAAATAAGTAATTATGTTTATGAATCACTATTGACTTTATACAAATACATAAACTGTGGGCAAATTGATAAAAAAGACACAAATTGTGTGGATGTTCAAACAAAAAATCACCACGCAGAGTCATGTAAATTATATTTTATCCGTTTAGACAATGGGGGACATTTTGTAACGGCGCTTAACACTACTTAAATTGTCATTTCATCGAAGTAATTGTCACTTCGAAAGGGATTATACTACCATCAATTTAAATCAATACAAAAAACTGATATTATTTTAATCAATTTAAGTTAAAAAAAATTAAATATGAACAATGAATATGACAAACGAGTAAATGCATTTAATGATACCATTGTCCTGTTTTCACCTTTTATAGCCTATTAGTTTAGTAGATCTGTCAAATTTTCCGCGGATTTGTTTATCAAAATGTAAGACTTTGAGGTATGGAAACTGCTTCAATGCATGATTTCATGAGAAGGTCGTTACAAGTACTACCTACGACGTTATAAGACTGATACATTTACAAAAATCACAAAAAGACGCTTCTTTTGAGCCTATGTTCAAGAACAAACTTAAGTAACTTGTCATGTTGGCCAAAATGAAGTTGAAACATCTTTTTTAACATAAGTAAAGAATAATTTTGGGACAGTTTTTGCTTGTTCTCTCAAAATATCGATTTTGTACTTACGACCTTCTCATTCTAAGCCAACGATTTATCAAAAGTAGAAGTAACAATTATGATTGTTAAATACATTGTCTAGATTTTAGATCGAAAATATGAAGAGTGATTTTTCTATAAACATTATTGTGAGCCCATTTTAGGGATGTATTATTACTAGACTGAAAATTAAATTGTAATATTTGTAATTAGAAATGGCAAAGGTACGTGATTGTGTAAGACTTAGTCCTTTTATTTTGAAATGCCAAATACTGAACTTTGAAAACAATAACCGCTATTCTATAATGTTTTAGTGAATTTGGGTCCTCCTGCATTTTTTCGGCGGGGACTTGGATGTTTTGTTATTTATTTGGCTTATGTGTGGACATTACTTGTGGTGATTCTGATTTATGTGATCGGCTGGTTGGGTTGAGTGCTACATGTACCTCCCCAGTCTGATTCCTTCAAAACCTTTTTTGCCATCGCAACAATATTAGAGGCGTTCCCTATAACTTTGATCGCTTAAATAGATTCAGGAATATTATACATTAAATGAGAACCAGTACTGCTTACACTCCAAAAAACTGTCACTAATTACCGATAATAAATGACAATATATTTCCGTAACGAGCCAAAATGGTCACGAGTTTTTTTCCCTTTGATCACATAATAATAAATCGCTGGAACGGATAAATGATTATTGATGATTTGAATATATTTTTGAAATTATAGAGACATATTTGGGCACACTTACTTTTGGAAAATTATGATAATTGATAGTGCTTCGTACATTTAGCTCATTTAATGTGATAGTGCAGAAAACATGCTAGTTATAAGGAATGCCTCTTTAAGTGTTAACTAGCATATTGTACCACAGAAAACTCTGACAAAACTTTCTTTGATAAAAACGAAATATTATTTGTTTTCAAAACGACCGTTAGTCCTGAAAAGTAAAAATTAATTTTAAATTTGCATATTCATGTATAATGTTAGATCAGAGTAACGACATGAAACGCTTAATCGACGATCCCTTGTAACAACTACAGTGTACAGTTTAATACAAACTTCAACGTAATATCGACTATTCTGCCTAATCTGTTAATGTATCAAAAACTTAACGTTGTGTTAAATTGGAGTGTTTTCCACGAAGGTGTCGTATTTTTGCACATATATCAGTTCTTCATGAGGGGGGATGAATGTTAACGATATACGAGAACTAAGTATTTGATATTATAACCTTTCGCTCAATTAGAACGAATGAGAATGTCGTAAGTACAAAATAAATATATTGAGACAGCATGAAAAACTTTCCGAAAATTAGTCTTTACGTATAGTAAAACAAGCTGTATTAACGTCTGTTTTGTCAACATGACAATTTCCGGTTTTCAAGAAAATAGACTCTTAAGAGGCGCCTTGTGATGCTGATCTAAAATATGTATTAGTCTTATAAGAAGTAAGTAGTGCTTTTTATTCTAAGCCTGCGATATCAGTTTTACCGGAGGGGAGTTGAATGTTAGACAAACGAGTACTAAGTCTTTGATATAACCTTAAGCAAATATTGTTACTATTAGATCCATTGTGATGAAAATGGTAACTTATTTACTTTGCTCCGAGTGACATTCGGGTGCCGTCTTTATGTATGTATTGTTCATTTCATAGAAAAAATAGAAAATAACAAATTAAAAATATTTGAACAAGCTACCTTTTTGGGAAACTTAAAATTCGTTGTTCAGCATTAGAACACTTCGTATCTTTCAAAGTTGCGAGTACACGGCGGGGTGGGTTGTCGCTGTGGTGTATGCCGTCCGTTTGGCATAGGCTTGTCACCTGGCTTTTACATCGGTTACTTAGGATTACCGTTTACTTTTAATCATTTCTTTGGGAGTTGTGTGTTGGTATTGGTCCGTAAAGTTGTGTTGTGATGTTACTGTTTTCTGTGCTCGGCTGGTTAAGTTGAAAGCTGCGTTCCCTGTCCGATTTCCTGATATCATTTTTAGCTTTACTGACTGGGTATACGGCATACGTATTTTCGGTATGTGACGTCGTGCTTTTGTAGCTGTTAGTTCCTTGCGTTTGGCATTGAATGAATCTTTTGTTAAGAAGTAGTGTTTTAGTAGTACTTCACTTCGGGTATTACCCGTGCCTCGTTGCTTCCTTTTTGTTCTTTTCGAAGTTTTGTGCTCTGCCGCTACGGTTGGGTGTAACATCTACCCTTGTTTGTTTTTGTTTTTTCATATATATTATAAAAACATGGTCCTATAGTTGATTCAAAGATCTCTGTCACAACCGCGTAAACAAACATTTAACCCGGTTGATTATTACAGGTTTCTCAGGATTAAATTATACCATCATAATTACACTTATATGATTTAAAATCTAATGGTCCTATAGCGTAGTGATTATACTTACTGCATTTAGCTACTTAGAAATGGAACATTCTGGCGGTTTTGACAAACATCTTTGAATCGACAATAAGTTCAATAATTATAAGCTCTAATAACATATATGTGGGTACTCATCAAATGTTATAAATACAAAGTATTTGTCATGTTCTAAGGGACCGATTTAATTGAAGCGAGTTGTTTTCTACGCCATTACTATTCGTCCCCTATTTGATTCGTTCACATAATGTCGTTCCGTATTCGGTTTGTTGTTGCTAAAGAAGATTATACGCTATTATTTGTTTTTATATCCTTGGGCCTTGTCCCATGCCCTATCCAATATAAAAATAATTTTCAAAACATTCACTTAATTTTGGTATAGACCATTCATTATTATTAGTTGCCTATTATCAATTTAACAAGCACACTGAAGTAGAATGTTACATGCGACAAACGTGTTGTAGGTATTTTGTATTTCTACACCTAAAATACATTAGGATTGATCTTCCTCGGCAAAACATGATCACAAAAATATTTGATATCAACAATCCAAATTTGAAATAGAAACTCATATTACTATAATATTAGTCCATTTTGTCCTTAAGTATGAACATGTAGGTTGTATCCTATAAATAAAAACGGAATAAAACACAGCAGAGATCGCCCCACCTGATTGTTTGTCGAAGGCGACTTGGCGAAGGTTTTCAAGTTCATCCATTGGATCATTTGATTATAATTTACCGTTAAAATTGATTTAAAGGGTATTGATCGACAACTGGCGTAATGTCAATTCTGGCAAGTAATGCAATTTATATAAATTTAAAAAGTTAGGAGTGGTGTTTGTATTACCATACAATCATTATAACTATCGACGCTATTTAAGGAGCAATGCTCTCGTGTTAATTTAACTTCATAAATCTCTCTCATCGGGGACCAATAGCTTTACATTCAATTTCCTAGATTTAAAACAAAATCGTTATAATCGTAAATAAAAGACTAGCTAACAAGTCAACCATGAACATTCTAGAACACTCACCAGCACACACTAGCATCAAAGGGTACTAATTATCAAACATTCATTAAATCAGTCAATCGCGCACCATTATTATTGATACATATCTGATGTTATGATTCGTCCCGTTGGGATTCGACCCATTTCGTTCCACACCATTTCATTTTATGGCAGTTTGCAAAACTCGTACAATACCCGGCAAATGCCATTTCCTTGATATATGAATAAGCTAATATCTGTTGCAAAATCAAATTAAGCGCTACTTCGATTTTCATATCGTGGAAATGGCCCACATTCACACCCTTACACGTCTGGTACAGTTGAAAGAAAATATATAGATCTCTAAATGCAAATTTACAGTATGCATAAGTATAATGCTCGTTCTGTCACCGTATGTGCCAAAGGTTAAATATAGGATTATATTCATGTATTTGATGTGGTATTGGTAAATGTAAGCCATTCTATGAAATTATGACACATTTATTCGATTATACAGTTGTAATTGTAAACACTTCTTTGAAATTGTGACACGTGTCACAAACGCATTATCACAATGTCAGTTTTGATGGATACAACATATTCAAATTAAGTCTTTTTGTAAAATAGCACTATGCCGAAACATGAATTGATACCTGCATTAAATGTATATCAATAACACGAATATACGTACTTATTGTGAGGCTATTTATATATAACAAAAAATCGGGTTTCAGGATCACGTTTCAGCTAAATTCTGTTAAATTTTAAGGTTTTGTAAAACATATGAGAACATCGGACAGGGAAATTGACTACACTTAACTTTAACCGTCAAGCACAAAAAACATAAGTCAACACCAATACCCAACACATATTAACCGAATGAGACAAACTACATTTTTATCCATAGCTTGAACTGAATGAACAAGTTTCAGTTTCATCAAAAGAGAAAGAACAAAAGTACCCGGTACCACGAATATAACACGCAGACGACTCACTCCACATGAATAACCCACTACAGATACAATGCACATGCGAGTTTGAAACATGTGAAGTAGTCTTACGCTAAACAACGAATCGCAATACCAATAAACGAAATGAACATAGTTTTCCAAAATGGCACAGTGGCTAAATTTGTTTGCAATTTTCTAAAGTTGTGCGAGTAAATTTGTTTAGCTTGCGCGGAATGCATCTTCTGGATAACATGTTCAACCCTTCAAAACAGAAATTGCCATATAAAAAGGAATTCATAATTGCATGTTATACTGAGCTAAAACATTCAGGAGCAAATTCAATATTCTGATTTACTTTACTGATTTCAATAGTTCCATAAATATTAGTAAAAATATATAAAGGACAATCTAAAAGTGAAGCAACAAATCACCATAACTATGACGACCGATATGAGAAAGCATGTCATTTGATTTTAAAAAAATCCTAACATACCACAACTACATGGCACATTGTCCAGTACACAACTAAACTAGAATATGAACATATAGAACTACATATAGCTAGAAATATGTTATGTTCCCCCTGTCTCCCTCCCCTAATTATTACTGTTGTTGCTTGTCCGGTTTGCTGAGGGTGTAATTATAGTTAGGTCACTGTGCATGGTGTTTGTAAACTATACCAAGTCGCAGTTATGCCTCGTTTTGACGCTTGTGTTTTTGCATATATTTGTTAAAATTGTATAGGTCGTCCTGCAGCGGGGACTTTGGGAATTAGGTCGCATCTTAGCTGCTTTTCATTCGATCACTTGGGATTACCGTTATTTTGTTATTTCTTTATGAAATAGGGACATCATGCATTGTTGTGGCGGGTACTTGGGTTTCTGATAATTTCTTTGGGTTGTGTGTGAGCATTGTTCCGTGTACTTTTGTTGTAACGTTACTGTTTTCTGTTATCGGCTGATTAAGTCGAGTGCTGCATTCCCTGCCCGATTTCCTCATTTCCTTTTAACTGCTTAAAGTTTCAGTTACCATAGGAATAAAATGAAATACAATGCACCAGCTGCAAAAAGGCTGAAATACCTAGTTTTAATCAGTTTTGTTTTGTTCTTTTCATTGGTTCAACTTATGTGACGTAGTATCTTCAATAATATGCTGAATATGAATAGGTGCATAAACCACACTCATCCACTTGCAAAAATCGTGAACAAGTGTGGTTTTAAATGAATTTCAAAACACCAAACAATTGAAAGCAATTAAAATAGATATAACTGATGCTCGCAAAGAACACTTTATTAAAAAATATGGAAACACGAAACATCTTTCAAATTTATCTATACACTGATTTTCTGTCCCAGTCAGTGAAAATTTAAAGAACGACTGAATAAATAATGAAATTCGTCACCTCCGTCTTTGTTGGTACATAACCGAGATTGTCTGTTATCAAAATGTTGTCCCAAGCAACATTATCTTTTAGTTGATATTATGCCAAATGATCTCTGAAAAAAACAATATTGGAGACTGTTTGATTTGAATATTTTTAAAATACAGTTACTATGGTGTTATGAGTAGTGTTATTCACATATTATACTTTGAAAATGTGTAAATAGGTTCTTTTTTTCTCATTTTTTTCTCATTTTGTTATTTTAGAAATAGTACATTTATGACAGAACTGTAACCATGCCGAATACCAGGTCCAAGAGAACAGCCATAACGGAGCTTAATTTGGCATTGAAATGAGCAGTGTCAACAATAGCTCAATATCAACAATTACAAAAACCACACATACGTCATATACATAAATAATTTCAAAATATCAAACACTGTGAGTTCACGAGTTTGCTAATGCATTTGGGGTCCCTTGGGTTTTGTTACATTTACTATGCATGGAGATTTTTTCGGAGTATGAAATGCTAATGGCACTAAATCGTTTGATAATTTAAAATGTTTCGTTTCCCCTATATCTATAAAAGGTACATTTGACTTTAATATATGCTCGTAAAATAATTAACTATTTCATTCATAGATTCCCCCGGAATATTCGTCGACCTAAACTACCGTGTCATTTCTCATAAGTGCCCTACATTAAAATGCTCACAGGTTTTTTTCAATATTTACTGTAGATCGCCATTTAAGTGGCAGTAACTCATTTTGAAGTTATTTTCTAGTTATTTCTAGTTATACCCAAAGGTAACTGTACCGTTGAAAACGAAATAAAAATGTAAAAAAAAGTTTTGAAAATTTTATACATGTATTTGTCTAAAGAAAAATATAAGTTTTCAAAAACTTTTTTTTCGTTTTTTTTCGTTTTCAACGATACAGTTACCTGTGGTTATACTATCAAAATGACTGTATTGGAAATGTAAAAACGATAATAGGAATGAAGTACTTCCGTATCTCCTGACGAAGACATTAAGGTCAAAATATTGATCCTATTGAGTGATCTTTCTACGTACATTATTGTGATTCCCTATTACGGATATTTTATGACGAAATCTTTTCACGTTGCTTTGTATTGTTTTGATGTCCCTTTCCCTCAACTGGCATAAAAAGATATGATGAAATCGTTCAGGGAAGGCAGCACTGAACTTAACCAGCCAGGCACAGAAAACAGCAATAACACAACATAACACAATTACACGGACCAAAAACCACACAATACTTACGAAAAACCCAAGTCTGTAAAAAAGCAGGATGACGTAGTTTTAGAAATATCAAAGACCGGACCCTTCAACTGACATAACTGGTGTAGTCGATAGGACTGACTTGCTATCACCAGGGGTAGTAGGTAATAGTCTTCCAGGACTTTCTTATATACTTGGTGTGACGAGGCGTTTGTTTCTTGTCGAAGTATGTGCGTAATGCTATAGACTCTGAAGTATCAGGGTGGCATGGATGATACGTTGTGTGCCTGTCCCTTACGTGATTTGCTAGAAACTGTTATCGCTTATTTATTGCTTTGGGTTATTTGTGTATTACAGTATTTCAATATTTCAATATCAATTACTAGTACTACAGGATAAAACGACCATTTGTTGAAGTTCATTGATGTGTAAACACCTGATCTGAAGGACACATTGAATAAAGCCTAGAAGGAGCTTTATGTTAAATGTGTGCGTGAAAATGGACAACTGTATATAACTGTATAATGCTGAAGGTCTGCAGGAGCAAAACAAAATGAAACAACATACACTAAATTTAGGAAGCGTTAGCTTGATCGATTGCCATATCATTACTTGTACAACAAACCCCACTCGTGTTTAGGAGGTAGAAAGAGACTTAAAAGACAAACAGACAAGCTCCTTTATAGAAATCTTGACCATTACGACTAATTATTTGACCATGGACGGAAACAAGTTGTCAAATTGGAAATTAATTATAACTGAGGGAATCGTATTTCTAGTAAAAATGAGATACGTATAACACTAACAAAGTGAATGCAATTATTTGTATATTGGAAAAGGTCGTAATGAAAATGGGGACCAACACTTTGTCCATGCAATATAATACAAGTACCCAATACTCGCCAACTAGTAAATAAACGTAAATGACAATGTACTCAACGGAAACGACATTGGGCCATTTGTTATATTTGTAGAAGTGTAAGTATCTAATGAAGGTGATAGTTAGCACTGTGACCTAATGGGGCCTTATTCACCAACGTTGTAAATCTAAAATATAAACTTAGACTTTACATCGTCAAAAGTTCTATTCGCTCTCATGTTGTTATAAATGTACCGATTTTGATATTGATTTGTATACATGTTTTCAATGGGAAACAACCAATAGTCCGATTAAATTTCACATGGTCAAATCTAGTTTCTAAGAAATGGAAGTGATTATAAATAATGACAAATTTAAGTCTAAGTCTGAGTTTTAGGCTTACAACGTTGGTGAATAAGGCCCCTGTCCGTGACTTTAAAGGGACTTCCCCACGTTGACGCAAATGGAAAAATAAATCAGTCAAATGTTCATTCATGTTTTGGAATAAATGCCTGTAAATCACCAAAATAAGTTTACTAACTTGGGTTCCTAACTTTAAAAATTGAAATATCTGGATTTTGATATTATTTAGTACAACTCATGTGCCTGCCATTTGTCAACAGAGAGCTAAAAAGAATATTACAAATATTAGGTTGCTCCCTACAGAGCCTAGAAAGTGTAAGTCCTTCCATTTAAATATTTCTTTGTTTTCGTCTCTTGTTTCCATTGTAAATATTCAGTGGTTTTGGTCTCTGTCAGAGCAATCCTCATGCTTAATTTAGTCATGGTTTCCAGCGTACTCGCACTTGTATTCATACGTCACCACTAAGGATACTGGTATATAAATATGTACATGTATAATTTTATGCTACATGTTGTGGCACTCTGGGATAACATGAACATTGATCACATATAGTTCAAATGTTGTAATTGCCTATGATCAGTTTGATCGTCGAATTATAGTATTCATAATTTGGCCGAAAGTCAAGTGCAATCCAATTAAATTCGACCTTAATTACTACAATAAAATATAATAAAGGTACTTCTCATAAAATATTTAAAAATCGTATTTGAACTCCCATGACCATAGTGTAGTTGTATATAGCTAGCTAGCTAGCTAGCTAGCTATGATATGTACCCTAAAAGTTATATACAATGTTGAATACTGTGTATACTCCCGAATAAGTATATAGGACTTATAAAGCGGGTCTTGCAAAAACAGTAAAATAGTAAGGATATGGTTCATGAATGGATCAATTTGGCTCTTTTTTTGTCAACAAATAAAAATGCATGTTCCAGTAAATATGTCATTTGTTTCTTATAACTCATAATTACCTTTCAAAACATCAAGCGTACATATTGTCGTGAACGTCTTATAATTAAGTTGGTCTTATAGACGGGTGTTTAAGGTACTTGATGACAACATAAGCGGTGATTCAAAATCTGCCACTTGGTCAGGGAGATTTCCTACAAGCGGTAGCGAATATTTCCAATAAAAAAGTGTTTTAAAAAGATTTTAAATTTCCGGGTACTACTCGTGCTCTTTTTTGGACTTTAAACCTGTGTTGAACTAATCTAATCATAGTTTAAATGCCCATAAATTGATTAAGCTTCTAAAAACTAACGATAAACTTGCAAATGATTGAAATTCATGCCTCATAATTTCCCGGTCTTAATTGCTGTTTTTATTAATTTATTTAGGTATAATGAAAAATGCTTTAATTCATGAAAAACTGCTCGTAAAATGTTTCATTACTATAATAAGACCTGACAGTTATCGAACCCCTAAAATTAAAATGCGCATACTCTATTTTTTTGCATTTTCGGGGAAAATGTATTTTTAAATCGACCTACTTGTGCGCATGCGCGAAGATTCAAACCAATTTGAAATTACATTGTTTGTACTTACTTATTGTCCGTTATGCCCTCTGGCATGTAGAGCAACAACAAATGACCTTCACCGGAGTCTGTCTTTTGTGAGTTTTCTGTACCCAAAGATTGATTTTTTTGCTTCTATCTGTCTTCTCTTGCTTTCAGATGTCTAGTGTAATGCAGCCTTTGGTATGGAATCGTTCCCCTTTCTTACCACATGACCTTACTATTTTCATATTATTCTAAATAAAATTGTACTTACTTACTTATTCCTCTTCGTCCCTGATGTGACATAAGGCTTGCAATGATCTCACTCCACTTGATGCAATCTTTGGTTAAATAGTTAAAAAATATTATCGATACGTATATTCTTGTTTGCATTGTTAAAGAAGTCTTCGTTGGAGCTTGTTCTTTGCCCAACTAGTCTAACTTAGCCTTCTTCTTAAACTTTTTGTTCGAAAGATAGCCAACTTGTCAAGGTCATATTCGGTCATTCTCCAACACTCAGAACCGTTAAGAAGTGTGGAAAGTACATATCTGTGGTCGAGTTTCTGTGTAGTGCTTTTGATATATTTAGAACATTTCCAAACTTTGTTGAGTGACATAAGCACAATACAATATCTGGCATTATTTAAATAAAGTGGCTGCATGACCTAGCCGAAAAAAAATCCCAAACAAGCTGGCATTATTTAATTTAATTTAAGTGTAAAAAGCACAGCAAATATATAATTACAATACATGTATCTCTTTCATGTTCACTCATAATTCTAAATTCTGAAGTAACTCAATCAATAAACATTATAAAATGCAATAATTAATTAATTAAACCACTCATCGTTTCATTGTCTGTATTTTATGATGGTTGAACTTGGTATTAATTAGTACGTGATCAGGTTTGTTACAATTATACAAAACTAAAGCTTTGTACCTGGTACAGGATGTGTCCCATAACAGGATTGTGTTATAGCTCAGACAATTTTATACGATCATAACCTTTATGCATGCATATAAATACAAATGTACAAGGCTTTTGCTTTGAACATATCATTTCCCACAATTAAATCGTGCAACATCGGTCATTTAGATGTGTGTGGTAGTTACACGTCGAGCGTTTTCGTGATACTTCCGGCTTAACTTATGCTTATAGAAATTCGAGTAATGTTTAATTTTCTAAGTGTACTATGACAGCCAAATGCCTTGTAAATATGATCTCACAAATAAGCTGAAAGATAAGAATTCAAAGTTGTATGTAATATACAACGTGTTTGTAGTACGAAAGGTGCACCACTTATATTTGAACAGTGCTGAATGTCCAATATCTTCTACCTAACCCGATATAAATGAAATTTCTCTTTTGAACAGTGAGAAGTCATGTGTCAGGCATCATATACAATAATTGTTTTGGTATTTTGCAATACGGTTCCAACTGAAACTGCCAATACTGTAGAGGATGTTGCTTATGGCTTTTTGAAGGTCAAACACTCGGGGTCGATTTAATTGAAGCGAGTTGCCTTCTACTAATAACTATTCGTCCCCTATTTGATTCATTCACACAATGTCGTTCCTTATTCAGTTTGTTGTTGCTATAGAAGGTTATACGTTACTATTTGTTTTTATAACCTTATAAATTGTTCCATTCGCTATCCAATTTAAAATAGAATTTTAAAAATATTCACTTGATCATTCATTATTATTAGTTGCCTATTATCACTTAAACAAGCACAATGGAGTAGAATGTTGCATGCGACAAACATTTTGTAGTTATTTGGTGTTTGTACACCTTAAATTCTATAGGGTTGGTCTATCTCGGCTAAACAGGATCCCAAAAATATTGGATATCAACAATACAAAATTAGAAATAGAAACACATATTACTCTAATATTAGTCGATTTTTTCCTTTGGTATGTACATATTGGTTGTATCTTATAAATAAAACAGAATAAAACAGAGCAAAGATCGCTCCACCTGATTGTTTGTATAAGGCAGCTTGGTGAAGGTTTTCATGTTAATCCATTGGACCATTTGATTATGATGCACCGTTAAAATTGATCTAAAGGGTATTGACTACTGGCGAATAATGCAATTTATATTACTTTTAAAAGTTAGGAGTGGTATTTGCATTCCCATTCAAGCATTTCCGATGCCATTTTAGCTTCATAAATCTCTCTCATCAGGGACTAATAGCTTTACATTCAATTTCCTAGATTTAAATCGTTACAATCGTAAATAAACGACTAGATGACAATTCAACCATGAACATTCTAGAACACAAACCAGCACACACCAGCATCAAAGGGTACTAATTATCAAACATTCATTAATTCAGTCAATCGCGCGTCATTATTATTGATACATATCTGATGTTATGATTCGTCCCGTTGGGATTCGACCCATTTCGTTCCGCACCATTTCATTTTATGACAGTTTACAAAACTCGTACAATACCCGGCAAATGCCATTTCCTTGTTATATGAATAAGCTACGATCTGTTGAAAAATCAAATTAAACGCTACTTCGATTTTCATATTGTGAAAATGACCCACATACACACCTTAACGTGTCTGATACAGTTGAAGGAAAATATATAGATCTCTAAATGCTAATTTACAATTTATAGATTAATTATGCATAAGTATGATGATCGTACTGTCACCGTATGTGCAAAAGGTTAAATATAGGATTATATTCATTTATTTCATATGGTATTGGAAAATGTAAGCAATTCTATGAAGTTATGACACATTTATGTGATTATACAGTTGCAATTGCAAACAATTCTTTGAACTTGTAACAAACGCAATATCACAATATCAGTTTTGATGGATACAAATTGTACAACATATTCAAATTAAGTCTTTTGTAAAATAGCACGAATTAATACCTGCATTAAATGTATCTCAATATAACGAATATATTTATTGCGAGGTTATTTATATCTAACAAATAATAGTAATAAATAATCGGTTTTCAGGATCACGTTTAATCTAAATTCTGCTTTGCTATTATTTTAAGGTTTTGTAAAACATGTATGAGAAAATCGGACATGGAAATTGACTGCACTCAACTTAAATCGTCAAGCACAAGACAACATTAGCTAACACCACAATACCCTACACATATTAACCGAATGAGAAAAACAATTTTTTTATCAATAGCTTCAACTGAATGAACCAGTTTTAGTTACAAAAAGCACACTGAGTGTCCCTATCAGCTAATAAACGAATATGATGGGATACAAATAGCGCGTCTGATTCAGACAGGGTTAAGAAGTAAATGCGAAGAAATTAAACGAGCTTCTAATTTACCGGTAACTCTTGTTTGGCCCGGTAAAAATGACGAAATCTGAACAATTGAGATATTTATTGAATTGTTTAATATTGAAAAGAACGACTATTATAATGACAATGGAGCTTATAAATGAAACCCAACGCCACTATTATAATAATGCTTTAAACAAAAATACGAAACTAACGACAGAATTAAGAAACACCCAACAGAAAAAAGGCAAGAAATTCACAAAAAGACCAAAGAAGACCAAACAGGCACAAACAATATCCCTTACAAACCCAAAAAGGCACAAACAACGGAAAACAAGTAGTACACGAACACAATTTCAAAACAAAAAGACATGCGATGCCCAAGGCAAAAACAAGCAACTACAATAACACATCATCTCAAACTGAAAAGTTGGATTATGCCAATGACCAGAGAAAGAACAAAAGAACCAGGTACCACGAATATAACACGCAGACGACGCACTCCACATGAACAACCCACTACAGATACAGTGTACATGCGAGTTTGAAACATGCGAAGAAGTCTTATGCTTAATGACGAAATCGCAATACGAAACGAACATAATTTCCCAAAATGCCACATTGGCTAAATAGTTTTTGCAATTTTGTGTTGTGCGAGTAAATTGGTTTAGCTTGCGCGGAATGCATCTTCTGTATAACATATTCAAGCCTTCAACACAGAAAGTCATATAAAAGGAATTCATTGCATTTATAATTTCTCAAACATTCAGGAGCAAATTCAATATTCAGATTTACTTTACTGATTTCAATAGTTCTATAAATATGAGTAAAAAGATATAAAGGACAATCTAAAAGAGAAGCAACAAATCACCATAACTATGACGACCGATTTCAGAAAGCATGTCATTTGATTTAAAAAAACCTGACATGCCACAAATACATGGCACATTGTCCAGTACACAACTAAACTAGAATATGAACATATAGAACTATATATAGCTAGAAATATGTTATGTTCCCCCTGTATCCCTCCCTTAATTATTACTGTTGTTGCTTGTCCGGTTTGCTGAGGGTGTAATTATAGTTAGGTCACTGTGCATGGTGTTTGTAAACTAGACCAAGTCGCAGTTATGCCTCGTTCTAACGCTTGTGTTTTTGCATATATTTGTTAAAATTATATAGGTTGTCCTGCAGCGGGGACTTTGGAATTTAGGTCGCATCTTAGCTGCTTTTCATTCGATCACTTGGGATTGCCGTTATTTTGTTGTTTCTTTATGAAATAGGGACATCATGCATTGTTGTGGCGGGTACTTTGGTTTTTGATATTTTCTTTGGGTTGTGTGTGAGCATTGTTCCGTGTACTTTTGTTATGACGTTACTGTTTTCTGTTATCGGCTGATTAAGTCAAGTACTGCATTCCCTTGCCCGATTTCCTCATTTCCTTTTAACTGCTAAAAGTTTCAGTTACCATAGAAATAAAATGAAATACAATGCACCAGCTGCAAAAAGGCTGAAATACCTAGTTTGAATCAGTTTTGTTTGGTTCTTCTCATTGGTTCAACTTGTGTTACGTAGTATCTTCAAATGATAAATATAAATAGGTGCATAAACCACACTCATCCAATTGCAAAAATCGTGAACAAGTGTGGTTTTAAATGAATTTCAAAACAACAAACACTTGAAATCAATTAAAATGCATATGACGGATGCTCACATAGAACACTTTATTAAAACAAATATTGGAATACGAAACATCTTTCAGATTTATCTATACACTGATTTTCTGTCCCAGTCAGTGAAAATTTAAAGAACGACTGAATAAATAATGACATTCGTCACCTTCGTCTTTGGAGTATCATAACCGAGATTGTCTGTTATCAAAATATTGTCCCAAGCAACAATATCTTTTAGTTTATATTATGTCAAATGATCTCTGAAAAAACAATATTGGAGAGTGTTTGCTGTGACATTTTTTACAATACATTTAATGTGGTGTTATGAGTAGTGTTATTCACACACTATACTTTAAAAATGTGTAAATAGGTTCTGTTTGTTTGTTTTTTACATTTTATTATTTTAAAAATAGTACATTTATGACAGAATTGTAACAATGCCGAATACCAGGTCCTGGAGAACAGCCATAACGGAGCATAATTTGGTATTGAAATGAGCAGTGTCAACAATAGCTCAATATCAACAATTTAAAATTACACACCGACGTTCTGTACATAATAATTTCAAAATATCAAACACTGTTAGTTCACGAGTTGGCTAATGCATTTAGGGTCCCTTGGGTTTTGTTACATTTACAATGCATGGAGATTTTTTCGGAGTATGAAATGCTAATGGCACTAAATCGTTTGATATTTTAAAATGTTTCGTTTCCCCTATATCTATAAAAGGTACATTTGACTTTAATATATGTTTGTAAAATAATTAACAAGTCATGCATAGATTCCCCGGGATATTTGTCCACGTAAACTACTGTGTCATTTCTCATAAAGGCCTACATTGAAATGCTCACAGGCTCTTTATTAATATTTACTGCAGATCGCCATTTAAGTGGCAGTAACTCATTATGACGTTATTTTTCTAATTATACTATCAAAATGACTGCATTCGAAATGTAAAAAGATAATTAGAATGTAGTACTACCGTATCTCCTGACGAAGACCTTTAGGACAAAATATTGATCCTATTGAGTGATCTATCTACATAGTTTACGTAGTTTGACGATTTCTACGACGTGACGTCAAATTTGCCCCAGGTAGGCATTACTGACGTTAAGTACTATGGCAGAAGTGCCATTTTGAACGACACACCACCAAGCGTTTGATTCATGGTTCAACATATTGTTCTAGTTAGATGCAACGTTTCAATTAATTTGAACGTACGATGAACATTATAAAGCAATTTTCCTGGAACTATTGAAACGCCAATCGTACATTATTGTGATTTCCTATTACGGATATTTTATGACGAGATCTGTTCACGTTGTTTTGTATTGTTTTTATTTCCCTTTCCCTTAACTGGCATAAAAAGATATGATGGAATCGTACAGGGAAGGCATCACTCAATTTAACAACCGAGCACAGAAAACAGCACAATATACCACAATTACACGGAGCAATATCCACACATAACTTACGAAAAGAAAATCCTTAGTCCCCGCTGTAAAATAGCAGGATGACGTAGTTTTAGAACTACCAAATACCGGACTCTTGAACTGGCATAACTAGTGCTGTCGATAGAAGGACCGATTTTCTATCCTTAGAGGTAGTAGGTAATGGTCTTCCAGGACTTTCTTATATACTTAGTGTGACAAAGCGTATATTGCATGTCGAAGTATGTAGGTAATACTATAAACTCTGATGTATCATGGGGGGCTACGGATGATACGTTATGTGTCTGTCTATTGTGTGATCGGCTAGAAACTGTTGCCGCTTCTTTATTGCTTTGGGTTATCTGTGTATTACAGTATTTCAATATCAATTACTAGTACTATAGGATTAAACGACCATTTGCTGAAGTTCATTGATGTGTAAACACCTGATCTGAAGAACACATTGGATAAAGCCTAGAAGGAGCTATATGTTAAATCTGTGCTGGAACATGGACAACTGTATATAATTGTATAATGCTAAAGGTCTGCAGGAGCAAAACAAAATGAAACAACATTACACAACATTTAGGCAGCGTTCGATTGATCGATTGCCGCATCATTGCATGTACAACAAACCCCTCTCGAGTTTGATATCTAAACCAATTTTGGAGGTAGAAAGAGTCTTGAAGGACATACAGACAAACTCCTTTACAGAAACCTTGAGCATTACGACTAATTCTTTGACCATGGAAAGAAATAAGTTGTCAAATTGGAACTTACGAGCAACTGAGGGAATCGTATTTCTAGTGAAAATGAGATCCGTAAAACACTAACAAAGTGAATGCAATTATTTGTATATTGAAAAAGTTCGTAATGAAATTGGGGACCAACACTTTTTCCATTCAGTATAAAACAAGTAACCAATACTCGCCAACAAGTAAATAAACGTAAATGGCAATGTACATTTACATTTGTTATATTTGTAGAAGTGTATGTTTCTCTCGTTCTAAAGAAGGTGATAGTTAGCACTGTGTCCTGTGAACTACTGTCCGTGACTTTAAAGGGACTTCCTCATGTTTAGTCAAATTGAAAAAATAAACCAGTCAAATGTTCACTTATGTTTTGGAATAAATGCCTGTAAATTGCAAAATTAAGTTTACTAATTTTTTAACTTTAAAAATTGAAACATCAGGATTTTGATATTATTTAGTACACCTCATGTACCTGCCATTTTTTAAACAGAGAGCAAAAAAGAATATGTTTAGCATACAAATATTAGGTTGCTCCCTAAACAGCATAGATAGTGTAGGTTCTTCCATTTAAATATTTCTTTGTTTTCGTCTCTTGTTTCCATTGTAAATATTCCGTCGTTTTGGCCTCTGTCCAGAGCAATCCTCATGCTTAAATTAGTCATGGTTTTCCGCATACTCGCACTTGTATTCATACGTCACCACTAAGGATACCGGTATATAAATATGTACATGTATAATTTTATGCTACATGTTGTGGCACTCTGGGGTAACATAAACATTCATCACATACAGTTCAAATGTTTAATGGCCTATGATCATTTTGATCGTTAAATTATAGAATCTATAATTTGTCCGAAAGTCAAGAGCAATCCAATTAAATTCGACCTGAATTACTGTAATAAAATATAATAAAGGTACTTCTCGTTAAATATTTAAAAATCGTATTTGAACGCCTATGACCATAGTGTTGTTGAACCCGGTCGATAGTAATGACAAAATAACTGATACTCACGTGACAAACAAAATGATGGCCGCCTAATTATCGGAATTATCATTAGAGTGGATGACGCTCGATCATTCACCCCCCTTCCGGTAATAATTTGTATAAAATTATGCCGGCACCTAGTTATTACCAGGGACTTTCCCAAAAACAAGCTGTGTATACGAAGCCTGCTAGCTATGATATGTACCCTTTTGGTCAACAAAGAAAAATGCATGTTCCAGTAATTATGTCCTTTGTTTCTTATCACCCAAAATTACCTTTCAAAACATCAAGCGTACATATTGTCTTGTTCGCCTTATAATTAAGTTGGTCTTATAAACGGGTGTTTACGGTACTAGTACTTGATGACAACATAAGCGGTGATTCAAAATCAGCAACTTGGTCAGGGAGATTTCCCACTAGCGGTAGCGAATATTTCCAATAAAAAGTTTTTGTCTCAAGTTTTAAATTTCAAGGTACTAGCCGTACTATTTTTTGGACTTAAAACCTGTGTTGAACTAATCTAATCATAGTTTAAACGTCCTTAAATTGATTAAGCTTGTAAAAAATAATGATAAACTTGCAAATGATTGAAATTCATGCCTCATAATTTCCCGGTCTTAATTGCTGTTTTTATTAATTTATTTAGGTATAACGAAACATGCTATAATTCATGAAAAACTGCTCGTAAAATGTTCCCTTATTATAATAAGACCTGACAGTTATCGAACCCCTAAATGGGCATACTGTATGTTTTGCATTTTCGCGGAAGATGCATTTCTAAATCGACCTACCTTGTGCGCATGCGCGAAGATTCAAACCCATTTGAAATTACATTTTTATGTACGTACTTATTACAGATTGTCCTTTATGCCCTCTGGTATGTAAAGCAACCAGAAAGGATCTCCACAGGACTCTGTCTATTGTGATTTTTCCTCAACTGTATCCAAGGATTGATTCATTTGCTTCTATTTGTTTTCTCTTATCTTCAGGTATCTAGTAAAATGCAACCTTCGTGATGGAATTGTTTCCCTTTCTTATCACATGACCTTACTATTTCCACATTCTTCTTAATAAAATTGCACTTACTTACTTATTCCTTTTCGTTCCTGGTGTGACATAAGGCTTGCAGTGATCTCTGTCCACTAGGCCCTATCTTTGGTTTAATAGTTCAAAAAATGGTATTGATACGCATATTCTTGTTTGTATTGTTTAAGGGATCTTCGTTGGAGCTTGTTCTTTGGCCAAAGTAGGCTTAGTCTTCTTCTTAAACGTTTTGTACAAATGGTTGCCAGCTTGGAATGTCATGGTCTCCAACACTCTGAACCATAAAGAAGGGCTTAAAGTATATATCTTTGGTCGAGTTTCAGTGTATTGCTTTTGATAAATTTAGAATATTTCCTAACGTTGTTGAGTGATATAAACCCAATGCAATATCTGGCATTATAAATGGACTGTTTGACCTAGCCGAAAAACAAATTGGCATTATTAAACTTAATTGTAAGTGTAAAAAGCATAGCAAATATATAATAACAATTTCTCTTCCATGTTCACTGATAATTCTAAATTCTGAAGTAGCTCAATCAATATCCATTAAACAATGCAATAATTAATTAAACCACTCATCCATTCATTGTCTGTACTTTATACTGGTTGAGCTTTATATTGACTAGTACGTGATCGGTTTTGTTACAATATACAAATCTAAAGCATTTGTACCGGGTCCCATAATATGATTGTATTATAGCTCAGAGCATTTGACACGATCCTGACCTTTATACATACATATCCCTGGCTTAGAATGAAAATGTCGTAACTACTACTTACGACCTTATAAGACTCATACACATTTGAAATCTCTAGCACCAGGCGCTTCTAAGGAGCCTATATTTATGAAATTCGGAACTTGTCATGTTGACCAAAATGAAGCTATAAAAGCTTGTTTTACCATAAGTATTAAAAGAGCAAATTTCAGACAGTTTTTTCTTGTTTTCTTAAAATATCGATTTTGTTCTTACGACCTTCTCATTCTAAGCCAGCGATATAAATACAAGTCATTTGTTTGGAATATATTCATTTTCACAAGCACATCGTGTAACATCAGATCTTTAGATTTATGTTGTAATTACACCTCGAGCGTTTATAGTGATACACCGCTTATGAAAACATATGACTGCGATTTTTAGTATCGACAGGATATAAGCTGTTAAATGATGCTTTTGAAAAGTCGAGAGTCATGTCAAATTTTCGAAGCTATACCATTACAGCCGAACGCCACCTGAAAATGATATCATCAATCAGCGGAATGCTCACAATTAAAAGATTTATTCAATATATAGCATGTGCATATGACATTGTACTACGAATGCAACATAGGAATGAACAAGCTTGACATAGTTATTTTGAGCAAATGTCTAAATGGTGAATGTACTTCATGATCATTGGATTTGTTTCGTTGTAGCCATATCCACAGTAACTTAATCGTTTATAAAGACTATTATTAAGAAGAAAAATACAAAAAAATACACACAAAATATTTTTTGTGTGTGTTAGCAGTGCATGATACCTGTGACCATATCACCGCGTTGATGTAACATTGAATCGATTTACTGTTTTTTAATAATGTATTTGTCTCAATGGGGATGCATTTTTATTTTTTTTTAATTAATGCAACGCAGCAAAGTTATTTCTATGACGAGCTTCGTCTAACATTCAACTCACACAATGAAAAGGAAATACTCAAAAAAGTAATCGGCACGTACACGTAAACATACAAATAAGATATATCAGACACGGTACAGCACTCACCTTAAACTTATAACTTGCCTAGGTTGCTGGATGAATAACTTGTTAATTATGTCACTGTACTGTTTGGTCGCTATGTTCAATCTTTTGGCATATATATTTTTGTACTACATGTAACTCGATAAACTACATGTAGTAGGCTATGTTGTTCCCTATTTACTGTTGTGGTTTGCTCTATTTGCTGGGAGGGCAACTTTTAAAATTAGGTCAATGTGTGGTTGTGTCTTGTTTGGTCGCTGGGGTCACCTTGTTGTCATATAATGGAGCTACATGCATATAGAAATATGTAATGTTACTGTCGACCCCTTTCCTCCCTTGCCCATTATTTTAAACTAGGTCATGTCGTATTTGTGTCTCTTAAGGTCGCATTAACGTTAGGTCAATGGCCTTGGTGTTTTCA
This sequence comes from Spisula subtruncata, assembly GCA_963678985.1. Lineage (NCBI taxonomy): Eukaryota > Metazoa > Mollusca > Bivalvia > Venerida > Mactridae > Spisula > Spisula subtruncata. Next base: position 16,619,380 of record OY787678.1, read on the forward strand.
ACTAGGTCACTGGGTGGTTATGTCTCATTTTGGTCGCCGTTTTGACATTTGTTTGTGAAACTGGGTAGTCCTGATGCGGGGCGTTGGGTAATGCAATTTATATTAATTTCAAAAAAAATTGATGTCAAAAATACAAAATTAGAAATAGGAACAAATATTACTATAATATTAGTCGATTTTGTCCTTTAGTATGTACATGTGTAGGTTGTATCCTATAAATAAAAACGGAATTAAACAGAGCAGAGGTCGCCCCACCTGATTGTTTGTCGAAGGCTGCTTGGCGAAGCTTTTCATGTTAATCCATTGGACCATGCGATTATAATTTACCTTTGAAATTGTTTTAAAACTTTAAAAAGTTAGGATTGGTGTTTGTATTCCTATACAAGCATAACCGACGCCATTTTAGGAGCAATGTTCGCGTATTAATTTAACTTCATAAATCTCTCTCATCGGGGACCAATAGCTTAACATTCAATTTCCTAGATTTAAAACAAAATCGTTATTATCGTAAATAAACTACTAGCTAACAAATCAACCATGAACATTCTAGAACACACACCGGCACACACCAGCATCAAAAGGTACTAATTATCAAACATTCATTAATTCAGTCAATCGCGCGCCATTATTATTGATACATAAACATTATCTGATGTTATGATTCGACCCGTTGGGATTCGACCCATTTCGTTCCGCGCCATTTCATTTTATTGCTGTTTACAAAACTCGTATAATACCCGCCAAACGCCATTTCCTTGTTATACGAATAATCTAATATCTGTTGCAAAATCAAATTAAACGCTACTTCGATTTTCATATCGTGGAGATGGCCTACACACACACCTTAATATGGCTGATACAGTTGACGGAAAATATATAGATCTCAAAATTCATAGATTAATTATGCATAAGTATAAGGCTCGTGCTGTTACCGCATGTTCCAAAGGTTAAATATAGGATTATGTTCATTTATTTGATATGGTATTGGTAAATGTAAACAATTCTATGAAATTATGACGCATTCATTTGATTATACAGATGTAATTGTAAACAATTCATTGAAATTGTGACACGTGTCACAAACGCAATATCACAATATCAGTTTTGATGGATACAACATAGTCAAATTTAGTATTTTGTAAAATAGCACTATACTTTTACACGAATTATACCTGCAATAAATATATATCAATTTACATGAAGAATCGGTTTTTGGGATCACGTTTCAGCTAAATTCTGTATTTGCGATTATTTAAAGGTTTTGTAAAACATCGGACAGGGAAATTGACTACACTCAACTTAAATCGTCAAGCACGGAAAACTTTAGCCTACACCACATGCTCCAACTACACTGCACAATGCCCAACACATATTAAACGAATGAGAAAATCAAATTGTTAATCCATAGCTTTAACTGAATGAACCAGTTTCAGTAAAAAAAAGTTGGACTATGCCAGTGACAAGAGAAAGAACAAAAGTACCAGGTACCACGAATATAACACGAAGGCGACGCACTTCACATGAATGACCGACTACAGATACAGTGCACATGCGAGTTTGAAACATGCGAAGTAGCCTAATGCTGAACGACGAAATCGCAATACGAATACGAAATGAACATAGTTTCCCACACAGTGGCTAAATATGCAATTTTATAAAGTTGTGCGAGTAAATGTGTTTACCTGGATAACACGTACAACCCTTCAAAACAGAAATTGTCAATGACATATAAAAAGGGATTCATTGAATTTTATACTGATCTCAAACATTCAGGAGCAAATTCAATATTCAGATTTACTTTACTGATTTCAATAGTTCTATAAATATGAGTAAAAAGATATAAAAGAAAATCTAAAGGTGAAGCAACAAATCACCATAACTCAAATAACCGATTTCACAAAGCATGCCATTTGTTTTTTAAAAAAATTACGTACATCAATTACATGGAACATTGTCCTACACACAACTAAACTAGAAAATGAACATATAAAACTTCGTACATATAGCTAGAAATATGCTATGTTCCCCCTGTCTCCCTCCCGTAATTATTACTTTTATGACTTGTCCGATTTTCTTGGGTGTAATTATAGGTAGGTCACTGTGCATGATGTTTGTAAACTTGGCAGTTATGTATCGTTTTGGCGCTTGGCTTTAAGCATATATTTACAAAACTTATATCATTAATTATATATATATAGGTCGTCCTGCTGCGGGGACTTTGGGAAATAGCTCGTATCTTAGCTGCGTTTCATTCGATCACTTGGGATAACCGTTAGTTTGTTATTTATTTGTGAGATAGGGCCATCCTGCATTGTTGCGGCGGGTACTTGGGCTTTTTATAATTTCTTTTGGTTGTGTGTGACCATTGCTCCTTGTATTTGTGTTGTGACGTTACTATTTTATGTTATCGGCTGATTAAGTCGAGTGTTGCATTCCCTGTCCGAATATCTCATTTCCTTTTAACTGCTAAAAGTTTCAGCTACTTAACAAAATAATTCAATGTACAAGCTTTCACAAGGCTGAAATACCTAGTTTTAATCAGTTTTGTGATTCTCATTGGTTCAACTTATGTGAGGTAGTATCTTCAAATGATAAATATGAATAGGTGCATAAACCACACTGAACCACTTGCAAAACTCGTGAACAAGTGTGGTTTTAAATGAATTTCAAAATACCAAAAAATTGAAAGCAATTGAAATGCATATGAATGATGCTCGCATAAAACTCTGTACAAAACATCTTTCAGATTTATCTACACACCGATTGTCTGTCCAAGTCAGTGGATATTTAAAGAACAACTGAATAAATAATGAAATTCGTCATTTTCAACTTTGGAGTTACATAACCGAGATTGTCTGTTATCAAAATGATGTCCCAAACAACAATATTTTAGTTGATATTATGTCAAATGATCTCTGAAAAAATTTTTTTGGAGACTATTTGATGTGACATTTTTTAACATACTGTTAATTCAATGTTATGAGTAGTGATATTCACACATTATACTTTAAAAATGTTTAAACATGTTCTCATTGTTTGTTTTCTCATTTTGTTTTTTTAGAAATAGTACATTTATGACAGAATTGTAACCATGCCGAATACCAGGTCCAAGAGAACAGCCATAACGGAGCTTAATTTGGCAGTGAAATGAGCAGTGTCAACAATAGCTCAATATCATCAATTAAAAAAACCACACATACGTCCTGTACATAAATAATTTCAAAATATCAAACACTGTGATTTCACGAGTTTGCTAATGCATTCAGGGTCCCTTGGGTTTTGTTACATTTACTATGCATGGAGATTTTTTCGGAGTATGAAATGCTAATGGCACTAAATCGTTTGATAATTTAAAATGTTTCGTTTCCCCTTTATCTATAAAACGTACATTTGACTTTAATATATGATCGTAAAATAATTAACAATTTCATTCATAGATTCCCCCGAGGATATTCGTCGACGTAAACTACCGTGTCATTTCTCGTAAGTGCCCTACATTGAAATGCTCATAGGCTCTTTATTAATATTTACTGCATATCGCCATTTTAGTGGCAGTAACTCATTATGAAGTTGTTTTCTACTTATACTATCAGAATGAGTGTATTCGAAATGTAAAAAATAATGATTGGAATGTAGTACTACCGTGTCTCCTGGCGAAGACCTTTAGGTCAAAATATTGATCCTATTGAGTGATCTATCTACGTAAATTATTGTGATTCCGTATTACGGATATTTTATTATGAGTTCTCTTTACGTTGTTTTGTATTGTTTTGATGTCCCTTTCCCTCAACTGGCATAAAAAGATATGATTAAACCGTACAGGAACGGCAGCACTCAATTTAACAAACCGAGCACAGAAAACAGCACAATATAACACAATTACACGGAGCAATATCCACACATAACTTACGAAAACAGTCTAATTCCCGGCTGTAAAAAAGCTGGATGACGTAGTTTTAGAAATACCAAATACCGGACCCTTCAACTGGCATAACTAGTGTAGTCGATAGAGGGACCGACTTTCTATCACCAGGGATAGTAGGTAATGGTCTTCCAGGACTTTCGTAAATACTTGGTGTGACTAGGCGTTTGTTGCTTGTCGAAGTATGTTGTTAATACTATAGACCCTGAAGTATCAGGGGGTAGGGGGGTACGGATGATACGTTATGTGCCTGTCTCTTACGTAATTGGCTAGAAACTGTTGCCGCTTCTTTATTGCTTTGGGTTATTTGTGTATTACAGTATTTCAATTACTATTACTACAAAACGACCATTTGTTGAAGTTTACTGATGTGTAAACACCTGATCTGAAGGACACATTGGATAAAGCCTAGAAGGAGCTTTATGTTAAATATGTGCAGGAAAATGGACAACTGTATATAATTGTATAATGCTAAAGGTCTACAGGAGCATAACAAAATGGAACAACAAAAACAACATTTAGGCAGCGTTCGCTTGATCGATTGCCACATAACAACGAACCCCACCTGTGTACAAATATTACTCTTCGGAGCGATAACAGTGCATTCTTTGTAATTGAGTATTGACGAAAGGTTCGATGTCTAAACCAATTTTGGAGGTAGAAAGACATACAAACGAACTCCTTTAGAAACCTTGACAATAACAACTAATTACAACCTAATGTTTGACCATGGAAAGAAATAAGTTGTCTAATTGGAAATTAATTACAACTGAGGGAATCGTATTTCTAGTGAAAATGAGAAATTTATAACACTAACAAAGTGAATGCAATTATTTGTATGTTGAAAAAGATCGTAATGAAATGGCGACCAACACTTTTTGCATGCAATATAATACAAGTTCCCAATACTCGCAAACTAGTAAATAAACGTAAATGACAATGTACTCTACGGAAGCGACATTGGGCCATTTGTTATATGTGTAGAAGTGTATCCCTCGTTCTAAAGAAGGTGATAGTTGGCACTGTGTCCTACTGTCCGTGACTTAAAAGGGACTGCCTCAGGTTTAGGAAAATTGAAAATTAAATCAGTCATATGTTTATTTATGTTTTGGAATAGTGCCTGTAAATCGCAAAAATAAGTTTACTAATATTTTAACTTTAAAAATAGAAAGATCTGGATTATTTTGATATTATTTAGTACAACTCATGTGCCTGCCATTTTTCAACAGAGAGCAAAAAAAGAATATGTTTGGCATACAAATATTAGGTTGCCCCCTACACAGTCTAGAAAGTGTAAGTTCTTCCATTTAAATATTTCTTTGTTTTCGTCTCTTGTTTCAAATGTAAATATTCGGTGGTTTTGGCCTTTGTCCAGAGCAATCCTCATGCTTAAGTTAGTCATGGTTTTCCGCATTCTCGCACTTGTATTTATACGTCACCACAAAGGATACTGGTATATAAATATGTACATATATAATTTTATGCTACATGTTGTGGCACTCTGGGGTAACATAAACATTTATCACATATAGTTCAAATGTTTTAATGGCCTATAATCAGTTTGATCGTCAAGTTAAAGTATCCATAATTTGTCCGAAAGTCAAGTGCAATTCAATTAAATTCGACCTGAATTACTGTAATAAAATTTGATAAAGGTAATTCTCATTAAACATTGGAAAATTGTATTTTGAACTTCCATGACCATAGTGTAATTGAACCCGACCGATAGCAATGGCGGTTGTTCACGCCACCGACAAAATGTCTGATACTCACGTGACAAACAAAGTGGAGGCCGAGAAAGTGTCACGTGACAAACAAAATGGTGGGCGCCTAGTTATCGGAATTATCATAAGAGTGTATGATGCTCAATGACCCTCTTCCGGTAATAATTTGTATATAGTTATGTCGGCGCCTAGTTAGTACCAGGGACTTTCCCATATCAAGCTGTGTATAAGAAGCCTGCTAGCTACGATTTGTACCCTAAAAGTTATATACAAAGCTGAATATTGTGTATACTTCCTTATAAGTATATCGGACTTATAACGCGGGACTAGCAAAAACAGTAAACTAGTAAGGATAAGGTTTATAAATGGATCAATTTGCCTCTCTTTTTGTCAACAAATAGAAATGCATGCTCTAGTAAATATGTCCTTTGTTTCTTATAACCCAAAATTACCTTTCAAAACATCATAGCGTACATATTGTCTTTTGCGTCTTATAATTAAGTTGGTCTTATAGACAGGTGTTTACGGTACTAGTACTTGATGACAACATAAGCAGTGTTTCAAAATCAGCCACTTGGTCAGGGAAAATTCCCACTAGCGGTAGCGAATATTTCCAATAAAAAGTTTTTTGTCTTAAGTTTTTAAAAGGATTTTAAATTTCCGGGTACTACACGTGCTATGTTTTGGACGTAAAACCTGTGTTGAACTAATCTAATCATAGTTTAAACGTCCATAAATTGATTAAGCTTCTAAAACATAATGCTATAATTAATGAAAAACTGCTCGAAAATGTTCCATTGAAATAATAAGACCTGACAGTTATCGGCCCCTAAATGCGCATACTATATTTTTTGCATTTTCGGGAAAATCTGTTTTTAAATAGACCTACCTTTTGCGCAATGGCGAAGATTCAAACCCATTTGAAATTACATTTTTTACTTACTTATTGTCCGTTATGCCCTCTGGTATGCAGAGCAACAACAAAGGACTTCCACCAGAGTCTTACTTTTGTGATTTTTTCTCAACTATATCCAAGGATTGTTTCACTTGCTTCTATTTGTTTTCTCTTGCCTTCAGGGGTCTAGTGTAGTGCAACCTCCCTGATGGAATCGTTCCCCTTTATTATCGCATAACCTTAATATTTCCGTATTCTTCTTAATAAAATTGTACTTACTTACTTATTCCTCTTCGTCCCTGGTGTGACATAAAGCTTGCAATGATCTCTCTCCACTTGATGCTATCTTTGGTATAATAGTTAAGAAAATGGTATAGATGCTTGTTTGCATTGTTAAGGAGGTCTTCATTGAAGCTTATTCTTGGCCAAACTAGTCTTACTCTTCTTCTTAAACGTTTCGTATGAAAGGTTGCCAGCTTGTCAAGTTTATATTCGGTCATTCTCCAACACTCTGGACCGTAAAGAAGTGTTGAAAGTACATATCTTTTGTCGAGTTTCAGTGTAGTACTTTTGATAAATTTAGAATAGTTACATACGTTGTTGAGTGACATAAGCACAATACCTGATAAAATTAAAATTAACTGTAAGTGTAAAGAGCACAGCCAATATATAATTACAATTTCTCTTTCATGTTTACTGATCAATATACATTATACAATGCAATAATTAATTAAACCACTCATCGCTTCATTGTCTGTATTTTATTATGGTTGAGCTTTATACTGACTAGAACGTGATCGGTTTTGTTACAATTATACAAATCTAAAGCCTTGTACCAGGTACGGGATGTGTCCCATAATATGATTGTGTTATAGCTCAGAGAATTTATATTTAAAGCTTGGAAAAATTGACACGATCCTGACCTTTATAAATACAAATATACAAGGCTTTTGCTTTGAATATATCCTTTACCACCAGCAAATCTTGCAACATCGGTCATTTAGATTTGTGTGGCAGTTACACGTCGAGCGTTTTCGTGATACTTCCGGCTTAACTTAAACATAATGCTAATAAAAGGTCGAGTCAAGTTTAATTTTCCAAGCATACTTTGACAGCCGAATGCCTTGTAAATATGATCTCACAAATAAAGTTGTATTTAATATATTGCATAACCATATTACTATCAATGCCAGACTGGAATCAACGTGTTTGTAATACGAGAAGTGCTGTGCACTTATATTTGAACAGTGCTGAATATCCGATATCTTTCCCCTAACCCGATATAAATGAAATGTCTCTTTTGAACAGTGAGAAGTAATATGTCAGGTACCATGTACAATAATTGTTTTGGATATTTGCAATATGGTTCCAACCGAAACTGTAAATTCTGTAGAGGACATTGCTTTTGCTTTTTGAAGGTCAAACACTCCCAACGAATCGCCATGAAGAAGTTGAAGAAACATTGGTAGCACTCGTCAGCAGTGCGTGGTTTTTGTCATGTTGCGACCATAAGGGAAATAACACAAACTATTAAAAAATGCTATAAAGTGACAATTGTTTAATAATCGTACCACATTGGGTGTATGATAACTAGGACATACCAAATAACTAAAATGCGATTTTCAACGAAGTTAGGAGTATCCATTGTAACTTCCAAAACTGAAATTTCGAAAATATTCCATGCCAAACTCAGAAAATATCGGTGTTCACAACCGCAAAAACAAAACAAAAAATAAAGGGAGACAATCGTCTTTAACCACAATATATACTAAAACATAACGGTTATATCGGTAACACCACCCGGTACCTTAAGAACATGTTTCATGTTCATTAAACGAGGATAGTAAAGTCCAAAGTCTTACAATGCTGCATCCTAAGAATTGGAAACTTAAGGATAAAGCAACATTAATTACACTCGATACATGTTTAGATTTTTCGGTCATAGAAAAGCTCAAAAACATGCCTGTACAAAATGTGAATTTTTGGTTCTAACTTAATTACAAATACAAAAAATATGGGTGCATAGATTAACTGACACATTGATGTATACGATTGAATAAAGACTTTTCGACTACACAATGTAATGTTGAAAATATGGGATGTTCAACACTGTTCAAATATAAGTGGGGCACCTATCGTAGTGACTCTTGGAACAAATGTTTAAATGACGAATACACTTGCCGAACCTAGCCTTTATTTGCTTTATTTTTTCTACTGAAATATGACAGGCCTTTATATATCTGCCTTCATTCGAATTGAACCCGGGTCGCTAGATTAGACGACACGCGCAATAACCACTGAGCTACGGAGGCACATGATATAAATGTATTTGTTTCGTTGTATGGAATCCATACCACCCCGTTGATGCTAAATCGGATATATTTTGCGTTTCGTTTATTTATCTTGACGGGGATGCTTTTTATTAATTTTAAATTTATACAACGCGGCAAATTTATTTCCATGACGAGATTGGTAGATTTGGGATGCACACATTAATAGTAATGTCAAAAAAAATTGTTTCCATGAAGAAGACTGGTATAAAAATATTAGGAAATCGGACAGGGAAAGCAGCACCCACCTTAACCATCCGAGCACAGAAAACACTACAACACAGCACAACTACGTGGATCAATGCCCCCACACAACCCAAAGAAATTATTAAAAGCCCAAGTCCCCGCTGGAAAATGCAGGATGACCGATTATTTAAGGAACACCTAAATGTAATCAGATGTCAACATTTCGGTCGGAATCGACTCCTGACCTACATGTAACCATAAAAGACGGAGACGATGTAATATAAGCGTCAAGTACAAAAATAACAGAAAAATGGTCAGGGGGCAGCACTCAACTGAAACAGTCAATCAAAGAAAACTTAAACCGTACCTAAAGGTACAATATCCAACACATCTTATCGAGACAACACAAATCACCACTTAAAAGACAACGTTTTAGCTGTCAAAATCGGAAGTCCAAGTCCCAGATGACAAAAGGCCGTAAAAGAAAACATTTCCCGGAAACAAACCTTGCGAACTAAGACTCACTTGAACTACATTGCTTGACTATACTTTTTTATTTAAACATAGTTTTATTCTGAGAAAGTTGCGGTGCTTATACATGTAAGAGAACGATTCGTATCAAACAGTTTTCCTGACTAGTAAAACGCGATCCAAGGGAGACTACTAGGTTACAGTTAAGTCTGGAGTATGCCACATTTGTACATTATTGGCTATAGCAGCATGAGTATAACCACTGAAAGGCGACATATACAATAATACCATTATTGTTGGTTTATGCATTTAAACATTGCCGCAATAATACGACCGCTAAGTGTCTATAATTGAGACGTAAAACATGCTTTGACGTCAATCTTGCAATAGTGAGACAAGAATCTCCAAGTTCGTAGATTCAACCACTAGACGACATGGTTCATGTATATCGAAGTATTAACAGAAATCATTAGTTTATAGCAAAATTTAATTATTTTTATTATCATATCTCTTTTAAAAACACACAATATAAAGCGGTGATCTATAGGTAGAGGGCTCAATTCGGGGTCGAAATGTCCCGAGTTTAATTCCCTCGTTTCGGCCACTGGTTAATTTCTCTAGGCAAGAATAATCCACCCCACCATGGCGTAAATTGGTACGTGTGAGGGCAAGTGTCTATTCTTGGGCGCCGCAGATCGATGTTGACTGCAACACCCACATGAGAGAAATAGTCTCCTCGGAGAAATTAATCACTGAAACATCGTCCATATTACAGTTTCGTTTATTGCCAATAAAAACTAGTTATAAATAAGAAGCATACGGTATTCAAACTTGAGCACCACTTCAAAGAGGCACTACCTTTAATGTAGATAGTCTAAAATGATTTAAAAATACATTAATTAGAATTGTGAATGCTACGAAAACCCTTTTAAATTTTAACAAAAAATCCCAAAACAATAATAAAAATATATTTCCGTAACTAGCTGGCTGAGCTTAGATTTTATTGGGGTATGACTTAAACACAAAAAGACGAAAAAAGCTGCTTCCGTGAAGTTGTTGTTGAATAAAAGGCTAGCAGTCCTTTATTATTTTTTAAAAAAAGAATATCATATATTTTCGTCATTATACAAACATATTTTGGTACACGTTCTTCTTACATATTATAACGATTTATTGTTTATGAGCATTTATTTCATTTAATGCGCTAGGGTTTAATAATTATTTGCTGGATATAGGGATTAGGGAGTGCCACTTTAAGATTTCCGCTTTGATAAGTAGTACCCTGGTGGGTAGTTTGCATAATTATAACGGATCACATCACAGAAATGATCTGCATAATTACAATACCTGACATGCAAATTAATTGAACTGAGTATAATTATAATTGATTTATAATTATCGTGGTTTCCCAGAATGGGATTGAACAAAACGGTACACAACGGACAGGTTAAATATTCATATACTGGTACATGTGATCCGTTTTAAATGAAGTTGATTTTGTGTTTATTTCAATATACTGCAAAATCATAAATGTTTGTGAAGGACAAATTTACATTAGCGACGAGAATAAACGTAGTTACAACTGAGCGTGTTTTGTCTCGGTATAATCCCGATTCAAATAAATGATCTTTTGGAGGCATTGGGGAATGGATGTCACCTTTGGTAGCCCAATAACCAGAAGCAGGTAAAATGTCAAAGGGTGCTTCAGCGGCTTAACAGCTGAAAAGAGCAGCAGAAAATTGGTAACGATGTATAGAAAATTTCTCACCAATGCAATTACATCATACATGGTACAATATTATCAAAGCACTAACCGAAATATCTAATGTTAAGAGTAAACCTTAGGATGGCCGGGGTTATTGCAAATACATAGAAACTACTTGTTTGCAATATATGGCACGTAAGTGGAACCCCATCTTTGACATTCCTTTAAACTACTCTCCCTGAGATTACATACAATTTTTCACCATTTTGACCAAATGTAAAATACATTAAAACGTGTTTTGGGGTTTATTCATAGGGCACTAGGATAAGGCTGAACCGTCAATATTGTCAGTAGCATAATTTCTCCCCGCAAACATTATTTTAAGTTTTATGAAGTGGAAAAGGTGAAAGGGTGCCCACCCTGGAAAATTAAGAGGATTTGTGACAATACCACACCTCCTTTCTTCAAAAAGTCAGTAATATTACCCGCACAGTGGCAAAAAGGCATGTTTTTAAGAAGTTTCGTGAATTGCGAACTACTCGTTTCGCAGATTTTAGAAAGGTAACTTGTATTTTGTCAAAACATTGTCACTGTAGGACATGGTATTCATTTGTCTACCATTAGGCACCGAAAACTTGTATTGTCGGTCCTCTAATGGTAATGAAAAAGGCACACATGAAATATCCTCATTGCTATATTCGCCTTTTGACCAGAATTCGGTTCATTTTCTAGGCTGTTCCTATCCTCAACCAAAGTTATTTTCTATTTACAAACAGTTCTATATGTGAATGAACCATCTACTAATCCACTAACTATTTCGTTTTTTAAAATTCATGCACCAAATGCAAATTTATACATAGCGCGACGCTTTAAATAGGCTCATTTTTAGGCTTACCTTAACCAAGTTTTATCGGCCATAATTATCCCTAGTGTCTAGGAGGAGCACTTTTTAACTTCCTCTTAAACTACGATAAAAGACATAAACATGTATGAAATTGGTACCAATGTAAAGCTGGTGAATAGATTAATCGATTTTTGTAAACCGTAAACCGTTGGAGTGGAACAAGCTCGAGACTTAAGACGATTTTAACTTCCTCTTAAACTGCGATAAAAGACAAAAACATGTATGGAATTGGTACCAATGTAAAGCTGGTGAATAGATTCATCGATTTTTAGGCTGGCGATTTCGCGCCAGACTATTACAATCCTAAAAAATGAATTCCACTAAGATGAATTTACTCCCGAAACCGACAACACAGAATCTATACACTCAATGCAAATAGTTCCTCCTCGTTAATCAGTTTTGCAAGATAAGAACATTCAACTTTCCATGTTTCATTTATTCTGTTCGATTGTTATATATTAGTTTCTTCTTGAAATAGACGGAAATTGTATGGAATTAAAAGAAAAGGTGTTTAAAGGCGTTGATAATTATTACTACGCGTTACGAACGCGATATAGCGCGCGCATCAATGATTTTACTATGTTAAATTATTAAGGTCAACATTCTCCAACGAGATCGTGGTCGAGTGGTTAAGCAACTCGCTTAGTAATTTTTTGATGCTAAGGTCCAGCGATCGAATCACGGCGGCTCCAATTTTTATATATTTTTTATGCCCCCGTATCGATAGATCGGGAGGCAAATAGTAATGCACCTGTCCGTCCGTCCGTTCGTTCGTCCGTCCGCCCTGGTTAACCCAAATTGACCGTTTCTTCTAGCATTAATATGGCTTGCTACAAAGCTTTCAAACTTGCATGGATGTTGTATATGAACACTCTCCACGCGCCTGTATCACCTGACTCCATTTTGACCTTCACCTTGACCTAATTTTGGACTTAGACTTATTGAAAGGCCAAATTCTTGGTTAACCCAAATTGACCGTTTCTTCTAGCATTAATATGGCTTGCTACAAAGCTTTCATACTTGCATGGATGTTGTATATGACCACTCTCCACACACCTGTATCACCTGACTCCATTTTGACCTTCACCTTGACCTAATTTTGGACTTAGACTTATCTCCCCTTTAGTATTTTCACAATAAAATTTTGTCTGGAGCGTATCTTCAAAACTATTTAACATGACTTGAAATATGAAATATAAATAGATGGCAACTTGGAGAAGTGCATTGACAAAGAACCATAACTCTGTCTGTCTTAAATTTTGAATTATCTCCCCTTTCGTGTTTTTATAGTCGAATTTTGCTCTGAGTATATCTTCAAAACTATTTAACATATTGACTTGAAACTTGGAATATAAAAAGATGGCAACTATGAGAAGTGCAATGACCAAGCAATATAACTCTGTCTGTCTTAAACTTTTAATCATCTCCCCTTTAGTATTTTCAGAATAAAATCTTGACCGGAGTGTATCTTCAAAATTGTTTAAGATATTGCCTTAAAACTTGATATATACATAGATGGTAGCTTGTAGAAGTGCATGGACCCAGAACCATAACTCTGTCTGTCTTACATTTTGAATTATCTCCCCTTCAGTATTTTCATGATAATTGTTTGTCTGGAGCGTATCTTCAAAAGTGTTTAAAATATTGACTTCAAACTTGGTATATGAATTGGTGGCAACTTGGAGAAGTGCAGTGACAAAGAACCATAACACCTGTATCACCAGATCACACATGAAGTCAATCAAGGCACTGCTTTCAAATGTGGCATATTCGTTCACCATCATAAGTCCCTTATAGTTCAAAGCCATGTAACACTTTCAAACATTTTAACTGAATAATGGCCCCTGATTGACTTAGCTTTTTATGGACATGGCTTCCACGGGGGCATAAGCGTTTATTGAACGCAGTCTTGTTTTTATATATTTTTATATTTTTTTATATTTTTTGTTAAGTCCAGCACTTACCTCTCTTCCGACTTAGAAAACCACTTGATGTTATATCACTTGAAAAGCTATTGTTCCTTAGCAGTTCGCCAGCCTGTCAGTACTTTCAGCACTTTTATTGTAAACCGTTGCGGCGGAACAAGCTCGAGACTTACGAGGATTTTGTGACGTTACCATACCTCCTGTCTTGATAAATACTTTTTAATTAGGTCACTGTGCTGTTTGGTCACTATAATAAACGTTTTTGGCATACATAAGTTCGCCCTCTTTTTGTCCATTATTGTAAACTAGGTCGAGTCGCCCCCTCCTTTTTACAGCACTGTTCGGTGTCGGCTTATTTTTGTTTTCACTTGTCCTTGGAATTTTATTTCCTCTAACATTTGTTTTTAAGTCTACCGCCCACAACACCCCCCTCTTTTCACCATTTGTATCTTGCGGAGATGCTGGATGAGATACTTCTTCATTAGGTCACGTATGTATTTTGGTTTCCACTTGTCCTTGAAAGTTAATTTTCTCTGCCATTTGTACATCGCCCACAACACCCCTCCCCCATCTTTTCATCATTTGTATCTTGCGGAGATGCTGGATAAGATACTTTTTCATTAGGTCACAGTGCTGTTTGGTCACTATAAGATACGTTTTTAGCTTATTTATTTTCGCCCTCTTTTAGCCCATTATTGTAAACTAGGTCAAGTCCCATAAAGCCTCTTTAACACGTATTAACGTTTTGTCACTGTCCTTGGTGTTTTTTAACTAGGTCAGTAGGTGGTTGTACCTCATTTAGTCGCCGTTTTGGCATGGGTATTGGCTTCGTTTCATTCGGCAATAACCGCTATTATATAATTTCCTTGTGAATGTGGGTCATCCTGCATTTTATCGGCGGGGGCTTGGATCTTTGGTTGTTTCTTCGGCTTATGTGTGGGCATTGCTCATAGTAGTTGCTAGGAATATGTACAATTATTTCCCACCCCATTCCTACCTTGCCCATATTTTAACTAGGTCAAGTCTTGGTTGTGTCTCTCTAGGTCGCATTACGTTAGGTCACTGTCCTTAGTGTTTTAACCTAGGTCACGCCCCGGGGTTGTTGTGCCTTATTTGTTCGCCGTTTTGGCATGGGTTTCTGTGGGTACTGCTCAGGGTAATTGTGTCGTGGTTTTTTTTATTTCTGTGCTCGGCTGGTTGGGTTAAGTGCTACCTTCCCTGTCGGATTTTCTCATACTTTTTTACGTCCAAAGACAATAAATATCGAACAGCCTTCGTATGTCACAGTTTTGTTATTCATTTGTTATTAGTTCATAATTGTTTCAGGTGCTATTCGTCATTTAGTTTTAAATATTAAATGACAAATTTCAGTCATAACCATTTGTTTGTTATTACTTGTATCATCAAACATAGCTCATAAAGTGATTACCAGGGTGCTTACATAAAAGTAGATTTTTGATTAGTCCTTTACCAAATGAATCTCATAAAAATTAGATCCTCACATACATGTTTGTAAACGTTTGTAAAGCGTTAATAGGTATAGCTTGGCTATTTTGACCTGAACCTGGCCTTTCGCTATTTCAGAAGTATGTGTATTACATCTCGAGCGTCTTCGTGATTCTCCCGGATTATGAAAACATACACTCGGTGTTGTTAACGTATACAATATATCGAATGTTAAATTATACTAATCAATAGGTCAGGCTCATGTCCAATTGGCCAAGCTATAGTGAAACGTAATAAAGATCTGATTTTATTACGATGGTTCTTTAATAATGTTACGTTTATTCCACTTTATGGACATATTTAGTTTTAGGATTTAATTTGCTGAAACGTTTTTAATATTACAAAATTTAACAATTCAGATTTATAATGGAGCATTACTAGGAGTCTGGAGCGTTACGATTTGATAAATCAAAAAACAGTACCCTGGTGGACACTTTGCATAGAAATGCATGACGTCACAGGGATTTTCTCTATACAGGGAAATAAATAATTACAATACTGATATGCAAATTAATTGAACTTTGTATTATTGATTCATATACTGTAAATTCATGTAATTTCATTGGGACAAGATTTCGAGGTTTAGGTATAAAGACCATTTCTATGGGACGTAATTTCAAGAATACCACTAAGCCATATACTATAGAAATTATTAATATTTCGTGGGTTTTTAATTTCGTGGTTGAGACCCCATGTGTTCGTTTAATCTGTGGTGAGTTTGCGTTTCACCACATAATAGTAAATACTATAATTATAATTAACAATCTTAGAATGAGAAGGTTGTAAATATGCTACAGACGAGCTTATAAGACTGATACGTAATTGTTAATCAAAGTACTGAAAGTACTGACAGGCTGGCGAACTGCTAAGGAACAATAGCTTTTCAAGTAATATAACATCAAGTGGTTTTCTAAGTCGAAAGACAGGTAAGTGCTGGACTTAACAAAAAATAAAAAAAATAAAAATATAAAAATTTTGGAGCCGCCGTGATTCAATCGCTGGACTTTAGCATCTGAAAATTATTAAGCGAGTTGCTCATCCACTCGACAACGATCTCGTTGGAGAATGTTGACCTAAATAATTTACCATAATAAAATCATTGATGCGCGCGCAATATCACGTTCGTATCGCGTAGTAATAATTATCAACGCCTTTAAAACACCTTTTCTTTTAATTTCATACAATTTCCTTCCATTTCCAGAAGAAACTAATATATTACAATCGAACAGAATAAATGAAACAAGGAAAGTTGAATGTTCTTATCTTGCAAAACTGATTAACGAGGAGGAACTATTTGCATTAAGTGTATAGATTCTGTGTTGTCAGTTTCGGGAGTAAATTCATCTTAGTGGATTTCATTTTTTAGGATTGTAATAGTCTGGCGCGAAATCGCTAGCCTAAAAACCAGCCTCACAATGCGCTTCCTGGTAGTGTTTTATCAACGGACTTGCGGAAATCGTAAACTTACGTTCAAATTTAAATTCTCTATATTTCTTTAACTACTGCAAATTGGGGACGGATACTGTTTGTAGATGTTTATTAACTGAATCTTGATAAGTATTACAGCTCCATTTATCACGCTTTATAGTAGTAAAAGTATAATAAAGAATTAAACTTTGATCGTAAGTTTAAGATTTGCGTAAATGCTTTGATAAAGCAGTACCCCTATGAGCGTATTTTAACGTAAATCTAAAACTTGTCATGTTGACCAAACTGGAGTTAAAGCAGCTTGTTTTACCCGTTTTCGTTCAACCAACGTATTTTTCATCTGGAATGTTGTAGTCTTGGGACTTGACTAACCACTTATTATAAGTTAAGAGTAATTTCCGGACAGTTATTTCTTCTTTTTTCTTCAAAATATCGACGTTGTACTTACGACCTTCCCATTCTAAGCCAGCGAATTGTTTGTGAGGGTTAACATTCCAAATTACATTAATGGAATATTCAACCATTTCACAAACTCACCAAGGGTAATCAACCTCAAGCTTACGAAACACTAATTATGCCGCCTTTCTAGTTGGATATCACATTGTATGGGCGGAAACGACAATTGTATCTGATGAAAAGCAAAGCCTTACCGAAACCATCCGAATTTCATTTTAACAAAACTGACTGGGTAAATTTACTGTTTTCCGTGTCTCTATGAGAAGTTCTCTGCCCCTTCAAAATTCCCTGTGGACAAAACCGATCCACATGACAATAGGTAGGGCCTTTGTATTATTCGTCATATCCCACATAGTTACCCACACAATATTTCTTAGTATTACAAAAGTAAACTCTAGTAGCTAGAAACCTAATATTATTGTAGTATAACTGACTCTAATATCCTTCGCCTGGATGCTTTCCTGAAGTCCTGCAAGATGTTTTTGTTTGGCCTGCCAACCATTGCTTAATTGCATACACAACGTCTAATTTTCGCCACCCTCTGAATTACACCCTGTCACCAATAGTTATATTTCTTTCGCTTGTTTTGGTGAGTTATTGTAGGCGGTCAAAAGCCCAACAACATTGCTCAGACGCGTAGGAATACTAAGACAAATCATAACACAATGGAAATGCGGTTATGCGGTTCTTTTGAAAATTGAAACAGGTATTGTTCGTAGAGATGAAACTTTAAAAAATGTGTATCAAAATAATTAATGCAAACGTTTGAGTTATAAAATGAAACAATACACGACAACGATACAAAATTATTTATAAACAGTGGCTTAAAACGGGACTAGAACAATGGACTATTTGATTGTATTTCAGCGCGCAGCCATTGTTTGAAGGCGATCAAATGGCAACCGATGACTATGCAATGCGAATATTAGATCAGTACTTTAATTATTCAAAATACTCACTGCTTTATTTGTAAATCACTATACGAGACTATTGTCAATAAATTAGAAATTCTATTGGATGGCGTTTACTGTGGAGTTTGATTTATATCTCGGTTATATTTCACATGGTATCACCAGTGACTCAAACCGCATTCTCCAAGGGATTCCGGCCATACGGCTTATGTAAACAAATGCTGGGTTTTAGTCTCTACGTGCAATGCCTTCAAGAGCTCCCCGGCAATCTAGACTGTGACATGATGCTATAAACTGCTACCTGGGGTGCTCTAAACAGCTCCCTGACGTTTTCAATTATTAACGTTAGGTCACCGTGACTGACCATGGAGTTTTAAACTAGGTCATGTCGAAGTTCTGCCTCATTTGGTAGCCCGAGTCAAAGTTTTGGCATATATTTATGAAACTGGGTCATCCTTCAGCGGGGACTTGTGGAACTCGGTCGGGTTTGGCTTTGTTTTATCCGGTCTCATGGAATCATCGATACTTTGTAATTTCTTTATAAATTTAGGTCATCCTGCATTTTTTGCGGCGGGGATTTAGACTTTTAATCATTTTTGGCATATGTGTGGACATTGCTCAGAATAGTTGTGGTGTTACTGATTTCTCTGCTCGGCTAGTTAAGATGAGTGCTGCATTCCCTGTTTGATTTTCTCATACCTTTTTAGACAACACCCTGGCACACTTGACTGTTCGTTGAAAGATTGATATCTGGTGCTTTAGACTACTATCCGACAATCTAGACTGTTTCGTGACGCTATAGAATGCTTCATGATGTTTGAGACTCGTCCGTGGCGCTTTAGATCACTCCATGGCGCTTTAGATCACTCTCTGGAGCTTTAGATCACTCCCTGGCACTTTAGATCACTCCCTGGCGTTTTAGATCACACCAATGCGCTTTAGATCGCACCCTGGAGCTTAAGATCACTCCATGGCGCTTAAGACTGCTCCCTGGCGTTTGTGAATGCTCCCTGGCGCTTTAGAGTGCTCCTTGTCGCTCGTGAATGCTCCCTAGTGCTCTCAATTGTTCCCTAGCGCTCATGACTTATTCCTCCTTGGCGTTCTACATGTATCTCTGGTACCAAAGCTTGTGTCTGGCGCTCAAGCTAGACTGCTCCCTTGTGCTATAGACTGCCCCTGGCGTCCTATACCGCTCCTTTGTTTTTATCATAGACATTCCTTCCAGGAACACGGATAAGATCAGCAATCATTCTCAGAAAAAAGAACAGAAAACGTATAAAAAACACCTCTGAACCAGATTGAAATAAACTCAAAATATAATTAATTCAACACGAAAACGCCTCCAAGACAAGCAAACCAAAAAACCAACAATTACTACCGCGCGTTCTGCTATTCTAATTTTCATGAAAATTTGATTAATTGAATCAATTCAAGGATTTCATAGAAATTAATAAATACATTTGTATTCAAAACAATAGAGAACGAGTTATTTATACAGAAACTGAAATTAGAGTTTATCCAATTATCATAACGCGAGCGTGATATGGAAAGGCGTTTTCCGCTATCATATAAATATGATCATTTTAACAAACATCACGTAACTTACAAATGCGACGATTTTGAACAATTTGTAATTTGTTATAAAAAATTTTTTGGATTTGTATTTAAGTTTAAATAAGTTTGATAACAAAAGGGGTGTTTCAATTATATCTGAATTTTGGATATTAATTTTCAAAGGTAAGTTATTTACAAAAGGGAATTGTTTTATAAAATATAAGTATCTACAAAATATACTGTACTATAGTGTTTATGCTTAACTCATTTATGTACGACTCGTGTATGCATAAAATCTTCTCAATATACATGAAGGTAAAAAACCAAATTACAATGTACATAACCATTCAGCAATTATTATTGTCACCGTCTTTGATATATGTATATGAGTAAAATTAATGTAAAAGAACGAAGTCCAACGTAACGTATTTTCTACACATAAATTATTTACAAATGTTTTGTTTTCGATTCATTGATAAGAAAGAAAAATATAATGCGACAACATTTAAATTGAACTCCTGAATGTTTCATGTAAACAGGTCGATCTATCTGGTCCCGTATTCATAAAACTCCAAAGGGGAAAATATTCCTACGGTTGATAATTCACCTAAGGTTTTATATGAATTCTCTTACTTTTATATGATTTCACCTTTTATATCTGAAGCCTTCTTAATGATGTTCTTTCAGATATCTAAGGTGAAAATCATATAAAACTATGGGAATTCCTATAAAATTGTCAACCTAAGGAATATTCCCCCCCCCCCTATTGGGATTTATGAATACAGGCCCAGTAGTCAAACGTTACTACTATTAACTGTTTTCTTGTTGTTGGTTTTTTTGTTGTTTTTTTTTGTTCTTTGCTATAAAAAGAATATCACGTTATTGTCGTCAGACGAAAAATGAGTCCCAATTACATGTTGTCATCGTGCGATAAACATCATTTTTACACAACTCCAAGTTTGATAAATGTCGCGAAATCTATTTTCATGTTCGTCTTATGGTATCTAGATAATACTGATTAAAAACGTTGTGAAAAAAAATGGAAATATCATCTGATGTGCTGCTGAATTTAAATAAATTCATGTGATAGTTTTGGTATACCAGTACATTGACATAATGTCGTCTTTTTCCAGATAACTGATAAGCCACATTTGCAAAAACAAAAGTTGCAAGAATAAAATGTCGAATTGTATGTCCCTTTTCTATTCTAACACATGTATGGTGTAAGACCAAAAATTGCAAAATAATGTACCACATTATGTTTTAAAGTGAGGTTGGGCTTATAAGCTATTAGACATTTTGTATAAATATTTATTATTTTATAATTTTGGAGATGTATCACGATGCTTACGAAAATTCCATCACTTAATCGTATTTAGTTTTAGAGAATTATATTGAACCTTATAAATAATGATATAGTATTGACGTCACTTCATCTATAAGATGGTACCTCATATATCCCTTATAGGGGACGTTAATTTGGGCGTAGTGTATGTAACGGTGTTAAATTTTCAGCAGAATGATGCTTTTGTTATTAGTATCATCTATATGATAATAAAATAATCTAACACACATTGTCAACTGATTCAAACTTATAATAAACTCGTTCAGGGAATATTATTTAGCTCGCCAGAGGCTCAATCAAATCAGTTTCCAGAACTCGTATAATATACAAGTTTATATCAATAGACAATAGATTGATTATCTATAAAGATTCCTTTGCTTGTCTGGTGGACTTCATTAGGTGAAAATTGGATCATATACTGAAAATGCTCGTTTTAAGACAACCAACAATTTTCTATTTAGATTTATCCTGATAACATTGTTTTCTCGGGGCAAGTTGCTATGATATTTTATAGTTTACCCGCCTTCCCTCATAATTTTACTCTTTTATCAGTAATCATACAAGCAATTTTGTGCAGTTTCACTCTGATTATCCCATATATTGAAATGCTATTGTTTGCATACAAAGGGTCACCAAAAAGTGGGCGGGTAAACTATAAGCCGGTTATATATCAACTATTAGAATTATAAACAAATTAAGTGCAGCTGCGCTGTGGCTGCACTCCCTTGCACTTAATTAATATAATTTGTTTATAGTCCTATATATAATATATGATCTATAACCTACACTTGCAGACCAAAGACAGACTGGTTTACGAGGTTATATTTTGACGTGTGACATATTTTGAGAAAACAGTAAAGAACTGTCCGAAAATACTCTTTACTTTTGGTAAAACATTTACTGTTTAAACTTCCGTTTTGTCAAAATGACTATTTCCGATTTTTCTCGAAATTAGCTCATAAGAAGGACCTTGTGATGCTGATTTGAAATATGCAGCAGTCTTATATTTTTTAAAGTCGTAAGTACTTCTTCTTACGACCTTCTCATACAACTTAGAAAGAGTTCTGCATAACATTTATTTTATCTGTATTCATAGACGCGACGAAACAACGTGAAGCATTTGTTCAAAATATGGAATACCGTCAGATAGTTCAAATGTACTAGAATCTGCAGTTAGAAGTTAGGTTCCATGGTACGATATATTCACCAATTTAAGATACAGTTGGCCAGTAGAATCTGCAGTTAGAAGTTAGGTTCCATGGTACGATATATTCACCAATTTAAGATACAGTTAGGTAGTAGAATCTGCAGTTAGGAGTTAGGTTCCATGGTACGATATATTCACCAATTTAAGATACAGTTAGCTAGTAGAATCTGCAGTCGGAAGTTAGGTTCCATGGTACGATATATTCACCAATTTAAGATACAGTTAGCTAGTAGAATCTGCAGTTAGAAGTTAGGTTCCATGGTACGATATATTCACCAATTTAAGATACAGTTAGCTAGTAGAATCTGCAGTTAGAAGTTAGGTTCCATGGTACGATATATTCACCAATTTAAGATACAGTTAGCTAGTAGAAGCTGCAGTTAGAAGTTAGGTTCCATGGTACGATATATTCACCAATTTAAGATACAGTTAGCTAGTAGAAGCTGCAGTTAGAAGTTAGGTTACATGGTACGATATATTCACCAATTTAAGATACAGTTAGCTAGTAGAATCTGCAGTTAGAAGTTAGGTTCCATGGTACGATATATTCACCAATTTAAGATACAGTTAGCTAGTAGAATCTGCAGTTAGAAGTTAGGTTCCATGGTACGATATATTCATCAATTTAAGATACAGTTAGCTAGTAGAAGCTGCAGTTAGAAGTTAGGTTACATGGTACGATATATTCACCAATTTAAGATACAGTTAGCTAGTAGAATCTGCAGTTAGAAGTTAGGTTCCATGGTACGATATATTCACCAATTTAAGATACAGTTAGCTAGTAGAAGCTGCAGTTAGAAGTTAGGTTCCATGGTACGATATATTCACCAATTTAAGATACAGTTAGCTAGTAGAATCTGCAGTTAGAAGTTAGGTTCCATGGTACGATATATTCACCAATTTAAGATACAGTTTGCTAGTAGAATCTGCAGTTAGAAGTTAGGTTCCATGGTACGATATATTCACCAATTTAAGATACAGTTAGCTAGTAGAATCTGCAGTTAGAAGTTAGGTTCCATGGTACGATATATTCACCAATTTAAGATACAGTTAGCTAGTAGAATCTGCAGTTAGAAATTACGGTAGGTTCCATGGTACGATATATTCACCAATTTAAGATACAGTTAGCTAGTAGAATCTGCAGTTAGAAGGTAGGTTCCATGGTACGATATATTCACCAATTTAAGATACAGTTAGCTAGTAGAATCTGCAGTTAGAAATTACGGTAGGTTCCATGGTACGATATATTCACCAATTTAAGATACAGTTAGCTAGTAGAATCTGCAGTTAGAAGTTAGGCTCATGGTACGATATATTCGCCAATTTAAGATACAGTTAGCTAGTAGAATCTGCAGTTAGAAGTTACGGTAGGTTCCATGGTACGATATATTCACCAATTTAAGATACAGTTAGCAAGTAGAATCTGCAGTTAGGAGTTAGGTTCCATGGTACGATATATTCACAAAATTTAAGATACAGTTACCTATTTGAATCTGCAGTAAGAAGGTAGGTTCCATGGTACGATATATTCACCAATTTAAGATACAGTTAGCTAGTAGAATCTGCAGTTAGGAGTTAGGTTCCATGGTACGATATATTCACAAAAGTTAAGATACAGTTAGCTAGTAGAATCTGCAGTTAGAAGGTAGGTTCCGTGGTACGATATATTCGTCAATTTAAAATACAGTTAGCTAGTAGAATCTGCAGTTAGAAGGTAGGTTCCATGGTACGATATATTCGTCAATTTAAGATACAGTTAGCTGGTAGAATCTGCAGTTAGAAGTTAGGTTCCATGGTACGATATATTCACAAATTAAAGATACATTTAGCTGGAAGAATCTGCAGTAAGAAGTTACGGTAGGTTCCATGGTACGATATATTCGCCAATTTAAGATACAGTTAGCTAGTAGAATCTGCAGTTGGAAGTTAGGTTCCATGGTACGATATATTCACAAATTAAAGATACATTTAGCTGGTAGAATCTGCAGTAAGAAGTTACGGTAGGTTCCATGGTACGATATATTCGCCAATTTAAGATACAGTTAGCTAGTAGAATCTGCAGTAAGAAGTTACGGTAGGTTCCATGGTACGATATATTCAACAATTTAAGATACAGTTAGCTAGTAGAATCTGCAGTCAGAAGTTACGGTAGGTTCCATGGTACGATATATTCGCCAATTTAAGATACAGTTAGCTGGTAGAATCTGCAGTAAGAAGTTACGGTAGGTTCCATGGTACGATATATTCACAAATTTAAGATACAGTTAGCTAGTAGAATCTGCAGTTAGAAGGTAGGTTCCATGGTACGATATATTCACCAATTTAAGATACAGTTAGCTAGTAGAATCTGCAGTTAGGAGTTAGGTTCCATGGTACGATATATTCGCCAATTTAAGATACAGTTAGCTAGTAGAATCTGCAGTTAGAAGTTAGGTTCCATGGTACGATATATTCACAAATTTAAGATACAGTTAGCTAGTAGAATCTGCAGTCGGAAGTTAGGCTCCATGGTACGATATATTCGCCAATTTAAGATACAGATAGCTAGTAGAATCTGCAGTTAGAAGTTAGGCTCATGGTACGATATATTCACCAATTTAAGATACAGTTAGCTAGTAGAATCTGCAGTTAGGAGTTAGGTTCCATGGTACGATATATTCACCAATTTAAGATACAGTTAGCTAGTAGAATCTGCAGTTAGGAGTTAGGTTCCATGGTACGATATATTCGCCAATTTAAGATACAGTTAGCTAGTAGAATCTGCAGTTAGTAGTTAGGTTCCATGGTACGATATATTTACCAATTTAAGATACAGTTAGCTAGTAGAATCTGCAGTTAGAAGGTATGTTCCATGGTACGATATATTCGCCAATTTAAGATACAGTTAGCTAGTAGAATCTGCAGTTAGAAGTTACGGTAGGTTCCATGGTACGATATATTCACAAATTTAAGATACAGTTAGCTAGTAGAATCTGCAGTTAGAAGTTAGGCTCATGGTACGATATATTCGCCAATTTAAGATACAGTTAGCTGGTAGAATCTGCAGTTAGAAGTTACGGTAGGTTCCATGGTACGATATATTCACAAATTTAAGATACAGTTAGCTAGTTGAATCTGCAGTTAGAAGGTAGGTTCCATGGTACGATATATTCGCCAATTTAAGATACGGTTAGCTGGTAGAATCTGCAGTAAGAAGTTAGGTTCCATGGTACGATATATTCGCCAATTTAAGATACAGTTAGCTAGTAGAATCTGCAGTTAGAAGGTAGGTTCCATGGTACGATATATTCACCAATTTAAGATACAGTTAGCTAGTAGAATCTGCAGTTAGAAGGTAGGTTACATGGTACGATATATTCACCAATTTAAGATACATTTAGCTGGTAGAATCTGCAGTTAGAAGTTAGGTTCCATGGTACGATATATTCACCAATTTAAGATACAGTTAGCTAGTAGAATCTGCAGTTAGAAATTACGGTAGGTTCCATGGTACGATATATTCACCAATTTAAGATACAGTTAGCTAGTAGAATCTGCAGTTAGAAGGTAGGTTCCATGGTACGATATATTCACAAATTTAAGATACAGTTAGCTAGTAGAATCTGCAGTTAGAAGGTAGGTTCCATGGTACGATATATTCGCCAATTTAAGATACAGTTAGCTGGTAGAATCTGCAGTCGGAAGCTAGACTCTCGTGACGGTATATTCACCAATTTAGGTAATGTTTTACCCATTTCTGAAACATTATCTTCGAACGTGTTTAAACGCAAGATGAAGATATTTTTAGCGTTATGAATATAATAATACGCAAAGGATTCCTTTGCGGAAAACTGTGGGTTAATATATCGATGGCTAAGAATTAGAAGGTCGTAAGTGCCATACATATTTAGAATAAGCATCACAAGGCGCTTCTTTTGAGCCCATTTTCATAAAAATCTGAAATTGTCATGTTGACCAAATTGAAGTTTTAAAAACGTGTTTTCCCATAAGTAAAGAGTAAATTACAGACAGTTTTCTCTTGCTTTCTCAATATATCGATTTGGTAGTTACGACCTTCTTGTTCGAAGCCATCGATATGATAAATTAGGTAATACATGAACTAATTACTAAGGTAGATATACGATCAGTTAGATAAAAATTAAAAGAGAAACTAACAAATTTATGAAGGAATTTTAAAATCGTCTATTGTCATGACTCCAATACTACAGTAAAACTTCGTTTACTCAACGGGACAAACCAAATGTTCGAGATAAGCATGGTGCTCGACATATCTGAATATCATAATGAATTTGTCAAACATAATTTTTGATACTGGTATTTACTCATACCTGTACAGGCCAACCTCAATAATAAAACCACCCCTACATCTGGTACCAGTTCCAGTAGAGTTGGTATTGAATTTGAGGTGGACGTATTATTGAGGTAGGTCTATATATCACGGTTGTTATTAACCAAAAGCGCATTTAATGAGCTAAATGTACAAAAACATATAAAAATATTTTATATGATATTTATTATATAACCCAACCAGAAACAAACGGACGTACGATATAGCAAAGACCAAGTCTTTGGATATACCGGTAGTAACGATCACAAATGATTATCAATGTTTTATTGCTGTTGTCAATTTATTACAAAATGATAATATAAAATAAATCGTACAGAGAAGGCATCCGAGCACAGAGACATAAAAACATCACATACAACTTTTATACGGCACAATAAATGCACAACGCGCAACTTGTATGTTATGCTTTTCTGGCTTAGACTGAGAATGTCGTAAGTACAAAATTGTTAGTTTGAGAAAACTGTTCGAAATTTACTCATTACTTATGGTAAAACAAACTTTTACAACTTCATTTTGGTCAACATGACAAGTTCCGATTTTCATGAAAATAGGCGCATAAGAAGTCTTATAAGGTCGTAATTAAATATTAGTTGCGACCTTCTCATTCTAAGTCAGCGACTTATGGACTTATCAATATAAACAATATTGAAGATATATTTTTACATCTTAAATCTTGTTTTTATTTCCACAGATGAAGTTGAATGTCTCCAGACAGTTTGTGGCGTTTCTTGTGCTAGGATGGGACTTGATCTTTGGGCATGCGCACCGAGGACCATTGTTAGGAAAACGGACCGTAGGAGTAGTGGTCCCTCGACGTCCAAATATCGTAACAAGTCCACATTGGAAAGTTTTATACGGTTTAAACCGGGAGACACCGGATGATTATTTCCAGATACAGATTTTAGCCCAACGATTAGAGAAAATGCCGTCCGAAGGATATCCGGACCTTCCCGGATACATTGCAGTAGAAAAAAGCCCGGATGTGTGGCCAAGAGGCGGGGAATACGTAGATAGCTATACAGACGATCGAAATGACTTTCCTTTATACGACACGAGGTAAGTAAACTAACATTTGCTGTAACGTTTTCGTTTTTCTTATTTATTATATTAATTATAATTTATTTATTATGTATAGAAACAAAATTAATATGGAACTATTTTATGAGAGTATGAATATGCGTATTAAAAATTCAGACGAAGAGAATACAGGTTGTTCAAAGTAGGTCGTATCATTGAAACACTGTAAGAGATGAGTGTGGCACAAAGTGAAGCGATGCCTGAGGGCCTCATTCACCAGCAAAGTCGCATTTTGGAAAGTGTAATTAGATGATAAATTGCTATATATAGGCCCTTAATACGACGTTATAATAAAACACATTCAAACTAATAACCAAAGTTTCCTCATTTGAAAACTTGGATAACATCACAACCACCATCAATTCCACTATGCCGAAATCATATTTAAGTTCGCTGAATAACTATTCAGCTTAAAGCAGATCTAATTTACAAGTAACGTTCAGTAAGTTCAACAAAAGTGCGACAATATGCCAACAGCGAGATTATCTTTTGTTAACGAGTGACTTACGATTCCCAGGAGCATTTGTGGGTGCTACCTCTAAATGTGATTATAAATATCGAGATAATTGGAATGGAAGTCAATTATACCAAACATTCAAAATGGCGCTTACTCCGTCGCATAAATGGGGAAGATTAACTTGAAATAGTATTTATTATTATACTAGTAAACGAACACATGGTTTGAGAAATTGCGTATTAATGCATTCATAAAACATACTCTAAAAGCTATATATATATATATACCTTTTGTTATAATGAAAGTTTCCTGAAATTGACAACATAGTTGGAGAAGTCGGAATCTCAAACAACCTACGACAAACCATTAGGCGTTGTTATTACTGACGTTCTGTCAATTTTTAATCTCATTTTTCTCTATCGTAATCATGTCCAACTCCGTACAAAAAGCTGAAGAAAAAGCTCATAGTGATCATTCTAAAAATTATTACAAATAAGATTCGCTGGGTGTATGAAGTGTCCAAGTGTCATTTAAAAAATAGTGCATTATTACCATCACAATGTATTACACCAAGCGTAATCGAACAACATCACTAGTTACACGTATGATATACTTGACTTGTATATTTTATTTCACGAGTGAGCCACGTGGCAATCAATATTTTGATCGCCATTTTGAAAAAAATGTCACCGCTTGCAGTTCTTTGATTTTTACATATATTTCGTGTATTTGTTTTTTCAGAATGGAAGAACTAGCTCAAAGAAACGACAGGAGGATGGCAGAGAGAAATCGGAAATATTATCCATACTATAAATAAATTATCTCATATATGTTCAAATAACATTGTTAGACATTTGAGACATTTCGACTGTGTGGGTGGTTTTTATTTGGATAAACAATTTGCATTGGACTCTCTTGGGCATGGATAATATCCACGAATGTTCAGAGATCTTATAACGTAATTTAAAACAGCAGATTATGGTTGGTACATTGTGTAGGTGCATACATGTTATTATATCATTAGTTTGGATTATACAGAAATATCTATCACGATCGAGTTGTCAATTGGTGTAGATCTGGGTTTGAGACAAATGGTATAATTCTCGAAGTTTTATTATTAAATGTGAGCCTCCTTATGTGAGATTAATGACATTTGCTGAGCGAGTTGAATAACATTTCAAACTATCTGATTATTTTGTTTAAATGGCACGCTTCACAAGCAAAACCTGTCGTTTTCATATTGAGATTGGTTTAGTTTTAAGACTAATAAGGTACGAATGTTTTCCAGGATAACACCAAGCTTACAATACAATAAACATATCGATGGCTTAGTACAAGAAGGTCGTAACTACCAAATTGATATTTTGAGAAAACACGGAAAAAATGTCTGAAATTTACTCTTTACTTATGGTAAAACAAACTTTTACAACTTATAAAGCGTTATAAGAATAAAGGTTTAATGCCTTCAAGTATATTTAGGCAAAACGACAAAAAACAGTGTCTGTTCTCTATAAAGCGCAACAAGGTTTGCCGCCATCGAGTACCTTTAGAGAAAAGAAAAAACACTTGTTTTCTCTCTATAATGAGCTGAAAGGTTATTGCTACGAATACACAAAAATATGCCTTTAGAGAAGCAACAAATACCAGGTTCTTTACTATAAAGCGCCGTAAGAAATAAGGTTTGTCGCCATTGAGTACCTTCAGACAACGCTGTACGAAAGTGTATCGCTGTCGAGTACCTTTAGAGAAACGACAAAGAACCGTGTTTTTTTCTTGATAAATCTCTGTAAGAAGGTTGACCGCGTCGAGTACTCGATGGCAGGCTGCTATATCTTATGTTATTGGTTTGTACCAGAAAGGCGAAACATTAGTTGCAACAGCGCCAAAGCGACTCTTTGCCATTGCTCTTAAGGTAATCGATGGCGGGAGGCTATTTGTCATTTAATATGTATGGTCAATGCTCAAACAAAATGCATCTTATATATATATTATATTAATTGTCTCTCATAGGAAAGAAATGTTCGTTGTATAACAAATAACTGACTCGTAAATCAAATTTTCAGGCCCATGCCCTTCATCAGGATATATTTAAATATAGCATCTTATATAGTTTTGCGTTATCGTGCGGGACATTCCAAAACTCAGAATTAACTTTTCTTTAGCAATAAGTTGTGTATGTTAGTTTACATATATGTTTGTTCAGAAAAATCTACTATAATTATACATGTATAGCATTTTATCATTTTATTTGTTTGTGTAAGATACTATGGGGTTTCAAGTATAAGAAGCAGTTTTTGTGGCTGTAAACACCCCAATATAAGAAATATCAGATAATAGTTTCTTCACAAAACTATAAGTAAATACAAATTTATGGCATTGTATATTAATTGTCTTACGTATTACATTTATTTCATTCATTTTCATTTGTGCATGTCTCTATTTCGTTTGATAATCCCATATAGATAAACTATACGTACCGAATAAGAGGTTACCTTAACGCCATGGAAACCTTTTCTCTAGCGTAAATTAATTTGGTCGACAAAGAAGAAGACTAAGTCTACTTGGAAAATCGAAAATATTTTCACACGTCATACGACTAAATAAGTTGTTTTGTAGTTATTGATATAATTGTTCAATCTATTCCGTTATTTTGTACATGTATATCACCCACTGATAAGAGGGGTTGTCCAAAATTACATGGCAGTTTACACTAGTTAAAACATTCTAAAAATGACTTAAGTGCACATACTTCTGGATCACCCATTTTGTTGTTTTGTGTATGGGTACAACTTTGTTCGTTCTGCTGTTTGTAGTACCATTCTCCTTAATGAATTTATATACGCCGCTACAACCTTAATATATATAATCATGTAAAAAGTAAAATCTTAAACTGTGTTTGTTTTTATTTCTACTGGATGTACATGGGAGTTGACAAACAATGACTCGGTCTACGGTTTGTCAGACTGACATATTGAACTATAAGGGATCAACTTTTGTAATGCTACAATGATGTTCATACATTTTGCTGGCTTAGAATGAGAAGGTCGTAAACGTGTACTACTTATAAGAATGAAGCATTACAATGCGCTACTTATGAGTACATTTTCATGAAAATCAGAACATGTCATGCTGACCAAACTTAAGTTGAAATGGCTTGTTTTACCAAAAGTAAAGAGTAATGTTTGAACAGTTTTGCTTGTTTTCTCAAAATATCGACTTTGTACTTTTGACCTTCTCATGCTAAGCCAGCGATATGGGAGCTCTATCTACAAGTAGCATACCAAGGAAAATGTGGAGCTTTGCTTTGATAGGGGAATAAGATGAATTCCTAAAACATTCACCAAAGATCGTCATGAATGGATGTTTTGTATATTGCTGTCACACACTGGTTGAAAGCACACATTTTACAGGATGTTCAAATATTTTGTTCTCAAAGTTTTAATTCATACTTAATTCCATTTACGCTATGTGTGCAGTAGAAAAGTGCAAACATTTGCCTCGGTGGGTATGCAGTAAAAAAGTGCAAACATTTGCCTCGGTGGGTATGCAGTAGAAAAGTGCAAACATTTGCCTCGGTGGGTAAGTAGTAGAAAAGTGCAAACATTTGCCTCGGTGGGTAAGTAGTAGAAAAGTGCAAACATTTGCCTCGGTGTGTATGCAGTAGAAAAGTGCAAACATTTGCCTCGGTGTGTATGCAGTAGAAAAGTGCAAACATTTGCCTCGGTGGGTAAGTAGTAGAAAAGTGCAAACATTTGCCTCGGTGGGTAAGTAGTAGACAAGTGCAAACATTTGCCTCGGTGTGTATGCAGTAGAAA
Source organism: Spisula subtruncata (assembly GCA_963678985.1). NCBI lineage: Eukaryota > Metazoa > Mollusca > Bivalvia > Venerida > Mactridae > Spisula > Spisula subtruncata. The sequence goes on from OY787678.1 coordinate 16,651,546, forward strand.
AGTGCAAACATTTGCCTCGGTGGTGTACTGCCGATTTAATAAATGAGCATCGGAAGGCATCAGGAAAACGGTCCTGGGTGGGAAGTCATCAGAACATTTGGGAAATCTCTGTTCCCGATATTTCCCGAAAGTCATTTAAATATTTCCATCGAGAGTACCGGAACATCGTCGAGGCTAAAACATCTCAGTGGGACCAATGTATAACCCTACACATCAATTAAGTAGAAAGTGGTACAGGATTTGACACACATCTTGGAGTTCCTGGAACACGCTGGATTCTAGGAATAGCTAGCACACCCAGTGCATGCACTACATTCCCATCAAGTCAATCAACTCTGAACACATAAAAAACAAACATGGTGTCATTAATAATTTATTGCACAAGTTTCAATGAGATTTAAAATGCATAAACAATGATTGTTGACAGAGCACAGAGAAACAGTATTATAATAGACAGAACCACAGGTAACTGTATCATTGAAAAAATAAAGAATTTGTTTTTGTAAAATTTGTAAAATTTATAATTTCCTCATATAGTTCTTTATATATTCAAGGAAAAGGTATATATATTATATGCCTGTCATTTTACATGAATATCCTGTACAAATTAAAATTGTTTTCGTTACACTCTTTATCATTGTAAATGTTACCTGTCGGTAGAACATGATTGATGCGAACACTCGCAGGTGGACAACTGGTGTTAAATAGATGACAGGATTCTACATGGGTACCCAAGCTTTCCAACAGGAGCAACAATGATGCAAAAGCTCTCATGCTGGTTCCGCATTTTTCAAAGGGGTTGTTCTTTGTTTGCCTTATGCACCAGTCAATTGCATCCACAGCCCCCTACCCCAAGGGATCCTCCGTGTTTTTACCTTCCAGCTTCCCGCCGCGCTGCCAGGGAAATGTTTGGATTTTGTCCACCAAACCAATACCCCGGGGACAAGATTTAGTAGTCAGGGGCTGGGGAAATACTGGGATTTAATCATCAGCTGCCCCCCCCCCCCCGAGCCGTGGAGGGGCAGGGGTTTTGACAACCCGAAAGTAAAAATCCCGGTCCATCCCTGGGGTAGGAGGCGTGGATGCAACAGACTGGTGCATTAATACCGTTTCTCGACGCCTTTTCAGTTATCTACGATGTCTGATTTACCAGATTACCATGACTGTTTTCGAACCAGTACAAACTTATCCTTTCCAAGACACATATGGAGGACGAATCGATGTTGCTTTCATGTTTCATGAATGGGCATGTCCTACCACTACCAGGCCCTATCTCAAGAAGCATCTCAAGTAGAAATCTCATCTCAAATAGAGATTTTGCTAAATTCAGAGTATGAATTAGAGAGAAAGGCTCTTTATGCTTTAAATGTTACTGTTAAAAACTAAGAATATTTCTTTCTGTTTTGGGATGCAAATTTTGAGACCAGCCTCGCATGTCAATACTTAGATGAGATCTAGCTCAGAATGAGATACTTCGGGAGACATTGACCAGATGTTGTATATGAAACAACCAAAATACATGTACAAACACTCCTTATAAACTAGGATTGACAAAAACTGGCAGATTATCATGTCTTCTTAAATTTTGGGGATTTCGTGGTTCACCTCAACCACAAACTTTAATCCCAATGAACATTAATTTTGACCCTTATTTTATTACCTGACATGCAAAATCCACCAATTCAAGTCCAAACGAAACCACAAAATTTTGTCCCAACGAAATAAAATGATTTTATTATATTTTCTAATTTTCGAGCTAATACATTTCTAGCATTGAAAACAAAAAATGCAAGTTTGGGTACTGTTTTCAGCAGAAAAATGCATAAATACAAGATATCAAAAAACAGCATTTATCACTTTTATCATTTTAGCAGAAATATACCAAATACAAATATACTAGAATTCATTGAATTGGATAATTTTTCTGCTATTAACAAGTCCTGTAAATGTGACTGAAACACATAGAATATAAATAGAAGTGCCAGAAAGACATAATACACAATCATTGTAACAAAATTATACACTTCAAATATGAGGGAATTTAATATCAATGAAATTATGTCGAGCTTCAAGGTCTGCTACCAATTTATAACGGGAGATACGACCCCAAAAAACAACTAGAGTCAACACCGAAATGCCATTATATAAAACCTTGTAACAAAACTGTCACATGGCAAATGCCTAGAAATGTGTCCATGAGACACGGGTGCCCCCATTATAGCAAATATCATTGAAATGTCTGTCTGTCCATCAGTAATGCAAGTCTTGTGTGTTGTACTCCTTACAAACTGTTGGATAAAATTTCTATAAACTTTCACAGATGATCAGTCATCAGGCTTTGTAGCAAGCCATATTAATGCTAGAAGAAACGGTCAATTTGGGTTAACCAGGCCGGACTGACGAACAAACGGACAGTCGAATCACTATATGCCTTCTATATGCATAGAAAATATGCAACGTTTTGAAAGCAATGCCTTCAAGGATTTTGAAAATATTTTTATTTTCAAGAACTTGAACTATGTGCACTTTTGTGAATATTTTCAATGGGACGGACAAATGAACGAACAGACGGACAGGACAATCACAATGTGCCTCTTGCGTCAGTAGATGCTGGGGCATTAAAGGACATCCTTTTGAAGGAATCATTAAATCATAACCAAGCAATAAGTTTATCATGGCCTAATACAAAATGGAAGGAAGCATTGAGTTTATTTGTTAGCAAACTGGGAAGAAACCCAGGCAAGTCCCCATTTTAAATTTGTCAGCATATATTTCAAGGCCTTCGTCCATTGTTCTTCAGAGTTGAACTGAATTCTGGAAAAAAAAGAACAACATAAAGTACAGTTTCCAACACCAATATAAGTGAATATTTCCACAGGTCACAAAATTAGTTAATTTGACATTCAAACAATTAGCATGCAGAAGTTAAAGTGTATAGAGCTATATTCTAACAGTCATTCAATGTCAAAATAATTACTTGCATCGTTTTTAGTATTATACTAGACTACCTTAATTGCAAATTAAAACTTTGGATGTGTTCCGTGTACTTTGATTCAATCGTCGAAAATAGGCGATTTTTAAAGTTTCATAGGGTGTTCTAGACAATTTAGTATGAAAATGGACAATTTGCATGTCCAATAAATCACAGAAAGAAATTCTGTTAAAACTGAAGTGAAAAATGATCTAATGGATATGAAAGCATAATTGTTTTTCTGCTTTTGAAACTTTTTAAAAAAATATCTTCCAATATAGCTCTATACACTTCAAGTTGTTTGTAGACCAAACGTTACATGAGAGAAAATGTCCACTTGGGGTCGTCGTTTTGGCATAGTTTTGTGAAACTAGGTCATCATGCTCTTAAACAGCAGGGACTTGGCAAACTAGGTCAGGTCTTAGCTGCACTTCATTTGGTCACTTAAGATCACCCGTTGTTTTTGGAATTTCTTTGAGAAACCAAGTCATCCTGCTTATCTACAGCGGGGACTTGGACTTTAATTTTTTTTATAATATTGTTTATGGACATTGCTCCTTGTAATTGTGTTATGGTGTTGCTGTGTACTGTGCTTGAGTAAGATAACTAAGTCAGATAACTTACTTGATAGAGTATGTAGAACCTGCAGTTTCTCCTATCTTTCCTTTATCCATCTTATATGGAAGACAGAACTGTGAATCTCCTCGTTCTACTTCTTCTTTAAACTAAAATCAATCATATACACATGTACTGATTATACACATACATGTACCTGCCAAGTACTCCTATTAAAGTGGAGTTACTCCTATTTTCATTGTTAATTTCTGTTGATCCAAGTTCACCTAACTTTGAACAAAGGTATTTTTGATTCATTCTATGATGTTCTGTCTCATATTTATAACAAAATAATTGATAAATTCCTTGTTTATGCATCAAAATCCCTTTTAAATCACATTTAAGTGCTTCTTGTGACATGTTTCGCTCTATAATTCCTTTTTTGGATTTAAATAGCTTGGCATGTAAGATTATATATGACTGCCTTATCATCGTTTTTGTGGGGGTTAAATTTTAGTTGACGTGACTGAATTGCACTATGAAATTAGGGCTTTTCCTCTTGGCAGAGTCAAAAGCTTAGAATCTATGGTATCTAGCGAGACAGCTGTTCTGTCTGTTTGCTTCCCTTGTTCTGCTATACTACTAATTTTAACACAATCAGCAAATAAGTAGCTTTACCTGAACGCACATAGAGGAAATAAATGTGTGCTTGAATCTATGTTAAAACACAGCTGATTCATAATGACACATTTTGATGTCATCTATTAACTTAAAGAATTAAAACAATGTAATGTTCAGAGGGAATTTTATGACCCTACTGTATAGTATGATAAAACACAGCTTCATGTTTTTTATTTCTTAAAACTAGAGCGGTCTACATTTGGCAGACTAATATACCCCCTGCCAACAAAGGGCCATAATTCTGGAAAAAATAATATCAGGGCTAATTCCTTCCTTCACACACATTTACATGTTAAGGTAGTTCATGTGCAAAAGTGTGAAGAAAAACCTGCAAAAACTGTAGGAGGAGTTGCATTCACAAGAATCTGTCTACGGATAGATGGACGGACAGACAAGTTGAAAAAGTATACCCCCTTACAACTTCATTTGTTCAGGGGTATAACAAGACTATTTACCTGTTGAAGGCAATCCAGGAAAGCAACCATAGCTTGATCAAATCTACAAACAAATGATATAACATTATCATACTAGGGATTGCATTAAAAAATATTCTGAAGCTTCAGATTCAGACTTAAAAAGAGCTAAAACACAAAGCAAAAGCATTTCAAATCCATTGATTCTAAACCAATGAAATTTCGTCTCATTAACCAGTGATTTCCTATTCCATCTTAGTATTTATTTTCTCTATTTTCTCTTTAAATGATTAATTGCTGCATTCAGATTGTTTTCAATAAATCAAGGACAATTAAGTATGCTTGTTTATATCTATTTGAACTAGTTTGAAATTCTACTAACTAGTTACAATGAATTCAACCAACTGCAAACAGAAGGAAAACATCATTTATCCACACTGCCGACTAATTTCATTGGCAGGGACAAAAATCCAACATTCATGGGTGAAAGTTAGAAATTTTGAAAAACCTGAAATTCTCAAAAGTTGACAATTTATATAGGGAAAATAAAGAAAAACAGACAACATGATTCACTCAAAAACCTGAAGTTCAGGCATATGCCTGAAAACTTTCACCCATGAACATTTGGTTATATGACTTACTTTGCATCCCAGAAAAATCTGAATCCTCCCGATGCATAGAGTGGTAATTCCTTGGCTTTATCAGTAAGAGACTCAAGGTACGAGTGATTACCATACGGTACCAAACGGTATCTGAAAATATGTATAAAGAAAAATTTATCATTAAAATAATAGAGGATTTTGCATGAGTGTTCATTGCAAATAAAAGAATTTAACATAATTATATTCATTAAGCAACAATTACTGATTACTGGATTTGGGGCCAAAATGTTTTGGTACAAATCTATTGAATATGAATAATTTTGGGTATGAATGGAACCAGTAGCTTCCTGTTTCAGCCTCCATTGATCAAGCAGATGATTCAATATTTATTTCAAAAGTGGATAAAATTGACACAAGGCTTTGCTCTAGCCACTGGAAGAGTGGAAGTGCCAAACAATATTTCCAGCACAACTTTATGGTACTACTAAGCAGCTGGTTATGTTATACAGTGCCCACCAAAAATAAGTATACAGAGTTTATTTCTCCATTTACTTGCCTTTATAACACCATTTGCAGAACAGAGAAGCAACAGAATTTTTTAAAACCATTAATATATTTTTCTTTAAACATGGATGACTTACCTTTGGAATGTAAGGTTCATTTTTTTAGCCAGTGAATGTAGCAGTAATACTGTCTGTCCCCAGGCAGCATTAATCTCACTCCATTCAACCTGTAATACATCATCAAACAATGCAAACAGGACTTTAATGCAAAATTCTTAAAAAAACCCAGTTTTTTCAAGCTTGAGCATGGAGTATGAAAATGAAAACATATTTTTATATCACAAAATCACGATTGTATGTTTTCATAATTGGGGAGTATCACAAGGACGCTTAAGATGTAACACAAACACAAAACTGAACTACCAATATCGCAAGATTTGCTAGCGGAAATTGATACACCATATTCAAAGCAAGAACCTTGTAATATATTCTTGCATAAAGGTCAGGCTCAGGTCAAAATAGTCAAGCTATACTAACTAAACACAATACTTACTGGTTGACTTGGCAATCTGCCAAGTCTGAAATTATTTATGGTCCCAAAATGGCCGCTATGCCATATATGGAATGTAGCATTGAACACATTGGTTTTCTTCAATCTATCTAGTTGTGTTTGTGCAAATTTAAGCTGGTTATCCACACTGAAATAAGGAACAAGAATGCCCACATTAATGCAACATGCAAAATATCTCAACTTTTAATGAGACAACAAAACACCTTATACATCTTACTTCACAATTAAAGAGACGTTCCCTATAACTTTGATCGTTTAAATTGATTCAAGAATATTATACATTAAATGAGAATCACTATTGCTTAAAATTCCTCAAATTTTTTCAACAAAAGGCTCCTACTAATTACCAAGAAAAGAATGAAAACATATTTCTCTAACGAGCCAAAATAGTCATGAGTTGTTTCCCTTTGACCACATAATAATAAATCGCTGGAAGCGATACATAATTATTGGTGATTTAAATATGTTTTTGACATTATAGAGACATATTTGCGCATACTTTCTTCAGACAAATTAGGATAATTGATAGTGCTTTGTACATTTAGCTCATTTAATGCAATAGTAGAGAAAAATATGCTAGTTATAGGAAATGCCTCTTTAAACCCAAATGTCTCCCTCTCATGATGATGATTGTATACAGATTTACATCTAATCTTTATTCCTTTCATGACGATGATGAACGTGATAATTATTTTTTATGATGAAACTAATTGTCTCTTTTTAATAAGGAAAAAACTTTATTGTCTCCTTTTAATGAAAATTTAAACCTAAAATCCTACTGTTTCAAAACTTCAATGAAGATGAAGAACACATAAGATGAAGAACACATAAGATGAAGAATACATAAGATGAAGTCAAAATAATTACGTTCTTGCCTTATTATCACATCCTGTCAAGGTCCAATAATATTCAGGGTTCAAATTTAAGCTCGCATACTCGCTAATAGCTTGTAGAAATTCAGAATATCGAGTGACATTTAAAGTTACTCGCATATTTTAGCGAGTATGAAAACAAGGAGCAAACACCAATAAAAGTCCTCCTTAACGAATTGCTTATGGTCAAATATAAATTTCAACAAAACAACGTGTTTCCTGTCGTTAACTGCATTGATCTGTCAAACGAGTAAACAGGAAATCCACATTCGGAATTGCTCGGCACTTTCGCTTGATATACTATGACAGAGATATTGCAATTCATTTATGCCTATTATTTGCTTTATCGGATCGCAGATATCCACTAAAATACACCGACAATCATCGAGTACAAGTTTGTTGCAGTTAGTAATAAATTCAATGAATCGATTTATGACGAAGAGGAGCATCAAATTATGCAATAATAGCAAAAAAAATGGAAATGTCACCTGTTTCCGCGACATCGATGAAAATCGATGTAACGGACTTACAATTTTCGTACCCGACATTCGCACCAAGCATAAATCGATGCATGAATGATGAAGCTTTAAGTTTTCAATGATTTAACACGTATGTGAACGGCAGTTTCCTTTTTAATGTATCTTGATTTTTTGTTTATCTGTTTCATGCTACAGGCATAGTGTTAAAGGCGTATAGCACTTTTTAGCAGTTAATTTTCAATTAAATTGGTTAATGAATTTTAATAAATTTTATTAGCTAGTAGCTTTTCCTTTTAGCTAGTGAACCCAAATGTCACAAGCTAATTTTAGCTAGTAGAATATATCGCTAAATTCGACCCCTGATATTATCCCATCCTTTCAAGGTCCAATAATATTATCCCATCCTGTCAAGGTCCAATAATATTATCCCATCCTTTCAAGGTCCAATAAGTTATCCCATCCTTTCAAGGTCCAATAATATTATCCCATCCTGTCAAGGTCCAATAATATTATCCCATCCTTTCAAGGTCCAATAAATTATCCCATCCTTTCAAGGTCCAATAATATTATCCCATCCTTTCAAGGTCCAATAATATTATCCCATCCTTTCAAGGACCAATAAATTTATCCCATCCTGTCAAGGTCCAATAAAATTATCCCATCCTGTCAAGGTCCAATAAAATTATCCCATCCTGTCAAGGTCCAATAAATTATCCCATCCTTTCAAGGACCGAAAAAGTATCCCATCCTGTCAAGGTCCAATAATATTATCCAATCCTTTCAAGGACCAATATAATAGTTTCTTTTATAAATACATGTGGATTTTAATTTCTCTAATTGGACTTACAGGCTGTTAAAAAAGTTTTTTCTCAAATCAAAATTTACTTTACTTTATCAGAGCTATGTACATGGCTCGACATCAACACTGGTCCCCTGGCCCAGGGCCAGCGTAAATCATGAAGGAACAGTAGCTGTTTTCTTTACAAATTTAATGCTTCTTTACTGTGGAACCAGTGACAAAATATAGTTAGTGTCAACCCAGAAATGTACGCAAAGAAAATTTTTAATTACTAATTCTAATAGCTCCGTTTAATGCTCAAAAGATTAGAACAATGATACAACCCTTAGAATTCAACCAGAAAATTTTGCAGGAAAAAATGAGGACAAAAAATTGAACTACATTTATATATACAAACTGAAAAATTGAGAATTTAATTTTTCTCAACACCCTGTAACACAGTAATATGTACTTACCTTCTTTCCTCGTCATCAAGTTCCTGTACTTGTCTTTTATGTTCATTATACTCCCTCCAATACCTGTATGTGATAAAACTTTGTGAACTTACAAATGTACTATATTAACCTGTGATTTTTCTTGACATTAACATTTTCAATTTTTCTTGTAAATTTGAATGTCCTTTTCAATTTTATTCCTCAATAGTATTATTAAATACATTTACATGTATGTTGTATAACAGAAAACTATTTACATATATATAGGTTATCAATAAAAACATATTTATGAATATAAGCCATTTCAATAAGTCCAAAATTAGGTCAAGGTGAAGGTCAAAATAGAGTCAGGTGATACAGGCATGTGGAGAGTGGTCATGTACAACATCAATGCAAGTTTGAAATGGTCAATTTGGTTTTCCAGGCTGGACGGACGAACAGATGGACGAAAGGACAGGTGAATCACTATATGCCTCCCGATCTATCAATACGGGGCATAAAATGTAACATGTGCGTTTCCTCAGTGTACAAACATACTGGTACACTGATTACAATAACTCACCTTTCCTCTTCTTCCTCCAACTTTTTAGTGGTCTCTTTCTCTTTCTGTATATCTGACAGAACTTGTTTCTGTTCCAACTCTACCTGCTTTAGCTGCTGCCGCAAAACTTCTTCTTCTGCCTTCAGCTACATTAAGGAAATATACTGTGTATCTTAAGTCGTCTAGGTCCCACACAGCATTTTGTGCATTTCGTGGATGGTCTCAACCAAGAAATTAAATTAGTTTGAGTAATGGATACTTAACACTGTAATGCACAGACAACCTAAGTTTGAGTAATTTATAATAACTTTTAGTAATTCATACTAACTTTGAGAGATTCTTACAACTTTGTGTAAATTATCCTAACTTAAATCAATTCATACCAACTTTCCATAAACATACTAACTTTAAACTAAGTAATTCGTACTAACTTTGAGTAATGCATACTTACTTTGAGTAATACATACTTACTTTGAGTAATGCATACTAACTTTGAGCAATTAATATTAACTTTCCCTATGTAATACTAACTTTGAGTAGTTGATACAAGCTCTAAGTAATTCATACTAATTTTCGGTATTAAATACTAACTTTGAGTAAATCATACTAACTTTCACTATTTAATACTAACTTTCACTATTTAATACTATTTAATACTAACTTTCACTATTTTATACTAACTTTGAGTAATTCATCATCAAGTGCTACATCATCTTCTACTTCTACATTTGTCTCTAACTTCTCCAGAAAATTCCTGCAATTGACAAACATGGTAAGATTATCTACTGAGCACAAGCCCCTGTAATTGTTAAATGGATTGATCCATCACTTATTCTAGAACATTCCATTTCAAGCAGCATGGTTGGTCAGGAAGGTAACAAACATAGTTGTTATTAGATCAATAACCAAACAAACTTTATCTTGATGGAGGTCATTGCTCTTTCAGGGATGATAAATGTGATAAATCCGGAAATCGGGATACATTAGGAAAATTGACCCCCCCCCTGATACCTGTAATCCCTGCATTCTTCTTCTGTTATCTTTAATTGGTCGTCTAATTGGTTTAACAATGTATCTGTACATTCCTGAAACAATAAGCAGCACACAGTGAATAAATAGCCAATATATATATAAGTTGAAATGTCAAAGGGTGGATAGGAAACATTAATTTTTTTTCAGAAACGACCAAGTGCCCAGGATGAGGATCGAGTCAGGAACCTTTCGATCAGTATCGTTACAGTTACTGCAGATTTACATCATTTTTAATTTAGAAGCTGATACCATTGCATACCATACATATCGATGGCTTAGAATGAGAAGGTCCTAAGTGCCACTTACGACCTTTTAAGATTCATACATATTTAGAATAAGCATCACAAGGCGCTTCTTATGAGCCCAATTTCATAAAAATCTGAACTTGTCATGTTGACCAAATTGAAGTTGAAAAAGTTTGTTTTACCATAAGTAAAGAGTAAATTTATGTCAGACAGTTTTTCCGTGTTTTCTCAAAATATCGATTTGGTAGTTACGACCTTCTCATTCTAAGCCATCGATATGATGTGCTTTTTCAATAGTCTTGCAAATTAGAAATTGATGTTTAACTTAAAGACTTTTAACAGCCCCCGAAAATTGGTAATTTTTTCACTACTACAACTACAACAACCACCGAGCTACTGACACATAAACTTACCTCACACAACGGGTGATCAACAGTAGATTGTCCAGTCATAATATCAAATAACACAGCTTTAACCTGAAATATATTGAGGTACAAGGGTTTCATTACAGGGCAGAATCTCAGATCTCAGTGTAAAATAATTAATATTTGTGGGGGATTTACTTTAGAGGATGACATCAACCACAAACTTAAATCTCCACAAATATTAATGATTTCATAGCATCTGACTAAGTGGATAATGTATCCTAGAAATTATGTCACCACAAAATGGTCTTTTTCACAAAAACCACGACATTTAGTCTCATTGATATTAAATGAATTTACAGTATTTTGTATACTAGATTTACCAGATATGTATAAACTAGGCTACTGGACAAAACATAAAAAATACATTCAATGAGTTAAAGTCTTGCCTAACCAAAATATTTAAACTGCCTAGGCCTATTGTATTTTTCCTTTTAGAAAGATTCCTTTTCTATCATTGTGTTCCCTGGGCAATAACTTCTGTTTCCAAATTTATAGACTTTGGCAAACTGTTAAAATATTGCTGTTTTTTTACCAGATCTAGAAAAATATAATTTCTCCGACTGGGAACCATATGATTACAAAGAGCAATTTCGGCCTTGGCGATGTACTCATGATTTAAATAAATTAGCTTCATGAGGAATCAGGAACAGGGAAATCACAAATATTCAAATGGTTACCCTGACGACTATTCTAGACCACAAGGACCCTTTTCCCGATGCCTACTGATGCCCATTTATTAAATCAGGAGTACATCGCCGAAGCAAAAATCTCAGTGATACCAAGGCATTAGACTCAACTATGGGCTTCTACTACTACTACTACTACACTCAAATCCCTGAAAGGGTTGAACCAAATATTCATACAGTCCCCTCTCGTTATCTCGACTTCTCTTGAGTCGATATTCTCGATGTGTCGATATTAAATGAAAGTCCCAACTTTTTTCCTTCATTATCTTCATAAACTAGCTCCATTTAACTCGATTTTCATTGAATCGATATTTTCGCTAAGTCGATATAAATCCAAAGTCCCGATATCGATTTTTAGTACAATAAGTTGATGTTTATCTCGATATGATATTTAACCAAAGTTTTTCACACCTTCGCTCGATACCGTTGATATAATTAGCATTGTATAATGGTCATGTAAAATGTTGTATAAACATGTCATAATTGTTTGTATCAGCTTCGGTGATCAATGACAGCGTGTGAAAACTTAACAACCTTTAATTTAAAACATCCAAGCTCGCATAGAATTATGGCTTTTGTTTGTCAAACATGTCAGAAATAAGTGATCTATCGTGGGTTTAAATAACTTCGACTCTGAAGATCGACACTCAAATTGAGAAATATATACTGATAGATACATAGATCGAACAAAAACCAGAAAATACAACAAGTGAATACACTTAAAAAGAACAAAATGGATGAAGACGGAGATGGAGAGAATGGTGGAATTGCCGAGCAATTCAGGGAAGGACCCAGTCCTAGTACTGGGGGGATACCTGAATCGGTAAGTTCTTTTGCTCAGGTCGACCAATCTAGAGAAGGACCCAAACCTGGGGGGATATCAATAATATTAATAATAAACATAAAAAAATAATGTTCATCTGTTCACTATCAATACAACCAAACACATCAAGTAACTATCACGATTTGTAGTTATCATGACACCGTCGTAGAAAACGAAAGTAAAACATTTTAATGTACTGGTAAATATGATTGATCTTTTGTCGATTTTTATCTCGATTTTTCGTTGTGTCGATATAATTTTCTCAGTCCGAAAAACATCGAGATAACGAGAGTGGACTGTAGTTTAAATCATAGCCTAACCTTTGGTTTGTGTCCTAGGTTTCCTAGACTAGCTGGACCAGTTTCACCAAGTAACGTAAATCCATTACTGTCATCCTCCACCGACGGATATCTGAAAACAATGAAATACAATACTGTAAAATCATTTAATTTCGCTGGGACAAAATTTTGTGGTTTTGGTAAAAAGACCATTTTGATGTGACGTTAATTCGTGGATTTTGCATTTCAGTTAATGAATTTGAGGCAGGGCTTGACACTAACAATTTTTGGTCACTGGTCCGCCAGCAAAGAAACTTAAATTTTTTTAATAAAAGAGTTACTGGTCCTTCAAGATTTTTACTGATCCTTCTTGATTTTCACTGGCCTCGGACCAGGGGACCATTGTTAGTGTCGAGCCCTGTGAGGGTCAAAATTATTGCTTGATAGGATTTGTTTCGTGGTTGAAGGTGAATGACAAAATCCACAAAATTTAATCTCCAACGAAAATTAAAGATTTTATAGTACAACCTTTGTAGAGCAAAACCCGAGTGGGATCTGGGAATACTGGCCACTGTTAAGAGGTTGCTCTTAGTCTAAATGTAAAGTTAATAACACTTTTGGAAAATTTGGGAGGTGATATTATAGAGTTTGATGCACTACAGACGGTCACTCTGGAGAAAATGTTAATTTATACCACTAAGTTCTGAAAACATATTGACATATTCATGATTTTAACAAAATAACAATGTTTATTCAGTCTTTGGTATGATGTGCATGCTTGGTCACTAGACTAGTAATGGTGTGCCAATCAATATGTTCTTACTTTTTCAAATGAAAACAACACAATTTATGAATAATCAATATACTCATTATACCTTGGTGGCACGAGTCTTTTAGAAATATTTTGGTCCTCTTCATAATGTTCAATCTGCAATGATATCAATAAAGCTACAAATAATCTGCTAAAAATACAACATTTTTTTTATTAAATATCAATAACTTAACAATTAAATAACTGTGAGTGCTAGCTTTAACAAATATCAAATTATTTAGGATACTGTGTACTACACATTGATTATTATGCAGTCTGTCAAGTCAAACTTATTACTGTTTCTAACAAGATATATCTACAGGAATCAGGTTTAGTCTTTTACACTATCCTGCAATGTCAGACTCAGAACTTGAGAAGTGACACATCCTAAACGAAACTAGTATGGATAAAACATATATATAAGTTTTAACTCTCAGTCGAACACAAACAAAGTTACAAACAATTTAATGAGACAGAGTATGATAAAAAACTATTTATTATGCTGGGCTGGACAAGTATTTTAATACAAGCTTCACACACTCACCTTTTCTGGTATCAAGGTTTCCTCTCTTTCCACTTGAGCAATCAATGGAGCTGATGAAGAAAACAAAAAACAGCTTATAATATCAAATACCGATTAGTTTGTACTTATTTATATCGTAGTGATAGTCTCTTTATAGGAAAGAAGTGTTCATGTTTAAAAATAACTGACGCAAAATTCTAATTTTCGGGCCCATGCCCTTCATCAGGATATAAATAAATCCTGATGAAGGGCATGGGCCCGAAAATTAGAATTTTGAGTCAGTTATTTTAAAACATGTACTTATTTAGGTTGATTGTGGAAAAAATTTTCAACTCATATTCTCAACAACTCAACAACTTTGTAATGTCGTCCACATTTATAATCCAGTACCACAAAGGTATGTAAGAAAAATTTTACCACTTTTGTAAAAAATTTAAAAAAGAAGAGAATCCAGTTTATCACTGGTGCAATTGTTATTTTATCTTTGAGAAGACACAGCCTTGGAATAAACCGGGAACATCTCATACTTAAAGTAGACTGTCAAACAGGCTTTCAATGGTATGGTGGTCGAGTGGACAACACAATGGACTCCTGATTGAAAGGTCCCTAGTTTGATCCTCAGTCAGGGCACTTGGTCATTTCGGAAATGCTATTTAAGTACTTCCTACCAAAGAGATGTATTAGCAACCCCAGATGATAAGCATACACTGTTAAGAATTATGTAAAATTCAGTACATGGTGTAGTAAATATTAGTTTTACAAGATCATGTTTTTCACAACTATAAACATGTATACATATTTTAAAACAGAACTAAATTACCTTTCTTATGTTAGTAATGTTTTTTTTGGTAAGAAAATCGATAGTTTAAATATTTTGAGTTAAAAACGATTTTCGACAATATTTTCGTACATGTTTATAGTTGTGAAAAACATGATCTTGTAAAACTGATATTTACTACACCATGTACTGAATTTTACATAATTCTTAACAGTATATGCTTATCATCTGGGGTTGCTAAATCAAGTATGAACTGGTTGGAAACCCAGAGATATTCTTGGAGTACAGCACCGATACACTGGAGTCTCCAGTGTATCGGTGCTGTACACCGGGCATGTTACAGAAACAAGTCGTCTTATTTGAAACGAGCTAGCTTGGGTATCGCACTCAGATTTCTGGTATCTCACTTCTGTTTCTCCATTGATTTTATGACTACCCTTATCAGACACTAAGACTGAAAAGCGAAACCGAAGTATCAAGAGCTGAAGCACATAGAGAGAGCACAAGAGAGTATTACTGAAGCAAAAGAGACCATTTCGCTACGTCAATAGCGTAATAGACCTACAACAACAACAACTAAGTACTATTCGGTCATTCAATCGTCTTTTGGTTCACTTCCGCTGCCTTTAACGAGCTTACTAGCTGATAGCCCTCTCCACCCATCACCGTTAAATCAAATGTTGTAAAACCAGTCTTATCTTATAAGGTTGATATCGAGAATTTACCTGTTAGTTCTTTCACAAGTTCACTTTGTTGTTCAATCGTATCAAACGATAAGTCAATCTTGAGAGGCTGACGACATCGCTGACATACAAAACTCACTTTAGTTTTCTCCACAGTTCTGATTGGAAGAGCAGGTACGGTTGTCATATTTAAATCTACAAGCGTTGCTGAAAAATGAAGTGTTTCTGTAAAATAATATTATCCGAATAACGCTGTCCGAAAATTTGCCAGATATTCAAAACAAATCTTAAGATTTATTCGTCGCAAGATTAATACAAGCTATACACGCTTAAATACTCTATTTCATTAAATGTTACGAAATTATCAAGAAAAGAAACAATTAAGGATCGTTAGTACCATAACAAACCCAAATCTTTGTTTTTGTTTTGTTCTGATCGATTTTTATCGCAGTTACGCCCCTTGTGTTGAAACCGCTAAAACCAAGGTTTATCCGTCCAGTTCCCGGAGAATTAATCACAGACGTGTCAGTAAATTTTACACCGAATACTTTTCTGAGACTTAAATATAATTATAGATATATATGCTAAATAATAAAAGTAATATACAGATTGTCATCATAGGTTTGTTTTATAGTACAATATTATAATATTACCTTATTCACCAGACAGCTGTACGCAGGCCCGGCTCCAGAAATTTCAGACTGGGGGGGGGGGCACAAGACAATTTTTGGAAGACTAAGTTGGGGTGGGTGCGGGAGGGGTGTCCCCTCCCGGCGAACGAATTTTTCACTTTTTGAATTAAAATCATGCAATTTCCTGCACTTTAAGCTTTTAAAATCAAAAGTAAACGTATATATTTGAACTGCTACAACATCAAAAACTAACATGAATTACACAATATTCTTAGAAGAAATCTTCCAGACTACCCGTAAATAATACTCACTTTGAAGAACAGAAGTGAAATAATTATGCACCAGTCCGATGCATCCACCCCCACCCCGGGGATAGGCCGGGATTTTTACTTTTGAGTTGTCAAAATCCCCGTCCTTCCACGGCCCTGTGGGGACAGTTGATAGTAAAATCTCCAGTATTTCCCCGTCCCCTAACAACTAAATACTGTCCCCGAGGAATTGGTTCGGAGAAAAAATTCCCAACCTTAAAAAATGGTCACTCCGAGGCCGACTGGGGGGGGGGGGGCACGGGCCCCCTGTGCCCCCCGATGGATCCGGGCCTGGTACGGGTACCAACTACCAAATGTTCTCATGTTACCTTAGGATACCTGACCTTAGGATCTTCTGTGGACGCAGGTTATAAAACCTCTGTATCCACCTCTTCTTCTTGTACTATCTTGTCTTCTCTTGCATTCGTGAATATAAGGTCTGCTTTATGATTGAATTTAACTTCTTGCCCCCCAGTGTTTATCTAGTCTGATTTCAAAATGAACCACTTTTTTCGCAGACACTAGTTTGTGGAAGGCTGTTCCACGCATCCACAATTCTGTTAGAAAAATAGAATTTCCCTCAGTTGGTCTTGAATGGTTTCTTCTTAAGTTTTAGATCATGTCCTCTTGTATTTGTATGTATTGATTGTTCTAAAAATCCTTCTGTTACGTTAATTGGTATAGTAAATTCCTTTCATTATTTTTTAATACTTCTATTATGTCTCCCCTCAGTCTTCAGTTGTTATAAATGTACCGCGAATTTGATATAAATGGGTATACATGCTCAGTTGGTAACATCAAATGATTAGATCGACATTATCATAAAATGTCACATGGTTAAATCTTGTCCAAGCTCCTTTGACGATGATTAAATCCATTTCAGTGATTGTTCAATTTCAACGACGTCAGTATCAATAAAAGATCATTTTAGCCCTGCAAATCTGCTCCAATAGCTCGCTTATTTAGATGAGTAACCGATCTCTCTCTGTAAACAGCAGGTTTCATATATCAAAATGTTCGTCAAGGACTGTTGCATATGAAATGATATTTCAATTTCCATGAAAGTGCCGTAGATCTGAGGAATCCAAGATGGCGTCCAAGATGGCCGCCAAAATCATGCAAACATCCAAATATAACACTTTTCATCATTATTCCGCTGTTTGTTAACATATTGCAACCAAATATGTTTCATTTGTACGTAAGCTGAAATACCTTCAAACTCAGTTACTTTTTAAAACTTTCAATCGTAAAGGTCAAGGTCAAATCAAAGGTCAAAGGTCAAAATTTAGGGAAAATGGCAACTGACAAGGGTGTATTTGTCTTTTTTGTTCCGGATATTTAATATATCATCGTTTTATTGATGCCAAAGTACACCACAGGGATTGTTGTTTGTATATACATTACAGTTTTGGAGTAGAAGTTTAATTTTTATGGAAATCCAAGATGGCGTCCAAGATGGCCGCCGAAATCGAGTAAACATCTGAATTTAACACTTTTCATCATTATTCTGTTATTTGCTAATGTATTTCAGCCAAATGTGTTTCATTTTAAAGTATACTCAAATGTCCTTACAATCATTGACTTCTGACAACTTTAAATCGTAAAGGTCAAGGTCAGATCAAAGGTCAAAGGTCAAATTTAGGGAAAATGGCAGCTGACAAGTCGTTTTCCCCCTTTTCAGCCAAATATTAAATATACCATTGTTTTGTTATGTCAAAATATACTATAGGGCTTGCTTTTGGCAAATAATAACTAACACTCCTTTTTTCGGGCTTCATAAGGTTGTTTTAATTGATATCATCATACAATATGGTGTATAAAATAGCCATCAATATAAATTATATTGTAGAAACAGTTAGTATCCAAAATTGCCATTTTTCATCATCTTTGTGTGGACTGTACACATAATTCACATTTTTTGTTTTACAATTAACTAAACTTCGGTACATTCAAAGCAATTTGCTTTTAACAAAGAACTTATGTAGTGTTCAAGGTCAAATTGAAGGTCAAATGTTTTTATTTAGGACAAGATAAAGTCTGGCAAAGTGCCATTTTATTTGAGATTCTTGATAGTAACATCAGTCTCATATAACAATGACAGTGAAGTGAATCCATTTGAAAAAAGTAGCATTGTAATGAATTAACATTCATTAATTAAGTAATTAAACTATTCGTATCAGATCTATATTCTATAGTTGATGTATATTGGGCGGAATACAACATTTCAAAGGTATAACAATATTAAAAAATCTGTCAACAGTTCTGAATAATTGTTACCAGGTGCTAAAACGAGAACAACCAAATTAACAACGTCATTGTGCAACATTCATGTTCAACAATGTTCATGAATACGTGTGATACAATTTCTATAGCATTTGTCACATTTTACAACTAGTATCAGGGCGACAAATATACAATGATATACAACATGAACACATCAGTTATAAAAAGCAATGCCATTGATACAATGTGTCAACCTCGTGTCAAGTTAAACGAGTCTGCCATACGTAAACATTACAAGTATCAGACTGTTATTGCATACCTTTTCATGTGCAACAAATATAAATTGTTCACCCACATACAAAATCATGATTCGTCACTATCTGACGTTTCCAATTCTCGGCCAAAGATGGACGAAAGTGTGTATACATTTGTACACACTGTGTCTGCCGTCTCAATGTCTCCGTTACAACAACAGACTACAGTGCATGGCTGCTTGTGTCTGAAACATGCACATGTTTCAGTGCACAGGGAACATTCACAGACCAAGTCATTAACAATTCCGGAGCGGCTGCCGGCTGGCTCATCATTTGTGGCCGTATTCCTGCTCAACAGTTGTCGTATTCATAGCCGTATTCAGTGAATGGTGGTAGCTGATGGTTTGCTACTGTAGCATTTCGCCGCACCCAAAGCTGTATGATACATCTCCGAAGATGAAGCATCAGGCTATTTTCTGTTGGTGGTAGATTTCTAAGTTAAACAGAACCTTTGGCTTTCATGCATCGTAGCTGATGGAGCGAATGTCGGCTGTTTCCGCCATATAGGCATAATAAACATGTGGCAGGCCAATCGTTGCGGTTAAGATAGCTCAAGATCCATACCAAGAAAGTGCAGTGTTTGGTACTGATGTGCATTGTCAACCATCATCTTGAATGCTTTGCGTTTTCCTTTTCCGTAAAACCCACTTGTTGTATCACAGCCTGTTAAACAATAAACTGTCAACATAATATTTAGCTGTGTAGTTGTCAGTTTATGAATAAGCACGTGAATTGGTATCAGTCTTCTGCAGTCAGTATACGTGGTGACTGTTCCAGTGGACATGAAGACATAGGGAGCACCTATGTGTTGATAATGGTGTGTAAGCAGAACAAGTACGTCTGTATCTGGTGTGTGAATGGCGAGTGAGCTTGCTCCTGAATCGTCTTCGTATTTAGCATGCAGGATCATTATGGTGTCTGCCTCTTCCTGGTTGGTATACAGTTCTGTAGTTTCTTCACTGGAATCTGCCGATATTCGTACACAGGGTAGCTGCCTTCCTCCATTCACAAATAATGTTTCCTGCGACCTAAGCTCATTGCACGCATTTTCCATCATGCACCGCGTGTAGAACTCTATGAGACGTTCTTTATTGGAACCACTTCGCAGGAATAACTCCCAGTCGCTTGGTATTTCAAGTTCACTATGGACATGTATTTGCCTGCAGTGTTGTTCTTCAGGTCACCCGTCCCTGTCTAGTTTGTGTTTTCAGGCTATCTTCATTGTATTTGTCGAATACAATATGAATGTTTTTCACATCTTGTGAAATTTCACGAGTTATGGTATCCAGAACTAGGTTAAATCCAATTACAAAGAAATGGCAGAGATTATAAACGCTGTCAATTTTGAGTTTGGGTTTCAGTCTTACAATGTTGGTGAATATAGCTCGTTTAGAATAGATTCCTTGGTTCTTTAACGTGCCCGGTGTAAAGCACCGATATACGCGAGACTACCCCTTGGTTACCTACCAGGATCATCTCTTGTTGGGTGGGAAACACTAAATAGCGTTTCTGAACCGGGACCTCTCGATCAGGAGTCAAGCGTGTTACCACTAGACCACCGTGCCACCTCGGTCGAAACCCAAAACTGAATAGACGTATCCTAGTTAAAACACATGAACAGTTGATACATTTACACATGTGCTAATACTACACATGCAATAATTATGCAAGCTTCACATAAAAAAGGTCGAGGAAATCGGACAGGGAAGGCAGCACTCAATTATTTTAACCAGTAGGGAACAGAAAACAGTAACAGCACAACATAAGACAACCACACGGAGCAATGCCCACGCATATCCCAACGAAACAAATAAAAGTCCCCGTTGTAACAGAGCAGGATAACATAGCTAGTTCCACAAAGAAATAACAAAAACACGGTGATCCAAAATGACCGAATGAAACGCAGCTAAGACCAGACCTACATGTAGTTCCCAAGTCCCCGCTACAAAATAATTTAACAAATACATAAAAATTATATGCTAAAACGTTGATACCAATTAAGCCACCAAATGTGGCGTTACTGATCGACAACTGAGATATTGATGATGTAAGTTATGATACCTTTGACGGATAGAATCGAATGGCTCAAATTATTTTTTCCAGTCCAAAGGTAGGTATCAAGGTAGGTTGGTCGCTCGGCTGTAATTGTATTTCAGTTTATTATTCTTCATATTATAAGTGTATAACTATACAAATTTCGCTTCAAACATAGTCTGTGAACTTGACTTACTACCGACAAAGACGTCTTTGCCACGGATGTTTGAGGATGAGTTGACTAAAAATATTAAGACCTGGAAGTCAGTGAATAATAACAGCCCTGCGTTCAAGGTAGAAGCACGTGATTCAATGTTCCTAACGTTTTCGTAACGTTTTCTTAATGCACCAGTCAGTTGCATCTACGCCCCACCCCGGCCGGGAATTTTACTTTTTGGTTGTTAAACCTCCCGCCATCCACGGTCCTGCCGGGAACAGCTGATGGTAAAATCTCCGGTATTTCCCCGGCTCCCTGACAACTACATATTGTCCCCGGCAGTGCAGTTCGGGGAAAGCTGGAAGGTAAAAACACGGCCGTTACCACCAGCTATCCCCCTGGGTTAGGACCGTGGATGCAACTGACTGGTGCATAAATGAATAAAATCTTCAAAAACATCAAGTATAGTACTGAGAACATCATTTTAAAAGATTTGAAGATGTGATCCTTCCTGGCCATGCGTTTGCTTCTGAAAATACATTTTTTCATAATGAACTTATACAGGTAAAATCACAAGAAAAAGGAACCTACTAATTAAGTGATGACCAATATCCAAGTTATTGTAGGCAGACATTTAATTATGACTCAATTTATAGTATAAAATAGAAATCTATTTAGATGTGAAATTAGTCAAGCTGATTAAGGAACAAGGCACCTAATAATTAAGTGTTACATGTAACCAATATCCCAGTTATTGTAGGCAGACATTTAATTATGACTCAATTTATATGATTAAATATCAAGATGTGCAATTAGTCAAGCTGATAAACTCGTTCCATTTAAAAAATGTGTATGTGATTAAAAAGTGTTTAGAGCTATATCTAACGGTCATTTAATGTCAAAATAATTATTTGCATCGTTTTTAGTATGATACTAGACCACCTAAATTGCAAATTAAAACTTTTGCTGTGTTCCGTGTACTTTGATTCAAGCGTCAAATAAATAGACGATTCTTATAACTTCAACCGTCGACTAATGGTGTTCTAGAACACTTTCGTATGAAAACGGAAAATTAGCATGTCCAATAAATCACAGAGAGAGTTTCTGTTAAAGCTGAAGTGAAAAATGACCTAATGGATATGAAAGCATAATTGTTTTTTTTAGTTTTTGAATTTGTTTTTAAAAAATATCGTCGGATATAGCTCATAATTACACTTCAATCATTAACATAAAATTATAAATTCACAACTTAATTAACACCTGTAACTTGTTTAATGTGGATAGTACAGTTATCATGGTTATGGTGAACGTGAATTTTACGCGAGGTGACAAGTATATGATTAACTTTTATATTGTTTAAAAAATTTAAGCTTTGCATTTGGTGACGAACGGCAAGGTATGAACTTACAAGTAAACACAAATCAGACCACAGAAAAATTAGTTTGATTAAACATGAGAGTAGGCAAGGCTCTTTGCACGATTTTGACTGGTTGTGTGGCGATAAGCCACACAATGTAATAACTATCTTTCATTTTTGATTTTCTTTATATATACTATGAAGTTAACGCCTTTATGCCTACACCAATAAATAGGTCTATGATTTGAACAATATTACAAGCATGCTACACAGGTTACAAGTATCATTGAACCCGATTTGTTTACATTACCAACATTTATTAATATTAAGACCAACAATTACATCAGACTTTTATTTTTTGAGGATATTTTAATTTTATAGCAAATCATTCCGCATGGACTATATTCCTACTATCAAAGGCCTGCGAACCGCCAAGGACCGTCAAGAAGGTTGAGAAAGTAATCCCACGGTTTCATGTTTACATATCGGGGCATTCATATGCAAATTGATATACAACGAGCTATTGGTCAGTGACTAGTTTGTATTGTTTATTCAGCCAATAGATTTCTGGTGGAACACGGGTGAACTGAAATGTGTCTATTAAAATCACTCCGCCGCTGAACATTTGTAGACGATGACCTAATTATGTTGTTTACAAACATTGATGCTATAAATAGAAACAACATGTTTTCGCTGGTGGCGGGAAGCTGAATTAGTTCAAGGACAGTATATACAGTCTATCTAACCGCTAGCAGACGATCGATACACTAACTTGATTAGCTTAGATATTAATAGATCTCTGGTTTAGCAGTACTGTCACGCAATATTCAATTAATTGCAGTTCCGTCAATTACTATCGGATTTTGACAAAATAAATTTTGTCAATACCATGAGATATTTCAATTTATTAATATCAAATTAAATTTAAATTATAAAATAATATGAATTCACATTGGCGAGTTAAAAAGCGAGTCCCTAGATTTTCTATTCGCGAATTGCGCAAATTTTCGGAACTACCTGAGGTTTTAAATCGTCAGTAACAATTTTGTTTTCTAATTTACATAAACAAATAATACCTCGCTGAAAAGAGGAAACTTTCAACTTCAAGAAAATGTGCAACATTTATATCGGTCTCAATTAATAAGCACATGACAGCGAGTTAAACGCGCATCGTGCGAACTAATTGTGCTATTCATAGCGGCTATTTTCAACACGTAACGCTATTTAGGATTTGAATCGAGAAAGAATAATTAAGCAATAAACGAGAATTCAGTAAAGTATTTTCGGATTAAAAGAAATTGTCAATACTATGACATATTAAAGATCACTTATACCAATTTAATTTGCGGTTATAAAATAAATGAACTAATGCTGACGAGTTAAACAGCGAGCACTTACATTTTCTATTCATGAATTGCGCGATTTTTAGCAACAACCTGGTGTCGTAAATCACCTACAATTATATTTTTACTTTCCAAGTAACATTAACAACTAAAAGCCATTTTAAAGACGATACGTTCAGTTTCATTAAGATGTGCGACTTTCATATAGATCTCATTTAATAAACACTCTACGGCGAGTTTAAACGCGCAACATGCGAACTAATATGTCTTTTAAAGCGGTAATATATTTTCACAAGGTTTCGAATTGAAAAGTTAACGGTAATTGGATTTAAAGGCCGTTAATTAGTATATACACGTTGGGCAAACCAAATTCTTAACCAAAGACCTAAATTACAGGTCTTTGGACAAACATACTTCAATAATTATAAATAATTAATAATCTCCTCCCACTTAATGTGCAGTTATAAAGCCCATTAATGCATATCTAATTAGCTCCTCCCACAAGTCACGTTGTGCAATATTATCTATGCATTTTTTAATTAGCCCCCTCCTTATTATGTAACATTACATAATCCTAGCTAGATCTATATTTTGACAAGAAATTTGTAATCAATTATTGAAGCTGCATGAGGCAGAAAATTGACCATACAATCTGGTAAACTTCAAGGGGTTGTATATTGGTAGGTCGTTAGTAACCTGTTTTGGGACAGTTGGGGGTCATGTAACACAGGGATCTATGTTTTTACAAGGGATTGAACACACCATGAGACAGGAAATAGACCGTTAAAACTATTTTTAATTGAATGGGTTTTATATCGGGTTCTTGTTAGTTGATTTGGAGACAGCTGCAGAAGTTAAGAATTTAGGGTCATAACATTTACTGGTATAAAAAAGGGTTTACAACTTTGATACTCAGAATTTAGAAGTTAAATACATTCTTCTTGATATGGATTTAATAAGAAATACTATATTTGAAAACTATCAGCTATCCACTGCCCATCACCTGGGATGGGACCATGGTCGCACACTGACTGGTGCATCAAAATATGCTAAATACAACATAATAGCTATAATAAATATCACCCGCTGATTAGCGCGAGTTCATATTTCGGAACAGAATACGCAATATTTAAATAATAACCAATACATAAATAATCGCCAGATTTTCAAAAAATAACTTGTAGTATATTCCAAAATATATAATTGACCTGTTTTAAATACGATTTTATTAACATATCGGACAGAATGCTATAGAATTTACGCTGAGTATGGTCCGAAAGTCTGTTCGTAAGTTTAGTTATGTTACTCCGAAAAACATTTCTGCTCTTGATCCGGCGGGAGTACGGACAACCTTCATTATAATCATATCAGTAGTCAATAGCCCTTACCACTGGACCACTTGTCCACCTAAATTCAATTGATCGACTTTAAATATATATGTATATGGCATCTAAGAGAAGTGATGTGACATGAAACCATAATTCTATCTGGTTCCGTTCTTGAATTATTTCATTCAACCAAAAAAAGGTCATGATATTACCATTGATATCATTTTCTTATATTTTCCTTCTATTGAAATCTGGTTCTATCTTATTAATTACCTCGCTTTATTTAATTTTCCCAACATATTTCTACCTAGTCCTGTTTCCATAGCGGGGGGGGGGGCATCTCGTTTGTTGTGTTTTAATTCCCAGTTCATCAGTTGTATGGAGACTACCCAGTCACTCATCTTGACACTGACGCTTGGTGTCTTGAGAGCAGCACAAACATTCGAGTGAGTCTGGGCTTATCAGAACTCTGACACAGCATGTTGGTGTAGTCTTTATTTGAATGGTCAAAATGACATCAGTTCGCCACACATCAGTACTTTCAGTGCTTTGATTTTGATAAATGGTGTGGTATTTTAAAGCTGAATAATACGCATATTTCATAAACTCATTTTGATGTTATGAGTCATTTAGAACAACTTAATTTCGCGAGACCTGCTACTATATATGGTGAGATCTGGTTCATCTTTTCAATCCTTGCATAATAATTTAGGATGTTTCATTTTGTTTTGTTATATAAATTGTGTGGTGTGGTTATGTGTCTTTTTTATCAAAGCTTACAGAATTCTCTTACTGCATACTGTACGAGGGGTGTACCAGAATTACGTAGACTTTTGTCATAACTTTTTTATTTAGGCATGTATTATCACCAAATTTGCCGTAGAAAAACTTCAAACCTTTTTCAAGAGAATCGGTAAAAATGTTTTCTAACAGAATGTTAGAAAGTCATTTAATCCGTCGCCATAGTAACCAATAGTTGGAAAGGCGGGGCAGCGAATTTTAAAAATATTTTTGACATTATTCAACTGCTTATACCATACAGATAACAAGTCTAATTTTAACACGACTCCGTGACATACAAGCGCAATATATTTGGAACGTACACCGTAAATTTCAACTTTATATGGTTACCGTTGTTGGTTTATGGTACAAAACAAACAACAGCTGCTGAGTGTCACCAGTGAAAATATGACGTTAGCGGATTACGCTGGAAATCGCATCAACATGAAGTTTTGTGTCAACCTCGGGAAGGTGCCAGAACAAACGCTTTAAATGTTGGAATCTGCTAACTCTAAATCTCTTGTATCGAGTTACCTGATTTCCAAACGACACAAGCGCATCATTCGTGGTCGAGACCGATTAAAACGACATGGACCGACGGCGAAAACAAGCGGCTAATGCGACGTCACCAAGCGTTTTATAGGACTACATCGACCTGGATCGACGTTCTATTATAAGGGTTATATGCGACACTACTGGTAATAAATTGGAACTTTCATCACATTTAAGGTAGTAAATAAACATTTGTAAGTTTTGTGTACGGTTGTGCCCATCTTTATAGCTTCAATGTACACATTTAGGAGCTTCACCTATCCTGGAAGTTCCGCCGGCGTCGTGACGTTCGGTTGACGTGCCCCGCATACCGTACCCCTATCAATCCCCGGAAGCTGCAGAATTTGATCCAAATAAGATACGGCTTTGAAATTTCAGATACTTACGCAGTAAATTTCATTTGCACTCAGCACAAAATTATTTGTTTGTATGATAAATGGAATGGAACATATGACAAAAGTCTACGTAATTCTGGTACAATCCTCGTATGTACTGACCAATGTTGTCATTTTGCCATTTCGGCAGTTTTCTCAAATATACATATAAAAATAGATTTGCATATCGAAGGCTTATTGCAATACTATGGTACTTAACAACAGTGTATATGATATACATTGATGTATACTAAGTAAAATGAATAAAGAAACACAACTAAAACTTTAAAATCGTAAAAGCGTCAGATGGTTCTAAATAGTAATGATGTTTTATTGAATGGACAGTCTTCCCTTTAATCAAATATAATTTTATTACATTGGAAAAGCACGCATGATATGCCCCAGTACACAACCAAGGAAAATGGCCCTTTAATAGGGAGGCTGTGTACTGGTCCCCTAAAATGTTCCAAATTGACGTCGAACTTGTTAAGCGTTAATTAAAAACCGGTGAATAGTCAGAATAATTGAGAAAGGGAATACGAGAAGCAGTAACGTAACACCGACGTCAATGCACTATTTGAATGCTGTATGCCGAAGCCCCGATCCGGGTATTTCACATACTGTGATGTTTTTAATAACACAATAGTTTCATAGCGGTTTACAACTGTTGCGCTCGGTACGCTCAGAAATATCGTCTATAATCGATTATCATTACAATAAATTGACGTCTCGAAGTTTAAAATCGATACCAAGATTTGCGGGAAAGTTTCTTAGAACATCTAGAGTATGTGGTAGTATGTCAGATATCCGGAAATGGTGTAATTATGGTCGTTATAGTTACCGACGTCCTCACGTCGGTGTGACGTTGATGCACGCAATCGAGCGCAACGTCACATCAGAGATGGGTTCAACCTGAATTACACGTGGCAAGTATCACGAATATCCATGACACAGGTCCAATTGATTGGATGTCATATTTACTGACCGTATCACGTATTGAAGCAAATGCTGCATAGTCTTGATGACGAAAACGTCAATTTTATTACGCTAGTATCCTGCATGTTCTGGAGCGGTCATCACTAATTTTTTTTTTAATAAATGGACCATCATAACAAAAGAACATGTTAACACTGATTCAGTGTTCAAAGACGCGTATGATCAGAAATCGAATCGTAATTGGTATCACATGTGATGCTGGCATTTTCTGTGTCTTTTGTGTAGCTACCTTAATAATAATAATATTTATTTTTTATCTTTTTTAATAATATTTATTCGGTATAAGTAGCATGTAACATGGCATATCATAAATACCTTACGACGTTTGTCGTTAATTTACAAGCAGTTAGCACATGTTTATTAAAGCCATTTTTGTGTACATGTTTGCGGTATTTGGTTTTAAATGTCAAAAGAACTAATTGTAGATAAACGATGTTTTTTTAGCCGTGACTTATTTATGCAGGAAGGTTCCCTCAGTATCACTCAAAGGATAGATATAGGGTATGGATTAAG
Source organism: Spisula subtruncata (assembly GCA_963678985.1). Taxonomy (NCBI): domain Eukaryota; kingdom Metazoa; phylum Mollusca; class Bivalvia; order Venerida; family Mactridae; genus Spisula; species Spisula subtruncata. The sequence continues at coordinate 16,680,165 of OY787678.1, forward strand.
GTTTAAGCAATATATGTGATCAATGACAGTAACAAGTATAAGACAACAGAGATTTCAACCAGGTATAGTTGATTCAAAGATCTCTGTCACAACCGCGTAAACAAACATTCACCCGGTCGGTTATTACAGATGTGTCAGGATTAAATTCTACCATCAATAATACACTTAAATGATTAAAAATCTAACGGTCCTATAGCGTAGTGGTTATACTTGCTGCAATATTAGCAATGGAACGTTATGGCGGTTTTGACAGACATCTTTGAATCGACAGTATATTCTCATACCATGCCTTCCGTCACGGCTAAAATAACATGTTTTATCTATATTATTCAACTTTCAAAATAAGTCTCTTATTAAAAAAATATACCCGGAGTTGCTAAACTTATTTTACAGATTATAGATACCATAGTTTTGCAGTGAGTCCAGAGTCCTCGACATGTACTACACAAATGAATATAACATACACATGATTGTACATATTACTGGAGGTATATCAGCGCAGAAGCCCCCCCCCCCCCCCCCCAAATTATTCGTGAGCATATCAGCGATGTTAACAGAGTAAATGAGGTTATGATACATATGGTAGATTCCAATGCCGACATGGAATAACATTTAGCTAATTTATCATAATGCAATATCAACAGCAAAATGAAATATACATATCTATAAATTTTAATGATATTATGCACACAAACCTGTATGAATGAAAGTATATTGTCAGCATCTGTACCACCGTATGATGACCGAGGAAAACTGGTTACACACCAATATCCTTATTACAGGTATAAAGGTTAAATATCTTAGATGGTTTCTGGGACATGTAATTAAACATGAAACTAAACTAAAGTCGAAAAAGGGCCATAACATTGGCAAAATTAATTTTAGGGTTACCTGCCCTTGTGAAATAGGTTCCCCTTTTGATGATAAACATGCATACCAAGTTTGAAGCAAATATCTTTGACGCTTTCTGAGATATGGACCTAAGCATGAAATTCTTAGTCTAATAGGTGCCATAACTATGACAAAATTAAATTTAGGGTTACCTGCCCATGTGGAATGGGTTCACCTCGTGATAATAAACATGCATATCAAATTTGAAGCAAATATCTTTGAGGGTTTCTGAGATATGGACATAAATGTGAAATTCTAAGTGGAAAAGGGGCCATAACTATGACAAAATTAAATTTGGGTTACCTGCCCATGTGAAATGGGTTCCCCTTGTATTAGTAAACAAGCATACCAATTTTGAAGCAAATATCTTTGACGGTTACTGAGAAATTGACCTGAACAAAAAGGTTAACCGACAACGAAAATTGTAAGTCGAAAAAGGGCTATAACTCTGGCAAAATTAATTTTAGGGTTACCTGCCCTTGTGAAATGGGTTCCCCTTATGATAGTTAACATGCTTACTAAGTTTGAATCAGATATCTTTGACGGTTACTGAGAAATGGACCTGAACGAAAAGGTTAACCAACGCCGCCGCCGCCGACGAGTGGGTCATGACAATAGCTCCACTTTTTTTCTTCGAAAAGTGGAGCTAAAAATGAATTGAGTTTTGAGCTCTTGCGTTTTGTTTCTTTTGTTAATGTTTCTATTGTTGTGTCCGTTATATTCATATAAACTTGAAATTGATCCTGGAAGATAGTCTAACAGGAGTGCCAAAATCATAGTCTAGGGAATCTACGTGAAGAAAAGAAAGTAAAATGTTTGAAATTGCTTGCAAATTATTGCTGGTAATTATATTATATGTAATTCAATTGGGCCAATGGCATAAAAACCTTAAAAATAAACTGTACATACATTGTATACAAAAATGGCACTAGCATTTGTATCAGGAGTGTTTCACTATGTTAATATTTAAGTATTATTAAATACTCATACAAAACACAATCTTAACCTCATAAAATTCGTTGTCAAGTTCAACCATTTGATTTATGATGTCCTTAGAATGTATAAACTATGAAGATTAAGAAGCTTTACTTAGACAATTATAATGAAAACTGCATAGACATGCAATGTATCTATTTAAACTACATCTTATTTAATGTGTATATTCACTAGACTTTCATAATTATAAGTCACACTATTGATCATAATATTGTATTCTGTATTGATGTAAATATTGTCACTGTAAATTTTTGTGCATTATTGTATTCATGTAAATTTGTGTATATATTTCATGTTGATTTGGACCATATTGAAAATTGGTCTAGAACCAAATATGTTATATCACATGACTTTCCTTATATACAGGTTAGTATAGCCAGTACGTATAAAGTTATACGTACCACGTGTAGTATAAGGTATTGAGTTTTTCCAATAAATCAGTGCGTATTTTGCGTTATTAGTTTCATATGATATAAAGAATCTATAACTCGTTGTCAATTGATATATTTATATTAAACTCGTTCAGGAAATATTATTAAGCTCGCCAGAGGCTCGCTTAATAAAATTTTCAAAACTCGTTTAATACAAATTTATATCAATTGGCAACTCGTGATAGATCCTCTATATCCACTATAAATAAAGTCATTACTTACTTACTTACTTACTTTAACAACGTATACAGATATAGATCTAGCACAGTTATTTTCCAAGATAGATAATGCACCAGTCAATTGAAACCTCGGCCCCAAACCTGTGGGAAGTGATGGTTCTTTTGCTTTTTCAGACCCAGGTTAAATCCCTGCCCCTAAGGGTCATGCAGAAGGTAAAAAAACCGCTAATAGCTCCACCAAAAACCAGTGATATAAAATACCGGCTTGCAAATTGTCAATTTGCTTTATTTCAAACGTGTGGTACGTACTTGCTTCTTCCAGTTTGGGTTATCAGCCCTTTGTTTGATTGCAATTTTGACTGCAGTGCTAACCACCTTAATTTTTTTTATTAATATTAAGTTTATATATACTAGTAAACTATATGGAATTAAGCGCTATACAAATAGAACACATATATATTTAACCCCAAGTGTGCTAATTATCATACCAGTTCAGTCTAAATTATACTGTTGAAATGATCAAGTATTTAAAGCTTAAAGGCTTAATATGATATATTTATTGTGTCAAATATCTGTAATGTAGATTTAAATGTTCCACCATCCTGTAAAATCATCCCATGGTAATTAATTATTAAATTATATTTTAACAACTGATCATTGACCAGCCGTTATACTGTAAAACCCTCTTAAACTCTATGTTAATCTCTACTTTGAGCGAAGTGTAGTATAACTTGTATACCTCTTATTTTCTACTTCCGCTTATCAGCAGCCTGTCTGAAACTCCCCCTGAGTGTTTCGTTATTATTCACCGTTAGTTTATAGTTTATAACATGTCATAAGAGACAGCAGTATATGTTTACTACACTATTCTTTACTTAGTTTACAAAAAGTCGTTGATTTAAAATTCGCAAAAATGGCGACGGGATTTTATGTTCGATGTGTTTTTGTTTTCAATATGTGTGCGATACATTTCGTTTTGTGTTCAGAGTACAGTACTAAAGTTCTAAAGAGGGAGGATGTTGGATCCCATGGAAAATGTGAACCTATTCAGATTCCACTATGTAAAGACATTTCATACAACATGACGATTATGCCTAATTTATTGAATCATATGAAGCAAGAAGACGCTGGGTTGGAGGTAATATTGCACAGCATATAATGTACCAGTCATTTGCATCCACGGTCCCCACCCCCGGGATGGGAAGTAGACAACCGGGGGAAACGGTCGTGCTTTTAACTTTTTACCTTTCAGCTTCCTCTGTACTGCCGGATAAGTGTTCGGGATTGTTTCTCCAAACCAATACCCCGGGGACAATATTAAGTTGTCATTGGCGGTAAACAGTATATACCGGAAATGAAACCACCAGCTGTTCCCAGCAGGTCGGGGGTGTGGATGCATTTGAGAGGTGCTTAATCATATAATTAACATTGATATATTTACAAAACATGTTTGACCCCGTAAAAGCCCAATAGTCGGAAATAGTAAATGTCACAGTGTCGTTGACCTTGACCTTTGGCCTACTGACCTCAAAATTAACAGGGGTCATCTACTGTTACTGACCAACCAACCTCCATGTTAAGTTTGGTCTCCCGACAGAGAAGCAGACAGACAGACATACGGACGGACAGACAGACAAGTGGCAATCGAATCATTTGTAGCTGATCTTTTGTGTTTGTCAGTTAGCGAATCTTTTTTTGTATGAACCAGGAATTAAAAGACTGAACGGTGCCGAACTTTATCAATATATATTGAAGCAATGCAGTTATGTATACATTATGTAGTTGTAATGTTAGTCATGCAGACTTGTGGCTGAACTTTGTACATTCATACATCTTATTCACGATCTCTACCGAAGTCACTCTACCAGTTTATGTATTAAGTGTTTCACCGTATTGTACAAGTAGAGACAGTAAGTACATTGTTGTGAGTACTCGAACCAAATATCTAAGTTTTAGACACGATACACTTTACTCAGGAGGTTGTTTCCGGAGTAGCTGAAACATAACACAAAAGCTTATATGTACTGCACACTTGTATACACTCATTCTCTAGGATGTATATGCATGAGTTTCTAGGAAATAAATGAGCTGGCTGTGGAATTTCCAACCTGATGTCAAAATTTAACATCTTCACATTTTGGTAGGATTGTGTAGAGTAATGTTTTAGAATTCCTAAAGGGTATACCATAAGAATTCAAAAATGTCCAACTTAGTGCGAGCTAAGACATGCTGAAAACTAGAGGTATGAAAAGAGATTTAACGTTCAAAATAACGTCATTGGTGTCACAAAGATAAATAAATAATTGTGACGTCATATATATTAATGAGTACAGATCCCATTATTAGGAAATTCTCTTGTGATTTAATCATTTAAATGTCTTTTTGGTTTCAGGTTCACCAGTTTTTCCCATTAGTGAAGACACAATGTAGTCCACAGTTGAAGTTTTTTCTGTGTACAATGTACGCGCCAGTATGTACCGTTCTGGCGAAAGCTATACCACCATGCAGAGATTTGTGTGTGCAAGCCAGAACTGGTTGTGGTCCCTTACTGAATAAATTCGGGTTTGAGTGGCCTGCTAGCCTAAACTGTGATCAGTTTCCAACTGGTGGTCTGTGCGTTGGTCGGAATATGACGGAACTTCAACAAACGACACAGACAATGTTGCTACCCCAGACAACTTTGATACCGAGTGTCGGTGGAGGCGGTGAGTTTATTCTTTTCCTGCATAAATGATAAAAAATATAGTACGTGTTGTCATATATTCACCACTGTATAAACGAGTTGATTTCCGGTTATTGGAATAAGGCGTACACGTTGAATTGTATAGCATGATAATGCCAATAAGTCATACACATGCTAAACGTATCTGTTCATTCATCAAGGGACATTACTCCGTATGTTATCTGATAAGGTGAGTTTCTTCCCTTATCTTCCCGTGGTGTATGTGCATGAGAGACGGTATAGACTATTTTCTATAGTTCTGGCGGCTATAGTTCAGTGAGGCGGCTACAGTCCATGTGGCCTTTCAGTGGCGTGTTCAACAGGATAGCCCTCGCCTAGATCTCGATGTAGTGCTATCCTAGTGCTAAATATACATCCTGAACGATATTTATCATTTGACTACATAGCGGTATGACTAAAATACGAAAAGAAGATTTTTGGCGCAACGAGGCGAAACGGGGATTAAAATTTGATATTGTAGGAATTACATTTATTATTTTTACAAATATCAATTCCAAATAAATGAATTGCGTATTTGGATGTAATAAACTTGTTCCTATCAATAAATAATGACACTGTTTTAAAATATGCTAATTTGAAGCAAAGACCTAAAAAGTAACATATCGGCGAAAGGAGCATTAATAATTAGCGTATCAACTTAGTTATACTCTATGCTCGTTTCGCAAACCGTAAACCACGAACTATCGGCGAAAGGAGCTTTATAGATCTAATACCTGCTTAGTTATATGATGGTCCTTATATGATTGTCTCCTTTCGCCGCCCGAAGATAGCATGTAAATTGTCGGCGAAAGGAGCTTTATCATACATACTCAGTTATTTTATAGTCTCCTTTCGCCGACCGTAAACCATAAAATATCCGCGAAAGGAGCTTTAGCATACCAACTTATATATACCCAGCAAACATGCTTATATGGGTCCCATATGAGCTGTTTCTGGGCAAGCCCACGTAGGTATGCCCATATTGGACCCATATGAGACCTATGTGGACAAGCCCATATGGGTTATGCCCATATTGGACCCATATGGGACCTATGTGGACATGCCATTATGGGTAATGCCCATATTTGACCCATATGGGACCATTTTGGACAAGCCCAAATCCCATATGGGCTGTTTCTGGGCGAGCCCATGCGGGTATGCCCATATTTGACCCATATGGGACCTATGTGGGCAAGCCCATATGGGTTATGCCCATATTGGACCCTTAAGGGACCTATGTGGACAAGCCCATATGGGGTATGCCCATATTGGACCCATATGGGACCTATATGGACATGCTTATATCCTATATGGGCTGTTTCTGGGCAAGCCCATGTGTGTATGCCCATATTGGACCCATATGGGACCTATGTGGACATGACCATTTCCCATATGGGCTGTTGCTGGGCAAGCCCATGTGGGTACGCCCATATTGGCCCTTATGGGACCTATGTGGACAAGTCCATATGGGTTGTGCCCATATTGGACCATTATGGACCAGCCCATATCCTATATGGGCTGTTTCTGGGCATGCCCATGTGGATATGCCTATATTGGACACATATGGGACCTATTTTGACAAGCCCATATGGGTAACGCCCATATTGGCCCCATATGGGACCTATGTGGACATGACCATGTCCCATATGGGCTGTTTCTGAGCAAGCCCATGTGGGTATGCCCATATTGACACTTAAGGGACCTATGTGGACAAGCCCATATGGGTTATGCCCATATTGGACCCATATGGGACCTATATTGAATGCATATGGGCAGCCCAGATCACAAAGGCCCCTGTTGCACTTTCTATGTTGGTCCCATATAGGCAGCCCATATGGGTCCCATATAGGTGCCCACGTGGGACCCATATCGATTGCTTGCTTGGTAGTTACACTACAGCCTCCTTTCGCCGACGGTAGCATGTAAAATATCGACGACAGGAGCTTTAACATAAATACTTAGTTATTTTATAGACTCCTTTCGCAGACCGTAAACCATGAAATATCCGCGAAAGGAGCTTTAGCACATCAACTAACTTAGTTATACTATAGCCTCATTTCGCCGACGGGTGCCCGACAGTCAACTTGTAAACGTTGGTAGAATGTTGATTAAAATATTGGGGAAAGGAGCTTCATCTACATGTACCAACCTATTCTATAATAGCTGCTTTTTGCCGACGGTAAAATTCATCATAGTCATATACGACCGTAAACCATGAAATATCGGCAAAAGAATGTTAGAATGTAAAATTCCACTGCAATGAGCGTTATCATTTATATTTCAACTAAGTTATATCATAGTGGTATATTTGCTAGATCGTTGGTTGTGATTTTTTTCTATGCTGAATGTGTGTATGTACAAAATTGAATATATATATGTATAATAAAAATTCTAGCTTTTCGCCACCATTGACCATGATATAACAGCGAAACGAGTTTTACCATATTAACTTAGTTATGTTCTAGCCGACTTTAAATTTTAAAATTTTCAGCGAAGGGAGCTTAATTAATCTATCAAATAACTTATATTATGACCCCCATTCGCCGACTGTAAAAATCAGCGAAAGGAGCTTTATCATACCAACTTAATAATATGCTAGCCTCCTTCTGCCACCGTTGACTATGATATAACAGTGAAACTAGTTTTACGAGCAATAAGCAGCGCCTTGACACTTCCTACTCAATCAACAAAGGTGTGATCCTTCGTCGGTGACTTATAACAATACCATCTCGATAATTAGTTTATTCAACAAACAGTCGGTGACTTGACACGTGGCTACATGTGATAATCTGTGGTTAATCTAATTATCGTCGATATATAATCTGTTTAAAATAATGACACACAGTTTGCGAAAGTAATGTTTCATTTGTCAATCATTGATGAATGATTAGACGGGAGAATTTTATTTAGTTATTATTTTGATATGACCAGCACTATGCTATTTAATATGCATCATATTATGTATAATTCAGGGTTGCCATAAACCCACCTTTTCGTTTAAAACCCTACCCAAATGGGTTTTAAGGGGTTTTAAAGGGCAATAAGGGGTTTTAAAGGGTTTTATAAAAAAAAAATTGGGGTTTAATTTTTTTCATTAATAATTTCGTAAAATTACATGAAGAATTGCCTTGAATAGCACCTTTGAAGGTGTCAGACAGTGTGGTCGGCGAAAGGAGGCTTCAAATTAGCTTATTTTAAAATATTGTCATTATTTATTGAGAGGAACAAGCTAATGCAATCCAAATACACAATTTATTAATCCTCGTTTCGCCTCGTTGCGCCAAAAAATTCTCCTTTCGTATTTTAGTCAAATCCCGCCCACATTGCTAGCTTGCTAGACTAGGCTAGCCCTCGCCGAGATCTCGATTTATCTTGGCGTTCAGGAGCGAGAACTGCTAGATCTAGCCAAGAGCTAGGCTAGCTGAACACGCCACAGCAGTCGCCTATAGGCACAGCAGAAGCGAGGTTACGGTCGGTTTTACGGGTTTAGACTAGGTGTTAGGGCTTGGGGGACTTTAATGGACTAGGGTTAGGGTACGTTTTAGGGTTTGGGTTAGGGACTTGAGCTAGGGTTTGGGTAAGGTTTGGGGGTTAGGGTTCGGGTTAGAGGATATGGTAAGAATTTTGGTAATGTTCTGGGTTTTGTGTTAGGAGCTAGGATTAGGGGTTAGGTTTAGCGGTTAGAGTCTAATGTGCAATGTATTTAGTGATATATGCCCAAGACCATAGCTAATGTGTGGACGATAGAAAAGAGTCGCACCCGTATTAGACAGCTTATCACTACATATCGAGTGTTATTATCTGAGATAAATAATGCGTATACAGAATCAAGTAAGTCAGTAATAATGCGTATACAGAATCAAGTAAGTCAGTAAGCTGACTTTGAGACATTTATATTATAATGTCTTGACTAAAAAATGATAAAATCAAGATTTTGTAAATATATGTAAATTAAAATTACAAAATCAACGTTGTTTAGCATTAAGATGGTACAGTTTTTCATCAAACATATGATAAAGATAACTCTAACCATACACACATCATGCATTAAAAATTTTGCCGTGAGTGATCGAATGTTTTTTTGTTTGTTTTATTTTGAGGTGGTGGTAAATATAATCGAATGTTACATGTGCTTTTAATTTGCAATACATGTAAGTCACATGTTTCGTTTTGTTTTCAGAGTACAGTACTAAGGTTCCAAATAGTGATAATATGAGATCCTATGGAAAATGTGAACCTATTCAGATTCCACTATGCAAAGACATACCATACAATGAGACGATTATGCCTAATCTATTGAATCATACAACACAGGAAGATGCGGGAATGGAGGTAGTATTTCTCAGCGAGTATAACACACCAGTCAGTTGCATCCACGGTCGCCACCCCCGGGGATGGATGGTTGACAGTCAGGGAAACTGCTGTGTTGTTACCTCCCAGCTTCCTCCGTACTGCCGGTGAAATGTTGGGAATTTTTATATTCTAACCAGTATACCGGGGATAATATTTACCAGGGAATATCAGGGATTTTGTCCATCAGCTGTCCCCCACAGGCCGGGGCGTGAATGCAATTGAGTGGTGTGTAATTCTATAATTAACATGAGATATTTGCAAAACACGTATGGCCCCATGACAGTCCAATTGTCGGAAATAGTAAATGTCATAGTATCGTTAACCTTTGATCTACTGACCTCAAAATTAATATGGGTCATCTACTGTTACTGACAATTTGTATGAACCTTGTAAAGACTGAAAGGTGCCATAGTATATCAATGTATATTGAAGCAATGCAGTTGTGTTTACATTATGTTGTGGAATTGTTCATGTTAGTCGTGCATACTTATAACTGAATTGCATACATACATACATACATACATACATACAAACATACATACATACATCTTATTCACGATCTCTCTCGAAGACACTCTGTCAGTTTATTTTAAAAGTGTATAAATAGAGGATCTATCACGAGTTGTCAATTTATTTAAATTGATTTAAAACGAGTTCCGGAAATATAATATAGATATGTCAATGGAAAACGCGTGATAGATTCTTTAAATTATAATTATGATACAAAATACGCAAAAACACTCATCGTTCTATTGGAAAAACACCCATGTAGTATAACGTTATACTTCACACGTGTAGTAGAAGAATATACATACAAATGTACTCGCTTTACTAATCGCAATACAGGGCAATGCCTATGTGATTCAAATGTTTCATTTTGGTTTCAGGTTCACCAGTTTTTCCCATTAGTGAAGGCACAGTGTAGTCCACAGTTGAAGTTCTTTCTGTGTACAATGTACGCACCAGTGTGTACGGTTCTACCACAAGCTATACCACCGTGCAGGAGTTTGTGTGTACAAGCCAGAACTGGTTGTGGCACCTTAATAAATAAATTGGGGTTTGTGTGGCCTGCTAGTCTAAACTGTGACCAGTTTCCAACTGGTGGTCTGTGCGTTGATTGGAATATGACGGCACAAACGACACCGACAGTGTTGCTACCCCAGACTACTTTGACACCGAGGAGCAGTGAAGGGGGTGAGTTGATTTTTTTCCTGCATAAATGATAAAAATATAGGACGTGTTGTCACATTAGACCACTGTATAAACGAGTCAATTTCCGTTTAGTGGAATGAGGCGAACACGTTGAATAATTGAATAGTATGCTAATATGTCATCCACATCTTAAACTTATCACCTCACTCCTAAAGGGATATTGCTCCGTATTTTATCTGATAAGGCGAGTTTCTTCCGTTATCTACCCGTGGTGTATGTGTATGAGATATAGCTTATCACTACATATCGAGTACATTATCTGAGATAAAAATGCGTATAAAGAATCAAGTAAGTCAGGAAGCTGAATAGCAGACATTTATATTATAATGTCTAGACTAAAAAATGATAGAATCAAGTCTATGTACATATATGTAAAATACAATAACAAAATCAGCCTTGTTTTAGAATTACGATAATATATCTCACCTCACCTCAGTCGTTCGTCCTACACTATCACACCAGTGTCTGCGGTGAACTTTGTGGTCTTCCACAGATGATCATCGGCTCCATTGAGCTTCTCTTGAAGGGTTTTGTCTGTGAGCCACGTTGCAGATCGCTCCATGTTGTGTCTTCTGTGTCTTTGGAGGACATGCTCGACAGTTTGTTCTTTTCCCCCGCATGGATAGATCGGAGATGGTACCAATGATGATGATACAGTTTTTCATAAAACATTTGATGAAAATAACCATACACACATACAGTGCTGTCGGGTAATTCTGCGCATCTAACGGGTATTGGCTTTCTACATTTGAGATTATTTTATTTTTAGAATAAATTATGGTGCTGTTTGGGTAAAAACAACCTTCATTGACAAATGTAAACAATTCAAAACACCATACCTTCGCTAAACTAGGTCAAATTGCGTCACAAAACAAGATGGCTGCCGGTTTTCATGACGTAAATTTTTTCGGCTAATTCTGCGCAGGTGGAATTGTTTTTTTTTTGTATAGTCTGTTTCAAAGATTTGTTTCACAAGAAATTTATCACAGTATCGAAAGAATAAGTCATTAAGACAATGTTGACAAAAAAAATGAAAAGTCATCATCCATGACAAATGTGTTTTTATTCAAATTATGTGTCACGTGGTATGTCAATTTAACGAAAATCGCCGTTGACACTCATTTTTGTCAAATTTTCGTAGAAATACTTTTCCGATTTCGTTGAAATGATTATAAAACCTTACATAAGTAACATACATCTACAAAAACACTGGAAGACCGAAGAAAAACGACCCAGCAAAGTCTGTAAGAAATAGAAAGTTAAGGTGCGCAGAATTACCCGATGCGCAGAATTACCCGAAACGACTGTAATGCATTAAAAAATTTGCCATGAGTGATCGGATGTTATATGTGGTTTTAATTTGCAATAAGTCACATGTTTCGTTTTGTTTTCAGAGTACAGTACTAAAGTACCAAACAGTGATAATCTTGGATCCAATGGAAAATGTGAACCTATTCAGATTCCACTATGTAAAGACTTATCATACAACATGACGATTATGCCTAATTTCTTGAATCATACCAAACAGGAAGACGCTGGGATGGAGGTAATATTGCTCACAGTTAACTGTATCATTGATAACGAAAAAAAACGATACCATTTTTTTGTTTGTAAAATTAATATTTTATGTAAATTTTACATTTTTTTGTTAAGTAGTCTTAAGCAATGATACAGTTGTCTGTGCTATTGCGCTGCGTGTAATTCAATATTTAATTGCAAAATATGAAGGTCCCCGTGACAGCCAAATAGCCGGAAATAGTAAAGGTCACAGTGTCGTTGACCTTTGATATAATGACTTCATAATCAATAGGGGTCATTTTCTGTTACTGACCAACGTCCATGAAAAGTTTGAAGATCGTGGGGCACATGGGAGTAGGGGACGAACACGTGGCTTGTCTATTGTGTTTATAAGTTAGGAAATTTGAGCATTGCCAAAGGAACATGCGTGCTAAAACACTCACGTCGGGTTGTGAACATGCCTAAACTCTAGCACTCGACTGTCTGACAACGTACTGACCAACTTTCCCCTTATCTTAAGATAGATCTTAAGTATATAAATAGAGGATCTATCACGAGTTGTCAATTTATGTAAGTTTACAGTAAACGACTTCTGGTGATTTAATATAAATATGTCAATGGATAACGCGTGGTAGATTCTTTATATCATATGGCACAAATAACGCAAAACATACGCTCTTCTATTGGCAAAACACATCCATGTAGGATCATGTTATACTACACATGTGTAGTATAAGAATACACGTACTACATATTTATTATGCTTATCCTAATTCAAGGACATTCTCGTGCGATTTACGTGCTTCTTTTTGGTTTCAGGTCCATCAGTTTTTCCCACTGGTGAAGGTAAATTGTAGCCCACAGTTGAAGTTCTTTCTATGTGCAATGTACGCGCCAGTGTGCACCGTTCTGTTGAAAGCTATACCACCATGCAGAAGTTTGTGTTTGCAAGCCAGAACTGGTTGTGGCACCTTAATGAATAAATTCGGATTTGAGTGGCCTGCTAGCCTTAACTGTGATCAGTTTCCAATTGGTGGTATTTGTGTTGGTGGGAATAGGACGGAACTTGAACAAGCGACACAGACAATGTTGCAACCCCATACTACTTTGACACCGAGCGACAGTCGAGGTGGTGAGTTGATTCTTTTCTGTATAGATAAAAAAAGTTACCAATTTTCTAATGCTCTTTTCAGCTGTTAGGCCGCTCAAGCACCCTTTGACATCTCAACTTCCCCTGGTCATTGGGCTACATATGGAAACCTACACTCGTGTCTCCCTGTGGAGACTATTTCTCTCCTGTGATGTGGCAGCCAACATCGATCTGCGGCGCCCAGGAATAGACACTGCCCTCACAGGTACCATTTTACACCATGGTGGAGTGGAGCTGTGGGTGTTGCTCAGAGAAATTAACCAGTGGTCGAACCCGGGACCTCTCGACCCCGAAGCGCGCACCCTACCTCTAGGCCACCGCTCCCCTCTAGATGATATAACACTAGCTTCTTGGTCCTTTTTGGGAAGCGGTGGTCGCACTTCGGGACCGAGGCCGGGGTTCAACCCCCGTTTAGACCACTGGTTAACTGCTATTAGCAAGAATAGCCCACATGATCTACTCCACCAAGATGTAAATCGGTACATGTGAGGGCAGTGTCTACTCCTGGATGCCGCAGATCGATGTTGACTACCACACCCACTGGAGAGAAATAGTCTCCACAGGGAGACACAAACGTAGGTTTCCATAGGTTATGTCCGGGGAAAGTTAAAATATTAAAGGGTACTTGAGTGGCGTAACTGCTGAAACGAGCCATAGAAAATAGGTAACTTAATTTTTTTTATGAATAAAATGGTAAAACCGGTAAACTTCTATGTTTATTTAGTAGGGGTACACCTGAACTTGTATCGTGAACGTTCAACAGATCAATATTTATGAGAGATTTTGAAAACAGTTTCATGACTGCATGTCCGTGAGATTTTCCTCATGATTAACGTCCTTAGTTACAAGCAGACAACCGCTGGCTTAGAATGAGAAGGTTGTAAGCACTACTAACGACCTTATACGACTCATACTTATTTGAAATCTTCATCACAAGGAGTTTCTTGTGAGTCTATTTTTATGAAATTCGAAACTTGTCATGTTGACCAATTTAAAGTCTAAAATGTTGGTTTTACCATAAGTAAAGAGTAGTTTTCAGACAGATTTTTCTTGTTTGCTCAAGTTTGCTTGATTTAGTACGTGTGTCGTTTACTGTTTGTCGTTACACTGGTTTGTTTACGAAATAAGTTGTTGGTGTTTCCATTTGCCGTTTACATAGCGCCAAGTCTACCCTATTGTTTCTACCAACTCGTCAATAATCTCCACTAATATTGCCGAGCTTCGAAACATGGACCTCCGATGTGGTAGTCGTTGAAAACGATTAGCGGGAATGTTTCAATTGTTGAGATTATATTTGATTCAATAACGAACTGCATATACAACGTTACTGGCTTTTAAAACAAACCACCGCGAACCTCCGCGTTCTGTTTACGAAACCCTGTGTCTTATTCACCAACGTCGTAAGTCTAAAACTCAGAATTAGGCTTTATATTTCCAAATGTTCTATTCGCTCTCACGTTGATATAAATGTGACAATTTTTATATAAATGACTATACCTGTTCAATGGATAACAACAAAAATTCAGATTAAAATTCACATGGCGAAATCTAAACACAAAGAATTGACAGGAATTATATTTTTTGTCAATTTTAAGTCTAAGTCTGAATTTCAGTCTTGCAATGTTGGTGTATAAGGCCCCTGGTATTGGGACATCGCCTTTCCACATTAATATAAAGATTACCAATAACTGTTTCTGACGGTGGTCATTGCCATACCTGTCAGGTATTAAACCCAAAATTGGAGTGATGAATCAAAACATTTCGCACTTAAATGTGATTTAAAGGGATTTAGATGTATAAACAAGGAATGCATTAATTCTATTGGTTATAAATATGACAGAACATCATAGAATGAATCAAATGTACCTTTGTACAAAGTAAGGTGAATTTGGAAAACCAGATATTAACAACGAAAATAGGAGTAACTCCACTTTAATAGGAGTACTTGGCAGGTATGGTTATACTGTTGTTAGGAAAACAAACACCTCATAGTAAACAATGATTTAATGCCTGTAGATTTATTAAGTGTTCTGTTCTGTTCCATGACGATGACATCACCTAATATTGGAAACAAACGATACTTATCATGTTTTCACTCTTTATTACATGTGTTTTGATCGACTTGTATTTATTGTGAGAATTGGTTTCTAGTAATTTTGTTGCTATAAAATTGATGAACTACCTGTTAGATTAAAGTGGTTTAAAAGATTAGTATGCATAACTGAGCACAATGACGACATCATGAATATTTCACATTGGTAATTCATCATTCATCTGTAAGCTGGCTGATTTATTAGACGTTTCAGCAGCTCATGCTCAATAAATCGAAACAAACAGAAAACGCTTTTACAATGTACGAGCGTATGTTGTTCATTTAGATTCCATTTGATGACACCAACAATATGTATTATAAATATAGTTCCTAACAAATTAAAAGTTTTGTTACCTGCTTTCGAGGGCCTGTTTCAGCAATTGGGCCGTTCAGTCGTCCAGTCATCCTTTGACATTTGCTTCCATTAACTTCGTCATTGGGTTGCCTGATGAAGCCTGTATTCGAATCTCACAAGGTAGACTATTTCTCTCCTTTTGCATAACCCGGATCGAGATAGGGTACACAGGAATATCGAACATGTACAGACACCGCCCCACATGTGTAAATTCACACCTTGGTCGAGTACATCGAGTGAAGCATTGTATGTTATTCTTGCTCTGAAGAATAAAGCACAGTGGCATGGACAGGGATCGAATCTGGAACCTATCGATTCCAAAGTGGAACCAGGCAGCGCTCGTCCTAACCTCTTATTTCCCCTTCTAGACACTGAGAAGGGATCATATTAGACCGTGAATCATTCTATTTCGCAATTGGACACCAATCTATGCTAGTTTATACTAATTTATTTAAGGTCGATTGTGAAACAAGTTTTTTCGATTTCCATTAATCACTCTTGATACATCATTCATGAAATCCTTTGCCAGGGTATGAGAGAAGAGAAACCAGTTTCCCTTATATGCCGAGCGTCTAGCAAGAGAATTTCTAGTATTGGGGCATGCAATTTGCTTCGAGTGCGGGAAGTCCCGGTTTCGATCTCAGGGCGCGTCTTATCAAAGACGAAATAAAAATGGCACCAGAAATTCTCTTGCTAGATAAAGTTGTAGAGCCAACTTTAACTCTCAAAGACCATCCACTCAACACAAATAAAATATTTATGAAATCACGTCTCTTGGGTACTTAAAAATTCCTAGTACCTATGTCATATCTTAAGTTTACTTGGACGTATGCTATGTAATAACTTTGTTCATTCATGCTTACTGAAATAGAAACTTCTATTATATTTTCTCAAGGTTATGAATAGGTCATTTGATGTTAGAATCTTGTTAATTTTCCAGACCATGTTAGGGTATTTGTTAGGGGTGTAACGGTACGTTCACCTCACGATATGATACGTGCCGTCAATTTTTCTAACGGCTCGGTACATTTCGGTATGATACAATATTCTCTAACAACTGCTTAAATACTTCTATGTTTAAGAAAGAAAGAATTTGTTGCTTCTATAACAGCAATTATTATGTGCCTATCAACTATTTAAAGTGAATTAAGACAACATGAAGCATATCTCAATACAATTAAAACGTGTGATACATAGTAATTATAAATAATCAGAAGGTTGTCAGGGGTTTTCGTTGTCTGAAGATTATTTTGCTCATAAAAAAGCTTGTACCGAACCGTACCGAAATTTAGAAGTCTTGTATCGTGAACCGTGTGGGACTGAAGTCCGCGGTATTTTGTATACCGCGATATACCGTTACAGCCCTAGTATTTGTTTTACGAAAGCATTTAGACGTCGTTTGAATTCTTTCAAGGTCTCTTAAAGCTAAAGCTTTAGTAAAGCTTTGTACAATATCCAGGATGGACAATATAATAATTATTGTAAAATATGTCAACAAAACAAAAAGTTAAAAACATCCGTATGCAAGTATCTTATGTTTTGACTGATTTTAACGACCCTTTTATGAGTCAGCCAAGTTGCTGGTATCTATTACACATTTATATATATGATGTCACAGTATCGATCAGTCCATACTTTATGAATTATTTAGGAATTAATCTACTTGCCTTTATTTCAAAAAGCAATTAGACTTATTAACTTTTAAATATTATATAACCCATGTCTTCAAGTAATAAACCGGAGGAGTGACTAGATTTATAGAGGATCTATCACGAGAAATTCTGGAAATATTATTAAGATCACCAATTTTTTTTAAACCTGTCCATTGGGTACAGATTAAATGAATGGTGTGTAGGCGTTCCTTGACTGAGCAATGGTACCTATCAGGATAGACATATCACGTGACATTTTGGCTAAGTCGGCAAGTAAAAATATTTCAACACAATGTAAAATACACCTATTTTTATGAGACATGTTGGACGCTGAAGCTTGGAATGAGCACTACTCATGCACGCAACTGAATATTTTTGTGAAACAGGTCACAATAAATGCACGAAACACACTCAACTGTGGTCTTTTAACAATTCATATTATTACGCTGCAAAGGTAGTACTCATTCAGGCTTAAGCATCGGACATGTCTCGTTAAAAGCAGTTAAAACATAAGATAATTGATTATGTTTTTTTTTACCTTTTTGTCATATTTTACTTGCCAACTTAGCTAAAAGGTCACGTTGATTGTCCATCCTGGATATTGAACAACCCTTTACTACGGTTTTTAGCTTTTAAATACCTCGAAAGAATAAATACAACGTCTAATAAAATGCTTTGATAAAAAATACCCTACCATGGTCTGGAAAATTAACAATATTGCAACCTCTGATGACATATTCATAACCTTGAGAAAATATTATAGAAGTTTCTAATTCAGTAAGCATGAATGAACAAAGTTATTACATAGCATACGCCCAAGTAAACTTAAGATATGACATAGGTACTAGGAATTTTTAAGTACCCAGGAGACGTGGTGCCATAAATATTTTATTTGTTTTGAATGAACCATCTTAGAGAGTTTAAGTTCGCTTTACTTTATGTGCTAAATATCGATCGTGTGGTTTATCTAACTTATTTCAAATGAAAATTTCATATCCATGGACATTTAACAGTAGTATGATGATATTTCCCTTTACGATCAAAATATACCGCTGGCTTAGAATAAGCTGGACGTAAACTTGTACAAAATCGATATTTTGAGAAAACAAGAAAAAAAACTGTCAGAAATTTACTCTGTACTTATGGTAAAACAATCGTTTACAACTTCATTTTGGTCAACATGAAAAGTTTCGATTTTCATGAAAATAGGCTCATAAGAAACACATTATGATGCAGATTTCAAATATGTGTTATAAGTTAGTAAGTAGTAGTAACGGACATCTAATTCTAAGTCAGCTAAAAGTACATTTAAGTCGAAGATGTTTAAAAAATCGATATCTAAATTATTTAGCAGTAAACAGTAATTATGAGCATCCTCGAAAACACTGACGACACTTCGCTAGGACTGCACTTACTCGGTACATCAACAAGTTCGGGAGTGGATTCACTGCTGGGTTTTAGAAAATGGGTTTAGTCAGTTTGACAAACTGGTTTGAAACCGCCTTTTTTACCGAAACCGGTTTTCGTCTTGGTTTGGTGGTCAGAAATGCCTGGTTTATAAAACCTTCAATAAACCAAAACCCGTTCTTCTTTATGTTTTATCCGTAGGGAAAATTTATAAAATACTCACACTGTTTAATATTTCGGCCAAACTAGGCCTTTTTCAGAAATAAAACATATTGGGATTAACTTGCAAAACCGGTTCGTCGACGATAAATTCGCCCTTAGTGTTTTCAAATATTCATTGTATGGGATATTATGATCGAGTTAAACGTTAAGTAGACTTATTAAAGATTTATAACAACATTGATAAGAAAAGATGAAATAAACTCCATTAGCAATTCAACCATGATCTGTTCTGAAATGGATGTAATCCTGTTCTGCGAGTCATAAATTACGTTCAACTAGCAACATTACGCTGCAAGTTTTAGATCAACAAACATATATCTGCTACATTTTGTAGGATAAAATATTGATAGGTGCACACTATCATAAATAATACGTACGTTAAGTGAACAGCATTCTCGGGTCTTTCAACCTGTGTATTTTTCATATTCTGGGGACTTAACTGACTACAAACTCATGAGGATGATGAACAATAATTTTAAACCAATGTAACAATATGTTACCCTGAAATCGTCACCTG
This sequence comes from Spisula subtruncata, assembly GCA_963678985.1. NCBI lineage: Eukaryota > Metazoa > Mollusca > Bivalvia > Venerida > Mactridae > Spisula > Spisula subtruncata. The sequence continues at coordinate 16,699,862 of OY787678.1, forward strand.
CCAAACGAAGCAGCTAGTCACGGGGCGTCATGTGGTAATGGTGCACAACAACCATGCATAACACAGAGGGGCATTGGAAATAAAACATATAATCCATACATTGTTTACAAGTATACTGAAATATCTGGTACAGAAATTGTTATTTGGACATTCAAACGATATATCACCGTGTGTCCCAAGGTAAAAGCAATTTAACATACACTGGAGCTAATATAAACTAATAAATATTAGAAGACTGAAAATTCAATGCTTGGTCAACCACATTTTTCACATTGGTAATAAGTATACGCTTTATCATTAAACAGAAACATAAAACAAATTGACACATGGGACAGTTAGTTCAAAATTTATTGCCTTTAACATTAGATGTGCGCATGCGCGAATCGAAGTATTGCGTCACGCTTCAAAGACCCTTTGGTAGAGAGCAGCCAATGCCTAACTGCTTCAAGGAATTTATCTCCAGTGTCATATAACCACTTTATCAGGAATTTATAAGTATAAGAAGTATTCATGTATGGACAAATAACTTGAGTTCCAGGAAAAGCTAAAAGCATTCACATCGCATCTTATCAAAATGGATTTCAGAGATTGTTTGGTGTTGCTTTTATGTTTTAGTTTATTTTACAAATCGGGTAAGCATTTTATAGATAGTTTATATCATATTTAGACTCATATTCTTGGTATTTGGTTTATTATTAAATAATGATGTAAGGGAAATTGACCTTAAGCTCACTCACGCTAACCGTTGAAACCACAGGTCACTGTATAATTGAAAATGAGTAAAAATATTTTTCGAAAATTTATGTTTTTTCTCGGCATTTATGTTACACATTCATACATTTTTATTTTTTATCAATGATACAGTTACCTGTGGTTGAAACCACCCTGTATGAAATACAACCAAGAGTGGTTCAAATCAGTTGTATACTACATGTAATATATCACTTACATCCGGGTTATTATAGCGAGTACGTATATTATTATACTACACTGGTGTAGTATAACGTTGTTCAATAGAATATGCATTATTTATTATGAAATTTTTCATTCATGGCTAGATCTACATTATTATAGGAGTACTAGCAGACATTGTAGATGACTTGTGTAATCAATTAGTAACTGCTCTACATTGATGTTTAGAATCAGTTGCTCAAGTTTAAGAACATCTCCATTTTACTCGGTAAATCCTAATGATGCTGTCAACAAGAACGAACAGTCGTTCAGTCACCGGTTTCGTTGCGCAAACGCTCGTCTAAGTCACAAGTACTAGCGGGGTTTCCTTCTTTGTAAAGTACCCGATAAAAGGTACTTTCACTTTTCTCGGTTTTTGGTGAATAGTGAATATTTGTAAAAAAAATCCCCAAACCGAAAAAATTGACCGCGAAGCTACTACAGTATCAGAAAAAACATGGAGATCTGGCATTTTGTGTTCCTTTTTTCAACAAAATTCCATCTGTTATATCATAAAACAGTTTCTGAGTATTAACACGCTTAGCGCTCTGTTTTGATTAGTTTATAAGACAGACAGATTCATGATTTCACCTAAACAAATCCCGATTTCAAGATTAATCGCGCAAAAATTTCCATTTGACTGGTACCCGGTACTTTCCCAAACTAGCAAGAAAAAGCGTTGAGTTCAAAATTGTTTGTTCAACAACGCAGCACTTTTTTATTTGTTTATTTTTCTTACGACATTTTCAGAGGCAACGTTTACATTCACATCCCCAGAGGGCGTTACTGGCGAGGACGAGGCGTTCAATGTTACCCTAGAAATAGACGAGGATCATGCTTTAAATGCAGATATTGTTGAAATAGCAGTAACGGCGGCCGCTAGCAATGATGATGAAATAGAGATTGAATCGATAACATTAGTCCAGGGACCAGATTTCTTTTCACTCGACGATACCAATCATCTTGAAATTAGCAGTAAACTTGATTTCGAAAATGAGACATCTTACGTGATTGTAATAGAGTACGTATATCGTTGATGTATATAGAGAAACTCGGGTCCCTGTCCGGTGAGAACAATGTTATCAGGCGAGGTGATATCGTTCGGGTGGCGAGGTGTACCGAGCCATCCCGTGCGATATCGCCAAGCCTGATAACATTGTTCGAGCCGGACAGGGACCCGAGTTTCTATTTATCATGAAACCAACAACGGGGCACAATTTAGAGGCATATTTTATCATTTTAAACTGAGAGTTGTCGATCGTTCTTAGACAGCCCGCCGATTAACACAACTCCATTTGCTTCCGTACACAAAATATATATTATTCTGAGCTCAGCTGATTAAGGTGAGTTTAAGCCTCCCTTTCCGAGTTTCTTGCCCCGATCTTCCGAAGGCTTCAGGCATCACAAGCAGGATTCTAATCTCAAATTGAGATTTTGCTCTAATCAGAGTCGAGTTCGAGCTGTTTAAATGTTTTTGCAATAATTATAAACTAGGAATGATGTTTCCTGTTTTGTGATGACAATTTTTATCTAGGCTTTCCCTGGAATTAAACTAGACACATGCCAATATTTGAAATGAAACCTTAACTCAGATTGAGCTGTTTCGGGAAATGGGGACCTGTTATCTTTCTACGTCCCATAGAAATGGTCCTTCAAGATTACCAAAAAAAATAAAAATTAAATTACATGTAGTATGTTAATAATGTGAATGTTGTGGTTTATATGACAGAGTGGAGGATGCAGATGGTGATAAGGCCAATCTTACAATATCTGTAGATGTCATTGATGTAAATGAGGCTCCAGTGGCTGACGAGAACCTCATCCCAGTACTAGTTCCGAACAAATCACCACCAGGTTAGTTGCCTACTTGCATTCTTTTATTGATTTTGAATCATAGTACAGCTATTCTAGCTCAAAAATAGGCATAACCTAGAACCAATTGCAACAGAAAATATGTATGCACCAATGTGAAGTAAAACCTTGGATATGTTCAGAAAAAAAGTCCCACCAAATTTGATGAGGCATATGGGACAAATCCAAGATGGCGTCAAAGGAAACCGCCATAAATTGCAAAACTACCAAAAAGCAATGTTCAGATGAGGTAGTTTCAAACAGTAATTAAGGAGTATTACTCTCATATTCAAGACACATCCATTGTGCATATAATTACCAATGGTTTTATTTTAACATCATCCTATGATTTTTCTAATAGTGGATCGGAAATGTAGAACCGCTTTATTACTCTCATATGATTTTTCTGCAAATTTCAAAACAATACTCCACGTGAAAATATAATCGGGTTACTGGAAATAATTCCCATAACTAAGAACTCACTGTTCAGTAATTAAAAAAATGGCAATGTTAATATCCTCTAAATCAGATGTGGAACCTTATCATGTATGTTTGCTGTTTTAGGATATAAAGTGGCAACTCTGTCAGCTACTGATGTGGACGCTGGAGATGAGGTATCGTTTGACATTACCGGTAAGTCAATGTATGTAACAAGACAAAATAATTTATCGCGGCGATAGTTTAACGACCAGTATTTTTCATTACCAAATAATTTTGTTAAAGCCGGTTTACTTATAAATTTTAAATAGATCACAGCATTTATAACTATTGGTACATAACGGACAAGACGGTTCGTCATCATTATTACACGCGATGTGGAAAGGCAACACTACCTGACCAATTGGGATTGTGTGGCGTTTTGACACAAATGGAGATTTTATTAATTAATACGAGATTGTTGAATAAAAAAAGGAGTTGTGTCATATAATTATATTTCATCATGCAAACTTTTAACTATTCTGTAAGCATCGGTCGGACTAAAGATAGCCTACAACGGATCTTTTTCTGTGAAATTCGGAAAACTAATCATGTTTCGGATTGGAAAATAAGATCTACCTAACGAGTATCAAATAATGAAGGAAACACTTTCTGAGATCTGGCCAAATCTCCCATAGCATCTCAATTTGAACAAGATCTCATCTCAAATTAGTGGCAGGTTGAACTTAAAGAGACATACCCTATAACTAGCATACTTTGTCTACTATCACATTAAATAAGCTAAGTGTACAAAGCACTATCAATTATCATAATTTGTCAGAAGAAAGTGTGCGCAAATATGTCTCTTTATTGTCAAAAATATATTTAAATCACCAATAATATTTTATCGCTTCCAGCGATATATTATTATGTGGTCAAAGGGAAACAATTCGTGACTTTTTGGGCTCGTTACGGAAATATGTTTTGATTCTTTTATCGTTAAATAGTTGGAGCTTTTTGTTGAAAATTTGAGGAGTTTAAGCAATAATGATACTCATTTAATATATAACATTCCTGGATCAAAGTTTTAGGGAATGCCTCTTTAACAGAAATAATATTCTGGATGTATTAAGTATTTTTTTCAGATCTTGAACTTCAGATGTATCACTCATTCTGACTCCAATTTTAGCAAAATCTCGATTTGTGTTTAGATTTCTACTTGAGATGCTTTAGGAGATCAGGAACTGTTCTTTGTCTTAACTTTCCTTTTACTAATACATGTGAGGTCATATTTTACAGCTGGTAACCCTGGCAACATGTTTCGAATGGACGGAAATGACGTAGTAGTGAATACTGGGAAAAAGACGGACAAGACCGAACATTCCGGATATCTGCTGAAGATTCTGGCTACTGATTCTGGTGGTCTTGATGATGAAATACAAGTTATAGTCATTATACACGATTGTAGTGACAGTTCGGCGTCAACAAATTCGTTATCCGTGTGGTATATCGCCATACTTGTTTTCCATACTTTAACATTACGCATTATCAGAAATATATAAATCCCCAGGATAGCAATTCCATAGGAATTATATCGCCATACTTGTTTTCCATACTTTAACATTACGCATGATAAGAAATATATAAATCCCAAGGATAGCAATTCCATAGGAATTATATCGCCATACTTGTTTTCCATACTTTAACATTACGCATGATAAGAAATATATAAATCCCAAGGATAGCAATTCCATAGGAATTATATCGCCATACTTGTTTTCCATACTTTAACATTAGACTTGATTAGAAATATATAAAGTGCAATACTTAGGGATAGAATTGCCATAGGCATTGGTATAAACTCTCCTTGAATCACAGGTAACTTTATCATTAAGTGACAAAGACTAAAATGAAAACATATTGTTGGTAAAATGTATATTTTTCTATATAATTTTTATAAAAAAAACCGCCTTAATTAATACATAAATTGAAATCAGTTGCGTAGACAAACTAGAGCTATATTATCAAGAATTTTCTTTTTAAAAAGGAACCATTTGGGGAATGTATGACTTTTTTGGGGTCAAAATGAGGTTATTTCACAAGGGAAAGTGCCCTTATAAGACTTACATTAGCCAATAAAAATCACTGATTACAACACATGTACTTTGTTTAACTTTGTAATGATTTAAGTCGTTTGCAATGACTTTGTTACGTAAATATGCTTACCACCGATGGATTACCTAGCATACCAATTTAAATGATTTCTAACATGTCAACAAAGGACTTCTGCTGTTCACATTCAAATTTGGTAGTATTTATATGGACTTATTGATATATCATATGTATATTTTATTGTAAGGTCATACCAATTGTTTCTTCGTTTAGCGTCTGCGGACAGATAGGTTTGGGTATATTGGGATAGAAAAAACAACACAATTTGTAATTGTTCACAGAAACATGGAACCATGATACTAAAAATGTGATGATTGACAACTATGACTGCTTTTCTTGTCCACGGCCAAAATATAACAAAAAAGCCAAGAGACACAGTGGAGGTGTTATCATTTATTATAAAAGTAAATTTAAAGGTTATATTGATCTAATTAATGCTGACGAAAAGGGTATAGTATGGATTAAACTCAATAAGGTATATTTTGGTACATTGAATGATATTTTACTATGTTGTTGCTATGTTCCACCGGAGGACTCTGGTGTTTATAAGAAGCGAGATTCTCCACTTTTCGAGTATGACTTTTTCGAAACATTAGAAGAAAACGTTAGAACTCATAGTCAATTGGGTGATGTGTTATTATGTGGTGACTTTAACGCTCGTGTTGGTCAAAGATCAGATACTATTGAAAACATTAACATTCACCGATATGTCGACCTGCCTGATGAAAATAATGCACCAACAGTGTTACCTGTAAGGTCTTCCTTTGACGAGACTGTGAATACTTTTGGTAAAAAATTGTTGTCATTATGTAAGCAATCTAGCATGTTCATTATGAACGGTCGAATGGAACCAGGTCGATATACTTGTTATAACTTGTTACGTTATAGTTTATCTGCAAGTGTAGTAGATTATGTTATTGGTAATAGCAATATGCACTCGTACATAAAAAACATGCTTGTTCATGATTTAACCGAATATTCTGACCATTGTCCCATTTCATTCGCATTTGAATTTGAAAACATGAAAACTGATAATTATGACGATACTTCATACGATAGAATTGTATGGGAAAATTGTGATAAAAATATTTTGAATGAAAAATTAAACAACGAAAAACATGTATTCGACAAATTAGTCAATGACTTATTGACCGAAAATATAGATGTAAATACTTGTATTAAAGACATTACAGATGTAATATATGATATCTCGTTTTGTTTACATGGTCGAAGTTTCAGTAAGACTAAAACTAACAGAAAAAGAAAACAATCTGAATGGTTTAATAACAATTGCAAACGATACAAGAATGAGTTTTATAGATGCAAACGTTTACTTAGTACAAATTCAAATGATGAGAATAAATTATTATTTTTGAATGCACGTAATGCATATTGCAAAGCTAAGCGTTCTGCTAAACATGCTTATTATCAAAAAGAAAAACACACATTATCTAGCCTGAGTATAAAAAATCCACGAAAATTTTGGAAGCATATTAAACACTATAGGCATACTAATGATGCTAATGTTAATCCAGTTGATGTTAATGACTTTGTTGAACATTTTAAAGATATGTCTAATTCCCCGCATCAAAGTACTTTCAGTGATGATGATTATATAAATAGAGAGGAAGAAGTAAATATAGATATGCTTGATTGTCAATTCACTGTTAAGGAATTATGCAAAACTATCTCTATATTGAACAGACATAAAAGCGCCGACATTACAAAAAATGTGGCGGATTTTTTCATAGATAGCAAAGATTTTATTGCTGCTTATTTGGTAAGAATATTTAATTACATATATGAAAAAGGTGAATATCCTGAATCTTGGTCTAAAGGAATAATTGTTCCAATATACAAAAAAGGCGATCGAACCGATCCTGCAAATTATCGTGGTATAACTCTTGTTAACATAATGGCTCAAATATTTTCGCTTGCTCTCCGTAATAGAATAAATGCTTGGTGTGAAAATGAAAATGTTTTTAATGACACGCAATTTGGTTTTAGGGATAATCACAGTACCACAGATTGTATTTTTATTTTGCATACTATTATTCAAAAAGTCCCTTATAACAAGTCTAAATTGTATTGCGCGTTTGTAGATTACGAAAAAGCGTTTGACACGGTCAACCATGAAGCATTATGGATAAAACTGGTAAAATCTGGTATAAGTTGCAAAATGTTAAACATGGTAAAGGCAATATATCTGAATGTTAAATCTTGTATACGCAATAGTAAAAATATGAGCACTTAAGAACTTTTTGATGTCACACTTGGGGTAAAACAGGGGGAACCACTAAGCCCTCTATTGTTTATTTTATTCATCAATCACATAAATGAATCCATGAATTTTGATAACCTTACCAATAAAGACATAGAACTTTTATCTTTATACATGCTACTATTCGCTGATGATATTGCTCTCTTTACTACTGATCCAAATAGCCTTCAACGATTATTAGACACTGTACATGCATATTCTAGTAAATGGGGTTTAAAAATTAACGTTAACAAAACGAAAGTATGTGTATTTCAAAAACGAAAATCAAGGCAAAACTTTGTATGGACTCTAAATGGCGAAGATATCGGTATTGTTGACTCTTTTACATGTTTAGGAATTTAATTTCACTATACAGGGAGTCTGAAACATGCAGTGCAAACATTGTATGAACAAGCATTAAGAGCATATTATAGTTTGTTGTCAACTTTCAGTAGACTTAATATCGATGTTAAAACCAAATTATCTTTGTTTGACTCTCTCATAGTTCCTATTATATTATACGGTTGTGAAATATGGGGTATATATAACTATAAAGACTTTGACAGACTGCATCTTAAGTTTTGTAAATACTTGCTCGGAGTAAAATCCCAAACATCAAATGTAGCGGTTTTAGGTGAATTAGGAAGATATCCACTATCTACTATATGTAAGGAACGAGCACTTAAATATTGGACTAAAATAATGAAAAATCCTAGCAACCCTGTTCATTCCTTTTTTATTGATCAGGTACAAAATATACACATTGTTCATAATAATACATGGGCTTTTGCAGTTAAATCATTATTAGATAATCTCGGTTTCGGTTATATATGGGATACGTTTAATGTAGATACTAATTATAGGCCTTTGTTTAAACAACGTCTTAAGGATCAATACATACAGGAATGGAATGCAACTGTTACAAACCAACCGAAACTTTATTATTATAGATTGTTTAAAAGTGAATTTAAATATGAAAAATATCTGGATATTATTCAAAATGATAAAATTCGAATAGATTTAACAAGATTAAGACTCAGCTCACACACATTGGAAATTGAAACTGGTAGAACTACTAATGTATATAGAATTAATAGACTTTGTAAATGCTGTTATCGAAACGTTTTAGAATCTGAATACCATTTTATCTCCTGCTGTCCATTATATCACGAATTAAGAAACAAATATTGCATAAATGTATCATTCCCATCATTACAAACATTTGGTAGATTGCTTTCAAGTCAGAAAAATAGGACCATAAGAAATATAGCAAAATTTATACACCATTTATTACTTTTAAGACAAGACAAGCTTAACATTTTACCTGCTTCTTAAATATTAAATTTTGTATGTAACTTGTATGTTTGATTTGATAAATTGTGTTTTGTTATTATGCATGCTTTGTGTTTATATTTATGTATATGTGAGCTTGTATATATGTTTTGTTAATGGCCAAAGGCATTGCATAAATGCCGATTTGCTAATAAACTTGAACTTGAACTTGTAATCCCTTTTATCTTCAAACACAAATGAGATATTACTTTCACATTTATCATACTTATTCACCATCATGTCCCAGACCCCTACACAGCTATAGGTTTCACACAAACAATTTTTAAGTTATTTCAGTAATTTATTAAGATTGGCACTGCTTGAAAGCTATATTTATTAGCCATATAATGATGAGGCTAGAAGTCGTAATGACTTGATTGGGTGTTTTTGTCTCGGTATAGCTAGATAGATTTTCTAACTTAGGGTGGACGCTAAACAAAAATACGATAAGGTATGGCCTAATGTGAAACAACGATATATGTAGTGTTTCAGGCATATTTATTTTGAGAGGTTATCTAATTTCACTGAACAATTGGATGCATACTGTGACATGTGTCCCTGGTTTTTGTAGAATAACATTAGAAGATTAGTAAAATGTTGATGTATGTGCATGTGTGACTGTTTATATGATACATTATTATTCATTAAATATCTATAAAATGTAATTTCCTATTACAAAATGTATTATTTGTTGTCTTTCTTTTTTTCCCACTGTGTTCAAGAATACTTGTTTTAGTTATGTGTATTTCCCAATCATTAATCAAGCCTTTGTTATAGTATGCCTTGTTTCATACACTTTTGTATATTTAAATATAATTGTATGCAAGATATGGCCCATTATTGGAAATTAAAAATATTATAACCTTATTCTATTCTGTCAAAGTTGTTTTGAAGACTATTTCATGATCGTTAATATCAGTCGGCCCACTACGATCCGTATATATGCACTGTGCAGAGGCTGCGAGATCACTACTTAGGAGTTTGACACAATGATGTTACATATGTGCATTGGACATATTCAATGTCAGTAGTAAGGGAAACGACTACTACATATTGGAAACAACACAGACCTTAGAATTTATATCACAAAAAAATAGAGTTTAACATTCTCAAATTTTCACTCAGTCAGTAGATATATTGAATGGATCAAAAATGGAAATAAAAACTGTAGTTTGTGATATAATTTCTTAGGTCTGTGGAAGCATGTACGAATATGCGCTCGCAACATGGGTTTGTGAAGCGTCTCGTTAACAGTGATGACATCATGCGTTGCTACGTTTATTATTGTCACTAGTCAGACAAGGAGAACCATGCATAGGACCAGTGATTTAGCACTTAAATACACTATGCTGCTCCAACATTGGTAGGTAGTATATTTTCTTATAAATGGGTGTACTGATGACATTGTTGTTTTAATGCAACCCTTACAAAAGGCCAAACGATAACGACTAAATCAGTCACACAGAAAATAAAAATCATCTGTCGATTCCGATCGAACCGTAGAAAGGGTCAGACTGATGTAGTATTTCATCATTCGTTCAAATCAAATCAAATAAAATGAAACGAAATTAGATGTGATCGAAGTCAAACCTAAATGTGTTCTATTGATGTAGCATATTTTAGATGCCCATTTTGATAATAGCCTCAATTTAATGGAGTAGTTTAATTAAACCTCGCGAACTAAATGTAACATGTGGTATGTCCATGTTTGGACACGTGAGCTTTTTATGCCACGTGTAATATCCAAATCATGACAACCGCCTTCATGTGGAGAATATGTTTGGTTTTGGCCCCGCCCAATTAAAAACTAATTAAAATTGACGTTTTGAAAATCCGACACGTTTTTACTCACAAGCATATTAACGGATGACCACAGCACGCAATTAAGGCCCCGCCCATTTGAAACATACGTCAAAATCGATGTTTTATAAATCCGACACGTTGCTAGCTAGAAAAGTACCACGTTTTAAGGGTTGGTCTGGCTCGCGTTTATTTATACTGGATGGCCATAGCTCATTTGGTTAAAACATAAAACGGCTTACCTGTGATAAATAAAATAAAACGCGAGGAAAAAATGGCTTCGTCGTTCGTGATCCTTCTTATATTGGTAGTGTTACCTACTGTGGTAAAAGGCATCATAACTGAAGGTAAGAAATGGTGTTAAGTTTGCTTATATTGCAACAGACAGTCTAAGCTTGGTTTTCATAACACTGCTCGTGCTCTATTTGGACTAATTTTTCTGTAAACTCTAAATATACTTGTACTAAAATATTTATTTCCTTAATATTAGGCGAAGTATTACTTTTTGAAACTTTTTAAGTATTTAATGGATACGCTCTAGCTACTGGTCCTAGTCATTCAAAAAAGTCTAAGTGCGGTGTCTGTCTGCGATGCGAATACTAGTAAGTAGTCGAATCAGGGATATTACGATCTGTACATGTATTTAGGACTTGTGAGTTAGTTCGACACAAAAATTAAGGGTCATGTTCTTGTGAATGACATGCAGGGTGTTTCATAATATCTGTCCCCATTACAAATAATTGTGATGAGTACATGCATGATCTCAACTGATATCTTCATACATCAATAGAAAGCTAACATTTCAAAGTTTTATTCAGTATATAAAATGGCAATGTTTCTATCAAAGCAATCCTGTAACAAAGTTTCTTGAAAATGTCATTTTTTCGATAATTGTCAAAATGACGTTCAAAGTTATTTTTAACTCAAGTTGATATTATAGCTTGTAAAGTATTCAACGATAAAACAAGTTTGATAATGTTTATTAACAAAATAATATTTTGATTTGAAAGTTTATAGTATATACAACAAGTTTAAAATAATTGGATTTAACAGTTACTTTGTCGGTTTCTAGTTGCTAGGCAACGGAAGAACATAACCACGTAGATACATTCTTTCGTGTAGTCAAGCAAACAGGTGACATGTTTTCCAATAACATTCTTTCCAAATGAATGCTTTAAAATCACAAATAGACGTATGTTATTTTTAATACTACCACCAAAGCAATTTATAACTTTAAAATAATAATTTAGAAAGAAAATAACCGAAGATCATGCACTTGTTTACTTAGTATGAAAGCGAGAAAGTAATGTTAGTTTCTTTCATTGCCTAGCAACTGGTAACCAAAGAAACTGTATCACACATAAGCTTTTAGATTATCAAAAATGGATTCAACTTTCATATAGATATAATATTTTTGTTTTTGAAAACTTTAAAACTGGTTATATCATGCAAAACTTTACAAGCTATGTAATTTAACTTGGAACGCAAATTCAATATTGACGTCATTTTGACATTTATCGAAACATTGCCATTTTTCAGAAATCTTAATTCCAATGTTGCATTGATAGTAATATTGATATACTCAATAAAACTTTTAAATGTTGACTTTCAATTTGTATATGAAGATAAAAAATGAGATCAGGCATGTGCGCATGACATTTGTTTGTAATGGGGACAGATATTATGAAACACCCTGATGACCAATACATTTATGTATACCCAATACTTCGAAGAAATATTTTCAAACATCAAACTTCCATTAAGAATTCGTTAAACTTTTTATTTCACTGTTCTCACCTTTATTTATATTCATTATAGCATAAAAACGGTGATTTTGCTCATACTTAAACGGGGAAAAAAGGTACGTTATTGTAAAGATTCTCGCGAACACGCGCTGTTGGTGTTCAGTTTTAAGTATGCTCATTTCAGGACCCAGCCGACGAAAATAAATGATTTAGAGCGTTATATGAACTGTAATTCACATTCTAATAGTAACTACATTTTGTACTAATCAATTTTCTATAATAGTAAAATAATAAACGTAAACAAGCCCCCAATGTCACTGATTTCTTGGTATTTGCCGATACCGGAAGTCGACGCTCATAGCAAAAACTTGTATGTGACGTAACGTTTGCTAAGCGACGTCGCGTTTGTTTTCCCGACGTCGCCCTAAATGTCCCGCCAAAATGTCATAATTTTGAAAAACATACTAATAAAGTGTTGTTTTTATGCTATAATAGCGTTTACGCATGCTTTTTCGTGCTATTACATCTGCAGAGTCCCTCGGGAGTGTTGGTGCCCTCGCCCTGACGGGCTTGGGCACCAACCGTCCCTCGGGACTCTGCAGATGTAATAGAACGAAAAAGAATGCGTTTACCCTACATTTTAACCGACTGACCGTGACAGCTTTTAAAAAAAAGATATGGAGTAGCTGTGTACTGTACGGTCCAGTGGGATAACTTATAATGTGTCACAGAATGACTTTCAATACATGTTTAACGGAATAAAACCATGACAAAATCCGTATAAGAGACTAATTCATATTCGTTTTACAAATATCACTTATCGTATTACCAATGTTGAAATTGTCTTCAGCAAAAAGGCATGTGTATTTTAATGTGAAGAAAGTGCCACTTTTGAATATCGTGTTCACAGTTGTGTTTGCTGAGACATGGTCACACCATCATATCCATGTCAAGTTGAACTCAACCAATTTGCGATTAAAATGAATATACATAAAAATTTAACAGACAAGTATGTGAGGTCGACTGACTGATCGGCAGATTCCAAAGTTTTGAGAACGGGATATGAATAAGAAAATTAACCACCAAACACGTAAATTAAGATTTATCGTTAATTTATTTACTAGACAACGTTTCGTCTTAATTAAAGTCTATAGAGCTATATCGGAAGATATATTTCAAAAAAGTTTCAAAAACTGAAAAACAATTATGCTTTCATATCCATTAGATCGCTTTACGCTTCAGTTTTAACAGAAACTCTCTCTGTGATTTATTGGACATGCAAACTGTCCATTTTCATACGAAAGTGTTCTAGAACACCTTATAAAACTATAAGAATCGTCTATTTTTCGACGATTGAATCAAAATACACGGAACCCATCCAAAGCTTTAATTTGTAATTAAGGTAGTCTAGTACCATACTAAAAACGATGGAGTAATGACTGTTAGAATATAGCTCTATACATTTTAACGGCTTCATCAGGTCATTACAAATTAATAACAAAGTTATTATAAGAACGGGATACAAATTTTTAAAATTAAATCATACAACAAGAACCTGACTATAATAATCTAAAAGGGAAAATATCTTTAAAATAGGAACTATTTTTAAAACGTGTATTATGTTTTAGTTTCTTATTCTATTCCAGACTGTATCTGCATATCGAAGAGTTTTGGATGTACAAGCGACCTTGTACAGACTGGATATTGTGACAAAAGATGCTGTGCTGACAGTAAGTAATAATCTACTTAGAAGTTTTAAGTCCCAAGCCTGTCTTAGACTTTCGTGATGAACCTTGCACCTCATCCGTAAAATTAAGAACATAATTATGACAGGTCTTCCATTTTGTCATCCAGTTAAGTAAATGGACATTTTACCATGTAATAGTGAATTTTATGGTTTTTTTTGCTCGGCTCGGCCATTTCCATTTGTCTACGGCTATTACACCTCGTGTATAAGTGTAGGAATACACCAATGTTTTGCGTCCCTTGCACTAAGGTCTATTGTAAAGCATAAAGTCCAAAGGGATCAGAATATACTCGGCTGTTTAAGTTTAGTACATGGCTTCTTCTCTGTCCAAATTTTAGATTTAATTATTTTACCATTCTGTTCACATAAGTTAATTATTCAATGATTTTGTTAACAGCAAAAGCAACAGACCCAGAAACAGGGGAGAGAAACAAGCGTAACTGTCAATGCGTCAATGCCAGGAACTGTCCACCCGAACTTCCTAAGGAAAACGGAAGTTGTCATGACTTGGTAGAGTGTTGTCCAGCCACACATAAACGTCGAGAATTGTAAAACACACGTCATAGCAAAACAACACCAGGTACGTATGCAAAGTTTTAATATACTAGTAACGTGACCCACGTGACCGACGTGAATTCTGTTAGCATTGCTTCATTCCTTCCCCGTGTTTAATTGAAATGTCAAGTGCAAAGGGAAAGTATAATTATCAACACATAAAGGCAATCAGCACCTTTTTAACCATCGATGTTTATTTAGCAGGTAATGCACCAGTCAATGCAACCACGGCCCCCACCCTGGGGATGGGCAGTGGATAGCCAGGAAAATGACCGTATTTACCTTTCAGCTTCCCCCGCACTGCCCGGTGAAATGTGGGTATTTTACCTTCAGCTGTCCCGCACAGGTCATGCAGGGGGTTTTGTCAATCCAAAAGTAAAATTCCCCGCCCATCCCCGAGGATGGGGTTGTGGATGCAATTGACTGGTGCATAAACATTGACAATGTTGTATATGCCTGGGAGAGTTGTGTAGATCAGGGTACGTGCTGTACGGTGCTGACCGATTATAATTATAATCATATTTATGAACATGCTTTGTACGAAATAGGAGGCCTCACTATATTTGACGTACCATGCAGCGTGTTTATCTAAATTCCCATATATGACCAGTAGGCATTTTTTACGTAGTTAGCTTGAGAAACTGAGTAGTGTTACAAAATTATTAAAACAAATTAAACTTGTACCTTTTCGTCTCTTCTGATCCATCAATCAGATTCGTGAATAATATTCCTTTCAGTTCGACACAATTTGATAACTAGAATCTATTGTAACATCAAAATAAATAAACCCAGCGACTGATATACCGTCTGCTCTTTGGCAGGATATTGAGCAACACAAACGTGTCAATTTCAACTAAATGCGCGCGCATTTTTCGTAAGGTTAACTAGATGCCATTATCTTGTCAATATCACAATTGATGGTAAATCAGTCTACGCCGTTTTATCAAAGCACTTAGACAAACTTAAATATACATCAGCGGTGGATAGCATTACTTTAAAAAAATATTTGTTCGTGATTATGCTTTGATTAAGTAGTGTACCGTGATTATGTGTTTTTGTTGCATCCCAGTTTCGACGGTCTTAGAATCTTGTTTGCAAAAATTGCAGTTTGTTAAAACTCGTATTTCAATGAAACTGAATTTCCAAACGGTTAACTGACATTCAGAAGTAAACGGCACTGAGACATAGTACTTAGGTCCGTAGAGCGTCAATAATTTGGACTAGAATTTCAAAACTGGTATTTTTATTTGCCGTTGATGGGAGTACTATCTAGCATAGAGGTTAAATACATAATTTTATTATAGCACAGGCCTACGAAATCTACCGGTATATCACAAACAAGTTTTTACTGACTTCCCCAATTTTTCACTCATTCAATATATTACGGTCTCACGGTACTATATTGAATGGGTGAAAATTTGGTAAAAAAGGTAGTTAGTGTTATAAATTTGTAGGTCTGTGATAACGAGCAACCAGTTCTAAAATAGACCTTGAAGTAATTGAGATTGACTTTTTTCTATTTTCAGTCATACATTAAATGCATTGAAGAAACAATCGACTGTCTAACAGCACCATTTGAAAATGGAATTAGTACAACACCATGTTTAGTAGAAATTGTTTCCACACAGATGTCATAAATTGTGTGTAATATGAACTTTGGAAATAAAACGTTTTAATGCAAACATATCGTGAATAAATCTTTTAAAATGGCATCTGAATGTTTGTTAGTTTATTTAGCAGTATTACATTGAAGTATAGCTTACACGCGGCTGTTAAGAACAACTATCCAGATTTCTGTGAAATGACTAAATGATAGTAGATGAACATCACTGCGGTATAACGTACACCGGATATTGCTAGCAAGATGAGTAGTATTATCAATTTTCGCGACATTCTAGTGTTAACAAGGGTAAGTTGAGAGACAATTTTTAGTTTTTCTGAGTGTGTTTAATGTACATTTTATACAAAACCATCTCCTCCATAAAGTTTGCTAGCATGTGCAACCGGTAAATTGCCGGGAATTTCTTAAAAGGGTGATTAAAAGACCAAACTCGCATCGTTACTCACGCAGAAAGTACGCTCGATCTGTGGAAATTAGATGTTTTTGTTTATATTTTTCGTTAAAATACTCAACTTGAATCGAGTGAATTGTCATTCCTGTTACAAAGATTATATTGCAAATGTAGTATCCGAAACTAATCGAAAATGAGGGTGCATTGCGAGAATAAATACAAGTGTTAGTGTACAGAGTATTGCTATATGGTTGCTCCCTGGTGTACGGAGTATTGATGTATCTTGTACGGAGTATTGCTTATAAGTACAGTGACTATTTGTCACACAAATTGAATAAATACAAGGTATACTCAGTGTTATTTTGTAAAAATAATTTATACTGAATAGGTCTATACCTATTTAGACTGGATTACATGGACTACATGAAGTAATTAATGAAACAAGCTTATCCTAGCTCCAAGCCCCCCCCCCCGCGAATTGTATGGGAAACTTCTATTAGTAACTGTGTTTCACATACAGTAAAGGGTCATAACTGGGCAATCGCATTAAACAAACACAAAACAACTACAATGTCCAATAGTTTGAATTAGCAACGTTGAATGTAAGTCATAGCAAAGGAACCTCATTGCAGCATCAGAAATAGTTGAGAGATTAAAAATAAACCTTGGTGTGTATATATGGACGTGAAAGCCCTTTGCCATTTGACCATAAGCATGACTCTCAAAGAATTGCATATATCCAAGCCAAATGTCACATTTGCACTACTAACAAGAACACTTTATGCATAAAATTCATCATTCTATATTGTTAATCGCATTCAACTGCCTGACGGATTGAACTATTTTAACATAACCATTTAAGAATAGTCTTAGTATATCGTATAACCCATAAGACATTACCTTAATGGTTTGCAGACGTAATAATACGATAAAACTGTCCATTTACATACTTTATTTACTCATTTCATTAAGCAATACTCTGTACACCAAACAGCAATACTCTGTACACACCCGTGTATTTATTTTGGGGTGTATCTTAGTTGTTTTTCGAACAATATTTATGAAATTTAGTCACAACATTTTGGAGTTCAATATAAACAAAATGGCCAGTTCAAAAAATCTAGAATTTGGTAATACAGCCTTTCCAGAAACTTGTACAGTACTGCTGTCAATATTTGCGAGTGAGTAACGGCGTAAAACTTGATCATTTTAACCTTTCTATGACCATTTGATATACGATAGTGTTCTATAAAGTTACCAAAATGACCGAAGAAGTTAAACCTCAATTGGGATATGCATAAGAAGTCAGTAATTAGGAAAATATCGCGTCTAAACTCACCCTGGTCTCCATTTCATGTCCTTAAAATTGATAATATTACTCACTTTACTAGCAATATCCGGTGTACGTTATACCGCAGTGAACATGTGCTGGGTTGTGAATTGGTATATTTACAGAGTAACAGACTATAATACTAGGAGGGTTTTTACACACAAAAGTGTATTCCACAAAGGGCCATAACTCCCAATAAAATCATCTGACCTAAAATTCATCATATAATGCACAACTTTGCACAGCCTTGGTACCACATCTATAGTCCAGTTAGGATATATTGACAGTGACGTCATGGTTTATGTGTAACCAAAAGATTAAAAACATTGCTTAAATAGGTAGAGTTAAGTGTGGTATTGAACTGTTGGCATAAGCCTTTATACTTGTTTTTACACCGTACTAGTGGATTGTTCCACTGTGTCACTGTATTTTTATCCTAACTGGACTGTAGTGTTCATGTGAAGTTTCTTTGAAACCAAACCAATGAGTAAGGAGAACAAGCACAGACAACATTGTGACATCCGTCGAGCACAAATTGAATATATCCTCTAAACCATATACAGAGGCATCCAGCCAAGCAAGTAACAAGGGCACATTCACATAAATATCTAGCAACTCAACAAGTGAAAGTACTATAATGGACCAGTAACTCCAACCTTCAACCTTGCTCTTCAAAGAATGATACCAGGGGCCTTATTCATGAACATTGTAAGTCTAAAATACATACTTAGACTAAATACATTGTCAACTGTTCTATTTGCTCTCATGTTGTTATTTATGTACCGATTGTGATATAAATGGGTATACATGTCCAGTGGGTACAAACGAATAATCAAATAAAGTTTCACATGGTTAAATCTAATTTCAAAGAAATGGCAGTGATTATAAATATTGTCAATTTTAAGTTTAAGTCTGAGTTCCAGTCTCACAATTCTTGAGATATTTTTTTATCAAATAACAATTCCTTTAATCTGAAGTCATTGATCTTTTAGGAATGATAAATCCGGAATTCCGGATATATCAGGCAAAATGTCACCCCTGCTGTTGTGACAATGATTCAAACAACCCACAACACAAACCACAAGGTCAATCAGATCATGGAAAAATAACACAAAATGAAATATACATCTTATACCTTTTTTATTACCACTCAAGAGCTAAGCTTATATCGGTAACGTTATATAATTTAACATCATCACTAAACAATTCTTACATCCACATACTATTCTGGTTTTTAAAATAACACCATACATAACAAACATGATAGTTATTGCACATTTCCCAACAATTTGAATCGTTTCAGATAACTTATCATAAGTTTCTTAACAAAAATGGCTAGGACTATAAAATAAAACAATACCATAAATCAAGGGTTCCATGCTAAACCATGGTAACTACGTCAATTTATATAGACACATACCATAGTTTTGCACAGAACCTTCGAAATACAACATTAAATAACAAAACAAGGATGTTTGCCCAACATTAGAGAAAACAAACCAATTGCAACCTAAGTTTAAACTAAATTATGAGCGTTTATTCTAATGGCTACACCTTAGATGAAATTTATGCGTGGCTATTTACAAGCCTCTATGAATATTAATTGAAATTAACACAATGTCATCTACATGAATATCCATGAAACCTAATTATGCATATAAGCTAGTATCAATCAAATATTCTTGGTGCAGCCACATTCAGTTTAAAATGTTCTTGTTGGAATATACATGATGGCGTACGACTGGTTCTAGACGAGAATTCTGATTTGTTAAGTTCTGATAATATTCCAAGCTGAAAGAGAGGGAAGAGAAATTCAAAATATTGAGGAAGCAGAGAAAACAAAATGGCAGTCACTCAATTTTGAGGTTATCAATTGTTAATATGGTATGAGAAACGGACATAAAATTGAAGTAGAGCTGTCACCATTTTGGCAGACTAATATATAGCCGATGGCAAAGGGCCATAATTTAACCAAAACTCATCACAGGACAAATACTTTCCTTCATGCACATCTACATGTTAAGGTTATTCATGTGTAAAAGTTTAAAGGAAATTCTGAAAAAATGTACAAGCAGTTGTGTCCACAAGAATCCATCTACAAACAGACAGACAGATGGATGGATGGACTGACAAGCTAAAACAGTATACCCCACTTACAACACACGTTGAGCAGGGGATATAATAAGTTAACAAGTATTACCCTTGATGGTGTTTTCATTGAACGTCTTACAATATCAACAGCTTGTATATGTTGTGGATCATCCAATGTCTATAATAACAGGTAGCAATCAATTAATTATCCAACTAGACACAAAACCTTCAGCAAAAATTATCTGACCCGAAATTCCTGACAGTATGCAAAACATAAAACTCCAACCTATAGAAGAAAAGAGACCATTTGAAAGTATTCACTTGTTATCTAGTATTCAAATACCTACTTAAAACACACTGGTCCAATATGATTACCTATGACAATGGCCACATTTGAGATATCCCTAAGGTAGATTAGACTGCATTGAAGAGTGACTTAAATCAGCCCCAACCCGTCTGAAGCACAATGTTCAAGAAGCTTGGGACCAAGATATAGGAAGATGCCAAAAAATCAAAAGAAAATGGTGCACTTCACTATCACATCCAAACTGAAGGTATAAATGGCATCAGAAGATGATACACAGAACAAGACTCACCCCTCGGGACCTTTCAGGTTTCATGGTCATCTGTTCTGCAGTATGAGGGTTAGACAAAGATCTATGGAACCTGGAGCTCTGTGTTTGTCCCCGCTTGGAGTGGCTACATAGATAACATACATATGTGTCCTCTCCACTGATTACATGGACTGATCCTACAGCTTGTAAACATGCACTGTGATAACTATGTCCACATCTGGAAAGGAATGTGCAAAAGTGAATAATAACATGTCAATGATAGTTATAAAGATTTTTGTCAGAATCCTATGGATCGATACATTAATCTTGGGTTTGTTTTCTTTTATAGTGGCCAGGCCCTTCCTGAGGGGCAGAAAGTACTATAGACTACAGTATGGTACCCCAGCACCTTCAAACTAACATTGGCTTTCCCTCACATCTTAAATCCAAGTATGGTGTCTTAAAATCACAATAGGTGTCCCTATATGGTCAAAACTGTGTTAATGTAAAATCATTTATTTTCGTGAGGAATTATATTTCGTGGATTTCGTGGTTCACCTTCAACCACAAAATCAAATCCCAATGAACACTAACTTTGGCCCTTATATATATTACCTGAAATTTAAAATCCACAAATAAAGGTCCAATTGAAAACGGCCTTTTTTGCCAAAACCACATGATTTTGTCCCACCGAAATTAAATGATTGTATGGTATTTGAGAGATTATGGCTTTTATTATGTAAAAGGTGTTTAAATCAGCGTTTAAATCATGGATTTCAATGAAGTTACAAATACTATAAACACAGTAATATACCTGAACACTAATACTTTGTCCACATCTTGTTGATTCATGAATTTCTTCACACATATTCTACACTGCTGTCCTCTTGGTACGTAACCTTTCACAGCTGCTTGTGTTAGACTTTGTAAATGAACGTGTATATCATGGTTCAATAGATTCTTACATGTTATCATCAATGTCTGAAAAGGATACAAACAATATTATAATTTAGCATCTTTAATAGAATTTATCTGATAAGTAACAAAAACTCATTTGTTTAACTAATAAGTCACCTCGGCGATGAAGGCTTTGTTAGGAAAAATATTAGTCATTAATAAACTTGGATAAACTTTATCTGCATCGATCATCTGGTTACATTGAACTTGGTTGTATTATTATTTTGTGTTTGTATCAAATTAATGATTCTATGGTTCATCAAGCTTTATGTATGAATGTTTATAAAGAGGTGACATTTAAGTAAAATATCTAAACTATTAAAGTCTCTGGTACAACATACCTGTTCATAATTATATGTTTCTAACATTCCAATGATGAGTTCCTTGATTTCACCAAATTTGCCCGTATTATATGTCGGATCCTGCATAATCTTCTGTAAGATTGCTGGTAAAGCTATATGCCCCATCATATTGTTCAATACATGATGAGTTAGCTGCTTAAAATCTGGAAAAAATAAGATAATTGTAGTATAGATTCAAAATAGGTTAATAAAACAAGACTGTGATCAGTAATGTAAGGCTTGTGATCAATCTTTTTTGACAAACCAGAGGATTTCAACCACATTGTTTACATATTCAACGCAGTTTTATTAAGAAATTCCTTCAAAACAGATTAAATTGACCAAAACTTTGCAATTTCTCAGGATATTTTCATCAAATAACTTTTACTTTGGTCAGAAATCATGGCCCTTTAAGGCTATGTAAATCCGGAATTCTGTCTAAATCTGGAAAATTTACCCCTGACAATATCAAAAATGTATATTTACCATTGAGAACATCTTTATTATCAATATCTTTGATTCGACGATGTGGAAACATCAATGCATCTAGCAGTGGGAACCATAATGCCTGCAAAATCATCAAGTGAAAACTTAACAATGGCTCGGTGCAAACCTATGGTAATACTTATTATTACTACAATGTACATCAATTCACAGAGGCATACACCAAAGTTTTGCACTGAGCCCTCATTATACGATGTTACGGATACTATAAACCAATTTAATTTCACGAATACTAAATTTGCCCTTTTTTGGCAGTACAGGGGTGGTATTCACTACAACTAGTGTGATAACAAGATGTTTGTAAAACAAGTATGCACCAATAGCAGCCCAATAATCAGAAATTGTCAAGGTCACAGTGACCATGACCTTTTACCTACTGACCTAAAAATCAATATAGGACATCTACCGTTGCTGACCAACCTCCACATGTAAAGCTTGCAGATCCTAGGGCAAAGCATTCTCAAGTTGTGGATTGGAAACCAATCGATCTTCTGACTGACCCACTGACCAACAGACCTACCGAAATGTGCAAAGCAATACACTCCCTCATCAAAGATGGGGGGCCGTAAACATATAGCTGGCTTAGAATTAGAAGGTCGTAAGTACTACTTAAGACCTTATAAGACGGATACATATTTAAAATCAACATCACAAGGCACTTCTCACGAGCCAATTTTCATGAAAATCAAAAATTGTCTAGTTGACCAAACTGAAGTTGAAATAGCTTTTTCACCAAAGGTAAAGAGTAATTTTCATACAGTATTTTCTTGTTTTTTTTTCTTCAAAATAATGAGTCTGTATTCATGACATTCTTATTCTAAGCCAGCGATATGAAAGTGACTGAAATGAAAGTGTATCGTATTGTATTGTGTTAACCTCACGTGAAGCTTCATCCATCTTGTTAGAGTTTCTCTGTAGTAGTTGTACAATCACCAACAACATCATTTGTACCTCATCAAACTGACCAGTAGTATCTGTAACACACAAACAACCATAGATTGCCTTTGACCAAAGATTGTACATGTGCCATGGTTTTATGTTGCAATCATTTTATGCACCATGTAGTTTGTCATAATTTTGTATTGATAAGTTTCATTTTTCGTGTGCATTTTATGGTAGTCCTTGTGACTTGTAGCCTTCTTTTCATCTGAGCTATTATCTATCTCATGAGTTATTTTTTGTGTATTTTGTGCTATGTGGTTCCTACCTTCCCTGTCCGATTTGTTATTTTCTTTTCAAGCACTGAGTGACACTAGAAACACTGTACAAATGTAGCGGTGTAAGATTTTACAAGACTTCTAGAGCATGGCCATTATAAATCTAGGGCTAAGTTTGAGGTACCACAAGGATTAATTTGGACCTTGGAGCAGGGCAACTTTCTTGTCCGTAAACACAATACCAAAATGAACTATTTGGCAGACTATTACATCAGGTTTGACTCAATGCATTTGTACATGTAACAATCCTAATAATCACTGATTCAATTATCTCAGTTTGTGTCTCTTTATCACCCTTGATAACAAAATGAACTTGTCCAATCCATTGATGTTGGGTAAGTCCACAATGGACTATCAGAAATATAGGGTAGGCAGGGTAGTTTACTTACTTCCATCATCTTCACTTAATACATTTTCTGTAAGTTTCTTCAACTTGCTCGACAAAAGCTATCAATGAAAGAAAGAGGAAATATTGTTAGTCAAAATTATAATTATGTACTAATCCAGGTATTTACTAACTCAGAACTTGTAAGGTGTGTACTGGGATGTCCTCGACCCAGACACACCTATTGACGAGGAAAATAAACTAATACTCCCCCTCAAAAAAAAAAAAAAAAAAAAAAAAAAAATTATTAATTCCCAGACAATATGTTTCAAATTCTGTAAATATTATTTTCAGAAAGACAATACTACAATCTCTTGTTTGTTTAGGTTTGACTGAGATAGGTGTGTTCACTTAGATTGACCTAATAACTGTATGATCTCAGACTTTGATTGGAAAAAACTGTTCGTTTTTATTTTCTCTTTTACTATCAGTCAACTTATCTAGTCGATAGAGAAACTGGTTTGAGTGCATGTGGGGCATTGGGCTAAAGTGTTCACTTACAGTCTGAAGTAACCAAAGACAAAAGTTATAAATATCAGTCGCAGAACCTGTTTTACAATGAAAAGACATTAACATTTTGTGTATATACTTCTATGAGAAACATCAATACTAGAAACATCAATATGGGAAACATCAATATGAGAAACATCAATATGAGAAACATCAATATGAGAAACATCAATATGAGAAACATCAATATGAGAAACATCAATATGAGAAACATTGATATGAGAAACATCAATATGAGAAACATCAATATGAGAAACATCAATATGAGAAACATCGATATGAGAAACATTGATATGAGAAACATCAATACTAGAAACATCAATATGAGAAACATCAATATGAGAAACATCAATATGAGAAACATCAATATGAGAAACATTGATATGAGAAACATCAATATGAGAAACATCAATATGAGAAACATCAATATGAGAAACATCGATATGAGAAACATTGATATGAGAAACATCAATACTAGAAACATCAATATGAGAAACATCAATATGAGAAACATCAATATGAGAAACATCAATATGAGAAACATTGATATGAGAAACATCAATATGAGAAACATTGATTAAAACAGAGGATCATAACTTGCAAGGACTAAGGTACTAATTGGTCTATGTTCAGCTTTCTTTAACAAGGAAGAAAACCTCATGTCACTAATCTCTCTCACTGAAAAAGAAGAAATGAGTGTAAAATAGGTATAACTTACCTCGAGGTATATACCAAATGCTCCCTCGATATCACCAGCTTTCTCTAGGAGATATGCTGTGGCCTCCGACAGATTACGCTTCCGACATATCTGCAAATAATACATACAGTCCGTTCAAAGTTAAATGATAATGGTTATAAACATAAGCTCATCCATCAGGCAAGCTAGCTCAACCATCAAGCAAGCTATGTTTAGCTAGGTTTAACTGGGTATACCTGAGTTAACTGTAATCATTGCTCTTCTTCAAATTGGAAAGCCCTCATTTGTACTACTTATTGAATCAACAGTCAATATTTGGGTCTCAGTAAGAGTTATGCTTTACAGAGAATGCACTGTATATTTAGTCGAACAAACGAGAGCAATCTATATGCCCCCTACCCTATATTTGGAGGGGCATGAAAAGGTTCGACAAAGTTAAACTTACATCCAGTGTTTCCTCGAGTCTGTATCCTTCATTGGTTTTGATGAAGTTGTACACCTCGTTAGGTTTATATTGACACATCAAGTCAATGTAGAGTTCAAAGATGGACGCCTCGACTTGTATCTGTTTATCTGTATGACTAGAACTACTTGATGTCTCTCTGAAATATACAGTCAAACATGTGTAAGCCTTACCTGAATCTAATCTTCTTTCTAGTATTTGAAATATCAGTTCCCTTACAGAAAAGTATGGCTGCGACGAATATGCAATGAATGGTGTTCACCGGAGGCGTTTGTCACATATTCAGTGCATCTAACGAATATGCAACAAACAGATAAGGGAACATTCACTGGATATTCACCACAGGCCTTCTGGCATCTTGATAACAACATGTATACGCAGGTAAGTCATAGAAAAATTATCGATCAATTCCAGCTTATTTTAGATAGAAAAACCTCACCCTCAGGTACAGAGCTTTAACCAACAACTCCGCTATAAGAAGAAGTCTGTCAGATCACATAGTAAGGTGTCCTTATATAGCAAGTCACATGGTAAGGAGAAGTCATTTAGCAAAGTTAATCAGGCACCCTGTTATCAGATCCATTTTGCCAGAAGTAATTGGATAAACAGTAATAACAAACCTGTAGGCCATGACACCTTGCAAGAATTCATACTGCACAGCTTTATCATTCTTCAATCTGTTAACAACATCCGTTAGACCTACAGTAAGATGTGCCGCTACCATCTGTGCAGACTGTTTACTGTCTATAGACACTAGTTCCTGTTAAAATACAAACATAATTATGAGTTGTTGACCTCCAGCAGATGGTCATCAAAATAAATCAAAACCACCCTTACAACTAGAGGCAATGCTATTTGGCTTATAAAACCCCTACATGGTAGCTAATTCTTTCCTTAAAATTCTTATCTTTATATTCGAATCGATCATCCATGAATGTTTGAATGAAATCCAGATCAAACTGTAGGAAATGTTGCTCCTACAAAAAACAAACAGTTCAAAACACTTTATACAGTGAATCAAACAACAAAGGGGTAAAACTTCGGACCGGTCTTTGTTGACAAAATATTTGGTGGCCCTGAAAGGTTAAATATCATTGAAAATGGTGTGATGGGAAAATGTAATGGTATTTGCAGACAGTATGTTTTATAATAATCTCATTTCCATAATCTAATATCTACTAAACATTTAACTTATGTATATCAACAGAGATTGTACTGTACTTTACAAAACATTTAACCTCTGTAGATCAACAGCCTCTAAATAGCAGCCAATATTCACCGCTCCTAAAGGGTGTTGCTCGTACCTGCCAAGTACTACTATTAAAGTAGAGTTACTCCTATTTTCGTTGATAAATTTCTGGTTTTCCAAGTTCACCTAACTTTGAACAAAGGTATATTTCATTCATTTTATGATCTTCTGTCCCACATGTATAACCACTAGAATTAATACATCCCTTGTTTATGCTTCTAAATCCCTTTTAAATCACATTTAAGTGCATCTTGTGACATGTTTTGCTTTATCACTCCTACTTTGGATTTAACTATCTTGGCAGGTATGCCAAAAGGGTGTTGCTCTACAGAGATTGCACTTACCTCCATATTCTTCAAGGCTTCCTCCTGAACACTAGCCTTCTCTTCAGATGTAAATCTATCACTGTCTAGTATCGTGGTGATAAAGTTGAATGCATGGTACTGAAAACATGGATAAAGATTAATTAAACAAAAGTACAAGAGAATTTTTTTCTATCATAGCCTTTGTTTGCCAGTCATCTAAAAGATGGCAGGCATATACATATAATTTAATATGTGCGTCCACCTGGATCGCCAGATTAGACGACAAGCGAACTAACCACTGAGCTACGGGGTGACCTTTAACTGTGTACAAAGTGATATTGACCTTTGACTATGTTAAAAAAGACCTTGACCTTTGGCCTACAACCTCAAAATTAATGGTGGTCATCTTAGGTTGCAGGCAAACCTCCTTACCAAGTTTGATCATGTTATTGTAAAGCGTTATTGAATTAATGAACAACAAAAGCTTCTTAATTATCTCCCATTGGGCATTTTTGCCTAGGTGATGTACTCCCAATTTAATAAATGGGCATCAAAGGACATTGACAAAGACAAAACGGGCCATGTAGGCTAGGGGAAGCTTCGGGAAAGTCATTTTAAAATTGATGAAATCCCTGTTGCAGATGCCTCCCGAAGCTAATTTATTCAAATCGGGAGTACATTGGTAAAAAAATGCTCCGTGGGACCTAGGCTATAATGACTTTACAGTATGCTTTAATTTCAATATTCTTACCTTTCTAGCATAGTCTCTCAAGTAACAGGACACTATTTTATCAAACTGTCTTCTCTTCTCATACAACAGCTCACAGACACGATAACTGCAAAAAAAGTATGTGCACATACTATAAAATCATTTAATTTCAATGGAACAAAATTTTGTTGTTTTTGGTGAAAAAGACCATTCTGTGAGGATGTAATTTAGAGGATAGCTTATTCACCAAATTATCTTTAATAGAAATTTTTAATATTCCTGGGGAAAGTACTTAAGCATTTGATATTACACAGAACAGTGACTCACACGCAAGACTGGCTCTGCCAACAGTGTTGCCTCATTAAATAAAGTCTTTATCATTCTATTATTATTATTATACTTACAATTTAGCTTTTTCAGCCAGGTATAGAAATCTTTCCTCATCCACTTGTTTGAGACCTCCAGCATGTGAGAGCTCTAACAAAGCTTGCTGCCTCTCCTCATGTCGGGACTCATCCTCCGGATTACACAGAAACTCCAACACCTGGTGAATATACATAGTAGGAGATTTATAAAATTAGATTTACTCAATGCCCAAGGTCATTAGTCAACTACTCAATTTAGGCAGGGGAAAAACCGAATGGACTAAGACTGGCAACACACAAAACAGGCAACCCAATAAAATAATTACTGCAAAACAAGAACTTATTTCGTGCGATTAAAGTTCGCGGAGTTCGCAGATTGAAGAAAATCTTAAGATAAGTTAAACAAATCATAAGCTTTGTTCAGCAAATCATAAGTTAAGTTAAACAAAAACAGGTCCCAAGCTAATACAGAATGTTACTTACTTGTTCAAACAACAACTTGTTGACTGTAATAGTATTCTCATGTCTTGCCATTTGTCTAGCCAGGAATGTAAACAAGATTCCTACTTGTGTAGGCTGTAAAAGAGATCAGATTTCATAATTTACATACTGTAAAATCATTAATTTTAATGGAGGATTAAATTTCGTGGATTTCATGGTTCACCTTCGACCACAAAATTAAATACCATCAAACAATAATGTTGACCCTTGTATTTATTACCTAAAATGCAAAATCCACAAATTAACGTCCCATCAAAATGGTCTTCTTTACCAAAACCATGAATTTTGCCGCATCGAAATTTTATGATTTTACAGTATACGATGACATTAGCAGTCATCCACTTGTTTATTTAGTGTTGACTACAAGTGCAATGTGCAGTGTGAAAATATATAATAATTGAGGGCTCAGTGCACAACTATGGTGCATGCCTCTATAAATTGATGTAGTTACCATAGTTTAGCACCAAGCTCTTCAAGTCTCAATATAGTCTTTCTATTAAAAAGTTACCACTTTTGTGGGCTGTTTTCAGCAGTTCAGCTACCCATTTACATCTTTTCTTCCCCTGGCCATTGTGCTACAGAAGGAAACCTGCATTTGAGTCTCCCTGAGGAGACTATTACTCTACTGGTGGGTGTGGCAGCCAACATAGATCTATGGCACCTATGAATATCAAACATATACAGACACAGCCCTCACAGGTACCAGTTTATGCCTTGGTACAAGTATGTGGGTTATTCTTGCTCAGAGAAATTAACCAGTGGTTGAGACAAGTGTTGAATCAGAGCCCTCTCAATCCCAAAGTCTGCACCTTACCTTTAGGCAACTGGGAGGGGAAGGGAAGCGTTTATTCGGGGAATATGGTATAAATTAAGACTTACAGTAAATCCTACACTTTCCACCATCACTTGTAGTAATATATCAACCAGATGTTGTCTCTTTTTCACCCTGTAATCATATTGTTATATAATGGTTCATAACTTCATTCTAATTCAACAACTCATTTGTAACTATATCAGTTGTGGGCCGCTAACAAAGATTTATTGAGAAAATATTTTTCAGAATTATTCAAACTTTTAATATCCAAAAGTAATCTTATAAGTTAAAGGTGAACTTGGCAAACCAGAAATAAATGAAAAGAGGAGTAACTCCACTTTAATAGGAGTACTTGGCATGTATGCTGATTACTACCTCAGTCGATCGAAAAACAATAAACAACAGACTATTTTTCTACATTATGAAAGTTTAAAGATATGTTAAGAGTAAGACAGAATTACCCTTCAGGTGTGTTAAATTCCTCCTCTTCAAATGCCTGAAAATTCAACAAAATTGTGACAGTCTATAGATTGACATCATTGAGCATAAAACCGAACAAATATGTTAATAGATTAATTGTATGACTCACATAAGCCTTTAGGCCTCATCATTCTGGTAAACAAGGTATGGAAAAACTTTGTGGCTTTGAATTGTCTGAGCGATATATTTTTTATTACATACATACAACCATACAATATGAAGAAATGAACATATAAGTATTAACTTACCAATGATAGAACATTAAGGAATTCTCGTGTATCAAAACCTAATAATGTTCTCAGGTAAGGATAGGGTAGTTCACCAT
Source organism: Spisula subtruncata (assembly GCA_963678985.1). Classification (NCBI taxonomy): domain Eukaryota; kingdom Metazoa; phylum Mollusca; class Bivalvia; order Venerida; family Mactridae; genus Spisula; species Spisula subtruncata. The sequence goes on from OY787678.1 coordinate 16,730,501, forward strand.
CAGGACTGCTCCTAGATTGTCTACATGTCAGGCTGTCAAATACCTATAATGTACACATATAAATCATCAAATACCAATAATACACAAATATTACACATCAAAAGTTAACACCAAAAGTGGGATTTACCAAAACTGTATGGGACCGTAGCCAAAATATGCTAGGTTATAACCCATACTGTAAGAGGCCTAACAATAGTAAGTACAAAGCATTAGATCACTCGGCCATGGAATCAACTCTAAGAAAGTTGCACAAATATCAAGTATCAATGTTAAAAAATCGCATAGTTTGGGAAAATCAGTAGTTTAAAGAATACGCTCATTTAATTGAAAAACCTCACTGAAACACAGTCAAAGAATATTTATTTTGTGCAGAAGAGATTATTCTTTCAAGTGCAGCAAATCTGGATATCCAAATTATTCAGGAATTGTATGACCCCTGTCAACAAAACAATTGAATGAAATATTACCTCAACTTTGACTTTATGAACATGGTCCTCGGGTATATCACCCAATGGGTAGGCTCGTCCAGCCAAACAGCAGCTTATATATACCAGTAACTTGTTTCCTAGTCGTACTTGTGTATCTGTAAGCGTATGAAATAAATATATAGTGATAATTTTTTCTGTCAATCAAAGATGAAGGTCATTCACCGATTAGGCAGGGAAATAACAGGTTGGCTACACACATGTATACAAATGTCTCAGCCAAACACAAATGAAGGAGAGGAAACTTTCATTATGATATCCTGGTGATTTTATTTCTAAATAAAGAAAATGTTTGAAGCCGAGTATTAAAACACTTCACAGATTTGATTAAGGTACAATAATGGAAATACAAGCTAGTTTTAATAAGTGTCAAGTAAACAAGAGATGTTTGAAAAACACATAGTATCTTATGGCAGCCCAATGGTGGAAAATTGTAAAGGTCACAGTGACCTAAATCTTTGACTTACTTATCACAAAATCAATAGGGTTCATCTACTATTGCTGACCAACCTCCATGTAAAGTTTGAAGATCCTAGGGCAAAGCATTCTTGAGTTATTGAATGGAAACCACTTGGTCTACCGACAGACATACCCCTCATCAAACAGGGGGGCATAATAATTTACATCAGGTACTCACCTGATAATTGTTTGCCAGTATCAACAGCTGCCTTCAATGTGGAGAGAAGTTCTTCTAACGGTGTAGTATAATCAAACATTCCTTTGTTATATACATAAATAATAGCATCATATAGTCCATGACTCCAACATAGATGAACAACCTATAATATACAACATTGCTTTGTTATATACATAAATAATAGCATCATATAGTCCATGACTCCAACACAGATGAACAACCTATAATATACAACATTGCTTTGTTATATACATAAATAATAGCATCATATAGTCCATGACTCCAACACAGATGAACAACCTATAATATACAACATTGCTTTGTTATATACATAAATAATAGCATCATATAGTCCATGACTCCAACATAGATGTACAACCTAAAATATATAGAGCAATATTGGATAAGACTTAGACATATATTTTACTGGGCATTATCGGAACCAGCTACTAGAATGTGAAATTATCAAAATAATTATCAATGTTATTTTGAATTTCATGGTTATTAGTTAAAATGTCAAAAAGTGGCTGAACGGATGAATTGCTGAAATCAGCCCTTGAAAATGGCAACTTAAAGCCTAGGTCCAACTGAGCATTATTCGCATCCGCAAAATTCTCCCGATTGGAATAAATTAACTTCGTAAGGTATTGGAAACTGTTCTTTCACAAATTTTCTCATGACTTCCTCAAAGCTTCCCCTAGACCATGAGGACCCTTTTCTCGATGCATTCCATTGCTCATTTATTAAATTGAGACTACATCGCCGATGCAAAAATGACAGACTTACATGATGAATATCAAGACTTGTGACGTCCATGTGTACAATACAAGATTCCACACTCTCCAACATGCACTTCTCCTCATAGTGTGTAACAAAGTCTTTCATCACTACCGGTGGCATAGATCTCAGCTTGTCATTGATAATATACGGTTCTAAACACTCTAAAAATGTTCCCATAGCAATCATATCTACACTGAATCGTTCATATATCCTTCCAAATAGAATGTCTCTGTAAACAAAGAAATGTTTATAAAACATACATGCCTGCACGGCAGCTCAATAGTCGAAAATAGTAAAGGTCACAGTGACATTGACCTTTGACCTCAAAATCAATAGGGGTCATCTACTGTTACTGACCAACCTTCATGTAAAGTTTGAAGACTTTAGGGCAAAACATTCTTGAGTTATTGAACAGGAATCATTTGGTCTACTGACCTACAGAGGGAATGACAGACATGAGCAAAGCAATATACGCCCTAATCAAAGATGGGGGGGAGGCATATAAAATAGGTAGTAGCAATGATAATAATGGTGATAAATCAATCAATTGACGTTCAGCTTCCCAAGAACATGAAAGTTTTGGTCAACATTTTCGATGGGACAGATGGACAGGACAATCTCTGTATACATTCTGCAGATCAGTATTGTTTCTCCCTATTTTGGGGAAATAGCCCATGGCTTTGGGATTGGGAATTTTAGCAGCATTTGGTCCAAATTGGGAAAAGTACAAATTTAATACCCAAACCTGTTATGCCAATAGGTGTGCAATAACATAAATTTTATTTTTAATTTGGTGTAATTTAGTATTTTTCACAATTTTTTATTTACTCTGAATTGGCAATTTTTGGCTTAAAATTTGAAAAGATAGCCCATATTTGGCTTTAAAATCACCCGAAAAAAACCACACTTTAGATGCTGGGGAATAAAAACAACTTACAATCTATCGAGATGAAGACAGTAATCTACACAGACGGGTACAATAACCTGATAGTAATCTTCTAACTCCTCAATACGACCTTTCTCTGGACATAATTGTGTCATAGATAAATCTACATACTGGAATAATATATCCAACATCTGCAACGATAAAACAAACATGTGAGAGAAGTAGTCAGAAATACGGATATGTACATGTATAACTCTAACGCAATAATCTGCAATGTCAGTATAAACAGAAATCACTGACCATTACATATATAGGGGGATTATCACTTTTTTTCACCAAGTTTATTCAAACTACAGTACGCATTGAAAAGATAATCCCTTTTCCAATAGTCTCGTGTTTTATAACTGGTTTGCCCGTTTACTTTAAGTGATGCATGTCCCAATACCGCGTTAGAGTTATACACATGCATAACATTCATTTGAAAAGTTAAAATATATAAGGAATGTATTAATTCTAGTGGTTATAAAAATGGGAAAAAATATCATAAAATGAATCAAATATACCTTCAAAGTAAGGTGAAACCAAAATTAACGAAAATAGGAGTAACTCCACTTTAATAGGAGTACTTGGCAGGTATGGGGACAAGACAAACTTAGAAAACCTAAGGACACAGAAACCAGTAGATATAAAAGTGACCGAACAATTGGTATTACAGTGATATTAACCAATCCTTACCAAATCAGCAACAATATCTTTTCTCTTCAGACTAGGTCCCGTCAATCCAACCACTGCCTTTGCTTTACCTTCATAGAATGATAACGCTAGAGCCAAGGCATCCTGGTACTTTGCTTCATTCACCAAAACTTCTATCCTCTGTTAAAATAAACAATAACATGGTTCATACACAATTCACACACCCAAATTCAACAACTTACAGTCCTTTCACAATCAAATGAGAACGGTTTGTAAAAATTAGCTTGTCTGTCAAGTAAACTATGTTTATCTAGGTGTAACTCGGTATACATGAGTTAACAGTAATCCACACTATTCTTTGGAATGGGATAGTTCCCTCATTAGTATTGCTTATTCAATCAACTATGTGAATGACTATTCAAGGTAGAATTTATATTTTTAAGACAAATTTTTGAAAATTTACCAAGGTAAAGTGGTGCTTATAAGACTGCAAAAACAACAAGAAGATGTATTGGTACATAAAAAAACCTGAAGTTAGACATATGCCTGAAAACTTAAAACTAATATGCAAATGTTGGTAAATAACAAGTTTTACACTATTCTTTCTACCAGAAATTACTGTAAAATCATTAATTTTTGTGAAGATTAAATTTCATGCATTTTGTGGTTCACCTTCTACCACGAAATCAAATCCCATCAAACAGTAATTTAGACCCCTGATTTATTAACTGAAATGCAAAATCCACAAATTTATGTCTCATCAAAATTTTCTTTTTTACCAAAACCACAAAATTTAATCCAAGCGGAATTAACTGATTTCATAGTTACTGTAAGAGTTTTATTTTACAAGTGTAACAAAGCTCTACTTACCTCCCTCCAAGTCCGCAATGAGTAAACATGGACAGTCTTTGTACCCAGCAAAAATAACTGACCACCATGACTTACAATAGTCTGATAACATGCATGGTCCCCGGCACATGCCTACAAAAATATCATTATATAAACTGTTTATAAAACACGATATGGTACCCAGCAAGAATAACTGAATTTTAATTCACCATCAATTTTTATTTTACCCAATAATTTACCAACATCAGTTTGTTTAAATCAAAGTATTATAACAACAATATGGACTAAATGACATTTATCATTAAATGATTAAATTGCTACTTTCACATACCTGAAAGTGCAGCGAATCTCTACTGTAGTTCACAGCCAGAGATGTTTAAACTTTATAGAGAGTTAAGCTAGAGTACACTCTCTATACATACAGGTGAATAGCCATACTATAACATGCACTAGAGAGGTCATTTGAACGTGAACTCTTATGCAGTGCTGTCAGATCTAACATGTTTTGTAATCTACGACCAGGGATGTCAACAGGGGCAATTTTAAAATCAAGAAAATCAGGTGCAGTCCACCAATTTTGACAAACAAGAGGCCTTCACCCACATTTCCATATTTAAATCAGTTTTTATTAAGAAAATCCTTCAAAACAGATTAAATTGACCATAACTTTGCCATTTCCCAAGATATTTTCACCAAATAACTTTAATTTTAGTCAGAAATCATGACCATTTCAGTCTATGTAAACTCGGACAGCCCTGACAACGCCACTACATAGCAATCATACAAATATACATACCAATGCTTGACTAACATTTCCACCTGTAGCCAGAGATTTGAAGAAACTTGTATTATATATCAGCTGTACTTCAGACATATCAATCACCTGAAAATAAATAAATACATTTAGGTCATTACATTGGGTTGAGTTAACTGGTGCCCCAAGTGGAAGCCTTATCCATAACATATAGTTAAGTAATTCAGGGGCCATAACTCTGTTGAAAAGCTTGATAGTGTTACATGGCTTTAAAATAAATTGAATATGATGGTTAATAACCTTGAAAAACTAAAAATATTTGAGTTTCAACATTTTGTAACATACTAACGGACAAAGGAAAGGATGTTCTAACAAGATGGTATTTGAGTGGGAACCTTATATAGTGATGTGACTAATTTTAGTCACAAAAAAGAAAATTCTACTTTCGTTTTCACTATTTTTAACTTGTTTGTCCATATAAAATAGCACCTAAATATCTTCAGTTATCCCAGACAAATGAACAAACAAACAGACGAGACAATTACTATATGCCTCCTGCATCAGTAGATGCCAGGGCATAAACATAATAAACATACGTGTAGAGCTACAGATAAGGGTTTGGTATAATTGCGTATTTACTCCCAACATTTTAAATATGTTAGATATTCAGCATTCCCAATTGGGTAAATGATCTTGGGTGAAATGTATTAAACATAAGAGCAGGTTGTTCAATTGACATGCAAAGATTTCTATTGGGTAATGTGACTCAGACATTTGAAAAACAATTGTGTTTTTCATAAAATAAATAGGGTATTTTACTCAAACACTCCCCTTATCTATTGCTCTGTACATGAAATAGATCTCTAAGCGTACTAATTTAGATAGAAATATAAACAACCAGACTTACTTCCAGTTCCTCCTCAGACCTTACGTCTATCACATGCATTTTCTCTTTGGTATCCAAGGCAACCATTGTTCTAGTATTCATCCACTGCAATATAAATGTTGATCATAGCAAGATTTCAGACAATTATTTACTAAATACAGCGAAACCCCTAAATATAAAACCTTGAAAATTGAACTACTCTTGAAATTAAACTCTTTATACAAAATTGCATTCTGTTTTCATCGATTATAACACCTTGGACTATACTTGACAGTGTATATTTCATCATTCAGAGAGCTTAAATCAACCACTATTATAAAATTATTAGTATCTAAGAAAATCCAGCAAAAAACACTAATTCCAGGGACTATTCTTGGATTACTTTAAAGTTCAGACTTTTAAAACAATTGCTAAATATCTAGATTTAAGAGACATGTGCAAAAAAGTTAGACAAAATCATGTTTTTATATACAGTAGATGCCTCAAACAGGCAGATGGCTCAATCTAACCTACTCCAGGGGTAAATTAGAGGGGAAAACTGACTGATACACCGGTTTAGATTGCTTACCGTTATAGTGAGAAGTTTATATGGCACATTAATCTTCTGTAATCCTGTACATCTGATGTCCTGTGGACTTGTACATACAACCTGGCAGGATAAAAGTGGTTAAGTTAGTAGTTTATACTTATTTATTTAAGGTCAATTGTGAAACAAGTTTTTCAAACTTATATTAATCACTCTCACACCTCATTTCTCATTCCTGGTGTTATCCATTGCCACAAGGGTATGCGAGAAGGGTTGCCAGTTTTCCTTATAATGCTGAGCGTCTAGCCTGGAAATTTCAGGTAACATTTTTATTTTGCCTTTGGTTTGAAATGGCGTGGGATCAAACCCGGGACCTCCTGCACTCAAAGCGAACGCTCAACCTCTAGGCTATCGAGCAGAGTGAAAAGGAAAAATGGGGGAAATTCACAGAAAGTTACACAATTTGCTACATTTCCCTCCAGTGTTAGTCATAGGTGGCAGTATCAGTGTTGGGGGAAAAAATGAAAAAAATCTGTCACTGAGCTAATACACTACTATATATATAGATTGTCTATCTAACTCCATGTACACTATCAAGGTATAAAGCGTAGTATATGCCTATGTCCAAAGATTGTGGAACATCGCATCTTACAATAGGCTTGGTTCCCAACAATAATTACGATACTGTGAGCGCAGCGGGTAACCAGTGCATATATTAAATGACCTTGAGCGAATTTAAATAACGAAAGTAACACTGTTTTGCTGTTTCACAGTTATGAGATACAATTGAACAAGTTTTTCAGTAAGAATGAATATCTTATAGTTTATTTGAATGACTTGTATAGCGATTTTTCTTCAGCGTTCAGCGCCCGTATTTTGAAACATGAAACATATGCTGAAACAACGAGATGCAATGTTTCACAATCTTTGGCATATAGACATATAGTACGCTTTATACCTTGATAGTATATTAGCTCAGTGACGGATTTTTTTATATATTTTTTTTATCGTTTGCGGACCAAACACTGATACTGCCACGTGTGGTGTTAGTCAATAAAGATTGCTGACAATAAAATATCACATGACAAAGTAGCCTTTAACAAAGCCAACTTTATTCAGAACCCTGTTTTTCATCTAAATATTTCTGAAGTGACTGGATATATGAATACTTGTATTTCTTTATGGTGAAATTCAAATTTTATTAATTTGTTGACTTAGTATACTGTTGCTAACCAACCTCCATGTAAAGTATGAGAGCCTGAGGTCTAAATTCAAGAATTCTCCAGTTACACGGTGTACAATCATATGGTCTATGACGCTAAATATGTGGGCATTTACGCCACACTTTGGTATTGCACGCTGTAAAATTACATTAACACTATCCAAAATTCTCAAAATCAATTTTGGTATTGACAGCGCTCTGGTCAGTTGGGCCAGTATTCAAGTCAAACTTAGGCAGTCAGGGACATATTCTTGATTATCAGGGGTACGTATTGATATAATGACTTGCAACATATAAAATATATTTCACACAAATGCATGAAAAATATTGCATTTTACAGTGTACAATAACTAAACGGGAGGTCTTAGACCATGTGATTGTTCACCATAAGTGTAAGTGAGCAGAAACTATTTGGTTTACTGACTGACAGACATGTGCAAAGCAATGAACAACCTCTCATCAAAGATGGGGTGATGGGGCATGGCAGTCATGATGGTGATACACAAAGAAATAGCCCATGACTCAAAAGCATACAAAGTTTTTACCTGATGAAAATAAATAGTAGATTCTCTAGCGAATGCTAGTACAGGGTCTATAACTCTGTCACTATCTGATACTTGTATAATCACAAACTGCCAAGCTAGCAGTGGTAGAGTTGTTGGACTTCCCTTCAATGGATGAGTAAATACAACCTTTAACTGTGGTGTCAATGTCACTAACAAAACCTAAAAGAAAAAAATAGTCATTACTAATACTGTAAAATCATCAATGTTCATAGGGGATTATATTTTGTGGATTTCGTGGTTCACCTTCAACCACAAAATCAAATCCTGTCAAATTAAAAATAAATCAGACATGCATAATCTCTTTATCGATCACTCTCCACATACCAAGTTTCATAAACCTAACTTGACAAACGGCAAACTTATAGTCTCCTGTGGCTGAAAACAAGTACTAACTAGAGCTATCACAGGAGTGATGAATCATACCCTGCAGCACACTAGTGCAAAACAAAGTTATATAATTATAATCAACAAAACACGATTTGCATGACTATATAACCTTTGACCTCTAAGTGTGACCTTGACCTTTGAGATAGGGACCTGGGTCTTGCGCATGACACACCGTCTTGATGTGGTGAACATTTGTACCAAGCAATTTCAAAATCCAGTAAGTAATGACAAAGTTACAGAGTGGACACGATTTGCATGACTATATAACCTTTGACCTGTAAGTGTGACCTTGACCTTTGAGGTAGGGACCTGCGTCTTGCGCATGACACACCGTCTTGATGTGGTGAACATTTGTACCAAGCAATTTTAAAATCCAGTAAAAAATGACAAAGTTACAGAGCGGAAACGATTTGCATGACTATATAACCTTTGACCTCTAAGTGTGACCTTGACCTTTGAGATAGGGACCTGGGTCTTGCGCATGACACACCGTCTTGATGTGGTGAACATTTGTACCAAGCAATTTTAAAATCCAGTAAGAAATGACATAGTTACAGAGCGGACACAATGCTAACATACCAACAGACCGACAGACCAACATGGTGACTCCAGTATACCCCCTTCAAACTTTGTTTGCCGGGGTATAATAAAGGGTTAACAAAATCTGGGGAAGAATATTGGAAGTAGCTAGTAAAGTAACCAATTTGAAAGTTGTATTTACCTTTGAGAGTGAAGCCATGGCTAGGATGGACACATCTTGCATTGGATGATCTTTGCTGGCTAAACTCATATGTAATGGTTCGATCGTACATACTTCGCCGCGACTATAACATAAGATAAAACAGTCACTGTTGTAGATTAGTCTGATCATTTCATGGGTATAAATAAAAATAGGTTGAATATTATTATAATAATTATAAAATCCTGCGAATTTGTCAATTTATGTAGCTTGTTTGCGAGAATGAAGAAAATCTTCAAAACTGTTCAAAATGTCATTATACTTACAGAAGTGTGACCAGGGGTCTTATTCACCAACATCTCAAGATCAAATCTCAGACCTAGGCTTTACATTTCCAAATGTTCTATTCCCTCTCATGTTGTTATAAATGTACCAATTTCATTATAGATGGGAATACATATTCAATGGGAAACAACAAAGAATTGGACAAAAAGTTTCTATGTTCAATTTTACGGCAAAGAAATGGCAGTGGTTATAAATGTTGTCAATTTTAAGTTTCAGTCTCACTATAATGGTGAATAAGGTCTGCCCCTGTATCAACTGTAACCTGTTACTATGGGAGTGCTCAGAGGCAGAGTGCTCATTAGCTCCCCAACAATAAGTAGAAAAATATATGATAAACCTACCTTCCAGAAAACAGACATTTTGATTCACAAGTCCTCATCCCAATTAATCTCCTGAAAACAAAATAATCAGAAATTGTGAAATAAACATGAAACTTTCAGTCATGATTACCATACCTCGTCATGTATAGGTTGTGATTGAATATTGGACGCAACTAAAAACAGAAAAAGATTCAAAGAAAAAAATGAAGAAAAATCAAGCAAAATGACAAAGTTACGAAGAATTTAGAATAGTTTGAAAAAAAGGCGCCATTTTGGGTTTCATAATAATTACCAAATTGTGATAATAACTATAATGGTACCCAACACAGAAATAATTATGATTTCTGACAAGCTGCATTTTCAAGTGACGTGCCAAACATTTTAAGATGGGAATGGACCTTCTAGGCACCAGCAACTTCTCCTAATTTGGAGGAAGAATTGACATTCTTTCCAGGAATCAAACTCACACAGCCAGATTGAAAATCAGGTTCACAACCCATGGTCGTATAACAATATAATAAAATTGAACTTAAAAATAGTTCTGGCAGACATCACCAATGCAGATTTTCTGTACATCTTAAAAACCTCTGATTCAGTAAAAGTCATGTAATCATCATTGTCAATTGTAACAACATAGTAAGAAAAACTTACTTGAATTCTAATTCAAACACAGAGCCACCACTGTCGCTACACACAGCAAATACTAAACTGTCGGTAAACTGTAAAGTTAAACAACAAAATCAGAGGGCTTTCACAAGCCTAAAAAAGTAGTATTTTGACTCCTGATTCTCAATTTTGAAATAAAACAGTCGAGAAGATTTGTATTTTTTTAAGTACAGCAAATTTTACTCTTCAACTTTAAATATTTAAGTTTGAGAGTCAAAAGAATTCTTAAAGATTCAAATGAAAGTCTTAACAGGATCAAACTTATTTCTGTAACCTCTCAAATTTCTTACCAAACGTCCTTGTTTTTTACCCAACTCACCGGTCACTAACTTGGCCTAATTATACAGAAACAAATACTAGTAGTATTTACAATGATGTGAAAAAAATTGTTACTTTTAGGGCTTTTTTCTTAGTGAGATGTGGAGTCTGTTGCTTAAGTGAAAAGCTACAGAGCGCCTTCATTCAGTTACCTCCCTTTCAACTACCTCCAGTTCAATTAAATACAAAATGCATGGATTACCAACAAGGAAAGCGCAGCGCTTTCCTTAGGCAACGGACACATTGTGACCTAGATTTTGACCTGAAGTAATGTAAATATTTACCTTGATATGTAGAACAGCGGTACCTGGTGGGTGGGCATCTGTTATTGTTCGAATTAATTTACCATTGGTTAAATCCCACATAGTTATCTACAAGGAAAAAAATCCATACATTGTCATAATCTCTATCAAGTATTACTAGTCTTTCTATCAACCCAGAATAATTACAAAATACTGAACACTTTGGGATCGGGAGGTCCCGGGTTCAACTGGACCACTTGTTCATTTCTCTGAGCATTAATAAAAGATTCTAAATACAAATTATTCTTTGGTGATTTAATAACCATTATATGAAATAATTGTCTGGAATTAAATGTTTACATTATGATTGAAAGTGTCTAGAAAAATGTCGGGAATAATTCAAAGACAAAATGGAATCATTTTCTAGAATTCAAAGCTTGTACTGAGCATGGAAAGAAAACATTTTCGAAGTATATACCGACATACCTGTCCTCTGGCAAAACCACTGAGAAGTCTGGTACAATCTTTGTTAAAACTCAGTGATGATACAGCACCATATTGTGCACCAACTGCAGTACTGCCTAAACACCACTTTAATACTTGCTTCGGATCTAAAATATAATAGTACTGCCTAAACACCACTTGAATACTTGCTTTGGATCTAAAATATAACAGTACTGACTAAACACCACATTTAATTTAATAATTGCTTCGGAACTAAATATAACAGTACTGCCTAAACACCACATTAAAACTTGCTTCCGATCTAAAATATAACAGCCCCATCTAACAACTTATCCCCTAGTTCAGCATTTCAACTTAAACACCTTTACTGGAAAACTGTCCAAGTCTTACACACTCTCTAATTCATATTGTAAACAAATGCAGATCCAGACATCATCACAATTAAAAATGAAACATGAATTTTGTATGAGCTCACGAAATAATATGAGTTCAAAACTGTTGGCAACTTATAGATAATATTTTGATACATATGAGCAATACTTACCAAATACCAATACAAGTCCATGAGATGTTCCAATGGCAATAAGATTCGAAACAGCCTGCAATGCCAGTAAGAAACTTAGCAATGTTTTGTAGATATATATTTAACTAAAGACAAAAATACTGACAATTTTTAAAATTCAGTTAGATCTAACCAGATTTAGCTACTGCCAAGGGAGATGATTCCGGACAGGAGAAGTTCCGGACAAACGGTCGTAGACGGTTTATTTAGTTAAATAATTCATTGATATTGGTATCAAATCACTCAGGTGCGTATTTAAAGGAAATCTGGAAGAAAAAAAATCAAAATCAACAAATAATTACTCATATACCGAAAATATCGTCTGCTGTTGTGATTTTGACATCAGCACCGCCGGGGGGTAAACAAATTTAGTGCGCATGCGCAGTATAGCGCGTGCACAGCGCGAGCGACAATAAATTTATCTTGTTCAATTATTTATTTCAAACTTCCTAACGAGATCGTGGCCGAGTGGTTAAGCAGCTCGATTAGTAATTATCTGATGCTAAGGTCCAGCGATCGAATCACGGCGGGGCAAAAAATTTTTTTTTTTTTTAATTTTTATTTTTTCTTCCAGCATTTACTTTAGCGCAACAGACGGAAACTTGTCCTCATTATCTGTTGAGAATTTTTTTTTGATATCTCGTCAATAAATCTGAAAATCTTTTTCCACATTTTGTTTCGATTTTCGGCCGGTAAACAAGATACGGTATGGATCGGAATTTAACCTGTCACGAGCGCCCCCTGGGTTGAAAACATGGGCGTCACGTGTTGTCATGTCGTAAATATTGACATATTTTTGCATGATTGTGAAGAAGGAACCCTGTTCTAAATATTTCCTGGTAATATGTTTCTAAATATTCGTCGCGGAATATTCGAAGCAGACTGTCCGGTATATCTACAGTAATATCGTTGAAAATAGCACAAAAGTGCCCCTTTTCAGGCCCCAATATTTTGCTGTTCATGTGACGTCATTTTTCGGGAAACCTATTTTTAGCAAAGATCCTGAACCAAGGTATTTGTAAACACAAAAAAATCTAAGAAAAAATCTATTTTTAACTCCAGGGGAAGCTTTTTATGCGATTTCTGTCCGGAATCTTCTCCTTTGCCAGTACTGTAAAACAGGGCTCAGCACTAACACTGGTCCCCTGGTCCGAGGCCAGTGAAAATGTTGAAGGACCAGTGAAAATGTTGAAGGACCAGTAACTGTTTTATTACAAATTTTGCGTTTCTTTGCTGGGGGACCAGTGACCAAAAATAGTTAGTGTCAAGCCCTGTAAAATCATTAATATTTTTGAGGAATTTAATTCCATTGATTTCATGGGTATTATCCATCACGAATTTAATCCCACGAATATTAATGATTTATACAGTATATGACTTAGTGGATAATTGATCCTTGACATTATTATTAAGTCTGAACGAAACGGTCATTTTCACCAAAACAACGAAAATTTGTCCCATTATTTTACAGTAATAATAGTTTAACAAAGAGCCATGATTATCAGTTCAAAAGTTCTCAAACTTCCATTCAACCAAACACAAGAGACTAAAATATAGTTTGTGAGCAGTATAAGACAGAAGCCTTACCATAGCAGTTGGCATTCCTGCATCAACCTTGTCCTGAAAAACAACCAGTTAGTTATATAGCAGTGATTTGTACCAGGTGAGGCATCAGTCAAATTTGGATTTTTTTTTGTAAAATCCCAAATTGGGAACTTTTGTAGGTGAAATCCTAAAATTGGGATTTTTTTTGTCCGACTTATAAACTGCTTAATAGACTTTAAATGCATTGATAATTATTTTATGAAATAATAGATAATATATTTTTGATAAAGGAACAAAAAAGACAAGTTCACCATGTTTTTGTAATTATTGTAGTAGCTTCGTCGTAAATGTTCACTGTTTTGGGGAATTATTTTATTGTAAATTGGGAAAAATGGTCATTATTCCTGATTGGGACAAAAAGCTTTATAGTAAGCAATACCATAACATGGTCAAAACCTCAAGAACAAATCTCAGCTCAAATTGAGATTTTCCTAAAATCGGAGTTGGAGCCCAATTAAATTTCACTGGTTTAAACAACAAGCAATGTTTCTTATATATATATTTGTACCACCAATATTGAATGAAGTCTTGAATGAAAACTAACTCCAAAGCATGGTGACTATAATAACTTGAGCTGAGATTGAGATTTTGAGAGTAGGAACATTCTGAAAAACCCTCAAAAAGTGTTATCTATACAGAGAAAATGATTTTTTTTCCCGAAAAACCTGAAATGCGGTTTATACTTGAAAGCCAGTGTCGTTCGAAAATGCCGCATAATAAAACTGTTAAACACCACTTTTCAGGAGAGGTGAAAAACAGATTTTTATGAAAACTATTAAAACTTTATCTTGCACCCATGTCATTCCCCCACTTTATATATAAATGGGAGACATACTATATATGAGCAACTTACTGCAGCAGAATGAAGCTGGGCAGCTATACTCTTCAACTTGTTGGGTTTCAGTATAGATCCATGAATAGCCTTCTGCTTCTTGATACGTTTCCTGCAAGGAAAATGACATAAAGTGTCAACGGTTCAACCATGTAAAAAGACAATTACGAATTGGACTTGGAAGGCAGCATTCAGCAGAAGAGTATGAAGGTATGTAAAAGAACAATGAACAACTTACAATAAAAAAAAAGTTCAATCTATCAATCTATTATTATTTAGGGCTCAATAAATGTTTTTAAAGCATTTTGCCTTGCAGTTAAGAATTTTCACAGGTTTCAACTTGCCCCGGGTTAAATCTACTTGTAATTATTAATTACAGAACTCAACAAATCCACTCGCTGGCTCTTAATTTATTTAATAATTAATAAAATAAATTAAGAGCCAGCGAGTGGATTTGTTGACTTCTGTAATTAATATTAATAATGAAAACCCGGAGTAGGCTTAAACTTAAAGCCTCTTGCTGATAAAACAATGATTCCATGTTTTACCTTTCTTTCTTGTATGGCCTTTCAGCCAGCAATAGTGAGCTGTCATGACTGGAAAGCGATGATGTTTCTTGTGATTGTGAATCTTTGAATGCTTGTATGGATGACGGTATGGATATAACATCTTCCTCTAGCATAGAAGAGCTCTCATCTTCATTCAGAATGCTCTCTAATGTAGGAGGAGCATCTAACACAGGTAGGTCTGATTGAAATTCCGAATCATCAAACTGTAAAATATAAGGGACACAATAATGTATAAGTTTGTCAATATACTCATGAATCCTCAGACAGTCTTAAGTGTGAGTCAAGTCAGGTTGTCAAAAGAGGAGGGTCATTCGGATTGGGTGTGAGTTTTTTCGAGCAATATTTCCTAGTTTAACTGCTAACAAACATCTCTATGGGCTCCAAAGATCCATGATGTCATGGAGAGAGACCAAACAGTCGGCACAAGATCGTGTCCAATGGCAAGTTGTGATGACGGCCCAGATCGCTGGCTTAAAACCAGAAGGT
Source organism: Spisula subtruncata (assembly GCA_963678985.1). Lineage (NCBI taxonomy): Eukaryota > Metazoa > Mollusca > Bivalvia > Venerida > Mactridae > Spisula > Spisula subtruncata. The sequence continues at coordinate 16,746,261 of OY787678.1, forward strand.
CGTAACTACCAAATCGATATAATACATATATATATATATTATATATTGAGAAAACAAGACAAAACTGTCTGTAATTTACTCTTTACCTATATATATATATGAGAAAACACGTCTTTAAAACTTCATTTTGCTCAACATGAAAAATTTTCTCATGAAAATAGGCTCATAAGAAGCGCCTTGTGAAGCAGATTTCAAATATGTATGAGTCTTATAAGGTTGTAAGTAGTAGTTACGACCTTCTGGTTCTAACTTCTATAAAGCCATCGATATGTCCCAGTCGGGATGAAGAGCACTAAGTCTTGAAAGTAAGTCAAAAACCAACCGCATGATTGAGTGACAACCGATGATCAAAATGAATGGTCACAGTAAACCATTTTCGAGACTGTCCGGACTTCAGGACCACCACCAGTACCATAACGGCATAACCAAATGATCTTGTAAGTTGTAGGGGGGGGGGGGGGGGTACAGACTATGGTGACGGTCTGGCGACACACACTCAGCTAACTCAGTTGGCACGTCTATGAAACATTAATACCAGGATTTGAGAGTTTGATTCATGCACGTCTGGTGCACTTTTCCACCATTATTTACTTTGATTGACAAGTGTACCCCACCCACTGAAAAACACCCACTATCATTTTCAACAATTTACGGAATGACAACAGGTCAATGCAATTTAAAACAACATGAAATATACAATGAACTAATATGTAAGAATGTGCCAGCAGTAAATATCCAACAACCATACGGATACCTCGATATCGAAATTTATTTCCTGCTTTTTCTGGCCGTTTTCAGATTCGGAGGCCATTTTTAAAACTTATAATAAAAAATAATTTTGGACGAAATACATTTAAATAAAAATACCGAGAAGAATCTAATGGATGATAAATGTGTCAGAAAAAAATAAAATATTTTATCTCATAAATATTTGTTTTATTTACAATAATCTTTTTGGGTATAATTGGAAAATAAAATAAAATTAATATTCGTAGCTACCGGAAGTAGTTACAGTCGTTGCTATCGGTAAACATTCGTTCGCAGGTGCGTGTTGTCTGCAACAAGTTTTGACGATAAACTTCATTATTTTACCAGGTAATAATAACATTATTCAAATTGACATTTGCCCTCTTATCAATCCGTTTTATTTGTTGAAATCTTGGTCGATTACTTACCCCCATTTGTAAGTTCAGGGACATGGAAAAAATAAAATATTGGCACAGCCACTGCTTCAAGTTCAACTTAGTTTCAAGCATGTTTTGTCTTTCTGATGTAGCCTGTCATAATCATTGTTGTTTCTTAGTGGCATTATGCGTGTAATGATTTGAGAAAGCAGTGAGTAAACTTGAAGTATGTATAGCAGTACTTCTTGGGTGTTCTGTCAAGCTGACTGAGTTAGTGTGGGCCCGGGTGTGTTGATTTTGGCCTTACCGGTTACCCACAACGATTCCATAACTCGAACATGCATGATATGATCAGATCCATGTACCCTTGCCATGGTGGGATAACCCATATGGGCAGGCTTCTTATCCATACTTGATCTGCTATTTACCAGTCAATTGAATTGAAACCACAGCCCATGAGCCCTCAAGCCCTGAGCTATTTACAGTCTAGGAAGACCCCTGCTCAATACCAGGAAGAAGAAGAAGCCTTCAAGACTCAAACCCGGGGATGGGTGGAGATTTTTACTTTTGCTTCTTCAAACCGCATCTAAAATCCCTGTCCGCCAGGGCCATTGTTGTGACTCATGTGTCAGCAGCCCGGTAAGCTTAGTTGATAGAGCACCTGACTTGCAAGCAGAGGTCTTGGGTCAAGTCCTGCACTTGGTAGATACTTTTTCTCCTCAAATTGCAATAATGGCAACAAGATGAATTTTGACGGTTGCTGGCTGTGTCTTTGGAACAAGGTTACAGAGCGTTCAGATACAGGGGCTATATACTCTGTTGGAAGCTCAACAGTTGATGCTCTGCTCTTTAAGGTTCACTGACTTTTCAAGCCTTCAAAGATATAGTGAGGAGGAGTGTTGCGATTCATGTGTCAGCAGCCCGATTAGCTCAGTTGGTAGAGCACTTAACTTGCAAGCAGGGGTTCAAAGGTTCTATAGTCCTGTACTGGGTAGATTAAGATACTTTTTCTCTATAAATTACAATGCCATGCAGAAGGTAAACCCCTGCAAATTGCCCCTCGTTCGAAATCAGTGAATAGTCACGGCTATATTTCCCAGCTATAATTTATGCGCAAAGCAAAAGTCCCATATTCATGCTGTCACTGCAAAGTCTGCAATGATGATTTCATAACTAAAGACCAAGTTTTTGTGATCGATCTCAATTTGTATGTTTATAAATTGCATTTGTTTGTTATTGCGTTTTCAGCTACAGTTCCCTTCAATAACTTTGTTATTACATAAGCAATGGTAAACATATTCTGGTGGACTCCAGTTCAAGTCTTATTTTTATATTGTACAAAGCATCATGATTCAAGCTTATAGATACATATTGTAGCTTTGTACAATTTAATCCCCCCACACGAGTTAGCTTGCTTTGCCTTTTTTTCTATATATTTATGCAAAATTCAAATGCATTATTATTGTTATAATTTCTTTTTGAAAATATTGTATATATATGAATGTGTAACCACCAAAATTTTTATATTTTATAGTATTTTTATAATTTTTAATACTTGTTAGTTTCTTATTATAAATTGAGACTAGAAGATGCATAGACTAATATACATGTGTATAACTAACATTTTATTTAGAATGGAGTATCATACCCTGTTACTGTCTGAAAACTAATTGGCAATGCCTGAATCTACAAAACTGTATATACATGTACATAATTCTCTGTGCATAATTACTGAAGAAGTTACTTGCCCGAATCAACAACTACTTATCCTTGAGAACCGGACAAGTGATAGTTTTGCACCGTTCATTAAAATATGTTTCTTCATGATGCTCCTATTATTTGTAGACAACAACGTAATATATATATTTATAACAATAATGTATATTTTCTTTTTTCTAATTATCCCATTAATATGAATACTTTTATATGTGTATCAAATGAGGCATTTTAGATTCTTAATTATAATACAGCACTTGTATTATGTATGTATGTATGTAATGCGTATATAGTGCAACTCAATTTACTTGGTCATTAAACCTTCTTATGATTTAAGCAATTGATTAAAAGTTGACTACTTGATTTCAAGTGTATATAGCTATATTCTAACTGTCATCCAATGTCAAAATAATTACTTGCATCGTTTTTAGTATGATACTATACTACCTTAATTGCAAATTAAAACTTGGATGGGTTCTGTGTACTTTGATTCAATTGTAAAAAAATTGGCGATTCTTATAGTTTAATAGGGTGTTCTAGAACACTTAAGTATGAAATTGGACAATTCACATGTCCAATAAATCACACAGAGAGTTTCTGTTAAAACCGAAGCGAAAAATGATCTAATGGATATGAAAGCATAATTGTTTTTTAATTTTTGAAACTTTTTTAAAAATATCTTCCGATATAGCTCTATACACTTTAACCTCAGGTTCTGTTTTCAAATAAGGAGATTTTCACAAAATGATAAGATGTAGTATAGCCATCTGTGAATTTAGAATTAGAAACTATTTACCAGAATCTGTAAAAATTAGTTTCCCAATTATACATAATTACTGCAAAAGTACTTCACCCGGCTGCAAAATTTACTTGCCTCAGTAACCAATTACTTATTCCGGATAACTAGACAAGTGCTAATTTCGCAGACTGCTAATTAGTACCCTGTTCAAGAAGCTTGTTGAGGACCAAATTAATTTTTTGCACTATAATACCGTTAAGCTAGTGCGATCTTGCAGTAATTACATGATTTTTCAATTTCATCGCATTCACAAAGGTCTGTGTGTATGCATACAAGCTGCAATTATGTTCATACACTCAATCGCTTTAAAAACGCACCACATATGAAATATCGGTTTTAGTGATAAAAAACGGCGATCTATGGTTATTTATTTTCTGATTAATAATCTTCAGTCTATACACAAAGAGTTGTGTGATTTTCATTCCGTTATTACGAGTTTGAAATAAATTATTATCGGGCTCAATACCTTTAGCTGGTTTCATCCAGGTCGGTATTTGACTGTGCCATTTTGCTAAGGAATCGATGTTCTAAGCACACAATCATTGTATGGTGGCAGCTGAACCGCCATATTAAGGCACCGAGGCTCTTTTCAGATGGAAGCACAATCATCCAAACAAAAAATTCAAGATATTCGCAGCATACAAGTACCATTAGCAAATATTGTTTCTGTTGGTTTTTCAATGTGTAAACCAACAGAGTACAATTTAAAATCAATATTGACCACATATGTCGACACGTTTGAGCTGCACATGCAAAACATGCAAAATAAAAAAAGTTCTAATTGATGAAAAAAATCGTTTTCTCTAATTAGATCAAGCTTATGAACTGAACAAACACTTTAAACTATTGATTTTAGAAAAAAAAATTTTTTTCACAAATTTTGATTATTTTCAATAGTGGTACTTTTTAAAGCGGTTGAGTGTATATATGAATCATTGTGAAGAGAGTGTAGTGTGTCGCTTTTTATCCTAACACCTTGCATGTATGTCACATTTATAATACCTGTGTTTCATTTCCCTGGCCCTGTAGTGGTAAGTTCAGAAGCAACATTTACAGAACTTTAGAAAGTTAGGGAAAATATTTTATTGCTGTACAATCCAGTCTGAAGTGAGTCTGTGACTCTTGTCCTATACAATACCTTTATTGACATTGATCGGTTTCTAAAATTGATAAGTCTGTGCTGTCTAGCTGTTCCTGTAAATAGGTCAGGACTCTGGGATGAGAATCTTCGGCAGTTTTTGGCTTGATTAAATTAATATTATTCATGAAACTATTCTTCACCTATGCCTGGTTAATTTACAAAGTTATTTTGTCAAAATCGGACTACAAATAAGCAAGTTACAGCTATAATTTAGACACCCTACAAGCAGGTACAGTCCACCATAACCAATACAAAAAATTGTCAGGATTTCACAGTTCACATCCCTGATAAGTGCATATATATACCTAGATCTTTCATTTAACAGTTATTTGTAATGTCTTTCAGTTAGATATATTTACTGTGCTGATAATGAGGAATAAAAAATTATCTTTACAGTTTGTTGAATTTTTTTTTCTTTTTTTGTAAAAATTATTTTCGGGCTTAAAAGTATTCAGGATTGTTTTGTATATATTTGTGATGTGTATTTTCATACTTTTATTTTAAAAATTTTGTTTTGATATTTTGAAATTTATTTCATTCATTTGGAGATGTTCACAATCTCTTTAACCACAGTCTGATATCTGTATCATTGATAATGATAAAAAAACTGAAAAACATTATTTTTTGTAAAATTCATATAAAAATTTACTGAATACTCATATTTTTCTTTCATAGAAAAAATAAATTTACACTTTTTTTCGTTTTAGTTTTTATCAATGAAACAGTTACCAGTGTCTTTAACATGACTGGTAAAAAATGAATGTGATTTCACCAATTCTTGTAATAATTTTAGGCTGATCAGAAGAAAGGCGGTGGAACTATGGCACGTAAAGGGAAGGAAATCCAGTTACAACAGGAGATAGAAACCCAGGAAGAATGGGAAGATATGTTATCTAAGGAGGGACTCTGTGGTAAGATAATTATATAAATACTAACTGTCTAGGCAGTCCTTAAAAATTGTATGTTTGCCCTTATGCTAACCTATGCATCGAAATCACCATTACTCTTTTTCAAGGGGTTGATACTTACTTTTTTGGGCACTGGTCTTACAGTTAAGAAGCGTTAAATTTGTAAAGAAAATAGCTACTGGTCCTTTATGATTTTCACTGGTCCTTCAAGATTAGTGTCGAACCCTGTTTTTTCAGCCTTTTTCCTTAAATATAACTAAATTTGCTTGAATTGTTTTACAGGTTCCCCAAAAAATATTTTTCATCCCAAAAAATATGACCTACCTAGCTACCCACCTTAAAAATCTTGTATCACATTAGGGCAAACAAACACTTTTTTAAGGATGACCCTTAACCTTTTTAACTATGTACAACAAGTGTACTTAAATATTTTGTATTTTCGAATTATACAAGTATTTGACTGGGAAATGTTGACTATCCTTTGAATCCATCAGGTCCTTTTCTTCCAGGTTTATTGAACCAATCAGATCTAAGTTTATGGACTATGTTTGTCTTCCATTGCTCAACATTTCACAAACATAACCAATCATATTCTGATTCTGCATTGGTTAACTTATATGCTTCACAGCCCTATTTCATTAATTAATAAGCAACAAAAATTGTTGAATATAATTGATGCAAGTACGAGGGTTGTTCATTTAATTCCCGGACGATCGATATTGCTGAACACCCATTGGACGGATATTAATGAAAACGCACACCAGCACAATCACATCATTCCTTGATTTACATACAAAATTTCAACTTGATACGTTGAAGGGATTTCATAATATTAGAGTTTTTGTAAGCGCGTGTGACGTTAGTCGGCCCAAGTCGACGTCAACGATGGCGACGTTACGACGTTTTCGCATCTAAAACGCTACTTTTTGCATCATTTGATCATTATTTTGGGGTTGAGTAGTTGCCCGGACACATAAAATCGCCATGTTAAGCTGTTCAGTATTGATGTGATGTGCTATAACTACGATAAAATTACACATAGCTGCAATTTATACAACACTTATTATTCTACTAGTGTCTACCACCAACAGGTCTTGAATCTACGACATTTTCTGTTGATGACTTTAGGTTTGCCCGGCCTTTGGTCATCACATGGTGGTGCTATGTCTTTGTAGAACGGTTTATTTCATATATAAACAACGGTCCGCATTTACGATAATTGTACTGCCTCAACAAACGAAATGTCTAGCAGCGAGTATAACCAACAAACGACTGACTGTGAGTGTGGTAAAAAGCTGTAATTAAACAAAAAGGCACATTAAGCAACGAGTCACATTACACAACAAATCACATTAATTAAACAACAAAGTATGTAAAATACAACTACATGTGAATAATTATACTTTGTCTTGTACAAACTCGTACAAAACCTCCAAGAGGCATAAGGGAGATAACTCGTACAACCCTGTCAAAAAGGTAAGTAAGGGAGACAACTCGTACAACTCGGTCAAATGCAAGCAAGGGAGACAATTTCCTGCAGACGATATTTCTAAGCAAATTAGAACAAAATGCGCATCAAGAACTTCAGTAAACAATGCAAAAGAGTTACTAAAGTCAATAAAAACTTATACATACACTGTGATGGCTAACTAATGACGAAAATATCAGCAAGCGTGCAAACGCTCGAGGAAAACATCTTGTTTCCCGCAAAATACCACTTGATTCATCGGTTACAAAAAATCTAGTTCCAAAACTTAACCGAACAGAAACTGGTTCCAGAACACTCCCCGTCTGATATTACAAATATATCACTATGATAAATTTAAATAGTATGTGAACACGGACACTTAAATTCTTGAAAAAGGAAGTTTCAATTAATAGTACTAAAAACTACACAAAAGCAAAAAATGGGACACGAAAATCCCTCTTACATTGACCAAAGTAACATAACATAGGTAGATTCCAGAATACACAGTAAAGAAATTAACATACTTAATACCGAATGAACATACCAACTAGTAAAGTTTTAAGGTACATCAACGAAGTACTCAAAACAGATACATGTAGATTCCTGAATACGAAATAAAGAAATTGATCAAAATACAAACAAATTCACATAAAGTGCCGACCAGTAAAGTTTTAAAGTACATCAATAAAGTACTCAAAACACATGTAGATTCCTATATATGAAATAAAGAAATCAATCAAAATTTACAAACAAATTCACATAAAGTACCGACTAGTCAAGTTTTAAAGTACATCAACGAAGTACTCAAAACACATGTTAAGGAATGTCTCACAAATTTAGTGAAACATAGTCAAATTTATGCAATCATCAAAATTTAAGATACATAATAGAATTATCATATATAGCAAAGACACAACCAATGTTATGTAAATTACAAACAGACTTCGTAATTATCGCTCGAGAGTTCATGTCTCTTTCCCGCATGGATACCTTCGGAATTACTTCAAAACACATTTGCACCATGTTTGAACACAGTTTGGATTCACGTTTGAACACAGTTTTTAATCGCGTTAGCAAATCAAAATTACATCGCAAACTACATTTCTACTGGGAATCATCTGGCAGTAGAAGCACACATTCGGTGACTGGGCGAATGAATGTTGAATGTTTGTCCTCCTGAAATACACGGACCTCCACACTACGAATTAAGCCATCGTCTCCAGGGAATGTTTTTGCAACAATGCCAACTGGCCACGAATTTCGTCGCGCTTGTTTGTCTCTCAGCAAAACAACATCCCCGCACACTAAATTTCTCTGCTTTGTCTTCCATTTTCTTCTTTCTTGAAGAGTTTGGAGATATTGGGATCTCCATCGCGACCAAAAGGTGTCGGCGAGAATTTGTACCCTCTTCCATTGTTGTCGAAACATATCCTTGGTGCCGAAATCGTTCGAAGTCACAATTGTATCCGGCTTTTGAGTCAGGATCAATGACGGGCTCAGGGGAAATGGGTCCTCTGGGTCAGTTGACAGTGGGACGAGAGGTCTTGAATTCACTATAGCACTGACTTCAGCAAGGAATGTAGTAAGCACTTCATGAGTAAGTCCGTTTCCTGGAACATCCGCAAGAAGTGAGTTTAAGATGCGTCTTGTTATACCTATCATACGTTCCCATGCCCCTCCCATATGAGAAGCATGGGGCGGATTGAAGATCCAGGTACAACTGTTCTTGCACAAGAAGGCTCCCACTTTGCTTTCCTTGGTATTTATAGTGTCAAAACCAAGTTCTGCAGTTGCACCAATGAAATTTGTCCCTTGATCCGATCTGAATAGTTTCACAGGTCCCCTAATCGCAATAAACCGCTTGAGAGCATTGATGAAACAGGACGAGCTCAGTTCTTCAACGACCTCTATGTGAATAGCTCGGGTGGTGAGGCATGTAAATAACACAGCCCATCTCTTGCTGTTTGCTTGACCTCCTCGCGTTCGACGGGTAACAACGTCCCAAGGACCGAAACAGTCAACACCCACATTGGTGAACGGGGGGGCTGGTTCTAGGCGATCTGCTGGAAGGTCAGCCATCTTTTGAAACTGAAGATTACCTCTTTGTTTACGACACTTAACACACTTGTGCAACACTGAAGATATTAGACGTTTACCTCCTGTGATCCAGAACCCAGCTGATCTGATAGCACCTGCTGTAATGTGTCTTCCTTGGTGTTGAGAATGTTCATGATAATGCCGAACTATAAGCGTTGCAATGTGACTTTGTCCAGGAATTAGGATTGGATGTTTTTCCAGTTGATTAACACTAGCATGTTTCAGTCGTCCTCCAACCCTGACAATACCTTGGCTATCCATGTATGGGTTCAGCGACGATATTGAACTACCACCATTTCCAAGACATTCCATCTCATCATGATAGGCTTCCTTCTGAACTTCTTTGATCACAAGTTTTTCAGCAAAATCAATTGCTTCCACAGTTTTAAGTTTGAAACACACATTATTACCACTTTTACGGTAATTGTTCGCAACATGTTTAAGCCTAGCAATGGCCTCTACAAGTCTCATCCAGTTCGAGAACCTCATAAATCGATGTGATCCTAATGAAGCGGAATATAGCTCTTTAGCGTTGGTTTTCAATACAACGACTTCTGGTCGCACTTCCTTATCGTCGTCAGGCTCAAGCATTCCAAATGACGCCATACTAGCGACTTCTCCCTTCAGCAAACATAATGGACCATTTACCCATGCACTTCCACATAATTCTGAAGCTAGAATGGATCTTGTACCTTGATCCGCGGGATTGTTCTTAGTATGCACATACGACCATTGATCTGGCTCGGTAGAACTTCTGATTCTCTGTACACGGTTTGACACATAGGTATAGAACCTTCTCGATTGATTGTAGATATATCCTAGAACGACCTTGCTGTCTGTATAGAATTTGAATTCCCGTATAGGCAAACCAAGATGTTGAGAGATCGACTCAGCAACTTCAACAGCAAGTACAGCTGCACATAGTTCTAGTCTGGGTATTGTGTGGCCCTTCATGGGAGCAACTTTGGCCTTACCGAGTACAAACCCTATATTTGGAACGCCATCTTCTGTCGTCTTGAGATAGCCCACTGCTGCAATCGCCATCTCTGAGGCATCAGAGAAGATGTGTATGGACTTCTGCTTACACCCACGAAAGCCTCTGGGAACGTAGACACATGGAATTTTCAGCTCATATAAGTTACTTAGGGAATTTCTCCATTGTTCCCAATGACATCGGTGTTCCTCTGGTAAGGGTGCATCCCAGTCAACGGTCCCATGTACCAATTGTCGCAATAGTAATTTACCCTCGATGACCACTGGAGCCAAGAATCCCAGAGGATCGAATATGCTGTTAACAGTTGATAGCAACCCACGGCGAGTATATGGTTGTGGGTCCATTGAAACGCGGAACAGGAATGAATCTGAATCAAGATCCCATGCGACTCCAAGACTACGTTGAGTTGGAAGAGAGTCTGTACCCAAATCGAGATCTTTAATGTCTTTCACTAAATCTTCAGAAGGGAAAGCGAGCATAACTTCCTCTCGGTTAGAAGCGATCTTGTGAAGTCGCAGATTTCCTTCAGACTTCAATACTTCCTGGGTTCTTCTGATTAAGTCTACGGCCTCGTCAACAGTTGGAAGTGAAGTCAACCCGTCATCAACATAGAAATCACGAAAGACAAACTCGGTTACATCAGCACCTAGTGTGCTCTCATAAGCAGTTCTCCTTAGGCCATAGGTAGCGACCGCCGGAGACGCGGTGTTCCCAAATACATGCACGCACATTCGGAAATCCACAAGGGGTTTGTCCAGGTCATTTTCAGAGTGCCAGAGAAATCTCAAATAGTTTCTATGCTCCTTACTCACTCGAAAGCAGTAAAACATTTGTTGAATGTCGGCGATAACTGCCACGGACTCACGTCGAAAACGAAGTAATACACCAAGCAGACTGTTGGTGAAATCTGGTCCAGACAACAATACGTCATTGAGTGCCAATCCTCGGTGCTTGGCAGCAGAATCAAAAACCACTCTGACCTGATCTGGTTTTTTAGGATGATATACTGGGAAGATAGGAAGATACCAACACTCTTCCCCACTTGCTAATGCTGGAGCCTCTTCAGCATGACCATTCTTAATAAGCTTTTCCATGAAATCAAGAAAATGTTTTTTCTTAACAGAGTTCTTATTTAGACTTTTATCAAGAGTATGGGCTCTTCGTAGAACCTCAAAGTAATTGTTTGTAAGCCTCGGTCTCGATTGTCGGAATGGAAGCAGACACGTCCAATTGCCGTCTTCATCTTTGTCAAAGCTGGAAGCCATAACGTTCAAGAATTCTCTGTCCTCTATGGACAGTCCAGGTGTCTCATCCTCTTTTGTCTTAATAAACAAACTACACTTGTTCAGATCTTGAAACTGGTCACAATTTTGCACATCCAGAAGTTTCAGTGTATTTGCACATGGTTCAAAAAGCGTAGCTCGCCCATTCGTAAGAATACTTGTCTTGTTGATATTAAACTGTTCAGGGCAATGTACTTTTCCCAAACAACTTTCACCGATAATGGTCCATCCTAATGGAAGCTTTTGGGCATATGGTGTGTTGTCAGGCCCAATACGCTGGTCCATCACATGATGCGCCTTGGTAACATCACGTCCGATCAACATCATTATGTGAGCGTCACTATTTAGCGGAGGAATGTAACATGCAATGTCTTGTAAATGAGGAAAGCACTGAGCTACCTCTGGCGTAGGAATCTCCTCCCGATTGTTTGGAATGTAACATTCAGTGATTTTGGGTAGCTTTATTTGGGTAGCCTTATCGAACGATTCAAAGACTAGACCATTTAATTGTCTACCAGATGTGCGGATCTTTCCAGAACATGATGTAAGTATGTACTCGGCTTCATTTCCTTTAACTCCCAACATATCAAATAAACTAGTATTTGCCATTGATCTGTTGCTTTGATCGTCGATGATAGCATACAGCTGTACACGCCTTTCAGGATTAGTCTCTGAATATACAGTACCTAGAGTGATTTTCGCACAAGATTTCCCTGGAAACCTTTCCCCACATATTTGGGTACATGTAGACGACACAAACTTTGACTCCCCGCCATTGTTTGTTACGGGTGATGAAACACTATGACCAGTGGAACGAGAATTAATATGAAGCGCCGTAGGGTGACTTTCACTTTGACATTCAATGCATTTCACAGTTTGTGGACAATCCCGTTTAATATGTGAAGTTGATTCACAGCATTTGAAGCATATTTTCTCTTCACGAAGAAACTTGAATCTTTCTTGCAAAGGTTTAGATTTAAATGCGCGACAATCATTAAGTGAATGTCCTGAATGGTGCAAAGGGCACTGCAAAGTGGAACTGTTGGCGTCAGAACTGATATTGTTGGTCTCAGTTTTTTTAACAGCTATAGTTCTCTCCCTTTGCTTAAAAGGGGGGCGATCAGTGTTCGTATGTGGCAAATCATACACAAAGCTCGGATTGTTTCTAATTTTGCTCTGCTCGCGCAGAAATTCCACGAATACACCAAATGGTGGATATGTTACACTATGCAGTTTCATATATCTAGCAGCAGTTGTGGTCCACTTTTCTTGCAAATTATGGGGAAGTTTATTCACAAGCGGAGTTACTCCGGTGGATGAGTCATAATGACCAAACAAATACTGTAGATCTTTGTCCGCTTTCACCGACTCAATTTCAGAAACCAAATCTGTCAGTTCGTATAAACGTTTATTTTCTTTCAATGTCAATTTTTGAAATGTTTCAATCCTTCTCTTTAAAGAAGCTTCTAGAATCTCTGGACATCCGTATCTTTCGTCTAATCTTTCCCAAACCCGTTGCAGGCCAACTTCTGGAGTAGTCACATGTGCAGCTTTAATGCACACAACATGTTTTTGGGATTCTGGTCCTGACCATTTCTGCAGAAGATCTAACTCTTCTAGAGGACTTACTTCAAGCTCATGCATTATAGTTTTGAATGATACTTTCCACATTCGATAAGTCTCAGGTTTATCGTTAAAACTTGATATACGGGATAACAACAAGTCCTTTTTCAGTAAGAATCGCGTTAAGTCCGTAACCACTGCACCATTCTGTCGTTCCTCGACAACTTGCTTCTGAATGCTTGCACCACGAACCGAACTAGAGGAATCCACAGTGGGGCGAACACGATTTTGGGAACACACACCCTCTCCATGATCAAAGTTCACATTATTTTCCACCGAGGTATCATGAACCGCAGATGGTTGCACATTTGAGTTAGCACTATTCACATATTCACGTGTACGAGCATGCGGATCTAGAATCCCAGACAAGTGGCTGTCAAGGATAAGAGAATTTGATCTCTCCGAATCGCACTCCGATGCTTCAAGTAGAACATCAACTTCTGCTTCAACGACTGCAGCTTCACATTTTTGCGACAATAATTTGAGATCAATATCGATATCAGCTTTTAGTCTTTGAGCTTTTGCAAGTTCCATATTGTTTATTTCGTCCAATAAAGTTTGTTTTTTCTTAAGTTCAGCTTCAATTTCAGCATATTTAAGCCTTACTTTAGCGGCTTCTGCCTTTGCTTTTGTCTGTGTTAATACTGAAGTAGCACTGCTTCGGTTCGACGACGTTCTTGATCTTGACGAATGACCGGACTGACCGGACTTGACTGATGAAGCCATCCTGTTGACCACTGTAGTCTTTTTACTGTACTGCCTCAACAAACGAAATGTCTAGCAGCGAGTATAACCAACAAACGACTGACTGTGAGTGTGGTAAAAAGCTGTAATTAAACAAAAAGGCACATTAAGCAACGAGTCACATTACACAACAAATCACATTAATTAAACAACAAAGTATGTAAAATACAACTACATGTGAATAATTATACTTTGTCTTGTACAAACTCGTACAAAACCTCCAAGAGGCATAAGGGAGATAACTCGTACAACCCTGTCAAAAAGGTAAGTAAGGGAGACAACTCGTACAACTCGGTCAAATGCAAGCAAGGGAGACAATTTCCTGCAGACGATATTTCTAAGCAAATTAGAACAAAATGCGCATCAAGAACTTCAGTAAACAATGCAAAAGAGTTACTAAAGTCAATAAAAACTTATACATACACTGTGATGGCTAACTAATGACGAAAATATCAGCAAGCGTGCAAACGCTCGAGGAAAACATCTTGTTTCCCGCAAAATACCACTTGATTCATCGGTTACAAAAAATCTAGTTCCAAAACTTAACCGAACAGAAACTGGTTCCAGAACAATAATTGTCTAAGAGTTTTTCTTTGAGGGAGTCTTAAGTTTTACAGGTTTACGGCCAATATTTTCATAAAATGGTTTCATTACCTGTTTTCTCTAAACAAATCGCGATATTCACTGAAGCACGCCCTTCGTCACAAGAACGCAAAAGGCTACAATGAATTGACATCAAATGTTATATATTACACGACATACATACATACATATTGTTGACTGATGTTTTCTGCTTAAAATATGCATTAATACCACTACCCCTACCTAATTAACACTCTACATACCACTACAAAATTGGGTTGGGCCGGGTAGTCGTTTATGTGGTTACCATAGTAACCGTAGTTTGTGTTCGATTGGATAAAATTATTTCATGTTTTGCAGGGGCGTAGCTTGGCATATTTTCAGTGTACGCACATGATAAATGCAGAATTGCTAGGGGGTGCGGGGGCATGCTCCCCCGGGGATTTTTTTTATTTCTACGAAGCTGTACGTGCATTCTGGAGTAGTTTCAGACCATACTTTAGCGTAATATATGGCATGATAAACTCAGATTCTTTTTTTAAAATTAAAACATGCTTTCGTTTTATACTCTAGTAGGCCTAGTTTAGGATTATGCTTGGATGTATCATATTGATTAAAGCAAGAGAAGCGAGCTCGAAAATAATACAATGTAAATAATTTTCCTTCTAAGAAAAATTACTTTGACTACGTTCGCATCCGACGCACCCCCTAGATATGACAACAGTTATTAATTGTTAAGGTTATTTGGCGAGCGAAGCGAGCCAGAAAAAAAATGACAATGTAAAAAGTGAATATATATTTCAGCCCCGACAAAGGCTACTTTGGCGTTCGCACCCAACACACCCCCTAGTTACGGCCATGAGAAACCGTGATACTGCTTGGCATTGAATAGGACGCTAGTGGACACTAATGGATTACGGTATTTTCCGGCACCTGACAACTTAATATTGTCCCCGTGGTATTGGTTCGCAACCCCAACATGTCCCCGGCCCTGCGGAGGAAGCTGGAAGGTAAAACGCGACCGTATCCATCGACAACTAGTATACCCGGGGATAAGTTCGTGGATGCAACCGACTTCTATAAAAATTAAACATGAACATTTCGTCTTTTTACGTTAGATACGAACAATTTTGCGACATATGTGTACATTAAGTTCATTGGTATATTTGCATTGACTGACTGGAGCCGTCCGTACCTTGTCGTGCCATTTCGATAGTCCAGGACATACGTCAAACCCCGGTATATCAACGAGCATGACGACAGAGGTACGATTGTCACCAGACCTCATTGAATACACGGGCACATACTGTGTTGATCCGAGATTATCCCTGTCTCTCTTCCGAGTTATTCCGTATTCTCTGAAAGTGCATATCTGGGACATTCCTTAGTCAACCCGATGTGAGCCTTGTAGATTGTGTGTTGTTATCTTTTTTGCGGCACAAGCTCGATCGTGTTGCCTTGTCACCACCGCATGGATGGTCGCAAAAGTGAAGGAGATGAAAGGGTTTAGTGGATGGGACATTTAGAGCTATCCATTCTTCTAACGAAGGATATGACTCAGTGCTCACAAGAGTATGGTAAAAACGCAATATACCTGAGGGACTTAGCACACACAAACATTAATACGTTAAGACTAAATACAATGTCATGTAGTGAGGAACTAGACGCATGTGAGGAACTAGACACATGTACGTATGTACGTGGGTATATCCAAAAGTAATGTCACTGATGCTATAAAATCGTATATAATGTCAGTAAAACCACGAACTTTTTCACACTGTAACTTCAGTCTAATTTGAATATGATGGCCAAATTTCGCAACAATGCACATAATAGTTCTGGAGATATGAACATTTTCATGAGACATACTTACGAACATCGCCGCAAGCCCGACGTCAACGACGTCACAATGACGTTACTTGCTGACACCTACTCATCCAGTAGAAATTCATCCCTCGTGATTTCTAACGACTCATGTACCATACAGTCATTTCCAAGACCTTCAAAAATGATTAACCCACCCGACACTTACTCTCTGTGAAATTAAATTATTTTTGTGTCTTCTAGATAGTCCCACAGCAAAATATTTAACTCACCACATAATGATTTCAGTTTTGAACGTCGAATTGAATTGACGGCGTTAAAAATTCTATTGGTGTTCTTTTCGGATCTACTTAAAACCGTTCATATGACTCCCTATCGATAATGATTTGGTGATGTATGCCCCCTTAACAGATTAAACCACATACACATGAGTCTATGTTGCCGCCTTGTTTAAATAACGTTTCAGTAGGTGACTTTCAAAACTTTTAGGAAAAGTGCATTACTACGCGCAGCGTCTTTTTGTCACAAATCTGCCGTGTTTTCGCTAATTAATCAATGCGTTGAAGATATATTACGAGTTTCAAAGTTGAGTGACGTTATTGAATTTTTAGCAGCAGACACAAAACATTTGTTTCATCAAGTCACGAAAGTATTGTCTGCTTTCGATAATTATTTTTTATAAAAACGCATAAAAGAAAATTGTTATGATAATGAAAAAAAATCGTAATTTTCGTGTGCGGCGATATGACGTCATAGGTATATTTTAAATGTTCATATAATTCAGTTATGATAATCGAATAATGCAGCATGTTTTATATAAATCAGAATTGAATTGCTGAACATTTTGATATCCTATTTATGCATATCGGCCTATAAAAAATTAAACCACGGGAGGAGTGACATTACTTTTGGATATACCCTCGTATATGTCCATGATTTATCTCATGAAAGTAATTCCTACTCGATTCTATACAGCAATAAATGCATTGTGCGAGCGAAGCGAGCAAGAAAAAAATGCCTTATTTACTGAAGATGCTTTTAATAGTTTTCTATATAAATTACATTTTATCATAAAATTATGGAAAATATGCCTCACCCGGGTTAGGCATTGAATTTTATTGCATTTTTATATCACTTAAATTTTGTCAGTTTTTCAAACAGCGTACGCACGTGCGTATTTGCGTATAGCCAGCTACGTCCCTGTTTTGTCAAATAATTAAGTTGGTGACTAAGTCTTATGAAACGAATTTTACTACAATCGCATGTTCCAATCAAGCGCTATGGCGATCGTCCGGGAATTAAATGAACAACCCTCGTATACCTGCACTGCACCATAATTATTCAAGAAAAATTTCTGATTGTGCAACATGGAAATATGGTGATTATTAATAGTCATTGTAATTATCAGCAAGGCTTAGTTTGTCTTTTACATTTTTGTTAGTTCTTTGACAGGTGCTTTTTTGGTGGATTCCTTGAAATGAAGTTATTCTTCATAAATAATTCATGTTCAGTATTTATAAATACATGAAGTTGAAAATAGAAAATGTTTAAATTTTCATTAATCAATTATTATGATACTGATTATTATACTGCCTGATTAGTTATAGATGTTCACGCAAGTTGGTGCGGGGTTTGTTCTGGGATGACCAGCAATTTTAAAAAGATTCGTAATGATCTTAACGATGAGCTACTCTTCTTTCGGGGTGTAAGTAAACTCAATGGGATGTTCTATTGGATGCTCATGTTTGATTGTTTTGTGTTTCTTGTCACAATTTGTATGAAGAAGTTGTTTGATCGTGGTTTTATTCTCGTTTCCTCTACTTCCATAAAGATAAGCTGCCAAATTGTAATTTGATGAAATTGTGAAATGAAATTATTTGTTTAAATTATTCCATAATTTTTTTGTTTGATCATTTTTTATTTACCACCCTGAAGAAGCCATATAATGCTAAACATTGTAGGTAATTAATAACAGTATTGAAGTTAAACTCATATTTGGTAGTTTATTTTCATTATTTTTTTATTAGATAATTCTATCATACTGTAAGGGCCCGTGGTCTCTAAAAACGGCCATTTTTTCAATTTCTGTAAACTACACTATTGACCCTTGAAAACTGGTATTTTCACCTATTTGGTTGATCTGGATGGATATTAGGTTCGATTGAGATCAAAACTTATCAGCGAGTTGTTCGTATTTTTTTATGCGCTTTTTAGGAGACTCACTGCCAGATTTAACTATAACAAGACTGAGAAAATTGTTAACTCACAAGTCAAAAGACAATTAAGTTTCAGTTTGCCTGCTTGTCTTTTAAAAGTATTTTTTATGTTATTTCAGGTTGCATCTTCTTTGTTTGCCGAATGTTATTATTGAAGCATTTTTGACTGTTTTTTTGTGTGGTTATCATCATATATATATACAATGCATGGTTAAAATTATATATTAACAATGCACTCAGCTATGAATGATCTGCATGCTTAGATGTGTATTGTATTATATGCATACATATATAATTCACATGTGAATAATGTTTGTAAAATTTCATTAATCAGGGTTGTCATTAAGAGGTGGCTCACTGTAGGCCAAAACGCCTGTCTCAGGTGCAACCTTGGTTGCCTCATTTAACTTCAATAACTACAGTCCTTTCAAAATTAAATGAGAACAGTTTGTTAACATTGAGTCGTCTGTCAGGTAAATTATGTTTATCTAGGTTAAACTGTGCATCCCTGAGTGAACAGTAGTCCCCGGTATTCTTTTGAATGGGATAGTTCTCTAATTAGTATTACTTATTGAATCGACTATATTTTGACCACCATGAAATTAAAACAAAACATTTGACAAAAATAGAACGAAAAAGCGACACTCAACTTAAGCCTTAGCAAATTCTTAATGAAAACCCTGTTAATTTAATTAGTCTGTTGTTTTATCTGAGTCACCGGTCTCACAATGTAATGTTACAGTTGCCTGTTTCACAATCTTATCACCGTGACACAACCATTGTTCTGTGCCAACCATTGTCATTTTTCACGATTATTTTATGAACTTTCAGGCATGCTGATAAATAATGTGGTTATTAAATTTAGTAGTTAAGTTTAACTAGACGACTTTAATTGAAATATTGTAACATAAATGTTCATTTTGTATATGAATTGAAACTTTCTTTCAGTTGTTGATGCTTATTGTACATGGAGTGGACCAACTATTGCTATGAATAATTTGTTCAAGAGATTAAAAATGGAATCGGGGGATCCTTTGATGAAATTTATCACTGTAAGGCTATCATCTGCTGTGACTGTTTTAAAGTGACATCCCCAGCTTTGCTGAAGTCATTGCTTTGATTTCAAAATTGGCACCTAAACTTTGGACGATAAGGCAGAAATTAAACTTTTTCATAGGTTGATGCTTAGAGAGATGCACAGCTTGAAGCCATTGCATTGATATGATTGGCTGTTGAGCTTCCAAGCTTGAGAAGGAGGCAATTTGTCGATTTGATTGATTTGATTTGGCTGTGAAAAGCTTGAGAAGGAAGAGTTTTGTGCTTTGCACTTTTTGATTGGCTTTTAAAGTTTCAGCAGGAGGAGTATTATACTTTGCAATGATTTGATTGGCTGTTAATGTTTCAATAGGAGGAGTCTTGTACAAATTCCATCAATTTGATCAATTGCAAAAGTGGTATTCAATCTATACATTAAGTATGATAAACTTATGAAACTTTTTCAGTGATTGATGCCTATGTAAGTTGGTGTGGACCGGGTATAGCTATGAACAGTCTGTTCAGGAGATTAAAAAATGAACTTGGTGATCCGTTGTTGAGATTTATCACTGTAAGCAAATATATAGTTATACATACAATATAACTGCTATTAAATTTAGATAAATTATGGTATTGAGTTGATTGATTGTAAATTCTAGAGTAGGAGGAGTTTTGTACATTATATTGATTTGATTGGTTGTTAAAGCTAGAGTAGGAGGAGTTTTGTACATTATATTGATTTGATTGGTTGTTAAAGATAGAGTAGGGGGAGTTTTGTACATTATATTGATTTGATTGGTTGTTAAAGCTAGAGTAGGAGGGGTCTTGTACATTGTATTAATTTCGTTGTTTGTTAAAGCTAGAGTAGGGGGTATTGTGATTGCTAAGCTATTTTCTGATTGTCTAATTGTTTTAGAAATATTTCTCTCTATCAGAAAGGTTTGCAAAAAAGGATGGGATGGCTCTCTAGGACTTTATTTGCCCTGCTAGCCTTGTATTACTTATTTTTGATTGACTACTATAAGATAGTCTAATATTTTGTATGTTTGTTTGACAGAGTATTCTGTTGGAAGAAAAATATGATTATTAAATGTCTGAATTTTCATCTTTCAGGTAATTTGTGGTAGAATAACTTGGCACATAGCATCTATACAGAAACAACTAATTTCCTTCCTTTTCAGATGTCATTGTTTCATTTTAAATGAATTTGTATTATAATAATGATAATACTACACCAGAATTCGTGCATTCCAGAGGCCCTGCTTAGGCATCATTGATTTTAAAATACTATATACATATGTCCAAATAAGAAAAAATGCTGTTCGACTTTTTATGTGATCCGCCTACTTTGTAATTAAACCCCACCTACTTGTATTCCAGTGGTTGATCAATATTCAACATGGTGTGGCCCATGCCTATCAATTATAGGTGTGTTTAGAAAAATAAAAAATGAACTTGGTGACCCTCTTTTGAAGTTCATAACTGTAAGTCAATGAGTGGAATGGGAAATAATAAAAAGTTAACCAGACTTTTTGTGTCATAATAATAATTGGTGCTTAATAACTATTGATGCTTAATAGCTATTGATGTTTAATAACTATGTAATATGTAATTAAATTATTATAGTTTGTGTAACTCTGAAAAAAGAATTTAGTGTGGTTTGAAATAAAAACTGTATATAGTAGTCTGTGGTGTCAGGTCGTCCGTTGTCTATATGTTTCTTAAACTTGCAAGCTGTGATTTTTGGCTGTTAGAAAAGTACAGTCGCAGCACTTGCCAAATTAAAGTTCACAAAGCGAAAAAAACACAAAACAATTTGATGAATTTCTTCAGTTAGAAGAACATAACAATTGTAAAATAAGTACAATTAGACTATGTTTACTGTCATTTAGTAGGATAATCAATTTCTATTAAAATTGTCATGCACTTGACTCATTTACACAGTCCATTCTCGGTTGCTAAGCAATTCTAGAACACCACTAAAAATTGATGGTTAGTCCATTTAGCAATGTTGTCCTGGTAACACATATACCATGAAATTTTTAAATTAATGTTGACTTTTACCACGGTAAATTCTATCATATGATACCAAATTATAGTATAATATATTTCTATTTATCGTGTCATGTATTTTCGAAGTGAAAAAATCTGTCCAATTTTTCACGCATTTTTCACTTTGTGAACTTTAATTTGGCACCTGAGTGTAGAAGGTGCGGATGCAGGATGGTCATTTAAATATGAAATATTTTAAAACCACTGCAAATGATTGAGAAATCGTTAAGAAAATTAATTTTTACTGAAACATGCTTGAAATCTCATTTTTTATTACAGTTGTATGTCATATATTTTATGTGTTACAATTTTAACTGATAGGTATATCTCAATATCACTAATGAGTTGAAGCACTTTCTGCATCATGGATTCTGTAGACTTTTCTCCAGAACTTAAAAGCTACTTGCAATGTCGCTCTAAATCATTAAAATTGTATAAATTTGTATTTATACTGAAACTTGGAAACATTTGCGAAAAGTTTTTTAAGTAATATTTTTATCATCATCTGTGCTTCAGGACCTTCAATAAAAGTTAATGGAGTGGTTTGAAAATGTTAAAAGTTAATGAATTGCTTTTTTTGATGTGCCTTTATTGTTGCTTATGTTTCTAATTTACAGCTGAAGACTACAAAATAACCTACAAAATGTTGTCCCATTGAAATTAAATGATTTAACAGTATTTTATGAACTAGCTAATTGTTTCAGTTATTGACGTGTACCAGGAGTGGTGTCGACCGGTAACAGCAATGTTAGGAACTTTCAAAAGGATTAATAATGAATTAGGGGACAAGCTCCTAAAATTTGTGATCGTAAGTGGTGCACCGAAGCACAAGAATTCAATTGCCGATTTTGCACATGCAGCCTCAAACATTATCGTTATTTAATCTGTCAACTAACACTTGTTTTTGTTTGGTTTCATCTAATATCTAATTAAAGTATAAAGGGTCTAGAATCATAAAACAGACTGAAACTTGTTTTTGCTCTTCACATATACTTCAAAAAAGATTTTCTTTATTTTATTGATCAACACCTCATTCATGAAGGGTATTTATTGGGCAGCCCAGCCTTTTGTTCAATGAAGGATCTTGTGATTTTTAACACGTTTGTATTTAGCTTTCCTTTTGCTCAAAGATTAAAGTTCTGAGCAGGGATAAAGCTGAATGTTACACCTTTTCTATGCATACAAAATGATGTTGGGGAGTCGTAAAAACTTACATTATAATGACCCAATTTTTTTTTTGGCAGTTTTGATTTTCCACACCCACTTCACAAAAAGACCCACTTA
Source organism: Spisula subtruncata (assembly GCA_963678985.1). Lineage (NCBI taxonomy): Eukaryota > Metazoa > Mollusca > Bivalvia > Venerida > Mactridae > Spisula > Spisula subtruncata. The sequence continues at coordinate 16,769,151 of OY787678.1, forward strand.
ACATTGTTTTAATTCTGTTGAACTTAAGTTTATTTCAGGCCATTAAATTTAGTTTTCAGTATCTCTCTTGCAGCTACTGGCTGACACAGATTTATTTTGCCTAACATCATTCCTTGCACTTTTAGCACTTCTTTGGATCCTTCTTGGCTCGAAGGGATGGGCAGTTGAAATAATCCATTGAGCCAAGTCAACAGTGACACCCTTCTTCAACTTTTAATCTACTGAGAACCTTCTTGGCTTAAAGAGATTGGCATTTATAATCACAGTTAACTGTATCATTGAGACAGAAAAAAAAGATAAAAAAAGAATAAAAAAGATGAAAAAGAATATAAAAGATGTAAAATTTGTAAAATTTATATAATTATATAATGTAAACTTAATTAAATTATTTTGTCAAATTTTATATGAAAAGTCTGCATCAATGATACATAACTTGTGGTTATGAGTATCCTTAGAGTCAAGTTGAACCAAGATCTTGACCTCTCTAAATATCTCCGGTATCCGCAAACCAATGATTATGAACTGTCGTTTCATCTTCTAAGTACTTTATTTCAGTGGTGGATGTTTTTCAAGATTGGGCGGGGTCTAGTACCCCCCTGGTTCCAAATTTGCGTCGTCTAAAAAATGAACTCGGCGACGATTTGTTAAAATTCTTTGTCGTAAGTTGGAACGTAGAAAACTATGTAGAAAGTTCACAAATTTATCCCCTTGTTTAACCAGAATGTAGTACGAAAACATCCAAACTATCGTAGACCAAATTGGTGTTGGGATATTAGTAATTCTCTTCCATTATTCTACCACTTTTCTATCTATTTCATGTACCAAATCAGATATTCAAGTATTTATGCATGCTGAAATATTATGTCTTTTTATCATTATTTATATTATATAGAGACTTAACTTGTCACACGTCTTTTTTATCACAAATAAATAAGTTAATTATATATTTTATTGTGCAATTAAATTCACCTGGTCTTCAAACCTTCTGTTAGCCTAATTTATAACGGTTGATTTATGGAATGTAATTTGATTTTGGCCATTGTTTTCATAAGCAGAAAGCTTAAAATTGAGTATTACACATTGAGTGCTCTTTGCAAGAAATTTGTTACATATTCATTTATTAAGGTTCTGGACCAGGTCAATTTGTTTGAACTACAACAAGGAAGAAACATCTTAACACTATATTTTTTATATTAGAACTCACTGCCTCATAATTTATACTTTTAACCATATCATATTATCAATATCATTCTTCAACCTTTATTATTATCATAATCTTCATGTTTCACATTATGTCTTATTATTATTACATAAATCATATTAGGCCCCCATCAACATTATCATCAAAAAGATACACCATTTTGGGCACTGTGTTTATTATCTTATTATTTTTAAATTCCCTTTTTTCAAACAGCAATTATTTATTTTCTTAATAAACAACCCCTTTAAAATTTAACTTACCAAATTAATGATGACCTTACCTACAAGTATATCATAATGATTATAAATATTTTCAAAAAAATTTATTTGATATTTATATATTTTTATTATATTTTCTTTGATAGAAATTCTATCTTTTCTTTATATATTCTTTTTTACTTTTTAACTCTAAATATTGTTCACTTTGTAACTGAATTCTCCTTTCTATTATGTAGTGTAATCCGCCTCTCGCAAAACATCTTGGACTTAATTAGCTTATTTGCTTCCCTTAACCATTTTTATCACTTTTAAACCTTTCATTACTATAAACCTTTTCTTTTACTTTTATTGAAAAGATTTTAATGGCATACATGTGAAAATATAACGGAATCTGTTTTATCAAAATGTCACTTAAAAAATTATTTTCTTGTTTCAAAATTTAAATACTATAGTTGAACATTTATCTTTATGTAGATCAACCTAACAATGAAATGGATAGTCTTAAACCTAATACATGTACAGACATAATGCAATTTGAAAATAATATTTTGGAACCTTTTCTTTTCCAATTAAATGTTCAATGTATAAGTAGAAAAAATGTTCACTGCTTTGACTATATGGAGAAAGTAGTCTCATTTTTTCCTCTTCCATATTTGTTTTTATTTTCAGCAGTGGAAATTTCCCAAAAAAATATTATGAGAACATTATTACAATTTGTTATAATCTTTACAATTTTTATAACCATTTTGCTTTAGTTCCATTTCCTTATCATATGTTGCCTTTGGCATTTTAATATTCTACAATGTATTAATTTGAATTTGATGAAGGTATTGAATTATCCTCATTTAAGAAAATGATACAGTAATCAAAATAACTTTCTTACATTTATCTTCAAAAGACTATAAGGTATTAATTTCTAGACATGTTGCAATTACATAATTTATATGTAATATACCCAGTAGATACTTAAAGCATACTGTTATTTCATTTGAACCTTCATTTTTAATGGATAATTTCTTTAATAAATGCAACACATCTTATAAGAATAAATGCATCACATTGATCACCGTTAAATATTTTAGTGTTTAAGCAGTTACAATATATGGATTATTTTTTTTAAAATGGCATGATAATTGATTTAATTTTGTTACCCTTTCTTTAGGCAAAAGCAGACAATATTGATGCATTGGAGAAGTATCGAGGTCGATGTGAACCTTGCTTTCTGTTTTATGCTGTAAGTATCAGTTCTTCTGTCTATATATCGATGACTTAGAATTAGAAGGTCGTAACTACCAAATCAATATTTTGAGAAAACACGGAAAAACTGTCTGGCATTTACTCTTTACTTATGGTAAAACAAACTTTTACAACTTCGTTTTGGTCAACATGACAAGTTTTGATTTTTATGAAAATGGGCTCGTAAGAAGCGCCTTGTGATGATTATTCTAAATATGTATGAATCTTAAAAGGTTGTAAGTGGCACTTACGACCTTCTAATTCTAAGCCATTGATATGTATCTGTATAATACATGTATTTCTTTGTTTATACACTGGTAACATTCACCTTATGAGCTCAACCAGATTGAGCTCTATATAAAAAGATAATATAATATCAGACAGGGAAGGCAGCACAGTTGAGCATAGAAAACATTAAGACAACAAAGATGAACAAGAAAATGAACTTCACCACTGAAAGTCCTGGTTTCAAATTGTCCAAAACTCAAGTCCCAGCTGTAAAAAAGCTGAAAGACATAGTTTTATCAATAAACAAACATTAATTGCTGAAGTAAAAATAATCTTTTTCTATAACAATTGCTTGAATTTGTATTATTTGGGTACTTACAGTGCTTTGATATTTGTATTATTTGGGTACTTACTGTGCTTTGATATTTGTATTATTTGAGTACTTACAGTGCTTTGATATCTGTATTATTTGGGTACTTACAATGCTTTGATATTTGTATTATTTGGGTACTTACAGTGCTTTGATATTTGTATTATTTGGGTACTTACAGTGCTTTGATATTTGTATTATTTGGGTACTGACAGTGCTTTGATATTTGTATTATTTGGGTACTTACAGTGCTTTGATATTTGTATTATTTGGGTACTTACAGTGCTTTGATATTTGTATTGTTTGGGTACTTGCAGTGCTTTGATATTTGTATTGTTTGGGTACTGACAGTGCTTTGATATTTGTATTATTTGGGTACTTACAGTGCTTTGATATTTGTATTATTTGGGTACTTACAATGCTTTGATATTTGTATTATTTGGGTACTTACAGTGCTTTGATATTTGTATTATTTGAGTACTGACAGTGCTTTGATTGATATTTGTATTATTTGAGTACTGACAGTGCTTTGATTGATATTTGTATTATTTGAGTACTGACAGTGCTTTGATTGATATTTGTATTATTTGAGTACTGACAGTGCTTTGATTGATATTTGTATTATTTGAGTACTGACAGTGCTTTGATTGATATTTGTATTATTTGAGTACTGACAGTGCTTTGATTGATATTTGTATTATTTGGGTACTTACAGTGCTTTGATATTTGTATTATTTGAGTACTTACATAACTTTGATATTTGTATTATTTGAGTACTTACATCACTTTGATATTTGTATTATTTGGGTACTTACAGTGCTTAGATATTTGTATTATTTGAGTACTTACAATGCTTTGATATGTGTATTATAGGGTGGAGTTATGGTAGCTGTTGTAAGGGGAGCTAATGCACCATTGATTCTACGTACTATCACAGAGCAGCTTGCACAGGAACATAAAGTATTGGACGGTCAAGCTGAGAGAAAGGAGGTAAAAAACATCATAGCTTCTTTATAAGAACAGACCTGCTATTTTTCAGACTTGTTCCTGATTTGAGACTGTTTGCTAATTACCTGGCCATACAATAAAAATTACTACTTTAAAGTTCTGTCAAGTAAATTCTTGCTTTCCTATAAATAATAATCCTTCAAACATTGTCATAATTATTTATAGTAAATTTTCTTGCTCACCTGACTGGAGGAGTGGTCTAGGGTTGTAAACTGATCGCAGTCTGAATGATAGGAAGGTCTGCTTTGGTCTAGACAGGCCAGTGGTAGGACAGACGTTGGCTGGCTATCGGGCGATGGACAGAGTAAAAAGTGGTGTTTAAATAAGCATTGCTACTCATATTTAGCTGGCGGCTGTATGAATTCTAGACATGTTGTTGATGCCAGTTTTGCTGAAATTTGGCAGGCATATTTGAACCTGGATTGCCAGATTAGTCGGCAAGCACGATAAATACTGAGCTATTTTTATGTTGTAGATCAAGGATACTCGTATTGCTGAGTTGGAAGCGCAAGGACAAGAGGAGGAAGAAGAGGAAGTTGAAGGTAGAGATTTATTCATCCGTTCAACCGTTCATACTTTCTTTCTATCCTAGATACTTTACCAAAACTGCTATAGTCACTTATATTGCATCTAGATTAACCCTAGGTCCCACTAAGCATTTTTGCCTCGGTGATGTACTCCCGATTTTTTTTAATGAGCATCGGACGACATCAGAAAAAGGGTTGACATCAGAAAAAGGGTCATCATGGTCTATTGTGGGAAGCTTCGAGGAAGTCATTAGACAATTTGTGAAACCTATGTTCCCGATGCCTACCGATGCTCATTTATTCAAATTGGGAATACACCACCAAGGCAAAAATAGCTCAGTAGGACCTAGGCTTTATGGACATTAACTTTCACCCATCTAATGTTTTGTAATGGGTTGGTTGTTCTTGTTTTGGGAACTGTCCATTCACATTTTTAGGGTAATTAATATGATATCTTTTATCTACTTTTCCCCTAACGTTATCTTAAAGGGTTCCCAATTGTGCCCTAGGCTTTTAAGTAACTTGTAAGACCTGGCATTAGACTTAAAAGTTTATAACATACAAATTTGCCATATATATTTGACTGTTTTTTCCATTTCCACATAAAATTTACTTTTCATGTTATTCTTTTTTAACTGCACCCAGATAAGCTGTTCCCATTTGCTTAATGTAGCATTCGATTATACTTACTAAAATCTTATAATTCTCAATTTTATATGTCTTCAATTTATTCATGAAGTTGTTCTTCAGTTTACTTATTCTTTGAAAAATAACCTTTTATACCAGTATATATAGTTTACTTTCTTTTTCCTATAAGTTGGTCGTAAGACACCTAAGACACCTGGCAAAGGTAAAATACCTGTATATGTATACAGTGGGGTGTATTTTTTGTGCTAATTGGATTTTGATGTTTTGTGTATTTTAACAATTTGTAAATAAATTTTGTCAGAGTTTATGTCATACAACTTGATCAGATATTAAGGGCTACAGTATCTTACTATACTCAATCACTCAGCCTAGTAGTACAATTGTCTCTTTTCATGGCTTTTTTAATCCCATAAAATTGAATATGTTAAGGGCCAGGGTCATTTTGGTTTAAAACCCTACCCAACGTGGGTTTTAGTTTTAAAGGATATTAAAGAGGTTTAAAGGGCTTTAAAAAAAAATGGGATTTTATTCTTTTTCAAATTAATAGAATTCCAAGAACCAGGATCACTCCTACACAAAAAATATGTCAAACTTTTTCACAAATTAATTAAATATTTACAAGGTAGACAACTCTGTAAGAACTGTTTCAATTTTATTCATAATGAGTTATCTGCTCTTTACAGCGCGGAGAATCAATTTTCAGGGGGAAATAATTGACTTTGGTGATGAAATCTACTCCCCTACAGGTTTAACTTTCTCATATAATATTATAATTATGCACATTCCCAGTGTAGTATAGTAATATTAATCCATTTGGTTCCTTTTTTCCCCAAAATATTATTTCAATGAGATTTTTTGTTTAATCTGTTTTGTCCAGTGAACTCTATTAGGAAACTTTGTTGTTATTATTGTCTGCCTTTACCTTGAGGTGACAAGTAAAAAAAGTGTGCGTCCTTCTAAATAGATATCCTTAAGGTAATATAGAACTGTCTGCTTTTTCCTAAACAAAAAATCTTTAGGTTCCAAATAAGTAGCTTTCATATAATGACTTCAGACCATTCATGCTTTGTGTAAACTAACTTCTGATGAAGTATTTTTCTACATCTCGCTCCCACCCCTGATATAAATCTTTATAAGCATGCAGTTTGCTTTCAAATTGAAGAAACCTTGCCAAAATTAGGTCTCCTTGCTACTTGATACCAATACACTTAATTAAATTTATCATAGGCCTTGTTATTTAGCTAAGGTATTCAAAGCAGCAGCATTGCTTATAAATCCGAAGTTATCTGACTTATTTCATTTGAAATGTTCCCTCCCTTATTGTGGATGTCAAATTATTGTTTTCTGGTTTTGCTTTTGTGTATTGTGCATTGTATATAAATCATTTATTGCAGCTTGATTTTGTATTTTGTAATATTTGAAATGCATAACTATGCCTTAACCCAATTAGAATACTGTATAAGTGTATATTTATCAAGTCATTACGAAATAATAAACGCTCGAAATAATAAACGCTTTCGTTTCTTACTGTGAGAAAAACAAAAGCGTTTGAATCATTTTTCCCTACGGAATATATATGGAGAAATAAAAAACTTTTTTTTTTGAAAATTTGCTAAAATTTCACATGGCTTAAACTTACTGCTTATACTGTATTAAATTTTAGTTAGTGTCTGTAACTCTGTATATATATTTATGTATGGTGATGTACTGTTCAGCTTAGTCTAACCTGTATACTTTTGCAATACCAGAGTTCACAACTGCCAGTGTGCCATTCCAGGCTTTCCAAGATGAACTTTCAGTCTTTCTTGACTAGGTTACAGCCTTTGCTAGACCACCAGTGTCTGTCCAATTCATTTTCAGAATCTTTCATTGTTGAAAAATTTACCAGTCCTGCTAGTTTATCGTTAAGATTATTTGGTAAATGAAATAAAAACCAAATCAAACAACTTTACCAGATAAATTTAGCATTTTAAGGACACTATTTGTGAACTCTGAAATGCATGGCGTTGTGAAAAATATTTGTCCTGAATTTATTGTATCGTATTATATGGCGTATATTATTACATAAGATATAATGGCTTGCATGCACTTAACAAACAGCTGTTTTAAAACTGCTTTGATACTAAAATAGGTAAGTCTTTGAAGACAATGATTAGCTAATATCTTGATTGATGATTTGAATGACTTACACATTTTGTCACAAAAAACATTTGATAACAATTTTACCACACAAAAAAATCTGTTACAATTAACTTGATTTAGTTCATAGGTCATCCCTTTGGCCCAACAAGGTTACATCCCTGTATAGTGTATAGTAAGATACAAGATTGTTGCGGCAATGTGACGAGGTGTTGCATGTCAGAACAAGTTTGGCAAATAGCTAACAATTTGTCAATCTGGACCCAAGGGACAGTTATCACGAAACATGTCTAGGGTCTTGATAGAATGGCACAATTATTTGAACTATTCTTTGTGGTTATACAGTGCTATTGTGCGCCCATGATAATGTGATTTTTATGAACATTGACAGGAGTTGCCTACTGTTGAAAAATTTGTTTCTTAAGAAGACATATATACAGTCAATTCTATAAAATAACACTGATAAATCGTGCACAGTTGGTTATACCAAATTTTTCCACCTTATATGTTTTCTTGGGCGCTCGATCTATATCAGGACTATTTTCAGGGTTTTTGTTAATACTGGAATTTGGAATGCAGTCTGTACCGATTAGACATCTTAGACATACTGTAAAATAATTCATTTCTGTGGGGAATTAAATATCGTGTAAAAAATCCCATCGAAAATTTTTTTTGACCCTTGTATTAATTTCCTAAAACGCAATTCCACCAATTAACGTCCCATCTAAATGGTCTTTTTTTACCAATACCACAAAATTTTGTCCCATCAAAAATTAAATGATTTTACAGTAGTTACAAATGTAAGGGCTAGCTACCCTCATCAGGCACCGTCATAATGTTCTGTTAAACATCATACATATTGCTGGAGACACTAAAGTCTACTTTTTTAGGTGCGGTGATGTCTTGTTTCAAAAATACATCATTTTGAAACAAAGACTGTCTTCATTACTCTGCTTAATAAACTTGAAAGATATTGACAGCATCGATGAAGGAAAGACCCAAGTTTGTACACTGTTGCTAAACCATGTTACACAGTAAATGTGAAATCACTCTTGCAAATACTGGCTAGTTAAATTCTCAGTTACTACAAAACCATTCCAGGGAAGACCCAAGTTTTTTCACCATTGCTAAACTATGTTACACAGTAACTGAGAAATTACTCTAGGAATTACTGGCCAGTTACCACTGAACTGTTCTGTGTAATGTCTATAGATACATTTATGCTTTACATTGCAGAACCCGTCAAGGAAGTATCTGTTGTCATTATTAAACCAGATGCTGTTCAATCTGGCAAATCTGATGAGATCTTGGCTGAAGTATGTTTATATCTTTCCTAACAATGTTTAACAAATGTTTGAATTTTAAATCAGTATGATTTAATAACAATAAACTTGTTTGAAAATAAGCTTATAAATAAGTGTCTCTGATCACTTAATTTTAGATTAAAATTGATTTTGAGATCAGTAGGTAAAAGGTCAATGTCACTGTGACCTTTACCGTTTTTTAGTCCTAATTGTTTCTGCTGAAAGCTTTGCCCTAGGATTGTCAAATTTTGCATGGAGGTTGGTCAACAACATTAGATCACCCCTAATTATTTTGAGGTCAAGGTCACTGTGACTAACCATTTCTGACTATTGGGCTGCCATGGGTGGCACATATGTTTTACAAACATCTATTGTTGAATCAACTTTGTATATATGTCAACATGAAAACTAAACATGGACAAATGAGCTTGATATGACTGTGGGCTTGTATTAAAGGGAGAGAATTTCAAGTTGCATATTTTGTATTCAGATGAAGAAACGTGGTATTGAGATCCTTAGACAGGAGGAACGACAACTCACTGATGATGAAGTGAAGAATATATATACTCACCTTCAAGATGAGGTATTGATTGATTGATTGATTGATTTGATTTGATTTGTTGATTTATTGATTTATTATTTGATTTATTGAATAGGTCCAGTGATTTATTGATTTATTGAATTGATTCAGTAATTGATTGGTTGATTGATTGATTGAATTGGTTCAGTAATTAATTGGTTGATTGATTGATTGAATTGGTTCAGTAATTGATTGGTCAGTTGATTGATTGAATTGGCTCTGTAATTGTTTGATTAACCTACAAAGTGATTTGTTGGTAATTGATCAGAACAGATGAAGTGATGTATAGCTTGACCATGTTGATTGAATGTCAAAGGCAAGTGTGGGGAAAATCCCTTTGCATAAATCACAATAGTGAAGGAGGTACTAGAAAAACATATGATTGGCTGAGACAAAAATTAATTGGCTAAGATCATTTGAGATAATAAAACAATCTTATATTGCTTGACTTTCCTTGTATCCGGGTTAGTATAGCAAGTATGTATAATCTTATATGTAACATGTGCAGTATAAGGTTTTACTTTATGGGTGTTTTTTCCAATAAAACAGTGCATATATTGCGTTTTTAGTGTCATATGATATAAAGAATCTATCACGAGTTGTCAATTGATGTATTTATATTCAACTCATTCAGGAAATACTAATAAAACTTCCAAAACTCGTTTAATACAAATTTATATCGATTGACAACTTGTGAAAGATCCTCTATGTAACATTGAAAGCATCAGTTTTTAATGAAGTTTCGACAGATTAAGAATCTTGTGCATGATTTCATTGTGAAAGTTATTTCTATATTGTTTTGCCATAATTGATGGATATAAATTTGGTTGTATAATATTCTTTTTTAATTTTTCAGCCATACTTTGATGAACTTATTACATTTATGACAAGTAGTCCATCCATCGTCCTGGCTATCACAAAGGGCAAGACAGGTCAAAATGTAATTAAGGAGTTCAGGGATCTCATTGGACCAACAGAAGTCGAGGAAGCTAAGGAACAAGCACCAGAAAGGTAGTGTTTTATACATTTTTTATCGCATAACCTACGGTCTGGGAGTGCATTAAAGTGTATAGAGCTATATTCTAACAGTCATTCAATGTCAAAATAATTACTTGCATCGTTTTTAGTATGATACTCGACTACCTTTATTGCAAATTAAAACTTTGGATGGGTTCTTTGTACTTTGATTCAATCGTCCAAAAATAGACGATTCTTATAGTTTCATATGGTGTTCTAGAACACTTTTGTAAAACACTTTTTAAAAAAATATCTTCCGATATAGCTCTATACACTTTAAAGCTGTGCCGGAAATATCGTAATGCACTCGATCCCAGCCCATTCATTAAACATTTAAATTAGCTTGACATTGATTGGTTAGTTGGTTCAGGATGAAGCCAAGCCTCGTGTCATATAGTTTTGTCCACTTGTTTAATAAAACTCGTATGTAATGAGCACTCATGCATTTATTTGTTAGATCCTCTATTTATGGCCATTCAAAAATATACCTTGTTAGATGTTTGCTTCAGTTAATAATACTTACCAGCCTTATGTGACTTTTTCAGGGAATGAAGTTTTATGAAGTTAATATCCTTAATAAGCCAAAGTGGCTGGCCTACAGTGTTTTATTTTTGAGCGAGTCCTGAGAAATTAGCCTCAGATTCATTTTAAAATTTTGGAAATACTTTCCTTATACAACTATAGATGGACTCATTATTTTTAGTGGGACAGCCCAGATAGTTTTCAGTGGGAAAGCACTCATATTTTTCAAAACCGAAATGAAACACTGACCTTTAGCTTATGACACTATGAATAAATATCTAAATAAATAAATACTTGGTAATTTTCATCAAATCATTTTCATGTTACCAGTATGTCTTGATAAAATGGCTATCGCATGGTAACACAAATTGCATCAAATTTCAGTTTGCGTGCCAAGTTTGGACAGGAGAAGTACATGAATGCCGTACACGGTAGTGACAGTACCGATACTGCTGCTAGAGAACTGGCTTTCTTCTTCCCTGACTTTGTTGCACCAAAGGTTGAAGGAGCTGCTAAACTACAGAGAACTCTGGCCCTTATCAGACCCGATGCTTACAAGAAGAGCAAAGGTATGTCTTCTTTAATTGCTTAATTATTTATTCATGTAAAAAATAAATAAATTCTAATTTATAGTATAAGCCTGCTCTGATATTTCATAAGTATGGAATTAGGCTGCAATACTGTAAAATCATTTAATTTCGTTGGGACGAAATTTTGTGGTTTTGGTAAAAAAGACAATTTCCTTGGCACTTGAATTCGTGGATTTTGCATTTCAGGTAGGAAAACAAGGGTCAAAATCAATGTTAGTTGGGATTAAAGTTTGTAGTTGAAGTGAACCACGAAATCCACGAAATTTAATTCCGCACGAAAATTAATGATTTTACAGTAAATTGTAAATATTTAGTTCCATTATCTGGCAATGTGGACACGGATCATCACTTGCAGTAACAGTGGCTCTCTGTATGTCATATTTAAATAAATAAGTTAACGTTTCAAAATTCCAGACATTTTTTATTTCTTACTCTATTTACAATTGTTAAAATCTAAATCTTCAGATGTTTAACTGTTAATAATATGTCAAACTTTCGTTCAGACAAATTTTTTCCTGTCCTGAAAAATTCGAGATTCTGATACTGAGTCATATTTTTCCTGCAGATGAAATTTTGGCAAAGATCAAAGAATCAGGATTCAAAGTGGCCATGCAGAAAGAAATCACTCTCAGTAAGGAACAGGCAGAGGAATTCTACAGTGAACATCGTGGACAAGACTACTTTGATAAACTTACTGACAGAATGTCCAGGTAGGAATATTAATTACTTTGAATTCTAAAGGAGTATTTTAAATTGCTGTTAAATATTATCTATGAATATCAATAACTGTAAATTCTGCTATGAATATTAAATACTGTTTATTCTGTATGAATACAAATTACTGTGAAATCTATGAATATGAATTACTGCAACTTATATGAATATTAATTTAAAACCATCAAAATCATCATTTTTTCGTTTAACAAAGTTCTATATTTTCAATAATTTATGTTGATAAATACGAGCGAATTTAGTCAATTCACATACTTTTCTAATTGTTTCATGCCGCAAACTTAACCACATACATAGAGGCTCACAGGGAAGACTGGGTTTGCCCAACTGTGTTGCCTCTTAAAATAAAGTCGTTATTAATTATTATTATTATTATTATCATTATTATTATTATTATTATTAAATGTAAGTTCAACATTGTTGGATGCTTTGTAAAATTATTGATATGTATATTTTCTAGTGGTCCATTACTTGCGCTTGGTTTAGCGAGAGAGGATGCTATCTCTGGATGGAGAGATATATTAGGACCAACCGATGTAGAAGAAGCCAAGGAACAACACCCACAAAGGTAGAATATGGGATCAAATAAAATATTCTTGGGGTCCCACAAATACACATTTTTTTATTCTCCTAAAAAAAGCAAAATTATTTGATGGACTATTCCATGTATTGACCAAGTTATGGTTATTTGAAATTCATTAGAAAATATCAATTTTCCTGCAAAAAATAAGAGTGAAACAATTCAAATTACTGACTAAGTTGATGGTTGTTTCAACTAAAACCGACATAGAAGGGTTTTTTAGTATGCAATCCATACATAAAAACAGGGAAAAGTCATGAAAAAGTTCTCAAATTCTGTTTGATATAAATTGAAGGGATTTCATGAACTATTTGAAAATTGATGATTTGTGTTATACATTTACAGTTTACGAGCACAGTTCAGTGAGGAAGGGGTAGATATTAACATGTTACACGGCTCTGACTCAGAGGCTACAGCTAAGAAAGAAATTGAATACTTTTTCCCAGTGGAACAAACTGTGGCTGTTATCAAACCTGATGCTATTGGAACCAAAGGTAAACAAGTTATTCATGATTTGTAGATGTTATTATAACAGTGTTATATAATGTTTATCATTTAGTTTCGCTGGGACGTAGTTTTTTGTAAAAAAGAACATTTCGATGGAACGTTAATTGGTGGCTTTTGCATTTCAGGTAATAAATATAGGGGTCAAAATTGTTGTTTGTTTGGAATTGATTTCGTAGTTGATGGTGACCCACGAAATTCAGGAAATTTTATTTTGACCCATGAAAATAATGATTTTAGAGTATTCTTAACCAGTCAATTTCCTTGTAAACATTTGATAGTTTTAACAAAGTCTGCATTTCCTTGACCAATTACTATTTGATTGGATTTCAATGAAACTTGAGATGGATACTCAAGATCTGTTGTGCCTGTTGTCAGAAATGTTAAGTCCAATGATTTTTCTGGAGTTATGGCCCTTTCTAGGAGAAAATTTTTTGTGTAAAAAAAAGTTTTTCAAAGTTTAAAGATGTTACTAGATGTAAACTTGTCAACATTGCTTTCAATAATACTTTCAAGTAGTTACATACATTTATTTACGTCTATGTAAAAAGCTTGCTTCGTGTATATGGTGTTGTGAGTATGTTTTAATTTTATAATTCCAGATGAAATTATTGAAAAGATTCATGAAGCTGGATTTAGAATCGCTGCTAGAAAAGAAACCACATTATCAAAGGAGATTGCTGAAGAGTTTTATGCTGATCTGAAAGACAGAGAATATTATAACGAACTAGTTGAACATATGTCCAGGTTTGTACAATTTGACGTGTTTGTGTACCAAGGGCTTGACACTAACTCTGGTCCCCTGGCCCGGGGCCAGTGAAAATCTTGAAGGACCAGTGAAAATCATGAAGGACCGGTAGCTGCTTTCTTTACAAATTTAATGCTCCTTAACTGTAGGACCAGTGACCAAAAATAGTTGGTGTTATGTTCAAAAATTATGTTTTCCACAAATAGTGTGGGACAGGGGAGACATATTTATTGGGTACTGGATGTCTCAATGGATGCTTTGTCTAAATGTCTGGACGGTTGTCACAAAGTTTGTCCACTTTACAGTTTTCAATGAAACTTTTCAGTGAGTAAATGGCCCCTTGTGGTAAACATGCTTTCTTGTGTCAAAAACTCTTCAATTTTAATATTTCCCATGAAACAGAGTTTGAAAGGGGTTTGCAGGAGTCAACTAATAGTCCATAGGTTGACTGTTCCAGAGGAAAGGTTGGGACCGAGAGTTTGTAATTTTTTTTTTTTTTTGCAATTTCAATCTGAACTGAACTTGGCACATAGTTCTACTGTAGAAGTGGACTCTGTATGAAACTAGCAGTTCACCGAAAAGTGTTTAAAATAATAATAATTGCTTGTAAGTTTCACCTGTATACTAAATATAATTACTATTGCAGTGGTCCCACATATTTCATGGTGCTTTCAAGAGAAGGGGCTGTAGATGGATGGAGATCCCTTATTGGACCCACAGATCCTGAAGATGCCAAGAAGATTGACCAAGACACGTAAGTATCTATTAATGTCTCCATACACCTAAAGCCCCGTTTCTATGAAGAGTAAAACCTACACATTTCCGGCTCATATTTATTCGGTGCATAGTATGTTCCATGGAAACCGGGCTTATGCAATTTTTGTGCTATTTTCATATTTGTTTGATCAAAATGGCATGTGTAAGATATATTCAGAGCAGGGCTTGACACTAACATTGGTCCGCTGGTCCAAGGTAATTGAAAATCAGGAAGAAACAGTGAATGTCTTGAAGGACCAATAACTGTTAAATTGCTTACAAATTTAATGCATCTTTTCTTGTCGGACCAGTGACCAAACTAGTTAGTGTCTACCCCTGCGGAGCCTGCATGAAGAGCTAGTACGCACACTAATCACATGTGTGAGATTGCACAGTATGAATACACACAGACTTAGTCGCTCTATATCATTTGTACATTGAATCCGTCTAGTAAAATCATAGTAAATAATTCAATTAATTAGAAATATCAAATTGATAATCAAAAATTGCATGTTTAGCCCTTTACTCCATTGTGATATAATTTGACATATTATATTTGAATAAATTTACATACTACCTTGACTACCAATGTACATCAGCAAATCCTTTTCATTCAGTATGGGTGTCTACTGGATGTCATTAGCCAATAAGGCAGGGATTAAGCTGAATGGCAACACACTAGAACTACCTCTATCGAACGCAATTGTAAATTACGCAACCAGTATGGAAATGGTGTAGACACTCTTTTGAACATTATACTGAGGGGAAAGGGGTAAGGGATCTATGGAGTAAAGGGTTAAATAAACCCCCAGGCTGTTTAACACCCCACTGTATATATAGTATGCATGTAGTTCTACACCTTATTGAACCATTGATTGCTTTATATTGTAGTGACGTACCGTGAGTATATTAGAATGTTTGAGATCTGCATATACAAGTTTTATTATAGGCCTTATAATCTGATGTCTGTCCCTCAGACACAACTTACTATACCCCTGTAAAAAAAGTTTTTTTAAGGGGGGAGGGTAATGCCGAAATCAACTAACAGTCTGTCATGCCGCTGAAGATGAGTCATAGCTCAAATTATTATCATAGCTTAATTTTACAATTTTATTATACATGTATTTTTGTAATACATGTGAGGCAGTCCATTTAAAGGCTCAAAAGAAATTTCTTCACAAAACTTCATGAACATGATCACCATCAAATAAGTTGCTTTTCTGAATCAATAAATACTTGCCCTGGACAAGTGCTTATTTGCTGATTGTGAATTGATGCAAATATCTGTGCTGGCCAATGTGTTGTAAAGTAAAATAATTCATTTGTCAATAATGAGCTATTTCAATGTCATGAACCATTTGGATCATACATATATCTATTCTGGATCAGAGCATGAGTATATTCATACCAAGTTTTTAAGTATGATTCCATAAATATTATGCCATGCCAAAGAATATAGTTCTTCTAAATTGTACTAAATGACCTATAATCTAACCATAACAGAACTTTGTGTTTTACCGAAGCATCTGATTCATCAGTACTGCAGTCATACATTAGTTCCAGTATTATCATTACCTATCATAACATTCTTTAGATCATGTGAAATTCAACATTTATTTGCCTTTGTTTATAAAGGGTAGAAACCTACTAAATATATAATATACCAAGTTCCCCTATGTCACTTGTATAATGTAAGATCATATTCCTATATTGAGTAGAATTCTGCTAAACAATTTAATATGCCTGATTTCTCTGTGTCATTTAACCTATTTACTTATTAATGAACTTCAACTCAACATGAAACCATTGGATTTGTCTTTTTCCTTTTTGCTTTATGTGGATAGAATAATTTCATTTATCAACTCAGTTCTCCCCAAATGGCCTGGTGCATCAAAGTCTATCTCTGAGTCGGTGGGTGTAGTACTCTCCTGTCACTTAATTAGCAGATCTAGTTCTGATCCCTGGTTGGGCACAACATGTTCTTCTAGGACATTAGCGTAACATTGTAGAAGTTTTCAGTTGCTTTTCCAGAAATGTACTGGTTGATAAATATGATGGGAAATTTAACAACTTTTATCTTCTCTCGTCTAAGAATGAGTTTTCAAGACTGAAACAACCATTTATTAGTAAACTGTAGTCGTGGTCTTTAGAAGCTCATTCTTCCACACTGGCCTTCCTAGAGCATGACCCTCCAATGGGCTACCTCCATTCTTGTTTTACTTACCAAACAATGCACCATAGGAGTTTTATTCAAGCCTTTATATTTTAGTGAACCATTGTGAGTATTTTATTTTAGGAGTGGTATTAAGTGAGATATAGTCTCGGCTCAAAGTGTGTTCCCTGAACCCTAAAATTCCCCTTAAAGTGGCTATAAATAGAATGCATGTGTTGAATGCGAGTGATATTTTTAAGGTGTCTCTAATTGTCTAAAACCGGCTTTCTTCAAGTTATGTTGCCAGTTGTTAATATTTTTGCCTTCAATATAGAGAGGGCTGAGTTACCCTTACAAGTGCTTCACCAATGTGATACCACAATATGCAGCTATTGTATAATGCTTCTTTGAGACTTATTTGGAAATCTGTTACATGTATTTGAATTGTCACAATTTGTAACTACCAATTCAAAGTGCTCTGACAATTCTCAATGTATATTGAAAAACATACCTTAAGGGTCAATCATTTATAAAACATGTTTTCATTGGTCAATGTCTAGAAATATCTGTTTTGTAAGTCAATCATTTGTAAAACATGTTTTCATTAGTCAATGCTTTGTAAGACTCAGTGTCATTGGTCAATTATTTGTAAAACATGTTTTATAGGTCAATCATTTGTAAAACTTGTTCTCATTGGTCAACCATTTTGCATACATCTTGGGAAGAAATTTAGTCCCATGCCTTGAAGAATCATGTAAAAAACTTGTCAGCCAGATTTAGACTTGAATTTATATATTTTAGTGAAACACCGTGAGTACATGACTTTGTGGTACCTACTGTAACAGTATTTAATGTATTCATCTTTTCTTCCTTTCTGTCTTCTTTTGATATACAGGGCCCTTTCTCTCATATTATTTACTTTGTCTGACAGGGCACATACAAGGTGGATTGATATATCTTGTCATGCAAGAAATCTGGGTGGCATACCCTAAGCTCTTTCCAAATAGTCTACTTGGTGCCCTGAGTAAAGAGCACAAACACATGCAAGATTACCTCTGGTTATGAACCTATTCAGTTGTGTTGAAATTACTGAAAACTGAATATGAAATTAAATTTCAATTTCCCTGCATCTACCACTGGATTGGTGTGTAGAGCATTAAAAACCACTCAGCCACCATGCCACCATGTAGTGCTGGAAACATCTTTGACTACTTGTATATTTTTTGAGACATTTTCTACAAATAAGTTGTTTGATCTGAGTATTTATCATTTGACCTCCAAACTGTGATATTATGTTTTTAACACTTTGTAATGCATATAAGCACTGGTTGGACAATGAATTATATTATTTGAGTTTGCGTATGGGAATTATTATCATGTTTAGAAATGTATTGGATGGTCAAAGGCCATAAATTTCAGCTTCTTAATGATTTGCCAATTATTGATTCTTGCTGGACTTCCTTAAAATAAATAAAAATGTGTTAACAATGCTTGCAAAAATTATTAGATTAATCCTGAACAAACATGGTCTTCTTTGATTTAATTTTCATCATTATTTTTTCTGATATGACACAGAAGCTGCTTTCGTGCTCAAAAGTTTGAACAAAAATTCTAATTTGGGAAGAAAATTTTGCCCCAGTCTCAAACAAGAAAAAACAGCAAATTATGACATGTCATTTTGTTTACATCAGACATTGTACTCATTTATGCATTCTCTCACTATTGAGGAAGTTTTCTTTATTTTGTTACATATACAGTAGAACTTTGATGCCACAAACTGCATTTGAGCCTTTAAAAGTACCTGCCAACTACCTTTCTGAGTATTCTACAGTATATTATAGTCAGCATAATAGTACAAGAGGGGCCTATTGTGTTTTGAGCAGTTTTGAGCCACATATGTTTGAGGCATGGAAGTTCTACAGTGTTTTATTTTTCAACATATTTATGTGTTATGTCTTAGTTGGTTTTGGCGCAAAACTGTTTCTACTGCTTTCATATCAAAGCTACAGCACTTTTGCACCAAATCCTAGTCTTGTATAATAAGGCTTTCTATGAACTAGTATTTTTGTTTGCTATAACCCTACTGTTCATTCAAAGTTAAATGATGACTGTAATCAACATAAGCTCGACCATCAAGTAAAGTGTGGTTATCAAGGTTGGGTATACTTGAATTTACTGTACCATAATCCTGCTGTTCTTTGAATGGGATAGTTCCCTCATTAGTGTTACTTATTGAATCGACAGTATCTAGCAAACTTTAATTGTATTGGAAAGCCTGTAGTTATCTGGTTATGTTGGCTATTACTATAAGTATAGACTTTTGTGATTTGTGAAATAAGCTGAAGCTTCTCTATCAAGAAAGCATTATATTTTCATCTCTGTAAAATGTTGAGTAAAAACTTTGGGCAAACTGACTTGAATACAGTTAGGTCTCAATACAACGATAACCGACAAGTTCATACATTAACATATAATCATTCATGGGGACATATTTTGAACATGACCTTTTTTCAATTCAATATGCTGAAATAAATATATATATATAATATTATGACATTTTGCTTGCGAACATGGAACCAATTGTTGTATTGAAGCCTGACTGTAATTTTAAACTGGCCTTATAATTTAATTTAAAGAAGTATTTAAGTGTAAGTTTCATTACACTGTGTTACTGTGTATTAACAAATCTGATAGCTTATTAACATGTTAATGCACATTCTCCTTGCAGATTGAGAGGAATGTACGGAACAGACAAATTACGAAACGCCATTCACGGTTCATCCAATCCAGAACATGCGAAATCACAGATAGCCAAGATTTTCGGTGAATTATTCTTCAATAGAGACGGCACGTTACGAGGTAGACCCGATGTTTCAACTGTACCACACTGCTTGTTATTGTATCTAACCCTAATGCAGTATCATTTGATTATAAATACTAGACTAGAACATTTTGTTAACTGTAACAAATCTGATGCTTCACCAAAAGTAAAACAATTTGTTTGGATTAAATGTAATGGAAGTATAAAAAATTTAACACCCAAATTGAATGTTCCTTCCCAAAGGTCAATGTTTTCTCCTTTAATGTCAAAGCTGCAGACAAAAGGTCGAGTCTGTACCTGTTATATCAGGTCAGTACCATTAAATTCAGACATCAGACAATAGGTGTGTACCTCAAAAGGTCAAGGCTGCAGAAAAAATCAGATCTGTGCCACCACGGTCTAGGTCACAGACTGATTAAGCTGGCATGTATCTCTTCAGCTCAAGGTCACACACCAACTAGAGTGCAATCTTTACCCCTAAGATCAAAGTTACAGACAAGTCAGTTATCTTTAAGTTCAAGGTTTAATTAATACATTGTAGTCAAGTCTCTATACTGGTACATAAGGTGAATTTAAAGGTCACTTATGTGAAATAAGTGTATACCTCAAAGATCATAACCAGAGTACCAGATAAATTTGTAACTTAAAGGTTTAAGGTCACACTAGTCATTAATAGGTTAACTCATTAGGATCCTTTACTACCAAATATGTATGATAAATCCTATGTTTTATATTGTTTTGCATCAGTGTTGTAACTCAAAATCGTCATGACAACTAAATAGATAGAATAGAACATTTTATTCCATATGCATGCATGATAATCAGCCGTTGGTATAAAATTTATTATGTCCCCTTGATTTTGTAAAACATAATATTTAGAATAGATCCAAGTATTTTGTAAAATGCATGAAGAAGTTTAGGCAAACAATACTTAGTCTCAGCAAAGTAATTTTTGAGTGCTGATTAACCGCATTAATACCTGGTCACGGTAGGCGTTTATTTGTTCATAACAAATCGGTGTTTGGTATGTTAACAGGATCTCATTGGGCCTTTATTATATCAACCTGTTTATTGACCCCTGAAATTTCCAAAACGGCACATTTCGACTCTTAATTTTCTGACTAAAGGATCATTGATTTTCATCTTCACATCACATGTGTTTCAACTACAAAATAGTAAAAATTGGTACAACATCAATAAAATGTCCCTTATGGGAATGATTTTTTTTAAAATGACCCCTGAGACAAAGCCCCTAGTATATATAAAACCCCTAAATGTAACTTTATTATCAAGGAATTTTAAACTATTTGGAGTGATAACAGAATCTGCTGTGATATTTCATCTGTGTTTTGGTACCCAGGATTCATGTTTTTGCTTCTGTATTTTAGATTTTGAAGTTAAGTTGCTGTACAGACTGCTTTTTTATAAGAATTTAGTGCTTTAAGAAAGCTTATAGTTAGCAAAGATGTTGAGATTGTTGGCAAAGAAGAGGTGTTACATAAATATGTTGTTGAATTGGAATGGTTAAGAGAATAATTACAACTTCAATTTTAAAGAGTTTTAATAGTGAAAATAAACCAAGTGGTAAATGAAATAGTGAAAATAAACCTATTTATTCAGAGTTTTTTTTTTGGAAAGAATGCCCAAACCTTGTGACAAATTAATGATTACAATGATTTATGCAGATCCTAAGAAGGATTTAAAAATATTGTTCTGAAGGAATGCAATGCAAACTGTGCCGCCCAAACCATTTAGTTAGCTATGCTTTTTGGATTGTGAACCCCCAACTGCTTCTTCTCTAAACACACATGATTTTCTCAGTATGTCCATAGCACATCTGTCAATGCTGAAGTAGTTTCAATAAATTTTGAGGGCTCAGTGCAAAACTATGCCTCTAGAAATTTATGCAGTAACCATAGTTTTGCACCGAGGCCTTAAATAATGTTTTCTTTTTTAAGCTGTATAAGTCCCTCATTACAATGGATATCTTTAAGGTTTGTAGAACTATTGCCTTAAGGTGTTCCTTGAATTGCTTCATATTTTGAATCAATGATAAATGAAAATAGTGTTCTTATAAATGTATACATTTTCATAATTCAGTTTTTGTAAAACAGTTTTTCATTAGTCGATATTTTGTAAAACATGTTTTCATTAGTTGTCTGGATCCAGTATGGTTACTTACCATTCTTGTAAAATATTTTAGCATTCTTTTGTAGTTTTGCTTCAAAAATAAGTTGAAAATAATGTTTTTTTCTTAAACTTTGATGAAACTGCCCATTGATAATGGATTACTGATAATGGATAACGATCTTGCTTTTTGTTGGTTCCTTTATTGATGACATTTAATTTGTTTTGTGCTGATATTTAATGCCATCCCATATATTGACCGATTTCTTGTTTACTTCTATATACATGCTTTTTCATATACATTTTTCTGAACCCATTTTGTAATTACTTTCAATTTTATGCCCTACCAAAATTAATTATATTAATTTAAATTGACCAGTCACGATAAATTATGAGAAAATGCCAACCAATGTATATATTACAGCTTTGAGGTTGATTTTTGTAGCCAATTGCTTTTAGTTTTACATATATACCATTCGCTTAAACACATCCACTTGAATTCATATTCTTATTTCTTCTTTCCAAATTCTATTGAAGCTAGTTTGAAATATCATTTATGGTATCATTGGTACATAATTGTACAAATTATTATGGTATATTCAATACATTTTCATTGCAACGGACGTCAGCATAACATCACTGTTTTATAGTTTTATTGATGTGAAATTGCTTTATTCTACATTGTATTTTTGATGTATTGAGGCTCATTATTTTGCGTTGAGAGTCCACCTTATTCAGAAACAATCATCAACTACAAACCAAACCATAGTTCTGTGGTATAATTATTTCATCTAACCTATTTGTATAAAATGCTTAGTCAAAACAAAAACTCACATGAAAACTACTCGTTTAGGGGTGGTCTCGATGTGAGAATTGCTGATGAGAAATTTGTCATCAGCTTCATATGAAATTCATTATTACATACAAACAATTCTATTGTACAGTAAATTTACTAACAATGCAGTGTTTTACAAGCATGAAACGGAGGTAAAACCTCATTCGTTCCTAGTGTTTTGTTTGTTTGTGTTAGTGTGATGTGGTTTGGTTTCGGGTAAATTGACATGCAGGCACAAAACAGAGCTAAGTGTAAATCTAAAAGTCATTATAAAGATTTTTTTTCAACAATAGATATTTATTAATATTTACAAGTTCAATTCGACAGCGTAGTATTAATCTTTGATACTGCATTACTGGTACTATATATTACACTGAAATCATTAGTGCAATAAAATTATGATAAATCAAGCAAATTCGGAAGACCAAAAATAGCTATGTTTGGAATGGTTAAAGACAACTAGAGTGCCAGTCTTTGAATTTTCAGTTGGCGTACATGAAGCTTTTCAACTTTTTGTCTTTCTCATTTAGATCTATCCATGCTCAGTTTTGTGTATGTCCAAGACGTTCCTGTTATGCTATATATTATTCACTGTAGCCCTTTAAGGGGATACTAATTATAGTATTATTTTAAGCAATACTCCCTAACAGTAACACATACAAAAAGTGGTTAAATTGTAAGCATTTGACTTGGTAAGTTCCCTTGCAATATATGTTATTTCTTCTTAATCGTAGCTCTCCTGATCCTTTCAAATGTTTTCCTTTCACCACTTTTCTTGATACTACAGAAACAGTAAAGCTGCTGACAAAATAATACTTGTAATATTAATTTCCTTCTAAAATGTTATTCTTTATTGGGAAAATAACGTATATATTTCCTTATTTACTTTAGTATGGGGATTTTTTTTATTGAAAATGTAAGTTTATTGATTGATGAATAATGGTGTTAATTTCATCAATTAAATTGAAACTATTTTTGTATACAGCAGTGCCTATCTATTTGATTTTTTGTAAAGTGACAAAGTAAAGCAATAGTGTGGCTTATCCGGTGTATAATGGTCAAAGACGGATACCAGAAAATAGTCTTAGATTAGGATGTAGAATAAGTTTGAGATTCGCAGTTGTTTAATAACTTCATTTTATGTATATAATTGGTCACGAAATTGTTCTTAAACTTAAACACATGTGCAGTCAACATCTTTCTGTACCTCATTCTTAAGTTTCATTTAGGTAAAGGGGTTTCATATATTTAGTTGCTAATTCAAATTTTGTTTCAAGTTTTTCATATCTTTAATTTTTACTCAAGACCTTCAGATAAAACTATTCCTGTCACAGGAGATTGTCTTCCTTTGTCCATCTTCATATTGTCCCTGAAGTTCTCGCATTTATTCAAACTATTGAACGAATAATAAAGAAATATGGGGACAATTTCATGTGGTTCCTGTTATCTTGTCATTTTCTGCTTGCTCTTTCAACTTGCCTGGCTTAGTACTTGGTCTCGTTTTAATAAGTTTTCAGTACTTGAGATTCAAAATTAGTTGGGATGTATTGCGTTCTCTGTGTCAACTTGGCAATATTTTATAAAACCAACATTTTTATTGGTTGACTACTTTTTTGTGTATGTTCGTTTTGCCTGTTGGCCAATACTCTAATGCAACTTATTTTCAATGACTGACTTCAATTTACTATTTGATTACAACAATGGAAATGCAGTACTACATGCATAACAACTTAGCTTCTTACAATAAATTGTTATTGCTTTGTGATTAAATATACCAGTAGACCCATCTCTGTCAGGCACCCATCAATACGAGAAGGGATTCGAAAGGTACAGTGTGCATGAAAATTAGGTGTCTTATTAGTCAAATTGGCCAGCCTTTCAATAGGGGTGACACGATAATAAATACACACTTTACGTTTTATACTTACACAAGAAGAAGCACTCGTCATTAAAACTATCTTAAGTACTTTAAAAATCACTGTATGAAGAGTTTCTAAAAAGTGTCATTTTGTCCTTGTTTATTTTCACTGTTAAGTATCACAAAGTTCTATTTGCATTTTCTATGACTTGAATTATCTTTTATTTGGTCACTTGCAGCTGTGTTTTTTTCAAATTTCTTAAAACTATTCATTTATTTCTTGGTGTTCTGTTTTTTTCATGTTTATTCAGCAACTAACAGTTAGTTATTTGGTTAATTTACTTTTGGTTATTTTGTTGTATTAGGGCACTTTTCGTTCTAGAAAGTTAACAACTTTACGTATATGTAGAAATTAGTTAAGATTACACAAATGTTTCGTAGTGTTGTGTTGCTGCGATGTTATTGGTTGTGAGAATTCCACCATTGCTGTGTATATAATACAGTTATGTTCTTATCCTTTTAAAGTAGTAAGTTAGCCTTAGTTGAACGAGACAATTAGAAAATTTAGTTTGAAGGCAGCACGCAGCAAAACAGCAGATCACAAAATTCTTAAAAAGAACACAAAAGAGAAAAATACCAGACCTCAAACACGAGTAAAACATAATATGAGCATGAAGGGATTGGAACTTCGTCCCTTTGGCACAACAAGGTTGTATCTTACTATATAGTATACATTGTGAGATACAACCTTGTTGCTCAAAGGGACGACTTGCCAGTTACATGTACAAAAACACAAAAAGGTCCTAAGTGGACTAGAATCACACATATTAGAGTGTCCTACTCAGAAACTTGCTAGATCGCGTGATCATGGAGGTCTGCATTTTCGTCAACACATAAAGCTAGGTATCAAAAACAGTATGTGCAGAAGAGGAAGTTTAGTTATTATATATCTTTGACACATATACTATATTTGAAGTAGACCCTTCTTATATAGTTGTAGCTTACTATTACAATGTTCAATGTACTTGTAGTAATAATAATCGTAAATGATTGTAACGTTCAACATAGTGTAGCCGGTAGCCGTCAGTTAAATTGTGTTAGATTTGGTAGGGTATTTTTTAATTTCACATGGTTGTGGATTTCTACCCATCTTTGTGTGTGCAATACAGTTATGTGTACGAATGTTCTTGTATCTCTATAGATGTGAGTGTGTATTAAACAGGAAAATATAACTGGATCATATATGGAAGCCTTTTATATTGAAAATATATGTGGAAATTATGTATATTGTTAAATGTGGTCAAAGTTATAATATAGTAACAAGATTAATACATTTAAATTTTGTGTAATATTTATCATTAAATTCCATAATATTGTATTGCTTGACTTTTAGAGCTATTTGATATTTGAATGTTAATTAATGCTAGCTTTATTATCACGTAATACTTGAAATAATTTAAGTCGAGGTTTCGCTTGTTTAACGTCAATGAAGTGGACAGTTTTCATTATTTGTTCGCACAATTTGGCAAATTTGTATTTAAATAAATTTGACCAATTTTCGAAGAAAATTCTGACTAGAGAGTAAAAAAAAATCACACAGAAACATAATGAAAACTTTCCAACATGAGTTGTATTGCGCAATAATTAATAACCACAGTGTACATGTATGTATTTAGTAATAATTATTGCTTATTGTACTAACTCATTGTTTTTGCTTTTCATGCTCCGTTAAAACAGATGAGGACGAAGGTTGGTGTCCATTTATTATCTCCCTTCTCTCATATTATAACTATTATCATATGCATTTGCACCACCAATATTACGAAAGCCATTTGATGTATCATTTTGTATCTTCCACCCTTTTCATTCACTTATATAATGGGAATAGACATTTGATAAATTATTCAAAGTTTCGTATCAAATTCTTACATATTTCTCAGTTCATTTATTATCTCTTTGTCCTCTATATATAAAATCATCGTATGATTATGCACCACCAATATATTGATATACAATCAATTTACCATTTCAAGTTTTGTATCATCTTACATATTTCAAAGATCATTTTCACTCACTTAAAATGGGTCAATAATCTGTTCTGTTTATAGGAATTCCAATGAATATATAAACTCACCTTTCATGTGACCCTCTTTCATGTTTCATTCTCTCCTGTAATGAAATCATGAGATATGTCGCTTTTATGTATGTTGTGTGCTTAATGCTCTTAAACTTCGTAATGTATCTGATCATAAGATTAAAGAACTCTACTCATTTTGAAGTCAAGTATCGAGACAAACTTGTTTTACAATTATTTTTGTGTTAAAAACTCATTCAATAGTTCTACAGTAAAAACCTTTAAATTTGACTTACATGTGTTAGATCCGATTCCGTGTCATATACTGTACACTATATCTGATTTTGGTTTTACCAGCTGAACTTCTAATTGAACAATGGCCAGAAGCTCCTGTAATTAAATTTACAGTTTTAAACTCTACTGCAGTAGGTAATGTCTATGTTAAGATGTTGTTCAGTTACCAGTTTCATGCGTTTGTTTAAATTTTATACTGGTTCTTTTGACTTGTTACTATAAGATTTCAGGTTAAAATATTTTATCTATGCATTTTTATGGAAAAGCACAAAAAACGAACACACATATAACCAGTAAAATCTGGACAAATATAAACATGAACAAGAAAAATATGAATCTGAATAGCAACCTAGTTCTGCACTAGCATGCTTAAGTGTGTATTTGTTATTTAACAGTGGTCTTATCGGATCCACATGAAGACACTGCAGAAGGAGCTCCAGAATATGAGAAAGAAGGTGATCCCGTCTGTCTTATACCCCTTAGAGTCATGTTTTGAGAAATCAAACAAAACTAAACTAAATTTGAAATAATCAAAGGTATTTTTCAGGCTTGTGCCTGATTTCAGGTTTTTGAATCCGGAAAATTCCTTTTTTATCTAAAATGGAAAATGGATTTTCAGGCATTGAAACCAGGATTTCAGGCTTGAGAGTGATTGCTAATTACAAGGCCTGTAATCATGTCTATGTAATTCAATCACCATTCAAACAAGCTAACGGTGTTCATTTTTTATGTTAAATTGTCAATTTTAATCATAGTTTTGATAGATTTCTCATTGATTATGTGTTTCCCTTCCCTTGATTCCCGAATCTTTCTTCATGTTTAAATCCCTCACATTTGTTCTGAATGCACAACGCTTCTGCACTTTTTCAATATTTTCCTTATCTTTCTGTAATTCCTTAAATTTTATTTAATACATCAATTATAATGGCTGAAAACAATGGATTCTCAATAACACAAACTATACTTAACTTTTTGGAGGGCTCTTACAAGAACATTCTAAATATTTGTTTACTCACTTTAGAAATACAAATAATGGGATAATATTTACAACACTGTTTCTGTTGACCAAAAACTCAGCTTTCTTTAAGGAAATAAAAAAAGACAAACGTGTAATACTATAATATTTTTTCTTGAAGTGGACATACAAGGGTCAGTGTTAACATAAGCATTAGTAGAAAAGCTTTGTACTGTGTATTTAGATTGTGAATAAAAAAATGAGCTACATGCACATGCCACTATATGAAATTATATAACAGTACATGTAAGGTATTAATGTAATAAAATAGTCCGATAAAGTTGATGAAAAACGAGGGAATGCAGCTCTCGGCTTTAACAACTACACGGAGCAATATCCACACACAACCCAAAGAAATTATTAAAAGCCCATGTCTCTACCGCACAAATGCAGGATGACCCATTTTCACAAAGAAATGAAAAAAAAATGGTGACCCTAAACTACATTTGCATTTTCATAATTATTGATTTAATGTTATAGACATAGACGATGATGATGATGATACGAGATTAGATGCAAAAGAACAACAACCAGACCAAGGTTTTTATCTCTTTAGCTTGCATGTCACAGGACACCATATCCAGATCGAATAGAAATGTTTAGACACTCAATCACACCTTAGCTTAAACATATCATAATTTTTTATGCAGTTATTCAACATATCATATGTAGTTATTCATATCTCTTTAGGTTACTTACATACTTTTTAGTATTATTAAACCGTATTGACACAAACTAGAAAGAAACTTTGATTAAGCTTAGCTGTATATATATTTGTAGCTAGTAATATGTATCTTTAATTTACTGACCTATTTTTGCATGTTAAAACAATATCCTTACGAAATAGAAATATCTTTTAGACTTTTACTTCAATGTTTGTAGCTTTGAGCATCTCTTTAAGCTACCTACCTGTTTAATCTAGCATGTGAAAATCATATACATATCAAGTAGAAGTTTTCTTTCTTTTGAATTTTTTAAAAAAGTATATATATTACTTATCTTTGAACAAATACTACAAGATACCATGTCGCATAGGTCACTTGGCAGAATTCTGGATTAAATGCTTGACTTAGCAAGAATATGCTTTTTCTTGAAATTTCAGCTTTAGTCATGTCTTCCACATAAAATTTAGAAAAGCTGTCAATCATTTGCAGAGCATCAAATTGGTACTGGTTGATATCTATTCCAGGAAAACAGGTCAATGTTTCATTGTACCTGGCCTGCCACATAATGATGAACAGTAAATTACTCACAAAAGGTCAAAGTACCTGATCGAAATATGCAGAAAATGCTATGTATTATCATATATTCAGTCTTCTTATTTTGCTTTTACTTTTCTTCACAGTATACAGTAGCTAGTTTTCAGCATGTGTCTGACACATGGAATTTTCCGAAATAAGAGTTTTCATATATCTCTCAATCTAATTTAAATGTCTTTTGTTACTAAATGGCATACATACCTCTCGTCATATAGGGTGATCAGCTAACGTTGTTAAATTTGTTAAATTTGCTGAAATCATAAGTAATGATATTCTATTCCGGACGTTAAGCATGCACTTACATGCAACAATGTTATTTCACCACCGGTATTGAAAAGATCTAAATATTATTTTTATACCCTAAGCATTTCATAATTTGACATATAAAACATGCTTTAAGGTAAGAATTGGAATGTAGGTTTGAATGAAGATTGAAACAATTACAGATACAAGATAGTTAACAATAAGGTGTTTTCAAGCATATATAAACATCGCAATGTAGTATGTAATGTTGTTTCTCCATCTCACTTGTGCATGACTGTAGGTATTTTGAACGCGCTTAGAATCACAAGTTTCTTATTAGATTCACGTAGATGAATTTTTCATTAATTCTAACTTGTAACTTGTAGAAGTTAACAAAGATAGTGAACAGGAAACGACCGAAGATGGAGAACAAAAAGATGAACAAAACGCCGAACAAACAACTGAACAAAGCACTGAACAACAAGAAACAACAGATGATACTGCTGATAAAGAAAACCCCGAAGAAGAGACAGGTTAATGCAGAAATAGAAAACTACCTATACTGTCAACTCATCGTACCGTTTCTATAATACCCAGAATGTAGACTATTGTACCTGGATCGTAGAATGTACCATACTAGATAGAATCATATTGTCTGTCACTTACCCTGACGATGTAGACTAGAACTTCTTGATCTGTGACTTTCAATTATATCGATCTTGTCATCTTGTCTTGGTATATTTTCTGTTACTTACCTCAAAACTGTCATTTCCACTCAGATAATGTCATAGTATATTGTCTGTCTCATTCTTGTCTCATCCCAAGATTTAGACTACACATTAACTGGTACTTTCACTTCCACTGATATCTTGTCTTACTGTATTTTCTTTCACCTATTCTGATGATGTAAAATATATCTTCTTCAACTGGATTCAAATCTTTGGAGAAATTGTCTTAATATATATTAGCCCTTGCTCTTTTCCCTTGAATTGCTGTTGTTCGACTTTTGATGCACCTTTCGTCATGTAAATGGGGATACATAATGCACGTTGCTTCACAACGTGTTGCCCATCTGTCTTTTTTCTGTTGCGGATCTTCCAGCTTTCCCAATGACAGAAAACTCTTCAGCAATCATGTTATCCTGATAATACAAATGTAACTAAACTGATGTTTATGCTGTGCTTTCTTTTGCTATATGTTTCTTCAAACCAACTGTCATTTATATACTGCACAACAGTGTTGCACATAAGTACCTGTATAAATGATAAATTAAGTGGTGGTTTAAACTAAACTTTATAGATATTCAATGTCAATTACATGTACTTCAATAATCTTAATATCGCTGCAAAATATGTTCAATAGCTGCATTACAGGTGCATTTCGCTCTACGTTTGTCACATAAAGTGTATAAAAATACTGGCAATAATAAAATTGTTTGTTTATTTGTCCATCAATCCATCAACTTCTGTTGTCATTCATTGGCATATTAACTATACAAAATTTTATTTACATAAGATATAACTTTTGGTTATTGAGTAATTATATTTCTTAGATTAAGTTTAGATACTAGACGTATACATGAATATGTATTATTCTATTTTTTGTTTGCCGCCATAACTCTTATTTTAACGACGCATGTCTAAATAGAATTCATATTGTCTGAAACATATTTGAGATAATTTAGCCTTTCGACTGTAATCAAAAATAAATCCATAACGAATAACTTGCTATTAAAAGCTACCACGATATTATGAATATTGTATTTAAGGTACCTGCATGTATACCTGTATGTTTCTTTTACTTTGATATTTTCTTTCGCATGTATCCTTATTGTATCTATGATAACTGTCTTCTCTTGTAGATAGTGTTCTGTCCATAACCATTGTTCCAGACATTTTATGTAAACAGAGTTACTTAAGTTTTCATTGTAACTTTACATATTTCGTCAATTTCTTTGTAATAATATCGTGCAATAATTTTAACATGTTACTTAAAAGAATAATGTAAAAAATTGTTTTCTTCACATCAAATAAAACTTAAAGTGTATAGAGCTATATTTTAACAGTCATTCGATTTCGATGTCAAAA
Source organism: Spisula subtruncata (assembly GCA_963678985.1). NCBI lineage: Eukaryota > Metazoa > Mollusca > Bivalvia > Venerida > Mactridae > Spisula > Spisula subtruncata. The sequence continues at coordinate 16,800,824 of OY787678.1, forward strand.
TAATTTCTTGCATCGTTTTTAGTATGATACTAGACTACCTTAATTGCAAATTAAAACTTTGGATGAGTTCCGTGTACTTTGATTGATTCAATCGTCAAAAAATAGAAGATTCTTATAGTTTCATAGGGTGTTTTAGAACACTTTCGTATGAAAATGGACAGTTTGCATGTCCAATAAATCGCAGAGAGAGTTTCTGTTAAAGCTGAAGCGAAAAATGATCTTATGGGTATGAAAGCATAATTGTTTTTCAGTTTTTGAAACTTTTTTAAAAACTATCGTCCGATATAGCTCTATACACTTTAAGTATAAAAATAGTTAAAGTACTTCTTAAATAGTTTTATTAATAATCAAAACTGATTCGTATTCAATTTTTACAATAATTTTATTGTTTATACAAGTATCTTATAATTGCACATGCAGATTTAACTCAATTAAGCAAACTGTTTCATCCATTTGTAACTACAAAGTGTTATATTAATGCATATTATAATAATAAATCTACATATTACGGAACTCCAAAATGTATTTCGGTTATTCAGATTTACAAGTACAAATGTATACGTATACATAACTTAATTTAGTTTTTTTTAACTTTCAGATAAGGGACCTGAACAACAACAAGGTTAGCACCTAATTAATCTCAGTCTATCTTGGTATTTATAGTGCGCCCAGGATAGTGTGATGTTTACAAACATTGACCGGATTGGTCTATTGTTGCAAAATTGGTTACTTAAATAAACACAGACTGTCCATTATATACTAAAATAACACTGATAATCGTACTTGCTTGATTTTTGTTCCGAATTTCCGCTCCTTTCTTGTTATCCTGTGTGCACTATACTAGATCTTAGATTTTCTAGAGTTTACTAAGCGATGAATTATAGCTTTTTAAACGATTTCTCCTGAGAAAATTATGTTTTCGTGACTGAAGAACTTCATTTATTCGACTGTAGGGGGAATGTGTTGCTTAAGGATTGTATGTTTACTCGTAGTTATAAATTTTAAAACTTCTAAATTTGTAACAAAAATTGAATATACTTTCGAAATTTCTTCTAAAACGTTTTTGTTTTGCTATGGATCTGAATCTTGACAATTGCTGAATGTGATGAAACTAAACTAAAAAAAATAAGAAAAAACATGCTTGACTTTGACAAAACCTAATGTTGACTACCATGTTCACACGTCATGCAAAACAAGAAAAAAAGAAACTTCTCAAAGATCTGTTCAAATATCTATTATTTTTGTGTTGAAGTAACTTGTCAGTAGTCTGTTGCCGCAAGGATGAAATGTTTAAATCAATATTTTGTATCTGTAGCTAAAGAAGAACCTAAGCCAACAGAAGATCAAACACCAACACAAGAAGAACAAAAACCAACAGAAGGTGGGTGTAAACTTTATGGACTATAATCAGAAATAGAACACTTTCTTTTCTGAACTAGACGTCCGTGGATGAACCATTTCACGTTCTGAATATTATTGAATTGACTATTTTTTTACCAAAACGCAAATGATTTAAAAGTCCGTTCAGTGCAAAATACTTGTAAATGAATCAGATATAGATCTTGCAAACTTGTATCTAGGAATTTGACATATTTTCCTGGCCAAAAAATGACCTACCGATACATTTTTTGAACATATTTAGTCATTTATTTCACCAGGTAGAAATACTAGGTTTTATTATCATTCAAACAATTTGCACTTGTTTTGATGAATATTCCATATATTTGAAACCATCCATACAATTTGCCTTGAAAAGTGAAGACCAGATACGAAAGAAGTTACGAAATAAATATTATAGAAAAGTGGTATCACAATATTGTTATTTATATGTGTTTTTAATTGACATGATGCCAGAGCAGAGATCGCTTCACCTGATTTTCGAAGGCTGCTTGAGTTAATCCATTTGACCATGTGCTTATAATTGCTTACCAGTAGTCGTTTTTTGGCTGTTGTATTTTAATATATTGTTCATGACTCATATTTAGAATAATTACTGAAGATCTTCTTTCAATTCCAGAACAAAAACCAGCAGAGAGTAAGTAACTGTTTTATAAAAAGATATCACAATTTATGCTATTACAAACTTATAAATTCACAGAAAATAACTTAATAATGCTATTTGTTTCATCAATTTTATCAGAATTGGTATATCTAACTCATTAACTTTATCTATAATCTAATTTATAGTTATGTTAAAATTGATGTTAATACTTATTTTGAATGTGGGTGAATTTTTATCATTTTCACTAGCAAGTGAGTTTTTCATATAGCACTTTAAAACATATTGAGCAAACTTTTTCACCTCATATTTTCATCATGTTTTGTAGCACTATAATTAACAGAAAATGCCAGTTAGTTAATCTACAGTTTCCCCTTGGTCAACTGAGTTAATTATATACATACCTTTCTTATAAACCAAACAACAGGGCTTATTGTTATACCAAAGCTAAACTAAATCAAAGAATTGCATACATGATCATTTTATTATCAACTTACAAGTTATTGGTAGCCGGCAATTCAAACTAAGTACTCGACTGACACCTGATGCATGTGAGTTAAAATTGTAATTACATGGCATGTTTGTCCGGTGTGCGATAAATGCTTTAATAATCCCCATTTAACAGAAATACTATGTGTAAAATAAAATCTATAATAGAGTAGGGTTTAAATTATAAAAATTCCCAAAACATGAAAAAAGATTGTTGAACTAAGAACTGGCAATTCTGTTGGGCACAATATTTGCACCATTACACACTTTTATGTGTACTTGACACCATAATTCACTGCACAGGTGATACCGGCGTAGCTGAACAACAAGCACAAGAAGAACAACAAGCAGAACAAACACAAGAGGTAGAGAAACCTAAATCACCTGAACCAGCTACAGAACAGGAAGAGAAGCCTGCAGAAACTGCAGAAACAACTGAAGGTGGTATTCACTTATTCACTGGTTGAGGGTTTATGTCCAAACTACTATAACTGATTCACGTTATTTATTAGCGAGACATTTCGAAGAAAAAAGTCAAGCGAATCTTGTAATAGGATCGTGTGTGTGTTCATCTGCTTTGTGCGTTAGTTAAGTTTATTGTGATAGCCATTTTCTCAAATACTATCAAAAGTTTCCACTTTGAACTCAACATAGTTATGAACATCCACATATTGACAAGGCTGATATCCCTATGCCCTATACTCATGGCTTTATCTGTCGAATAAGAAAGTTTAGCATCCAACACTCGTAGGCGGTTCTCTTGTTTTACTTAAATACTTCAATCACTACTTAAAAAAACTTTCATTATATGCCGCAACATTGAATAGGTGGTAATTGCTTTACACGTTGCTTTTTGTCAGTTTTATCTCTTCGTTTGGCAGTTAGGTTGTGGTCAATATGGAATAACGAATATATAGGACTGCGGTCATCAGTCTCACTAAGAGTGTGGGTCTGGTGATTCGTAGAATCCTATTCTAAATGTTATAGGTCGTTTGGTCAAGAGTCAATGGTAAAGTGACATTTAGTTGAAATCGTTTCTGATTTTGATAGGACAGTTGTTCAAAAAGGAATTTTAATAATGCGCAAATGAAAATTCACTCGGTGAAACAGACAATTTAATGTTATTCTGACTGCATGTGTTTAAACCATTGAAAAACACACGCTTTGGTTGATTTGCATGTTACCAGATTATGCAATGTGTGCACACATATAAACCCATATTTGTCTATCAATTTTCATCCGCACTTTCGTCATTGCATGTATGAACTGTGTGTATACTTAACTGCACTTTATTTCAATGTTTTATTATTGTTACACAATCACTTTTCAAAGTTTTACCAGTTGTAACAGGTTCTGAACGTACGTATACAGCACTACCTGTATACTTTGGTCACCATGTTGAAGGAATGTTTTGTTTATTTTTATCATCTTTCATTTTCAGAAAAACAAGAAGAACAAAAACCATCAGGTACAGTTAATATGCTTTCTTCAGGTCATTCTTTTACCATTGGCTACAATCCCCTACATGCTTGCCTGTACCCGAAAAGAACTACCAAAAGTGGTGTCCGTTGCTTAAGCAAAGCGCTACATAGCGTTTTCCAAGGGAGGTAGTCCATGCCTTCCATATATAATTGAACGGGAGGTAACTGAATGAAGGCACTCGGTTGCGCTTTGCTTAGGCAACGGACATCAGATGTGTGGCCTGACCCATTATAAATCTATTGAATTAATTCCGCAAGTGCTTACTTTACTTAAATTGATTCCCATTCCCAAAATTGCTTAACCATCTACAAACAACTTGAACATACAATTACTCTTGAAGTTAACACAAATGAATAAGGGTTACTACGTTATTATTTAGATAGTGACATCCTACTATCGACTTGACATAAACTGTAACGCAAGTCATGAATCGAATATTGAGTAGTGTATTATTATTTTTTGGTAAATAAGAGCACACTGGCCATATTCATTAGCTTAGAAAAATCAACAAATAATAAAGCGGAGCAAACTCTGCACTGCCTCAATTAACATCAAATGTTGTCACTACATTTGTACAAGTGACACTTGCTAAGAAATGTTACATAAAACATACGATAAAACTTGTATTATTCAGAAGAACCACCAAAGCCTGATGAACCAGCTCAAACCGAGGAGAAAGAAGAACCAAAAGCAGAAGAACAGACACCGACTGAAGAACAAAAAGCTGAGGAAATTAAACCAGAGGAAAGTAAACCTGAGGAAACAAAACCTGAAGATGCTGGAGAACAACAGACTGAACAAAAGGAAGAAGAAAAGAAAGACGAGGAACAGAAACCAGCTGAAGGTAATATACCAATACGTTCAATCAGTTTAATTTGGGAACGTAAGTAGTACATAACTTTTTGCAACCTAAAATGATCAATTAAATGCCTATCATTTACTTTAAATCAAAGCTCAAATACATGTCTTTGTGTAAATTTCAATTATCAAAGTCATAGGAGTTATTGCCCATTTATTTGGTTAAATTCTATTCTCAAAGTTCCAAAATACGTTTCCCTCTGTCTTCTGTTCTTAAAGTATTTAATGATCTTTGATTTGCTAAATTCCATTTTCAAATTTATAAAGATACGTTTCTGTTGGTGTCATTCAAGTCTGAAAGTTTTAGATACCCCTTTATCGCTTTAATTCCAGTCTCACTATAATAACCTCCTAAAAGTTTTCTTCTAGTTTCAAAGTCATTTATGCCATTGTGACAGTTAAAATTTAAATACCCGTACAGCTTTTATTGGTTCTTATACTATTTATTGTGTCTGTTGAATTGTATGGTGCGTCTTTGCTCTGTGTATGTGTTAAATAATTATACGACTTTACATTATTTTCAGGTGCTGACCAATAGTGATCCACATCTTATTAGTCAACCAATTTACAACTATGAAAAGTAAGTATAAATCAATACATCAAACGATGACATGTACGTGTATGTTAATGTATTATTTTCTTCTTAATCTACATGGGTTAAGGATTTTTAAATAAGGCTTCTACTAAGATTCAGTAGTATTACTAGTATGTGTCAAACTCACAGCGGGTTCAACAACAGGAATGTAGGCAATGGACCATTGCTGCAAAACGTTAACATTGTCTATAAAACAAGAACAAATATACCCATGAGAAGTAACACAAAATTAATATGACACAATTTCAATTCCAACGGGACACATTGTTTAGTTTTGTTACTAGCGCCTGACTTATACGTATAATAATTTTTGATAATGTGCTTTATGGGTCTGTTGAATAGAACACTATCTAGGGTAAAAACCAAAGAACTACAGGAAAGAACTACATATATTATAATTTCAGAATGAGTAATGGTGCGAAAGAGAGTTGATGATAAAAGGTGATTGGTTGAAAAAATATTTTTTTGTAGTTTTATTTATTAATCCTTTTTGTTTACATTTCAGAAACAGCATTTATCTATCATCTGAATTCATAAGCGTACTCAACATCATAGAAAAGGAAATATCAGATTTTAGTGTGCATAAATTATGTGTGCATAGTATTAAAGAAGAATTTTCTTAAAAGCATATATTATTCAATCAATCCATTTTGTGATAACTTGTGAATGTGTTCTCATTGTGAGTATATGGACCTAAAGACTTACTGTGTTGTGTAAGCGACTGGCTATACCTGCGATGGAATACCTTTAGAAATATTACTGCTGTTGAGTGAGAAATTTTACATACGATTTACAAATACTGCTGAACGTTTGTTTGTGTGGAATTCTTGTCTTCCTAAAACATTTTTTGAAAAAAGAATCGACCTGGAATTTAACTACGTGAGGTTTGTGATCATTGCGTTACCATGGACATAGAAGACGTCATCATTCAAGATTTTACAGCATTATACATTGTTTATTTACTGGCTGTGTGGCATTTGCAGTTTCCTATGTGAAAAATGTGTGTATTTGAATTTATTACACAGAAATTATTGAATAAATAAAATGATTAATTTATGCAGAAAAACGCATATAGGTATACACCATACATTATTTATATTAGAAAAATAAAGTAGGTGTTTTATTTATATTTAAGGAAATTTTAGATGATTTTGTTATCAAATATCTGAAGAAATTGTGAGATTTATTATTATATTTACATCCGTCCAATGGAGTGTTTACATTGTTATTTTTATATTTATTATAATAATAAATTATTGGTAAGAACAAAATGTTTTGTTTGTCAGGTTCTTTGACCCAGACACACGTAGCCAGTGTTGGTAGTTAATAGATTGGTTGGACAACGGTCTAGTGGGTAACGATTTAGACTACGGATTGAGAGGTTTAGATTCTAATCTCGACCGGAACAAGTGTTTATTTCTGAAAAGTGTTCGCCCCCTACAAGAAAGTATCAATTTCCTGGTTGGTAACCTAGAGAAAGTCTCGCGTGTATCAGTGCTTTACACTGGATATATGTCAAAGACATAGGTTTGCTTTTCAGAAAGAGCTTATGTATCATCCTGATAACCTGCCTCCCGAAAAAAAGTCCCCATACATGTGCTATTGTGCATTACGCTGAAAGTCTTTGTATTTCTCACGCACATGCGCACTTACCGTAGTCGGACGACGAATATAACACCTATTACAACCGTCACACACAAATGGTTGTCTCTTCCGATCTTTGGAATAAATACTTTGTTGCACAAATAGCCTCATGTCCGTATGCAAAATATATTCACAAACGTCAAACAACTAAATAATTCGATGATCATTTACCAAAATACCAAATATATGTACAACCGGCAGTACTTAGCGATCGATTCGAATTGCCAGTATATTATGATAGCATGAAACCAATACATTAGCATCTTCCCTCAAAGCCAGAGGTCATCAACTAATGAAACCGGGAAATCCCCGATTAGCCACTTAGAGTCAAATATAAACAAACAGATGAAATGTAAACAGGGTACGTACAGACCTGGAAAAATCGACTTCTATGAGAAAATCTTGGGATTTTTAAAATTGTCATGGAAATTCTTGATATTATCAAAGAATTTTGAGAAATATCCTTGAAAATATACGTTTGCAGAACTCTTTTTAGAATTATTTGGGTACGAATCAACTGGTTATGAGGTAAAATCTACCACAACACCGGTTGACCTTGACAATAACTTGTTTTGGGTACATGACATTTAGTATAATGGACAATTGAAACTTATCATGAAATACGCGCCTATATGAATAACGAGCTGTTGCATATCGTAATTGTTTGGCCTTGTAGCAAGTGTCCTTAAACAATGAGACGTGCAATATTTTATTGTATATGAAGTTTTACACAAGGTTTTCAAGTAGGTATGCATGACAAGCATGTTGTTATCAGTCTACCTACTTCATGAATAAAATTATGTTGGTTCTAGGCTATGGTAGATAAATCCAGGGTTATCATCACTACACGATTATTTTCCCGTTTTTCTATTTTCTTTGAAAAAAAATACACAAAAACTACTTTTTTCCCCAAGTCTCTATAAATATATCAAGTACTTTGCAGTAAGTATGTCTATTCCTCCTTTACGCTAATTTTCTCATTATCTCGTATTACAATATTGGAATACTAGGGTTAAGATTCTGTCTGACCTACACAAAATGATGTTCTTGTACGGATGTGAGGTCGGGTGTCTATATATCTTATGATACTGCTGCCGAACACCTCCACTGACCTCGTTAGAGTATTATTGGCAGGCTGGTTGATAAAGTAAACGATATTTGTAAAAGAAGAAAATAACGTAGAAAAAACAAAACACAACTGATCAATATAAAAAAACTAAGGGTGGGTTGGTCTACTGTCTGCTTGTATGTAAAATACAATTGCTAGACTTAATAATCTACGAAATGCCAAAGTGGCGTAAGTTGTTTTAAAGAGGCTGGTGCAACAATGACACAACTGCGAGAATTAAAGCGGCTGGTGCAACAATGACACAACTGCGAGAATTAAAGCGGCTGGTGCAACAATGACACAACTGCGAGAATTAAAGCGGCTGGTGCAACAATGACACAACTGCGAGAATTAAAGCGGCTGGTGCAACAATGACACAACTGCGAGAATTAAAGCGGCTGGTGCAACAATGACACAACTGCGCGAATATTCTATTACCAGATATGCCAATACATGATTCAGCACCCTTTGGAAATGGTAGATAATATAACAATTGATTTATATGCCATTGTCAGTCAATATTTATATCATGTGATTCATAAACACCCGACCAGGTAAACTTCCTGATATGCATTATAGGTGAAAGATCAAACACTTCATATGCAATAAATTTGATATTTTATGCTATTTAAGGAGAAAGTGCAACACTTAAACCACACCATCATGCATTCTATTTTAGTCATATGACGACTTTTTTAACATCTTCTTGCATTTGGGTCATGCAGTACAGTAACTACAAGGAGGATGCAGAGTGCCAATTAAGAAATGCTGTCATTTAGGTAAGTCTAGTTACAACGTTTTAACCACTAGAACACACTTGGTACAATATAGAATTTATTGAGGTTGTTAATTATTCTCGACAGTAATTTTCGAACCAGTACTTGAACGTTTGAATTAGTTTTTTTTTTAAATAGCATACTTGGTTACATATATTAGGTAGGGTTTGTTCGCGGTTAGTCAAGAGAGTTTATTAAAACTGGTTTCGTTTTACAACTTCAAATATTTGAGGTTACTGTAAAGGTTTTTTTTCTTAAAAATATATAAACAAGTTTGACCGAGAAAGGAAACACTCGACATAAACAGAACAGCAAGAACTGCACAAATAGAACACGCACACAAATATGTTAAAATTACAAAAAAGGGTATGAGAAAATCAGACAGGGAATGAAGCACTCAACCTAACCAGCCGAGCACTGAAATAAAAAAAAACACCACAACTACCCTGAGCAACGCCCACACATAAGCCAAAGACACAATCAAACTTCCAAGTCCCCGCCGAAAAATCGCAGGATGACACAATTTCACAAAGAAATGATAGAATATACATGTATAAGTCACAAGAACAAACATGAAACGAACACAAACCTACAAAACTCATCACACAACAGTATGTCGTCTAAAACAGTCAATCATAACCTAGATACACAGACAACATCAAATGACAAGAACGATCACAAAAAAGGTATGAGAAAATCCGACAGGGAAGGTAGCACTCAACCCAACCAGCCGAGCACAGACATCTGAGACACCACGACACAACTAACCTGAGCAGTGCCCACAGAAACCCATGCCAAAACGGCGACCAAATGAGGCACAACAACCCTTGGGCGTGACCTAGGTTAAAACACAAAGGACAGTGACCTAACGTTATGCAACCTAAAGCGGCACAACTACGACTTGACCTAGTTAAAATATGGGCAAAGTAGGAATGCGGTGGGTAATAATATTACATATTCCTAGCAACTACAACTCATACTTGCAAGGACATCCTCATAGCACAGTTCATGCCATGAAGTAAACAAAGCATGCAGTCTTGGATTGGACTTTAAAGTTGAAAAATTGTCACAAACACCAACACAATAGCAAGGACAATAATGGAAATGAGCAGTTAACTAAAATAAATAGCTACGAACCATAAATGAACTTCTCGCTTGAAGTTTTTCCTCTCACTTGAAGTTTTCCTCTCAGTTAAGCAATGCATTAATGATTTGGAAGTGAAAGTTTATTCTCAAGAAGGGACTGGCTGTAAGTACTAGACTATTTAATATCAATGAAAAAATCGTGTTGTAGCTGCATGAAACGATTTAGGAACCAGAGGCTCTTATGACCTATGAATTTATTTAACATTGCCTAAATTAAATTAAAATGCAGAATTTTTTAAGTTATTTATTTATATAAGATAACCTCTAATCTCGTTTAATCTTAAAACAAGGGACGGGATGTTAGACCCTATGTTTGATAAGATTACGGGGTGCATTGATTAAATACCAGGTAGGTAAAATGATAGCCATCTTGTTAATACAGTGACCTATTGTAAGGTGAATATGATTTGAATGTAACATCATAGTACATGTACTCAAATTTGATAACGGGTACCAAGTTTTCACTCGAATGTTTTTTGTTTTCAATTTAATACAGCAGGTAACTGTATCATTGAATACAAAATTTTATATAATAAAAATAAAATGCAATGTAACACTTTTGGGACTATTACTTAACATGAATTATCTTTATCAATGATACAGTTATCTTATTTTATAAACTACTGGATGCATAAATAAAACTTTAAGGACATATAATGTTATATTTACGATCATTGTATGCACATTCGTGGAGTCTTTGGCCAAGTGTATTTTGCGCAAAACATTTATACAAACAACAAATGTAGTATACAGTAGTAGATAACCATTTGGCATTTTCCGAAATCAAAATGTTGGATACTTCCTGTGGTTTGATAACCCAAGTCGCATTCCAATATCCATATTGTGTTGATACTACCTGTGAAAACTAGGTCCATATTTTAGCATGCACAATGAAATATTTCTACACATCATTCTTGACACTTCTTTTCGTCACTGTCTTTCAATGTATGTATATTTTGCCTACGGGTCGCATTGGTTTCATTGAATTTAGCAGGATACTTCACAAACCTTGGAATGGTATAGTTTTTAGCACGTTTGTTTGATTTGTTTGGACAATGTTAGTAAAGTTAAGAGAAACAAGGGAACTTCGGCTTATTTATTAGGGTATGTGTAGGCACTGTTCCGTGGTGTTGTGTAACAGTTTTCTGTTCAGTGCTGCCTTCCCTGTCCTCATTTCTGTTTAATAATAGGGTGACCCTTATCACCTTTAGAATACACGTGCGAAATTTGTTCACAAAGTTTTTCAGCAAAATAGGTGTCGCCCAAATGCGCATGAACATAATATGGCGTATGCAAATACTGTGAATGAATGGCAGATACTAAGCTTTGCTAGAAAATATTCAAAATGATGAAAACAGACTGAGAAGGGACCACTCGACTGAAACAGCCGAGCGCAGAAATAAGTACAACAATGACATTGTGTCAATGCCCACTTTGTTAATTTGCTAATGGTAGGAGCAGGATCCTTACGTGTCACTTTATTCTTGTTTACTCATTCTATGTGGAGAATTGCCGTCTTTATGTGATTTTGTCATTATTCGTTCTAATGCTCTCCTCCATTTACACATACCTTCATATCCGGTTATAATGCTGATTGGTCGGTTAATCTAATCCGTCACTTCCGGTGTATTTAAATGCCATCGGAACCGTTTTGGAAACAGTTCATCGTCACGTGTGGGAAATTCCCTAAAAAACCAAAAGTGCCAACAATGACAAATGGAATATAAGTGGAGTTCATGACTAAACTTTCTCATGAATGTATGTTAGTAACGAGACACGGATTTCGACGAAATCTTACGTATCTGTGGACATTGTACCCGGAAGTCGAGATACACAATCAGTATGATCTATTTATTAGGGGCTATTTAAATCTTAATTTATTGATTTAATTTAGGCGAAAAGTGAATTGACGAATTTGTTATCTTTCCAACCTTTATTGGATCGATTGCCTTTCAACAAAAACACACACTTCTTTGGCAATAAATGTACTTGATTAAATAAAGGATTTGTTTATCTAAACGTCTTGATAAGCAAACGAGCGTTTAAACAGATATTCGGTTTTCACAATATTAAAAAAAACTCAATTATAATAAAAATGCACCACATAATAAGTCAAGTTTGTCGTTTGTCTTAACACATAATGTTTTGTGTCTAAAATGAAGAATCTAATGGTTGATGAAGTGTGTACAATAATTAATAAACAAAAAGGTATGGGGACATCGGACAGGGAAGGCAGCACATAAATCAGTAACACCTCAACACAAATACACTGAGCAATGCCCATACATAAGCCCAAAAAAGGATTAAAAGTCCAAGTCCCCGCCGCAAAAATACAGGTTGACCCAATTTTACATAGAACTAACAAAATAGCGGTGATCCCAAGAGACCTTATGAAACGCAGCCAAGACCCGACCAAGTTCCCCAAGTCCCCTTTGCATGGTTAACAAGTTATATTTATCTTAAGTTACTCTACGCCGATCGCGATAAAGATAATGTACATCCAATCTGAACACCTCATCTCTGGTGATTTTTTTCCATAATAATGGTCTAAGAAAATAAAAATGTAGTATAAGTGTATGTTCTTTATGTGTTTGTCCCACTCAGCATTTTCTGGCCTCGGCGATGTACTCCTAATAGAAATAAATTAGCTTCGGGAGGCATCGCGAACAGGGATATCCCAAAATCTTACGATCGCCCCAAAGCCTCCCCTAGACCACGAGGACCCTGTCTCATCACCTTCCGACGCCCATAAATTAAATCGGGATTGCATCAGCGAGGCAAAAAATCTCAATGGAATGAGGATAGTTTCCAATGCGGATCTATCTTGACTATGTTATTCAGTGGAAAGTACGGAGACATTGTACTAAATTTATCATGGAGCGAAGCCGCTTCCACAACATTCCAAGGGAACGGTCTAACAGTTAAATTATTAAAGGGTATGATTTTACTTAGGAATGATATATTGTACACAACCAAATGAGTTCTCTGTGTATTTGTCATTCTTTATCCTCGCCGCCATCGGATATTTCATATGGGCGGGGTTCCAGAAGAGTTTATTCATTTTAGGTTTGGGGAATAGACTAAGTGCACATGCAGGAGGTGTACTGGTTCAAAAGACATCACTGATTCTTTTACATGCCAGGTGTATAGCACCCATACATGGGACCTACGTTTAAAATCTCACCCGAAAGACTGCATTTATTAATTAATTTTAGTTGGTCAGTGCAGGATTTGAACCCACAACCCGAGATCAGAAGTTTCGTGCTCTCCCGACTGAGCCCTAGCGGGCTGACGAGCCAAATTAATGAATAAGTTGTTATTTAAGAGACTACTGTCATTCTGTCTGTACAACCTTAAACTCTATTATAAGATACAATGATATGGAAATTGCACTAACTCGAAGCACAAAATCAATGATTTATTATACTATTATAAATGCACATGTGTATACTAATTTAATGCACCACTTAAAATTTATGTTGGAGGAACTGACTAGGCTCATGTTTACCTATTGGGCTTGTAAGATATTCCGTTGAAAGGACAGTAAATTAATCCACGAGAGCACAATCATGTAGTTTAAAGAAAACCAGATGAAGTTTATAATAAAAAGGCCATGGTAGAAAAAGACTGTAAATACTTGTCAATGCGAATAATCGTGTCTATCAGTGCACAGTTTAATTAGGCCTACTTTATATATTTCGTATGTCACATAAAATTCTATGAAAACTATGCTTTCAAAGAAGATACATTATATAACTCTGCTTAAACTTAGTAAGTAGGATAATGGAGATTTGAAGCATTGTGTTATGTTGAATTTCAAGTATTTTCAGACACGAGCACATACGCATAATCACCGCCATTTAAAATTATAATTTCAGATTGACGCATGCGCAGTTAATATCTCTTTGATTGCTTTGGCAGCGAAACGTGTAGGTGGACCACCAACGCCCATACTCATGTCCGACATGCATATGTCAATGTTAGCACGTTCTAATACAGTATAGAACGATACCTTTAATCTACGTGGTTTACTGATTGCATGAAAACAAAGAATAAATGGAGAATTGCACACATAATATAGCATATCGAAGATATCAATGATTTACAGCACACGGCACAATCCAATAAAGAATATCCATTTTTTTTAAATACATACATTTATGATATAGAGGTTATCACGAGTCGCGGGTCATGTTTAATTTATTTTGAACGATTTGATTAAAATTAGTTTTTGGCTTTATCAGCCCCTTGTGTCATTGTTTCCAAGTTATGGGGATATTTTGGTCTACACAATGATAAAAGAAGGCTAACTAATGACAAATATGCTCAAATGTAATACTATGCGTTTCTTTGAATGTACTTCATCAGGCATACAAGCAGTGTGATACATGCATGTGTTTGACGTCAAGACACACCAAGTTTAGTGTCTATGCATTTCTAGGAGACGGTCTACCAGTTCAAGGATATGAATTGATACTATAAATATTTATGTATATGTACTTATACCTAGGTATGTATTATGTACAGGGTCGAATGAATATATTACATACTTAGTAAATTAGCTGTCATTGTAGTGCCTTAAAATAGGTGACCTAATTGGTGCAAGAGCAGTAAACGTCTAGAATATTTTCTTTGGCAGCAATGCGCAAAGATGACACCCAACGCCTACACACATACATGTATGTCAGATATATATGCCAAAAAATCACGTACTTACTTACTTACTGCCCGTTATGCCCTCTGGCAAAATCACGTTCCAATGCCGTTATATCCCAACATTTGTGAGGATTACTTAGTGCATGAACAAAAATAAAAATGTCGAAAGAACATTGCTAGCAAACAAATATCAAAGATATCGGTGATTTACAATACGCAGTTCAATCCAATAAGGAAAACGCAGTTTATAGATAACAAAAGTTACCAATGTTCGAGGGCTGTTTTCAGCTGTTCAGCGTCCCAACCACCCCAAACTGCTGCTTAGTGAAACTAATATTGTACACCTTGGTGGAGTGGAGCATGTGGATTATTCTTGCTCAGAGAAATAAAGCAGTGGTTCAGACGTGGGCGGTTAGACACGGGACCTCTTGATCCCGACGCGCGCACCATACCTCTAAGTCACAGGTGCAAGACACAAAATCAAAGGCTATATAGGCCTATTAGTATGTATAAGAGAGAAAAAGGTACACAATGAAGAGCAAAACATCATGCTGAACTAACAAAACACTGCTGCAAGAAACGACCAGGTCACAATTCGTCCCTTTGGTGCAACAAGGCCCTATCTCACTTTTTCACTTTTTTCAGGAAGAGGAATTAACTTTATCATTTTGAAACAAATTGATGAACTAGTGTTAGCTTTTGATATTTACTTAATTAAAACATGATATTTAAGTTAATACATGATACATAAAACAAAAATTCACCATAAAAGAGATTTTGATCAATTTTCCAGATACAACCTTGTTGCACCAAATAAATTCAAGATTATTATCAAAGCGTTTGGCGCAACAAGGTTGTATCTCAATACCTTTTAGATATTCATTTACTTTTTTTATTGAAATGCATTTTATTATGAGGGTTATAAACACAATAACAATGAATATCAACTTATGAACACATTTGTGACTAAATATATTGCAAAAATCCTTTTTTGGGGCCTTTTTAAAGGAAAAGGCAACAATCATAATTGCCAGCGTTCGAGTCCCGAATGTTTGTTAAGTAAAAGACTCATATTTTCTGAGGTATAAAACATATTCATTTGAAACTTACATGTATAACATACACATTATGTCTGATATGCAATCACTTGAATTATGCCCTATAATAACATGTTTTGTATTTTGATGGAGTTAAGCCCTTTTTTAGTCCCCTACCAGTTTTCAACTGGTGGGGACCATAGGTTTACTGTTGGTCAAGAAATCAGGATCCTGTCATAACTCAAACAGTTTTCCAGTTAGGTTTATAAAACTTGGTATGTGTATAGTGGAACCAATAAGGAGATTAATTTGTAAATTTAATTTAGTTTTGATTCAGACAAAAATTGTGGTTGCTATGGATACGGAAGTAGTGAAAATACTTCAAAATCTGGATCTTGTCATACCAATAACTCATATAGTTTTTAAGCTAAGTTTATGAAACTTTGCATGTAAGTAGGTGGCAATAAGGACATTATGTACATCTATTTTAATTTTGCTCATGACAAAAAATGTATTTGCTATGGCAACAGAAAATAAATTTAAACCAATAGGGGACTTTTGGATTGCATACAATTCCTAATTACTTGTTAAACTTAGATTTTGGATTAAAAGTTAATTTTGTGCAGTATGCATATGATAACTTCTGAATTATCAACTGCATTATCTTAAAACTCAAGGTTGACAGGGTCTAATAAAGAATTTCCTCAAGTTCAGTAAAAGTCTTTTATGGTAAATTGACAGGTTTCATATAGAGTGTGGGTTCAAACCCCACTAGAGCCAAAATATTTTTAACATTTTTTTCTTTATTTTTAATTTTATAAAACAATGTTTTGGCTTCACAATATGACTTTAAAGTGAAATTTGGAGAAACATATTTATTTTAAAGAAGTTCTCTTAGTTTATAGGAAATAATACACAGTAAATAGATTAAGGGACTTAACTCCAGTTGGTAAAATGCAAAATTTATCAAAAAGCTCTCTTAAAATCACATTTTTGTCTTGACCAACCAAAAACACTTATATACGAATCTGGACTTATTCATCTAAAAGAGAAATAATTGCATAATGTCAGTTTATTACCTTTTAAACTCCTAAAATCTATTGCGTGACTAATGCAGAAAAATATATATTTAATATTGTTACAGCGTAGTGGGGAAATACTTTGTCTATAAATGAGAAAAGTAAAACTTATTTGGGAGTTTTCATCAATATCGCCTTTGATCGTAATGTAAGTTGTAAGAATACTTTGTGTATTCGTGAAACAGTTTTGTGATTAAAACATCTACATAATGTGTTTTTATCATCGATGTTGAGTTTAGTTGCTTTAAAATCAGATTTAATGCAGATTTCTGGCAAATAGACAAACATTCTGCCTTAATTTTAACAGGGGTAGGGTGACATTTTTATTATGTATTCATTATTTATTATTTCATAATAAGTCCAAACATCATTTTTGCACTTCTGCTTGACTTCAGTATCATTAGTTTTTGTATTATATTTTTAAGCTAGGGGTAGGGAAATAAAAATAGTAATTACTCTCTAAACTGACATTAAAAGTTATTTAAAAATCACGTGCAGATAACTTAATGGGTTTACAATGGAATGAAAATGTTTAAAATACAGTCCTCAGCACTTTTAAAAAAGTTTTGCACCCTGACATCCTTAAAACATAATTACCGAATTATGTTTTATGTTTTAAGTCAAACAGTCAAATATTCCACTTAGATTTCATGGAAAACAACATTCTGACCAAGTTTCATGAAGATTGGATCAACTTGATGACAACTAGAGTGTACATTAGGTTTATCTAAGATTTGACCTAGTGACCTAGTTGTTGACCCTAAATGACCCAGTTTCGAACTTGGCCTAGATTTTATAGAGAACAACATTCTGACCAAGTTTCATGAAGATTGAATCAAATTGGTGACCTCTAGGGTGTACACAAAGTTTTTATAAGATTTGACCTAGTGACCTAGTTTTTGACCCGACATGGCCCAGTTTCGAACTTGTCCTAGATTTCAGGGAGAACAACATTCTGATCAAGTTTTATGAAGATTGGAACAAATTGGTGACATCTAGAGTGTACACAAGACTTTTCTAAGATTTGACCTAAAGACCTAGTTTTTATACCCACATGACCCAGTTTCAAACTTGGCCTAGATTTCATAGAGAACAACATTCTGATCAAGTTTCATGAAGATTGGATCAAAACTGTTGCCTCTACAGTACACAAGCCAATTGTTGACGGACGACGACGATGGACGACGGACGGATGACGGATGAAGAGTGATCACAAAAGCTCACCTTGTCACTATGTGACAGGTAAGCTAAAAAGGGGACATTACTCCTAAATTAGGGTAGCCAGTGTTACGGGCCTTCATAGCAAACTAAATGGTGGTTTTGATGATAACAAGTATTCCAATTTCGAGTTGAATGTCTGTAAAAGTAATGGGTTATTTAGGATTGTTAAAATCTTAACCTTGTGATGCAACGCGGATGCTGTCACACACTTAATTGACAGTATATTAGGCTCTTTTTTTCTTTTAAAAGTCAAGCTAAAAATCTATTTGACCATTTTAAACAAGAATTTACCATTAAATAATGGAATAAACCATTAATTAACCCAAATAGTATCATGGAAATACCAACCATTGGGAAGAAAAAATACCTTTCTGTCAGAATCCTACGTTTTTTAAGCATAAAATGTGAATTTTAAGGAAATATCAAGGGTAAAATGTTGAATTAAAGGGTCAAATGAAACCCTTGTAAAACCGTCTGATATTTTTATCATTACAGTAAGTTTGTATTCAGTTTCTTTAACTGAATACATATTCAGTTAGGACTAAATGACATCAATATGTGTTTTTATTATAGTAGTTTCATAGTGAACATCAAGTTTTACCCGGAATATGCATTACTGAGATATTTTCAGCAAGATTTTAAATACAATATTCATACTATAAAATATTTACTATAATTTATGTTGCACATTAGACTGTTAACTTCAAAGTACATAATAAAACAGTACTCTTACATGAACTACAAACATGTTTCACCAAAGTATCCCACCTAAATATAAGTAAAATAGTTGAGATAGGGCCTTGTTGCGCCAAACAAAACACATCAATATGAGATACAACCTTTTGCCAAATATAATTTTTAAAGGGTTATAATTGGAATTTTACCTTCAAATTTGAATAGGAATATGTATTTATGGATTCTTAGTCATTTTATGCAAAAAAGTGATTTTGTCAAAAATGTGAGATAGGGCCTTGTTGCACCAAAGGGACGAATTATCTCTTTGTGGTTATGATATTATCGCTCTAACTGAAACAACCATAAGTCTTGCATTGGTGAGCTCGTTCCCAGTGGCTACAAAATAAAACATGTCCCTCGCTGTGGACGTGGCGGTGGAATTGCAGTTGTATACAAAACTTCATTAAATATTCAACTTTATTCAACAATATTACTTCTACTAATGATAAAGTTTTCACTACTTTTGAACACATGGACTGCACGGTATACATTAAGAAGTATTCTATGCGTCTAGCTGTTGTATATAGACCACCACCAACTTGTAAAAATGGCCTAAAAACTAGTACTTTTCTGAAAATGAGTGGCCATCCTTTCTGGCCAAATTTGTAACAACGAAAAGTAACATCATAGTTGTTGGGGAAATGAACATCCACCTAGACAATCTATTGAATTTAGACACTGTGAAGTTCACAAGTATTCTTGAATCTTGCGTCATGCGACAGCACGTCACTGGGGCAACCCACGTGGCTGGTCACACATTGGATGTGGTAATCACAATAGACACTGACACTTCTGTCTCACATGTAGAAATATCTGATCCCGGTCTACCCGACAACAGTGGAAAGACCTCTCGTGATCATTTTGCAGTAGTATTTAAAGCTTGCGCTGCTAAACCTGCTCCCTTAGTAAATCTAAGAAAGTTAAAATCTATTGATATCAATGAATTAAAAAAAGACATTGAATCCTCAAATATTTTGAGCAGTGGGCTACACATATCAGACGTTGATCAACTAGTTGAGGTATATACCCATGGACTTTCATCACTAATTGACAAGCATGCACCCCTAAAAAACAATAGTTTTAAGACCCTCCTGTCCATGGTACACTGAAGATCTACATGACGCCAAACATCTGACACTAAAATTGGAGCGAAAATTGGCGAAAATCTAAATTGACAATAGACCATGAAATATATAGGAATCAATGTTCGGTAGTCAACAAAATGTTGAAACGATCAAAAGTATCCTATTACACAGATAAGGTAGAGTCCTGTGGTCGAGATCAGAAAGGGTTATTCAAGATAACTAAACATCTGATGGGTGAAGAAAAAGAAGTAATGTTGCCAACTGGTTAACCTGCGAAAATGCTTGCACAGGATTTCAGTGATTTCTTCATAAACAAAATTGAAGCAATACGTACTGAAATAGCCCCCACTATTCAGTCATACCAACAAAACGACAGTGTTGAAGTCGAAACTCCGTTGGGAAAAGAGCAATTGTCAGAATTTTCTCCAACATCTTAGGAGGAAATCCGAAAACTAATAAATAAATCACATAGTAAATCATGTGAACTTGATCCAATACCAACATGGCTGTTAAAGGATTGCTTGAATGAACTACTGCCATTATTAACAAGAATATTCAATGCATCACTCAAAAGTGCTTATGTACCCAAGGCTTTTAAAAGCTCCAGAATACGACCACTGATAAAGAAGCCAGGCCTTGATCAAAATGTACTGAAAATTATAGACCTGTGTCAAATCTACCTTTCATTTCCAAAGTTCTCGAGAAGGTAGTCAATGCTCGACTGGAAGAGCATTTAACACAGCACGATCTCCACGAAGAACGCCAGTCAGCATACAGAAAATTCCACTCAACTGAAGCGGCTCTTCTTCGTGTGTTGCAAAATGACATCCTTTGCTCTCTAGATCAGAATAAAGCTACGGTCCTGGTAATGCTGGATTTATCAGCAGCTTTTGACACCATAGATCACAACACCCTACTACGTTGACTTGACAATCATTTCGGTATAATAGGCAAGCCACTAGAGTGGATGAAATCCTATTTGTGTGACCGCTACCAGACTGTCTGTATAGATGGAGAACTTTCAAAACCTGTACTAATGAACTACAGTGTACCACAGGGTTCTGTGCTTGGTCCGAAGAACTACATTATGTACACAAAGCCAGTAGGTGCAATCTGTAGAAAACATCAATTGCAACATCATTTCTATGCCGATGACTCCCAATTGTATATGGCATTCAAACCAAAAGATTGTGTCTCACGAGATGAAACACTGCAACGAATTGAAGCTTGTCTGAAGGATATCTTGCACTGGATGAAAGAAAATTTGCTGAAACTTAACGCCGAAAAAACAGAGGTAATCTTGTTTGTACCGAAAAGGAATGCCAGTTCAGTCGACAATCTCAATGTAAAAGTTGTTGATGCTGTGATCAGACCAACGTCGATGGTGATAAACCTCGAGGCCATGTTGGATTCGCATTTGGACATGGACAAACATGTAAACTCTGTCTCAAGGTCGTGTTTTATGCAGATCCGACAAATAGGTCAAATCAGACAATACTTAACTGTTGATGCAACAAAATCCCTGATCAATTCTTTAGTAACATCGAGACTGGATTACTGCAATTCATTACTATGTGGCACCCCGAAAATCATTCTGAATAAACTACAAATTATTCAAAATACAGCTGCCCGCCTCATCACACGGACACCGCGTTACAATCACATCACTCCTGTGCTAAAGGATCTTCACTGGCTGCGTGTACAGTACAGGGTAGAGTACAAGGTCTTGACTCATGTTTTCAAAGCACTACATGGAAAATCGCCTGGCTACATCAGAAGTATGTTGGAAGTATACACTCCACAAAGACAGCTAAGGTCTCCAAATGATTATGTTCTTCTAGTTGTGCCAAGGACGAGGACTGTGACTTACGGTGACCGATGTTTCACAGCTGCTGCACCAAAACTCTGGAATGCACTGCCGACAGCGCTCAGAGACAGTAAAACACTATCGTCCTTCAAGAAAGCGCTGAAAACGCACTATTTTAATAGAGCTTATTCATGCTGACTGTGTGTATGTTCCCATTAACTTGGCGCCCTATCATTGGGCCGAACGACCCACATTTCCCAGGAGTATAAGCCCCATCCACCTATTGGTAGATCCCTACTATTAAGTTTAGTAGGGCCCCGTCTACTGGGTTAAGTAGAGCCCCGCCTACTGGGTTAAGTAGAGCTCCGTCAACTGTCTTCAATAGATCCCTACTACTAGGTTTAGAAGGGCCCCGTCTACTGGGTTAAGTAGAAGCCCGTCTACTGGGTTAAGTAGAGCCCCGCCTACTGGGTTTAGTAGGTCCTACTTTTATATTTTATGTACATTATATACTGTTTTAACCATGTATTAGTCATGATTGTACAGCACTTTTAAACGTGTGTATACATGAAAAAAAGGCTTTATATAAATATGGTATAATAATAATAATAAAAAAAATTAACTTTAGAGTTTTTCACATTTCCTGCAAACAAGTTTTTTTAGCGATTAGTGAACATTGATGTTTAAATAAGTTTGGAAATATATGTAAAAGAAATAAAAGTTAGTTTATCTTTGGTTTAATTATGTTAATTTAACGAATATAAGAAAAATTATCTAATGAGATGCTTAAAATTTGTTAATACCGCCCAAGCCTTAGAGAACAGACAATGCATGTTTATGCAAGTTTACGGAGCATAATATGGATTAAAGCAGCTTCCGGGCATATAGAAATGTAAATGCACACATAATAATGTGATAAGAGTCAACGTACATCAATCAAAACATGACCATAGTCAGTTACAATTGCGTAATACATGTACATTGTTGTGAATGACGTCCCTGCCTAGCGGTTAAGCAATCTCTATCATTGCTAGGAAATGAACGAGCCCCTATATCGTTGTAAACAGTACATAATAGGGTATATTGTTATGTTATTGTGTGCACATTGTTTATTGTGTTTTGTACATGCTCCTTATGTCGATTGACTTTCGCCTATTGTTTGTTTAAGGCGACGAACATAAATAATGTTCTTATGCTAATAAACTGAAACTGACAACTGGGTTTATTTTGTGATTTGACCAGTGCATTCACTACGAGACTAGTTATTGAATACAACATTGATGATTTACGACATTTTCCTTGATTTGTTTTGAAGTCAAAACAAGTGCTCACTAAAAAGACAGATACAATTTTCAATCAACCATGTTACGGTAAGTTTCATATTAAACATTGTGTTGTATACCATTCCGTCCATATTTGGACATGCCTTGTAAAAAAACAATCGCTTGAACATAATTAAATTTCAATTACTGCAAATTTATACGTTTTCGAGACTTCAAAATTTCGATAATTTATTATTTTTACGTGTTCGCGAAGTTTATCTAAAGCACAGATATACATTACAATAATCTAGAGCCATGACTTACGGATTGGCCATACCGGTAAAACAACTTATACCTGAAGTACCGTAATGTCGTTGTTTAAGCCGCATAACGA
Organism: Spisula subtruncata; assembly: GCA_963678985.1. Lineage (NCBI taxonomy): Eukaryota > Metazoa > Mollusca > Bivalvia > Venerida > Mactridae > Spisula > Spisula subtruncata. The sequence continues at coordinate 16,824,197 of OY787678.1, forward strand.
ACCTTCGATCAGGAACCCTAGATAACATTAACTTCTTACTCGATCCCAACATGGACCCAAAATCGTTTCAAGCTTAAATAAAATTAGAAATAAACCTTCGTTTAAACAAGATACTATGCTAAAACTATGTCTTTAAAAAACGCACCAGGATGTCACATAAATGGGTACCGTAGACTTAGATAAGACTTCGCGACACTTACAATGCTACAGTATGACATAATACGGGTAGATCCAATACAAACGTTCACAAAATATTTACGACTGCAAAAAAACTGAAAAGCTTTCAAACATTCATTTTCAGACTGATATTAATCTGTAGTCCAATAAATCAGGAAGGGGAAAAATGAACTAGTGATAAGGGTGAACGTTATCTTAAAAAATCCCCGTTGTCAAGACTAGTGCCATGGTATGCTTGCATAATCAGTTGTTATTTGCATGCGGACTTGTGAAGATCGAAAAAATGCAAATGTTTAAAAGTAAATTGAAATGAATTCAGATGAATTTTGCGACTATAGTTAGTGCATATGAGAAAGAACTTACTAATTGATGGAAAATAGATAAGAATCATATGACACTAAAAGTGATAACGAAATAAAGGACGGAAAGCCCTTGTAACGGAATATTCTGTGTTTTAACTGCAATATTTGAGAAGGTAAATTATAATTTATTTTGATTTGTTTATGTCTGTATGGAGACTGCACGGTGCTTTTCTGGTTTTCCTGTGAGCACCGGTTTTGAACATAGAAGTTTTACCGAGCGAACCACACTGGGCCTTTCAAAACTGGTGTTTTGTTCGTGCTGGTCACATGTTAGTCGGTCTTTAGAACTCTTAGACATTTGTGAGATCACCTGGTCCCCGAGTCAATGCGTAACATGTCGGAAGAGACTGTCAAACTTCGATAGTCAGCTTCTCTAACAATGCACGTAGACGATAATTAAGCGGGATATAGCATGTGCTAGACCAAGTGTACTATATTATAAACACCTAAACCCAAATACTTAAAGAGACATTCCCTATTACTTTGATCGTTTAAATTTATTCAAGAACATTATACATTAAATGAGGATCATTATTGCTTAAACTCCTAAAATTTTCAACGAAATGCCCCCACTTATTACCGAGAGAAGAATGAAAACATATTTCCGTAACGAGCCAAAATAGTCACGAATCGTTTCCCTTATTATTATGGTGATTTAAATATATTTTTGACAATATAGAGACTTATTTGCGCACACTTTCTTCTGACAAATTATTATAATTGATATTGCTTTGTACATTAAGCTCATTGAATGTGATAGTAGAGAAAAATATGTTAGTTATTGGGAATGCCTCTTTAAAATAGCTCCGACCGTTGCCCGATATCTGTCCGGCCTAGCCCAAGCCCGGTTAGACTAAAACTACACCCTTTAATGGTTGGAGAGAATTTGTGACATAGGTTAAAGAGAAAGAATTGTACACAAAGCCTTCGTTTGCTGTTTCCCTGCGAGGTATTTATGTGTATAGGTCCAATAGTACTAATAGTGCAATTGCAAATTTATGACAGCATTTTTCAACGTCTTTGTAAAGTTGTTCATGAACATATATTATGACAACAGCACGCTTCCATTGTTTATGCATAAGTTATATACGGCTTTTAAGATTAAATTGGTATAGGACATGACGAAATAAATGGGCGCTTATAAAACATCATATTTACATATTTTAAGTAATTTTGAGTCTATAATTCCGGTACTACTTGTTAGAAAATTGTTAAAAACTTAAGAATACCAAAAATTAATAACCCACACTAAACTGACGTTCAATTGCAAAACACCAATTATATACGGTAATGCTTTAGCATAATTATGATCCAATTCTACCTCAGTTTAGACAAAATGTGTTTGGACGAAATAGAACAGCGCGTTGTTCGAGTTTAGTATAAACAATTACAGTAATTTCACTGTTTCCCTCCGAACTAAGCTACAATTCGTATTTATTTAGCTTGTTACTGATTTCAGAATTATGCTGATTCAAGAGATAGGAAATGTTGAACAAAAACAAATATAAAGTATTTAAAAACGAAGGAACGACAACCCCTTCTGCAGAGATGGAAAGTGATCGCCTTGGAAACATTTACGGTGACATGGTAAGTTTTAGATATTGATTACATTCGTGATTATATCGCATACAATCCTCCAGGAGTGTCGACTGGGAACAGGGGGTCCGGAACCCACTGACTTTTGTCAAACATGTAGTTATCTTATATCGCTGGCTTAGAATAAGAAGGTCGTAACTACAAAATCGATATTTTGAGAAAACAAGACAAAATTGTCTGTAATTTACTCTTTACCAATGGGAACACATGTTTTTTCAATTCATTTTGGTCAACATAACAATTTCAGATTTTCATGAAAATAGGCTCATAAGAAGCGCCTTGTGAAGCAAAGTTCAAGTATGTATGAGTCTTATAAGGTCGTAAGTAGTAATTACGACCTTCATCGATATGTCTACAATAAAACCTCTCCAGAGCGACTCTCTATAGAGCAACCATTTTTTAACAACGTCAGCTATTTGCAAGGTTGTTGCTACATATAGGCTGAAAAGTACACTTCTTTTGCCAAGAAACGCCCTTAGAGGAAAAGCTCGTTGGGCCCGCTTCTTGGCAAAACAGTTGGTCTGACCCCTACCTGAGGAAACATAGACGCAATGACCCCCGTCCCGACAAATATCGACATTCAGTAGGTGCGGTTTCCATAAATATGTATCTAATTTTACAGTATGAATTAATTCAGCATTCGATTTAATATTTTCATGGTTATAGTTCAAAATGAATTATGTGTCTGCATTCTAACACGTTTTGCACAAACAAAACAATATGAATCGTTGTTATATTGATAAGCAGACGATAAGACCAGTTAATCATATCGATTAATTTAATGTCAGAAAATTGGGACAATTATTCGTATTTTAGTTGAAAATTCGCTTATCAGTAGTGTATCACTTTTACCAAGCCCGGATGTCAAATCTTTAGTGTCCCGATTATTCAATATTGAATAAGCTAAGCATTAATTTTAACAATATTTTTGACACAAACTCATACAATATGGGCAGATAGTGTCAGTAAAGCATAATCGTAGCGCTTTCCACGGGAGGTAATCCATGCCTTCTATATTTAATTGAATTTGAGGTAACTTAATTTTTTTGCATAACACTAACTTGAATAATTTGCTGAGAACAAGAAGAAATTTACTCTTTACTTATGGAAAAACACGCTTTAACAACTTCATTTTCATCATCATTAGAAGTTCCGATTTTCATGAAATTTTGTATATAAACATTCATATCAATACTGGTATTATATTTTAATGTAAAAACCCTCTAAAACATACTCCTTATCCTTACCTTATGACTGTAAAGATTTATAAATATATTGTATAATTATGTACATTTATACACATAAATAACTCGTTAGCTGTTCAAATTCAGCGGATACGTGCATACATATAAATATATCAAAACGTTTAGAAAGAGGGTGTTATACAGTTATTAATGCGTCCTTAAAATGGGACGCCAACGAGTTGGTAAATTAATTAATTAAATTAATTCGATGGCTTTGTTTCTTTATAACCCATGTAACAACAGCGTATAAACCAAATCACTACATATGACTAATATGTTTTTACTTTCGACACCGGATGATCCATGTATGCAAGGTCCCTAGAAGAGTTTAATCATTTTAGGTTCCGGGGAATAGTGCAGACACAGGATATGTACTCGTTCCAGAGACACCACTGGTTCTTTTACATGTCCGGATTATAGCAACCAAACATTGGACCTTGGTATAAAATATAAAGTATAAATTGGGTCCTAGACCAAGGGTGCCCACGATCTGTTCTGTTCTGTTCTGTTGGTTGGTTCCCCCTTTCTCTTGGAGGCCTCTCCTATCGAATAGGACGATCGGGTCAAATATTATGATGATGATGAATGATGATAAAATGATAAAAACGCTGGCGAAACATTACTATCTTCACTTAAATAGTTAAAATTGTCATTCATCAGTCGAATTGATCCAATTGCGTCCCGATTGACATTGGTTCAAATAATAAAAACACATATTCAATCTTGTCAGAGTTTAAATATTAGTACACATTGTTAAGTCAATTGGCGAATGCTTCAGATAACAGATACGGTGGTGAATTAGGAACGGCGCACATATAGAAAATTATCAAGACTCTATTTGCTCTATGATAGTACTGAATACTACAGTACTATCCCCAAGATCATTGACGTCTCGCCGCTCACTTCCTGGTTAAGAAGAGGTCATTAAAGCATTGATACTAAACTGATTTAGGCATACATGTCAATGATTCCTCATCGTACTTAACATACTGACCCAATCCAAAATTTTGAGTAATTTTTAGATTCTGCATAAACGTTTGATATAAAGAAACGAACCAATACAACGCAACGCGAGGAGGTCAATGAATCATTGATACTTAATCTCCATGTCAATGACTTTGCACCGTACTTTACACACTGACACAATCCCAAATAGTTACAACAACGTTTGAACTACTAGACTACTAGATAAGTAGTAGATTAAAAAATTTGACCAGAAAGTATACACATTTTCTTATGGATATGTTTATTTGTTAAAACTGAGTATGTAACAATGTATTTTTTTAATTTTATCAAGCCTGATAATATTTTCAAAGGAAAAAAGTAAGAAAAAGGATTTTAACTCAAAATTGAAAATACTATCTTCACAAGGTGCACAATTGAATTATCTATTATAGTTTGTTATCTATAAATTATCTATAGATTTTAGATTTTGCACGAATGATTGAAACTAAAATATGAACCAAACCAAAATTAATGCAAATATACTAAATGAACATGATAATAATAACCTCTACCTTGCAAGGGAACATTTTTGTCAAACACATATCACGGAATATGCAACCTTCAATGCCAAGCTAGAAAGGTATTCGTTCGATCGCTGTTTTGTCCAAAAAAAATGCCGAACGTTACTGATAAAAACGCATTAATGTTTATTTAACAAAAAGTACTAGCAATTCAACTCCTGGAGAATGTAGAACGTCATACATGTCATTGCTTGCACCTATATTGTTGGCTTAGAATGAGCTTCAGTATTTATAGGTAGTAAATACAAAATCAATATTTGAGAAAACAAGAAAACTCTTATTATCAAATAACTCTTTACTGACGGCTAAACATGTTTTGTTACAACTTCAGTTTGGTCAACATGACAAGTTCTTATTTTCCTGAAAATAAGCTCATAAGAAGCGCTTCGTGGTGCAGATATCACTTCTTATCAGGTCGTAAGTAGTAGTTACGGCCTTCTCATTCTAAGCCAGGGATATATATTTCTTTGATACTGCTACTTATGTTTCTGTATTGAAGTTATGCTCTTTCCACCTTTTAAGTGTATAGAGCTATATTCTAACAGTCATTTAATGTCAAATTAATTACTTGCATCGTTTTAGTATGATACTAGATTACTATACCTTAATTGCAAATTAAAACTTTGGATGGGTTCCGTTTTCTTTGATTCATCGTCGAAAAATAGACTATTCTTATAATTTAATAGGGTGTTCTAGAACAGTTCGCATGGCCAATAAATCACAGAGAGAGTTTCTGTTAAAACTGAAGCAAAAAATGATCTAATGGATATGAAAGCATACTTGTTTTTCAGTTTTTGAAACTTTTTTAAAAGTTATCGTCCGATATAGGCTATTTAGTGCATGGTCAGGACTATTACCTTCTGGGAACAGAGCTGCGTTTCAATCAGTCTCTTGGATTTTCGTTATAGTGTTATTTCTTTGGTTCATCCTGCATTTTTGCGGCGGGGACTTTGGCTTTTAATTATTACTTTGTGTTGTGTTCGGGCATTGTTCCGTTTAGTAGTGTTGTGATATTTCTGTTTTCTGTGCTCGACTGGTTTAGTTGAGTGCTACATTCCCTGTCCTATTTCCGCATGTCTTTTTGCTAATAATATTGGTTTATAATTGAGTTTAAGTCGATGGCGTTTAGTTGTATTTTTACAGAAACATTGCATTACATGTGTTGAGAGTGTTTTGGAAAGTTAAGGAATAAATATTAAAATCAAATTTAACATGCTGGCGCACCTCCTTTAATACATGTGTATGAGTACGAATGCACTTATAATTATCCAAAACGATTAGTAATAATCTACCTTCCATAAGATCATCAACAATAAACTAGAGGAATAATAACTATGCAGGAACATAATGATATTTTGGCCATATATCAAATTGCAGTGATGCCAATTTGACGGTGACACAAATGATGCCGTCATTTTGGAAGAAATTAATACAAATTGTACTTTAATGCTCGGTTTAAGTAAGGAAGGTTTTGATTATACTAACCAATCTATTTGTATTAATTTATAGTATTTTGCCGATTGCTTTCACCCTAATCTGTATTACTTGACTTCCGGGAACCTAATCTTTCTGATTTGATACAACTTTGATAAAAGGGTCCATGAAAGTTTGCTCTAGTTGCGATTGAAGTTAAAAGGATTAATAGAATTTCGTATCTAAAAACGTTTAAATGTAAGGTGCTATACTTCCGTTTCTGACTATGACAAAATTCCGATTTTCTCAGGCTTGTTTACGAAACTAAATAATTAGGCAGAAAGTCAACCATTTATTTACGTATTTTAAAAGCGTTATTACATAAATGTTGTTCATTGCATATTAATTTAGTGAACTTATTTGCTCTAGAGAAAATCGCTTGAAGCTTTTAATACGAACGATATATTTTTTTAACTAGAGATTTTTCTTCTAATATTTAAATCCACGAATTTAAGAAACCGCCGCATTATTATTTCACCAAAATGTATACCAACGAAAATTTATGATTTTATAGTACATTACAATCAGATTATTCATTAATGAACCGTGAATAAGTTTATTTATTTTATAAATACTGGCGAATTATTTATCTATTTATTTATGTGCTCATGAATATGACGTTGCGATGTTAATCACTCCCAACCTTGCAGCTAAAACAAGCCACGCAAGCATACTTGTGTAGTTTATCCAGGCAGTAATAAATTGTACAATAAAATTTTCATACAAAACCCAAACCCAACTGAGCATAAAGTATTACACTTGCATACACGAACGTGTGCACTCAATATCAACATTTTATGATCGATATACATGTATCACAGATTTTGAATAATTTTATAACCTCTATCCAAAAACACATTTTCAATTCTCTCTAAAAACCCTACACTTTCTGAAAATGACATGATTGTAAATTCTTATACACGTTTTTTGTGATCATATTAAGATACTTCATGCTATTTTGAAATATATACAACCAAAATCACAATTGAACAAGTCTAATTGTGTACATGTTTTAGATAAAGATATGCACAGACCTTAAATACATATCTGAGGTCTTTGAGATATACAAAACCTCTAACTGTCGAACAAGTCTAAGTGTGTGAATGTTTTAGATGCGTGGTATCGGTTTTGTGCGATTAGATTAGAGCCCTTTATATAAGTCTTACCTTAAATTGAGACCCCTCAGGTGGTCCGTACTTCCAACTACTTGGATTTAGTGATGTACGAGATAAGATAAGAGACATGTGACAGTTACTTCCTAGTTGACGTATTAATAAAAATCGAACATCTAATCTATCGGCACTTTTTTTATAAAGTATCTGGCTTGATCATGTATTTCATAGATTAAACGTTCCATGTCTCGTAGTTTCGAGGTCACATTTCACCCAACCTGTCCTATCAACTTCAACGTCTTGCTCTTTTACAGCGGGGACTTGGGCTTTTAATGATTTCGTTGGGTTATTTGTGTGTATTGCTCCGTCTGATTGTGTTGTGATGTTACTGCTTTCTGTGCTCGGCTGGTCAAGTTAGGTGCTACCTTCCCTGTCCGATTTCCTCATAATATCTTTTCAATATCTTATTTGACGAAAACATATTGCATGTTTACTATTAATGCAACGAGCGAGTTTAATATGGTAATTTTAAAATTCAAACAAAACTTGCACACTCAATATCCTCATTTTTCAACCGCCACGTCGATTTTTACACGTAGTTTTAAGATAATCCCATGTTTTTTCTCGGTTAAAGCATCCTAAGCTATGCTGCAACATAGGTTCCTCACTGACATCGTCTGCCATGTGTGATGTTAGACAATGTTCTCTTAAGACCTTAAAAGACAAAAAAGGAAATGAAATGAAAAGCACTATTCAAAAGAAACACACCACCCGTATATCGAAATCAGTAAAAAGTGTATTTCATAGACTATGTACCTCTTGCGACTGTCTTAAAAGGACAAGGAAAACCGAACGAAAATCATTACTCAAAAGAAACAAAACACCCGTGTATCGAAAGCAGAAGAAATAGTGTTATTAATCATAGCTATAACTAAATGACATAAATGATCCATCATCAAACACAGCACTACATATGTGTACATACGTGTCGCTTGGTTAGAATGAAACTGATCCATGTTTAAATCTGCTACATTATGGGCTTCTTATGAGCTTATCTTCATGAAAATCGGAACTTGTCGTGTCGACCAAACTGAAGTCGAAAAAGCGTGTTTTCCATAAGTAAACAGTAATGTTTTTGTTGACCAAACTGAAGTTCAAACGGCCGTTTTTACATAAGTGATGAGTAGTTTTCAGACATTTTGATAAATATTGATTTTGTACTTACGACCTTCTCATTCTAAGCCAGTGACGTGCAGGTTAGTTACCATATTTTGGGGTAAAAATAAGTAGGTAGGCACAAATACATTATTGTGCAGTTGTCAATCTATACCCTTTAAATAAATTATAATGGTAAATTATAATCACATGGTCAAATAAATTAACTTAAAACATTTCACCAAGCAGCCTTCGACAAACAACCAGGCGGAGCGATCTCTTCTCTGGCGTAATGTCAATTGCACACCGCCTTTGGCAACTGTTCTTGTTGTTAATCTTGAAATTAATTAACATAAATATTTCGTTCATTTGTTTGTTTTGAATGTATTATCACTCAGTTATCAGCTAATCATTTACCGCACTATGAATTCATAATTATCATAATTACGCTGTATCGTTTTCACTTGAAATTAGTCCCCATTATCAATTTTACATCCTCGTCCTCCTGGACCTGAGTATGGTCACATGATACATGTCACATGATAAGTACCACGTGACATATGGGCAAATTAATTCAATGTTTAATCAGTATGTAAAGTGTTTAATTAGTCTGTTATTTAAATGTTACTTTAATTAATTAAATTAAATTCATTTGGATCGATATGACAGGCTGACAGACGGACAAATAAGTCAAGGTACATTATACTTTTTACAAATATTTGCATTATTTAAAATCCTAAATTAAGTATTATTATTTATTAATAACTTGAACAGTATTGTTATAAATATGGTTGATGTGTCAGTTTTCTTATTGTAGTGTGTTTCTATTTTAATCATAATTAGTATAATCATATTTTCCATTCGTATGATTAACAACTGAGTTATGTGATACAGTTCAACAATTCCAGAGCTGTTATATCTTGATCAACAATTACCGTTTTGAAAATTTATCATTTTGACCCAGAACACACCCTATCTGTCTGAAGTAGTGCATACTTGTTTAGGATTACTTTACTATTTTTTCTTCGTCTTTCTTTTATTGCCCGCTTATGTCCCATTGCTTTTGCTAGTGCTTCGATAATTGCTTTAGGTGTTTTTTTTTGTCAAATGCGACCTAAACAGAAAATAAGTTGCCTTATAAAACTCATTGATAAACATCGCCCGAATATATTTTAGAAATGGTCATTTTTAGAACATAATATGATGGTAACATGTACACAAATATTTGAGATGACTGTTCACATTTAGCGTAATCGTCGTAATCTAGGATTGAAATACTTGTGTTTAGATATGAATGTACAAAATATGATCATGTATTATTTGTCGAACACATGTTAAGATGATAACGTATCTTGTTCAAATATCAAAATGTAATAGTTTTCTTACTAGTTACTAGTACGAGCGTATTACTAAGAGGCGCATTTTCAATTTACACATCTGTCTTGAATTAGTTGTTTAACGCGCAGGAGTGTTGAACTACATTCCATTTAGCCAATACCAAAATGGCTTTTATTTTTAGCGTCATGTCTGGCTTTCAAATACATAGCTACCCCACGGTATGAATCGTTTTACACTACTTCTCAGCTCCTTCAGAGAAGTCTTCTGTTTTCAAATGGCTCTGACGGAACTGAAAACCGACGTAACGCTCTGACGGAACTCATGACATATGCCATTTGAGTTCCTTCTGTGCGTTACATCAGTTTTGAGTTCCGTCAGCGCCATATGAAAACAGAACAATTCTCTGACGGAACTGAGAAGTAGTGTAACACGATTTATACCGTGTACCTATTCAAATAAGAAAACAGAGCAGATTAAAACACCACTTTTTTACTTGGTGTGTACTGTTGCATTTACACATCCGAGTTAACAATACCAGTCCAAAGGGGCTTTTAATACATAGAATAAGTCACAAAAGGTATTCTTAGTAACATAAGTGTTGATGTCACATGGCAAACAACGTACCAAAAGCAATGTACCACTATTGCATGAAAATATTTTTTGCTTCATAAATGACATCAAAATCTAGGCGCACGACGACGCTTACTATGCATATTTCAAATCTGCAACACAATGCGCTTCTTATGAGCATATTTTTATTAAAATCGTAACTTGTCATGTTGACCAAAACTAATGTAAGTTGAAAGAACATGTTTTACCATAAGTAAAGAGTAATGTTTGGACAGTTTTATCTTGTTTTTCGCAATATATCGAGTTGGTACTTACGACCTTCTCATTTTAAGCCAAACATCTAAAATAAAAATTAAAATAAACCATTATCTTATCTTAACAAAGGAACGAAATATTTCGTTTTTATGCCATACTTGTCCATTGAGTCATTGACCGTCGGCACATGTATATAATGGTATATCAGTTGATTGGAATGCCAATGCATATCAAATGTAAGTTACACTTTCTATCGCTTTTGTTACCATGCTATTTTATATTTGCTATGTGTTTCGTCATCCATTCTGGGTAGTTTACATAAGACGCACATTGGAATTTGCGCTATGATTCTTATCAAAAAAGTTATTTCACAAATAAAATAACCACGTAAGCCGTTATTATTTGATTTGATCCACTAGCAGCAATATCATAGAAAAAAGAAAAAAAAGAAAAAAAAGAAAAAAGCGAAATTGTTTATTGATGACATGTTTATATAACCAGTGTTAAGATAAGGTTGTATTTTTGCATAGCAATCTGTTGAGACTAACAATTTTTAAAATAATTAAATTACAACCGAGCCAACGTAGTTTTGTACACCAGCAAGTTAACTAAAAGTCTAAAATGCCTATAGTAAAGGGTCAGTGCGCATGCGCATGCGCAACGCATTAACTTACTTCCGGATCTGTTCGTAGACGGTCTACCAAGCCTCTACCAACAGAGGAAACCGAGCCTACCTTCATGACCTGTCGGACAGGTTATTAAACAATAAAAGCCTTAGTATAAACCATGCAATCAAGGCACCCAATAATCATTCATACACCGTAGTAAAAAAAGAGTTGTCGATTGTGTTATCTTATCACGCCAGATATAAGTCGTACAAATCACTGGGCGACGCATAAATTGGCTCGACAGGAGAAAATGTACCTCCTTGGTTTAGATGAATAGCTATCGTAAATAAAGTGAAGTGGAAATTAAGGAACATTTATACAACCAAAGTGAAATTCTTTTAGGTGCATTTATTTTAACCGAATTGTGTGCATGGATTATAAATAATACCATAAAACGGCTTGAGATTTGAACGAGGATGAAATGTCACGTGGTCGCTGAGACATGTGCTCAATGACAAACAGTTAAAAGGAAAATAACCAAACGTCAATTCACTTTATAATGGTAAGAAAACAAATCAATCCAGTTAAAATATGCTGTTGTAGTAAAAACTAATTGTAAAACGTCTTCCGAGTTTATAGTTTTCCATTTGTAATTATAACCTGTATTTGTTTGATAAACATTTATACTTAGATCACCAAAAACGCATACAAAAGTAAAATGAAAATGAAATTACGAATATGTCAGTGAAGGCAGCACTCAACAGAAACAACATGACACGAATTAAAGATGACCGCACAAAAAAGGAAACATACAAAGCAACATTAACATAAGAAGTACATCCGTATTTTTCTAGGGATGTTTTCAGCTGTTTTTTCAGCTACTCAACCATCCTGAGATAGTTTTATTTCCCTAATGAAACCAACGTTCGAATCACCCTCGGCAGACTATTTCTCTTTCGTTGGTGTTGCAGCCAACATCGATATGTTGCGCACCCTCGCATGCACCAATTTTCACTTGTGTGTTATTCTTACTAAAATTAACCAGTGGTCCAGACGGAAAATGAAGCGCATGCCCTACCTCCAGGCCACCTCTCCCCGCCCGCTTGCCTTTCTGTAAGAAACAAAGCAGTATTGTTCTGGACAACGACGTTGCAGAATGAATGAACACTGTCGAACAGAAAGGGAAACAATGACACACCCCTAATTGTAGTTATCTAAATATATAAAGGAAAACTAAACAATTAAAGAAGCATTCCCTATAACTAGCATATTTTTCTCTACTATCACATTCAATGAGCTAAATGTACAAAGCAATATCAATTATAATAATTTGTCAGAAGAAAGTGTGCGCAAATATGTCTCTATATAGTCAACAATATATTTAAATCACCAATAATAATTTATCGCTTCCAGCAATTTATTATTATGTGGTCAAAGGGAAACAATTCGTGACAATTTTTGCTCGTTACGGAAATATGTTTTCATTCTTTTCTCGGTAATTAGTGGGAGCTTTTTGTTGAAAATTTGAGGAGTTTGAGCAATAATGATACTCATTTAATGTATGATATTCCTGAATTAATTTAAACGATCAAAGTTATAGGGAACGTCTCTTTAATCTTCAAATATCCTAAGTTATGACCCGGTAGATGCCATTGGGCAAATATATCGTATGTGCCCCCCCCCCTTAAGACCTGAGGAAACGAATCTATGAGTTAAAGGTTTGACAAGAGCTTATATTTTGCCCTAGGCAGTTTTTTCATGTACTTTTACATACATACATGCATAATAAAACCACCACCAACAACTGTAAGGCAACCAATTTCTTAGCGCACATCATATGCGACGTCGAAGGACATAAGACGACAACATGTACATAATTCGTAAAGAAAACATTTGATAAACAATCATGGTGGTAAAAAACTTAGTGATCACAAAGTTATTAAATGTGTGCACTCATCCAAGGACAATACCCTTAAAGAGTTTGGTAAATATGTCTTTGATACTGTTGCTTCACTTAATTTTTTTTATTTCTTAGCATATTTGATACTTATAGAAGGTAGACAATTTTATAAATGTTATAGGCATACATTGATGGACGTTTGATCATTTGCCACTCTGAGTCCAAATTGATTTGGTTTAATCGGAGATGAATATTTGAAATTAAAATTATATCATATTAATCATGCTTTCTCTTTCATGTGTTCTATCTACAATCTTATTGATATTTCAAGTCATGGAACTTTGATAGAAAACTGCATTAGTTTCCTCAATATAAGCGAAGATATTTAATTTGCAAGTGTGTTATTGTTTGTTTACAATTTTTTCTTGTCCATATTTTATTAATTATTGCATCAAGTGAGCAAATATGTGCACGTGCATGTTTGGACCAGTCTTGGTCATAACGTTCTGGCATGTTTAAAATTATTTATTATTCAAAAATCTAATAAATAATAAAAACAATAATTATAATAATAAAAAATCAACAAATAAATGATATCAATATTGTCAACAAGGACATTAGTCAACGCGAATGACAAACGAACACGCTCAGCGAAAAATACCTTTTATTAGAAAGTGAAGACAACAAAAACTTAAAAGAAGGTTTACTGCAGGACCTGACTTTGTACTGTTAGAATCAAATGCGTTGCTCAAACTAGTCTTAGATTGCTCGAACCCTCAAACTTGCATTTCAGATTACCTTACAAAACACGACATCTAGTATATAAAAACCCCTTCTATTTGCAAAACTCTATCTTTCCCACCATATAACCTCCTAACAAAAAGGCCAAAGCCATGTTCGTACACATGTAAACATGTATTACTCAAACTTTGGGTACAAAAAACTCAAATAGTACTGTATTATATCAGCTAAACATAACTGATAAAGAAGGTACAAGTGGTGCTTATATTCAAAACATCTTGTATACTGCTACATGTAAAAAAAATTTGCGAAACATATACCTATCCTTTTCGTCACCTGTGGGACATAAGGCTGAAATAAGTTTCCTTCTTTTCCCTCTATCCTTTACTGTGATCTATGCATGACCCCAGGTATTTAGTGGTCTTTTTGGTTTTCTCTTTCCATGTGTTGTCCAAAATAGTGCTGTTTTCACAATGCGTTGATTTGATTTTTTAAATCTTTGTTTAATTTCAGTCGTGACCTTTTCGGAGTCACTTATTTTGGTTTATTTCGCTAATCTTTTTGGGTCAAAATAGTTTGTTGATTTTTCTTAGACAGCTGTCGTGAAAAACTCCTGTTTTCCTAACACCAGAATCCAGGACTCTCCATCATTCAGGTCTATTGAGAAGTACTGATACAACAGTGCTCGTTGTTTGGTTTTCGTGCTGTATGTGTTTGACTTCCAGCTTGGTTTTAACATGGTGAAGGTACCCTGGCTTTTGCAAGTCTGGCTTCGATATCTTTACCAGCGCCATTTTCTTTGCTGATTTTATTGCCAAGACAAAATCTACAGCGTTTTTAATTTGTGTGTTACCTATTGTGATGCTTCACGGGTAAGCAGTGTTGATTTTCATTACATTGTTCTTCTTGATGTTTATGTTGAGTCCGACTTATTTAGTAGCTGACATTCTGTAAACATAAAAAACGTTAGTATAGCTCATACATTGGAGGTGGGTTAAACTAATGCAAACTTTGACATTACACCATTAATCAGTATTTGTATACATTATTGCACATGTAACATAACGTTTTCCAAATTTTACATCAGGTCCTCTTATCAAATTGGCAAACCAATGTATATGCAAGAACATGCGCTGCTATTTATCAAAGTTCGCAAAATACTAGACTCTATATATTGCTTTACATAATAATGATCGTTTTCATATATATTCAAAACGGTAGTAAGTGATATAATCTTTACGATCGAATTATACGTATATGCCAAATTAGTATGTTAACATTATACATATAGCTTGGAGAGGTAAGGACTTGCCCTAGCTCGAAGATTGTTTTATCAATTCAAATGTTACCAGTATGTATACCATTATCACCACATAACGCGTTGTTGCACATTGTTCATTGTATGCATAACATACATAGGTAATCAGTTAGGTTTGATTTATTCATACACTGTGGTACAATATGTCTACTTCATGAAACAACTATTTTCATATGAAGTATCACATGGTCTCGAGTTACACGAGAAAAGAATGCTTTTCGAGTCTCGCTTGACCTCATACGAACAATTATTAGGATGCTGAGCCAATGTGTTGGCTGAGCGGGCATCCTCTCCTTGCCAGCTCCCCTTAACACTCGTGTTGACCCCATTGACCTCTGACATGTATCAAAGTCTAGATCAAATATCATACCCTGCGAGTATGATTTACTGACAAAATCAAGCATGAAACTTGATAATTTGACACTATTAGCATACAAAATACCATGAGCAACAAAAACATGTCCGTATTTTGGGTCTTGGTTACAATCAAGGGCATCAATATCAATCCATGATATTATTACATCATGCAGAACACTTATCCATTGAATGAATTTGATGCATAGGAAATGTTGCGAATCGTGTAAGACTATTGTTCAACTGTAAGTTTTGTGTAACACTTTCAACCGTTTTCTCTTATCTATAATGTTTATATGGGCCCTGACGTTTGAAATCCAATATTGGAATCTTAGAACGTTACATATAATGCATATACAATCAACTGGAACACCATTGATACTCTTTAAAAAGGCACATATTGTTTACATTATAGACAGAACCAACGCCATCAAACGAACAACCCCAAAGGAAATTCTTTACAGGAGACCACCCATCCATGTTTATGCAGTTCTCAAGGCCACCGGGTCACGTGAATCCTGCTTTCGAAAAGGAGGAACAAGCAGACACAGAAGATGATTTGACAGATGCAGAATGTAGAAGCGATACCACCATTAATGATTCCAATTCTGCGGATCAGAGTTCAATAAGGTAAGTGCGCATGCGTACATATCAGCGGCCATGTTTGATAGATAAACACGTAAAAATATACTTAAACAATACAAGACTGTAACCTCAATTTCTGTTAGACGCGCCTTTAAACAATCTGGCAGTTATAGAACAGTTTCTTACGCATGCGTAGCGACCATTTTGGATTGCACAGGTCTACACGATGACGCACGGTTTAAAATAGAGTTTCTTACCATGGTTTCAAAATGAGCACCACACATGCGCATTTATGTAACTATGCATTTATACTATGGATACTAAGTATTAACATTTGCAAGCATTGATATTTCTTATAGTTTTAATCTATTTAAGTTACATCCAAAAGGACGAAACTAAATAGACTATTTTGATTAGGCGCAACGCAAATACGCCGTGTAGGAAACTGGTAACTTGGTTAACGCATGTGACAATGCAAACATACTTCATAAAGCTTTTGGCAGTATGTTAAGATTATTCTAACAAAGAAATTGAAAGAATACATAAACTATACTGATTACAGTGAAATAGTAAGCAAATGAATCCTAAGGTATTGCTTTTATGTTTGATCTGTCCCTGATCGATGACTTATCGGCTGTCCAACAATACGGTATCATATCTACAACTGAACTACCTAGTTAATAAACGAAAAAAAATGCATATTTGGCAGACCTTGGTTCAAAATGCCAACAATACGTCAGACTTTGAAAAGATTTTAGATACGTGTAAGTTTCTGACTTACTTCTTCACAGATAATAACATTTTCTATTTATGTTTAGTATGGATAATGATATTATTGTCAGGCGCGTAGCCAGGCATACGCCCGTACGCCCGGGCGTACGCTCCATGGAAAAAATGATAAATGAACTGACTCAAAAATGCAATAAAATTCGATGCCTCCCTAGGGTTAGGCAATTCAAATGTTCATTAATGGAGGCAGTCTTCTTTTATATTCAGGATATATTCTAGATATTTTTCTAGCTCGCTTCGCTCGCTCATCAACTTTCAAAATGAACTTCATCTGATAGAGATCGAGTCACTGTTGCATGTTGTCTAAATAAATAAACAGTGTTCTCGCTCAATATTTTAATAAGAATCTAGTAATTTATCAAATATACTGAAGAACAGAGTTTGTGTGACATGTTGCCCAAATAAACATTTCTTCCAGCTCGCTACGCTCGCTCAGTGCTTTACAAAGTAAAGATCACCAAATAGAGAACCTGAAGGTATAGCCTGCTGCTCAGATATAACTGTGCGTTTTCTAGCTCGTTTCGCTCGCTCAATTAAAATTCATAAGCGAATACCATCAAGTAGAGAACGTGTATGTGTGACCTGCTGCTCAGACAAGCGGTGTTTTTTTTATCTGGCTCGCTTCGCTCGCTCATTATTTGGAATATAATTATGTAGGGAACATGTATGTATGACCTGCTGCTCAGGCAAACATTTTTTTCTAGCTCGCTTCGCTCGCTCAATACTGTATTTCGTGAATATAATCAAGTAGAGAGCATAAATGTATGACCTGCTGCTCAGACAAACAGTTTTTCAAGCTCACTTCGCTCGCCCAGTGCTGTATTTCGTGAATATAATCAAATATGTAGCATGTATGTATGCCTGCTGCTCAATTTTCTAACTCGTGTCGCTGGCTTCTAAAGTACTGTAATAAGTGAACATCGTCAAGTTGAGAATGAGTGTACGTGTCTGCTGCTCAGGTTATCTGATTTTTTCTAGCTCGCTTCGCTCGCATAATATCTTTATCAGTTGATTTCACGTGGGGTATGTTGCTATATATATATACTCCCCAAAAACTAACATTAAAAACGGGCGTACACTCGGAATTGACACAGCTACGCCCCTGATTGTCGATAGAATTACATGTTGTTGATATTATCATATACTGACTGCATTTTGTCTAATAAAAAACATGAATGTAGCTTAAGATGGTAAATCAAATACTCTATTAGCATAACGCATATTGAAATGAATGTCTCAATGCACGAACCTTTTAATACACCTCGTACATACAGACAAAGGTCATAAACATACAATTATGCCCCCAGAAAAAACATCCATAAACAGACATAATAATGGGTGACAAACTAAGCATCACAATTTTGACCCATGTCCTTTTTCGAAACGTCAGATAAAGTAAAACATTCCTCTAACATTATCTTCAAGAAAAAGTACCTTTTCTTAAAAATACAAACAGTCACGCTAATATTTGCTTATGCATTTGAATTGTGGTTTCTGATCTTTTCAGAACGTCAGATGGATTCACCGGAGAAGCTGTATCAAATGGTCATGTCGCAAACGGGGGTAAGAATTTCAAAGTTGGCTTCGGCGATCTCGAAGAAAAGGATACGGCGCCGCCACGACCTTCGAGAAAAGGGTAGGCTTTACATATTACGTACAATTAACCAAATTTGTAACAGTGTGTAACCTTGCCATTTTATTTAAATATGTTTATTTAAGGTAATACATATAGCAGTAAATACTCAAAAACCCGATTACAAGATTACAATTAGGAGGTTCCTGGCAACACTGATATTCAACTTGAACGTGTCCATAATATCGAGGAACGAATGAAGTATAGACACATTGAACATTATTCTTCAAAGTATCAAAGTCATGTTTTAAATGTTTATATTAGGTCGTATTTTGGAATTCAGAAACAGGATAATTAAAAATAAAATGCTCGAAGCTATCCCTCTATTCATGTGAATTAAAAAATATTTAGCTGCATTAAGGAAGTATTAATCTTTTTTACTGATCAACTAGGTCATTCAGCTTTTTTGACGACTATAATTTGGACAGACTTTGTTAAGTTCCGTTATGTGTTGGGCATTGTGCCGTGTATTTATGAAATGTGATGTTTTCTGTGCTTGTCTGGTAAAGTTAAATGCTGCCTTTCCTCTCATGTTTAATTTTGTGATTTCGTTTCATGTGCAGTAGCAGCAAAACGCCGAAATCGTGGGACAGGTTTCAGATGTCATCAAAGGACAATGTATCGTCACAAGATTTGCAATTCTGGGACAAAGTGTTTGTAGTAACAAAACTTGTCGTCTGTTTCTTGCTGTTCTTCATAACTCTCGGCACAGCAGTGATCAGCAAGATATGTTTTATACTCATTACTGCAAACATCTTCCCGGCGGAGGACTATTACAATTTAACACACATTAAGCTGAAGACTTTGAACAAAACCTTGACCTACACGACGACAGAGACGAACGTACAATGGATATGGGCGTTAATTATGATGGCGGGAAGTCCTCATATATTCACGTGTATCAAGAATCTATGGAGACTGTTGTTTCAACAAACAGGAAGATCAAGGCCGTCTTGGACAACTATATTTTCGGTAAACATTTATGATCTTTAATGTTTTGTTCGCGTGTAAATTAGTCGATATACAAGGTCACCAAAATGTCTGCGGGTAAACTATAAGCCGGGTCAAAGAACTAAATACAAAGGCATTTGGTCGGTTAAAGATCACCTATAAAAATTATAAAAAAGGTTTATAATTCTTATATATGATCTATAACCTATCAATATTATGCCGTTTCGTTTTTAGGCTGGCGATTTCGGGCCAGACTATTATAATCCTAAAAAATGATATCCACTAAGATGAATTTACTCCCGAAACTGACAACACAGAATCTATACACTCAATGCAAATAGTTCCTCCTCATTAATCAGTTTTGCAAGATAAGAACATTCAACTTCCCTTGTTTCATTTATTCTGTTCGATTGTAATATATTAGTTTCTTCTTGAAATGGAAGGAAATTGTATGAAATTAAAAGAAAAGGTGTTTAAAGGCGTTAATAATTATTACTACGCGTGACGAACGCGATATATAGCGCGGCGCATCAATGATTTAATTATGTTAAATTATTAAGGTCAACATTCTCCAACGAGATCGTGGTCGAGTGGTTGAGCAACTCGCTTAGTCTGATGTTAAGGTCCAGCGATCGAATAACGGCGGCTCCAATTTTTTTATATTTTTAAATTTTTATTTTTTGTTGAGTCCAGCACTTACCTCTCTTTCGACTTAGAAAACCACTTGATGTTGTATTACTTGAAAATCTATTGTTCCTTAGCAGTTCGCCAGCCTGTCAGTATGTTCGGTACTTTTATTATCAATAAGTGAAATGCAGTTAAAGGGAAACAACTCTCGTTTCTTCAGCCATATATTTGCAAAATACATGAAAGGGGAACGACTGGAAACGTTTAGTTTGATAAAAGAAATGAAACGAAGAATGAGTTGTTTTGTTATTTAGTATATTCCAATAAAATAAGATTTAATACACAAGTTTACAAAGTAATGACTTATTTAACACAATCTTGTCATTTAATAATTAGATAAAGGATAAGACAAGAAAACCTTTCTATGGTAAGAAAGTTAATTTGATAATAATACATTAATTCATTTATCATATTTAATATTGTGATTATTACGACGTTATATACTGAATAATATACTGTTGACTAACAAATCTGTTTTATTCTTTTTAGGTTCTCCTAATCGAGACAATCCATTCTGTAGGGGTCAATATCACGATATTTATCGTGATTCCTCATTTTGACCCCATTTCCGGTCTCTTGATGACGCTTTGTATCGGCGTCATACCGGGAATTCTTAAGGTAAGACTTGTAACAAAACACTTAGGGAATTCTTAGACTCAAATTTAGAGTCCATCAGCATACTCTTTTACAACTACAAATAAGAAGCAGGCACATGTATGCCTTGTAAGATATTTCAGAAACACTTTTTAGTGTTTCCCACTCGAGCGGTCGTCTCTCATGTATTGGTGTTGCATATAGAACACGTTTAAATGCCAATGACTCTATATTGAAAGGGCAATGATATTAATGAAGTTCTTGGATTCTTTGTACATTGTATCATATCACTGTCTCTTTCACCTAATGTCCCTTGAGCAAAACGCAGGACTACATAGGGAATAAGTACATTCCCATATATTGGTTATCCTTAACCGAAAGGTCTAAATGTTTACAAAACAATTATTACCTAAAAAACATCAACTAGTAAAGAAGAAACCTTGTGATATAAATGCATATAAAATCTCGAGATTCAATTCCAGATAATTTACCCGACTGTTGGATCCATGGATAAGTTAACTGATATAGAAAAGCCGTCACTGATCCGACAAATTTGTGTAAGGACGACGAGCACTTTTGCAGCACTAGGACAACTATTTGCAATAGGTAATGTTTGCTTTGAATATGAAGACGATCTAGGTATACCAGAAGAATTGGTTGAATAATTATATTATAAATTAAATCCTAAACCTGTGCCATAAAGTATCTTACTAAATGAAATCTGAGAATTTTCTTAAACTCTTAAATTTTCCTTTGATGTATCCAGCTAAATAATACAATCATTGTATTGATGTAATTCACGGATGGATGACGTATGTTTGTATTTTGTGGAACAACTTGTGTAACTATTGCAAAACTAAGATGTGCTTTGTTAAGATAATTAACGTATGCGTACCGGTGCATGTATATATTATACTTATTAGTAAAAGACCATCTCTGAAAAGTTGCAACAGAAAATTATTTATCATAATGTAATACGGTGCATTTACTTAAGGCAACTAAACTATAAACTAAATTGAGTTATTTGTTGTAATGTAATACGTTTTGTTTATTTAAGGAAACTAAACTCTGAACTAAAATTGAGTTATTTATTGTAATGTAGTACGTTTTGTTTACTAAAGGCAACTGAACTCTGAACTATATGGAGTTATTTATTGTAATGTAATACGTTTTATTTACTTTAGACAACTAAACTCTGAACTAAATTGAGTAATTTATTGTAATGTAATACGTTTTGTTTACTTAAGGAAACTAAACTCTGAACTAAATTGAGTAATTTATTGTAATGTTATACGTTTCGTTGACTTAAGCAACTAAACTCTGAACTAAATTGAGTTATTTATTGTAATGTAATAGGTTTACTTAAGCATTTACTTACTCTGAACTAAATTGAAAATAACGAAAAAATTAATATGTATTTTCTTTTCTTTTTCAGCTGTCTGGGTGTATTATGTTTACAAAACAATAACCCACAACAACACCGAGCTATTGCTTGTGATCAGTATGGTTATTGCACCGATATTTACAAGTATTTATTGGTGGGAGAACTTTATCTACGAAGGTGACAAAAACTCTACTGGATTGAAATTCTTAGCACGACAAATGAGAAAATGCCGAACTAAATTGACACTTTACTCTAGCATATGGAACTTGATTTTAACCATATTAATACCCACCGCAGTTTATGGATTGGCATGTGAAGACGTCACAGATAATTGTCTCAAAGCAGTTTATTTCAAGCAGGACTCAGCATCATTGTTTTCAGGAATCGGACATGTTGAGTTAACGTCAAAGAAAGATTTTGGCTTGTGTAACAATTATCTCCCTTTGATAGTGGCCGCCATTGGAATTCTAAGCAGCGGCGTGTGTTTCAAAGTGGGTAAGGTAGCTTGTAAAATAATGACGCAAGTTGCGGATTATTCACTCCCCCTTGTCCTGTCCACACCCACAACATTAGGTCTGATACTCGGAATGTATGCAGGCTTTGTGACCACCGCTGAGACCGGATGTGCTCTTCCGTTTCCGTTATGGGCAAAGGACGAGAGCTCCCGAACGTATTTTGGCAGACTAATGGAAGGTGACGATTTATGGCTTCCGATCATAGCCGGTGTGTCGGCTTTTATCTCCCTCTTACTGGTAACAAATCACATTTGGACACCTGGCAAAGAGCGTCTGCAAACTACCGATAGGTAAGTTGAATTAGAATAAGCTTTAATAGCTTCTTCTTCAAGCAATTGTCTGTGACCCAAAAAGCGCGGAAAAAACAGACGGGGACGCGCCAAAACTGAAATACCGAAAGGAACTTACAGAAACCGTTACGGTTATAGACTGAAGCAAACACTACAAAATTGACCAAGCACGAAAAACATCATCTGGTTACACAATTTGTTTTGTATATCAACATTTAAGACCACCATTTGTACTTTTTCATATGTAAAGCTCAAAGAGCGAAAATGATATTTGGTTTTAATCACTTAAGACTTACGTACTTTGTGACGGGTTATAGAAAGGGAGTAGTTTTTCCGAATTGCCATTGATAATGTGAATACAATACAGTCCTTTAAGATAAAAACTGACGAATAGAGTTGCAATAATGTTTACTCTTCATGTGGCATGATTGCTTGAGAAAGGTGACTTAATAGATGCGACTGTGTAATAATACTCATGTACAACAAATAGTATTCTTAAATCTGTATATTACCAATTTTGCCAAAATTCATTTAATTGCTTCCTATAAAAGAATAGCAAAAGGAATTCTATAGAAAAATACCATGTCTACCCAAAGACAGATTTGATCACACAATAAAAAAACCATGACGTCACTTTAGTTACGAAATAATGCTCTGACATATTTGCCACGTGATCAATATTGTGTTCTATTTTTAGATTATTTGTACAGCCATTGTACTGCGGAATCTTCACTGATACCTCAATGCTACTCAACAGAAGAAGAATCGAACGATCGAAAAGTGCAAACAAACAGGTTGGTTTAATGTATACATTCGTAGTTTAAGGGCACCATTACATTAACATAATGTCTTATAATGATATGGCAATTTCACACAAATACACAATCGTCAATTGTGTCTGCACTATTTCAGCAAAAGACTGACTTGTGAAAAAGAATAGGATTGTCATTTTAAGAGTTTATCATAATACACATACTCGTACGTTATGGATATTGAAATTGACTCATAGTGCATACGCATCTATCTCTATGCTTGGCATTTTGAAAAAGAGAATAACATATTTCTATTCAGTCTTATAGTGAATTTATGTTTCACTAATGCTATGTAGGTTTAACAACAAAAGATGACCCAAAAAAGAGAAAAATTAATACAAGTTTTTTTTTCTTGTTTTAGAAAAGTAGAATTGGAAATATACCATTTTCTGTTGACGAGCTGAATGACGATTCTGATGAAGTGTCTCAATTCACAACACCAGAAACACCAATGATATATATGTGCGGAACAATGTGGCATGAGTCTGAAAATGAAATGACCCAACTTTTGAAATCGATATTTAGGTAAGCGCACAAGCTCTGTTACATCTACAATTGTAGGAAACCCGGGGTTTTCCCAAAGCTGCGTATAACAATGAAATACATTGGGTGATTACTTCAGTTGGGAATTAATGTTCGCTTGTTAAAATAAAAATGGACCACGATTGCAAATCCTCCTGTATTAAACGACCACAAAAATGCACTACAAGGGTTTTCCACTGCCTTCTTTTCTACTGTTCCCATGGGTGATTGTTGGACTATATGTTGGTTGGTGTCATAAAGAACCTGTCAACTAAAACATGTTACCTAATATTGTTTGATTATGTATTAAAATTTAAGTACCAGTATTTGATTACAGAATGGATTTAGATCAAATCACAAGAAAACATACACAATTTCTTATGAACCGACGGGACCCAGATTACTACGAATTCGAAGGTAAATTCAAAAAAATTTAATGAGCAATTTACATGTTTATTTATGCACTATTTATCATTATGATGGAGGGTCGCTCCAGTCAATATTGTCAGAATCACTTAATACAAAGGGAAGGAATTCGTAAATTTGACAGTCCTCCCGTTTTGTGTGTTCTCTGCCTTTGTCGTAAAAAAACTGTTTTTAGTAAATGCCAAGTTAGCAATATAAATCTCATTAAAAGATGTTTGGACATTGTCGCCAGTAATGTTAATTATGCGTTCGAGACGGCTGCGTTTAAAGCTATAGACTACAAGCTTTAGTGAGTGTAAAAAACGAGTCGGAAAATGAATTTCACAAACGCGCATAAAACAAACAGCAAAATGTTAAGAAACCACATTTAGACAGAGACGGCCAAGCCTTAGAACAAATCGTTCGCTATTTTATGACAAAGTTAATGTAATTATGATGGATAAGTTTGCTTCATCTTTATGGTACACTATATTGCGGAGACACCATCAAGCCTTTGTGAGTTTTGTCTATGTTTAGTGACTAGATTTCACAGATGTTCTGAGAATGTCAAATTATTCAAGGTTTTTGAGAGACTTTACCAAAACCTTAATGTACATCACAAATTAAGTTTTGAAGTTATTTCTATTTGCATCTACTACTATGCAAGTATAAAGAAAAGAATAACTATTAACTTCATTTAATGTCTGGCTAAATACTTCAGATGTAAGAATACAAATGAAACACCGAATAGTTTATATTTTACACATCTTATATAAGAGAGACGGAGAGTAAAATAATAATAGCTCTTGCACTCAATAGAGTTGATAAGCACATAGAACAGTTGGTCTTTTCGAAAACTTTTTTCTCCTCTTCTTTTCCACACCAATACTAATTCCTTATTAAAGGCAGTTAATGTATAGATGCACTACTATATTTATATTGTAGAAAAATCTACATTATTATCCTTAATAAGTTTATGCTAAATATGTACGTACATATATAGTTCAACTACGTGCATATCGGGAATGAAATCACAATCAAATAAATTGATACAACATTTATCCTAGTATCTATATCTATAAAACAAGACATAATATCAAAAGTGAATCTGTTGACTGTAATAATGTCTCACTGTTCTGTATTTTAGCTCATATCTTCTTTGACGATGCGTTTGAAGGTCACTAGTTCTAATAATGTCATACTGTTATGTATTTTAGCTCATATCTTCTTTGACGATGCGTTTGAAGGTCACTAGTTCTAATAATGTCATACTGTTATGTATTTTAGCTCATATCTTCTTTGACGATGCGTTTGAAGGTCACAAAGATGACGAGTTTGATTATACTGTCAATGAATATGTGAAACTACTGATCAAAACAATGCAGGTGTCAGCTTGGTAAGATATATATTCAATACAATAAGTAGCGTATGTATTGCGTTTAACATAATTACAACGTTTATAGCATATAAATAAAAACAAAAATACAATTTCTATTCAGGTGAGAACATGAAAATACGAAGAGCAGCAAGTGGAACATCATTTTTATACAACATACATTTGTATTATAAATAATATTCTGAAATGACCGGCGAATGTGTCTATATTGCCTTTTTATTGCATTTACCGTGTTGTCAATCTGAAGTATTCTTTTCAGTTCTGTCCATGAACCTTATTGGATTTTTTTGTCAATATGCAGTATTCTTTTCAGTTCTGTCCATGGACCTTCTTGGAATCTTTTTGTCAAAATGCTGTGCTCTTTTCAGTTTTGTCCATGGACCTTCTTGGAACGTATTTGTCAATCTGCAATATATATAATACTCTTTTCAGTTCTGTCCATGGACCTTCTTGGAAGGTGGAGAATCCAGTTAAAGTTGCCACACCCTATGGAGGACGTCTTGTATGGACATTACCTGGTAAAAATAAACTGGTAGCTCACTTGAAGGATAAAACTTTTATTCGACACAGAAAAAGATGGAGTCAGGTATCGTTATTTATCATACTTTCTAAATCATACAAAACAGTTCACTCATTTTCAAACATGTTATGCGACGTTTAACGACATCTGCAAAGTTGTCGTCGAGAAATACTTCCAGCTATTTTGACTTTAGCGATGTGGTTACATCCTAATATATGAGAAACCACTCTAATTAAGTTAAAATGACAAAGGGCGGTTGAGCGGCTTAACAGTTGAAAACAGCCCTCGAAAATTGGTACCTTAACTTTTATCTTTTTTACTACAGGTAATGTACATGTACTACTTCCTTGGCTATGAGTTGTTCAACAAAGGTTACAAGGCGAGGGCACTTCAAAAGAGAGCCGAGAATACCTTTCTCCTGGCCCTTGATGGTGACGTGGATTTCCAACCTCAGGCTGTGTTACTTCTCGTGGATAGGATGAGAAAGAATCAAGACGTGGGAGCAGCTTGTGGTCGAATCCATCCTATTGGAAATGGTAACAACATATACTTACATGTATTATATAAGAACACTTAGATATATTAAAGTAACTAATTGGACAGGGAACGCAGAGCAGAAAAAGTACGGTACTCACGTTTAAATTTTGATTCTGTACATTTCTTCAACAACTGTAAAATTGGGGACATTATACAACATTATAAAGACTTAAGTTTAAGATTTCCGTAAATGCTTGACAAAACAGTACTGTTGGCGAAAATCACTTAAAGAACACACAGAACGATCACATATCACACGTACAAGTAACAATAACTACCACAAAAATGAACAATAAACAAGTGAAACTAAAACGCAACAGCTATCAAAAACACGAAAACAATCGGTCACATGACAGGCGAGACGTGTATGTGTGGTCGTATTTTTTATTTAAGCAATTTTAATACACCATATGGTATAAGAAAATTGGACAGAAACGGCAGCACTCAACTTAATCAACCGAGCACAGAAAACATCACATACATAGTGACACAATTACACGACACATTGTACACACATTACCGAACGACAAGAAGTATTAGCTGTCAAAAAAGCTTCAGTTGTTTTCAATTTACCAAACGGCGACCACACAGGACCATCATTATAATGCATTACTATGACTTGACCCAGTTACTGATCTCGGATGAAATGCACAAGTCCAAAAAGATGATTTTATTTCATACAATAATACAATGTAGATACATAAATCCATTTTGCAAACTGGTGGGAAACGCATGATGCAAATGTTTGAAGAAGTTATTATTATAAATCACTTGTTCTAGTAATTAAAAGTGTGCTTTATTTTCCAGGAGCCATGGTCTGGTATCAGAAGTTTGAATACGCTGTGAGCCATTGGCTACAGAAAGCTGCGGAAGATAAGTTCGGGTGTGTGTTGTGTAGTCCTGGTTGTTTCAGTTTGTTCAGAGGGTCAGCGCTAATGGATGAAAATGTGATGAGAAAATACACGACGCCACCTACAGAGCCACGGCATTACGTTCAATATGACCAAGGTGTGTGTAATTACTTGTATCACGTGGTCTGCTTCTTGGTGTGTATGTTGTTGTCATGTATCATTCGCGTGTGTTATTGTTGCCTGATTGGAACACGTTACAAACGCACCAGAGTATTATAATTTAAGTTCAGGGTGTTGTATAAAACTTAAATATAAATACCTTGTTAACTCTTGCAAGTAACGTTTTGCATGTTAATTTCCACACGTTCGTTCTTTGTGTTCATGTCTTTGTACTCGCCCAAGCTGACCTGACTAACACATTAAGATAACAGGCACGAAGTTGCGAATTTACTTTATTTAGTTAGAAAGGTTATGTTCCTTCTGAAGGCTTGTAATAGTCCATCGCATGTGGAAATGTGCTTGTAGAAAAGCTTTTGTTATGTAATGCTTGTATTCAAATACGTTTTATGTTTCTTTTGAACGACTTTCAGGTGAAGACAGATGGTTGTGTACGCTGCTGCTTCAACAAGGACACAGGGTGGAGTATTGTGCTGCATCGGATGCTTTAACCTATGCACCGGAAGGCTTCTACGAGTTCTTCAATCAGAGAAGAAGGTGGACTCCATCTACTATGGCGAACATTATGGATCTGTTGACTGACTGGCAAAATGTAACAAAGAAGAATGCAGAGATAACGTTAGCTTACATCATGTATCAGGTCAGTGCTATGTTGTCGTTTAGTCTTGGGCATTTATGTGTACTCACAGCAAATAATTAAAAACAACATGGGAGAAGTTTTACCAATGGATACATGCTTTACAACCGATTATTCAATATGTTTCATGCACATCGTACTAAACATTATTTCGAAAAGCGATCAGAATGTTTCATACTTGTGTAGATAAGTAAACTACATGTTTATGATGTAGGACAGTTTCGCACATATTCTATATTCTGTTAAAATATTTTCAGGGTCTCCTGATGGTATCCTCTATCCTGACTCCAGGAACTATATTCTTGATGATTCTCGGTGCTATCACTTTGGCGTACCCAGACATTCAACTTTGGTATGCCCTTCTGATCAATATTGTCCCCATTGCTATATTCGTTGGATTGTGTTTCCGCGCCAAGTCTTCAACACAGGTAATTATGCTAACATAATATAACACCATATTTGTGCACATATGCTTTCTTTATACTGTGGAAAATCTTTGAGGAATCCACCAAAGCAAACGTGTTTCACGAATATCATTGAGGTAACCGCAAATGGACAAGTGCTTTACCTATATCTTAATACAGATGTTTCTGTCAATCATCTTTGTTTTCAAACGACAATATAAGGTATTCGCAAATGAAACGTGTCTAACAAACGATTGATTTACTGAATACTTTGTGTACACTATACCCCGGATGCTAATTTAAATTAAATGTATGGTAACATCACTTAAGGTAATTAAGACCCTTTTCGCTAAATATCGCCTGTTACTCGGATTTTGATGATATTTTGCATAAATATTGTATCAAGTATTGGCTTTCTGATTTTGATGGTTTTATGGAGAAATATCATGTGACGTAACTTTAAACCTGTTTTTCAGTTGACGTATGCAGCCATATTGTCGACCTTGTACAGTTTAGTAATGATGATAGTTATTGTGGGATTGTTGAGACAAGCGGCACAGTTTGGTTGGTGTTCTGTGACGACATTCTTCCTGGCTTTTGTTGCCGGAGTGTTTATACTGTCGGCATTTATACATCCCCAGGTAATTCTAAATTTTCTATTGCATATGGACAGTCAAACATGTATTAGTTAAAACTGATTTTATTCCATTGGGAATAGTTAAGTTAACACTATTTAGCTTATACTCTTTAAGTGTGACATTTCGGAATAACACTAGCTATTTCAAAATACTTAACAAAGACATCAGTTCGTTTTAGCCATAATTCAAAATGTATAGAGAAATCGACGTCAGATAAGAATAAATTGCTTTTCACCGACTTTGTCTTTGAATATCGAGGGGGTACATTTTGGTGATCAAATATTGATGTTTTTGTGTTTCTAATTGTAGTTTGGAAGTGTGCTAACGATACACTGGTATATAATTTATTGATTCTACCTTTATTAACGCTTTTTCTATTACATTTCAGGAATTTTGGTGTATAATACATGGGTTTCTGTACTTCTTGGCTATTCCTTCCATGTCGATGATACTCATGTTGTATGCGCTGGGTAATCTTCATATTGTGTCATGGGGAACCAGGGAGAACAAGACTGCAGGTAACACTAAAATAAATCATTGCCCAGTTAAGCATTACATGATTTTGTTATAATCTAGCACCGACGTGTAGGTACATGTAACCCTTTTTTCTAATTTTAGGCTACATTATTGATACAATCGACGTATTATATCTTATCATAATTCATTATACAATTCTTTAAGTATTTGGGATGTGGTTTTTAAATAGATCCCGGCGTTTCCAACATTTGCAATGAAACCATAATAATTTATATTTAGAGTTTACTAGTATTAGACTTAAGTGATAAACTCAATTGTTAAGTTGTAAAAATTTTCTTAACTGTAATCCTAGAAGCTCAAGCATCATAATGTGTTAAACCACAGGTGCAAGACACAAAATCAAATTTGGCTAAATAGGCCTATTAGTATGTATAAGAGTGAAAAGGTACACAATGAAGAGCAAAACATCATGCTGAACTAACAAAACACTGCTGCAAGAAACGACCGGGTCACAATTATCTCTTTGTGGTCGCCTCACGGAAGCATTAATCTAACAGAAAACACTTTTTATTTCATGGAAATCGATCAAATACCCAGATAATTGTGACCTGGTTGTGAATTTGATTTTGTGGCTTGCACCTGTGTGTTAAACATGTAATTATAAAGCGCAATAGTCCATGTTTTATTCATTTTGCGCAGTATATATTGCACGTATATGTATTCTTAAATGAATAGGTACAATCTATATATTCTAATTTAGCGTCACAAGAAGCGGAGAAGAAGAAAAAGGGAAACAAGTTAACGGGGATTATGTCAATGTTCAATGGTTGTTGTGGGTGGGGAAACTCAGCAGTACAACGGGAGGACGAAAGGTAGGTATTATCTGTTGCGTTTGGGTACATGAGCGTCGCTTTTGTGTCGCCTGTGGCTTGGCAAAGGTAGTGGCAACGGCGTCCCTTTTTGCTTGTCCGGGGCGTAGTTTTTTTACCAGTCGTTGGAATAACTCAATACTTATATGCATGTTTCTTCGGGGTTCAGTGCCCAAGAACCATAACTGTACATTGGCTTTCTTTTAAATAATACCGTTTGTTTGGTTGTACGTACTCCGCATTGAAAGTACTTCTTGTCTTCGTCATACAAAACTTTGTTTGAATGTTATACTGCTCGTTCGAAAAGTAAGGTATTTTTTTGAGTATTTACTAGCGTAAACTCATAGGCTTATGAAAATATTTGAAAAGTGTTATGAAATGGTTTTGTCATTTCTTCTGTGTTATATTTATGCATCATAACGTTATGTACAGTATATGATGTAGCATGTAGACAAGGTAAGAAAACACGCTTTGAAATGTAAAAAGACATTCAATTACATGAGGATAGTTAAATCATTTCAGATTGAAAGCAATATTAGACAGATTGGACGGTGTCGAAGATTCAGTAAGAGCCATGAGCACAAACGGGAGCAGCCGCATGTCGCCGTTTAATGGCTCCAATATCGCTCACAGTCCGTCCCCTATAATGATGGGAGTTGACAACGAACAGACACATTTTGCAGAAACACCCGAGTTGTTTTCAGCAACGGGTCGAAGAGGTGAGACTTACTTTTTAGTTAGCTCTTTTGTGTTTTTGTGGCACTTACTTGGGGTGTGTGATTTGTCTTGTGTACGCCACTTTTCATACTGAATGCTGTCGTCCCTTATATGTATTCTTTAAATTGTTACTTGTAATCAACAGGATCAACTGCATATTTACAAACTATCATTTTATGCTTCAAAGTATATAATTTTGAATGGACTTTACCAATCAACGGTTTATATTATTTTTATTGAATTTGATTGATCGATTGTTATTTTTCTTTTTTCTTTTAAGTATGTGTAGCGTTACCTTAACACATTCATAACCTCTCTTCGTTATAAACAAAATACTGCATATTTGCAGAAAATCCCTTATTTGACGCACAACAGAAACCACGTGACAGAATGAGCAATCCTTTTTGGATGGAAGAAGACCAGGATATGCGCCTGTTGGCACGTGACGACATCTCGACCAATGAGTCACAGTTTTGGTGGGAGCTTATCGAAGAATACCTGAAACCACTGGACGCGGACAAGAATAAAGAAAAAGAGATCCAAGCACAGCTGATTGAGCTACGGAACAAAGTTTGCCTGATCTTTATCTTGATCAACTCTCTGTTTATCATTATCGTGTTCAGCTTGCAACAAGTCGTTGCCGATGGTAAGATCACGTTTATGTTTCCTTTTACATTGAGCCAATGTCTGTGATTTTGGTGCTTATCGTAAACAGTTATAATGTGTATGACCTATTTGCTCGTAGGCCTATGTATGGGGAGGAAATGTAATCTGCTATGTATGTAAAACATTCTTACAGCTGTAAAACAGCTAACCAAGAACATTAAATTACAATTACATGGACTTTTAGCTGAAATTTAGGAATATATCCATCCGGTAGCAAATATATATCGTTGACATACATCGGCTGTTTTTTTTTCTTTTAAAATAAAGCTTTTCTTGTCTTCATCTGGAGATCGGCGGCTTTACAAATACAAGTTATACACATCTTAAACGATAAGCGTCAATACCGAACGACGTCATTTTGTTAGACACCAAAATCACAGATTATGGATCATAATTAAACGTTTTTTGTACTATGTTATCCCTTGTACATGTAGTTGGACCCCACTGTCAAGCGAAATATTAGATCGATAGTAATAACACGTGCGCTTTTACCCTGATATCTTCTATATATACTAGTATACTATTTTATTTGCACACCTGCCTGTTTCGCTTACTCCTAATTTAGATTATATTCCTACAAAATATATGCTCCCTGTGTTGTTGAATTTAAAACATGCAGTTAACCGTAATTTTTATCCCATGTTTTAAATTTTTTCAATTAAACTTATTAATTTAGAGGAATAAAGGAATGACAAAAAAGTGTACACTTTATTTTCGGATCCTTATTCAAGAATATAAAATTCTGAAAACAACATCGAGTACAAATAAATCCACTGCTTAATCATAAAAATTTGTCGTACTTTAAAGTCGACAGTTAATTAACATTATAGCTTCTTTTGTATCTTTGTAATATAATGTAATTTCTAATGTTATCCTCAAATTTTGTACCACCCATTTCCAATGATGCTATTCAATCTAAAATTATCTTAAAGGAATTTGATAATAAGTTGGTTATTCGGTATCTGCTCTCCCAAAATACTACGTGCATCAGAAATTTCGAAATATCTATGCATTGCTTGGTTCGTAAATACGTAATATTTGTGTAATGTATTGCAAACAAATTTCCTTTGTTTAGAAATATTAGACAACGATTTCGTCGGAGGGTTGATTCATTTGCGCTTTCTTGTCAACAATATCTTACTTTTGTATAATGTAATGCTTTTTGCTTATCTTCACAATCTGTAGTGCGTGAAGCTTAAACTAAACTTCCTTTCCACACTAAAACGGCGTTTGATGCATTCGGTTATCTTCGTACAGAACACCTTGTGATAGGCTTGACTTTAATGTGTAAAAATCGATTCAGTGATCGACACTAAGCAATATTTATTGAAAATTATCAAATTTTATGTGCTGATAAATTAGGAATATTTAGTGCCACGAATCATAACGTTGGGAAACGCATTTATTGAAAGAGACTTTTTTCGTTATTAATTGTTAATTTACATAATAATATTTTTCTGCTGATTTATACTTAAATTATAAAGCAAGGAGTGTTTGAAAATACATTGTGTCTAGGCATTGTTAAGACTTGCACACCAAATTACTTAAAACCTGCTCTAACCATAATAGTTAAGGGAAATGATGACATTTTAGGGAAATTGAATATTTTTGCTCGGGATATTGGGAAACTGTATATATAAGATAGTAAAATAGCCAAAGCATCACTGTCTTAGACCATGCTTAATGCTTATGTATTATGATACATCTTTTGCAGAAAACGAGGATAGGGCTATCGTACTCGATAAGTTAGAGAAATTTAAACAGGGTTATAGATATTCCCGTAAGTTAGTAAAAATGCTTGTGCTTGTCTTTATGCCTGAACAAATAATTAACTAGATTACCATGCCTTTTTTATTCTCACACCGCATTGATGTGTAATTTGCTTTTAAATTATTGCAATGGTATGTAACATGTCCTTGTAGCATTCTCCTTGGCATAAATGTGGGAAGTCTTGACATTTTGTGAGGGCTTTCAAAATTGAAATCCTAAAATCTTAAATAAGAGAGTACCTGTCTCATGTCGTGTAAAACTATTGATACAGTTCAATGAAACATAGTAGTATATGGGATCGGCATGCATGGCCTTCTTAAAACTGCTAAATCAATGTCACATTTGATGTCTGCATATTTGTGGTGGAACAAAGCTGTCATTAAGAGACTGCTTTAAGACAGCTTTGTGGAAATTCGAATCGGATGATAATCTAGCTATATGTTTGTAAAGGCTAAAGCTGCTACATGCTGCATTCTTTGTGCCAACATTCGTGCTCTTTATAAGAAGGTAAGTTAATTGAAGCAGCTATTGTTTGCGCATGTCTACGCAACTTACTAGTATATGATATGTAATGGTTACACAATTATGTTGGTTTATAGTGTTGTATTACAGTTTAACTTGTGGTAAATTTCTCGGTAATTTGAATTATTCCAAACCTGTCTTAAGCAGTCAAAGTAATAAAATTCTGTTGCATCATTTCTTAACAACCACCTGTTGTGAACAGCTACTGCATTTTTATCTCCCTTTACTAACTGCTTAAGTCAGGTTGTATTGTATTATAGACGTAACACACTATAACCTTTCTTGAGTAATTGGTAAAGGGATGTAATACTACATGTATTGGGTAGCTTACTACAATTATTATTCTCACTGGTGATATACATTCAATTGGAAATAACACATTTTGAATTAACTAAATTTTGTGAGTTTTTTTTAATCATGATTTCTGCCTCATTACGATTCCATGCATGCGTGTCAAACCGTATTGTTATCCTAGTGTAATAGGTGTTAAACTTAAACAAAACAAAGCTTTTTCAAAATGTAATAAAGACGGAAAATCGGAATTTTAAAACATTTGAACATTTGAACTTTGAATAAATAGACTTTTCCATCTTGTCAATAACTATATGATTACAAAAAAGTTATTACAACTTTTATATTTTCTTTATTGTTGTTTTAACTGTTTGTGTGTGGTGTTAAATAGTTGACATAAGATAATGAACCAGTATCGGCGATGACATGACATTGTTTTATCTTGCAACAAATGTTTTGTGATGAGGTTCAGTGTTTGTGTTTATTTATGTGTTGTTGAATTTCTAGCTAGCGTTTACCCATACATTTGTGTGCATACTATAATTGTAATTTAAATCTTGCTGAATTGATACACATTGAACTTTTATAAATTGTGAAATTGATAATATTTGAAAGTTGTAATTGAATTTTTACCATTGAAATCGTTCAAAGTTAATCTATTCGAAATAAAGGGACACTTGTTAATAATGTTAATATTCTGAAGTTGTAAGATGTTGTAAAGGAAATAATCATTTTCGTCCCTTACAACCAAGTTTACTATTCAACCTTTTATCATAAACCTACCAGTGCATTACCAACATCGGACCATCAGTGTTGTTTAGTAGCTTATATTAATGTTTGAAACGTTGCATGATATCTTAACAAGCTATAAGTGGTGGTACATTTCGCTAGCTTAGAAAGTGATTTATTGTATTTCTATTTACGACCTAATACGACGAATACATATTTCAAATCAGCATCACAAGTCGCTTCTTATGAGCCTATTTGAATGAAAATCGGAAAATGTCATTTTGACCAAAATGAAGTTAAAATATCTTGTTTTATCATAAGTAGAGAGTAATTTTCGGACGTTATGTTTTCTTAAAATATCGATTTTGTACTTACGACCTTGACATTCTAAGCCAGCGATTTCATGGATCCATATTTGTTATCAAATTGTTATCATGAAGAGTATTCCATTGTCTACTTTCACATAAAAAGGGACGTCTATCCTTATACACATGTGAACATATTTTATTAGTTATAGCCACGTTTCATATGTCATGTGTCTTGTGTTGATGTGCTATGTGAGTGCGTTTTGTAAAAAGTTTCTTACTAAACTTTAAATTAAAATAATCAATACAAATGCATCACATCTTATTGTTTGTCTGTTGGTGGTTTGTATACTGTTCTTTCATGTGGTTTTCGCGGTAGGTTTTGTGTTAAATTCTGTCTTCACTGTCCTATTCATTATAATATCATCTCAACGAACACATATAATTACTTTTAACAGGTGGCAGTTTATCATTTAACCTACCTTGTGCGACGGAGGATGATGATGGAATGGTGGCCAATGGTCAACAAGTGGAACCAATCAGTGTGGCATTTACGTTGGTGTTTGGATTGTTATTGTTAGTACAGTTTGTCTGCATGTTGATGCATCGAATGGCAACGTTGCTTCATATCTGTGCTGCTACTGAAATATTCAAAAAGAAAAGAAAGGTATTTATATAGCTGTTTGTTTTCTGAACATTTCTAGATTGGTATTCACAAAGCATCGTCGTAGAAAAATAAAAAGTTTGCCATAAGTTACCAATTTGTGCCGCTCATATTTTCTTCAAATTGAATATTAACGCATATTTTCTTAGTTATTATAGTAGCTTTTTATACGAGTTTTAATCCTGGGAAAACCAAATCACTAATGTTAATTTCCGTGTTTAGCTGGCACACTTGAGGAAAGTTTACTACTAAGACGCTTTGTTAATATCGGCCCTGAAGTATAACTTCTAAATACGCTTTTTTGTACTATATTTGTCAATTATACTATGTATTTTGCTTATGTTATATTTAAACAGAGGCTTGCCATTTTATTCATTACTTTAACACCAATGCAAACATATGTATTTTGCTTACCACATAGTATCGAAACAGAGATTAGCTTTTGTGATTTTTTTAAGAAAACAATTATTTATATTGCTTACAACTAAATATTTAAACATGTCACTTACATTATATGCTTCTGATCAATTGTATCTTAACTAGGCGTGACAATCTTTAAATGATGTAAACATGATATATACTGTTTATCATAGTATATCTTACCAGGTATTTACCATTTAGTGTTTTCTATTTTTATAATTATGTAGAACGTTTGCTAATAGAACTGAATCACTGACTATAAAATCTGTATAGTTTAGTGGCCTTATTCACCAACATTGTAAGTCTAAAACTCAGACTTAGACTTACATGTAAAATTGACAACATTTTTAATCACTGTCATTTCTTTGCAAAACAATTTAACCATACGAAATTTAATCCGATTATTTGTTGTTATCAACTGAACATGTGTACATTTATAGCAAAATCGGTACATTTATAACAACTCGGAAGCGAATAGAATATGTGACAATGTAAAGTCTAAGTATGCGTTTTAGACTGACAGCGTTGGTGAATAAGGCACCAGATGATTGACAATTTGTTGTTGTTGTGATGGTAAAACGACACAATGCGTTATAGTTATTTAATTGTAATACATTGTATACAATTCTTTTTAGGTGATTCGATCTATGTATATATAACATGCATATTTCAAAACAAACTAATCTCCAAATGTTTACGTTTTGAGGCTTAAACATGACGTTACGTTACTAGCAATATGATAGAAACCCAAATCTACATGCAGTTAAAACATTTGTACGTCTATAATATTTACATAATGTCATCACTTCCATTATTTCTTAAAACCGACAGGTTATGAATGTAAGTATAATATATCATAGGTGACAGTCTATAATATCCAAACCATACTGTATTGTATTAACCATATCAAGGTCTATCATATTCCCTTAGTAATTACTAACAACCCTCATTGTTGTCGCTACCCGTTTATCGAGACAACAAACATGTACCCGTTGCCTAAGCAAAGCGCTAACGAGCGCCTTTATTCAGTTACCTCCCGTTCAATTAAATATAGTTGGCATGGATTACCTCCCATGGAAAGCGCTACGTTGCGCTTTGCTTAGGCAACTGGCACATGATAAAGAACTAAAATTGGCACAATACGTTGTCTTTGGTGGTAATCAAACGGGCAGGTCGATCACATAACTTAGACAGTAAGTTTCCGCACATGTCAAAAAGGTTGGCACTGTCTTTGATAGTCAAAATATCTTTTGGATAATGAAATTTTAATAATGCATGATAATGTTAATGGGAAACCAAGTTTCAATAATATTAATTTTATAACAGTAATTCAACAATCCTACGTAGTTCCTTATTCCTTCTTTCGTGCATGCCGTAACCCATTTTAGTTGGAATAAATCGTCATTATAAAGAATTAACTTGTTCGTGTCTATCTTAATTGTTAAGTTGTGGTTGCATTACATGCATCATAGATCTACTTTATGTAAATGATATATTTTCCTGTAACTAAATGCTATTAAATTCGAATGTACATGTATATACGTTGTATGTCAGCTTAGGTCAAGACCCTTCCAATGAATACACTGATTGTGGAAGCCACGTGTCTGCAATTACCAACTCTATCAAGTATTAGATAACATTATCATGGACAAAGATACACAATTAACATTCAGCTAACCGGTAAAATGTCTCTTGGCGTATATAAATGTCCTTCTGGATAGAATTCTTTAGTTTTGTTAGACAAATGCTGATTGTCTGGCCATTTAGCCTTCCCGAGAATAGAAATTTAAGATAACTTAAATGGCAAAATAACTGCTAAAGAACCACTACAGTATCAGAACAATTGTTCACGATAGTTTCAAAACTTAGAACACGTATTTTCCGGTGTTTCTTATTACATGTAGTTATATCTAAACCTTATTCTTATTATAAATCCTTTTCATGTTATCCTTTTTTCAAGAGCATCAATTTACCTGATACATTTTGTTCATATAATTTTACTTATATATTTTTTCTTCTTGATAATGGCAGTCAAATGATGTAAGTATGTGTGATAGGGTGGTAATGTAAAATATCGACGGTGCCGAACCAAAACCCAATAACTCAATTTTGGCGCAAAAACTTTTTTGGAGCATCCGCATCGGCTAGACGTTCCGCGCATTTCTGTCTTGTCGCCATCTAAATAACGCGATTGGTTATTTAAATGGCGACAAGACAGAAATGCGCGGGATGTCTAGCAGATGCGGATGCCACAAACAAAGTTTTCGCGCCAAAATTGAGTAACATGGTTTTGGTTCTGCGCGGTCGATATGCTAACCGTACGGTCTTGGTATGATAGCTAGTGTAATATCATAATTATCAAAAATACACATTAAAACATTCATGTAATATGTACATTTTGTACTTAGCGGAACTTCTATCGCTACCTTTGATATAGTTCAGTTTTATTTATAACTGCTCTTTAAATAAATTGTAATGGAATTTGACACACTCAAACGGCAATATCTGACACTTATTCTGATAAAGTTTCTATAGGATCCGACAACAGGCTATGTTAAGACACGTCTTCAACTCTCTTGCAACTTAAATACTTTAATCGGTTTTTGGGATATCAAGACAAATTTAATGGTAGCATTAGAAGTACCGCTATTTGTCGAGTCGTTGTTTCATATAAATCGTGTTACATGTATGCATGCATATATCATTACCAATAATTATTTGTAGCTACTGTTAGAGAACATGCATGTGTTTATGTTGAAATATATTAGGGTGGTATTTGCACATTTCAAATATTGTCAATATATTTTGTTCGGTGGTATACAAGCATTTATAAACTCGTATATAATGTGTGATAATGTGGTGTCTTTCGAATGTGTTTTCTTAGGAAAGATAGCTGTGTTGTTTTGCTTTCAATTATTGCCATTAAAATTTATTACATATACCAATATATCCATATTGTAAATGGGAGATGGATTGAGAAATGATGTTTTGTGTATGTATGGTATTTATAATGTATAATGTTTGCTTCCTTTCAGTAAGGTTATGTTTGTTTTTCAGTAGTGCTAGTATATTTTAACAATATGACCAACTTCCAAAGCATGACATTTCCAAACAGTCATGTTCAATGCAATTTCAATGTAGATTGCCCACACAATCAAGTTTCTAAAAAAAAAGGTAGTAAGAAAATAGTTGATACAATTTTAGTTGATACCTAAGCATTGTGTTAACTACTGTTTATTGTTATTTGTGCTTGCTTAAATTTACATATTGAAATACGCCGGTTCCACGGTATGAATCGTGTTACACTACTTCTCAGTTCCGTCAGAGAATTGGTATGTTTTCATATGGTTCTGACGGAACTGAAAACCGACGTAACGCTCTGACGGAACTCAGGATACATGACATTTGAGTTCCGTCCGTGCGTTACATCAGTTTTGAGTTCCGTCAGAGCTATATGAGAAAAGAACAATTCTCTGACGGAACTGATAAGTAGTGTAACACGATTCATATCGTGGGTTCGTATCTTAAATTCCAATAAATGCAATATTTGCATTGCAATTGCATTATGAAATGTTGTTTTAACG
Organism: Spisula subtruncata; assembly: GCA_963678985.1. NCBI lineage: Eukaryota > Metazoa > Mollusca > Bivalvia > Venerida > Mactridae > Spisula > Spisula subtruncata. The sequence goes on from OY787678.1 coordinate 16,865,267, forward strand.
CATTATGCAAATGTATGCATATTTAAAACTTTGTAATTCACATGTAAGTTTACTGGCAATCTACTAACTACTGTGAATGTTTCTTACTTTACTTACTGGTGTACGTGCTGGAACAAGCATACATATTTCGTACTAGTTTGAATAATTTGGATGTTATTAATATAAGTGCCACCCAGGGTCGTATTAGAAATGTACACACCTAGACGGATGTGATATTCTATATCAGTTATCTGTTAAATGTACTAGGGGTTTTAGTCAAAGGTACGTTTTACTACTACTAGAACAATGGATTGATTTACCACCAATACACATAATTTGATTCGTCGGCTTTATATTATACCAAAAATTCATTTGAGACAATCCCTCGGATTGTAAGGCTATAACTTTAGATGTCCATATACGTTCGGTGTGCACATCTCTAGTAGTGAAAATTTAAATTTAGTGTTATCATTGTAAAGATGGCGTTTTTAAAATAATTAGGGTTTTACCGAACTACTCCGCTACGGCATTTTTTTTCAAATGTCTGTCTGATTTTTAGGTTGAATTGTCGAAGGGGTCGGATGAAGAAGGCGGGAAGGAGAGTGGTCCTGCAACCACAGAAATGTCTTATCAAGAGGTAAGTCTATAATTGCTTTTCATTTTGATTTTTTTCTGAATTCTGTTTTTGAACACAAACCCCTCATATACGTGGATGAATCAAAAAGTTCGTAGAATTTTGCCATAACTTTTTTATTTTCTGAGTTATTGTCGTCATATTTATGTTGTATGCATGCATTGGTATTTTCTTTACATACACAGATTTGTAGCGACCTTATGAAAACCGTTTTAAAAATATTTATATCTTAAACAAGGGTGATAACGTATACCGGAGCACACGGATAATTTGAAACACATTTTATTAAATTTCCTAAAATATCTCGACTGTAGGACCTCCAAAAACCATCAAAGTGTTATGTCTGATTGCATGATATCATGTATAAAGTCTGTTAAAATTTCAGACGTCATCTCCGAAAAATTATGTTTTAATCGACATTTATATCATCGTACTATATAGAAATATCGGCTTAAAACGGATGTACAGGAATTTACGGAATCACGGGCTGCTATCAAAATCTGCGTAAAACTGGAATATACGTACGGTATCAGAAACAATACATGGTTAAAAACGTGAAGGTATATATCCTGAAATAAAAAGACATTGATTTATAAGTGGAATTAGTGCTAACGTGTAGGATACTAGCGATTTACAACCTAATAACATACGCCCGATTTTGGTGACGTTGGTTCGCAGCGTCGTCGAAGAGGACCAGCGCTATATACTAGCGGATATAGCAAAACACTTAGATTTATCTTATGGGACAGCGCACATTATTTTAAACGAACAATTGAAAATGCGGAAACTATGTTCACGATGGTTATCCAAAATTACCTACATATTAGCCACTCGAAAAGCGAAAATGAGTCAAACTGTTAACATAAGTATTGATTATCTTGGCGTAAGTTTGACGTCGTTCATCAAATGACGCTGACGTGCTCCGGTATGATGTTACACTATGTGCGCGATTCGGTGTAAAATTAACGTAGTTTTTACTTATTCAATGAAATATGACAAATTGTTTTGCAATACTTTTGATCACATTATACTAAAATTTGAAAATATTTGAAGCTGTGGTTTGTGAATTATTATATTTTTTCTACGAACTTTTTGATTCATAACATAGTATGATAAAGAATACATTTACGAACATATTGTTTTGCTGTATCAAGATCTAATTAGGGATCGGCGAAGTAAGCGTCCAGAAGCAGATAAAAGTTGAAATGAGAAATTAGATTAAAAGAAGCTTTATTATTACAAAAGTTAATCAAAGCGCTGTAAGCGCTGAAGGCCTGGGGCTAAACTTTGTATGCTTGGGAAAATGTTTAGTGACTAAACTGAAGTATATGTAAACTGATCCACGCTCTTTTTACTGCCAGCTGCAGTGTACAGTTATGTTGACTGTACAAAGTTGAAGGTTTTATCTATTGGTCATGCTTAACTTGCCTATCTAGTTTAAGTACTAGTAAACAAGAGATGTCAGAATGACATTTATGCCTCCCACTACCCACATACACGCACCGTCACATAGACTGTGACAATTGGACAACATGTAGTATTAACTTGATAATGTTTTGGCAAACAATTTCTTAAAGATTTTGAAACTTATGGCTGAAGTCGACTTTCTAATACTGAAGTATGTCCTATCAATGCTTAGCAATTTTGCTTCAATAATATTTCTTTTACACTTTTTTATGGAACTGTAATGTTAAATAGTGATGTTACTGCATTTTTAAAGGCGGGTTAGTGAGATCCACGAAGAACTACTTTTATATTGCGCATAAAAGTGTTAATTGGGAGTTTTGGGATTTTGGACGGTCAATTCTAGTAGGCTGAGAAATTGGTAACATAAATACGCTCGTATGGCCTTGGGGCTTTGCCCCAGGCCAAAAACAACTTATTCCTACATGTACGTATATATGTATAGAAGATATTTAGACGAATTTTAGTGAATAAGTTACTAGCTAATTTTGATTGATCGTTTTTGTCAATAGTATTACATTTATTCTTGTTGCTTACGTGTGGTTTAGGTTCGGGCAAAGGTAATTCATGTGACTTATTGTTAAGTTTTGTTCCCTTTTAGATGTAAATGATTTGATGTTTCCACTAGTAGTCAATCCCTGTAACCTTTCTTGGAGTTCAACTTTTTATTTTTAGCTCCTGGAACCATTTCAATATTTGTTGTTATACAATTATTGCTTATCTTATCTTAATTTATAATTATTCTTTCTTTTCTATCATTTAATTATTTTGTAAACACCTGAAATATATCATCCCAATTTTTGTTCTCTTCTTGTCGTTGTAACAGACTTATTAAAAGGAAATAAAATTTCGATTCTCCTAATACGTCGTGACGATAGAACCCACCAGTAATGTGGTGTTTTCTCGCAAAATAACAGAACTTACAATCGACATGAAACAAAATATATAACCTTATATATAACTTTTGTATATTTCTGGATTGTGTGTTCTTTTAATGTTTGTTCTGTCTGCCTTAAATTTTCAATGACGTTTTCCTACCTGATCTCAATTAAATGACCACATTCATTCATCCTGCAAGGACATGCCATTGAGTAGTGAATATGGGTTAACAGTTATATTTCAATATTGCAGTGACTGCAGCAACAGTGGTGTCACATCTGATCCACTTAGAAGCAGATTGACAACAATGCATTTAGTTGTGTAATATAGAAGTTTATTGAAACACAAACAAGTAAATGCTTGTCTATGTAGAATGCGCTACATAATTTTTTTAAAGGCTATGCGCGGCTACATAAACTTTGAAATTTCAAAATTTGCGCAAAGCTCGGAGGTAGCATTGAAATACTAACATACTGTACATGTATACTTGAGCATATTGTTAAATTCAGTTCTCGTTATTCTAGGTATTTGAGTTTGTTAAAGACATGCAGAAAGATCAGGAAGAAGATTCGGTTTCTATAACGTCTGAATCTAGTTTTGGTGGGAAGAGTGATTTTGATGAAGACGACGAAGCTGCAGGTATGAATTTTGTGACCTTGACCTTCCATTTGAATATTTGCACTTAGCCATGTTTACTCATTTCTTTTACTTTGAAACTTTTGTTGACTATCTTGACTTTCTTTGGAACATACACGCATTCCTTTATCCATATGTTGAGTTTAGATCCTGCTTTTCATATGTAAAAATTGTTTGAAGCTAACGAAAGTTTATATACACATGAGTAATGATTCATTAAGGCTCTAATTATAAATAAGTACCAGTAATATACATGTATATGCTTATCTACAGAGTACAACGTCTGTTTATCTTCATATATTTCTTATATACGTTTTTATACATGTATTAGGACAAGTACAGTCTGATGTGGTGTGAGAGTAATTTTCTTTCTGACTTTGGTAGTCTAGTTGTTTCCTTGTCAACTATTCGAAGCCATCGACACTTTGCTGATTGCAATCCTTCTGTTTCCATGAAAAAGGGCAAATATGAAAATATTTACCGTACATACAGTATTATTTAACCTATAATAATGATCGTTGTTTTAACTTTACATTGTATATTATACGTACATGTATATAAATAATGGCAGAGGCGAGAAAGAAGTTGAACAGGGAAAGATGGAAGAAATTGGCTAAGGACAGGAGACAGAGGAAGAACAAGACATTAGGGGCTAACTTCCGGAACAATTTCCTCAAATTGCAACAAGCCATGGAAAGTACAAATGACAACCCGGAAGAAAAGGATGACGAGGTTAGAATTCAAACTTATCTTTCATAATTACCTCCCTTTATGGTTGATTATGCACGCATAATTTAACTTAAATAAATGAGCTTCGGGAGACATCGGGATTTCACAAATTTTCTAATACACCCGCAGCAAAAATGCTCAGTGGGAAATAGGCTTTAGCATTCACAATCTTTGATTTTTGACAAATGATCTTTATCATAGGTGGTATTATGACAAATCAAATATTGTTTAAACTATGTAATTGAATAGAAGTTAAAACAGTGTATTTTTCTATATTTATGGGTACATACAAATGATACAGCTTTTATTATCAAAAGTGTTTTCTTAAAATTAAATCAACTTTTATTACATTTATCAATTGTCTGTTTTACAGTTCAACGATGCGGAAGACATACAGAAGAAATTAAGGTTTAATAGAATGCGTCCAAAGTCACTTCATGTCATGAAAATGATGGCTAATGATCCAAAAATGAAAGCAAGTATCAGTAACAAGAAGGTTCGTATAAATGAGCTTAAAGGAGAAAAGTCTAAGGCACAGTTCAAACATTTTGCTAATATAGCGATGAGTAAAGCAAAGTCAGCAAAACCAAGTTTCGGTCAAGTTGTTGTGGCAGCTGGACTTAAGCATAAAGTAGACGCTATTGAAATTGAATTACAAGAGGTGAAGGATACACCTTCCCCTATGTTAGCTAGGAAACCGGTCCCTGGAGAGACAACAATTCAGATCGACGTGGAACATGATCACTACACATCTGTCAGTGATATAAACACTAGATTTGGCAGTATAAGACATCGTCCGACAAGCACAAGGCGATCCAGTGCATCCTCGGGAAGCGGAGAAACTGAACGACAACCACAGCTGGTAGTTCCTAAGGTCGAAGATGACGTATGGCCGGAGGAGGAATCGTATGCACAGTCGCATGACACCATTGACGTATTGTTTTGAGATTGCAAAAAGTAGTTCCGGGCTATACTAGCGTGAATTACAACGTGACATATTGTTTTAAGATCGTCGAATGAAAAAGTAGTCTCGGTCGATAAAAGTGTGGTCTGAATTAACAGGTGACGTTTTGTTTTAAGATCACCGATGCAAAAAGTAGTCCCGGGCTATACTAGACTAGTGTAGTCTGAATTACAACGTTACGTATTGTTTAAAGATTGTCAATGTCAATGCGGAGTCATACATTTTGTACGTTTCCTTTTGTTAAGTTTCTGAATTGTAACGTGACATATATTAAATCGGACAGTATTATGCATGTGTGTAGTGTGCCATATTTCTGAATGGAAATTCTTATAAATGTAGTTTGTATTTCATGTATTTTTAATACTGAAGTTTAGAGAAACTTGTCCAGATGCATCTGGTAAGTTACCAGTGCTGGTATTCATAAAGAAACTTAAGGGAAAACTTAAATATTTTGACTTAAGTTAAAATATTGAGCTGCACATATTTCACAAGAACAAAAAATAACTTATGTATTTTCTATGTGATTACAGTAGCTTTTAACATAATGCGACTGAAAAATGTAAACAATTGACACATGGTAAGCTTGGTTTTCCTGTTTAGATGATACACTTAAAGAAAGTTTGAGATTTTTAGAAAATTCTACGCTTCCACTAAAGATGGTTTGTGAATTCGAGGGTGTAATTAACCGAGTATATGTGACTATTAGATACAGTGCCATACTGCTGCATTGCACTTGATTTAGTTACAGTTTCTGAAGACATTCTTAGTACAACTCAATTCAATTAAATTATTTTATCAATGTTTCATTCATTAACGTACATGATCCAAATGTTTATTGTTGAACTTCTCAATGTATCTACACATTTGTCAACTGATTTCTGTAGAGGACTGTATACATTAGTTTGATCTAATTTATCCTTCTCTCCCACTCCTTATAATTTGCCATGCAGTCAAACTTTTATTCTATTTTTGTGAAGAATACACGTATTGAGAAATAATCACCGCTGTCAACATCTAGGAAAAATGAAGTTGATGATAAAGAATGCAATTTTGATAATGACCTAACATTCAATTTGGTAAAAGCTTGCATTTTTTTTCGAAGATGACTTAATCAGTCAAGTATTCATCGTTTATCGATATACTAGTAGGTATTGCTTTTATATGTTTTCTATGTTTCTAACGTTCGTCTAATTTTGTTATTATTAGTGAGTAGTATTTCATGTGTGTGAATTGCTGTTTGTGAACACTATATTTGTATCTGGTACAATGTATATACAACTTTGATTTTTTTGTTTCATCTACATAAATTTGACAACAGAAATCTGTGATATATATAAATATTATGTACATATATTAGAGTCATAATGTATATTGTTGTGTGTATTTATTCAAGTCAATCAAACATTAAATCATTTGCCGTTGTTTATAGTCAATTCGCTTTCGAAATACTTTACTTCTATACATCGTATATATAAACCATGTTGTGTCTTTATAAGTATGTGTTAATTTAATTAAGTACCATTAGGTATCAAGAGACATTCATATTTATAAAAAAGTTACCAATTAGGGCTATTTTTAGCTGTTAGGCCGCTCAAGCACCCTTTGACATTTCAAATTGCCTGCTGTGTTTTTCTTTTTATCTGCATAATAAACTGTGTATTAATCGCTAAATAATAATATAACAACTGAAACATGTATGAAATGCACAAAGGACGATAATGAACAATAATCAAATCCAAACCATCATATCGCTGGTTTAGAATGAGAAGGTCGTAAGTACAAAATCGATATATTGAGAAAACAAGAAAAAACTGTCTGAAATTTACTCTTTACTCATGGCAAGACAAGCTTTTACAGCTTCGTTTTGGTCAACATGACAAGTTCCGACTTTAATACAAATAGACCCATTAGAAGCGCATCGTACTGGATATTTCAAATATGTATGAATCTTATAAGGTCGTTAGTAGTAGTTACGACCTTCTCATTCTAAGCCATTGATATGCTACATGTACGTCGCACTTATAACATACCTTAGTACAGTAGATGTACTTAGCTTTTAACCTGTGTTTGTGTAAAACTAGGACTTACTGGGTATTGCTCTCTTAAATTGACATCTCGCTGAGATGAAACACTTAAGACAATTACGAGTTACTCGTATACATTAGGATAATTTAACCCACAAAATATTTTAGAATAACTGTATGTGGAATTTCAACCTATATTGTTTCATGTAGGCAGTGAGATGTCAATTCAATAGAGCAATAACCAATAAGCCCTAGTTTTGCGCATTTCATACATATTTAACTTGCTATATTATTATTTAGCTATAAACACACATGATCATTGCTAGTGCCTTTGCTAAGTAATTTAAATTATACTAATCGATGGCTTAGAATAAGAAGATCGTAACTACAAAATCGATATATTGAGAAAACAAGAGAAAACTGTCTGTTATTTACTCTTTACCTATGGGAAAACAAGTTTTTTAAACTTCATTTTGGTCAACATGACAATTTCCGATTTTCAAGAAAATAGGCTCATAAGAAGCTCCTTGTAAAGCAGCTTTCAAATATGTATGAGTCTTATAAGGTCGTTAGTAGTAGTAACGACCTTCTCATTCTAAGCCAGGGAAATGTTTGCTTACGAGTGTATTGAATGTTTTGATCAATGTTATATGATTTATCATTATTATTATGATTATAATTTATACATTTTTTGCACACAATAAATCGGAGACATTTATAATTCAATCTTTATTATATATTTTTGAAACCATTATCATCTATAGTATATATCTTATCTGACGTTACTCGATTAAGAGTACTGTTTTTAGAAATCCTCTCTCATCCGAAGTTTTTGGGCAGTCCGGAGGGGGTTCAGATTTGGGAGTTTCTACTGCATTTTGAGCGAGAACTATTGGAGTTGTCCAAGTAGTAAGGCCAATTTTGAAATAAATGATTTTGACAAATCGGAACACAAAAGAAAGACATCACTCAACATACACAGTGCAGCACAAAAGACACAAAAGAAGATCACACGCAAAAAGGTCACACACTAGTCTTGGTCAGGTAGACTTGTACTTGGATTTTGGTGTATATAGTTTTTTCCTTTTGATTATGTCTATTTGGAAATATTATGATTGTTTCGGACAACAATTGTTAGTTGTGTCGTATGTTATTTATGAAAGTTTTTTGGCAGTAACGAAAGTTTCTTTTGTAATAGTGATGTCCAATTAAAATGAAATTAAACGTGTTGTCTATTTGCACTAGAAATAAACATAATTGTATGAGATTTCGAGTATAAATGACCAGTTTTACCTTTCGAATGTGTTATATTTCAGACAGTTTAGACCGTTTCACCATAGAATCTATGTACGTCAATAAAATAAGTTGTCAAGTGGTTATCCAGTGGCACCCACATGATTTTATAGAACGAATATGTGTTCAATCAAAATGAAAAATATATATATATACCAAACTTCCGGGTCAATCAACCAAATACCATATCTAGTCTAGACTTAACCACAGACACCTATTACAACGATAAACGCAAAAACGAGCACATACAAAAAGGGTATGATAAAACCCGAGAGGGAAGGTAGCACTCAACCCAACCAGCCGAGCATATTAATCAGAAACACCACTACACAACTACCCTGAGCAATGCCCTCAGAAACCCATGTCAAAACGGCGACTAAATGAGGCACAACAACCCCGGGACGTGACCTAGTTTAAAACACAGTCGAACTTTCCTTGTTTGGCAACGTAATTAACATATTTCAGTTGGGACTTAGCTCGGGTTGAGATGCTTCGGGAATCGATGATGTTCTCCAGGAAAATCGGGTTGATTTCTATTATGTAATATTTACTATGTAATAAAAAATGTTTTAAAATGTTTCAAATACTACGATATATGGCCGAAAAGGTGGTAGATGCATAAACATTTGACAAGGTAAGTGTAAAGTCTGGAAAGAGAATTAGAACTGATTAGCTTACATAACTTACAAAATTTACATGACAAGTAAACATCTATATATCATAAGTATTGAACTACATTTACTTTGGTTTAAACAAATTTATTTCATAACATAATATACATACATTTATTTATACAAATCAAATATTGAGTAGAAAGCTAAGCTTGTTTAAAATCTCGTTCCTTGTACTCCAGACCTACAATTATTTTATATTTATGGCATATTATACAAATGTCCACTTTGTCTGGAGTAGCATGGCCGTTGATGTAGTAGTTTGTGTCGTTGAATATGTCTCGGAAGTCACATGGTGGTAGCTGTAGTCGTTGCGTCGTGATACACGGCTCGGTTGTGACATGGCGGTTGCTGTAGTCAACGTTGCTCGGAACTCTATAACGGTGTCTTTACCTGCAGTTGTTTCTATATCGAATGGGTTTGTTGTAACAGTCGGTATATGCGAGAGCGTTGATTATGATTATATGACAATGAAATATATTCGCTTAACCGAACACGTAATTAAATACCGGCAGTTCGGGCGCAGAGCAACTTAATAAACTCCTACACAGGAAATAATATTACACTCGTTTCATCAATTGATTTTTTCCAAAGGTCGCTCCTAATTAATGTTCTATCGGCCACCATATTGATGAAGTGCATTATGACACTTTTTCCTTCTAGATATTTCAATGAAGGTTTGCTCCTCTGAATTTATACAATATTCAATCTGCATGGTGCTTTCCCTGAATTTACAAATAAATCTGGCGTAGTTAGACTGGTTGTGTATTCATATGCAAACACAACCGACCCCTACTCTATTGTCCAGATGTGAATATTCAAGTGAAGCAATTATTATAATTGTAATTGTCGCCAAAGATACTCTTGAATATTTTTGATTGATTCAATGGCGACTAACATATTTATTTACGCATACAATGCACCATCAAAACTGATACGAGGAAATCGGACCGGTAAGTCAGCAACTAACTTAACCAGCCGAGCACATAAAACAGTAACAACACATCTACTCGGAGCAAAACCCACACACAACCCAAAGCAATGATAAAAAACAAAGTCCTCGCCAACAACAAAACAACGTTGATATCAAGTAACCGAACGAAACGCAGCTAAGATTTGACCACATAATACAACTACCCGGAGCAATGCCCACGCATAAGGTAAGAATAATAAATTAATAATCCAACATGACTGTCCTATGTCACAACACTGTCGCATACCTCCTTTTCTGTACTAATTTGTAATAAACAGGACAACGAATTGACATCATGTATGCTGTTCATAAGGTCAACTAATTAGTATTTTTCTTTGAAGTCCGTTAATTCATTGCTCCTGTAGTGCCAGGAACTATGCAGTTTACATCCACCAGAAAAATGTTTTCATTGCTTCCGGCTGAATTTCACACAATAAAACGTAAACATTGCGTCTTTGAAGTGATATATTTATTTTACGCCAAATGCAACGGGTCGAACAACTGATCGATGGTCGGCCGGAATCGATGTCGTAATGCAATAATATTTTCTTAAATATGTCCAATAATTTCATTCCGAAAGCGTAAAATATCCTCTGATTGTCGAGTTGCCGCGGGGAGAATAGAAATTTTCCGCCATCCGTCGATTATCCAATTAGTGGCCGAGAAATCGATGACGTCATACCGGAAACATTGTAATATGGGCAACAGCAATGGAATATATATATACTAATAACTCCCATAAACTTGACATTTTGAAACGGACACAATCGGGAGGGAACTATTTTTGAGAGGGAAGATCTAGACTGTTTATACAGTAAGTGTTTTTTTAAATACATTTTCACTAATAAACCAATATCATTTAAAGCGAACTATTAACTTATCAATAAAATAAGTTTTACTTAATCTTTAAATATTCATTGCTTGGGGGCAAAAAGAAAATTTAATATACAAATTTTGTACTTCATTACATAAGAAATGGAAAGGAGTAACCGCTTTCGGAGAAACGTTTATTAGCACTCTCCAAAATGATACTAATAACGAAAAGAGAATCGCAATTATAAGAAATTCTAACGTAATTTTGTATTTCATGTATTCGTATTTTCAAAGTGTTAAAGAGCTATTTTAATTATTATCGAACGTTGACAAATACTTACAAAAACGACATATGACATGCAACAACTTGTTAAATAGGGCAGACAAAGTGATAGCTGAAAATTTGTAGTACCTTTATTGGAATTATTAAGATCTGTAATATCTACTAAGGATGGTGTATTTTAATCCCCATTGCCCCCCTTCAAATATCACTCGAGTTGCATTATTTCATTTCGGTATATTGATTACATATATTGTATCTTATAATTCCAATAAAAGTTTCAACAATGTTTGCGCTCTAAGAATAGTTCATTACTTACGTGCTGCGCTTGTTTCCCTTCATTCGCGCTTTTTCACAGTTTCAGTTTAGGCCAACTCTTCTTTGTTTTACCTGATTATGTTCAAATTGAATGGTATTATACTCATCAGGTCTTATCTTAGTTTAAAACATTGCATATTTACTTGCATTGAGTGGATATTTAAAAATATTGAGCCAAAAGTGTGATGGTCGGGATTTTTGCACCGATCCGAGAAACTTTGTAAATTTTCTAGTGCCACCAAAGAATCGCCTAATGAACGGAGACTTCGTCGTCCTTTAGATCGTACATATCTGCGTGGTATAGCATTCCCATATTTTTTATATAACGGATACGTTTAAAAAGAAAAAACAACACTTTGTTTTTGTTTACCAAATTTTTAATTAAAATATACCGTAACGAAATAAGAAAAAGGGTGGAATTGTATTTTGGTCAGAAGTTTAGATTTTAAATGAAGTACTTGGTCGGGTATTGGCTGCCTTTCATTCGGTCTCATAACCGCTATTCTATAATTTCTTTTTGAAATTGGGTCATCCTGCATTTTTTTCGGCGGGGACTTGGACTTTTAATTGTTTCTTTGGTTTTTGTGTGGGCATTTCTCAGTGTAGTTGTGTTGTGATGTTTCTGATTTATGTGCTCGGCTGGTTAGGTTAAGTGCTACATTCACTGTCTGATTTCCTCATACCTTTTGTATTAATTTTCCCCGAAATTGTAAGTATGTAAGGGAAACTTTGTATGTCGTGTTTTTTTATATACAAAAACAATATGGAATATTTTAAAGCAATTTTTGCCGCATACCGTCATGGGCATACGCGAAATATATAGTGCTTTATTAACAACCGAAGAACACCCCATAAATATCATAAACTAAAATCACGTCTCCACCAATCAAAAATTAAGTGATGCATTTGCTTCTATAAACCATCCTTATTTGTATTTAAAAATGTATCATTTGTAATGATTTAATCTATGGTATTAGTTTGACAAAAACTAAATCTGTTAAAAGTGACCACTATAACGACCGCAATGACAAATCAGTCTGGACTCCATCCTTCAACGACTAGGGGTCTCCCGGAAGTTTTGGCATATTTTTGTGAAACTAGGTCATCCAGCTCTTTCATTCGGTCACTTATGGTCATCGGGTTGGTTTGGGGTATTTCTTTGTTAAAACTAGACCATCCTGCTTTTATACACCGGGGATTGTGGATTAAAAACATTTCGTAAGGATATAAATGTGTGGGCATTGCTTTGTGTAATTGGGTTACATGTTTCGTTGTTACTGTTGTCTGTGTTCGGCTGGTTAAGATTAGTGCCGTCTTCCATGTCCGAGTTCCTCATCATATATTTGTTTCAATATTAGAATTGTCCATCATTAGATCTATAACAAATTTCAGAAAAAAGATAAATGTAATGTTTGTTTCAGATAAACTTCTAAAAAGCCGTCATCGTTTAATAACTATTAACCAATACTGAAAGAACCTAATATACTGTAGTGAAATGTACTGGCCTCGATCTCATGAAGCATCTCAAACAAAAATCTCATCTCAAATTGAGATTTCGGCAAAATCAGTGTCCGAATTTCTTATATATCTGAAGTTAAAACTCATTAAACACCGATGAAATTAACAAAGAATAGCATTTGCTGTTTTTAAGCTTGTTTTGAGTCAATTCTCTCTTGGAAAATATCCAAACGTAAATGGCAATATTTGAGATATGATTTATCTCAAAATTGAGATGTTTCGGGAGATTGGGGCCTGTATGCATGTGTGAAAATTCATACTTTCAGTACAAAACACACTTTCTTGACTTTTCGATGTAATTTTAGAGACTACCAAACGTTGGATATACTCATTGACATTTTTAAAAAATTAGTATTGTACAATGAAAAAATACACTAGTTGCGTTCCAGAAAATGGCATTGTAACTAAACTATTATTCACCATGTACAAATTGTACTTTGCATTTGCAAACACTCGTCAAGTCAACAATTTCATATAATTCAAAATCTTCAAGCGCTGATGTGATTAGATTTGGAGTCATGCTATAAAGAAGACGTCTGTCATATACCGTGGAGAGATATAATACTGCGGGTCATAAATTTCTCTTTCAGGTATAACTAACTTATCTCTCGAAATGGTATAGAAACCTACATAAACTAATATATCTTGTGACTTAGAATAATAGCATACGGGTTACTATTTCATAAAAATGGAATTTATGAAATATTATACAGTGTTATGACTATTTGGAATTGCGATGATTTTTTAATGAAATTTAAAATACATATTCGTCAGTATGCGATGATCTGACTGGAGCACATACTGTCAACTCTTTGATATTCGTGGGGATTTAATTTCGTGGATGATCAAAACAACAAAATTAAATCCATACGATTCTTAATAATTTCTATAGTATATATCTTACATAATAACTTTATTTATTAAGCCAAATGTGTATTCCCTAAGGTCTCCATTGGAAATAAGTACTTGCACTTTTATTGGTTACTGAAAAATCATTTAATTTTGTTGGGACGAAATTTCGTGGTTTTGGTAAAAACGACAATTTCGTTGGGACTTGAATTCGTGGATTTTACATTTCTGTTATAATACAAGGGTCAAAATTAATGTTCGTTGGGATTAAAGTTCGTGGTTGAGGTAAACCACGAAATCCACGAAATTTAATCCCCCACGAAAATTAATGATTTTACAGTATCCTTGACAGCAAGGTTCAAATAATTCCACAAGATTTACTCACAAGTGCCCTTTCCAGATAAACAGTCCAACTTGTTCAACAACGTAGCTAAATTAAGTTTAAACGTATCTCTAGATAATGATCTGTTGTTAGTTTTTTGTCCAATAAAGAAAGTTTATAATTAAATTGGGTTTGTCCCGTTTTACAGCGGAAACGTAATATGAGATCTCCGAGTTTCATTTCAAAAGCAATAAATTTCCTATAAATACGTCGCGGAAACTGGTGATAAAATCATGACCGGAACCGGAACTAAATATTTACTCTAATTGGTTCCCCGCATTGTGCCGAGTAATGGAAAATAGCAATATACGCTGACTCACTTTAGATTAAGGTCTATTTTCTACATGTTTATGATGACTGGAGGCAACTTGATATCACACGCGTTCCATTGAAAAATATCGACTGGATTTTTAAAGTTTCAAAACTATGGCAGTATGGGTATGGCGACGATTGAATTATGGGTATATCGACGGTGAAAATTGAATTATGGGTAAATTAACTATCACAGTTTTGGAATAATTGTTTTCTGGCTCTAAACTTAGAATTGCTTTGTTTAGATTAGATGAAAGGATTTACTGATAAGCGAAACAAAAATAGTAAAATTAAAAACATTGTCTGTATAAGTGCCAAGGAAATCTGATGTGGTCCTCCGTGTTTAAGAAAGTGGTATTCGTGTAGGTTTTATGTTTGTTTTTGCTTCAACTTGACAATAATTAACTAATTGTGTGTTATTTGTGTATTATGTGGTTAGGACAAATTAGGAGAAGTACATCTCCGTGTTAGTCGGTCACAAGGATAAACTGACAACCTTATAGTGAAACCAGGGTAAAAAACCAGCCTGGTGCTGACATCTGCCTGAGTATTCAGCATCGTGTACACCCGAACGTCATTGAATCATGGGTAGATATTCACAAAGCATCTCAAGAGAAAAACTGAGAATGACCTCCAAAGCTTACAACTTCCTTGACGTGGGTCAGCTTAACAAGAATAATAACTTTTAACATTGTTTTGAAGCTTAATGTAAAGCGCAACAGTGATCACAAAGACACTATGAGGTATTGTTAGTTTCTTGTAAGCAATGTTCAGTTCAATTTTATAACTTAAATAAAAAGTATTTAAGTTTTGCATTAAGATGCTTTGCGCATAACAACCCTGGATTTAGATTACCCGACTGCTCTTGTTCTATGGCGTACGTCAAGTACTGGTAACTAATTTTGCAATAATCTTCATATTCAAGCGTAAAACTACTACTATCTAAACTATAGTTATGTCATTAATACAATACAAAACAAGATGGAAACACTCTGTCTGAATTTTGTAATACATATCAGTAATACCATTCCGTGAATTTTTGCTTGTTGTCACAAAGTTTAAGAGAAGAGAGATATGCGGGTTTGTAGTATTGTTTTCAATGAATATTTTATTGAAAATGCATATGTGCATGTATTGGTATCGTACAGTTTTTGCTACTGAGTATTCTGCTACTAATGTGTATGTTTTCTCTCCCTATGCTGCTGTAGATGAAGTATGACTAACCTATCCTATATTGAATGAGATATTATTAATACTATATATATGTACATGTAGCTGAAGATGGAGTATTAATACCCTTTCCTATATTGCAGGAGATTGAGTATTATTACTCTATCCTATATTGCAGGAGATGGAGTATTAATACTCTATCCTATATTGTAGTAGATGGAGTATTAATACTCTATCCTATATTGTAGTAGATGGAGTATTATTACTCTATCCTATATTGTAGTAGATGGAGTATTAATACTCTATCCTATATTGTAGTAGATGAAGTATTATTACTCTATCCTATATTGTAGTAGATTGAGTATTCATACTCTATCCTATATTGCAGGAGATTGAGTATTTATACTCTATCCTATATTGCAGGAGATTGAGTATTAATACTCTATCCTATATTGCAGGAGATTGAGTATTTATACTCTATCCTATATTGCAGGAGATTGAGTATTAATACTCTATCCTATATTGCAGGGGATTTTAATACTCTATCCGATATTGCAGGAGAGGAAGTATTAATGCTCTATCCTATATTGCAGGGGATGGAGTATTAATACTATATCCTATATTGCAGGGGATGGAGTATTAATGCTCTATCCTATATTGCAGGAGATGGAGTATTAATGCTCTATCCTATATTGCAGGGGATGGAGTATTAATACTCTATCCTATATTGCAGGGGATGGAGTATTAATACTCTATCCTATATTGCAGGAGATGGAGTATTAATACTCTATCCTATATTGCAGGAGATGGAGTATTAATACTCTATCCTATATTGCAGAAGATGGAGTATTAATACTCTATCTTTGTTACCCCAGAAAAAGGAAAAACGGAATTATAAGACTTTTTGAAATCGTTATAGAATGTACAATTGCATATAAGAATTACCCAAGAAGTATTATCTTATGATATCCTCAACAAAATGACTCTATGTCCTTTTTAACAGTTAAAAACTCATTATTGTATCTTTTATAACATATCACACCTTGTTTCAAAATGAATTGCAAACTCATAATATATCAAGTCATACCTCATATCTTTTTTTGTCATGGCTTCTTATCAAACCATTTCTTTATAAATGTTCATATCTCTTTCACTACACCTGTTGAGTTTTGTATATATGTAGGCTAGAAGGATGTACAATTGCTAAATGCTGAATATAAGTTGATGCGGTTTAGTTTCTGAAGCCAACTCAGTTAATTTGAACTCACATTATACCGTAAAACTTATTAACTATTTACATTTGTCACAATCAGAACATCGCATATCATCTCGATACTGTTTAGTCCAAAATTGGTAGTTTAATCGCTCAAATTGGTCGAATTTATCCAAACGTTACAGACACTAGCCCGATTTAAATACATGTAGGCGAAAATTAAATTAAATCATTAGACACAAAATCTAAAAATTTGGACATGTATTTTCGAGAACTTCAAAACCTGACACTTTCCTTAATTACAATTGTCATATTGAGCGTTTTTCCCTCGTGTACAAAAAACTGAACATGACATGATTTGTCCCTGACAGTTTAGAAAAAATCTCCGAACAGGAAAACACGGAGTCAGTTCGAGGCTTTTGGAAGTGTACAACGAAACGTGCCGACTACAAGTATGCCTACAAGGTTAGGTACATGTAGGCCATACCAAATTGTTTCTTCGTTTAGCGTCCGAGGACGGATAGATTTAGGCATCTTGGGAAAGAAAAACATGTTTATAACATCTAAAATCTTCAAATTGCATTGAGATACTGTTTTCATACTTGTTCACCATCATGTTCCCAACCTATAATCAGCAGTCGCTCTCACATTAACACGTCTACAGTTCTTTCAGTAAGTTGTTATGATTGAGAAGGATTAAAAGCTACATTTGTTAAGGCAAAATAATAATTACTAATATGATACAAGTAATAATGACTCGTTTGTTTCGAGGACTTAGCTTTTAGTGTCAGGATAGCTAGATTGGTTTTCGAACTTGGGGTGGACGCTAAACGAAACTACGATTTGCCGATAAGGAGCTGCCGCCGTAGGTGTATGTCTTTGGTTTGTGTCCTACTATTTATTTTTTGACATGGCCTAATAGCAGCACATCAACACTATTCGCGTGACTAGAAAGACGATTCTAGTTGAATTGAGAGCACAGAAGGTCGTCTAGTTTTAAACCTCTTAACCATATGATTATTATATCATTATTGTCATGACCGTCTGATCAATCAAAATATGACTACAACAACAATAAGAAATGTAAGATACTAAAACCAGGTCATGTTGTAATTATTAATTATCAAACACGATCTTCACATTTTTCTTCTAGTAGCTGATTATATCGCTGACTAATAATGAGAAGGTCGAAATTGCTACTGTACATGTACTTACGACCGTGTAGGACTTATACATATCTACACATGGCTTAGGATGAGACGATAGCAAGTACAAAATCGATATTTTGAGAAAACAAAACAATCTCTCCGAAAATTGCTCATTACTTATGGTAAAACAAATGTTTTCAACTTCAGTTTGGTCAACATGACAAGTTCCAAGTTTCACGCAAAAGGTTCATAAGAAACGCCTTGTGATGCTGATTGTAAATATGTCGATATTATCATTCTAAGCCAACGACATATCCCCTGCACAATGATCCATGTACTAGAAGTTTGTACCAGGTAATGAAATGCCTAATCGCACTTGCGTCGAGCGTCCAGTCTTAAGTTCGAAAGCCTATCTAGCGATCATTAGACAAAAACGAAACCCTCGAACAATTCATGACGACTTCTATCCTTTATTATATGGCTAACACATTTAGCTTTCAAGCTTTGTCAATCATAATAACTTAGTGAAATAACTGAAAACTTGTTTGTGTGAAACCTAACGCTGTGTAGGGATTAGGGACATGATGGTTAACAAATATGAAAAGTATGAAAGCAATATCTCAATTTATTTAAAGATATACGAGATTTAAAACTTTAGTTTTTCTTTCCCAAGATACCCAAACTTACCCGTTCTCGGACGTTAAACGAACAAACAATTTGGTATGGCTTAACTTCAGGCGTTGACTGTTGTCAGGATAACGCGACCGCGTAGTCTTCATACATGACTGAAATACTGTTAGCCTGGGTGGCTAACACAACATTCAAGATATATGTTTATTTATTTTGCAAATGTTTTCATGACATTGGCCAAGCACTGTCTCCCATGAGTAAAAAAATAACACACCTTTTGCGGTATTTTAAACCCTTTGAAGTTTTAATAGTATGCATATTGCAAACATTACTTATTTACATCAGAATTGGATATAAAATCTTTATAATCCATATCCTTATTTTCGAACAAATACACGTTTACGAATATCGCAAAGACAGAAATACAATTGTCAAATATTCACCTTTTAAGTATATAGACGCATGTTTATCACATAAATAGGCACGCTGCTATTAAATATAACTAATGTTATGAGACATTCGTAATAGTAACTATTGGAGTTTTTAAATAGAAAATCTATTGGGTAATAATACACTATATCAATTGAAAATATATCACTTAAATTGCCAGGAATTTGTTCACATTTCATTAATTTAAAAACGGATTACAAAATGAACCGAATACTCCATGATAATTGTTTATGCTGAAGTTTGGTTATGTTACAGATCGATCATGTACATTACATAGCTCACAAATTATGGCGGAAAGAAAATCTATGGTATTTTAAAAAGGCACAAGAGTGCAATAAATCATTCTTTTAAAAGCAACATTCTGCGACTCTCTGTTATATATATAGTTCAATTTTGAATCCTGAGCCATGAACTTTCAGACGAGTCTATTTGGGCGGGTAAACCGTGATTTATTCAATAGTCATTATTTAAAGATATGCTACTTACTACTGTGCGTAATTTAACGATGACAGTTTATCGGCGAATGGATTAAACTTTAAAAGTGCAGTCACGGCTCAATGCTCGAAATCGAACTATACATACATGGCTATGTACGAAATTTATGCCGGCAGCGTCTTTAGTTTACCTTTTTGATGACTAGAAGTTATAATGTCGACAGTACACAAAAAAAACGGTTGGGTTTGTTACAAATAAAACTTTTGTTTCCTCCGACAACGAATGTTTAACCTTAAGATCATGGTTTAATTTAATTGTTTCCGCGTTAAATGTCAATAGTTAGCTATCCGGGGCTAAGTGACGTCACTAATTCTGTAAAACGTATCGTAATTTTAACCTTTTGTGGCGTAGTGGACGAACCTTTGGATATTCAATGACAGTATCGAAATCCCTAAGTAGCTAAATGTTGCTTCAGGAAAAAGAGACATTAATCTTTGCGGCACCCTTTTGAGAATTCCGCTCACTTTAATTGTTTAATATTGTTCGTCGAGGTGTCTCGGATATAAATCAAACTACAATTTCATTGACAAAAATACCGGAATAAAGTTAAAACATGAGGTTCACTGTCATAAAAAAGCAAATTAAAGCACGTGCTTTTTCGACCAGATAATTGGCATGTTTTGCCCAAAGGTGTTGCATTTGTTGTAAAAGTGCAGTTAAAAATCGTTCAGTGTTTTTCTCATTTGATCTGAAATATTCCTAATGGGTTTGCGTAACCCGAAGATGCGTCAATGCAGTTTCGAGGCCCTTGAGGCAAAAATTAACCCCTTTTTACAATTTAACCTTCATTTTTATGGGTTGAATTGAGGGGAAAATCTAAAGAAAGGTGAGAAAAAGGGGAACATTTAGATAACGGATTACTTGACATTTGTCTGGTTATAGACACAATGGTGCTGGCTATTGAGGCAACCACGTTTGTGGTTGTTGTGATGGTCGTGTGGTCTAATATCAGTTACTATTATGCGATGGTGTCGTTCAATAGAAGTTCAAATATTAAGATAGGTTTAAACTATTAGTTTCAAGGTAATGTTTAATTAGATGAAGTATTTAAAGTTTATGAAGTGGAAATGGTGCGAAGTTACATCTATGAATTTTTTTAAAGAATTACTGAGTTATGTATTATCGCTTAATATGTCATATTTTTACAATTAATAGTCAGTTTGAAACAAAGACATATTTTTGCTGCCGAAAACATGCTAAGACAACTTGCATGATAGCGACCTAGAGGTAATTGTTCCACTTTCGCATTTGAGTGTTCGTTTTGTAGTTAGTTATCCTAATCCTTGTTTTACAGTGCCCCCCTCCAAGAAAGACAGGGGCTTCATTTCTTACACACCAGTGGGACTATATTCAGGAAAGTAGTCCGTTACAATGCAATTAACCATGTTAATTGCCATTTGGGTGAAGCGTTATTTCGCAGTAAACCACCGGAAAGCAATCTTCTTACTTGTGTTTTGTTAAAATTTCGTATCCCATGGATAAGAGATTTCTTTTTCAGCGCACCAGTTCTTGTAAGGTTTTACTAACTTCCATAAGGAGAGTTCTAGACGTGTAATAAAGCCAATATTATTTGCCTGTAATGCATTTTACATATCATCATTGCTAAAGAGCCTTTAAACAATATTCAATACCAGTTGGTACCAATATTTCCTTGCGGCGATATACTCCGCGCAATGATTATAAGCGTTTTACCGGCAATCGTCACGTGACTTAGGAAATCAATTTCACTAGACGCTCATTCATTTAAAAGAACTACTTTCATCAGAAAATTTCATAGCTCGGAATAACTTTTAAAAATTAAGAACAGTTGTAAGCAATTTACCACTTTTACTATAACTAAAAAAACTTCAAGAATGAAAAACTTCGCACAATAACAGAACAGTGCTCCTTAGAAAACGGACTAATTCATTTTAAAATAAACTTCGGAACAAATAATCGTACTTAGGTTAAAACACATTATATACAAGAAATGTGTATTTTGAATAACTTCTAAAGAATCGTTTTTAACTTTAGTTTTGTTTGGTTTTCAAGTTTAATACTTGGAATTTTATATAGGATAACGGAAGATTCTTTAACATATTCAGTTTTAAGGTAAGTGATGAGGCTTTTGTTGCTCTTAATTGTATAATATTTAATATCTTTATACTAAATATATCAATTATAATTATATTACTATTATGCTATATTTTAATATACTTTAAATTAACTGTAATAAATCAAAGTATTGTGAAAAACAAGACAAACTCCAATTAATTTTTTTCCAACTTTTTGACTTTTATTTTTCTGCTTCACTGCTTCAAAGAAACGCATTTTATCATAATAGATATAAGAAAGTTTTAATAAAGAATCAAATTTTTCAGTTGTTGTTTTCATAGTTCCCAAATTTATGTGTAACTTAAAAGTAAAATGCTTCAATGTTGATTTTTTTCTTTACTTATGACACATGATAAGGAATATCTGTTATATATTTGGGTTTTTTTAAATGCAAATCCGCAAAAGTTTTGAATAAGTGGAGTATTGTATTATGTAAGAATCCCACTCATGAATGCGTTCGCAGCTCTCAATATCAATGCAAATGCACTTTGCTTATTGTATTTAAGTTCAATCGCCGAGGAACATTTTTAGTTAGCACATTACAAGACATAGTATGAACGTGGATTTATTGGTAATTAAGTTGCACTAATTGATGACCAACGTCCTATTAATTATAAACTACAACAGGTACTCGGAGACAGTTCGACACTTTAATTTGATTATTCATTCTTCAGTACTACTATAAACTACAACTTTAGGGAGTTCGTTCACAAAATCTGTCAACGTTTAACATATAATGTACTTAAGACGAAATAATGGTAACCAGTATTTTCTTGCTTGGAGCGAAGCATTTAAGCAGGAAATTTGACTTCTTTCTAATGTCATAATAATCGCATCATTGCACGGATATACCACCATGACGAATGTTGTTATTAGCTATAACCATAGTTAGATTTAGAAATTAGCTAAACTTAATAGAAAATTAACTTTATTCTAATCGAAACTTCATAAGTGTGCAGTGGGGCCTTGGGGAACTTAGTCGGGTCTTGGCGTGGACTTGGACTTTTTAATTGTTTCTTCGATTTGTGTTTGGGCATTGCTTAGTTAGTTGTGTTGTGGTGTTTCTGATTTCTGTGCTTGGCTTGTTATGCTACCTTCACTGTCTGATTTCCCCATATTTTCTGGCGAGAATTACCTTGCATACCCCTTGCATATCCAATAAGATCAAACTATAGTATCGTGACAATGTCACAAAAGTGTTCCTAGAAATTATTGAGACTTTTTAAGAGTTTTCAAAATTGTTAACTATTTTATTTTAAAGACCGTTCATGAGTATATGTGTGTATGTGTATGGTCTAACTGGAACAGCAAATTGTACCTAGGGTGCAGTAAATTACTTCTACCAAATATGGGGTTGCGTTTGAAAATTCACTAAGGAAACTTATAAAAAGCATTGTTGGACACTGCTTTGTAGTTGATTTTATTCCCACTAGGTCTATTCAAATGTTGTAAGGAATATCATAACTTGGCCATAGTATGGCAATATTCTCGATATGACCCCAAAATAGGTATGTTTTCGGTATTTTTGACTCACAAAATGTCGTTTTAGGCATACATTGAGATTTGCCCAATTGTTAAGGTTACTGAAGCAAGGGCGAACTATTGTTAATAACGTATTCAGATATGTAATCAAGAATTTTTTTATTTAATATCCATTGAGATTGTGCAAATATTAATGTATTTTACAACTCTACCCCTTTCTTTCTCTATTTATGCATTTTTTTGATGATCTAACGGGGCACCTTGCACACAAAAATATTTCAAACATAACTAACTGATTCTATTTTTTACATATAGGCTAAGGTTGGCTATATTAAATAACGTGCAGATAAAACATATGTTTCTCATTCAGATATATGCTTTATATGCTATGATGCAAAGTTTGATTCTCAATAATTCCTAGGAACACTAGAAGGTACTATGCAATGTTCATTATATGAATTGTCAATGTTTTAATCCAAGTTTAAGGCACACTTCGTGAAATTTGCAAGTTTCGTATAAAAAAAATTAGACCCTTTATTTAACTTATGATATATAGTAAGTTAAGGGATAGTTCATAATTAACACTTGAACCAATTCATTGGCAAAACATGTAAACTTAACGGGAATGCGTGATGATTATCTTTGTTTGCAAATAACTGGAGCTGCATATTGTACCTGGGGTGCAACATATTTCTGCCGCCAAATACAGGTGTTACAAAATGTAAGTCCGTAAACAAATTCACAAAACTCAAAGAGAATGCGTTTATTCATTTCTATCTGAAGCTACAAATTGTACCCGGGGTGCAACAAATTTTGGGGTGATTTTACCAACATGGGTCTTGCTATCGAAAAAAAAATCACAAAACTCAAAGAGAATGTGTATATTCTAATCTATCTGAAGCAAAAAATTGTACCTGGGTGCAACCAATTTTGGGGTAATTTTGCCAAAACGGGTGTTTCGAAAAGCACGAAGAAAATTTAAAAATAAGCAAAATTGGGTACTTTTTTGTACTTCCCGTTATTCTACGTATGTCAATTCAAAATAATCAAATGATACATTGTAAGTAACTTCATAAGTTGATACTAGTGTGGCACAATTATAGATTTGACCCAAAAATAGGTATGCAGGATGTTTCACAATATCTGACCCCATTACATACCCATGTCGTGAGACAATTATGTCTTTTGAAAGTCCTACAAAGGTGCAGCTCAAGCCATCTGAATAACCTCAACATCTTGGACACTGGAATGTGGCATACTAGTAAACACTAACATTTTTCCAAATTGTAAAGGTCACTCGATAATGTAAAAAGTGTTTAAACCTTATCGATACCTTGTTCACTAGATATGTATTACATGGAAATCGGAACTTGTCATGTTGACCAAACTTAAGTCAAGCTGCATTTTCCATATTAAGTAAAGGATAGTTTTCAGACAGTTGTTTTTGTTTTCTCAAAACATCGCGGTTTCTTCTCATTCAAAGCCAACACTATACAAAACGTATAGTTTTCAGCAAATCCAGATGTAAGGTCTATTTGACACAGCATGGAGTAACATGACTCTGTTATACAGACTACAGTCACACATTTGGAAACTTTTACAAATGTAAAGCTGTAGCATGTTCATTCATATTTGAACTTGCTGCAATGTTTGAAGCGCTGGCGACATGTCTATCGTCTATTTTCATTTATGATTATATCAGGTATTGTTATTTGCTGGGCCAAAAACTGAATAAATGTTTCTTGTTCATAGACATTACATGCCAACACCCTAAGGTTTTTCTGTTGTGTTGTAGTTATTGCGTATCTTTTTAAATTCTTACAGCCGTCAAATCGTCTTCGATTTCGATGTAATGTTTAAACAAAACACCGGACGGAGCCGTAGGCGAAACGTTGTAGGCAATACAATTAACAGTATTTAAGTTTATACCGTGTTTGGTGATTTATTTTGCTATTTCACTTAATGTTTTGTTTGGTAGTTTATTTTGCTATTTCACTTAATGTTTTGTTTGGTGGTTTATTTTGCTATTTCACTTAATGTTTTGTTTGGTGGTTTATTTTGCTATTTAACTTAATGTTTTGTTTGGTGGTTTATTTTGCTATTTCAGGTGATGTTTTGTTTGGTGGTTTATTTTGCTATTTCAGGTAATGTTTTGTTTGGTGGTTTATTTTGCTATTTCAGGTAATGTTTTGTATGTTTTAGAGTTATGCGTTTGCTTATGCAGTGTAGGTTTTCCTCACCATCGTAAGAAATGGGGTTTTCAACTCTGGTACTGATAAAACTAGTATATTCAGGTTGTTTTATATCTTTTTGGCAGCAGAAACATGGACTGTCGGCTGTAAACTTCATTTCATACTTTCAAGTATTAGGTTGGACCAATTTGCTGGCTTTGAATGAGAAGGTCGCTAGCACAAAATCGATAAATTGAGAAAACAAGAAAAGAAAACAGTCCGAAAAGAATACTCTTTATTTTTCGTAAAACAAACTGTTTCACTTTGGGTAACATAAAAATTTCTGATTTTCATGAAAATAGGCTCACAAGAAGCGTATTGTAGTGAAGATTTTATAAATGAAGCATTCTGATTCTCATTTCAACCCAGCGGACTGTATAGCCTAAATTTTATACTTTAACCAAGGAGAAGTGAACACGAAAGACACAAACAGAACTCAATACTAGCTATGCATCAAAGAACTAGTGAAACTCGTATATTAAAGGCCAAGAAAAAAACATTGAATTCTAAATATTCCCAAGTGACAACGTTTCATACTTCCAGAGCAAGTTTAGCAGTTCATTTTACAACTTTCATTTACACATATTTCTTATAGTAATTTGTCATTTTCATTTGTTGATGTCTTGTCTTCTCCACTTTAACGTAATTTTGGTTGAGTCGTTTGGAATACAGAAACGTTTCGTCTCAAGGGAAATGTGACTTTGATTTATATTATAACGTACTATTTATTCTCACTGGTGAAAGAATGAGTATTATCAGCGAAATAATTGCTGATTATTGTTCACTTTAGTAGGCAATATAAGCTCCGGATTATATTGACCCATTTGATAGTCTGTTGGATCAAACTTAGCTGGCTGACAATTATAAATGTATCTTAGTAATAAAAGTGGACATGAAATGGCATGTTCCTGTTCATTTTCTCAAAATGAAAATTGTCCGAACTCCGCAGAAATGCACCATGGCCGCTTAAACATTTTAGAAGAGCTTTTGTGCTACATGTTGAAATTACCCATACACTCTAACGACACCTGTCAGCTTCTGACACCCAACCATCCATCCACCCACACGATTGAAACTACCATACCTAATCGCCCACGTGAGTTTCGCAAGGGATGGGCTTGTCTAAAAACATTTTCTAAAGACAAGTTGTACATTACCAATTCCTTTGCGTAACAAACAACCCCAATGTTTTCAGTAGACAAATGTAATAGTTATATAAGATTATATTCAATCGTAGAGTGTGAAGTTTTACGGTGGGTGTAGGGGTGTTAAAGCAGGTTTGTTACACTAGAACATTTTCGTTCCTCGACACAATCGTCAATACCAAAAATATGGGAATTACACATTTTTCTCTTTTTCTATATTAATATGTTTGTGACGTCAAGATGAAAGTAGTGTCGCCACATGCGACTGTAAAATGGTTGTTTTTTTAAAATGAAAACCAATGGAACTATGGTGAATACAGGAAATAAGCAACATAAAGATCAAACTAAAGGTGCGTACAGACAGCACAATTTGGTGTATAAGTCGAGGATGTACATTTTATCAGATGTACACCAAACACATTTTCTTCCCTCACACCATTTGGTAACAATGGAGTTGTAGATCTCGAGAAAATATGTGGTAGAAGCGTGATACATTTAACTATACATTACGTATTGACTCATAGGTCAAAATGTATACATCAAAATGTACTGTTTAATCAAACTGTCTTATTTTAGTAAATATGACATTCAATTCGTGTTGTTATCTATTACATTTATGGTTATCTGATTAAATTCCATAGGGAATAGTAATTTAAACAATAATGTAGTTTATACTCTATTTATTACGTTTCGGCATAAGCCTTTCTCAAAAACACATTCAAAGTTCTTACACTACATTTCTGTTGGCATTTATGCTATTTTGTCTGTTATTTTTAAAATAGCCGATCTAATGTCAACATAAATGTAGTATAAGAACTTTGAATGTGTTTTTGAGAAATGCTTATATCGAAACGTTATAAATAGAGAATATACTACAAAAGTACTTATATTCCTGTTTCAACAAAACGAATCGAAAGTTCGAGTCAAGCTCGTCACAACGCAACCTCAATAATGAATCAACACTCGTCTAATCTCATTTGCATGTGTTTATTAATAAGAAATTAAAACCACTTATAAGTGTTTGTCCAGACAGGACTTATACAGAAAACATATTAGCTTCCGCAAAAGAACGGTATTAATAATGATAGATACTATATTAGTTTAGACTTTAATTAATACTTTACAGTCACGAAAAAGTATAAAAGTGAATTATACTACTGAATCTTTTTTCGAGAGAATGTTGCACGATAGTTTGGCAGACACGTACAGTTAGATACCAATGACTTCATATAACAGACCCTTCTGAGATGTGTAATTTTATTGTCTTTACTGTCGCTTTTTTGAAGCATAATGTTAATAGATGGGAACTGTATTTTGAACAATGAAAAAATGCGTACAGCAATTTGAAGGCAAAATAAATCAGAGAAATTTCTGCTTGTCTAAAAACATTATAATACAATTGCTTTAATAAGGATTATTAAGTAGACTAGTATATACATACGAGCCTTTTATAAGTATTACATAAACCGTATAGGAAAATTTCGGACAGGGATGGCAGCACTAAACTTAACCAGCCAAACACAAAAAACGTAAAACACATCGCATGACACAAATACAAGGCGCAGTGCCGAAAAATAACAGAACGAGAAGATGAAATGCCCAAGCCCCAGCTGCCAAAGAGCTGAAAAACCTAACGTTTCAAGTTGACTTCAACAGCAGGGCAGCATCGTCATTACATGTTTCTATAAACTGACGTTTGCTGTATTAGTTAATGTAGTAGTATAACACTTGACATTGTTCGGTCGATCCGAATTTTTAAAGACATTTTGACACCGGAAATTGAATATGAACAGTTTTTTTTAAGTTTTGTGGTGTGCTTGTGAAACTAATTTGTGTACTTTCATTTCTTATTTGTGGAGTCGGTTGTATGCCTTTTGTACTCGGCTATTTCTGTTGGGTGCTGATTTTTCTGACCCTTTGTTATTAATTATTTTAATGGTATGTTCTAGGTTGAAGAATATTGTTTTTATCAATGAGAATACATATGTGCTGAACGTAGTAGGTGATCGTTGCAGCTTTAAAGCCAGTGATATATAAACAAGCTAATTGGTTTCCTTACAAGTTCCAAAACATCTCGTGCTATTGGTATTTGTATTATGTGCATATTGGAAATTACCGAAGACTAACATTCTAAGTAAGGCTGCTAACGATATAGGGATAGTTTCGAGATTTTACAAATCTTCAGAAAAAGTGCATGCGCATGTTTGCCTCGTCTACATCACTTTTAGACAAATAATTACCAGCTTATGTATCTCCTCAAGGGCTTCATTAATGAAACTTGAATCTCGTTCTATGAGTGTATGAGAAAACCTTCGGAAACAAGGCATTAAACAGCTATTAAATACATTTTAGTATCACCGTTCTCGAAATGTGCCTTGGATAGCAACGTATTAATGATCTTAATACGAGTTACAATATTCATTTCAATAAAACGAGGCCATCAGCTCAAACTACAGAAATCATGATTCAAGATATATTTAATGCCGCCTAATGATGCTCAACTAAGCATTTGGTTGGAGGTCGATTGAAATGGTATCTTGAGTTTCAAACATTTTGTGGTTTTGATATCAATTTGGTTTAATATCCTAGCATTCAATTTCATTATTTTTGTAATAAATGATATATATCTAATTAGTGTGATTTTAGTCATGAACTTAATACCTTACATGTATATGATGGAAAATATTGAATGTGAAATGTTTAAGAATAAATTACAGATACAGCATTCTTTATGTATCATGTGCTATTTGAACGTACGTTTTATAAGTTTTATTTGTGCTATGTTCGTAGGCGACAAGTTTAATTTCTCTTCATTTAATGCCATACATTTAGAACAATGGTAGATTCCTAGCTGACATTTTACAGTTTACTGACGTTAGAAAAAGAAACTTTTGAAACTTAAACAATGAAAACTATTTTTAACTCCATATACATGTCGGTTGAGTCCCCGCCGGCGTATTATTCTCGATAGTATTACAACTACATTGTATTCCATGTCTGAATGTCCATGAGTTTCCATGTTCGCATTAAACTATCAGATATTGATGAAGCACTACATGTGCTTATATTGAAACGGGTTCTTTAAATGAAACCAATTATGGAAAACAAAGTTGTACTATATCACAGTACCGTCAAACTAAATACCAACAGGTACAGTGTATTGACCATTCTAATGATAAAGTACATGTATAAATGGCTGACTTAAAATGAACATGTTGTAAGTACAAAATTCATATCTTAAAAAAAATAAGAACAGAATAATTACTCTTGAACTATGGTAAAACAAGCTGTTTCAACTTCAGTTTGGTCAACATGACCAGATCCGATTTTCAATAGGCTCATAAGAAGCGCCCAGTGATGCTGGCTTTTAAATATGTATCAGTCTAAAAAGGTCGTTAGTAGTACTTACGACCTTTTCATTCTAAGCCAGAAAAATGTGCAGGTTAACATTTTAAAATGTTCTGTCTTTGTATACCTCAAATTCCGTGGTCCTAACCTACTTTCTACGTTCAAAGCTTAGCAAACATTCCCTATCCACACAATTGATTATCTTTTGCATACCCACTTTAAACAAAACTAGCGTAACAAAATGCCACAGTATAGATGGAAATATGCAGTAAAGCAATGTGTACTACCGGTTAAATTGAGTGCTCCCTTTGTCCGATGTCCTTATATCTGTTTTCATAATCACGGTACAATGCAAATCAAGGCTGTGCCCCATTCCTTGATATTCGTTTAGTCTGAGAACAAACAATGCAAAATCAGAATCATTCAATACATACGTAAACTATTTCTATTTTAATATTTATTGCGTTCAAATACGACGTGCGATTTTTATACGCCCGTTGAAAAACGCGACGTATTATGTGAACACCCTAGGCGGGCGGGGGTGGCGTTCAGAAATTTGTGTGTACTCTAACTCAAACAGTTTTTGTCCGATCGTCTTCAAACTTGCTGACAATGCTTATGGGCATAATATCTAGGCCAAGTTCGCTTATAGGTCAAATCAGGGCAGGCCTTCTTGGGTTAAGGTCCTTCTTTTGCCAAAAAAGTGTGAAATTGGCCTTGTCTGTACTCTAACTTTGACAGTTTTTGTCCGATCGTCTTCAAACTTGGTGACAACGCTTATTGGTATAATATCTTGGCCAAGTTAGATTTTAGGCCAAATCGATGCTGGCCTTCTCGGGTTATGGTCCTTCTTTTACCAAAAAATGTGAATTTGGCCTTGTCTGTACTCTAACTCAAACAGTTTTTCCGATCGTCTTCAACCTTGGTGACAACACTTATGGGCATAATACCTAGGCCAAGTTCGATTATAGGCCAAATCGGTGCAGGCCTTCTTGGTTTATGGTCCTTCTTTTTTAAAAAAAAAGTGAAATTGGCCTTGTCTGTACTCTTACTCAAACAGTTTTTTTCCGATCGTCTTCAAACTTGCTGACAATGCTTATGGGCATAATATCTAGGCCAAGTTCGATTATAGGCCAAATCGGTGCAGGCCTTCTTGGGTTATGGTCCTTCTTTTACCAAAAAAAATGTGAAATTGGCCTTAATTGTCTGTACTCATACTCTGACAGTTTTTGTCCGATCGTCTTCAAACTTGATGACATCGCTTATTGGCATAATATATTGGCCAAGTTAGATTTTAGGCCAAATCGGTGCTGGCCTTCTTGAGTTATGGTCATTCTTTTACTAAAAAAAGGTTTTGATTTAATATGGGCTTTTATTTCATAATCAAAAGTTTTTGTCACTAGCACGCCCAAGACGGGCGTATTTTGTGACATTTTGGCACCTTTGTTTAAATTGCGTTTTGAAAATGTGTAACTAGTAGTTGGGGTACAATATTGTGTTGTCGGTAGCAGTTTGACTGTATTGATTTGTCTTATTGGATATCACAATTATGAAATCAGTCTAAGACCAGATTGATCAAGTTTTTCAACCCTCGCAACATCAAGTCGGTCATTTCTAAAATTGCAATCTTACGTTAGATAATTTCCGTTTGGTGTTTTATGAGGATTTACTTCCATATTTTATTTCCCAGTATATGACGTCATAACTAATTATTACACCCAACAAAAGTTATTTTCGACTCAAAACATGATTCTCTCATTTTGATCGTAAGTCTGTAACACTTTTAGGGTAAATATGTTAGCATGGCAACCAAAATAGATATACAGACGTTCATGCTTATTAGGCAGATTTTATTGTGATATAAAGCATCAGCTTTTGCTTATGATAGCGAAACTTGTCATTTAACATTAACCAAATAGCAAAGAGATTTTAAAATCTTCTAATATTTGTTGGAGGAAAATTGTTCAAATAGCAGTGGTCGGATATTACACATTAAGTGTCATCAATGAGAATCATGCTAAAGCATTGTTAGTTGAAGGCCCCTACATATTAGAGGCACTGGTAGCCTAGAGGTAGCGCTTTGGAGTCGAGAGGTCCATGGTTTGATCCCCGTTTGAGCCACTGCGTATTTTTATGAGCAAGATAAACTCACATGCTCCATTTTACTTTTCAGTTTGTACTAATCAATATTCATTAATGATGCATATCAATAACTCCATCATAATTTGTTGCACAAGTCTACTTTAAAATTAAACCAATTAATATGTGTGGTAGTATAAAGATATTGAAATAACTGCCACAAAAACCACGTAATTAATAATTATATATTTATCACATTTGTTTGTTGGTAATTATACTACACCAAGCCAACTCAATGGTATTTGATAGTTTCTAATGAATACTAATATTCCCTATTGGTGATTGCAACATGCAGTACTTGAAAATGGTGCAACGTCTGATTTAAGAAACCGTCTAAAATCATAAATATAGTATTTACTTAATAATCAACAAAAGTTATTTCAATATTTGTCATTTGCACACGTGCCAGTTTTATTTTTCATCTAGATGTTGCAGTTTGTACTCTTTACTTGTGCTTTTCATGAATGTTGGTCCGGTTAAGTGTTGGCTTCCAAACAAAAACAAAGACGAAAAGGTCGGGTCAATTCAGCACACTAAAAATGAAAATAATTATAAGCAAAACTACAAATCCATTACTAGTATTGCAAATGACACTTGATGTAAATTCCGGATATAAAATATTTAAAAGATATGAGGAAATCGGACCGAGAAGGCAGCACTTAACTCAACCAGACAAACTAATTTCCAGACACGAAATCAACTGTCCAATCACCATTTGAGGAATCTACATGTTATTAATGTGACCGCAATACATTTTGCTTAACAAGGATGACATTTCTTAAAATATTCGCCCTGTCTGTCATATGGTTTTATTGCATGGTAATGTCCTGCAAATTTAAATATCAAAAGTTGAAAAGAAACAATAAAAGACGAGTCGGCAGAAACAGCGTCTAAATGTGAAACTTACGTTAATAGTTTTGAAATATTTATTGCACTCTCAAGTGTGCAGCACAACTTCACTGGAATGTGTCGACGAAAGAACGGGATTGAAAAGACGCCGATAAATGTACTTAAAACGTTCAAAACCATGTGATGAATCTTAGACTCATTTACAATATGTACTTTTTACAAATATGAGTTACTGGCAATTATCCTCAGTTCAGCAAGTTTAATATCGTTTTACGCATTTAATGTTTAATCAACACATATTCCCTATTCTATGATGATAAGAAGTTATCACCGATCTAATTGTTTGCCTTAATTACTTAACAGTTGTGTGGAAAGATACAGATGTTTTGTTAGAATGTTATGAACGGTTAAATTCAGTTTAAAATGCTACTAGAAAAAAGCAAATGCTGACAGGGAAGATTATAGAAAGAGCAGAGCATGATATATACACAAAAAGAACACATACAAGACAGCACAATCACAGACCACTTGTACCGATATGAAATGAACGTAACAGCTACAACTATTGCTTTTATGTGTCTACTCGGTTAAAAATGAGTAATACAACACCGTGAGTGAATGATTGTCAACAAGAAACATATTGGGAAAGCAAAAATATATGAAGAAATCGGAGGGGGAGGTAACACAGTAACAACACAACTATGCGGATTCATACGCACACATGATACTAAGAACTATTTAAAAGCCCAAGCCCCGTTGTAAAAGAACAAACGGTGATCCCATGCGACCGTAAGAAACGCAGCTAAGACTCAACCTAGTTTTCCGTGTCCCCGCTGCAAAAGAAGGATGGCATAATTTCATGAGTTTATGTCAAAACGGCGACTCTAAGTGACATAATGATGCGTGTTTGAAATAATAAATTTGAATGAAATGTAGAAGAATAATGAACATAACAAAGTTCTGTTTATTATTCTAAAGTATGTTTTCAATACAACTTTGAATAGTGGTTCTGTTAATTGAATATAATATATTCTACACATATCGTGTTTATCTTTAAAACGTCAACGTCTATAGGTTATTTTAAAACGTATATAATCATTTTGCTAATTGAATAAAAAAATATCATTGCTCTTTTAAAAATTACGAAAAGAGTTCGTGGATGTTTGCCACATCTGCAGGGAATACGTAGCTTTAACTTTTGTCAATTTTAAAGGAAGCCACGCGAGTGTTATCTTATCCATTAATCACTTTTAGATCTGTTTCCTAAATATTACTGAACACTATGAATATGATAAAATCTGATGATTGTTTTATCTGTCTAGAAATAAGTAAATGGATTGGCGCTACAAATGTAGTTTTCTTTGGTTGTTAATTGTCATGTTATGATAGTTATCTTTTCGTAAAATGAACCGACACCGATCGACGGCATGAGCATGTTAGTTCAATTCATTCAAAGAAAGTATACCTTTCCTATTTCATTTCGCGTGTTCTGTTTCAAGGCTAGCTTGTGAGTTTTTGTTTTTGTCAGTATTGTATTGTGAGTATTACTTTCCATGTCTGGTTTGGGAACCATTTCGGGGATTAGCTGCGTTTCATTCGGTCACTTAGGATAACCGTGTTTTGTTATTTCTTTGTGAAACTAATTCAAGCTGTTAAAGCAAATGCCTTTTGGTTGCATGTTCTGTTTACCATTAAACCCATATTCTATTTACAACAGGTATTGTAACATGTGTGGCAATTATTTATTCTCGCTAATACTTGACTATAAATTGTATGTGACTAGATATTTTTCTTAGAATGACATATGTCAAGGGATTTGATCCTGAATGACATGTTTTGTCTTGGAGACAAAGAAGAACGATGATAGTAAACATTTAGTGACTTAATTGCCTTACGTTTTATTCATATTGGGAATTTAAGAGACGCGTGTGATAGACATACTCGTATGCGTCTACTTTAATACTGGTTCGATGATCATAAAACGCGCGTTAGGCTAAGTGTCTGTGCCCTGAAGCTACGATATTATAACATTTCACGGTACTTCAAAACACAACACAGAAAGAGATATGGAGGATATTCGTTAATTTTGATTTTATAATCGAATTTCTGCACGCCTAGTTATCATAAGAAGCAATATATTCTCGAGTAGTGCTGATGCATCGTTTGTGCTAGATTCAATGTTTATTGAATACGTTGAACTAAAACCAGCTTCTTTTTCTGTATGCAAACTTTATTAGCCATGCATGCAGAGCTCTACAGAAGTATACGGGCGAAATTTACACATTACTCTATGAGTCTGTAACACTGAAGAAGAAAAATTAAATTGTCGAAATATGTTGGTAAAATATAAAATTAAAGTATCATAATTTTAGACTGATTAATAATGCCATGACAGTAATTATCACCCATCTATGTTCATTTATATATCATGTTTGAAAAAAGTTTAAGTTATAATGTTAAGATAATGCATTTAAGCAATTTAGTGATTTGAAATAAAATGAAATATTCACATATTTATTGTGTCTGTTGTCTTTAAGAACATATTGACTATCTATAGTTTGTTTGACCATGGAAAGATCAAAGGATCTGAAAGTGAAGATTCAAATATGGTTGAAATAATAATGGTGAAGTAACAGATAGGATTACGTAGTTGTTTAGTTAAGTTGTTTCCTGTCCTTGTACTATATAATGTATTGTCTTATCTGAGGTGACAAAGTTGTCGATATAGCCGTTCTCTTGTAGTATTTATGGTGGTTTAAGACGATTGTCTCCCTTTAATGTTTTGTTTTTGCGTTTGTGAACACCGATAATTCCGAGTTTGGCATGTGATATTTGCGAATGTTCGATTTTGGTGGTAAGAGTGGATACTCATAACTTCATTAAAAACCATCTTTGAGTAATTTGGTTTGTCCTAGTCATTTTGCACCCATTCAGTACGATGATTAAACAAAAAGTCACTTAACACTTTCTGAAAACCTTTTTACACTCGGCCATCGTTAACCGTGTAAGGAGTTTGATTTGTTCATTAGTCAAGTAGGATGTTTTTATATTATGTTCACGTTGTGTTCAATCCTTAGGATTTGCACCTGGGAGTGACTGTCACTTGGTTGAACGTGGAAGTTCATGGTATTCCTTGACATTTAAACACAGTGATTTTTCAATTGTAACTCGTAAGATAATTGGGAACTATCAGCTGCTAGCGAATTGGCAAGGTGTTGGTATTAACGATTCTTAGTAACGTCCTGGAAAACTGACATTCGAATGTAACACACTTTG
The DNA here is from genome assembly GCA_963678985.1 of Spisula subtruncata. Lineage (NCBI taxonomy): Eukaryota > Metazoa > Mollusca > Bivalvia > Venerida > Mactridae > Spisula > Spisula subtruncata. The sequence continues at coordinate 16,901,655 of OY787678.1, forward strand.
ACGTTAAACACAATACAAACAAATAAGTAAATTAAATGTTGTCAATGCTAATTGGTGTACACATGTAAATATTTTCTTTGCAAAAACGTGCTCTTGTTGCTGTTTAGGCTATCTCTGACTTTCAATAGATTTCTGTAGATTTGCTATAAATAGTTAATCAATGTGTCCCATTTGTAGAATCAACAGGTGACACGTTTTAGTTCAAGGCCGTGGTATCTTCTTATCAATGCTAAAGCACATATGTACTTATTCTAATACTTAATTATAATACCTAAAGTACAAATTTTTTGTGGCATACAGTAACTATTCTTCAATGTCAAAGTTAGCTTACAAAAAATGTTTGTGTCTGAAATCTAGTAGAAAGTTACTATTTACGTTGTACACTATTGCGTGTATATATTTCATTTCGTTATATTATTATATGAGCTAGATTTGTAACAAATAGGACAAATTGCAAACAAGTGTTGTCCGTTTTGAACAATTAGTTGAAAATCCTTGGATAATATTCACAATGAATTTTAAGATTACACTTAGACTGTTCTAAAGATCTCAAAATGTCCTTAAGGGTACAAGCTAAACAGTCAAATTAAGATTGTTTACATTAAAACGAAACATTATGTAAAGCGCTACAGTAATCACCTTCTAGGGAAATATGAACAGCTCGATATTTTAAATTAATTCAAAATATTCAAGTTTTCCATTGAGATTCTTTGTGTATACAACCCCTGTACGGTAGGTTGCACAGTGCAATTTCACGAGATCTTCTGGTTGCAGACTTTACAGAATGGGAGAAAAGGAGTAATGGTGTTCAAGCCAAATTAGGACATCGATCAGTTAACTTAATTGGATAAACCAACAGAGGCGTTGCCGCAATTAGTTGACATCATTAAGGCAATCGGTTATATTTTCGGTAATTATTTACAGCAAACCAAAATGTACGATGACATACTAGTATTGAGAAAGGATTTGTTCTAAATCAGGTTCTGCTTTGTTACTTTTGAACAAATGATGATTTCGTTAATCGATTTTTGTCGCATACCCCAACTAGGGACCGCCAACATTACGAAAAGCTACAAATCTCTTATTGCACTTCGTACTTCATGTACATTCCAAATTTAAAAAAAAAGATTTAAACTAAAATCCAGACATAAAATCAACAGTTCCGGGAGTGTGACCACAATATATACAGTATGACCTTGTTTCACAAATTTATATCTTAACTGACCCAAAGCGACGAAATGAGGCGTATTTGAAATACTTAATAAACAAAATTATATTTGTTATTCTAAAGTATATTTTCAATGTTATTTTGTATAGTTGTTCTGTTAATAGAATATAAATTCTACACATATCTTGTTTATCTTTAAATCGTCAACGTCTATATGTTATTTGAAACATATATAATCATTTCGCTAATTGAATATAAAAGTTCTGAAAACGTATCATGTCTCTTTTAAAACCTACGAAAAAAGGTTGTGAATGTTTGCCAAACCTGCAGGGAATACGCAGCTTTAACTTTTGTCACTTTTAAAGGAAGCCATGCGAGTGTTATCTTATCCATTAATCACTTTTAGATCTGTTTTCTAAATATCACTGACAACTATGAATATGATAAACAGGATGATTGTTTTATCTGACTAAAAATAAGCAAAAGGATTGGTGCTAGTTACATTGGTTCTTAATTTTCATGTTATAATAGTTATTTTCGTAAAGTGAGCTGATGAGGGCGGCATGTGGGTAATATTTTAATCCGTAAAACTAAAGAATACTTTTTGTATTCGTGTGTTTTGTTAAATGGCTTGCTTGGTGGTCTACCGTTTTTGTGAGTACAACTTTCCCTGTATGGTTTGTTATAGTATTTTAAACTTATCTAAAACATTGAACTGACCATACTTTGCAAGAAACTAAGAATAACACATAATTTCCTAGTAATTATTGTGATGCTTAACAAAATGTACATAACGCTTCAAAACAAAGCAGAAAGTTGAACTTAAACATATTTTGAGAATTTTGAAGTTTTCCCTTAAGATTCTTTGTGAATATATATACCGACCCATGTATTATAACTGTTTGTGACGTCGCGTATCCTTGACTAAACAATGTATTTGTCTAGAGATGTTTCTAAGAATGAAGTATGTCAAGGGATTTTACCCTAAATGAAACGTTTCGTCTTGGAGGCAAAATAGAACGAGAATAGTAAACATTTAAAGTCTAACTTGTCTTACTTTTTATTCAAATGGGGGAATTTAAGAGGCGCGTGTGGTAGACATACTACTATATGTCTACTTTAATATAGTTTTATGTTCATAAAACGCGCGATAGGGTAAGTGTCTGTGCCCCGAAGCTACGATATTATAACATTTCACGGTACTTCAAAACACAACACAGAAAGGGATATGGAGAACATTTGTTAATTTTGATGTTAGAATCGAATTTTTAGACGCTGGATGGTGACAAGTAGTAATATATTCTCGAGTAGTGTTGTGGCACCGTTTGTACTAGATGCAATGTTTCAATGACTGCTGTGCACTGAAACCAGCTTCATATTCTGTATGCAAACTTTATTATACATGCATGCATAGCTCTACAGAATTATACGGTGAACATTGCTTACACATTTATTGGGCGGAATTTACACAAGGCTGTAACATTGAAGAAGAACAATTAAATTGTCGAAACAAGTTTGTGAAATATCAAATTTAAGTGTCATAATTTTAGTTGTGAAAGATTTAATTCCAGGAAAACCGGGCTTAGTGACGAACTTACGAAAAGCATGATAATAAATCGTTAGAAGGACATAAATTAACGATGTTATAGACTTTGAAACTACCCACTCTCGCCAAGTGTTTTAGTGACGTCACAAACGTCATTCGAACGTTATTTGACGCAACGTTAACAATCATTTCATGAACCCAGTATTTGATGAATTATTGCCGTAAACTTTTCAACTTTTTGTCACATTTCAGAGTTTAATAAAACACGACAAAAGTGTGAGTGTTTGCTTAAAGGGCTTTAAAGTAGCTGTTATTTTCAACCACTTACCCCTTGTTTTTCTAAATTCGGGTAGTTTTCGGATATTGGTCACCATAGCTACGAATGAAGTTATTGTTTCATAAATTATCAGAAAATTTAGATCTTTAAGATACACAATGCAGTACGTGTACTGTGTTATCTAACTAATTACGATTAAATCGGTGAACATGATTTTTTTCTCATTTAGACCTACATTGTATATCTAAATGTTATTACATAATTACAATTGGTATGTCAATAAGCCCGGTTTTCCAGCAGAACGACTCAAATCTTTATGTTCAAAGCAAATATTGTAGTGACTTACTGACTATGGTCTAGATAAACTATTACTTTTAACCAGACTTCTGTATTCCGGGGCAAAGGGAACATATCATACATAATTTAAATGTCGAACGGAGTATTGAACACTACGTCTGTATGAAGGAAAATATCACTGATAATAAAAAAAAAAAAAAAAATCATTGATTATCTAAAATTGACCTTTAAAACAAGTATCAAAATGAGGAAAGAGATTTCTCAGTTTCAAACGTGTGTATTACAACATATTTTTGTAAGCTATTTGTAATGAGACTTTTCGAAAATGTTATATCATATGACTTTTCTTGTATTTGGGTAATTATAGCGAGTATATTGGTTGTGTAACGTTATCAAATGGCGTGGATTTTTCAATAAAGCGACGTGAATTTTGCGTTTTTAGTGTATTATTATATAAAATATCTATCACTCCTTGTCAATTAATTAATTTTTATTAAATTCATTTTGTAAATAGTATTAAGCTCACAGGAGGATCGCCTAATTTATGTAATTATGTAATCGGATAAGCTTATAATTAAAAGTACAACACAAACATAACATTGGTATTTACTTAATTAGTATTGGGTATGATTTAGTCATTATTCAAGTAGGATGTTGTTACAAAGTTTCCAAGTTGTTTTCGATCCGAACGATTAGTTCAGCGGTGTTTTTTTTTCACATGCGTGACCCTCTGGAAGGTCATGATATTCCTTGACATTTAAAAACAATGTTTTCTAATTGTAACTCGTCATATAATTGTGAACAATCAGCTGCTAGCGAACTAGCAAGGTGTTGGTATTAACGATTCGTAGTAGTATCCTGGAAAACTGACCTCCGAATGTAACACAATATGACGTTAAACACAATGCAAACAACAATGTAAAAAAAATGTTGTCACTGCTAATTGGAGTACACATGTAAATATTTTCTTTGCAAAAACGTGCTATAGTCGCTGTTTAGGCTAGCTCTGATTTTCAATAAATTTCTGTAGATTTGCTATAAATTGTTAATCAATGTGTCCCATTTGTAAAGTCAATAAGTGACACGTTTAATTTCACGGCCGTGATGTCTTCTTATCAATGCATTTAAGGCATTGTACATATATATAATATTCTAATTGTTGTTATACCGTAGCAACAGCATAGCATGTGTTGTTGTATACATAGTCTTTCAGTAGTTTTTCATTGTCAAAGCAACCTAACAAATAATAATCGTCTCTCAAAATCTAGTGGAAAGTTAAAACTTTGTACGTGTATTTACGTATACACTATTGCATTTTTAAATACCTCCTAAAGTCCGTTCAAAGTTATATGATAGCGGTTACAAACATTGATTTCTCCGTCAGGTAAACTACGTTCATTTAGGTTTTACTGGATGTAACAAATTTAACTGTAGTCCCCGCTATTCTTTCGAATGGGCTAGTTCCCTCATTAGTATTACTTATTTAATCAACAGGTAACTTTATGATATTCTTATACGAGATAGATTTAACAACTAAGGCAAATGGTGAAATATTGCTGTACGTTTTTGAACGATTGTGAGGCCTGCACGGTAGGTTGCACAGTGCAATTTAACGAGAAATTCTGGTTGATGATTTTACAGAATGGGAGAAAGAGAGCAACGATGTTCAAGTCAATTTTGGACATCGATTAGTTAACTTAATTGGATAAACCAACAGAGGCATTTCCGCAATTAGTTGACATAATTAAGACAATCGGTTATATGTTCGGTAATTATTCCCAGCAAACCAAAATGTACGGTTTCTCTATAGTGAAAAAGCATTTCTTCTAAATGTGGTTCAGTTTAGTTATTTTTTTACAAAGAGCTCGCTTAAAATGAAAAGGTACATTGTGGTAAGTACAAAACCGATGTTTTGAGAAAACAAGAAAAGACTGTCTGAAAACCATTCTTCACTTATGGCAAAACAAGCTGTTTCAACTTCAGTTTGGTCAACATTTCCTTTTTTCATATAATAGGCCAAAAAGAAGCGTCGGGTGATTAATTAACATATTTATCAGTCTAATAAGGTCGTAAGTGGTATTACTCCTCATTTGTAGCCAGCGATGTGCCCTCTCCGACGATAGTTCTAAAACATTGCACCTGTTACCAATTATTTTTAAGTTGACAAACGATGGGATTGAATTACAGCAGTAAATTATAACACAACCTAATGATTACCTAATTCAATCAGTCGAAACATTGACAGATAGTGATACGAAACCATCTTTGCACTGGTGGAATGTTGGAATGTCAAATTAAACTTCTTTGTATCAACAAACTCTATCAACAACCGAAATGTCCGCATGTCATGAAATTAGTTTATTTGTGGCGAACGCTATGTATGAATTCGAACGTGTGAACGAAAATCATAGTTAAACTGATTATTCTAGTTGACCTAATAGGAATATGTGCTGGTTTGTTCGGGTGATTTGCAAAAGTTCATGACTTCGCTGGAGCCGCTTGCCTCGTTATGCACACCATTATGCATTGGTGCAAACAGAGTATTCACTGGGTATTTACGGTCGAAAATAAATTTAGAGATAATTGTGTGGCAAATTGACGGTTGCTATGCAACCACGCCATTCCCTAATTGGACATCTTTGTTTGTGATTATTGGAGTAGTACTTAACAGAAAGTTAAATTATCTACATTTGTCTTGTTTCAGATAACAACAAGAATGAAGACAATGGCGAACTCTCTGACAGAAACGGTGGCATGTTTATCGATGTTGACAATATTCTGCGCTTGCGCATTGGCATATCCGGCAACGCTCAATGAAAATACTAATAGTGGATTAGGAGAACTTAAGACATTGATTGACCAATTAAGAAAAGAATTGAATTTAAATGGGAACGCACGTGTGAAAAATGACATAACAATGACAAACTTGGACCTTACCAACCGCGACACAATGCACACCGGAACAGGAAGTCGGTACGAGTCACTGGATAATATGATTCAAACAGAGGACAGACAATCAAAACCTTTGCTGTCATCGCTCCTTTTAAAGAATGATGAAGATCCAAATACGTTTGATGTCAAGAAACGTCAAGGGTCTTGGGATTACGATTACGGTCTGGGCGGAGGTCGGTTTGGCAAACGAGCAGGATACTGGGCTGACTACTCTTTAGGCGGAGGAAGATTTGGTCGCGATGTTGATCACGTGACCAATATGGCGGATGACGAGGCGCTTGACTTTGAAGATACGGAATGACGATACGTAATTCCAGATAAATAACTTATCGTTCGTTAAAGCGTGTGCCTGGTTGATATGGGATTCCAATGCGTGAACAAAACTTACATTCATTTATCTTACAATTGCTTATGCTTACTATTAAAACCGATCATAGTTATTTTCCATTTGATTAAATTAAACTAAAATACTTTTTTAAGATTATCATTCGTTTTCGTTTGTACGAGATTTCTGTTAAATTTACAATCAACAGCAGGAAAAATAAAATATATTTTATAATGGCTTTAAATATTTTATCTCATAAACAAAATTAAGATCGCATGTAGGTGGTCAAATGTTTATTGTTTAACTTTTTATTAACTGTTTATTTTGGTTTAACTTCGTTCGTCAATGGTTGCGAGTAAAATATGACGGCTTGCTATTGATCTGGTAACCACGTTTCCCTGGACTATATCGCATCCAGTACTAACTTAAACATACACTGGGAACCTGTTACGTTTCAATACATGGAGTCAAACGAAGACAATCGATGACTGAATGTGGAACTATTAATACTTAAAAATGCGCAGCATATCCTTTTTACCAATCTGTTATCTACAGAAACATGACCGGCACATGAGTGCCTCAACTCGAATACTAACCCGGGTCGTCAGATCAGATGGCAGGCGCTAACCACTGAGTTACAGAGGCATATTGGTGATAAGGTTTGTTAACGTTTGGGCGTCCTAGACAATGAGCGCATATCTCTGACTTAGTATGAGAAGGTCATATTACGTACGACCTTAAACGACTAATACATATTTAAACTCAGTACTGCAAGACGGTTCTTATGACATGAAAATCGGAACTTGTCATGTTGACCAAATTTAAAGTGTATAGAGCTATATCGGAAGATATGTTTTAAAATAGTATCCAAAACTGAAAAACAATTATGTTTCATATTCATTAGATCATTTTTGGCTTCAGTTCTAACATAAACTCTCTCTGTGATTTATTTGACATGCGAACTGTCCATTTTTATACGAAAGTGTTCTAGAACACCCTATGCAACTATAAGAATTGTCTATTTTTCGACGATTGAATAAAAGTACACGGAACCCATCCAAAGTTTTAATTTGCAATTAAGGTAGTCTAGTATCATACTAAAAACGAGGCAAGTAATTATTTTGACGTTGAATAACTGTTAGAATATAGCTCTATACACTTTAAGTTAAACAGCTCGTTTTACCATAAGTAAAGAGTTGTTTTCGGAAAGTTTTTCTCAAAATATCGATTTTGTACATCCGGCCCTCTCATTCTAAGCCAGCGATATGACGACAAAATGAATAGATTTGCAAATAACAGAATGAATAACATCACATGCATTGTATTTTTTAAATACACGAACACGGAGCTGTCAGTAGCAATGATGCGGGTGTAAAACATGAAGGCATGTCAAGCACATATAATAGACGACAAAAATCACATTTAGACACAATTTACAAGTTGTCCATATATGGGCATCTGACAATTCAAGGCAGCAGAAATCAAAGAGAAATACACACAATGGTGGTATCTACAAGCAGAAGTTTGTATAAATGTATTTGTTGAGCAAATAATGTCGAAATGATTGCAGACAAAGCCTGTGCCACATTAAATGTGCGATTTTTGTCGATTTAATTATTTCGAAATTGGGACTAAAACCAGCAGTCAGACCACAGACATACTACATACTTCAAAACAGATCGCTAGTAAAACATATACTACTCAGGGATTGATCGGGGTCAATGATCTTTTTTCATGTGCGCCTGACTCTTACGGAATAATCCGATTAAGAAAATTTAATTATATGTAAAAAGTTAACGTATCGCCGACTGTGCTGCTACTTTTTCTAAAATTACTTGTAATGGATTTAGTACATACATGTATATCCATTGACATAATTACCTTTTTTATCCAAGTAACAGTTTAAGCCAAAAACTGCTCATGTTCGACACCGTAGTTGACAAAATAGGGTCGGTAGATAGGGAATAATGTGTTGGGTTTTTTTCTTTTCGAAAAAAATGCTCAATTGATCTTTCAATCATGCACTTTTGTGTTCAGAATACCTCATATGATAAAGAAATACAGAAAAACAAAAAATGCCTTGAAAGAAAAAGTGAAATTCAAAGATTTTTATTTTTCTCTCAATTTTGTCCAAAAACAACACTAGAGTATGAAGGGGAGGGGGACACAAAGTAGGGTCGGTAGGGGTAGCGGAAACTAACATATTTTTGGCCCTAGCCATATTGACAAATAACAAACATACAAGAACAAAACTGTTCGCCCCTTTTATATTCTAAAATTGAACAAGACCAAAATGCTAAAAACAACAGTTTCTACTATCAAAAAGGCCTGAATATAACGACAATATTGTAGTGAGATTGGGTTTATCGGCATTATACTAGATAATTTATCAAATTTTGAAGCAATTCTTGGTCATCACTCCATCTAATTCCATTAGCGAAATATCAGCAACAGGGACGTAGCTTGCCCAAAATGGAAGTGTAGGCACATTTTAGGGGGGTCCGGGGCATGTTCCCCGGGGAAAAAAATCATCATAGCTTGCTGGAGATACGCTCTGGGGTATATTTGCGAAGCTTTATCGCTGAATTTGTTAATTTGAAAAATATTTCAATCATGAAACTATTTGGCACGAATGTTGCCAAGGTTTTAATTAGAGTTCAAAGTACTATCTTTTGCGTTGACATTAACATAGGTCAAACTATGAACGAGCTTCGCATCAACTTAAATTAATTACTTAATACATCTTTATTATTCGGCCTATAAAAAAGAAGTATACTACTATGAAATGTGTTGTGTCGCATTAAGGTAAAAGTTAGTGTTTTGTCAAATAAGATGTAAGAAAACTTTTAGTTTATGGAGAAAAAATGTTTCAAATTCATTGGTTTTTAAACATTATTTTAAATGAAATGAACTTTACCCAAGTTAAAGAACCCCAAGGGTAGATTGAAATAATAGTTGAATTTAAAGCTGACATCATTATGTCACATTTAAGTAGCTAGATCTCCACCAACTAGGGAGTATGCTATCATAGACAGACAACTTACCCTAGCTATGCAACGGACCAAAAGGATCCTTTCTTGACAATTCCAGAGACCAAGTCTACTAACTTGGTTTACCGTCCGCCGAGCAACTGAGGGCTGAGTAAAGGCACGAGTAGTCACACAGACTTACTCTTTTCAATATAAAACTGCCAAGTACATCATGGTCACTTCTCCTTTGTGCCAACTCTGTGATCAGAGTAGTGAAGACGACACAAAATCAGGGATATATATATAGAAGATCCTGACAAAATCGAGCTAGAAAAATGCATGCCATACAAACTCGTCGTTCTCTACACGATATTAAGGAACATTAAAGTTACTTATTATTGAAGTGGACCAGAAACAATCCAAAGGCAATTATATGTCCGAGCTGGATGCTACACTTAATACTAAAATGCTATTGACTGATTCATTGTTTAGCGAGCGTACCGAGCTTGAAAAAACACGATGTAAATAAACAAAAACTACTTTGACTACGTTCGCACCCGACGCATCCACTAGTTACAGCCATGATTATTAGAATTATTTTGCGAGCGAAGCGAGCTAGAAAAATGTTGTAAAGTGAATATATTTCACCCTTGAAAAAGACCACTTTTGCGAAAATACCTCTACCCCCCATTACCCTTCAATTTATATTGCATTTTTAGCATTTTGATTTTTTTGATTTCTGGGAATAAAGTGTAGACACGTGCCTACAGTGCCTAAAGGAAGCTACGCCACTGAGCAAGATAAATTGGTTGACCCTTATCAAATTTTGTGTAGTATATGATGCTCCTATGTGTTACAAGATAATAGTAGAAACGTGGTTAATTTGTTTTATCTCTAAATTTCAAGCCAACATGAAGCAATCATATTCCAGCGCGAAGAGAAGATACTTGTACTTTATGTAAAAATCAACAAAGTGTCTTATAACCCAGACAAAAAAAGTCAAATCACAAATCCTGACGAGTTAACGAATACAAAATACTAAAAATAGACAGAATAGTTAATTACCACAACGCACAAGGTTTACAGTTGACAGTTTATTTCAGAAATTGAGGCATTATCATGTTTCATGTTTACAATTAAGTACAATTAAATGCAAGTCCAAAAGATGCGTCTTTAGAAGCGTATGTTGTATATAATAAACAAAACAAGAACATATCAATTTTTTATAATTGGGCGTTAGAAGTATCCTGGAAAATACATTGATGTTACGGTGTCTTTGTCGATAAATCGAATGTAATGTCTGGAAAATTATGATTACCTGGTGTAAATAGCGCATAACTATCAAGTCCCTTACTAGTATCTCGACGGAAAGAACATCATCGGGACTTCGTTCTTATGTAAATACTTATTATAATGTTATTATTCAGATACAAAGAATCCACTGAATGTCGTTAACATATTACCAAATACTGAACCATCATTATCGCTTTCTACCCATATTGTGTCACCTTCATTGCAAACTGTTACAACGGAATTCGAGCTAGAATCAGAGTACATATCTGCTAGCTTAAAACCATCTCTTACTATTTTTGTTAACACCTTTTCATGAGCCTGAGCTACAACCGAACTTGTAAAATAGTATATTCCACTAACAGGACATGTAAATTTATATGATTCGGAATTAAAGGAATGTCCTTCGTTAGTGTGGACATGATCGAATGGTAATGTTTGTCCAATTTTAAGGTCGGTTAATGCATCGGACATGTAAGCAGAGAATGCTATTCTGGTGTTGACAGCAGGACGACTGGTAACGGGAACAATTCGTTTGTCGACGTGGGTTGTTCGTTCTGAAAACAAATTAACATAGCCTATAACAGACAGCATAATCCTACATGGAATCGTCTTATGTTACACGTTTTGTACATACTTATTTCGATGGCTCAGAATGAGAAGGTCGTAAGAACAAACTCGATATTTTGAGGAAAGCAGAAAAACCTGTCCGCAAATTGCTCTTTACTTATCATGGTGAAGCAAGATGTTTCAACTTCATTTTGGTTACCATGACAAGTTCCGATTTTCATGAAAATAGGCTCATATGCAGCGCCTTGCGGTGCTGACTTTAAGTAAATGGTGTATGTATCATTCTTATAAGGTCGTAAGTAGTACCAACGATCGTCTCATTCTAATCTAGCGATTTGTTGCTTGGGATCCGAAATAAAATTAACAAGAGCTCGACCTGATACCCAAGCAAATAGTCAGTGAGAGAGCGATGAAAACAATTACCTTGTGTAATGACTTGAATCTACTTGAATTGCAATATGTCACTTATCGGAGTTTAACTGCAGTTTAATAATTGCTTGTTGCATTGGCATCATTTGTTCTTCATATATGTGACAATTAACGAATTACCTATTGTCGTAGTAGGTTCAGGTTCACTTCCATTACCCTTGCCATAGACGTCATCATTTAGGTCGTGTGCACCGCTATCAAGGCCGTAAACACCCGCTACTGGCGCATCCTTAACCCCACTAACACGTGTCCTAAGCTCGTCTTCAGTGCTGTCCACCGTCTTACTAGCATCAACACGATGAATACCCGCTTTACGCTCACCCTGAATTATTTCACTAAGAGCCACGAGCTCATCTTCAACGCTGTCAACAACCGTTCGCTTTTTATCAACGTTTGTCTTTCTTTTGTTGTGCACAGTACTGCATGATATTTCCAAGGCTTCGAATCTATTGGAAATTTCCTTATTACGCGCCTCAACTTTATCTGCTAGCCTCTTTTCAATATTTGCAAAAGCCGTTATCCGATCTGAGTTTTTCGTGTTGCATTCATGTACTTGTCTTTCTAAATACATTATCCTACGCTCGTTACGTTCATTCGATAACTTCAAATTGTTCAGTTCAATACGGATATCATTCAACATGCCCACCGAATTCTCAGTCTCAGTATCTCCAAACACATTATTGAAGTATAAGATTCCACTGACACACACAATCAAAACATATACAAAATCTAAATACATGTTTCACATATATCTAACTAACCTCCCTCTTATAATCGTCTGTGATTGTTTGGAGTAGTATGTAGAAAAAATAATTAAATAGAACATGAATGGCCAAATACGTGATTGAACCATTAACTATTACATATTTAAATCAAAAGGTCACATAAGAGATAAGAAGTTAATACGTTTAATATACTCTGTCGAAACCAAAGGTCATTGGCCAATTAGGCAGGGATAAATCAGAATTATCTAGTCTGGTTTCCGTCCAAACGCTTATGCCTCTGTCCCGTCGACCTTTTTTGCCTCGGTGATGTACTCCCGACGGAAATAAATTACTTTCGTGAGGAATCGGGAACAGGGATTTCCCAAACTTTCTGATAACTTTCCCGAGGCTTGCCCTAGCCATCGATGATCTTTCTCGTGATACCTTCCGAAGTTTCTTTGTTAACTCGGGAGTACATCGCTGAGGCAAAAAATGCTCAGTGGGACCAATACATTACATTACATTAGATTGGGTCCGGCATCAGGTGCTTAGCATGGACGACACTTGTAGTTGACTCAATCAAGAGATGGGTGTACATGTATGCTCGTCATACAAAATTGTTATTGCTATCAAATCCCTACTACAAATGATCACCATTCCACTATAACATAAGCTATAGTGCACCCAGGATAGTGCGTTGTCCGGATGGACCGGATTAAATTACTCTTGCTAAATCGGTTACATAAATAAACACATACGGTCAATAATATACTAAAATAACACTGATAAACCGTGCACACTTGGTTAAACCATCTATATGGGTTATACCAAATTGTTCCGCCTTTCACGTTATCTTGGGCGCACTAACATTTTCATATTGATCAAAGTATGATCAAAACGATACCATCAGAACATACTTTTAATGAGAGTATTTATTTCATTGAGATGCTTACATACATCCGCCATCTTGATTGACCTCTGCAGCTATCTATTTAACAGATTACGCCAGACCAAAACTACTGGAAGATTTTTAGGGCAACCGGACTACGAACCGCCATGTACTACGCCTGTCTTTGTCGGACGTACAGCAATACCATCCATATATCTTAAATAATGTGTTTTTCAAAAGTATTGTTGATGTTGAGTACATGTTAAACCTCTCCAGAGCGACCCTCTATAAAGCAATAACAATGCCTTTTACCAATTTCCACGTGCGGACATATGCATTTCGTCCTCAAAACCCCAGGCGACACTCCCCTCGTGCACTCGCTACATCGACCACTGGGACAGTACTTTGAAATACTTTTGGTTTACCATAAACAGCGTCCGACAATTTCAATAGCCGCTTTGGTTTTTTCACAAGAACAGGTGGAAATGTCAAAGTTCAAAATGGACGATTTGAATCAACGTGTTCTTAATTCACAATACCCTCTAAGTCTTCCAAAAAATGTATAGAACAGTTTAATCATATTTTCACATAAACAACATTTCAACATGGTGGCCACCATCTTGGATATAATTGGACTTTGTAAACTGATCGCTGATTGGCTCGCATGCTAGTACTTTAGTATCTATTTTAGACGCATGAGCGGACCAATTTCAACGTTTTACTAGCTGTTTGTCCCAGTGGTTGATGTTGAAGTGGAGTAGAGTCTCTAAGAATGTTGCTCCTAACACCACTGCGGTATAACGTACACCGGATATTGCTAGCAATATGAGTAAAATTATAAATTTTCGCGACATTCTAGTGTTGACAAGGGTAAGTTCAGAGATGATTCCAAGTCTTTCTGAGTGTGTTTCATATATATTTTATACAAACGTATCTCTTCCATCAATTTTCCTAGTCCGTGCAACCGGTAAATTGCCAAGAATTTATTAAATGGATGATTAAAGGACTAAACTCGAATCGTTACTCGTTAAAATTCACAACTTGAATCGAGTGAATTGTCCTTCCTGTTACAATGATTGTATTGTAAACGAAGTATTCGAAATAAATCGCAAATGACGTGTACAGAGTATTGCTTTATAGGTACTCACTGGTGTACGGAGTATTGCTTTTTAGTGTACAGAGTATTGCTTTTATGTGCAGTGACTATTTGTAACACAAAATTAATAAATGCAAGGTGTAATCAGTTTTTGTTTGGTAAAAATAACGTGTTATTGTATAGATATGTACCTATTAAGTTTAGACTGTATGTACTACATGAAACAATTAATGTAACAAGCTAATCCTAGCTCCAAGAACCCCTTCCCCTGATTTTTACGTGGTTTAGAATGTGGTCTGTACTCTTTCATAAGAACAATACCTTCTTTAACCGACTGAGCAAAATAATTTATCTAACCTTTGCTGTGAAGAAAATGACAGATCCCTTTGAGAAAAATGTCTTTAGCCAGGAAACCTAATTATGATTCATACTAAATTGTTGTTGAGCATAAATAAACTTTATGAACACTGGACTTAACTCTATGTTGTGTATGAGATTAATACAAAGCATATAACTTAGCTTATGCTTAAGCATGTGGAGTTTCTAGAAATATTTTAACATTTCAGTGAAAATGTAATAAAATAATTTATAAACTGTTTGGGGATTTGGCACTCATTGCAGCATTTATTCTGCTAACATTGTCTAATTGGATAAAAAATAGTATAATACATGCTTGCCAATAAAAATCCCTAGATTTATGCACCCCTAGGTATAACTGTTGGCGTCCTAACTGTTTAGTAATATCTAATTATTTAACATTGACAGTTACATGTACTTGATAGACCCATGCTTATCATCAGCACTGGATATTATTTGATACTTGAACTAAGTACATTGCAAAGTATGCATTTTTCTATTATTGAGATCTACATCTTGTATAGATGGTTTCCAAAGTTTCATACCAGGTATTTCAAAATAATCGGTAACTGATACCAAAATACAAATTAGTGTGGGACACTTCTAAGTGAATAAAAATGATATTTAGTAACTGTGTAGTTCATATAATTTGATTGTAAGTTATAGCAAAGGAGCCTCATTGCAGCATCTGAAATATTTCAGACATCAACATTCGCGTGTATGTATGCAGGCAAATGTACGTATTAGCCACTTGACTATAAGCATGACTCTCAATGAATTGCATAAATCCAAGATAAAGATCACTTTGCTCTAGTCATAAGAACACTTTATGAATGAAAATTAACATTATCATATAACTATATTCTTATTATATCATACAGCTAATAAGACATGACCTTATTGACAAACAGACGTAATTATACGATAAAACTGTCGATTTACATTCTTTATTGCTCACGTTAATAAGCAATATTCCGTACACTAACGACGAGCTAATGTGCAATACTCTGTACACTAAACAGCAATACTCTGTTCACCCACTTGTATCTGTTTTGATGTGTATCTTCGTTGTTTTTCGATCAATGTTTATGAAATTTGGTCACAACACTTTTGTGTTCAATATAAACAAAATGGCCAGTTAAAAAATCTACATTTTGATAATACAGTCATTCCAGAAGCTTGTACAGTACTGCTTTCAATAATTGCGAGTAAGTATTTGCATAATAGTGGATCATTTCAACCTTTCTATGAATATCTGATATACAATAGTGGGCTATACAGTTACAAAAATACCCGAAGAAGTTAAAATTTAATTGAGATATGCATAAGTAATCGGTAATTTGGAAAATATCGTATTTAAACTCACCCTGGTCCCCTCAAAATTAATAATATTACTCACTTTACTAGCAATATCCGGTGTACGTTATACCGCAGTGTAGACGTTTAACTGTACTGTACATAGATTTATACTAACTTATTCTCTGATTTAGGATTTTATCTTTCATTGCTAACGTCTATGGCCGTGCCAGTTTACAATTTCAGTATTTACACCTTATGACATATTTATACATGCACACACATTCCGTACTAAATAAACCCACACATGGTTTATTATTTTAGATAAGTGCGAAGCATTTCGATGGCTTAGAATTAGAAGGTCGTAACTACCAAATCGATATTTTGAGAAAACACGGAAAAACTGTCTGACATTTACTCTTTACTTATGGTAAAACAAACTTTTAAAACTTCATGTTGGTCAACATGACAAGTTAAGATTTTTATGAAAATGGTCTCATAAGAAGCGCCTTGTGCTGCTTATTTTAAATATGTATGAATCTTAAAAGGTCGTAAGTGGCACTTACGACCTTCTAATTCTTAGCCATCGATTTCTTTCTTTCTTTACAATGTACATACTAAAAAGCTTTATTGATGTATACTTTAGTTCCTAATTAAGTGTGGAGTGGTGGTCTAGAGATAGGGCGTGTCCATTTAGATCGTGTAGTCCCGTTTTAAACTCCTGTCTGAAGCACTGGTAATGTTTTTGAGGAAGGTGTAAATTGATACCCATGATGGCAACGTTGGCACTATAGATTGGTGTTAGCTACAGACATATCACCATCAGGAGAAATAGTCTCGAACGCAGGTTGTCTTAGGTAGCCAAATGACAAGCGGAAGTTTAAAAGTCAAAGGATGGTTGAACCTTTTTAACCTAACTTTATGTGTTGAATACATGCGTTTACAATGAAATAAGATATGAGGAAATCGGACGCCGAAAGGAGCACTAACCCTGCCCAGCCGAGCTCAGAAAACATAAAGAAATATAAATCAGCAATATGTGACGTAAGAGTTTACTAAGAAACAAAGTAAATACCTGTCAACCGTCGATTTATTAATATCGCCGATCCTAACGAGACAGCCTCCACGATCAAGTCGAGAATAATGTCGCTGAATATGTTTTGCATAAGGTTGCAATTGATGCCCGAAATAGACTTAACTGCTAGACTAGCTGTTGAATCACGGTTTCGGTCAAAAGCTGTGACATTTCATTGAAATTCGTACACATTCTTGGTCTAAACCTCGACGAAATGTGTTTGTTATTGTTATTTCTTTGTGAAATTGGGTCATCCTCCATTTTTGTGGCGGGACTTGGATTTTAAATAATAATACTTTGCATCTTCTGTGGGTTTAGCTCCGTGTAGTTGTGTTGTTTTCTGTGCTCGGCTGGGTAAGTGGAATGTTGTTTCCCTGTCTGAGTTTCCCACGTCTTGTTTGGTTAACTACAGTCAAAGGAATAAAACGAGTACTGGTAGTCATTTTTAACTTTGTGGAGACTGGTTTTACTTGCAGTTTAAGCCAACAATCAAGTTAATTGCCTAGTTAGTGGTATGTTCACGCTGAATGTTTAAAATGTACTTTTATAAAAATTCTTCATTCAGTATACTGATCACTAACAGACTCTTATTTCTGCTAAGATGTTTTTTGTAACCGTTCAATAATGAATGTGTAGTCAAAAGCAAAAGTCTGCATCGTCCTTGGTCCTATTTTGTAGTCTTACACAAACGGTGGCCTGTAGTTAGTCATATATCAATTTAAACACTGCAAAATCATTCGTTTCCGTCTGCATGTACAGTTTGCGTACAACAAAGTTGACAACTATCGCAGAGAATAAACAATTCTTGCTATCAAATCCCTGCTCATGTAGTCACCATTCCACTATAACATATGCTATAGTGCGCCCAGGATAGAGTGGTGTCCGGATTGACCGAATTGATCTACAGATGCAAAATCGGTTAAATAAACAACACATACGGTCAATTATATATAAAACAATACTGATTAACAATAAACAATTGACATAGACAATGAAAGCAACCCGCCCCTGAATGTTCACCTTTCAGCTGAAATAAGTAGAAAGTTTCAACCGCCAAATGACCGTATACCTAGTTTCAGCTGCCAGGGACCTTATTTACTAACATTGTAAGTCGAAAACGCAGACTTGGACATCATATTGCCAAATAATCTATTCACTATCATGTTCGTATAAGTGTACCGAATTTGATATAATTTGGTACATATGTTCAGAGGGTAAAATCAAGTATTCAAATCAAATTTCATATGGTTAAATTTAACGGCAACGAAAAGGTGATTATAAATGTTGTTAATTTTGAGTCTGAATTTCAGTCTTACAATGTTGTAACCCGAAAAACCAGCTATAACAGTAAACTATGCGGACAAACGGAAATAAAATTGTATTTGCACTGGTGTCAATGATTACCGTTTAGGTACAGTTTAACACAGATGTGTGTCATAATTTAAAATATTATTCCTTATCTGGTTAATGAACTTTAAATATAAATATGTCGTAGTATCTATATAATACAAAATATACATGCCCATCCAGTTAGTGTGAGTGGATAACTGTACTTCAATAATACGTTTAGAAAAACCAGAAAACGAACGCAACATAAAAATACATACCTTTCATGTCGGATAACGGCTTTTGGACATTTTGAAAAGAAAATGGTATCAAATGAACGCAACGAACGTAGGTTAATACGCTTAGAAAAACCAGTAAACGAATGTCACTCGCAATACTTAGACATATCTAGAAGAATTGAAAATGCTTTCGCGCGTTTTGAACAGTTGCTAGCAAAGCTTGTGTATAACGTTGAAGCGTGTAATAAATAACTTAAACAAACTGGAAGCTATAGAGTTGAAAAGGACATCTGAGAACGAAGTTGTCGGAAATGGCGGAACGACTAATGGTCTTGAAAAGAGAGTGGATGTTGACCATAATGATGATGAATTACGTTTGCGTGTTGGTGGTATTAAGGATGAGCTAGGAGCGGATGCTTTGGTCTTGATGACGGTCAAAGGACAGGCTTTGACAGCGTGGGCCATGATCCTAACGTAGATGTTCACAGTACTGATGGTAAACGAGGTATTCAACTTACCCCAACCAAGGGCAAGTCATTTATTGTACAGTATCAGATTAAACAAAATTAATGCATGACAAACAAAAACGTATTATTGTAAAGTTTTTGCACCAAATGACAATTTAAGTTATTAACTATATACAAGCACGTTAAACATTGTAAACGGATCGCGGGCCTAAGTACCGTAGCAGTACAAATGTTTTAAATTTTTAAATGGTTCTATCTGTTTTATTTGTTACCGTATGCGTGCTGCAAAGACCTTTGCTATGGTGATTACATTTGCGACAATGCCAATGAATGGACCGAGCAAGTTAATTGGACGAAGAAAAAAATTCTTTATTAATTTCTCTCAATGTATTTTGCAATGGTTTCCCAATAGGTTTCACCGAGAATATCAAAGATTCTGAGGCGGAATAGGAACCCATAGCATTTGCAGTATTAATTAAACATTATAAAGACATGTTACTCTGAAGTAAAAAAAAACTTTCCGATTTTTATCATCTTTTTTATCCAAAGGTTATCACTTATTAAGCATTCCCTGTATTGAGACTACATGTAGATGCCCATATGATAGTCTTTTATAGTTTTTTACTTTTCTTTTCAGAACGATCATCCAACGTCGACAGACGTATTATTCCAGTCACCGGTAGTCCTATAACTAAGACTAGAATAGCATTTTCGGCTTACATATCCAATATAACTTTTGACCGAAAGGTAGGACAACCCATACCTTTTGACAGCGTACTCACGAACGAAGGAGAAGCATTTGAAATACTATCTTATACATTCACATGTCTGGTAGGAGGAGTATATAACTTTGCAAGTTCAGTAATGGCTGACGCTCACCATAACGCGTTGATAGGAATAGTAAAGAACGGTGTTGAGCTATCGGGGCACCTCTGACAATTCTAAGACGAATCATCTCTCGGACGAATATAAGAACGTCACCATTATTCAAACGGTTCTTGACGGTTTTTAGCGAAGCCAGAACGGTTTAAAATGGAACTTGCGGCACTTTTTATACATCTTGGGCATAAATATACACTTAACTTAGCATGTTTTATATATTTATGTTCTTTAAAAACATCAAAGCTTACATATATGCAATGGATATGTTATGGTTTATTTTCGGGGAAACCGCATCACACATGTGTGACCGAATCACCGTGTGGAATTTTTCCACGTATCACTACACTACATACATCCGAGGGAGCTTCCGGATTCATCACGGAAATCCCCGAGTAGTTACGATCGGGTGTTGAGATAGCCGCTGTATATTCCGTATCAGACAGAGAAGGAAACAAGCCATGATTTATTCTATTGTGATAGTTTGCAATAAAGGTCAAATGTGTGGGTGGAAAGCAGGGATGGTGGCTCGGTGTATACAACATTCAATGGTTTCATTGTGAATGAATTTTAATGTTAAAGTATTTCTTCACGAAACTTCTTTCCGCCCCATGGTAAAATGCTAGTGTCTGGCATGTATCGCTTTGTTTATTGTAAAGCAATGTAAGTATTTAGAGGGTAAATTTGTTTCTTTTAAAATTGATGTAATACTGCTGTCTATTTTTGCACTTTCCATGCCTTGTCAGTTGGTATATGGTATCGAAAATGAAGTGAATAAAGTGACCTGAATGTCAAATATGTACTATCAAGGAAAATTAGAAATATATGCAACACAATGTTTAGTATAATAAGTTCTCTCAGCGTCTTTCGTGAAGGCTTAACATACATTTTCATATTTCAATTGCCAAACTTTGTAATAAATTTGTTGTTTCCGAAATGTGATCATTATTAAAACTGTGAAGATATACAAGGTGCGTTCGTAGTTTTGATAGGTGATTTATGTGTCAATTCAAAAATATAAAACACTCAATACTTATGGTGTTTGTTTTGATATCAGATCCGATTTCTATGAGAGCTAACTACAATCACTTTATGTACCAGTCAATTGCATCCACGAGCCTAACTCGGGAATGGGCTGGGATTTTCACTTTTTAGTTGTAAAAGAACCAACCCTTCCCCAGCCTGCGGGGGAAAGCTGATGATAAAATCTCCGAGATTGCCCCGGACCCTGACAACTTAATATTGTTCCCCAACGTATCCCCGGCAGTGCGAGGGAAGCTGGGAGGTAAACACACGGCCGAATCCCCGGCTATCCACCACCCATCCATAGAGCGTAGATGCAACTAACTGGTGCATTACAAAAGCAAGTAATTTTGTCGCAAACAATTTGAGCGTGTAACAATTCTTTCTTTCGTTCTCAGTTCGAAATGTGTACAGATACACGAGTTAAATTATTCACATACTATTGTTTGCATCTGTCCGCATTGGCATTGTATTGTAGTTTTCAAATCAATTAAATATACTGGTTTTGTATTATACAATCATTCCTTCATCAATTCCCATGATCAGAAAACCAAGGGATTTAAGTCCGGTGAGTGTAGGGGTCAAAATTTAATGTGGTCTTAAAAGAAATTATTCCCGATCGCAAATTTCCTGGAATCATTGAAAATATACGGCATCATCGATGACGTTTAGACACCATATTCACATAGCATTTATTTATTATTCATGTCTTACAGAAACTTGGAGCCAATAGTTTTGAAATGAGGGTCAAACCACTACTCTATCATTAACTCTGACAAAGTTATTAACGTTATTTATGTTACCATATATTAATGATCACCCTGTATGTACGATACACCCATTTTGGCGAAATGTTAACATGTCGTTCAACAAATAATTGTTACGAAATGGTTCGTAACGTGAGAAACACTTAGACAGACAATGAGAAAACGTCGTAGATTCCGTCAAAACGACATCACGGACAAAATATAAAGCTTCTTTTAGAAATTGAAATTAGTTAAAATATGTTTGAGTTACAACTTTCAAACAGGAACCAGAAAATACATATCTCTTTTCCCTACACATTGTAAGTTTTCTTTGTGATATCAGAACGTAGTGACTTAATAAATTTTCACTGAAACCGAAGTCTCTATTTGGACAGTCTGTACATGTATATGTTATCATCATCTTATCTTTTAGATGAACTTTCAATCTAAATAAGTCACAATACAGATTCGGTTAGTAGTTCATCGTAGAAACCTTATACGTGTGTAAGATTTGTTTAGTCAAAACATGGATGTAAATTCTCTTGGTTCTGTGATTTTATGTGTTAGTGGATTACTTTACTTCCATAATGTGTTTGGAGAGACTGAACATTCGGTGAGCATGTTAAATGATATCCGTAATGAACTGAATAAGTTGAAGTTATCGAATGAACGCAACGAACGTAAAATAGTGCGTCTAGAAAATCAAGTAAACGGGTGCCTTAGAAAATACAAACACCTATCTAAGCGTGTTACAGTATTTGAACATTTTGAACAGCGACTGGATGCCATTGAACATAAAGTTAAATCGCGTAATCAGGAACTGTTTGAAAGACTTAAAGCCTTCGAAATGCCAATCGAAATCGAAAATAACTAATCATTAAATAATGGACTGACTAAAGATTGTAGGATGACCGCGGACGATGAAAGCGCAAGGGATGAGATGAATAAGCGAGCTATTGACGTCAAGGATGAGAAAGTAACTGGTGTTCAAGGTGTTGATGATGAACAGACGGAGGACAATGGCAGATTTGAGCAAGAGATAAATGTCGATGTTAACGGTCTTGAGAGTAAAGGTAAACATAAGCTTACTTAAAGGTGCAAAAGTGATAACATTTCACCAAAAGAATTAAGTAACTGTGTGTAAAAAACCACTATTATAATGATACATCTTTTACCTTTGTTTTTTTGCGAAAATTGAAGGAACCGTCATCGGGTAAAATTTACCTACTGGCAATAATGAATTCTGTATTGGTTTTTCCAAAGATCTCCATTTCTATTTTCAGGACGAACATCCCTCATCGATAAACGAATTGTTCCCGTCACCAGTCGTCCTATGACTAACACCAACATAGCATTTTCTGCTTATATGACCAATGGAGTCATAAGCCTCATTCCGGGACGATTAGTACCTTTTGATCAAGTCCACTTGAACGAAGGACAAGCTTTTAATAATATATCCCATATATTCACATGTCCTTTGAACGGAAT
Organism: Spisula subtruncata; assembly: GCA_963678985.1. Lineage (NCBI taxonomy): Eukaryota > Metazoa > Mollusca > Bivalvia > Venerida > Mactridae > Spisula > Spisula subtruncata. Next base: position 16,925,063 of record OY787678.1, read on the forward strand.
ATACTTCTTTGCAAGTTCTGTAGTGGCTGGTGTACATCACAAGGCTTTGACAAAAATAATGAGAAATGGTTTAGAACTAGCATATATGTTTTCTGTGGCCGACAGTAATATCAATGAAAGAGGTTTTGATCAGGGTTCTAATTCTGTTGTCACAGTTTGCAACAAAGGTGAAAGAGTATGGGTGGAAAGTGAGGATGGTGGCGATGTATATGGTGATACATTTACTACTTTCAATGGGTTCCTTGTGTCAGCATTGTAATGCATATTCATCACAAAACTTATAAACGCCTATTGGTTAATATTTAATACATCGTGCATCGACATTTGTTTATAGAGATGATCTTTTCACAAATACTCATATGCAGTAATCTTAAAATATCTTAAAAACTAGCCGAGCAAATCTGTTGGGAATTTTCAAAATGATAGGCATAAATTTTATCTTCATGAATAAAACAGGTTTAATATAATTACTTCGTACAAAAAACACTACGCAATGTTTTGTAATACAATTGCAAATAGCAATAAACGTTTGGGCATATTTTAGGGGAATCGCTTGTTGTTCTTTCTTAATTTGGACTATTGCACTTTTGACAGCTTAAACCTGGTTGTTCGGTTTTTTGGACACCAAAATCATTGACTTTCAGTGAATCAATTTTATCGTTCAGTTTTGAGGAAAATTGTGTCGCGTGCGTGAGGTCCGTGCAATTTGCTGTTGTTGTGCACATCTGCTGTCCGTCCGGTTGTCTCTACTTGCGGAGTGTCTCGGGTGGCACCATAAAAAGCCGACATATCCAGCAGGGCATTTCCAGCTTCTTTAACCCTAAGGTTGGTAGCAGTGAGCATGTACATGTATGTAGAAAAAATCGCCTATCCTGAATGATACTTGTGTTTATAACTGACAGTAAAACGAACAAAATCTTTCAAAGAACAGAAACATAATATATTTGCAAACACGTGTTCGGTAGCCTTGAACGTTTCAATATTAATTATGCGGGCGCAAAGTCTGTCGGCATGTCAACTTCACACAAAACAACCATTGTCTTAAAAAACCACCATATTATGATAGAATTAACGAATGCCCATATGGAAATCTGACAAAACACAACAAGCAACAAATCCAACTAAAACATGGCGGTATCTACACGACACCACCACACCTTTGCTCATAACGAAACATGTTATTAAATTCGTAGAAACTCGTTTAACAGTTTTCCGATAGCGCATTTATGTTTATTGTCGTTTGCTGCGCCCACCCAAAGCTTACATATTATGATACTATGACACGCAGTTTCTAACTTCACCACTGTAGTTTCACGCCATTTTTCATTCATACGGTACATCCGGCAGTCTGAAAATTATCCCGTGTCACGGGTAGAACTGGCCGAGGGTTCGATTACTGAAATATTCCTCCTTGCATGAAGTTCTTAAATTTGTGAAGTTTGCTACCGTCACGTTCTCAAACTTGACATATTGTCAATTGTTTAGGGGAAAACTAGTTTGTACTGGTTGATAACTATCTACGGTAACATTGATTGATCCAATTAGTGGTAAAACAATACTATCAACGTAGTTAATCTGTTGAAAGGAACAGTCAAGTGAACAAAAATCACATCGTGAAAATACTCAAAATGAGGGATGCGATTAATGAAGATGATGATGAAAATAAACCGGTTGTAACTGGATCTCATCGGCCTTTCCATTTACTTACTCTATTTAGAATGTTTCAACGACGTGAATGATCTAGATTAGTTTTATGCTGATGTTTAAAACATGTCAGTTCCATATCTCGGACAAGTCTCGGACTTGGTATTGGCTTTTAACCAATTTTAACATTTTAAGCGTCCAGTATGGGCCTGTGTCGTTTAATGAAAAATAGGAAATGCGTGCTGCGGTTTTCACTGACGTTTATTTCCCCGCTGTTGTTAAAAAATATGTCGGGTGTATTATATCGCGGAAAAGCCTGAGTTAAAACGTTCCATATGGATAGGCTTTCAATCAAGTTGTAGAACTCTAAGGTCCACCATATACTTGCTCTGTTTATTGATTGACAGGGCATGTTTGCTGGTTGTGTTTGGTACTGCTTTGCGGTTGAGGTCGTCCTTCTAATGTGTGGTCGGACCTTATGATTCATTCCTGTCTGTTTGGCTCGTACTTATGGTATGTTTGGCTCACTGGTGCGGCGTAATGTCAGAGTTAGGTATCGCATATTGTAGCAGCTCATTTTAATTTGTGTTAATGCTCATGTGTGTGTCTGCCCATGTGACTTGGTATTGGTATTAACTTGCACTTGTACATGAAATGTGTTGTCCTTTTTTATAGTTCCTATATGGTGCTGGCTTTTATGTCCGATTTGTTAATTTTTTCTCAGCGAAGTACTCCCGATTTAATAAATGAATGAGTATCAGAAGCCATCGGGAAAAGCCCTTTTCCTGATGCCTCCCGAAACTCATTTATTTGGATCGGGAGTACATCGCCGAGGCAAAAAATGCTAATAGGGTATTTAAGACTCGAGCATATAAACATGCTGTGTTGTTGAATCAACTTGATTTTGAAATTTAAACGAAAAAATGCTATTGTGCCTTTACGCAAAATACTGAACGGCATAAAGCTGCTTCGAATATTTCGAACTACCATGACCACATTTGTTGTTTAGTGTTATTATGTGGATTGTTAAAGTGATGAGTGTATATTGGTACTTTAGATTCGTTCTTGACCGCTTGATCTTTCCTCGGCTTGGTATGACTGATTGAAGAGGCAGCCTGTCGAACATTCTCTGTAGATTCTGCGCGTGCAGATTTACGTCCTGGTAGGGTTAGCTTTTTCATTATATTCCCATTTTATGTATATAAACTAAGTCAGTAGATTGAGGTAAAGTCACTTGCTGTAGCTTTTTGTTTGAGAGATGGTGCACATTTTTCACTTATATAATTCATTCAAACTTTGTATATCTGTATTTACAGCATGTATATCATGTTATATGTAGAAATACATACTTGTAGTAGTGATTATTAGCTTTATTGTGTATTGTATAGAAAATTGACCACGTGGTTATAAACCTGGAGTATATATTCAATGCTCAAACCCATTCTCCATACTCCGATTGGAGCATGTTTTTAGCTACAACAAATCTTTTTTATAAAAAAGTATTAAATGAAACCATATAATATGGGGTTGTTCATTTACTTAATTATACAATTGCTACAGGTTGATGTTATTTTTTTATGCAAAATTCTGAAAAAAAACTGGTTTTTAAGTTTGAGCATGGAGTATGGAGTATGAGTATGAGAATATGTTTATAATCACAGGGCCAGGTGTAAATATTTACCACAAACTGTATTTCATGATACGAAAGTTATAAGCAATGTCAAAGTATATACTTTTATATTTTTATTATCATGGCACAAAATAAATAAACAGATAAAAATGTAAAAAGTGAAAAGATACAGCCACGATAGCTGAGAAATAAATTACGTATCAATCATATGTACAATTAAAACACGACATGTAGTAAATAAATAAAATTGGATAAGTTTCTTGAATGTATGCACAGTTTGACTTCCTTTATCAAGAGTTACTTCCCATGTTAACCTGAAGAGAGTTACCTTCATTTAAAAATGACGTGACAATGACGTCATTTATTGAGATAGAAACATAGCCTGTCGGATGACCTGGTACGATTCTACAAGTTATTTGTCAATTGGTCAACTTCCTAAGAAAACATTTTGTATCCATATCCATTGGAGGTAGCCTTGGCATTCTTTGATTAATTGAACGATAGATAATATACCTCCAGCAAAGCGTTTAGTGTTTCTTGTTGTAAGAAAAGGGGCTCCGTATCGCATTGTAGGCTTTGAAAACAACTCGATTTACGATAAGGACAATTCCTTGTACTAAATAATAAGCTCAAGACTGATTATTAAGCATATGCTAATTAATTAATAGTGTAGATATTATATATATGGACTTTAAATAAGTTACCTAACATGTTAAACTACATTTTCTCGTTAACAGGGCAACAGATATATTAACACGGGACCAGTGGGTAAGATTGATCGCGTTAGTTGTAATGAGTTTGAATCCCACGCACATGTTTAGTGATACACACCCACGAATCCGCCAATTAACTCGCAACTCATTGATAATAAATTAAATTAGATTTAATTATCAAAATCTTACAAAATAACTTACTATATTATATAAAGTTTACTGAATAGGCTATTGTTTAATCTCTATTAGGAAGCGTTAATAGAATTAGTTCCTGATATACCACATGCAATTAACACAAGTAAGCCTAGACCTATTTTAGAGGAAAGCTTATTTCTATCATGGTGGATATTTATTGATTCATTAATGATCAAGGACATTTTATGTTATGTGGGCTTAAAATTGTATTTTTCTCAGGGATGATTGTTTTAATTAAGTTCAACGCCAATGTATTGAATATGTATGCATGTGGGCTTAAAACTTAAGAAACTTTAAAAAAGAACTATAATTGTCCCATTTAACAGACTGAGTTAAAATCATCGAATACCTGATATTAACTGGAAAAGAATATGGTAGCACTAATTTAATACAATAACACTAACTAGTCTGACAATCTCATTAAAAGATTCTTACAACTCAACCTTCATTTCGCTGGCTTAGAATGAGAAGAACGTAACTAAAAAATCAATATATTGAGAAAACAAGTAAAAACTGTCTAATTTACCCTTTACTGATGAAAATAGGCTCATAAGTAGCTCTTTATATGAATATTTTGAATACGTATCAGTTTTATAAGGTCGTAAGTAGTAGTAACGACCTTCTCATTCTAAGTCAGAGATAAATACATAAATATAGACAAATTGACAATCACTCAAATGCCATAGAGTACACTTATGCCTAGAGTTTCCGGCCTGTAAGGTAATATTAGTTATCCTTTTTCGTTATGTGACTAAGATTCAAGAAAAGTTGGGGGAAATCCTTATAAAATATCAGTACGCATTTTAGCTGTTTTTTTAATTCCATACGTACTTGTCTGATAAATTGATTACAAAGCATTCATAGACATTTCATAGTTAACCATTTTCATAGCTTCGTGATTGCATTTTTTCATTAAAATAATAAAATCGTCTTTACAATACGATATTTTAAACTTGAAGTAAAGTCCAGGATATGCTAATGGGTATGCATTTAACCATACCGACAGATGTACACCATATAAAATATTATGTTAAAGAACAACATCAAACATAAGTCTACTTTCTGTGTAACCCTATCTTAACACTTAACCTCTGCTCAACAGCCATCTGTATATACCGCTGGCTTAGAATGAGAAGGTCGTAAGTGCCACACTTGGAAGTTGTCATGTTGACCAAACTGAAGTTTAAAAACCATGTTTTACTATAAGTAAACTGTGTTTGTCAAACTGTTTTTCTTGTTTTCTCAAAATATGTTTTTTGTAGTTCTAGGCCAACGATATGAATAAGACTTGGTAGTCATGTACTTTATAGCTTTTATAATAGAGCATCTACCGTTTATGACAAAAACAAAACAACAATACAAATATACATATAACAATAATCAGTTCACTGGCCATTTGTATATATTGGAAAGACACTAGATCTAATTATAAAATGACTAAAATGATTAGAATAGCTAATAGCAAGACCATAGTTGCAGTTATATCGGGTTCATGGATTTTAAAAAATACTGCCAAGATTAGGGATTGAAACTAAATATCAAGTTAGCCATTTGAGGACCCTATGTTGCTCATACAATGATAGGTGAGCAGTTCATGTCCCATATGGACCTCTGGGTCGGTATTCACATAGTTTTTTAAGGTAAACTTAGATATGTTTACTTGAGTTAAAAAATTCAACTGCATATATTTTGCAAGAAATTAAAAATAACTCATAGTTTCTTCATTATTGTTGTATCACTTTACATAACGCTTCATAATATTTAAACGGTTGATAATCTTGATTTTCCTTGTTAGGCTGAAACACTTGTTATAAGAGAAAATTCTAAGATTTCCCTTTGGAGTATTTGTGAATACCAACCCAGGTTATCTTTGCATTCCTTTATTCTGGCAACATTTTCTAAAACAATATGTAAACCTCTAAAACAACTGTGGCCCAAGATACAATTTGGATTGAAAGGCGCGAAATTGTTAATAACTGTGGTATTTTGAGGGTTAAACAAGTCAATAATTAAATTCATCTACTGTAGCTAAATTGTATGCGTTATTTGATTAAAAATATAGTTCCTATTAGTTATTAGCATAATCTTTCAAGTAAATTGAGTAATAGCCGTGTTTTATTTATCAAAATAGAGTTGAAACTATGATTTGTTCGAATCGATGACGTCATACAATGCATGTGGCACGTGACACAGTTTGTATAATGACGTCAGAAAATGGGATACGATATGGTCATAAGTAAAACATCAATAAAATGAATGAATCAGGACAACACGAACGTTGATAAGAATGAGGAATATGCTTTATGATGAAACAATCTCATTTAAATCAAATTTGCTCCACTACTTTACACTGAAATAGGGATCTGACCACACTACGTATGCGGTCATGTCGATATGAACTTTACATCATCCAATGAAATCGCTACTTTCACAAACTTGAAAGTGCACAGAATCTCTGATGTACTTTATAGTGAGAGAAATGTTTAAACTTTATACATCAGTGTAAATAGAGAGATAAACTTTCTATACAATGTATACATACAATTGAATAGCAATACGTGACCTCTTATGTAGTGTTGCCAGAGTAAAGGAATGGAGCAACTGTTAGAATCTGATTTTAATGAGATTGATGATGAAATGAATTGTACAACAATTATATAATGAGTCAGATAGATCAAATGAGTAAAAGTATTCACCGGTATTAACAAAATATATAAAGGTCCACTATGAGTATGCGGCATGATACGTATGCAAAAATAAAAAAGTCTCAAAATCAAATGAATCGATCGGACATAAAATCTCATATCATAGATCTAGATCTATAGATTTTTTTAATTTCACTTTTTCGGATAAAATGGAAACTGTTCAAGAATGATCTAAATCGTAATGTAAATGATCGAATGGGATCATGAAATTATCAGATTATTTTATATAGATTGAACGTACGGTATATAACTTTTGCGGCAAAAGAAACGTTGCCTTTTCTATTAAAAGCATTTTCATGATAAGATAGGTAACTGATATGTCAAGTAAAAATATAGATTTGAATGGATTGAATAAAAATAAAATTAAAGAAAATAGGACCGATGCAAAATGTAAAAATGACGATTGACCCGTATAATTGACCTTGGAGACATTTGTGAAATAAATATTCAAGAATCAAGACTACATCATACGGAACACTAAATTGAAGTGACGCCCCTATTAGTTTGCAAGAAAATATATAGATTATACTTCAATACAAAAATCAACACCATTGTAGATTTCTAGCTTCAATTTGTACTAATTTTCGATTTACGTAAATTGTGACGTCACTCTATGACGTCACGAGTGACGTAATGTAATAATATTGTTTCTGCTAATATAATTGACGTCATCTACGAGGGCAGTTGTTGGAAGGAATACACGTGTTCTCGTGCAACAATAGTCCTGATCTACACTGGCAGGCTTGTATACAGGGTTTGAGACATGGTTCTATCTTATTATAATTATCACATGTTTTCGGACAAGGTGTCGCGCATTTCTTGAACTTTGCACCCACTGGACACTTGCTCTCCGCTGAAAGAAAACAAAACGATAATTAGATTTGTGTAGAATCTATGGCAATCTCACTTTAACCAGTAGCTCCACTACTTTACACTGATATAGGATCTGATGACACTCCGTGCGGGGTCACGTAGATGTGAACTTTACACCACACAATCAAATCGTTACTTTCACAAATCTGAATGTGCTGAGAGTAGTTTACAGCCATAGAGAATTTTAAACTTTAAACATAAATAGTTGAGTTAGTCAGTACACTCTCAACTCATACAGATGAAAAGCCATAATACAGCATGTACTAGAGCGGTCATTTGAACGTGATCTCGTATGCAGTGTGGTCAGATATAACTAACAAGTGTAAAAGAATGGAGCAAGTGTTAGAATATGGTTTTCATTAAATTGAACCTAGGGGACATAATCAAAATAAAAAAGTCTTGAAAAAATGACCTGTTTGAATTCATTTTATTCTAATTCGGAGTGATCAGAATGTTGTAAGACAAAGAAATAAACTGCAAAAAAGCCGTTACATACTAGGGAAACCTAAGATAATCTGGCTTATAATCGTGCTTATCGTATGTAAGACAAAATACAATATTACAATGGAAGAAAAGCTACATAAGCTAAATAAGGCTCTTGCACTGTTATCTATTAAAAAATAAATTTTAAAAGAATGGGTCTACAACTCAGAAAATACATGAACTATTTAACTTTCTCCATAAAAAGTAGAAATGATCAACGTGAAATGTGTTTATCTTGAATACAAAACATCCGCTGAGACGCCATAACTGTATTAAGTGTTGATACAAGAAATCCCACCGGCGGCAAATAACGTTCAGGGTCCTGTAATCTTTTACACTTATTCAATTATTAAGATTCAGTGACAAAATAATACAATGTACGCTTAGACATGTACTATTTAACTTAAATTCCAAATCTAGGAAATAAACCTGATAAATCGCTGGCCTACACAGGCAATTTCGCTACACATCATTCTCATATGAGTATCATATGATTCTCATATAAAACCTTTCATATGCGAATGCTATGAAACCTGGGCAATGTAATTCTCATATGAAACCTTTAATCATATCAACGGATTTGCATATTAGAACCATATGGAATGTTTAGAACCTTTCACATATAGGAATCATAATTATGATAATGATATGAAAATTATATGAAACCTTTCATATGAGAATCATATGAAACATTTTCATAATTTTAATCCCTCCTACCTGCACAAGGGGCTACGGGTTCCCAGTTGATATGTACTCCTTCCTGTGCGCATGCGCGAGAGTAAGCACGGAATGATTCACACTCACACCTCTTGTTGTGTGGACACTCACACGTGTCTGTTATACAAGCACTGTAACATAGCATATAGAAAACTACTGTATACGTGTTCATTTAAAACCTAATAATGTCACTACGTTTATGCAAATATTCTTAAAAACCTACTGATATTGTTTTAAAGCCAATTCTAATCTATTTATAGTAACAGTCCGTTAATGCGTTAAGTTTTATAAGGAGATCAACCCTCTAAACCAACTTGCTTTTTATAAAGCTGACAAAGTCTATTTATAGTACATGTAACAGGCCGATAATGCGTTAAGTTTTATCAGGTGATCAACCCTCTAAACCAGCTTGCTTTTTATAAAGCTAACAGAGTGTATTCAATATAACAATTCGACAGATTTTATCCGAAGGGGTTTCGACACGACTAAGTATCTATCACTTTACACTATATAGATTTTAAGGGAAACAATTTGTTGGCAAAACCAGAAATACCCAACTCAATATCCCGTTTAAATGAAAGGTATTAGAAGTATTTGTTATGCATATTTTCAGGTTTTAAAATTAACCAGTTTTTTTTGTATATTGTGTGTCTCCAACCTTCGAAGCTTACATATTTTAGTAGATTTGGGTAGATGTGGATAGATATGGGTAGATTTGGGTATTTCGTTCCACTCTTTCGTATATCTTACCTGTAGTAAGGACGAACATCGACCGTCTTCTTACATCTATGAAAGACTGAACCTAATAGAAAGCTACATTCTTTCTTGGCACGTAGATTTGCTATAGTATTATTCAAACACTGAGATTCGGGAGCTATTTCCGGTTTGATCACGCATGCGCTTCGACTTCCGTACCGCCATGTTTCTCCAAACTCCTCACCGGTGAAATATTGGCGGCCATCTTTGCCAGTCAAATCGTCAAAGCCAAGGCCGTTGAAGTTGCCGCACAAACCACACAGTTTTCGTTTATATTTACTTGATACTGAGATATCAACGAAACTATCGCCGTCCCACGAGACCGTTAGACCACGTGACCAGTTTAATACAACCATGTGACCGGAAATATCAATGGTAAAACTAGGAATTGCATTGTGTTTATAAGGAAGTTTAACAGTCTTCCTATTAACTTTTACCCGTAAGTTTTGGTGTAAATTTATCCTAACATTTTTTAAGAATATCACAATCATTTTCGTCCATGTATAACTGCTACTCGTCCTCGCGTCATTTCGTACCCGGACGGAAAAAGATTTTTCAAAGCAGTCCTCCGTGAGAATGTATTTACACGGCCCCTGAAAGTTGAACATTCGTCCATCAAATGTTCGATAGTGAGGGTCACCATACACAGTACATACCGCTCGAGCTGTAAAAAAGAACAAATAATAATTAGGAATTGCAAGCAATACTGCAACAGAAGTCCCCTACCTAATGTTCATTTTTTCAAAGCTTATGTTGCCACGAAAACCCCAATTTGTGTCTGAATAAAACAAAACAGACGTGCATACAAGTACCACCTTATTGGTCCCTATCAATATAACAAGTTTCATAAAGCTAGTTTAAAACCTGTTTGAGTTGTGGACTAAAATTTCGAACTTAAATGCATAAATCTAGGCCATACTAAGACGCCGTTATTATGGAGTTTGTCAGAAGCTTTCGACTATATATTTGTAACAAGCGTTCTATAAGTGATTTCAACAAACATTAACGTATAAAATGCTGAGCACTACAAGTATGACGTCAGCAAAATAAAACATACATTTGAACTTCTATAATTTGTTTAGATTATAACCCTCATTTTAGTCAATGTGCATATATGTGGCGGTTTAACGTTAAATCTTTTGCTCTTAACAAATATGGCGTTTTTTTGTTGGCGTCAACTGTTTAGGATAAAACCCTTGTTTTAACCAATGTCCTGATATGTGATGGTTAAACGTTTGTTCTAAACAGGGGTGACGTCATGTTTGGCGTCGACTGAATAATCAAGGAAAATGGTCCTGTTTGATTTAGAATATTTCCAAAGGCATGCGTCGTTCCCGGTCGATATTACATTAAAATAGAAACGTTGTTTTATAAAACGGTAAGATGAACACTTACTTTCCACACATCTAGGACAACATTCCGAGTCATCGAACTGTAATGTGAAACCTTGTGGACACCAGAGGGCGTTATCACAGTGCTGTGTTTGACAATGGGTCAATCCGTTATCACAGTCGCATGTAGTACACGTGTCTGGCTTCCATTGCTGCTCATGCTGGTAAAATAAATATAACATATTTGTTAGGGTTTTTTTTGCAGTTTCTCAACATTGGTCAACCATATGTGGCGGTCGATTTACATATGTAATCTTTTTAACTGCATGGTGCAATACTAACGCGCCTTAAATACAGACCGCGGCCGGACAGCATTGCAGCAAGTTTTGTTTTCAGTTTTGACTTTGTGTGTATTAAAAATGTGTATAGAATCTATTGTGTACTTTCCTCAATGTTACCTACGAGGCGTGATTTCGATATTAGCCAAAATTAGTATGATTGAAGATAACGGGAAATGCCATAAAAGGGTAATAATGCAATAACACCACACATCAAGTCACGCGTTAGGCGAGAATAATTCGCGATCTTCACACCGTGCGGGTTCCAATAGGTAACTAACTTAGAAGACATTCACCCCGCGTGGTGATTATATTCTTAGAATGGTGAAAAAATAATCCGTCTGGAAAATAAAGTAACAAGTACATGTACATGTATATTTTCCCGACTTGCATAGAACGTCGCTGCCACGTTGACAAGAATTTACGTCACTATGTGTATACAAGAATACGTTTCACTGCCTACAGACACGAATAGAGGATTTGTCCATTTCTTTCTATTTGTTATTATAAAAGACAGCAACAACACAACATAATACAATTACACGAAACAATGTCCACACATAACCTTACGAAAATGATAGCCCAAGTCCCCTCTGTAAAAAAGCAGGATGACCTAGTTTCACAAAGAAATACTTAACTCAGGTGACCGTGAGTGACTGAATGAAACGCAGAGCTAAGATCTCACCCAGTAAAAGAGCAGGATAACATAGTGTCACAAACATATGCCAAAAAACTTAGACCCTTAAGTTAGAGTTTAAGTCAAAGTTACATAATTACGTATACTAGCATAAGTGTGCCTCTTAAAATGTAAAAATGTAAAGTATAAAATATTGTTTGGGTTTTTTGCAACGAACATGATCTATGGTAACACCCAAACAACGCAATCTACAGATGCTATGATGTTATCGTTGCAGAAACACGTACAATTAGGTGAGGTTGATCAAAATCCAATCACCAACATTCAAATGTCATGGCAACACTTTCGAAAAATACATTTAAGATACTCACCATGTAAAATAAACCATTATATATACACTGTTTTTTCTCTGGACATTTTTTACAACATGAGCCTTGTATCGGAAGTTGCTGGTCCTCGGTACAGGATAAATGTGGACACGATTCCCGATCACATATAGAGGTACCATTCTAAAATGGAGAAATATGTTGATATGAAATAACTGATACCATTCGGCAACGTCTCGTGTCATATTAGATTGTCCACTCGTTTAATAAAACCCATATCTAATAAACACTTACGTATGGTCCTCTTTTTAATTAATATTAAATAAATCCGCCATGTTTCACATCTCCTGTAAAAAGATTCGTACTAACATGTACAGCACCAACAAATCCGTAAGCCGAGACCACAGGTAAATGTTCAATTGAAAAAAGTCATTTTACGGCAATTGATATGTAAATTTAATAATGTTTGTAGCTGACCAAATGTTTGTCAAATCCGGAAACCAGCTTGTGTTTTGTAATACCAACTACTGTTTATTGGAAAATTGTATACACGAAATGTAAATTTATTCCCTTAAAAGTTGTGAGGAAATCGGACAGGGAATATAGCACTCAACTTAACGAGTCGAGCACAGAAAACAGTAACAACACAACATAGCACAATTACACGGAGCAATCATTTTGCCCACACACAACCTAACAACAAAGAAAAAAGCCCAGATCCCCGATGGATCGTACACAGTTACCTACCTTACATTCACATCGCGTACATTTATCAGGTTTAAACATTCGTCCATCATTGTAGATTTTCTTCTGAAAGAAACATCGACCACCGGGGAGATTGAAGATCTTTCTTTCACCTGAAATTATGACAAAAACGAATTAAAATCTAGTTATAATATATCCCTAAAAGGGTCAAAATAATGTTTGTAGAAGCTCGAAACCATTGTTTTCCGGTGCGCTGGTACTTAGAACACGAGGCAAGAAAATATCTGATGCTATCCTAAAAACATAGCTTATTAAACGCAAAGGATAACATCTTCGAAATCGAAATGAGTATATCTGATGGTAGTCTAAAACATTGATCTTCTATCTAAAACGCTAGTAGGGATAAAATCTACAGAATCAAGGCTAGAATGAAGTAAAAACCCACATTTTATATGTTGAATAGAAGTTTCTCATAGCTGGTACTAATGCCTTGGTCCCAGCTACTTTTTTCTATAATTATCAAATGACTTCCTCAAAACTTTCCTCCAGACCGCGAGGACCCAAAATTTTCCTTTCGTAATCACATTTCATATCGTATAGAAACAATATTAAATTAAAATGTCTTAACGAGAAGTTAACTCGATTACGTGTACATGTACTTGACTAAATTTAGCTAAATTAATGGCACTAGTAGAATTTTCTCATTCTTAATTTGTTTATAGAATAACAACGTAGGCAACCACTATATGATCCAATTATTCAGTTATGAAATAGCGAATATAGGGGCAAATAATGTCCTACACTTAGAACAATGACACACTAAGACCATTTTAGATTTATCTTATAACAATTATAAATTAATTGAGCACCAGTATATATTGATCAGCAGAAGGGTTTTTGTAAATCTCTTTTCTTTTCTACTAATGTGTCGATTCATTCATGACGTTTAATGATGATACCTGAAAGTCTCTGGAGTGAATTTAAGTTGCATTTAACTGAACTAGGCAATTAATCGGCCATAGGTACAGTCTGTTGATGTTTAATGTTGTTTTGCCTTCATTACTTACAACACAAACAATAAAACCCAATAAAGACGCAGCATTTATGCATTAAATCTTGAAAACCTGCAGTTTTTGTATTTTCAAAGCAAACACTGATCTATTTATAGTAGCAGCCCGATAATGCGTAAAGTTTTATCAGGATATTCACCGTCTAAACCACCTAGCCTTTTTATAAAGCTAACACATTCTATTTATAGTAACAGTCCGATAATGCGTAAATTTTTATCAGGATATTCACCCTTTAAACCACCTAGCTTTTTTATAAAGCTAACAAAGTTTATTTATAGTAACAGTCCGATGAAGCGTTAAATTTTATCAGGATATTCACCCTCTAAACCACATAGCTTTTTATGCAACTAACACAGACTATTTATAGCAGCAGTCCGATGAATTTTATCTTGAAAATCACCCTCATATTTATCTGTTGATAATTTCTAGCAAACCAGTCTGCGTAAAAAACAACCATCATCTTAGAGAAGTAAATTGTATAAGCTATGGAAATGAAATTGTCTTATTCGTACTACGACAAATTGGTATTCCTAAATCATTCGATGAAGCAGCGTTCCTGAAAGATACTATCAATGACAATGTACATAGTGCTATTTTAGAGGTTTTAACGACGAAAAGTTTTTGTCTAAGACTTGCAAAATACGCATGCTTTTACCGACGCTATTATGAATGGAAATGTATCAAAATCTGGTACCATTTAAATCGACTGGTAAAACACGACTTATAAGCATAATGATTAAATAACATGATACTCTGTAGTCTATGGTGAGTAAATCCCGACGACCAGGTCTCCGCTGTCGATCTGACGCGTTCTACTCGTAGCAAGATTCTCTACAAAACATAGTGTCATCTAAGAACGCTGCCAAGTGATTGGTTAATTTGAATATATTGTCTTGTGACTGGGAAAGCATAACTTCATTCAACTTACTTAATAAAGCCAGAAAGGTAGTTGCGGAATTTAGAACTTTGAAATTTACTTTCAACTTGACACTAGAATAGCAGTCTGTTGCTATCCATCACTTGAGTAATAATAGGTACGAAAACAAAAGACTGAAGTAAATCACCGCGTAATGAAAACAGAATTGCTTAAAAATCTGAGTGAAATAACAATTTTAAGTGTTTCACAAAAGACGCGTTCACAGACGACCATGCTAATGCAATATTTACATTTGCCAGACTTTTGTGGCATTTACCCCACATTCAATTGCTCCAAATAGCGCCGGAGTGAAAACGGGGAACGTAATTATATCTACAAATTGTTCCGCTAATAAACATAAATATTACTTAACTCGTCTTGAAGAAGTTCTTGCCGGAAATAAAATATCACAAACCACTAAAATCGAAGCAGACGCTGTTGTTTAAATCACACTTGTATTAGACGTTAATCCGATAATCACATTTAACATGTAAAAGTAACGCTATAAACTGTTTTTGGAAGTCAGTCGCTCAGAATTTGGCTTATTTCAAAGCTAATTTCACAATGAAAACATTTTGTGACCAAGTTACTTACTAGTGTTTTAAATAATTTAACTCACAAAAAGCGTCTGGGAACACCATTGTGTCTATGTTTGTCAAAAGTTTTTTTAATGACTACGTATAAGTGTCTGCTCAATGGATGTGGAAAAAATAATTATTTGGAGTTTACCTACATTGACTGACAACAATCTTCAATGAAATATATTTGGTGAATCTAAACAGCAGTGCACAAATGTCGATGTGATGGGGATGTGACTGGTATAATATGTATGCTTTTATTAATCCTCGCGATGCGCCCAGAAGAGTTTAGTCATTTTAGGTCACGGGGAATAGTGCAGATACAGGAGGTGTACTCGTTCCAGGGAGTTGGAAAACCCTGGAAATCGAGCCCACAACCCCGAGAACAGAAGTCTCGCACTCTATTACTATTATTATTTTTATTATACCATATTTATACAGCCCTTTTTATGTAAATTACACGTTCACAAGTGTTGTACATTCATAACAATTTAGACATAAGTAAAACAATATGGCATGGATACAAAAATGTCTACAGACTGAGCTAAGCGTGCCGACATATATCGACTGGCGTACCTGTAGACTGGTACCAAAGACTTATTTTTATTTTCTCTTTTTTACAACAGCACGCGCATGAATGGATAAGGGCAATTTTGAATAAGCTCATAGCGGTCATTATATTATATTACTACTTTTTGATGTTCGAAAGGCATTCAGACCTCATCTGCCTTTATACATTTGCAAAATATAAATTATTCGTTTTATTCTTATCAATGATACGGTAACTTATGGGTACAGTCAGTTATGACCTAAGCATTGCGTTTACAAGCCAATGACTCACCTTTACATTTTGGACAACATTCCCCGGTGACGTTATACACAAACTTTTTAGGACAATTTAACAGCGGACAAGTCTGCTTTATACACGAAACATTCCCTTCCAGAAGTAAAACATAGGAATACTGTAATGCACATGCATTCGGTTTTATTAAACTAAATGTGCCTCCATCCAGATTTGAACCAGTGTCACCGGATTAGGCGGTAAGCGCGCTAACTACTGAGGTACGATTGCAAACTACAGTGAAACCTCTTCCGGACGACCGTTTATGACAACCTCTCTTGATTTAGGAGTCAATTCAAAAAATATTAAACACACAATTCTAATGGTGTTTGTTTTGATATCAGATCCGATTTCAACGAAAGCTAGCTACATTTGTACAATGCCGTTATGCACCAGTCAATTGTATCCACGAGCCCCATCCCCGGGAATTGGTTTGGATTTTTACTATTTGGTCGTAAAATAACCCACCCTCCCCCGGCCTAGGGGGAAAGCTGAAGATAAAATCTCCGGTATTTCCCCGGACCCGGACCACTTTATAGCGTTCCCCAACATATTCACGACAGTGCGCGGGAAGTTGGCAGGTAAACACGACACGACCGAATACCCGGCTATCCACCACCCATCCATGGGGCGTGGATGCAACTGACTGGTGCATTACAAAAGCAAGTGTTTTTTGGCAAACAATTTGTTCTCAGTTCGAAATGTGTACATATGCACGAGTTTAATTATTCACATACTATTGTATGCATCTGCCCGCCATGTATGTACAATACACCCATTTGTGCGAACTACTTTGGTCTATTGGTAGCAGAATGTGCTTACGTTAACAACCTGTGTTTTGTTTACATGTCGTTCAACGAATAACTGTTACGAAACAGTACGTAACGTGAGAAACGCTTAGTCAGACAATGTGAAAACGTCGTAGATTCTGTCAAAACGATATCACGGACCCAATAAGCTTTTTTTATAAAATTGATATTTTTATAAAATTTTATATGTCTGACTTTCAAACAGGTACTAGAAAAAACATACCTCTTTTCCCTACACATTGTAAGTTTTCTTTGTGATAGAAAATTGTAGAGGTTTGTACATGAATCATCAACTTTCAATCTAAATATGTCACAATAAAGATTCGGTAAGTATTTCATCATTTTAGAACCCTTATTCGTGTAAGATTGGTTTAGTTTAATATGGATACACATTTTCTTGGTTCTGTGATTTTATGTGTTAGTGGATTACTGTACTTCCATAATGCGTTTGGAGAGACTGAGAATTCGGTGAGCATGTGGAACGATATCCGTAATGAACTGAATAAGTTGAAGTTATCGAATGAACGCCAGGAACGTTAAATAATGCGTTTAGAAAATCAAGTAAATGGGTGCCATAGAAAATACATTAACCTATCTGAGCGGGTTACGGTATTTGAACATTTTGGACAGCGACTGGATGCCTTTAAACATAAAGTTGAATCGCGTAATCAGGAACTGTTTGAAAGACTTAAAGACTACGAAATGTCAATCAAAATCGAGAATAACAAATCGTGCAATAATGGAAGGACTAAAGATTGTAGGATGACCGCGGACGATGAAAGCGCTAGGGATGAGATGAATAAGCGAGATATCGACGTCAAGGATGAGAAAGTAGGTAATGTTCAAGGTGTCGATGATGAACTTCAGAAGGGCAATGTCAGCGTCGAGCAAGAACTGAATGTAGATGTAAACGGTCTTAAGAAGGAAGGTAAACAAAAGCTTATTATAACTAACAGGTGCAAAAGTTATCACATTTCACAAAATGAATTAAGTAGTCGTGTTTAAGAAACGACAAGTATAATGATATATCATTTACCTTTGTTTTTGTGCGATCAATTGAAGGAACCGTCATCGGATAGAATGTACCAACTGGCATTAATGATTTTTGTATTGGTATTTTAATAATTTTCATGCAAATGTCAAGATTCGGTTTAGAGATAAGAACCCATACTGTTTGGATTGAAAATCAGACTCCGATGGTAAGAGGGTGTTATTTTTTTTTCAGGACGAACATTCCTCATCGATAAACGAATTTTCCCCGTCACCAGTCGTCCTATGACTAACACCAACATAGCATTTTCTGCTGACATGAACAGTGGGTTCATAGGCCTCATTCCGGGAGGAGTAGTACCTTTTGATCAAGTCTACTTGAACGAAGGACAAGCATTTAATACTATATCCCATTTATTCACGTGTCCTGTTAGTGGCGTATATTACTTTGCAAGTTCGGTAGTGGCTGGCACACTTCAAAATGCTTTGACGAAAATAATGAGAAATGGTTTAGAACTAGCAGTGATGTATTCTGTGGCCGACAGTAATAGAATTGAAAGAGGTTTCGATCAGGGGTTTAATTCTGTTGTCACAGTTTGCAACAAAGGGGAAAGAGTATGGGTGGAAAGCTATGACAGTGGCGATGTATATGGTGATAAATTTACTACTTTCAATGGGTTTCTTTTATCAGAATTGTAATTCAAATTCATCACGAAGCTTTAAACGCCTATTGATTAAACTTTAAACATTGTGCATCGACATTAGTTGATAGAGACGATCGTTACAAAATTATGCAGTTATCATAGAATACCTTAAAAACTAGCCGAGAAAAAAAATTTAGGCATTTTCAAACTAGAAAGCATAAATTTTATGTTCATGAAAATAGCAGATTTGATATAATTATCTTGTACAGACAAACACTACGTAATGTTTTGTAATAAAATTGTAAATTGCAATAAACGTTTGGGCACATTTTAGGGGGATCGCTTGTTGTTCTTTCTGAATTCGGATTATTGCACTTTTGACAGATAAAGCCTGTTCCTTTGGTTTTTGGACACCCAAATAATGGATTTTCAGCAAAGCAATTTTATTTTTTCGTTCAGTTGTGAGGAATATTTTGTCGCATGCGTGAGGTCCGTTCAATTTCTGTTTTCTGTGTACATCTGGTGCCCGTTCATTTGTCTCTACTTACAGACTGTCCCGGGTGGCACAATGGAAAGCCTACATATCCAGTAGGGCATTTCCAGCTTCTATAACCCTAATGCTGTTCGCAGTGAGCATGTACATGTATTTAGAAAAAATCGCCTGTCCTGAAAGCAAACAAAATCTTTCAAATAACAGAAACATAATCTATTTGCAAACACATGTTCGGTAGCCTTGAACGTTTCAATATTAATTATGCGGGTACAAAGTCTGTCGGCATGTCAACCTCACACGAAACAACCATTGTCTTAAAAACCCACCATATTATGATAAAAATAACGAATACCCACATGAAAATCTGACACAACAAGCAACAAATCCCACTAAAACATGGCGGTATCTACACGACACCACCAAATCTTTACTAATAACGAAGCACGACTATTGCTTCATGATATTACATTTGTAGAAACTCGTTTATCAGTTTTCCGATAGCGTATTTATGTTTATTGTCGTTTGCTGCGCCCACCCAAAGCTTACATATTATGATACAATGACACGCAGTTTCTTACTTCACCATTGCAGTTTCACACCATTTTGTAATCATACGGTACAAACGGCAGTCTGAAATTTCCCCCAACAATCTCTCGACAAGCTCCCGGCAAGTGCAGTTCGTGTCAAGGGTAGAGCAGGCCGAGGGTTCGATTACTGAAATATTCGTCCTTGCATGAAATTCTTAAATTTGTGAAATTTGCTACCGTAACTTTCTCAAACTGGACATATTGAGTCAGTTGTTTAGAGAAAAACTAGTTAGTACTGGCTGATAACTATATACAGTAACATAGATTGATCCGACTAGTATTAATATGATACTATCATCGTTGTGAATATATTGACGGGAACAATCGAATGAACAAAAGTAAACCGCTAGTAACTGAATCTCATTCTTACTATGTTTAGAATGTTTCACCGACGTGAATCACCTAGCCTTGTTTTATACTGATGTTTAAAAACATGTCAGTTCCATATCTTGGACAAGCCTCGGACTTGGGATAGGCTTTTAACCAAGTTTTACATTTAAGCGTCCAGTATGGGCATGTGTCGTTTTATGAAAAATAGGACTTTTGTGCTGAGGTTTTTCAGCCTAATTTAAAACGTTCCATATGGATAGGCTTGCACATTAGTTTTAGAACACTAAGGTCCACCAAGGACTTGCTTTGTTTAGTGATTGACAGGACATGTTTGCTGGTTGTTGGATGTGTTTGGTACAGCTTTGCGGTTGTGGTCGTCCTTGTAATGTGTGGTCAGACCTTATAATTCATTCCTGTCTGTTTTGCTCGTACTTATGTAATGTGTGGCTAACTGGTGCGGCTTAATGTCAAAGTAAGGTATTGAATGTTGTAGCAGTTCATCTTCGTTTGAGTTCATGCTCATGTATGTGTTTTCCATGTGACATGGTATTGGTATTAACTTGCACTTGTACATGAAAGTTTGTTATCTGTTTCTGTTGTTACTATTTGGTTCTGGTTTTCATGTCCGATTTGTTAACATTCATTAAGCCTCTGTTCAAGTGAGCATTTTTGCCTCGGCGATGTACTCCTGATTTAATAAATGAATGAGCATCGGAAGGCATTAGAAAATTTGTAAAGTCCTTTTTCAGATGCGTCCCGAAACACATTTATTTAGATCGGGAGTACATCGCCGAGGCAAAAATTCTCAGTGGTGACTAGGCTAACAGGATGTTAAAGACTCGATCATACATTCATGTTTGTCATGTTAGAAATAGTAGAGAATATCATCTTAATTGTGTACTGTACAATCTGCCATTTGTGGTTGAGTTCTCCACCATCAGTGTTTTATATCATTGTATTGTATAACAGTTTGCCAAAAACATTCTTTCATGTGAAGATATAGAAGTGCAAATAATGTGAATCAACGAATAAATCAATGCTTGATTTTATACAGATGTGATTGTCGGTGGGTTTGTTTGTAGACTTTGGGACATTTTTGGATAGATCGTTGGAATTTAGGTCGGCTGATTCGGTAGGCTGACATGCACACCTGGTGTTAATATGTACAAAAAACTGTATTTCATGATAAGAAAGTCAAAAGCAAAGTCAAAAATATATTTCTATAATTTTATTATCATGGCACAAAATAAATAAACAGATAAAAAGTGAAAGATACAGCCACGATGGCTAAGAAATAAATTACGTATCAATCATATGTACAATTAAAACACGACATGTAGTAAATAAATAAAATTGGATAAGTATCTTGAATGTATACGCAGTTTGACTTCCTTAATCAAGAGTTACTTCCCATGTAAAACTGAAGAGAGTTACCTTCATTTAAAAATGACGTAACAATGACGTCATTTATTGAGATAGAAACATAGCCTGTCGGATGACCTGGTACGATTCTACGAGTTATTTGTCAATTGGTCAACTTCCTAAGAAAACGTTTTGTAGCCATATCCATTGGAGGTAGCCTTGGCATTCTTTAGTTAATTGAACGATAGATAATATACCCCCAGCAAAGCGTTTAGTGTTTCTTTTTGTAAGAAAAGGGGCTCCGTGTTGCATTGTAGGCTTTGAAAACAGCTCTATTTACTTGTACTTTTACAATTACTTGTACTAAATAATAAGCTCAAGGCTGATTATTAAGCATATGCTAATTAATTAATAGTGTAGATATTATATATATGGACTTTAAATAAGTTACCTAACATGTTAAACTACATTTTCTCGTTAACAGGGCAACAGATATATTAACACGGGACCAGTGGGTATGATTTGATTAGTTGTAATGAGTTTGAATCCCACGCACAGGTTTAGTGATACACACTCACGAATCCGCCAATTAACTCGCAACTCATGGATAATAAATTAAATTAAATTTAATTATCAAAATCTTACAAAATAACTTACTATATTATATAAAGTTTACTGAATAGGCAATTGTTTAATCTCTATTAGGAAGCGTTAATAGAATTAATTCCTGATATACCGCATGCAATTTACACAAGTAAGCCTAGACCTATTTTAGAGGAAAGCTTATCTCTATCATGGTGGATATTTATTGATTCATTAATGATCAAAGACAATTTATGTTATGTGGGCTTAAAACTTAAGCACCTTTAAAAAAAGAACTATAACTGTCCCATTTAACAGACTGAACTTAAACCATCGAATACCTGATATTAACTGGAAAAGAATATGGTAGCACTAATTTAATACAATTACACTAACTAGTCTGACAATCTCATTTAAAGATTCTTACAACTCAACCTACATTTCGCTGGCTTAGAATGAGAAGAACGTAACTAAAAAATCAATATATTGAATAAACAAGTAAAAACTGTCTAATTTACCCTTTACTGATGAAAATAGGCTCATAAGTAGCTCTTTATATGAATATTTCGAATAAGTATTAGTCTTATAAGGTCGTAAGTAGTAGTAACGACCTTCTCATTCTAAGTCAGAGATTAAAACATAAATATAGACAAATTGACAACCACTCAAATGCCATAGAGTACATGTATGCCTAGAGTTTCCGGCCTCTAAGGTAGTATTAGTGATCCTTTTTCGTTATGTGACAAAGATTCAAGAAAAGTTGGGGGAAATCCTTATAAGATACCAGTACGCATTTTAGCTGTTTTTGTAATTCCATAAGTACTTGTATGATAAATTGAACACAAAGCATACATAGATATTTCATATTTAACCATTTTCATAGCTTCATGATTGCATTTCTTCATTAAAATAATAAAATATGATATTTAAAACTTGAAGTAAAGTCCATGATATGCTAAAGGGCATGCATTTAACCATACCGACAGATGTACACTATATAAAACATTATGTTAAAGAACAACATCAAACATAAGTCTACTTTCTGTGTAACCCTATCTTAACACTTTAACATCTGTATATACCGCTGGTTTAGAATGAGAAGGCCGTAAGTGCCACAATCGGAAGTTGTCATGTTGACCAAACTGAAGTTCAAAAACCATGTTTTACATTAAGTAAACAGTGTTTGTCAAACAGTTTTCTTGTTTTTTTCAAAATATGTTTTTTGTAGTTCTATAATAAGACTTGGTAGTCATGTACTCTACAGCTGTTATAATAGAGCATCTACCGTTTATGACAAAAACAAAACAACAATACAACAATACAAATATACATATAACAATAATCAGTTCACTGGCCATTTGTATATATTGGAAAGACACTAGATCTAATTATAAAATGACTAAAATGATTAGAATAGCTAAAAGCAAGACCACAGTTGCAGTTATATCGGGTTCATGGATTTTAAAAAATACTGCCAAGATTAGGGATTGCAACTAAATATCAAGTTAGCCATTTGAGGACCCTATGTTGCTCATACAATGATAGGTGAGCAGTTTATGTCCCCTATGGACCTCTGGGTCGGTATTCACATAGTTTTTTAAGGAAAACTTAAATATGTTTACTTGAGTTAAAAAAATTCAACTGCATATATTTTGCAAGAAATTAAAAATAACTAATAGTTTCTTCATTATTGTTGTATCACTTTACATAACGCTTCAAAACTATTTAAACAGTTGATAATCTTGATTTTCCTTGTTAGGCTGAAACACTTGTTATAAGAGAAAATTCTAAGATTTCCCTTTGGAGTATTTGTGAATACCAACCCAGGTTATCTTTGCATTCCCTCTTTCTGGCAGCATTTTCTAAAACAATATGTAAACCTCTAAAACAACTGTGGCCCAAGATACAATTTGGATTGAAAGGCGCGAAATTATTAATAACTGTGGCATTTTGAGGGTTAAACAAGTCAATAATTAAATTCATCTACTGTAGCTATATTGTATGCGTTATTTGATAAAAAAATATAGTTCTGTATTTTTATTAGTATAATCTTTCAAGTAAATTGAGTAATAGCCGTGTTTTATTTATCAAAAGAGAGTTGCGAAAACTATGATTTGTTCGAATCGATGACGTCATACAATGCATGTGGCACGTGACACAGTTTGTATAATGACGTCAGAAAATGGGGTACGATATGGCCAAAAGTAAAACATCAATAAAATGATTGAATCAGGACAACACGAACGTTGATATGAATGAGGAATATGCTATATGATGAAACAATCTCATTTAAATCAAATTTGCTCCACTACTTTACACTGAAATAGGGATCTGACCACACTACGTATGCGGTCATGTCGATATGAACGTTACATCATCCAATGAAATCGCTACTTTCACAAACTTGAAAGTGCAGACAATCTCTGATGTACTTTATAGTGAGAGAAATGTTTAAACTTTATACGTCAGTGTACATAGAGCGATAAACTTTCTATACAATGTATACATACAATTGAATAGCAATACGTGACCTCTTATGTAGTGTTGCCAGAGCAAAGGAATGGAGCAACTGTTAGAATCTGATTTTAATGAGATTGGTGATGAAATGAATTGTACATCAATAATATAATGAGTCAGATAGATCAAATGAGTAAAAATATTCACCGGTATTAACAAAATATATAAAGGTCCACTATGAGTATGCGGCATGATACGTATGCAAAAATAAAAAAAAGTCTCAAAATCAAATGAATCGATCGGACATAAAATCTCATATCATAGATCTAGAGCTATAGATTTTTTTTAATTTCACTTTTTCGGATAAAATGGAAACTGTTACGTACACGTACGGTATATAACTTTTGCGGCAAAAGAAACGTTGCCTTTCTTATTTAAAACATTTTCATGATAACATTGGTAACTGATATGTCAAGTAAAAATATAGATTTGAATGAATTGAATAAAAATAAAATTAAATTAAAGAAAATAGGACCGATGCAAATCGAAACATATTCCGTAAAAATGTAAAAATGACGATTGACCCGTATAATTGACCTTGGAGACATTTGTGAAATAAATATTCAAGAATCAAGACTACATCATACGGAACACTAAATTCAAGTGACGCCCCTTTTAGTTAGCAAGAAAATATATAGATTATATTTCAATACAAAAATCAACACCATTGTAGATTTCTAGCTTCAATTTGTACTAATTTTCGATTTACGTAAATTGTGACGTCACTCTATAACGTCACGAGTGACGTAATGTAATAATATTGTTTCTACTAATATAATTGACGTCATCTACGAGGGCAGTTGTTGGAAGGAATACACGTGTTCTCGTGCAACAATAGTCCTGATCTACACTGGCAGGCTTGTATACAGGGTTTGAGACATGGTTCTATCTTATTATAATTATCACATGTTTTCGGACAAGGTGTCGCGCATTTCTTGAATTTTGCACCCACTGGACACTTGCTCTCCGCTGAAAGAAAACAAAACGATAATTAGATTTGTGTAGAATCTATGGCAATCTCACTTAAACCAGTAGCTCCACTACTTTACACTGATATAGGATCTGAAGACACTCCGTGCGGGGTCACGTAGATGTGAACTTTAAATCACACAATCCAATCGTTACTTTCACAAATCTGAATGTGCATAGAGTAGTTCACAGCCATAGAGACAATTAAACTTTAAACATAGAGAGTTAAGTGAGTCAGTACACTCTCTACACATACAGATGAAAAGCCATAATACAACATGCACTAGAGCGGTCATTTGAACGTGATCTCGTATGCAGTGTGGTCAGATATAACTAACAAGTGTAAAAGAATGGAGCAAGTCTTAGAATATGGTTTTAATTAGATTGAACCTAGGGGACATAATCAAAATAAAAAATGTCTTGAAAATGACCTGTTTGAATTCATTTTATTCTTATTCGGTGTGATCAGAGATTTGCCTGTCATGTTGTAAGACAAAGAAATAAACTGCAAAAAATCCGTTACATACTAGGGAAACCTAAGATACTCTGGCTTATAATCGTGCTTATCGTATGTAAGACAAAATACAATATTACAATGGAAGAAAAGCTACATAAGCTAAATAAGGCTTTTGCACTGTTATCTATTAAAAATTAAATTTTAAATGAATGGGTCTACATATCAGAAAATACATGAACAATTTAACTTTGTCCATAAAAAGTAGAAATGATCAACGTGGAATGTGTTTATCTTGAATAGAAAACATCCGCTGAGACGCCATAACTGTATTAAGTGTTGATACAAGAAAATCCCACCGGCGGCAAATAACGTTCAGGGTCCTGTAATCTTTTACACTTATTCAATTATTAAGATTCAGTGACAAAATAATACAATGTACGCTTAGACATGTACTATTTAACTTAAATTCCAAATCTAGGAAATAAACCTGATAAATCGCTAGCCTACACAGGCAATTTCGCCACATATCATTCTCATGAATCAGGGATTAAAATTCTCAAAATGTTTCATATGATTCTCATATAAAACCTTTCATATGCGAATGGTATGAAACCTGGGCAATGTGATTCTCATATGAAACCTTTCATATGATTCTCATATGAACGGATTTGCATATTAGAATCATATGGGATGTTTAGACCGTTTCACATGGGAATCATATGATAATGATATGAGAATTATATGAAACCTTTCATATGAGAATCATATGAAACATTTTGAGAATTTTAATCCCTCCTACCTGCACAAGGGGCTACTGGTTCCCAGTTGATATGTACTCCTTCCTGTGCGCATGCGCGAGAGTAAGCACGGAATGATTCACACTCACACCTCTTGTTGTGAGGACACTCACACGTGTCTGTTATACAAGCACTGTAACATAGCATACAGAAAACTAGTGTATACGTATTCATCTAAAACCTAATAAAGTCACTACGTTTATGCATATATTCTTAAAAACCTACAGATATTGTTTTAAGCCAATTCTAATCTATTTATAGTAACAGTCCGTTAATGCGTTGAACTTTATCAGGATATCCACCCTCAAAACCAACTTGCTTTTTATAAAGCTGACAAAGTCTATTTATATTAACAGACCGATAATGCGTTAAGTTTTATCAGGAGGTCAACGCTCTAAACCAGCTTGCTTTTTATAAAGCTAACAAAGTGTATTCAATATAACAATTCGACTGATTTTATCCAAAGGGGGTTCAATACGACTCTATCACTTTACACCATATAGATTTTAAGGGAATCAATACATTGGCAAAACCACAAATACCCAACTCAATATCCAGTTTAAATGAATGGTATCAGAAGTATTTGTTATGCATATCTTTTGGTTTTAAAATTAATCAGCTTTTTGTGTATTTTGAGTCTCCAATCTTCGAAGCTTACAGATTTTGTTAGATTTGGGTAGATGTGGGTATATATGGGTAGATTTGGGTATTTCGTTCCACTCTTTCGTACATCTTACCTGTAGAAAGGACGAACATCGACCGTCTTCTTACATCTATGAAAGACTGAACCTAATAGAAAGCTACATTCTTTCTTGGCACGTAGATTTGCTATAGTATTATTCAAACACTGAGATTCTGGAGCTATTTCCGGTTTGATCACGCATGCGCTTCGACTTCCGTACCGCCATGTTTCTCCAAACTCCTCACCGGTGAAATACTGGCGGCCATCTTTGCCAGTCAAATCATCAAAGCCAAGGCCGTTGAAGTTGCCGCACAGACCACACAGTTTTCTTTTATATTTACTTGACACTGAGATATCAACGAAACTATCGCCGTCCCACGAGACCGTTAGACCACGTGACCAGTTTAATACTACCATGTGACCGGAAATATCAATGGTAAAACTAGGAATTGCATTGTGTTTATAAGGAAGTTTAACAGTCTTCCTGTTTACTTTTACCCGTAAGTTTTGGTGTAAATTTATTCTAACATTTTTTAAGAATATCACAATCATTTTCGTCCATGTATAACTGCTACTCGTCCTCGCGTCATTTCGTACCCGGACGGAAAAAGATTTTTCAAAGCAGTCCTCCGTGAGAATGTATTTACACGGCCCCTGAAAGTTGAACATTCGTCCATCAAATGTTCGATAGTGAGGGTCACCATACACAGTACATACCGCTCGAGCTGTAAAAAAGAACAAACAAGACTATTGCCAAGCAATGAAAGTCCCCTACCGGTAACCAATTGTAACAGGGAGAGTTATGGTTTTTGTGCCCTGCACTTCTCCTAATTTATATCTATCCACATGTAAAGTTTCAAAATAATATCTCTTTTGATAATGGAGTTAGGCTCTGAACAAAATGTAGGTATAAAAATAAACGAAGGGGGTAACCAAAAAATTAAGCAAGGGAGAGTTATGGTTCTTGTGCACTGCCCTTCTCCTCATTGATATCTATCCACATGTAAAGTTTCAAAATCATATCTCTTTTGGTAATGGAGTTATGCTCCGGACAAAAATTAACTATGAAAATTAAGAAAGGGAAATAACTCAAAAATTAAGTAAGGCAGAGTTATGGTTCTTGTGCACTGCACTTCTACTCATTAATATCTATACACATGTGAAATTTCAAAGTCATAGCTTGCTTAGTTTTGAAGTTATGCCCGGACAAAAAAGTGTGACGGACTGACGGACTGACGGACTGACTGACGGAGTGCAAACCATAAGCCCCCTCCGGTTTCACCAGTAGGGGACTAATAATAATTAGGAATTGCAAGCAATACTGCAACAGAAGTCCCCTACCTAGTATTCATGTTTTCAAAGCTTCTTTTGCCACGAAAACCCCAATTTGTGTCCGAATAAAACAAAACAGACGCGCATACAAGTACCATCTTATTGGTCCCTATCAATATAATAAGTTTCATAAAGCTAATTTGAAACCTGTTTGAGTTGTGGACTAAAATTTCCAACTTAAATGCATAAATCTAGGCCATATCAAGACGCCGTTATTATGGAGTTTGTCAGAAACTTTCGACTATATATATGTAACAACCGTTCTATAAGTGATTTCAACAAACATTTACATATAATATGCTGAGCACTACACGTATGAGGTCAGCAAAATAAAACATACATTTCAACTTCTATAATTTGTTTAGATTATAACCCTCATTTTAGTCAATGCGCATATATGTGGCGGTTTAACGCTCCATTTAATCGTTAAAACTTTGCTCTTAACAAATATGGCGTTTTTTGTTGGCGTCAACTGTTTAGAATATAACCCTTGTTTTAACCAATGTCCTGATATGTGATGGTTAAACGTTTGTTCTGAACAGGAGTGACGTCATGTTTGGCGTCGACTGAATAATCAAGGAAAATGGTCCTGTTTGATTTAGAATATTTCCAAAGGCATGCGTCGTTCCCGGTCGATATTGTATTAAAATAGAAACGTTGTTTTATAAAACGGTAAGATGAACACTTACTTTCCACACATCTAGGACAGCATTCCGAGTCATCGAACTGTAATGTGAAACCTTGTGGACACCAGAGGGCGTTATCACAGTGCTGTGTTTGACAATGGGTCAACCCGTTATCACAGTCGCATGTTGTACATGTGTCTGGCTTCCATTGCTGCTCATGCTGGTAAATAAATATAACATATTTGTTTTTTTTTGTTGGTTTTTTTTGCAGTTTCTCAACATTGTTCAACCATATATGTGGCGGTCGATTTACATATGTAATCTTTTTAACTGCATGGTGCACTACTAATGGCCTTAAATACAGACCGCGTCCGGACAGCATCGCAACAAGTTTTGTTTTCAGTTTTGACTTTGTGTGTATTAAAAATGTGTATAGAATCCATTGTGTACTTTCGTCAATGTTACCTACGAGGCGTGATTTCGATATTAGCCAAAATCAGTATGATTGAAGATAACGGGAAATGCAATAAAAGGGTAATAATGCAATAACACCACATATCAAGTCACGCGTTAGGCGAGAATGATTCGCGATCTTCACGCCGTGTGCGTTCCAGTTGGTAACTAACTTAGAAGACATTCACCTCGCGTAGTGATTCTGTTCTAAGAATGGTGAAAAATAATCTGACTGGAATAATAAAATAACAAGTTCATTGTACATGTACATGTATATTTTCCCGACTTGAAGTTGATTTATTAATTGTCTTTGACGTAAAAAATCGGTTCCTTAATTGCATAGAACGTCGCTGTCACGTTGACAAGACTTTGCGTCACTATGGATAAACAAGAATACGTTTCACTGCCTACAGACACGAATATAGGATTTTGTATTTACGCATTCCTTGCTATTTATTATTATAGAAAACATCAACAACACAACATAATACAATTACACGTTGGAATGCCCACACATAAACTAACGAAAATAATAACCCAAGTTCCCTCTGTAAAAAAGTAGGATGAACTAGTTCACAAAGAAATACCAAACTCCAGTGACAGTCAGTGACTGAATGAGAGGCAGAGCTAAGATCCCATCTTGTTCCCGAAGTACCCGCTATAAAAGAACAGGATGACCTAGTTTCGCAAAAATATACCAAAAAAAACGGAGACCCCTTAGTTAGATTTTAAGTCAAAATACATATACTAGCATTAATTGCTCCTCTTGTAATGTACCAATGCAAAGTACAAAATAGTGTTTGTTTTTTTGCAACGAACATGATTGCATGTCAACGCCCTAACAACGCAATCTACAGATGTAATGGCGTTACCTTTGCTGATAAACATACAATTAGATGAGGTGGATTAAAATACAAACACCAGCATTCAACTGGCATGGCAACACTTTCGAGAAATACATCTAAGATACTCACCATGTAAAATAAACCATTATATATACACTGTTTCTTCTCTGGACATTTTTTACAACATGAGCCTTGTATCGGAAGTTGTTGGTTCTCGGTACAGGATAAATGTGGACACGATTCCCGATCACATATAGATGTGCCATTCTAAAATGGAGACATATGTTGATATGCAATAATTGATACCTTCCGGCAACGACTCGAGTCATATACGATTGTCCAATCGTTTAAGAAAAGTATGGGTATTGATTACGCATGTAAGATTCACTGTTTAATAAACCATCATTCCGGCCGCAATGTTTCACATCTCTTGTTAAGCATCGACAAAATCGTTAGGCGCAACCACACTTAAAAGTTTAATTGACAAAACGTCTGTACTGCAATAATAAATATGTAAAGTTACTTTAATATTGTATTAATTTTACAAAAACGTGTTGCTTTTTTCCAATGTTACTGTTACCTTAGGTATATAATACAGCCGGTCAAATGTTAGTCAAGTCCGGAAACCAGCTGGTGTTTTATAATACCAACTATTGTTTATTGGTAAATTGTATACACGAAATGTTAATTCATTCCCTTAAAAGATATGAGGAAATCGGACAGGGAATGTAGCACTCAACGTAACGAGCCGAGCACAGAAAAAGTAACAACACAATACAATTACACGGAGCAATGCCAACACATATCCTAACGAACAAATTAAAAGCCCAAGTCCCCGATATAAAAGACCAGAATGAGTCGTACAGAGTTACCTACCTTACATTCACATCGCGTACATTTATCAGGCTTAAACATTCTTCCATCATTGTAGATTTTCTTCTGAAAGAAACATCGACCACCGGGGAGATTGAAAATCTTTCTTTCACCTGAAATTATGACAAAACCGAAATAAAATCTAGTTATAAAATATCCCTAAAAGGGTCAAAATTATGTTTGTAGAAGCTCAAAACCATTGTTTTCTGGTACGCTGGTACTTAGAACACGAGGCGTGAAAAAGTATGGTGCTATCCTAAAAACCTAGCTTATTAAACGCAAAGGATAACTTCTTCGAAATCGAATTGAATATGTCTGATGGTAGTCTAAAACATGGATCTTCTATCTAAAACGCTAGTAGGGATAAAATCTAGAGAATCAAGGCTAGAATGAAGTAAAAACCAACATTGTGTATGTTGAATAGAAGTCTCTCATAGCTGGTACGAATGCCTTGGTCCCACTGACTTTTTTCTAAAATTATCTAATGAATTTCTCAAAGCTTTCCCCCAGACCACGAGGACCCAAAATTTTCCTTTCGTAATCACATTTCATATCGTATAGAAACAATATTAAATTAAAATGTCTTAACGAGAAGTTAACTCGATAACGTGCACATGTTCTTGACTAAATTAAGCTTAATTAATGGCAATAGTAGAATTTTCTTATTCTTAATTTGTTTATAGAATTACAACGTAGGCAACCACTATATGATCCAATTATTCAGTTATGATATAGCGGATAGGGGCAAATTATGTCCTACACTTAGAACAATGACACACTAAGACCATTTGAGATTTATCTTATAACAATTATAAATTAATTGAGCACCAGTATATATTGATTAGCTGAAGGGTTTTGTAAATCTCATTTCTTTTCTACAAATGTGTCGATTAATTCATGACGTTTAATGATGATACCCGAAAGTCTCTGGAGTGAATTTAAGTTGCATTTAACTGAAACTAGGCAATTAATCGGCCATAGTTACAGTTTGTTGATGTTTAATGTTGTTTTGCCTTCATTACTTACAACACAAACAATAAAACCCAATAAAGGCGCAGTATTTATGCATAAAATCTTGAAAACCTGCAGGTTTTGTATTTTCGAAACAAACACTGATCTATTTATAGAAGCAGCCCGATAATGCGTTAAGTTTTATCAGAATATTCACCGTCTAAACCACCTAGCCTTTTTATAAAGCTAACACATTCTATTTATAGTAACAGTCCGATAATGCGTAAATTTTTATCAGGATATTCACCCTTTAAACCACCTAGCTTTTTTATAAAGCTAACAAAGTTTATTTATAGTAACAGTCCGATGATGCGTTCAATTTTATAAGGATATTCACCCTCTAAACCACCTAGCTTTTTTATAAAACTAACACATACTATTTATAGCAGCAGTCCGATGAATTTTAATTTGAAAATCACCCTCATATTTATCTGTTGATATTTTCTATCAAACCAGTCTGCGTAAATAACAACCATGATCTTAGAGAAGTAAATTGTATAAGCTATGGAAATATGGAATTGCCTTATTCGTACCACGACAAATTGGTATTCCTTAATCATTCAATGAAGCAGCGTTCCTGAAAGATACTATCAATGACAATGTAGTGCTGCTTGTGTGTCTATTTTAGAGGTTTTAACGACGAACAGTTTTGATCTAAGACTTGCAAAATACGCATGCTTTTACCGACGCTATTATGAATGTAAATGAATCTAAATCTGGTACCATTTATTTCGACTGGTAAGACACGGCTTATTAGCATAATGATTAAGTCGCCCCGTACTTCACTTCAGTGTAATTATCACTTAAAATTACCTCCCTTTATGGCTAATTATGCACAAATGCGAAGTTCGCAGTGTGTCATTCATTGCGGAGTGAGCATATAAGGCTCGCTTGAAGCATCCATTTTTGGGGATGTTGATGTCTTGTACTATGTCTGACTCTTGCGTGTGTGGCTAGGCGCTGACACCGTAGCCGTGTGGCTTTGGTTTGTGCCCTACTGTTTATTATATGATACATGTACTACGGTGAGTGAATCCCGACGACCAGGTCCCCGCTGTCCGTCGGACGGTTTCTACTCGTAGCAAGATTCTCTAAAAAGCATTGTGTCACCTTTAGAACGCTTCCAAGTGATTTGTTAATTTGAATATATTGTCTTGTGACTGGGAAAGCATAACTTCATTTAACTACTAAATAAAGCCAGAAAGAAAATTGCAGAATTTAGAACTTTGGAATTCACTTTCCACAATACACTAGAATAGCACGTTTAAGTCTGTTGCTATCCCTCACTTGAGTGAAAATAGGTACGAAAACAAAAGACTGACATAAATCACCGCGTAATGAAAACAGAATTGCTTAAAAATCTAAGTGAAATAACAATTTTAAGTGTTTCACAAAAGACACGTTCAGAGACGACCGCGATAATTCAATATTTACCTTCGCCAGACTTCGCGTGGTATTTACCCAATATTCAGTAACTGTTGTTGCGAACAACGCCGGTGTGAAAACGGGGAACGTAATTATAGACAAATTCTTCTGCTAAGAAATATAAATATTCCGTAACTCGTCTTGAAGAAGTTGTTGCCGAAAATAAAAAAAATCTCTAAACACTAAAATCGAAGCAGACGCTGTTGTTTAAATCACACTTGTATTAGACGTTAATCCGATAATCACATTAAACATGTTAAAGTAACGCTATAAACTGTTTTAGGAAGTCAGTCGTTTGAATTTGGCCTATTTCAAAGCTAATTTCACAATGAAAACATTTTGTGACCAAGTTACTGGTGTTTTAAATAATTTAACGTCTGGGAATATCGAGATGATTGTGTCTATGTTTGTCAAAAGTTTTTTAACGACTACCTATAAGTTTCTGATCCATGGATGTGGAATATAAACTTATTTGGAGCTTAGCTAGGTTTACTGACAACACTCTGCAATGAAACATCGCCTTCGTTAAATCTAAACAGCAGTGCACATATGTCGATGTGATGGGGATGTGACTGATATACACTCAATCAAATTTCTAATTGGTCACCTAATATATTGCCAAAATCCCAGTCAACAAATCATTCCAAATATATTCTGTCATGAGTATATGACATATGTGTACAAAACACATACATTAAACTCCATGCAGATTATGTAATTCTCACGCATAATCGTTTGATAAATTAAACAAAAACCCTCATCACATAAAATAAGATTAAATGCACTGATAATTAACCCTATTTTTAAACATAAAACTTATAAACCATCATCTCATCGTCTCAAAGTAGAAGGCAAATAATTTATATGGAAAAATGATACTGCAACAGGTTGTATGATTTGGACGATGAAATGAAATTAAAAACATCGACTTTTAAGATGTATCTGGCATTTTGACAGTTACCACGTATTTCGCATAGGAAATCAATGTCGCCTCTAAAGTTGAAACGCACTTATAACTTACGGATGTTTATGGTCTAAATAACGATAAGAAGGCATACATCGGCAGCGCTGAACATGAGCTTAACGGAAATGTTCAGGGTGCTGAGGGTAAACGAGGTCTTCAACTCACTCCAAACAAGGGTAAGTCCTTCATTGTATAAGATTTATCAAAAATAATGCATGACTTACAAAAGCGTAATACTGTAAAGTTTAAGCACCGAAGACATTTTAGGTTGTTAACCATATACAAGAGCGTTAAAAATTGTAAACAGTTTTAAACAGTTGTATATGTTTTTTGTTACCGTATGTTTGCTGCAAAGTCCTTTGCTATTGTTGATTACATTTGCAAAGATGCCAATGAATGGACCCAGCAAATAATTAATTGAACGAAGATATGAAAAACAACTTTATTAATTTCTCTCATTGAAATTTGCAATGGTTACCAACTAGGTTTCACCGAGATTGTCAAAGATTCCGAGGCGGAATAGGAACCCATAGCATTTGGAGTATTAATTAAACATAATAAAATGACATGTTACTCTTAATTCAGCTAGTGTCCTATATACAGCATTATACAGGAAAAACGACCTAATTTTTTTAATCATCTTTTTTATCCAAAGGTTAGCACTTATTAAAGTGTATAGAGCTATATCGGAAGAAACAGAAAAACAATTATGCTTTCATACCCATTAGATCATATTTCGCTTCCGTTTTAACAGAAACTCTCTCTATGATTTATTTGACATGCTCACAGTCCATTTTCATACGAAAGTGTTCCAGAACACCCTACGAAACTATAAGAATCGTCTATTTTTCTACGATTGAATAAAAGTATACGGAACCTATCCAAAGTTTTAATTTGCAATTAAGGTAGTCTAGTATAATACTAAAAACGATGCAAGTAATTATGTTGACATTAAATGACTATAAGAATAAAGCTCTATACTCGGACTTACGAACGAAGCAGAAGCATTTGACATACTATCTTATACATTCAACTGTCCGGTAGGAGGCATTTATATAACTTTTGCAAGTTCAGTAATGGCTGAAGCTCACCATAACGCGTTGATAAAAATAGTAAAGAACGGCGTTGAGATAACCGCTGTATATTCCGTATCAGACAGAGAAGGGAATAAGCCAGGATTCGATCAAGGTGCTCATTATGTTGTGATAGTTTGCAATAAATGTCAAATGGTGTGGGTGGAGGCTCAGTGTATGGGTCTCTGTTTACAACATTCAATCGTTTCCTTGTGAATAAATTTTTATGCTAAAGTATTTGTTCACGAAACGTCTATCGGACCCATGGTAAAATGCTAGTGTAGGACATGTATCGCTTTGTTCATTGTAAAAAAGAGTAAGTATTTAGATGATTAATTTGTTTGTTTTAAAATTTATGTAACACTGTTGTCTATTTTTGCACTTTCAATGCTTTGTCATTTGGTATGTGGTATTGAAAATGAAGTGAATAAAGTGGCCCGAAGGTCAAATATGTACTGCGAAGGAAATTTTGGAAATGTATGTAAAACAATGTCTCGTATAATATGTTTCCTTTGCGTCTTTCGAAAAGACTGAACATACATTTCTTATATTTCAATTGCCAAACTATTTAATTTGTTGCATTTTTGAAATTGTGAAGGTATACCAGGTGCGTTCGTAATTTTAATTAGTGCTTTAGGTTTCAATTCAAAAATATAAAACACAAAAAACTTATGGTGTTTGTTTTGATATCAGATCCAACTTCTACGAAAGCTAACTACAATCACGTAATGCACAAGTCTATTGCATCCATGAGCCAAACCCCCGGGAAAGGGCTGGGATTTTTACTATTGGGTTGGAAAAAACCCACCCTTCCCCGGCCTAGGGGGATAGCTGATGATAAAATATCCGATATTTCCCCGGCCCCTGACCATTTAAATAGTGTTCCCCAACATATCCCCGGCAGTGCGCAGGAAGCTGGCAGGTAAAAACGCGACACAACCGAATCCCCGGCTATCCACCATCCATCCATGGGGCGTGGATGCAACTGACTGGTGCATAACAAAAGCAAGTATTTTTGTCGCAAATAATTTGAGCGTTTAACGATACTTTCTTTCGTTCT
This sequence comes from Spisula subtruncata, assembly GCA_963678985.1. Taxonomy (NCBI): domain Eukaryota; kingdom Metazoa; phylum Mollusca; class Bivalvia; order Venerida; family Mactridae; genus Spisula; species Spisula subtruncata. The sequence goes on from OY787678.1 coordinate 16,962,402, forward strand.
CAGTTCGAAATATGTACAGATGCACGACACACTTTTGTTTGCATCCGTCCGCCATGTATGTACGATACATCCATTTTGGCGAACTACCTTTGGCTATTGGTAGCCGAATGCGCTTACGTGAACAACTTGACTGTGTTTTGTTAACATGTCGTTCAAAGAATAACTGCTATTAAGAAATGCTACGTAACGCGAGAAACACATAGATAAACAATGTGAAAACGTCGTAGATTCCGTCAAAACGATATCACGGACAAAATATTTAGCTTTTTATAGAAAATTGAAACTTTTTAAACAGGTATTAGGAAAAGCATACCTCTTTTTCCTACACATTGTAAGTATTCTTTGTGATAACAAATTGTACAGGTTTAATAAATAGACACTGAGACCGAAGTTTCTATTTGGACAATATGTACAATGTCATGTACATGTATCATCATTTTATCTTTTAGACGAACTTTCAATCTAACTATGTCACAATAAAGACTCGTTAAGTATTTCATCATTTTAGAAACCTTATTCCTGTACGACTGGTTTAGTTAAAACATGGATATAAATTGTCTTGGTTCTGTGGTCTTATGTGTTAGTGGATTACTTTACTTCCATAATGTGTTTGGAGAGACTGAGAATTCGGAGAGCATGTTGAATGATATCCGTAATGAACTCAATAAGTTGAAGTTATCAAATGAACGCAACGAACGTAAAATAATGCGTTTCGAAAATCAAGTAAACGGGTGCCATAGAAAATGCAATAAACTATCTAAGCGGGTTACCGTATTTGAACATTTTGAACAGCGGCTGGATGCCATTGAATATAAAGTGGAATCGCGTGATCAGAAACTGTTTGAAAGACTTAACAAATCGTGCAATAATGGAAGGACTAAAGATTGTAGGATGACCGCGGACGATGAAAGCGCCAGGGATGCGATGAATAAGCGAGATATCGACGTCAAGGATGAGAAAGTAGCTGATGTTCAAGGTGTTGATGAGGGCAATGGCAGCGTTAAGCAAGAGCTGAATGTCGATGTTAACGGACTAAAGAATGAACTTCAAGGTAAATATAAGCTTACTAAAAGGTGCAAAAGTGATCATATTTCACAAAAAAATTAAGTAATTGTGTTTAAGTGTATAGAGCTATATTCTAACAATCTTTCAATGTCAAAATAGTTACTTGCATCGTCGTAAGCATGATACTAGACTACCTTAATTGCAAATTAAAATTTGAGTTGGTTCCGTGTCTTATCGTTTCATAGGGTGTTCTAGAACACTTTCGTATGAAAATGGACAGTTTGCATGTCCATTAAATCACAGAGAGAGAGTTTCTGTTAAAGCTGAAGCGAAAAATGATCTAATGGGTATGAAAGCATAATTGTTTTTCAGCTTTTGAAACTTAAAAAAAAATATCTTCCGATATAGCTATACGAGGGTCATTCAATAAATTCGTGGACTGTGCTAGTCATTTTAATATATATTGACACAGATAATAACTAATTATATCACACTAAACTACAGACTTGCTGACACAGGTGCAGACATTTTTGCACGAAACGACACATTTTTTCAAGAAAATATGGCTAAAACAAAACGATCACCTTACCGCAACCACCACACAACGCAAATATATTCGGATGTCAGCGACGTTATTGACATTTTGCTATTTCTCAAATGGTAAACCCGAAATTGAATTATGCCATTAATATGGAATTAAACACAAATATTTAAGTTGTATATTATTAAATAGATCTACTACAACATTTTATGTATTTAAAGTTAAGGATGAAGCTGGACTAAATGGTTGTATGCTAAATTGAAACGCCTCGCACACTTTGTCTGACGTTTCCTTAAACGTCCCTACGTTTGCATATTCCGTTCGATTCCCGTTGCATTTTTAATACCATGCTGCTCTTCAGACATTTGATTTTGTCATTAAAACACAGGGACACTGAATACTGCATGTTTTCTGTTTGCTCTCATTAGCAGTTGATGTATGTTTGTTTTGTATTTCCAAGACAAGTGCACGATTTAATAGTTGCATGAATTTCGTTGTGTAAATTCTTCGGCATTTTGACGTAAATGGAAACGTGACAGGCATATATCAAATACTTGTCAATTCAAACTCAAACGTCTAAACAACTTAATAATTTCACTAAATAGTATGATGATATATTGAAATAATCTGGCAAACATATGGGAATGTAAGTTAATTCATCCGGAATTTATAACTAGTTGAACTAGTGAAAATGGTACGTTACGTCGGTCGGGGTGGTAGCTCGTTACTATGGTAATGCAACGGCTAATGACATGCTACTATGCTTTATAATCAAAGATAAAGTTTGTATCTACGGTAGGTAATAGATGAATGTTTAAAATAATATAAGAAATTATTATTTAAAGATACATATAATAAAATGAGAACGATTGTCTACGAATATATTGACTGACCCTCGTATACACTTTAAAGAAACTACTAGTATAATGATATATCTGTTACCTTTGTTTGTGTGCGAAATTTTAAGGAGCCGTCATCGGATAAAATGTACCAACTGGCATTAATGAAATTAATTAATTGGTTTTGATTTGTATTGGTATTTCAATAATGTCTATGCCAATGTCAAGATTCGGTCTAAAGATATGAACCCATACTGTTTGGATTAACAATCAGACTCTGGTTATTGTGTCTTTTCTATTTTCAGGACGAGAATCCCTCATCAATAAACGAATTGTTCCCGTCACCAGTCGTCCTATGACTAACACAAACGTAGCATTTTCTGCTTACATGAACAGTGGATTCATAGGCCTCATTCCGGGAGGAGTAGCACCTTTTGATCACGTCCACTTGAACGAAGGACAAGCATTTAATACTATATCCCATATATTCACATGTCCTTTGAACGGAATATACTACTTTGCAAGTTCGGTAGTGGCTGGTACACTTCAAAACGCTTTGACGAAAATAATGAGAAATGGTTTAGAACTAGCAGTTATGTATTCTGTGGCCGACAATAGTAAAAATGAAAGAGGTTTCGATCAGGGTTTTAATTCTATTGTAACAGTTTGCATCAAAGGGGAAAGAGTATGGGTGGAAAGCTATGATAGTGGCGATGTGTATGGTGATACATTTGCTACTTTCAATGGGTTTCTTGTATCAGAATTGTAATGCAAATTCATCGCGAAGCTTAAAACGCCTATTGATTAAACTTTATACATTGTGCATCGACATTAGTTTATAAAGACAATCGTTACAAAAATATGCAGTTATCATAGAATACCTTAAAAACAAGCCGAAAAAAAACTGTTGGGCATTATCAAATTGATAAGCATCAGTGTTATCTTCATGAAAATAAGAGGTTTGTTATAATTATCTTGTAATGAAAAACACTACGAAATGTTTTGTTATCAAATTGCAATAAACTTTTGGGCAAATTTTAGGGGAATCGCTTGTTGTTCTTTCTGAATTTGGACTTTTGCACCTTTGACAGTTAAAACCTGGTCCTTCGTGTGTGTGAGGTCCGTGCAATTTCTGTTTTCTGTGCACATCTGGGTACTGTTTTATCAAGGGACTTACGGAAATCGTAAACTTACGCTCAAATTTTAATTCTTTATCATACATTTAATACTATGAAGCGTGATAAATGGAGATGTAATACTTATTAAGATTCAGTTAATGAACATCTACAAACAATATCCGTCCCCAATTTGCAGTAGTAAAAGAAATATGCAGATTTTAAATTTGAACGTAAGTTTATGATTTCCGTAAGTCCCTTGATAAAACAGTACCCTGATGCCCGTCCATTTGTCTCTATTTGCAAACTGTCCCGGGTAGCACCATGGAAAGCTGACATATCCAGTAGGGCATTTCCAGCTTCTATAACCCTAATGTTGTTAGCAGTGAGCATGTACATGTTTGCAGAAAAAATTGCCTGTCCTGAATAATACTTGAGTTTATAACTGACAGTAGAGCGGACAAAATCTTTCAAAGAACATAAACATAATATATTTGTAAACACGTGTTCGGTAGCCTTGAACGTTTCAATATTAATTATGCGGGTGCAAAGTCTGTCGGCATGTCAACTTCACACAAAACAACCATTGTCTTAAAAAACCACCATATTATGATAGAATTAACGAATGCCCATATGGAAATCTGACAAAACACAACAAGCAACAAATCCAACTAAAACATGGCGGTATCTACACGACACCACCACACCTTTGCTAATAACGAAACATGTTATTAAATTCGTAGAAACTCGTTTATTAGTTTTCCGATAGCGCATTTATGTTTATTGTCTTTTGCTGCGCCCAACCAAAGCTTACATATTATGAGACAATGACACGCAGTTTCTAACTTTACCATTGCAGTTACACGCCATTTTGTAATCATACGGTACATACGGCAGTCTGAAAATTCCCCCGACAAGTGCAGTTCGTGTCACGGGTAGATCAGGCCGAGTGTTCGATTACTGAAATATTCGTCCTTGCATGGAATTCTTAAATGTGTAAAGTTTGCTACCGTCACTTTCTCAAACTGGACATATTGGGTCAGTTGTTTAGAGGAAAACTAGTTTGTACTGGTTGATAACTATCTACATTGATTGATCCGAATAGTGCTAATATGATACTATCAACGTAGTGAATCTGTTGACAGGAACAATCTAGTAAACAAACATAAACCGGTAGTAACTGGATCTCATCAGCCTTTCCATTTACTTACTACATTTAGTATGTTTCACCGACGTGAATCATCTAGCTTAGTTTTATGCTGATGTTCAAAAACATGCCAGTTCCATATCTCGGACATTTTTTTCATTGTAGCGTCCAGTACGGGCCTGTGTCGTTTAATGAAAAATAGGACATGCGTGCTGAGGTTTTCACTGACGTTTATTCGTCCGCTGTTTTTAAAAATATGTCAGGTCTATATCGCGGACAAGCATGACTTAAAACGTTCCATATAGATAGGCTTGTAAGTTTTAGAACTCTAAGGTCCACCATGGACTTGCTTTGTTTGGTGATTGACAGGGCATGTTTGCTGGTTGTGTTTGGTACTGATTTGCGGTTGGGGTCGTCCTTCTAATGTGTGGTCGGACCTTTTAATTCATTCCTGTCTGTTTAGCTCGTACTTATGTTATGTTTGGCTCACTGGTGCGGCGTAATGTCAGAGTTAGGTATCGCATATTGTAGCAGTTCATTTTCATTTGTGTTCATGCTCATGTATGTGTCTGATCATGTGACTTGGTATTGGTATTAACTTGCACTTGTACATGAAAGTGTGTTGCCTTTTCCTTTTGTTAGTATTTGGTGCTGGCTTTCATGTCCGATTTCTTAACAAACATGAAGCCTAGGTTTCACTGAGTATTTTTTCTCAGCGAAGTACTCCCGATTTAATAAACGAATGAGTATCAGAAGCCATCGGGAAAAGCCCTTTTTCTGATGCCTCCCGAAACTTATTTATTTGGATCGGGAGTACATCGCCGAGGCAAAAATGCTCAGTGGGGCCTAGGCGAGCAGGAAATTTAAGACACGATCATGCTGTTGAATCAACTTGATTTCGAAATTGAAACGAAAAATGGTTATTGTGCCTTTGTGCCAAATACTAAACAGCATAAAGCTGCTTCGAATATTTCAAACTACCATGACCACATTTGTTGTTTAGTGTTATTGTGTGGATTATTCAAGTGATGAGTGTATGCTCGTACTTTAGATTCGTTCTTGACCGCTTGATCTTTCCTCGGCTTGGTATGACTGATTGAAGAGGCAGCCTGTCGAACATTCTCTGTAGATTCTGCGCGTGCAGATTTACGTCCTGGTTGGGTGCTTTTTCATTATATTCCCATTTTTATGTATATAAACTAAGCCAGTAGATTCAGGTAAATTCACTTGCTGTAGCTTTTTGTTTGAGAGATGGTGCACATTTTACACTTATATAATTCATTCAAACTTTGTATATCTGTATTTACACCATGTACATGTATCATGTTACATGTAGAGGTATAAGTAGTAGAGAATATTAGCGTTATTGTGTATTGTATAGTAAATCTGACCACATGGTTATAAACATTTGAATATGTACTCAATGCTCAAACTCATTCTCCATACTCCAATTGGAGCATGTTCTTAGCTACACAAAAGACTGCTCTAACTTCTTTTATAAATTAGTATTTAATGAAACTATAATATGGGGGTTCATTTTCTTAATTGGAACTTTTGCTACAGGTTGGTGTTATTTTTATGAAAATTCTAAAAAAAGCTATTTTTAAGTTTGAGCACGGAGTATGGAGTTTGAGTATGACATTAGGTTTATTATGACAGGGCCAGGGTACTGTTTTATCAACGGACTTACGGAAATCGTAAACTTACGTTCAAATTTCAACTATTTATATTACTTTAACTATTGCAAATTTGGGACGAATATTGTTTGTAGACGTTCGTTAACTGAATCTTCATTAGTATTACAACTCCATTTATCATTCTTTATGGTTGTAAAAGTATGATAAAGAATTAAAATTTGATCGTAAGTTTGTGATTTGCGTAAATGCGTTGATAAAACAGTGCCCAGGTGTGAATATTTACCATAAACTGTATTTCATATTACGAAAGTTATAAGCAAAGTCAAAGTATATACTTTAATATTTTTATTATCATGGCACAAAATAAATAAACAGATAAAAATGTAAAAAGTGAAAGATACAGCCACGATGGCTAAGAAATAAATTACGTATCAATCATATGTACAATTAAAACACGACATGTAGTAAATAAATAAAATTGGATAAGTATCTTGAATGTATGCACAGTTTGACTTCCTTTATCAAGAGTTACTTCCCTTGTAAACCTGAAGAGAGTTACTTTCATTTAAAAATGACGTGACAATGACGTCATTTATTGAGATAGAAACATAGCCTGTCGGATGACCTGGTACGATTCTACGAGTTATTTGTCAATTTGTCAACTTCCTAAGAAAACGATTTGTAACCATATCCATTGGAGGTAGCCTTGGCATTCTTTGATTAATTGAACGATAGATAATATACCCCCAGCAAAGCTTTTAGTGTTTCTTTTTGCTAGAAAAGGGGCTCCGTATCGCATTGTAGGCTTTGAAAACAACTCGATTTACGATAAGGACAATTACTTGTACTAAATAATAAGCTCAAGACTGATTATTAAGCATATGCTAATTAATTAATAGTGTATATATTATATATATGGACTTTAAATAAGTTACCTAACATGTTAAACTACATTTTCTCGTTAACAGGGCAACAGATATATTAACACGGGACCAGTGGGTATGATTTGATTAGTTGTAATGAGTTTGAATCCCACGCACAGGTTTAGTGATACACACCCACGAATCCGCCAATTAACTCGCAACTCATGGATAATAAATTTAATTTAATTATCAAAATCTTACAAAATAACTTACTATATTATATAAAGTTTACTGAATAGGCAATTGTTTAATCTCTATTAGGAAGCGTTAATAGAATTAATTCCTGATATACCGCATGCAATTAACACAAGTAAGTCTAGACCTATTTTAGATGAAAGCTTATTTTTATCATTGTGGATATTTATTGATTCATTAATGATCAAAGACATTTTATGTTATGTGGGCTTAAAATTGTATTTTTCTCAGGGATGATTGTTTTATTTAAGTTCAACTACAATGTATTGAATATGTACGCATGTGGGCTTAAAACTTAAGAAACTTTAAAAAAAAGAACTATAATTGTCCCATTTAACAGGCTGAGTTAAAATCATCGAATACCTGATATTAACTGGAAAATAATATGGTAGCACTAATTTAATACAATTACACTAACTAGTCTGACAATCTCATTAAAAGATTCTTACAACTCAACCTTCATTTCGCTAGCTTAGAATGAGAAGAACGTAACTAAAAAATCCATATATTGAGAAAACAAGTAAAAACTGTCTAATTTACCCTTTACTGATGAAAATAGGCATATAAGTTGCTCTTTATATGAATATTTCGAATAAGTATCTGTCTTATAAGGTCGTAAGTAGTAGTAACGACCTTCTCATTCTAAGACAGAGATTAAAACATAAATATAGACAAATTGACAACCACTCAAATGCCATAGAGTATATGTATGCCTAGAGTTTCCGGCCTCTCTAAGGTAATATTAGTTATCCTTTTTCGTTATGTGACAAAGATTCAAGAAAAGTTGGGGGAAATCCTTATAAGATATCAGTACGCATTTTAGCTGTTTTTGTAACTCCATAAGTACTTGTATGATAAATTTAACACAAAGCATACATAGATATTTCATATTTAACCATTTTCATAGCTTCATGATTGCATTTCTTCATTAAAATAATAAAATACGATATTTAAAACTTGAAGTAAAGTCCAGGATATGCTAAAGGGCATGCATTTAACCATACCGACAGATGTACACCATATAAAACATTATGTTAAAGAACAACATCAAACATAAGTCTACTTTCTGTGTAACCCTATCTTAACACTTAAACATCTGTATATACCGCTGGCTTAGAATGAGAAGGTCGTAAGTGCCACAATCGGAAGTTGTCATGTTGACCAAACTGAAGTTTAAAAACCATGTTTTACTATAAGTAAACAGTGTTTGTCAAACTGTTTTTCTTGTTTTTTTTCAAAATATGTTTTTTGTATTTCTATGCCAGCGATATGAATAAGACTTGGTAGCCATGTACTCCACAGCTGTTATAATAGAGCATCTACCGTTTATGACAAAAACAAAACAACAATACAACAATACAAATATACATAAAACAATAATCAGTTCACTGGCCATTTGTATATATTGGAAAGACACTAGATCTAATTATAAAATGACTAAAATGGTTAGAATAGCTAATAGCAAGACCACAGTTGCAGTTATATCGGGTTCATGGATTTTAAAAAATACTGCCAAGATTAGGGATTGCAACTAAATATCAAGTTAGCCATTTGAGGACCCTATGTTGCTCATACAATGATAGGTGAGTAGTTCATGTCCCCTATGGACCTCTGGGTCGGTATTCACATAAAAAAATTTAAGGAAAACGTAAATACGTTCACTTGAGTTAAAAAAAAATCAACTGCATATATTTTGCAAAAATTGAAAATAACTCATAGTTTCTTCATTATTGTTGTATCACTTTACATAACGCTTCAAAACTATTTAAACGGTTGATAATCTTGATTTTCCTTGTTAGGCTGAAACACTTATTATAAGAGAAAATTCTAAGTTTTCCCTTTGGATTATTTGTGAATACCAACCCAGGTTATCTTTGCATTCCCTCATTCTGGCAGCATTTTCTAAAACAATATGTGAACTTAGAAAACAACTGTTGGCCAAGATACAATTTGGATTGAAAGGCGCGAAATTGTTCATTACTGTGGTATTTTGAGGGTTAAACAAGTCAATAATTAAATTCATCTACTGTAGCTAAATTGTATGCGTTATTTGATTAAAAAATATAGTTCTGTTTTGTTATTAGTATAATCTTTCAAGTAAATTGAGTAATAACCGTGTTTTATTTATCAAAAGAGAGTTGCGAAAACTATTATTTGTTCGAATCGATGACGTCATACAATGCATGTGGCACGTGACACAGTTTGTATAATGACGTCAGAAAATGGGGTACGATATGGCCAAAAGTAAAACATCAATAAAATAATTGAATCAGGACAACACGAACGTTGATATGAATGAGGAATATGCTATATGATGAAACAATCTCATTTAAATCAAATTTGCTCCATTACTTTACACTGAAATAGGGATCTGACCACACTACGTATGCGGTCATGTCGATATGAGCTTTACATCATCCAATGAAATCGCTACTTTCACAAACTTTAAAGTGCAGAGAATCTCTGATGTACTTTATAGTGAGAGAAATGTTTAAACTTTATACATCAGTGTACATAGAGAGATAAACTTTCTATACAATGTATACATACAATTGAATAGCAATACGTGACCTTTTATGTAGTGTTGCCAGAGTAAATGAATGGAGCAAATGTTAGAATCTGATTTTAATGAGATTGATGATGAAAGGAATAGTACATCAATAATATAATGAGTCAGATAGATCAAATGAGTAAAAATATTCACCGGTATTAACAAAATATATAAAGGTCCACCATGAGTATGCGGCATGATACGTATGCAAAAATAAAAAAGTCTCAAAATCAAATGAATCGATCGGACATAAAATCTCATATAAAAGATCTAGATCTATAGATTTTTTTTAATTTCACTTTTTCGGATAAAATGGAAACTGTTCAAGAATTATCTAAATCGTAATGTAAATGATCGAATGGGATCATGAAATTATCAGATCATTTTATATAGATCGAACGTACGGTATATAACTTTTGCGGCAAAAGAAACGTTGCATTTCTTATTAAAAGCATTTTCATGATAACATAGGTAACTGATATGTCAAGTAAAAATATAGATTTGAATGAATTGAATAAAAATAAAATAAAATTAAAGAAAATAAGACCGATGCAAATCGAAACATATTCCGTAAAAATGTAAAAATGACGATTGACCCGTATAATTGACCTTGGAGACATTTGTGAAATAAATATTCAAGATTCAAGACTACTTTATACGGAATACTAAATTCAAGTGACGCCCCTTTTAGTTTGCAAGAAAATATATAGATAATATTTCAATACAAAAATCAACACCCTTATAGATTTCTAGCTTCAATTTGTACTAATTTTCAATTTACGTGAATTGTGACGTCACTCTATGACGTCACGAGTGACGTAATGTAATAATATTGTTTCTACTAATATAATTGACGTCATCTACGAGGGCAGTTGTTGGAAGGAATACACGTGTTCTCGTGCAACAATAGTCCTGATCTACACTGGCAGGCTTGTATACAGGGTTTGAGACATGGTTCTATCTTATTATAATTATCACATGTTTTCGGACATGGTGTTGCGCATTTCTTGAACTTTGCACCAACTGGACACTTGCTCTCCGCTGAAAGAAAACAAAACGATAATTAGATTTGTGTAGAATATAGGACAGTCTCATTTAAGTCAATAGCTCCACTACTTTACACTGATAAAGGATCTGATGACACTCCGTGCGGGGTCACGTAGATGTGAACTTTAAATCACAAAATAATATCGTTACTTTCACAAATCTGAATTTGCAGAGAGTAGTTTACAGCCATAGAGACATTTAAACTTTAACACAAAGAGTTAAGTTAGTCAGTGCACTCTATACACATACAGATGAATAGCCATAATACAGCATGCACTAGAGCGGTCATTTGAACGTGATCTCGTATGCAGTGTGGTCAGATATAACTAACAAGTGTAAAAGAATGGAGCAAGTGTTAGAATATGGTTTTAATTAGACTGAACCTGGGGGACATAATCAAAATAAAGAAGTCTTGAAAATGACCTAATTGAATTCATTTTATTCTAATTCGGAGTGATCAGAGGTTTGCCTGTCATGTTGTAAGACAAAGAAATAAACTACAAAAAAGCCGTTACATACTAGGGAAACCTAAGATAATCTGGCTTATAATCGTGCTTATCGTATGTAAGACAAAACACAATATTACAATCATTATTGGAAGAAAAGCTACATAAGCTAAATAAGGCTTTTGCACTGTTATCTATTAAAAATTAAATTTTAAATGAATGGGTCTACATATCAGAAAATACATGAACAATTTAACTTTCTCCATAAAAAGTAAAAATGATCAACGTGGAATGTGTTTATCTTGAATAGAAAACATCCACTGAGACGCCATAACTGTATTAAGTGTTGATACAAGAAATCCCACCGGCGGCGAATAACGTTCAGGGTCCTGTAATCTTTTACACTTATTCAATTATTAAGATTCAGTGACAAAATAATACAATGTACGCTTAGACATGTACTATTTAACTTAAATTCCAAATCAAGGAAATAAACCTGATAAATCGCTTGCCTACACAGGCAATTTCGCCAAATATCATTCTCATATGAGTATCATATGATTCTCATATAAAACCTTTCATATGCGAATGATATGAAACTAGGGCAATGTGATTCTCATATGAACGGATTTGCATATTAGAATCATATGGAATGTTTAGACCCTTTCACATGGGAATCATATGATAATGATATGAGAATTATATGAAACCTTTCATATAAGAATCATATGAAACATTTTGAGAATTTTAATCCCTCCTACCTGCACAAGGGGCTACTGGTTCCCAGTTGATATGTACTCCTTCCTGTGCGCATGCGCGAGAGTAAGCACGGAATGATTCACACTCACACCTCTTGTTGTGTGGACACTCACACGTGTCTGTTATACAAGCACTGTAACATAGCATATAAAAAACTAGTGTATACTTATTCATTTAAAACCTAAGAAAGTCACTACGTTTATGCATATATTCTTACAAACCTAGTGATATTGTTTTAAAGCCAATTCTAATCTATTTATAGTAACAGTCCGTTAATGCGTTAAGTTTTATAAGGAGATCAACCCTCTAAAGCAACTTGCTTTTTATAAAGCTGACAAAGTCTATTTATAGTACATGTAACAGGCCGATAATGCGTTAAGTTTTATCAGGTGATCAACCCTCTAAACCAGCTTGCTTTTTATAAAGCTAACAAAGTGTATTAAATATAACAATTCGACAGATTTTATCCGAAGGGGTTTCGACACGACTAAGAATCTATCACTTTACACCATATAGATTTTAAGAGGAACAATTCAATGGCAAAACTAGAAATACCCAACTCAATATCCTGTTTAAATGAAAGGTATTAGAAGTATTAGTTATGCATATTTTCAGGTTTTAAAATTAACCAGTGTTTTGGTGTATTTTGTGTTTCGCATCGTGGAAGCTTACAGATTTTTGTAGATTTGGGTTGATGTGGATAGATATGGGTAGATTTGGGTATTTCGTTCCACTCTTTCGTACATCTTACCTGTAGTAAGGACGAACATCGACCGTCTTCTTACATCTATGAAAGACTGAACCTAATAGAAAGCTACATTCTTTCTTGGCACGTAGATTTGCTATAGTATTATTCAAACACTGAGATTCTGGAGCTATTTCCGGTTTGATCACGCATGCACTTCGACTTCCGTACCGCCATGTTTCTCCAAACTCCTCACCGGTGAAATATTGGCGGCCATCTTTGCCAGTCAAATCGTCAAAGCCAAGGCCGTTGAAGTTGCCGCACAAACCACACAGTTTTCGTTTATATTTACTTGATACTGAGATATCAACGAAACTATCGCCGTCCCACGAGACCGTTAGACCACGTGACCAGTTTAATACTACCATGTGACCGGAAATATCAATGGTAAAACTAGGAATTGCATTGTGTTTATAAGGAAGTTTAACAGTCTTCCTATTAACTTTTACCCGTAAGTTTTGGTGTAAATTTATCCTAACATTTTTTAAGAATATCACAATCATTTTCGTCCATGTATAACTGCTACTCGTCCTCGCGTCATTTCGTACCCGGACGGAAAAAGATTTTTCAAAGCAGTCCTCCGTGAGAATGTATTTACACGGCCCCTGAAAGTTGAACATTCGTCCATCAAATGTTCGATAGTGAGGGTCACCATACACAGTACATACCGCTCGAGCTGTAAAAAAGAACAAATAATAATTAGGAATTGCAAGCAATACTGCAACAGAAGTCCCCTACCTAATGTTCATTTTTTCAAAGCTTATGTTGCCACGAAAACCCCAATTTGTGTCTGAATAAAACAAAACAGACGTGCATACAAGTACCACCTTATTGGTCCCTATCAATATAACAAGTTTCATAAAGCTAGTTTAAAACCTGTTTGAGTTGTGGACTAAAATTTCGAACTTAAATGCATAAATCTAGGCCATACCAAGACGCCGTTATTATGGAGTTTGTCAGAAGCTTTCGACTATATATTTGTAACAAGCGTTCTATAAGTGATTTCAACAAACATTTACATATAAAATGCTGAGCACTACAAGTATGACGTCAGCAAAATAAAACATACATTTGAACTTCTATAATTTGTTTAGATTATAACCCTCATTTTAGTCAATGCGCATATATGTGGCGGTTTAACGTTAAATCTTTGCTCTTAATAAATATGGCGTTTTTTGTTGGCGTCAACTGTTTAGAATAAAACCCTTGTTTTAACCAATGTCCTGATATGTGATGGTTAAACGTTTGTTCTAAACAGGGGTGACGTCATGTTTGGCGTCGACTGAATAATCAAGGAAAATGGTCCTGTTTGATTTAGAATATTTTCAAAGGCATGCGTCGTTCCCGGTCGATATTGCATTAAAATAGAAACGTTGTTTTATAAAACGGTAAGATGAACACTTACTTTCTACACATCTAGGACAACATTCCGAGTCATCGAACTGTAATGTGAAACCTTGTGGACACCAGAGGGCGTTATCACAGTGCTGTGTTTGACAATGGGTCAATCCGTTATCACAGTCGCATGTAGTACACGTGTCTGGCTTCCATTGCTGCTCATGCTGGTTAAATAAATATAACATATTTGTTAGTTTGTTTTTTTGCAGTTTCTCAACCATATGTGGCGGTCGATTTACATATGTAATCTTTTTAACTGCATGGTGCAATACTAACGCGCCTTAAATACAGACCGCGGCCGGACAGCATTGCAACAAGTTTTGTTTTCAGTTTTGACTTTGTGTGTATTAAAAATGTGTATAGAATCCATTGTGTACTTTCCTCAATGTTACCTACGAGGCGTGATTTCGATATTAGCCAAAGTCAGTATGATTGAAGATAACGGGAAATGCAATAAAAGAGTAATAATGCAATAACACCACACATCAAGTCGCGCGTTAGGCGAGAATAATTCGCGATCTTCACACCGTGCGGGTTCCAATAGGTAACTAACTTAGAAGACATTCACCCCGCGTAGTGATTATATTCTTAGAATGGTGAAAAAATAATCCGTCGGGAAAATAAAGTAACAAGTACATGTACATGTATATTTTCCCGACTTGCATAGAACGTCGCTGCCACGTTGACAAGAATTTACGTCACTATGTGTATACAAGAATACGTTTCACTGCCTACAGACACGAATAGAGGATTTGTCCATTTCTTTCTATTTGTTATTATAGAAGACAGCAACAACACAACATAATACAATTACACGAAACAATGTCCACACATAACCTTACGAAAATGATAGCCCAAGTCCCCTCTGTAAAAAAGCAGGATGACCTAGTTTAACAAAGAAATACTTAACTCAGGTGACCGTGAGTGACTGAATGAAACGCAGAGCTAAGATCTCACCCAGTAAAAGAGCAGGATAACATAGTGTCACAAACATATGCCAAAAAACTTAGACCCTTCAGTTAGAGTTTAAGTCAAAGTTACATAATTACGTATACTAGCATAAGTGTGCCTCTTAAAATGTAAAAATGTAAAGTATAAAATATTGTTTGGGTTTTTTGCAACGAACATGATCTATGGTAACACCCAAACAACGCAATCTACAGATGCTATGATGTTATCGTTGCAGAAACACGTACAATTAGGTGAGGTTGATCAAAATCCAATCACCAACATTCAAATGTCATGGCAACACTTTCGAGAAATACATTTAAGATACTCACCATGTAAAATAAACCATTATATATACACTGTTTTTTCTCTGGACATTTTTTACAACATGAGCCTTGTATCGGAAGTTGCTGGTCCTCGGTACAGGATAAATGTGGACACGATTCCCGATCACATATAGAGGTACCATTCTAAAATGGAGAAATATGTTGATATGAAATAACTGATACCATTCGGCAACGTCTCGTGTCATATTAGATTGTCCACTCGTTTAATAAAACCCATATCTAATAAACACTTACGTATGGTCCTCTTTTTAATTAATATTAAATAAATCCGCCATGTTTCACATCTCCTGTAAAAAGATTCGTACTAACATGTACAGCACCAACAAATCCGTAAGCCGAGACCACAGGTAAATGTTCAATTGAAAAAAGTCATTTTCGGCAATTGATATGTAAATTTAATAATGGTTGTAGCTGACCAAATGTTTGCCAAATCCGGAAACCAGCTTGTGTTTTGTAATACCAACTACTGTTTATTGGAAAATTGTGTACACGAAATGTAAATTTATTCCCTTAAAAGTTGTGAGGAAATCGGACAGGGAATATAGCATTAAACTTAACGAGTCGAGCACAGAAAACAGTAACAACAAAACATAGCACAATTACACGGAGCAATCATTTTGCCCACACACAACCTAACAACAAAGAAAAAAGCCCAGATCCCCGATGGATCGTACACAGTTACCTACCTTACATTCACATCGCGTACATTTATCAGGTTTAAACATTCGTCCATCATTGTAGATTTTCTTCTGAAAGAAACATCGACCACCGGGGAGATTGAAGATCTTTCTTTCACCTGAAATTATGACAAAAACGAATTAAAATCTAGTTATAATATATCCCTAAAAGGGTCAAAATAATGTTTGTAGAAGCTCGAAACCATTGTTTTCCGGTGCTCTGGTACTTAGAACACGAGGCAAGAAAATATCTGATGCTATCCTAAAAACATAGCTTATTAAACGCAAAGGATAACTTCTTCGAAATCGAATTGAATATATCTGATGGTAGTCTAAAACATGGATCTTCTATCTAAAACGCTAGTAGGGATAAAATCTAGAGAATCAAGGCTAGAATGAAGTAAAAACCAAAATTGTGTATGTTGAATAGAAGTCTCTCATAGCCGGTACTAATGCCCTGGTCCCACTGACTTTTTTCTAAAATTATCTAATGAATTTCTCAAAGCTTTCCCCCAGACCACGAGGACCCAAAATTTTCCTTTCGTAATCACATTTCATATCGTATAGAAACAATATTAAATTAAAATGTCTTAACGAGAAGTTAACTCGATAACGTGTACATGTACTTGACTTAATTAAGCTTAATTAATGGCAATAGTAGAATTTTCTCATTCTTAATTTGTTTATAGAATTACAACGTAGGCAACCACTATAATTATGATTGAATTATTCAGTTATGAAATAGCGAATATAGGGGCAAATTATGTCCTACACTTAGAACAATGACACACAAAGACCATTTTAGATTTATCTTATAACAATTATAAATTAATTGAGCACCAGTATTTATTTTTTTGTAAATCTCATTTCTTTTCTACAAATGTGTCGATTAATTCATGACGTTTAATGATGATACCTGAAAGTCTCTGGAGTGAATTTAAGTTGCATTTAACTGAAACTAGGCAATTAATCGGCCATAGGTACAGTTTGTTGACGTTTAATGTTGTTTTGCCTTCATTACTTAACAACACAAACAATAAAACCCAATAAAGACGCAGCATTTATGCATAAAATCTTGAAAACCTGCAGTTTTTGTATTTTCAAAACAAACACTTATCTATTTATAGTAGCAGCCCGATAATGCGTAAAGTTTTATCAGGAAATCACTGTCTAGACCACCTAGCCTTTTTATAAAGCTAACACATTCTATTTAAAGTAACAGTCTGATAATGCGTAAATTTTTATCAGGATATTCACCCTCTAAATCACCTAGCTTGTTTATAAAGCTAACAAAGTTTATTTATAGTAACAGTCCGATGAAGCGTTAAATTTTATCAGGATATTCACCCTCTAAACCACATAGCTTTTTATGCAACTAACACAGACTATTTATAGCAGCAGTCTGATGAAATTTATCTTGAAAATCACCCTCATATTTATCTGTTGATAATTTCTAGCAAACCAGTCTGCGTAAATAACAACCATCATCTTAGAGAAGTAAATTGTGTAAGCTATGGAAATGGAATTGCCTTATTCGTACCACGACAAATTGGTAATTCTTAATCAGTCGGTAAAGCAGTGTTTCTGAAAGATACTATCAATGACAATGTACATAGTGCTATTTTAGAGGTTTTAACGACGAACAGTTTTTGTCTAAGACTTGCAAAATACGCATGCTTTTACCGACGCTATTATGAATGGAAATGTATCGAAATCTGGTACTATTTATTTCGACTGGTTAGACACAACCTATAAGCATAATGATACAGTTATTATAATTTTATGATACTCTTTATCCTATGGTGAGTGAATCCCGACGACCAGGTCCCCGCTGTCGATCGGACCCGTTCTACTCGTAGAAAGATTCTCTACAAAACATGTCAACTTTGAACGCTTCCAAGTGATTGGTTAATTTGAATATATTGTCTTGTGACTGGGAAAGCATAATTTTATTCAACTTACTTAATAAAGCCAGAAAGGAAGTTGCGGAATTTAGAACTTTGGAATTTACTTTCAAAAAGACACTAGAATAGCACGTTTAGGTCTGTTGCAATCCATCACTTGAGTGAAAATAGGTACGAAAACAAAAGACTGACATAAATCACCGCGTAATGAAAACAGAATTGCTTAAAAATCTGAGTGAAATAACAATTTGAAGTGTTTCACAAAAGGCACGTTCAGAGACGACTGCGATAATTCAATATTAACATTCGCCAGACTTTTGTGGCATTTACCCCACTTTCAATTGCTCCAAACAGCGCCGGTGTGAAACCGGAAAACGTAATTATAGACAAATTGTTTCGCTAAGAAACATAAATATTCCTTAACTCGTCTTGTAGAAGTTCTTGCCGAAAATAAAAAGATCACAAAACACTAAAATCGAAGCAGACGCTGTTGTTTAAATCACACTTGTATTAGACGTTAATCCGATAATCACATTTAACATGTAAAAGTTACGCTATAAACTGTTTTAGGAAGTCAGTTGCTCTGAATTTGGCTTATTTCAAAGCTAATTTCACAATGAAAACATTTTGTGACCAAGTTTCTAGTGTTTTAAATAATTTAACTCACAAAAAGCGTCTGGGAACATGGAGATTATTGTGTCTATGTTTGTCAAAAGTTTTTTGATTTGACTACCTATAAGTGTCTGCTCAAAGGATGTGGAATATAAACTTATTTGGAGTTTAGCTAGGTTGACTGACAACAATCTTCAATATTCAGTGAATCTAAACAACAGAATGCACAAATGTCGATGTGATGTGGACGTGACTGGTGTATATATATGCTTATATTTATCCTCGCCATGGGGTAATCCATATTGGCTACGCGCCCAGAAGAGTTTAGTCACTTTAGGTTTCGGGGGGATAACGCAGATACAAGAGGTGTACTCGTCCCAGAGCTAAGCGGGCTAACAAATGTGACTGACATGTAGACTGGTACATCACTGGGTACACCCTCTATTTTTAGAACTGGAAAAACCGTTACTTGAGACGGGTGAGTTTCGTTTCGGACGAGGTAAATATCTGATTTCTATCAAACAACTTATGATCCATAAACCTTAACTAGCGCACCGTATACCTAAAGAGTTGTCACGTACAGATTGTCATTATTTTCTTTGAAACGATCGATTCTCCAATTAAACAAAATAGCCGGTACCATTTTTTTATTTGAAAATTTAAATGTTGTACCGGTTATTTTATTTAAACCAGGAATCTTTTCATAGAAATTGATGACAACCTGAACGTGGTAACCCTTAAGGCATACGGTGCGCTAATTGAGGTTTATGGATCACAAGTTAGTAGATAGAAAATCACTTTTTACCTGGAAATCACCAGTCCCAAGTAACGGTTTTTCCAGTTCTAAAAATAGACGGTGTACCCAGTGACATAGGCCTGGTTTTAATTTTCACTTTTTTACAATAACACGCGCATTACTGGATAAGGTCAATGTCGAATGAGCCCATAGTGATCATAATATTATATAACTAGTACAAAAATGTATTTGATATTCGAAAGGCATTCGGACCACGTCAGCCTTATACATATGCAATTTGTTCTTAGTTTTATTCTTTATCAATGATACAGAAAGTACAGTCAGTACAGTCAGTTATGACCAAAGCATTGAGTTTACAAACAAATGACTCACCTTTACATTTTGGACAACATTTCCCGGTGACGTTATACACAAACTCTTGAGGACAATTCAACAGCGGACAGGTCTGCTTCACGCACGAAACATTCCCATCCTGAATTGAAAATTAGGAATAATTAGAAATAATCTAATGTACATGCAATCATTGACAATAATATACAATTCACTTTATAGGTCTATCATAAATCCGATCATCAACTATGTACATTGCGATTTATTACCAATTTAATTAAAAAATATTGTTTTATTTTAAAGGGAAGCAATACAGGCAAATTACAGAAAATGGTATGTATCAGTTTTCTCCCTTGTATGAAATAAAATGTTTCGGACATTCCCTCTCTTATTTCACAGGGTACAGTATCAAGAGTAGTTTCCCTTATGTAGTAATATATATACATGTATATATATTTCTACACAAGGGAAACTACTCTTGATACTGTACCCTGTGTCTTATTTGTCAAAATATTTTGGTTCATTGCATTCATAAAATCTATGAAACCGTGTGCCTGTGAACTATGGATATTTTTATTAAAAAGTTGAACTAAACATGTTATGATTGTTTAGTTTGTAACACATACTTAATGGGGGGGGGGCACAGTAGAACCTACATGATCATTAGTCAAATCAAAGCACGTCCTCTGATCACCACCACCAATCAATCATGGGTATAAAACCCAACATAAGAAAGTGCGTCCTGTGAGGATATTAAATCAAAACTCAAACGGCACGATGTAAACCATGAGTCCGTCGCATTTATGTATAACAAAGTGCTACATAGTGCTTTCAAAGTTTCCATAGGTGATAACTCATGCCTATACTAGTATTTGATTGCACGGAAGGTAGATGAATGAAGGTGATCGGTAGCGCTTTGCTTAGCCAACAGACGCCAGCTTTAAGTTTAACTAGAACACAGGAAACAGGACCACTTACCTTACATGAGCACTGTACACACGGATCTGTCGATAAACTAAATTTATCTCCATTCTTAAACTTTCTACCATCAAAATAACAACCTGAAACAACAGTGATTATGGTCAGTAAAACAATGATGCTGCGTACAACTATCCTATCCATCTGTCCATTCCATCACACGATAGTCAAATATGCGTTCAATATCCTGTAGAAATGTATCACTGATTTGTTATTACTAACACTTGATACAGGAATAGCTTGTAGAATAACGCTTTATATATATGTATATCGTCCAGTCAATTTTGTTTCCTATTGCACATTCAACTGTTCGAAAATCTCATCCATAGAAATGACCAATTGTACACAAACGTTACACAGAATTCCTTGGTCCCACTGAGCATATTTTGGCCTAGATTTAAATAAATTAGCCTCGGGGGCATCGCGAACAGGGATATAACACATTTTCTAATGATTACCCCAAAGCTTTCCTTAGACCACGAGAATCCTTTTTCTCCTGATTTCTTCTGTTGACCATTTATTACATCGGTAGTGCATTGCCGAGCGTAATATATCAGTGGGACCAAGGCATAAACAAGAGTGCATTCACCATGTCAAAAATCATCGACTCATTGTCCGTGAAAATGAGGTATGTTTTAACTGTGTATTGTCATGTACATAGGTTTTACAAGGATTTCAATAACACAGCACGAGAAATGTGTGTTTTCGTATTGCACTAATCTGACTATGTACTGACCGGACGAAATTTTTTTCCCTTTTATTATGGGTGTTGCGGAACTATACGAAATCGTGTATACAATTGCCATAGTACTATTTTGCAACCATGAGTACCCTTGCGCATCAATAAGCAACTTCTCCACATATGGATACCATAGCTGTAGCATATGCGTTGAAAGAAGGGGCCAGAACAATCCTGTAGTCCGTTGCCTTAGCAAAGCGTTACGTAGCGCTTTCCAGGTGAGGTTATCCATGACTTCTATAGTTAATTGAACGGGAGGTAACTGAAAGAAAAGGCTCGATAGCGTTTTGCTTAGGCAACGGACACTTAGAATTGAACACACACCCTTTCCCGACAACAGTGTATATACGTGTAGTGCTTTTTCTGCTAGCCAAGTGCGCATTGTTAAAAGAGATGGACACGTGCAGCCACGTTTTGTCTCAAAAGGTGCCTTAATCAACATCATTGATGTTTTCTCGAGGCAATTAATAAATATTGCTACGGAAAATTTTCTTGTTTTAACGACTTATAGAACCTGTTTGTGGTATCTAGAATATTCGAGATATTGGTGCTCGAGGTGGCCAACATCTGCATATATAATAGTATGATGATTCAGTATTGACGAATGCTATAGTAGATTCAATAAGTAATACTAATGAAGGACCTATGTTATTTGAAAGAATAGCGGGTTTTTTCCGTTAACTCAGGTGTACATACGTACATGTAGTTACACTGGATACACGTAGTTTACCTGACAGACGACTCGATGTTGACAAACGATTCTCGTTTATTTTTGAAAGATCTGTAAAGCTATCAAATAAAAAACCCGATCAAATAAATTCCAAATACCTGGCACAAAAGTTATTATTTTATACTAGATCCCAACACCACAAAGACAAGACTGCGTTCAGTAAACGCTTATGTCCCGTTTGAAGCCTTGACAGTAATAAATAAGGGTCCATTATTAAATTCTGTTGAAATGTTTGACAGTGTTACATGGCTTTGGTAATGTAATGTGTTATGGTGGAACACTAGAATGCCAAGTTTGAAAGCAATGCATGTATTGACTTCAAAACTTTCCGAGTTTTAACAGTTTGTAACGGACGAACGAACGGACATGACAATCACTATCCGTAGATGCCAGGGCATAAAAATTTATACTCACTGGCTTGAGTAGAATCAAACATATATCTCCGCGATTACGTTCGACAATGTTACCTTATTGGGCGTAGCAATTAATGACAAATGACAGTCACAACTATTCATATTCAGAACACGATTTTGTTTTAAATATTTGAGCATTACAGTCAAACACCAATAAATTACTCGTTCTTTTAGTGATGATGACCATGTTATTTTATGTATATACTCAAGTTTTGGATAAAACACATTATTATAACTAGCTTCATTGGCAGAGTGAACATAACATACACGTCATTGACCCTATCC
Source organism: Spisula subtruncata (assembly GCA_963678985.1). Lineage (NCBI taxonomy): Eukaryota > Metazoa > Mollusca > Bivalvia > Venerida > Mactridae > Spisula > Spisula subtruncata. Next base: position 16,985,470 of record OY787678.1, read on the forward strand.
CTGAAACTTCTCAAGTAGAAATCAAATTGACATTTCGCTCAAATCAGAGTCTGAATTTGAGAGAAATAAAAAGAGAAGAGAGGAAGTAAAAACCCTTTAAAATTTACTTTAATCAACTAGGAATAGTGTTTGCTGTTTTGGTGCCGATGTTGAGTCCATCATCCTATAAAAAATATTCAAACGACAGAAATTTCATGGCAATATTTGACATGAGATTAAGCTCATATAGAGATGTTTCGGCAGATTGTGGCTGAATATGGCAGTGATATGTGTGTCTCCATTTGGATTAGACGACAAACGTGCTAACTACTGAGCTACGAAGGCCACCATCACGTCTAATTAACTATACAACAGATTGTGTTCTGTGTATACTTAACTCTTTGATAAATATAAACATCATAACTTAGCATTTCTTTACAATTTACAATTTTAGTTAATATTTAGTTTATTTGAAACACGAGCCCTCTTCAAGATGAAGGTAAAAAAGATATGAGCATTCGCAAATATATCTTCGAACAAAGCACCTTTCATAGTCATTGCAAAGTATGCTACTCGTCATTTTAACGTCTAACACTGAAAGCAGCCAGGAAATGAACAAATAACAATATTCAATTTTACTATTCAAATACAGACGCATAACTCCGCCTTAAGGGTCTGTCGTAAGCCTTTAAATCCCCCTTCATAACGTGTTGACTTAAATGTGAATGGTATTTCAATGAGGCGTGATTATGTTTGAACACATATTTCAATTTTAAATACAAGAGGTATCTAATATCTATATGGAAAAATATAACACAAATATGTCTATATCATAAACCATCGTGTACCAGAATAGACGGGACCGCAGATAGACGTCTCTGTCGCCGTATAAACTTATTTCATAAATCCAAGATACACGTAGGAAGTGATTTAAATTCGATATTAGACTGATGTTTCTTTCAATATTAAATATTTTCCGTTTATTTATTTACATATGAATGTTTTAAAGATTATTTTAAATGGCAGAGCAAAATTTATTGCCACCGGTATTCGCGACCTTTTGGAGTGGTGTTGTCGTCATTGCGGTTAATTTGGATATCTGCGGCTATTTAATATACAATTGAAATGACATAAATAATGATATGATCAACTTAGAGCGGCTTTATCTAAGCTCTGTCCTAAATTTGACCCACTTGTTTAGGTATTTTGATTCTCTTTAAGTTGATAAAGTCACATAAAGTCACATAAAACATTCGTCTGTGGATTTGAATCATTTCGGACAAGCTCTTCAATTTGAAGAACATAATGTTTGCATACACCCCTATCAATGGCGACTCATCTTGACAATTATTGGGCTATTGCCAAAAACAATGGTTATTATGGGAATAAATATGCCGGACAGACAATGTTTTGAAGTGTTTCAATCAAAAAGCTTCAGTGTTTAATCCCGATAGACAATATTGCAATTTACGATGCCGCATCGCAATCATAAATATTCTCGCCAAATATCTTAAAGTGCTCGCCATTATTTCACAAAACAGTTCCTTCTTAGCATTAATATGTTAGCACACAAATACATCGTCGATGCAGTGGATTTATTTTCTATTTAAATGGGAATTGAATTAACTATGCAGTGTATTTTAACAACTACTTGCATTTTCATACCAAATTAAGGCAAAACTATCACAATCAAAGTTGCAACCACTGCTTCATAGACTAATATTAATACAATTTGCGGGAAATGAGGTATTTAACAGTAATAAAACATTAGTGTAATCTAAAAAGGGATTTGTAAAAGATATATTTTACATGTTTGTCTTACTGACTATGTCTGTCATTTTGCTGCTTATATTAATGTCAATGTCCTTTTTATTATTAAAGGTGACTCTTGAACCGGAAATTCACAAAAAAGAATGCTTGAAATTAAAACCCCCGTTCCCGTACCTCGTTCGACCTCGGTTAATATCATGTGAACTCGGGGAACATCGTGTAATTGGTCTGCAGATACTTAACGCGTGATTTTACATCTATTTGGTATGTTACACCAAATGGTTCGCCCCATAACTGCTGAATAATATGTTATACGACAGCATTTATGCTGTAAAACATCCATTTTTATTGGAAACAAACTCCAGAAAAACGGATAAAAACGAGAAAAACGTGTTTTGGTCATATCCGGTATTGTCCGAAAAATACTCCTCATAGTGACGCATGCGCATTTCGCGTGGGAGTGCGCTTGTCAGGAAAAGATGCTGAATGCAATGAAGTTTTCGATGATAAAATTTTATTGTCATAAAACACTTAAACTTTTTTTTGCAAATGTGTTGGTAGAATGTTTTCGTACGCGTCTGTGTGTTTTATTTAACACGAAACTATAATTGTCATCAGTCCTTACTACTACACTATTCAGTGGAGGATTATCCTAAACCATGGACTAGCTTTGGTCGTGATCGATTCCCGGGGTGCGCATACACACAATAGGCAATAACCCTTCCATGAGATTGCCTATCAAAACTATTTGCAAGGTGTCAACCTTTTTGGAGAAGTTGCCAAGCATATTTAAATTATACCAATGCTTACTAGTAGTGCTATATAGCTTGTAAGATCTGGTGGCGTGTCGGTGCATGTGTCTGCAAAAATGTTGAAGAGTCACGAGGAAAAGTTGAATGATTATAAACATCTTCTTACCTTGACAGGAGGGACAACACTGTCCGAGAACCTGTACGGGATTGAAACACGGTGTGTAACACTGTACTCGTGACTTGGTAACTACGGACGCCTGAAAGAGAGATATATAATATAATTATACAACACATTACATAACGACCATTGCCTGTAATGTTCAATGTACATTCACTTCAATCTGTTCTTTTAAAGCCAAAAACGACGTTGTCCATAATGTTCAAGAACCAAAATAATATGAACCCCTCACTCAATTAAAGAGTTCGCAAATGTGACAAGCTCCTCTTATATATACTTCCTGACTTCTATGTTTGATACCAGGCACTATCACCATTAGTTTACTAGCTTACAAATTTACCATAAAAAAGATTCTAGCAGACAGTTGATAAAATAAGGGTTGCGGTTAAAATAACAGATCTGGTATCAACATCGGGCTCCGTTTTTTAGTAAGGGTTCACATTAACGGACTACCATCGACTACTATGCGAGGGTTACTCAGGCCGTATGAAAAAAGTTAGAACCGTTTTGCTAAACAGTGGATGCCAATGACCTACGATAGATTTTTCATTTACCAAAAATAAACGCTCAATTACTTATTTTAAAATTGTGATCAGACAACGGCAGAAAAATGACAATTTTTATATTTACAATGAACTATGTTTTCAAAATTTAAATACAATCCCAGTTTCTGCTTAACTGGTCTAAGTAAACATAGAGCAATCCGTTATTGTTGAAACTTTCGGCTGTCTCTCACAATGACATGCTACAAGTCATAATTAATTTGAATTTGTCAGCTACAAATTATTTTTAAGGTTTCCTTTCGCTTATCGAATTACAAGAATGTGGCAATGGAATATCTCCTAGACAAGTATTACTCGACATTTCGACATGTTCAACAAGGGATGTTCATACAGTGATAAGATATAACCGATAAGAAAATTGCTATTCTTTCCCGATAAGGGCCCCTATTCTTCTAAGATAAAGGGGACAACATTATAGTTGTATAGGGTATAATAATAGGGTAATTGCACGGCTTTCGCTGGAACGTCAATTTCAATCGGAATACATCGAATTTCTACCACCAATTATGTTAGTTTTGATCTTATCTGGTGAAAAATGAAAATATGGTTATTTTAAACGCTGTCAAATATTATTTGTATTATTCTCCGTTTTTGGGTTAAATATTGTATTACCTTCAATTTGTGAACGTTTATGGGTATCATATATCCATGGTAGTTTACATTCTTTAGCATTGTTAGCACTTCGAAGTGGTCCCAGTCCCCATAAATGTACAGTGTACACATTAAAACATAAAAATATCTGCAGACTCATCGGCCCTTCAGTGATCACTCTGGACACGCCCACTTAGTAGATTAGGACATTCTAAAGTTTACAGTAGACCCGTTCTAAGGAGAAAACAGTGGGCCTGACATATTTATGTATTAACACTCATTTATTTAACAGGGATGGCCATATTAGAACTGGAATGAATAGTAAATAACCCAAATAAAGTTTATATTAAAGCAAGCGTCCGTTCTGTCATTTGTACATTTAACCCCCCCCCCTCCCCCGAATCATTGGCACACATTGGCATTTGACCCTCTCAGGTACCCTGTCATACATATAGGCGAAATGGAGCAGTGTTGGTTATCCTTGCTCAGAGAAATTGATCAGGGGTGTGGAATTTAATATGTCATTGGACAACTGGCTTTTCTTTTTAGCTACACGTTACATATATTTTCTTCGGGAATTATTTCATAACAATACGCACGTACATAGTTTTGTACTACGAGGTTTTGCTACATGATGTATCCAGTTCAAGCATAAGCTTTAGTAATAGAACGATGCCAATATATCCGCTTTAAACACCATACCTTGCACGTGTATTCCATGCATGGGTCACCCGGGTCTGTCCACGTGTTACTGCTGTTGTAGACCTTTCCCTCATAATCACAGCCTGCAATAATGATGTACATAACACATTATTCCGATGAACGTCAGTCATTTTATATATTTTAAGGGGGTACCTGACAGAGAAGGTGCAGCAATAAAAATATGGAGGGGGCTTAAAAATGCACTTTTCTGAATGTTTGCAGGTCCGTAACCTCAGTTCCAGAATATCCTTTCTTAGTGCATTGGAGTGTAACACACCATTCTACTCATTAGTACATGTACTTTGGAACTCGCGTTCAAAGTCTCACCAGAAAGACGGTTAGTAGCAAGATTGTGTGGAGGAACAAGGAATCGGTGCGAAACCCACTCGACCAATGATCCGCTGTTTGATAGTTTTAAAACTGCTCACACGAAATTATGACATATAATTTTCTTGCAAATCGTTTAAAATTGATATCGAAAAACATACTTATCCAAATTCAAAGTCTATCAAAATTTATATCATTTAGACACGCCCATGCGAATCATGAACCACACCTACCTTTACAAACATCACAACATTTTCTCTCCTTCTGAAAGTTGTCAAAGAGCACGACGTAACATCCCTCGGTGCTTGGACAGATTGTTTGAGTACATTTGATGATTTTGTTCTGTAAAAAAGGAGGAAATATGAATTATTTACGACTAACTAATCTAGTATCTTAATTTTACAAACTCAGGACCTACGTTAAGGGACTATCATGTGTTTATCAGATATAAGCTTGGCATAGTCTAAAGACCATCTCAATAAAAAGACCATTTCAAAAGCATACCAAACATGACTTTTTGGCAAAGTCTGAAAGTAAAAATTTGTCAACTAAACTCTACGCAGGCAACTTTGCTCGTATGAGTCTCGATATCCGTACGGGCTCCATACGGACGTCGTGCGAGTTCAGAAAAATCAACTCGTATGGAGCTAGTAGGGCAAATGTGACTAGGGTATTACTTATAGATCTTTGTTATCATTATTGCGCACTTTGGAGCGCGGGAGGGGAGAATCGGAAAATAAAATGTTATGAAGTGAACACTTTCAGTACAATGCGTGCCGAAGCGTCTATGAGACCCAGATCACAATCTTGGTTATTCTATTTATTCGAACAATCATGGTCATAAAAGCGCTTACCCCTGGGGTGATGATTTGAAAAAAGCGCGATTGAGAGATATTGAACAAAATTAAAATATCTAGCAATTTCAAATCATTCTATTGAAATTCTGTCTATAATTGAGGTATTAAAATCAGAAATGGTAAGCACGCAGCTCACGGCTTCGAATTCCGAGTCTTTGTGTAAACAAAAAAGAAATTCACAACGCTCTATGATAAGTCAATACCACCCTTTAGTCGCAAGACCTTTAAAACGTCGCCTTTTTACTGCGTTTAGATTTTTTAAAATTCCAAACTATGCCCTACCGGACCTCCCAGGTTAAAGCCAATAATAATTTAAAGCATACGCAGATATATTGGGACCATTTTTATTCTTTAAGTCTTTTCAATATTTTAATTGCATAAATTCCTTCGTCAGTTTCCGTGTTTGCGTATAAATAATGCTTTTAATATACAACTATTATATTAGACACATTTCGAACAATAAATCACTTTGAGGACTCAAGAATATGAACTCGAGTCCAAATTTGAAATAGAAATCTAGTTTGCAGTCAAGAGACTTGTTTATTATTCTTACAATGATATATTTTAAATACTACATTACTTAATGGATATTTGTCGAGCCATTGTCGGCGACATCTATCATTAACGTCACAAAACGTCTTTCAATCTATTGGCTTATTTACTAATAAATTCAGTAAATGAAATAATATTATGCTGTACGATGTCCCCAGCATTGTTGCACAAAACGAGCAAATACAGCTGAGCTAATAGTTTCATACTTAATAGTTTTTCTAAAAAAACGAACGAACGAACGAACAAACGAACGAACGAACGAACGAACGAACGAACGAACGAACGAACGAACGAACGAACGACAAACGAACGAACGAACGCTTTGAAAGGAATGAATAAACGAAGGTTGGGGATAAAATAGATATAGAGAGTAAAGAAGTGACAGATGAAGAACAGAACATGAGAAAAGAACAGATGAATGTATGAATACAAAAGAGTGAAAGGAAACTAGTATACAAGGAATGAAAAAAGAAATTCAAGGCGGGAACATTAGGAATATATTTCCAAAATGAATCAATGATATTGTATGAATATAATCTATGACTTACCGTACATATACACTTGATACAGTGGTTATCTGAGATACCAGGGACCTTCACTATATCACCATCAGCCTTACACGACGCAAAACTTCCTGAAAATAAAAAGCACGACAATATAAACATCAGTGAAATAGTCCGCATAATTAGTGTATCCTGCAACTTTTAGTAGGCCTACTCTCAGTGAATTTTAATGTTTTTGTGTTTTGATAAGTTGGTGATCAAAGCCATTTTTAATAGTTTTCTACGACTCGCCTTCAGCGCACGTAGCATACCGAGCATTATATATAGCCTTTATTTACCAGTCGACTTTTTTGCTGAATATTGCAGGCATACGTGTATGTGTAACGTTAGTGTGCCTCCACCCGGATTTGAACCCGGGCTGGCGTATTAGACTACAAGCTCACTAACCACTGAGCTACGACTCGCCTTCAGCACACATAGCAGATATTCCTCCATTATAATACGACCACCTAAATATTATGACCAACACAATAATAAGACCAAGTAAATATTATGGTCAACACAATAATACGACCACGTAAATATTATGATCATCACAATAATAAGGTCATCCAAATTATGATTTTCACATTAATAAAAAAGGGTGAACTACTGTCGATTCAATATGTAGTATTAATGAGGGAACTCTCCCATTCGAACGAATAACAAAGACCTCTGCGTACTCCGTCACACCCAGTTAAACCTAGATTAACAAAGTTTACCGGACAGACGAGCTTATGATTATAACCAGTCTTATTCAACTTTGAACGGACTGTAATATCGTATTTGGATCACCTTGGCCTTTATGCCGGAGACAAACGGATTTGTCCAAGCTTTAACTTTGTACCGGATTGTACATGGATCCGAATCTATGAGTTCTAGCATAAAAATCAATTATTTTGAAAAAGAAAAGAACTAAAAATTCAAATGAGAGATTTGCACATCTGTCATTATATCAATATTATATTACCCGTAATGCAATAAACTGGCACAAATTATTCTAAAAACTTCAAAATGAAAAGTTAGATGACATGACGTATACAAATATTTAATATCAATTTTGAAAACTCCTCAAATGATTTTTCTGCGTGCGGAAAACGTTACAGACGTGGCTCTCAAGTGCAAATTTAATTTGCAATACTTAGCAATTCAGAAAGTGATAGTTTTGAACAATACTACTTAGAAGTAGAACAAATTATTGTAAACGTACTCCGTGTTGGTTTTCACAATTTCACTCTGCATGTGGTTAAATGACCTAGACAGGCAATATGCGGTGATATATGATTTATATATTTTAGCAGGTTAATTTACAACACCTGTGCTTCTCGTATTTCATGAATATTTTGCAGGAGCAGTAAGCGTATAAATGGTGTCACTTTCTTGAAATCATAGAAGACTTTCCGCAGTCCTCGGGGTTTTCCTTATTGAGCCAATCGTAAAAGTTCGGCCATTTCCGTCATACTTCGGTAAAGTGTTTTGCATTACATAAAAACCGAGGTGATTAGAATAAGTATTGAGCATGTCCGTCTTCGAGTATTTCCGTATTTCCATCAGCTGAATAGTTTTCTGTCACGATATAGTTCCGTCAAAATACGGAAAGTTCCGTTATACGTCGGATATTTCCGTAAGTTTGGAAACCATAATATTCCAGTCTACAGAATATTGTTAATGCGATTTTTCCTACAGAAAACGATTTTAATCGGAGCACTTCGGCTTTTGAGATATTCACAGACTGAGGTATTCCGAATCGGAACTAATTGTTTTAAAGATTAAACGATTATAATCACAATATCACTTAGAGGGTGCTAATTAACAGACACAGTGTGATTAAAAAAGACAATTTTGAATAACAGTTAAACAAAAGAAAACAAATTCGATATCTCTGTGTGAAAATAAAAAAATGCACTTTTTCAAAAACTGTGTTGAAACTCTACAAAGAATTCACGTTTGATTAATCAACTTAATTTCACCTATTTTGCATATTTTCGCGAGTGTAATGAACGTTCATACTTAATTAACTTGGTATAGAGAATGAATTATTTCTGCTGTAACTTTGTGCGTAAATCATTCATTGTCTGTCAAAGGCAGATGTCATCACGTACCATAAGCCTTGCTGTTAATTTAATGTACATTTGTAGTTTGGTTAAAACACATAAACCTAGATAGTTTAGAATGTAAACCAAACGGCAATTGGGCTGAGCCATTTAAAATTCCAAAACTAAGTTACGGCTCACCTAATGACATTCACTAAGTTACGGCTCATCCAATGACATTCACTAAGTTTGGGCTCACCCAATGACATTCAGTGGACCTTACGGAGCCAGCTTCATGGTCTGGCCTTGCTGATAATTGAATAACTAATTAAAACTATCAATATATTTGGTCAAGAGTCATTTTCTGAACATATTGCCTGGAATACTTCCCGACTGGTACCCTGAGGATGTAACCACCAGCTTGACAGGTAAGAAGAAATTAAACTACTAAAAAATGGTATGAGAAAATCCGACAAGGAATGTAGCACTCAACCCAACCACCCGAGCACAGAAATCAGAAACACCACGACACAACTACCCTGAGCAATGCCCACACAAACCCATGTCAAAACGGCGACCAAATGAGGCGCAACAACCCCGGGGCGTGAACTAGTTTAAAATACTAAGGACAGTGACCTAACGTTATGCGACCTAAAGAGGCACAACTACGACTTGACATAGTTAAAATAATGGGCAAAAACTCACCAACCGACCATGTTGGAACGGACTACATTGTATTTTAAGTTTTGAACTTCCGACCTACCACTCTGAAGACGATGGTTTCCTTGGTAAGTTGATTGCTTAAGGTAGACAAGTAGTTATTTGTCCTACTACTACATATTGCATATATTTACAACAAATTATAAATGTTAAATGGCTAACATTAACATATGATATTTTTCATATTAAATAATTCTAGTGTCTCAGTACAAAGTTAATATACTCTTCACCTTGAGAGGGAAGATATGCATCGGGGTTTATTTATTTATTTATACACCTAGGTGGCGTCATTGTTGTTTTCATATCATAATAAAGATTATTTGTACTCACTTAATCTTTGAAGAGAACACTTTAAAAACACCATAAATTGTATTTAATACGAGCTCTCTATTCTCACCAGTTATATAAGTTCGACAGTTCAGTTAAACATCGTTTAATCGAATAATTCGAAGGGCAAAACCATGAAAATTATCTATAATTGAAAATTTATTCTCCATTAAAATTTTATGCAAGTTGGTTATATTTATAAATAAATGACCGACTTTTGAACTTAAAACTGAAAATGAGTTCCAGCATTATATTTTCAACAATACTATACCAGCCTGCATGAAATTTTAATTCTTTCCACCAAACATAATGGTATATGTCTTTAATAATTTTTTGAGATGTTACAATTTCTTTAATTGTATTTTAATTCTATTGGTTATTTAAAAAAGTAACACATCATATTATTATTCAGTTTGTCTACAAATTGGTTTTGCGCTGAAGCAGTCGATTCGACAAATTCCGGAAATGTTCGATAATGATGACGTAACGCCATCGGTTGCTGATAAAACTCATCTCATCCGTCTAGACAAAGAAACGATTAAATGCCGTCCCCTGCTTGTTAATTTATCATAGAACATGGTTTCCTACATTGTGTAAACTATCTGATTGTAAACTGTCTAGACAAATACGTATGGAATATTATAGGGACTATAAATGCGAACTATGATATAAGAACCCACCATTTACCCATTCGGCTTTGTTCGTTTATGTCCGTAATAATTATCGGTTTTCATCAAATTTCTTCAAGTTTACGGAGTCTACCGAGGCAAACTCATGTGAGCATTCGGGAGTTTCCGGGAAATACACAAGTTTACAGTGTCTACCGAAGCAAGCTTATGTGAACATTCGTGTGTTTCTGGAAAATGTTTCTAAGCCAGAATAGAGATTACCAGCGATGGAAATAACACAAGTTTACGGAGTCTACCGAAACAAGCTTATGTGAACATTCGGGCATTTCCGGAAAATGTTTCTAAGGCAGAATAGAGATCGACAGCGATAGAAATAGCACACTAATATGCATAAGTATGTCACATACGTATCCCTGTCAACTACTTAAGTCATAAATTTAAAATATAAATAATTAGCAATTAAGCAAATGCAAGAAAAAGCTTACGTGAGCGCTTTTTGAACTAGTATAGTAACCCACAGGTGGTTTGGTACACGAAGACTTTTTAAAAAACTTGTCACGAAAAATAGTTAACATATATAACATACGAGCATATAGTCACGATTTATTTGTTATATTGAAGTGAACTGTCAGTAAGGCTGAGGTTATATTAGTGTACAATTTGATCTATCAATTATAAAAGTAATTTGTTGATTTTTTGCGATGATGTTTAACAAAAAATGACAATACGATTTACATCAGTGTAAATGTCAAAAGTAAAGACAATTACAGTGAAACCTTCCTACAGCAACACCCCTGGGGAAATATAATTTGGTTGATCTACAGGGGTTGATTCACTGGTGAGGTTAAGTACAGGGGGAAATGATATAACATTTCTCAAGCACTTGATAAAGTGTAGAAATTTGATTGGCGTTGCACTTTTAGGGAACAATCACACTCGAACGAATACTAAGCAGAGACTAAAAAATATATAGTTAAATAAGTTACTCATAGATAAACTCAGATAAATATAGTTTACGTGACGGAAGATTTAAAGTTTATATCTGTTCTAATTTAACTTTGAACGGACTGTAAGAGGGGTGACAATAATAATACACAATATAATATTATTATATATCGATGGCTTAGAACAAAAAGGTCGTAACTACAAAATCGATAAATTGAGAAAACAAGAGAAATCAGTCTGTAATTTACTCTTTACCTATGGGAAAACACGTTTTTAAAACTTCATTTTGGTCAACATGACAATTTCAGATTTTCATTAAAATAGGCTCATAAGAAGCGCCTTGTGGTGCTTATTCTAAATATGTAACAGTCTTAAAGGTCGTAAGTGGCACTTAGGACCTTCTAATGCTAAGCCATCGATATATAGCGATGTTTTAAAGACACCAAAATCAGCGATTTTGATCGATAATATCCAAAAAAGGCTTTGCAACTACGAATTTGATCGGAAACAGCCGAATAGCAACGGAAATAACCGAAAAGACACGAATGCTAAGAATGTACACGGAATTTACCGAACAATCAGAGCAGTAATGAATCTTAAGCAGAAACCAATCCGTTCTCGACAGATCATTTGTTTAGTGAACAGTCTGGCACATATTTAACGTACGGAATCACATTACTGTAGTCTAACAGTCAGTTTCGACACCACGCAATTATTATGTGTCAGAAAATGCTATAATTTAACATTAACCGTTCCGAGAAAATATGTCTTGTAATTTCTACACACGTTACGCCAGACAAAAAAGCCTCGGTTAGTATGTGTGAGTTCCACCTAATTATGTTTAACCGTGTTCTTGATCATAGGAAGACATAATAGCTAAAAACTAAACGAACCCCTCTAAACTATATGTTACATGTACAGCGATTCTGACTGGGTGTTAACCGTATTAAAATCCCTCTACCGTTTTTTACAGATATTCATTTTCGTAAGCATGCGCTTTCCATAATGCAGAATATATTAGTTAAAAAGTTTTCAAACAATTTACAGTGGCTTTAAAATAGAGCATATTTGGATAGCGGCATGCCATGGTCCAGCGTTTTGTGTGCATGAGTTGTAATCCAACGATCAGAACATACTCTTCATGAACATTTAAAACAACAATGCTACTTTTCCTCTACATTGTGGAAAGCTGCAGGAAAGGTTAGAACTGATCTTAGAAGTAGCATACGGATGATTTGGTACAGACATAGTAGATAGGTGAATCGGTCGCCGTATGTATTTGTAACTGTTTTAATGATGTTAAACAAAACCCCTTAAACAACGTGACGTCATCAACAGAAGCACTGTCTGCGTTGACCAATATCCCAGAAAACTAAAAATTTTGTTGTCCTTTCAGATATCTTCTAGTATAAGTCTGGTCAACTTATTCAAACATCAAATGAAATGCGTACTGACATTGGAAAAGGCAACCCCTCTAGTTTGCACAGATCTTCTCATTTTGTACGGTAACTACTGTGCATTCAACAGGTGTTTGCAACTTCGCTATTAGCTCCCTAAATGGCAGTTAATTTTCACCCTAAATCACCACCTGTTTTCAATCATGTGTATAATGTGCTAACTTCTCTATCATGACCGATCTTTTCGTTTTATTCTTGACTTTGGGGTCATTTCTACTCATTGTGCCTTATCTGATGTTCTTGTCGCTACACTATAATTTTGTGATTATGACCTGGCACATGACCAATTCCCGCAGTCTACTGACAATAAAATGGTCACAATGCTTGTCAGCTGGCGGGAATTTCGGCCATTTACTGACCATCGGGTACGAACGCCTGCGTTCTTTTCTCTTTTATTCATCACTTTTATGGGACTTTACCATAAAAAGAATCACTGCCTGTAAATGAACGACAGTTTGCAGTCTTATCTGAAACTATTTTGGTAATTAAAATTTCGTTGGGATCATTAAAAACTCTTTAGTTGCCGAGGGATTTTTTGAAACTGTGAAACCCGTCTATTTATCTGATTTTCGTCTTCTGCGTGTCTAGCTAGCTGCTTCAAGAACAATTGAAAAGTTATAAATATTTACATATCCTTTCAATTAGCAGACAGTTGTGAATCAAATAAAATACAGTTTTATGTATTTTTTTAGAATCAGATGTAGCTTATTTATCTTTCTACACATGTCGTTTTGTATGACAAAAGACTGGGTCTCTATCATTCCGGATCTATATTCAGTAACATATCCGGCTCTGGTTCATTTGGCGCTTGCATTGCTTTAACAGACGCTTGCACAAGTTTGTATTCTGGTACTACGTGCTTACCATTTATAATTTTGTCAAATAAAATATAATTTAAAAACCTAACTTTATGTAACGCAATCGTGGAAGATCGAACTTAATTTTCCGTTTGGCTCCTGTAAATACTGTCTATTGCAATGCATAAAGACCGAGGTGATCAGAATGAGTAAAAACGTAGACAATTCCGAACCCGTCAATTTTGTTATGACGTCAGAACAAATACATGCGCTCATCTTATAGAAAGCAGCTGACAAACTTGCGACAAAACCAATCAAGAAAATAGCAACAACCTCCAACATCTAGCTAGACTCATCTGTACAAGGCTTAGCATCTAGATATTGCTGATGAAACAGTTACATACTGGACTGGTAGACCAGTGAACGAAAGCTATATGCACTGTAAATGTGAAAGAAGAAGACGAAGAAGACGAACACGATGACGAAGAAGAAGAAGAAGAAGAAGATGACGAAGAAGAAGAAGAAGAAGAAGAAGAAGATGACGAAGAAGAAGAAGAAGAAGAAGAAGAAGAAGAAGAAGAAGAAGAAGAAGAAGAAGAAGAAGAAGAAGAAGAAGAAGAAGAAGACGAGACTGACGTAGAATAAAGAGAAGAAGAAGCTCATGACGTTGTTTCTTATCAGGCGTATCTCAAACATGAAGGAAAGAATTAAATTAATAAAGTCAAAGTAGTTTGAGGTTTTAGTTAGTGGGTTCAAATTCATGCACTTGGCGCGACAGATCATACCATAGATATATATTGGTGAACATGTGTCTAAATATATCATTAAGGGCTTATTTAAGTGCCAATTTGAAAACATAATATAGTCATCAACAATTTAGCAATAATTTATGTCAGACTCTGTGTAACAAGCATGTCAACAAAACTATATAAGCATAAACAATTTTATCTTCAATAAGAAACTTGAGTTGTGAAGATAACGTCCCTTGTGTAGGTTATGCGACTTTGAAAAAAATAAAGGATAAAAATCGAACATTTTTTAAGAAACCCGAAATCAAAGAAAACATTTGATTTACGAACATATTATAGACCACTAAAAAGACATAAACGTCTTTAATGTTGTTTATGTGATAAATATACCTGATTATCACCATTAATTTTGATGGCCATAATTCGTTGACAGTTACGACATAGCTATGATATATAGATGGCAAAGTTAACGCTTAGAGGCCGACATAATGATATTTATATTTTGTACTTTTTCAACATCATAATTTACGCTAACATTACATTATAGTGACAGGCATAATATTATATAGCACGTATGCTAATATCTCCGTTTACTGACACAACATGTGCGTCCGCGTGCATAAGATTTAAGACGAATTTAAACATCTGGGTCGCCCTGATGTTTGATCCTAATTAACTCACGAAACATTAAATTTTAGTAACTTAGTTGTATACTACATGTAAATACATGGAATAGTTTGAAGAAATTATCAAGCTAGTCGGATTGCATTTGCCAAGCAGCACAGTTTCGTCATTTCATTGGCTCAGAATGAGAAGGTCGTAAGTACGACCTTATTAAAAGACTTATATAACATATGCATCAGCATCACCAGGTGCTGCTTATGAGCCTAATTACATGAAAATCGGAACTTGTCATGTGTTTTATTAATTGTACAGACTCAAACATGGTCCGCATAATTACGTCGAAAAATGCAACCCCAAAGAAACAGCAGCAAGTACATCAACTATGCGAACATTTAACTATGTCCTAACGGTTGCTATGCTTATGTTAATCATGAGACTAGTTTTTAAGCTTGTAAACTATCAACTTAAGTGTTTCTGTTAGGTAACGTATGCAGTCATCGGAATGTATAATAATTATTATTATAAAATAAGGTGTCATAATAGTTAAAACAAAACCATGATGGCATGCCTGCCGTTATGAATGTTTAATGTCATAGAAACACACTAAGTCAAACATAATTTTGTTATGTTTACATGTATATTTATATAACATACCAGTAAATTGTTATTTTGATAAATACAGTGAAACCCAACACAACCAGGTTGATAAAATGCCCGGATTTATCAGATACAGTAAAACCCAGCTTAACAGGAATATTGAAATTACCGGATTCGTCAAATACAATAAAACCCAACACATTCGGACTAATAAAATACCCGGATTCAGCAGATAGAGTAAAAACCTTACATCCGGAAAACCCCAGCACAGCCGGACTAATAAAACGTCCGGATTCATCAGATACAGTAAAAACCCAACATAATCGGACCATTGAAATACCCAGGTACATCAGTTACAGTAAAACCACGTACAACCGGACCAATAAAAGTGCCCGGATTCATCAGATACAGTAAAACCAAACACAACCGGACTAATGGAATTCCGGGATTCTGATTATAGAAAATGAAAGGAATGTGACGACTGATGCACGCTTTCACTTTCACGCGTAGTTCGAACTCTGCAGTTTAACCTGTTCTATGCAGTCAATGAAACAGATGTACGTCCAAAACAGATCTACCTGGCCAATTTTGACTGTCCCAATAACTGGTTACCGTTGAAGCAGGTGGTACATTTTTGTAACTGATCGATTAAGGCTAATATACCAAGTGCATTTTACGATATAATTTAACCCTTATTTATTTATTATACCATATGTAATGGAAACATTCATTCAAGTATAAATAACATAAAATAAAATGCACTTAAAAATAACTTAGAAAAAAGAAACTTGCATCGTTTCTTAGATAATAAATCACCAATAAGCATGCACGTTAAATAACCGGTTCCTTTATAATGGCATGTTTGCATTTCCGTACTTTCTCTGAATGCTTAATTAACGAATTTATGTCGGATATGTTAAATTCTCGGCTAGGCCGAGTGACTCTGGTTTAATTCCTGTAAATCTCGATAATCCGACGGCATTCTGAAGAACAAATAAGAATTTTGCATCTAAATTAGTTGTATTCGTTTGATTAATAACAGATCCAATTAATACAGGATTATAAGCACGTGTATCGAAGTGTATGGTAATTAATTTTGTTCCCTGACTGAGCTGTAGGGCTACAAAAATAGCGCATATCGTAAAATGATACGGTACTTTATAATTCCTGGTAACGGTAGTCACGGGATAGGCTGGGTTTTATACCAAACATAATCGGACGCGTGGTTTTAATACAATCCTGTACGGATCAGTATTACTTTTAACTAAAACCACAATAATTATTATATTAATAACTGGATAATTAATATCATTAATGGATAGAGAACCTATTACCCGGAAATATTATCTGGGATTTGATCCGGGATTGTGTTTAACCCAAGTATTCTTAGTTTAAGCAACATTCATTGCACGAGTACGCCTCGACACGAAGTGATCATCGGCGGTTATGAAACTGAGACGCATCTGTTCTATTGAAGCCGTCAAACATAAAAATGATTCAGAAAACACATTTTACAGGAGTGTAAGTGTCGGCTACTTCGCAAGACCGACTTTTATACCGAACCTGAACCGTGCAAAATTCGGCTACTTCACAAGACCGACTTTTATACCGAACCTGAACCGTGCAAGATTCGACTACTTCATGAGACCAGAGTTAATCACGAACCGGTACCGTAAAAGGTTAGGCTACTTCACAAGACCGGCTTTTATACCGAACCTGGACCGTGCAAGATTCGGCTACTTCACAAGACCGACTTTTATTCCGAACCTGAACGTGCAATTAAGATTAGGCTACTTCAGAAGGCTGACTATTATACCGAACCTGAACCGTGCAATATTAGGCTACTTCAGAAGACTGACTTTTATACCGAACCTGAACCGTGCAAGATTAGGCTACTTCATGAGACCGACTTTTATACCGAACCTGAACCGTGCAAGATTCGACTACTTCATGAGACCAGAGATAATCACGAACCGGTTCCGTAAAAGGTTCGGCTTCTTCACGAGACTGGCTTTTATTACGAACCGATACCGTGCAAGATTGGGATTCTCAATGCGAAAGGCAATTGGAACACCTCGTACAATTCTCAGATCGAATCATCAAAAAGATAAATGCCGTACGGACCGTTCCGATTGTGCGAAAGGCTGGGTTTTATCTTGAACCAGCTACATCATTATAAACATTGGAGTACGTACTCCATGCTCCAACTCATACTCCATACTCAAATTGGAGCATTTCTTAGTTACAAAAACTGCTGTAACATCTTTATTACTGAATGGAAACATATAAAACGGGGGTACATTTTCTTAGTTAGATCATTTGCTACAAGTTTGTGTTGATTTTGATGAAAAATTCTTAACAAATCTGTTTTTCAAATTTGAGCAAGGAGTATGGAGTTTGAGTATGAGAATGAGAAATGTTTATAATCACCGGGCCTGGATTCATCATATACAGACTTTTGCAATGTCCTTGTGATCAGTTAACACAATAACAATCGGTCATTTAACTCAATAACATTGTTATAACGAATACAAAATCCTTCCACTTATAGCTCAAGCATTCTATCCAACCGATATCACCCTTTACTTCGCATCACAGGACGTTCGGTCAAAAGTTTGTTTTTCATATTTAAAAGAGTTCATAAAAAAGCGATTTGTGTACTATACGACTTTAAAGCGCTGGGGTATATATTTGATTTATCTAAATTAACCAACAATAAAGAATAAATGATACAGACACTTGCTGATCTGCGTTTTTATCAAACCTAGTCGCTTTTATCTTCAAAGACTTAGTCTGAATTTTGGGTGGCGGACCTTATGATCATAAATCAGCTAATACGATAGATTTTCTGAATTAAATAACCATAAACGCCGACAATATTCGAGTTTGCTGTCTCCGTGGATTTGTGGGTAATCCCAAACCAATGATCCGTGAAATTAACATTTCATTGATTTATGCGTGTTGAGTTGAAAAGTAGAGTCTAAAATATTTCATATTTTTACGATGTTTTTACGATGCTCTTTAATATACTTAGTTAAAATGTTTTCATATTTTATGATGGATTTTATGAATGGGTTAAACGATAAAGTGGCTTAAATGATAGTAAAACGAAAGGAAGAAAATGAATACAGACAAGCCTGAGATTGTCAGTATCAAGTTAGTTAAATTTGTAGAAAATAAAAGTGAAAAAGAAGTAGTCATAACCAGCCATATCCCAAGCTGAAGAAAAGATAATTATGCTATCTGTAACATTATCAAAGGGCCATAACTCAAGCAAAACTGGTCGATTCACAAAATCCTGTCAATATACGCTGCTGCTCCCCATAGTTGTTATTTTGTGAAATGTTCGTCCTCGTAGGAGGAGTTGCACACAGGACGGACTGACGGACGGACAGAATGAGGCCTACAACTGGCATACCTCATTCGTCTTCTACGGGTATAACACAATGAAACGGACAGTGTAAAATATAATCAGAGGTATATAAGATTATTAGCACTGAAAATGAACACAGGGAAAACACTCAACAGACACAGTCGAGCACAGAAAGGCACCAGAAGACAATAGACACAGAAGTTACACTGCCCGCGTCCGCAAGTACAGTTCTCATTTAACTTTGAACGAACTGTAACCCCTTTTTTATAAATTAATATTATACTTTAGACTTCGGAATACCTAAATATTTAGGCGTTGTCAGAGTAAATTGAATCTTAATTGAAATGATCACATAAAAAAACAAAATATTGCTATGTGAACAACCAACAGTGAAAGTTACAACTAATTTTATGTATTTAAACACCATTAACTTCTTAATGGACCTAAAACATACCAGTTCTCGCATAAACTTTATCGTCGACATTGATATGCACACTACACATGCTATGAGAGTAGTTTTATGTATGGGTGCTATCTGTAAAAATTATACATTATACACTAATTGAATAGACTTTGTAAACATTTTTTTTTACTTTTATGTTATCTGTTTCAAACTACATCGATACAACGAACGAACGAACGAACGAACGAACGAACGAACGCAAGCGCGCACACACGCAGAATGGACAAACGCACACACGAAGGAACGAACGAACGAACGAACGAACGAACGAACGAACGAACGAACGAACGAACGAACGAACGAACGAACGAACGAACGACCGAACGAACGAACGAATGAATGTGCGTATGTGGCAGAATGAGTATTGAATGAATTAGTTTAAGAAGAAGAACATGTCGTTGTTTGAGTGAATAAGTCGTTGTGGTTAAGTGAATTAGTGTACGTTGTTGAGTGATCAAGTCATGTAGCTGGGTGAATGGTGTGGGAACCTGGGCGAACTATGACAATGGCATGAATGGCGTGCGTATGTTAGCATATTAGTACAGGTATTTACATACATTATACTAAACATGTATAGGTAACTGTAGCTTTGTAAACTGCACTTTGAATTATTGACAGTTATCACAGATTAGTTGGAGACTTATCGTTTGCACGTAACGTACGTACTTACTAGTGCAGACAGTGAACATTTTACTACTCACACAACAGGGGTTGTACCAAAATTATTCCATATACCCTCATTTCAGTCATAAATACTATCAAAATATCGCATTATCTCGCGATATTGTATTACGCTTATCAAAAATTAGGACCTCCGTACCAGATCCGATTGAGTTATCAAATATTTATGTACTAAATTATGGCATATATGAATTATATTTTCAGTGGGTAAGAAAACCTTGGCGTCGGATGGCAGGGCACTCGGATAACAAAAGTCGTTTTGTGGTAGATTATTTATTGCTTGTATGTAGGTATAGCTTGGCTATTTTGACCTGAGCCTGACTTTTATGCAAGAAGAAATTACAAGGTTCTTGCTTCGAATATATCAATATCCGCAAGTAAATCGTGCAATATCGGCCATCTCGAGCGTCATCGTGATACTCACCGATTATGAAAACATATACTAGTAATCGGTGTAGTAAACGTAGACTCTATATCGACTGGTAAATTTTGGCATTCAATAGGTCAGGCTCATGCCAATGTGGCCAAGCTGTAGGTACGTGTGAGAGACATATAATATTGAAATACGGCGCTGTATATAGATGATGCACTTATTTATAAGCAGGATGCCTCTCTAAATCACCGGTAATCTACGGTAAAATCATAACCTCTTTTAGATTCGCGGGTATTAAATTTCACGGTTGTCAAATTTCGCGGAATCTTCAAGAAGAGAATTCAAAGGTTCCTCAGTAGAATCGCGGGTTCATAATAGTGACAGAATATCTCGCATTGTTAGGTAAATTGTTCGATTGGGTTAATTTCGCAAAAAATGAATGCACCCGCGTAAGTATAATAACGTAAATTAACTGTACCGCGAATAGTAATAAATTGACAGTATAATATTGTATTTCATGTATATTTTCATAATTTGCAATGTTCTGTTTTGTACAGGCAGCTTCGACCTGGTGTAGCTTTTAGTGAAAATTTAGGGTGGTTATATGTAACAACTCATTTTAAAAGTTAAAACGGAATACGTGTTACAACACTAGGGTTATATTGTGCAATTTTCTGCAGCATAACCCTTTGGATAACCGACACGACTGACTATCATAAACAAAACATGTATCTGTATATAAAAGTATATGTTGGATGTACCGAAATGTAACATTTGACTCCAGTCAATATTATACGATTAATTCAGCTTGATAACTAGTGTGGTAGTCGGGAACACACCAACTCCGACTTTTCCCGGTCCAATACACGTCATCTCCGACTTTTCCCGGTCAATAACTACGTCTCTATGAGCTGTCTCCACGTTATCATGAATAACGTTATTTGTCATATAAATCAACACCCCTTTGTCGGCTTATTTAAGAAGTCACCTGTCAATATAGTTCGCCATTCTGTCTCTGCAACCATATGCTCCGTAAAACGCCGGCGCGGAGCCGTGCTCCGTAACGTTAGACACTGGTAACACTAGACACCGCGTACCGTGACGCGAGACATCGGGGTGTAAAAATGAAGCTGCGGACCGTTTTAAATGACGTTGGATGCTGAGGATGACAAATAGGGCAATCATGTTAATTATTGTTTATTGTCATTGGTGATTTACCGGTAACAACTACATGTTAAAAGCTGTCGCTTGAGGCATCTGTAGTGAATACAGATAAACAAAGATGTTAAGATTTTTATTGCTCGGCTCGATAGACCTATGCAGCTATACTGTTGGTGATTTCAATTAATTTGTTATGATAACCAAATTGCAGTAAGACGTTCGGAACAATCAATTATAAGTTACGGTATGTGTGTGTGTCAACTTTACTTATGAGAGAATTGACTTGCTACAAGAGCTCAAATTCTTTCCAATGCCTTATCGATGAACCAAATTAAGAGCACTTCATTACATTCGTTATTGAAACCGCGCGGCCTATGTGTGTAATTATAATACCGCCAACCGTTCATATCTTGATCACAGAAGGTTCCGGGTTTTAACCCAGGCTGTGGCACAACAAAGTCGTTCTATTTAAGCATCGATGTTTTGGACACAATTGTAAAGGTGTAGGACCCCCACAAAACTAGTTTTGTTATAAATTTACTTTTTAGTGCAGGGAGAATTCGATTTGATATTAATATAACATTTTGAGTAGTCAGTGTATGATACCCATTATTACTACATGTATAATTATTACAAATGTATCATGATGAATATCATCATTATCATTTAACACAACTCTCTAAATATTAATAACGAGTATGGTAGATAATTAAAAACGCATACAACTGACTGATTAATATTATGACAATAGAAAACGCATAACTCACTTATAAGTGGAACCTAGCGACGCACACCTGTCGAATCAACGTATCGTTTCTAGCAACCTACTGTAAAATCTTTTAATTTCTATATCGGACAAAATTTCGTGGTTTTGGGGGTAAAAAGACCATTTCGATGGGACATTAATTCGTAGATTTGCATTTCTGGTAATTCTGGTCAAAAATTCAAAATTATTGTCCGATGGGATTTGATTTCGTAGTTGAAGGTGAACCCAAAATTTAATTCCCCATTAAAATTAATAATTTACAGTACTCGTAACGCTAGGAAAGTCTAATTTTACATTAATATTAAACTTAAGTAATTATTAAGTGTTTCAATTATTTCCATTGGTATCTCTTATTTTAATAGCTTGTAACGGGCTTATAAATTTTACACTATTAAGGTATCGAGTTTTTTCCATTCTCAGCGTCTCTGATTGTTTTAAGATTAATTTTCAACTGATGTTAATACGTTTAAATAAAATAGCGCGGTAAACCCTTTAAGCAATATACGATATTTTATGATAATGAATTTTCATTTTGTATCTCAGTTGAGTTGTGTTTCAAAATTCATTAAATACATTTCGAATATTTAATATCATTGACACTATAACTTGTTGCCATACTAAATGCCGGGGGAACTCGGTTGTGACGATGTCTCGAGGATCTGCCTTTTTGGTTCGTTATAAGTATTATTCGCTGTATCGATATAACGAAATGCGTTATTTGTCATTATTTGCTGTATTGATATAACGAAGTTTATTAATATAAATTAATATAAAACATAATTTGCTGTATTGTTAAAACGAAGTTCGTTATATATAACGTATATTATTTATATAAATTGTGCTTCGTCAACACATGCTAGTTATATTTTGTTGAAGGAAAGCTGACCGAGAGAATGAATATGACATACATGTATTATGTTTGAGGATCCATGAAGCACTCCCCACACATCATTTCCGATGTCACCAATTATCAACCGTCACGAAGTTGTAAAAGAGAAAATAGCCAGCTGTTTTCCCTTTACATGTTATGCAGAACGTCAAGCATTAATCTAGACATTGGTACCCTCTTTACGCGTCTTAGGCCAGTATGTAATTATACTACTGAATTAGAATTTAAATATAAAACCTCAGATCATCAGCCCCTCCTGTCCCTAGATTTGTTCATGCAATACTTGATGTTTCCCATTGGTTTGCTGGGCTTTGATTATTAGCCCTATCGGCCCCTTATTTCCCATAATTGTCTCGTACGTTATTATACTATATGATTCTCTAATACGCACAGAATGAAAAACAATTTTTTCATAAATTGATATTATTTTTCTCCTTAAGACGTAATATATCAAGTTTTTAGTGTCACTCAATTCAAGGTTCATTTGCTCGTTTTCAATATTGCACCCGATAATGTTATTAAATCAGTCAAAATGGTTTTTAAATG
The DNA here is from genome assembly GCA_963678985.1 of Spisula subtruncata. Classification (NCBI taxonomy): domain Eukaryota; kingdom Metazoa; phylum Mollusca; class Bivalvia; order Venerida; family Mactridae; genus Spisula; species Spisula subtruncata. The sequence goes on from OY787678.1 coordinate 17,009,413, forward strand.
TATTTTTGGCGAATAAAGGACGCACGTATTCTGTGTAAATATACAACAAACGGCGTTATTGAAAAGAAAGCAAAAAGCTATACCCGAGTATCATTTCTTTCACTGACATCAGGGGCAATCTATAGATCGTCTTTAAAACTTATGTCAATTTGTCAAACGTCAGCTTTTTAACCTTCTAATGGTTTATACGCAATTATCACATAGAAGCCCCCTGCAGTGGGGATCAGGTATCCCAATTCACAAAAAAGCCACGAAGCAATTGCACCGTTTTGGTGGTAGATTGGTAGTCCTTTAGAAAGTCAAAATTCCGACTCATTGACCCGAACCCTGACAGTTAATGACTAACCAACTATAGGATTACATAAAACAAAGCCATATTCACGCTTAAGATCAGTGGAAGAGTTAAAATTGTCTTCACGTATTACCATCAGAACGTCACAAGCCGCGACCTCCTTGATTACAATCTTACAACCATACCCGACTGTTCAAATATAAAAGTACGAATTTCTCTTTCATTCATTTTCTTCATTTTCGCGTGTTTTGTTTTTTGTTCTTATAGACAAAACATGCGATGAATCTTATCATAACATGATCTATTACAAGCTGTGGGGTGAGAATTGAGACTTTACATACACGTACATGGCTGCCTGCAACAGATGGTCGAAACCCGGTAAGTAATATGCAAGGCAATTCGTATACGAAGGCATACGCATGTCGCTTTCCACAGGTGTCGAAAACGTAAGCATTTTTGCTGTCCGGAGAAAACGCAAGCCTTGCCAATTTCAAGTGAGGGCATAAACAATTTTTTTTCAGTGAAGGTATACAGGCACGTCACTTTCTAGTGATTGCCTAAGCACGTCATTTTTCCAGTGAAAGCATGGATGCGTCACTTTCCTGTGAATGTGTAAGTGCATCAACTTCCTGCTGAGGCGTAAGAGCGTCACTTTCCAGTGGTAGTGGAAGCATTCAACGTTCATGGCGTAAGCGTGTCATTTTCCAGTGAAGGCATAGATGCGTCACTTTCATATGAAGGCGAACGTATCTTACTTTGGCAGGGTTGTGACTTTAGTAATATTACACACATGCTTGACTTAGGAGTAATTGTTTTGTTTTGAAACGAGACCACTTGTTCGCTAGGAAGACAACTCGTGAGTCTCCGTTGTAACTCTTCGAACAAACATCAAGACTACTCAAATGTTATAAATCGGCCTCATATTGTATCATAAAATATTAAGTCATACCGAGTAAACCCTTTTACTCGAAACAAATGAAACAATTCTTATACGAATACAAATATTTTGATTTTCTCCATTGAAATATTTAACCTTTCAAAACAAAACCTCGTCGTACGTACGTCTCATGTCTAAGTGTGTTTATTTGTGTCTCACAAATCTTCTCAACCCCCTAAACTTAATGGTTTCTGTCACGACACGACCGCCCTAGTGTATGTAAGCTTCTTGAAAAGGAGGGGACAATTTCTGCTCCATGAGGCATAATAGTCTGTTGTATTGTTCACGTTGAAGTGTAAGTCATCAGTTTCATTATTAGCTTCTGTTTGGAATGATAATAGCGTCTCGATCGACAATGTCAATAAGAAATATAGCTACGATAGTTTTGTCAATGAGCTGTTTAAAGGAGTATTTCTGCTTATTTATTTATTTTGTAATTTCCGTTTCAATCCTTTTGTTGAAAACGTATTAGAAGCGACGGTAGCCTTTTAACTAGTGTTCAAAGTTGGCGCCAGGGTAATACGGTGTATCAAAAATGAGGAGTTGACTAGGTTTTAAGGGCAGACTGTAACGAAATTACGGTAGTAATAGATCAATGCTAGCCTAGGGGGCGCTTTAGTACAACCCCATATAGTCATTGTATAATCTTTTATGTACAAATATTTGTATAATTGTGACTAATGCTACGGTCACATTTGTCCTACGAGCTCCGTACGAGCTCCGTACGAGTTGATTTTGCTGAACTCGCACGACGTCCGCACGGAGTCCGTACGGTGCTCGTACGGATATTGATACTCGTACGAGTATCGTACGGATTTTTTCGACTCGTAGAGGTCTCGGCGACATGGTAAAACTTTTTCACCGAGCTCCCGAGTTGTCTACGAACTGTCTACGAGCTCGTATATATTTTGAGTCAGACGTATTTCGCACGGGACTTTAACGGTCAACGTCATAGGATTAGATAGTGAACAGTATGACAGCAGTTATGTCAACAATGTTAATTGTTATGTGTATGTAACAATATGTTATAGACAATATATTGAAATTTCGACACATTTTTCAATATCGAATTGATGATACATGCGTTTAACTGCTATTGTGTCAATGCTGCATCTGTACCCAGTATCTAAGATCCGATATAAAGATAATTATAACGTATCGGTTTAAAAAACAAACAAACAATAAATTAGGTAATGAAATCCAAATTTAATACATAATTTTAATTATGCCCTTCAATTTTAACATCTGCTATTTTTTTGAATATATAGCTTTTAATACAAAACAAATATCTAGTGTAATGATTAGTATATTTATACAAAAAAAATATAATGACTAAATACTTGGTATATACGAGTGCCTATGTTTGTTTTGGTTGAAGCTGAGGGGGAAAGAATGATTGGTTAGCATATCCAGTACGAAATACAGGGTGCTGACAGATTACTAATGCGTGTAGGTCCAGGATTCTAGGTGGCTGTGATGTCCATGATGTGACAAATCTGGCCAACCAATATGGCATGTTCGACACCCAGTAACTTTATATGTCATTGTTTGTATGATTGTTTATAAAATAGAATCAGGTATGAGCAGAGGTCTACAGGGAAGACTGTTATCTCAACCGAATTGTCTCTTAAAATAAAGGTATTACTGTTATATTATAATAATGACGCTACTAGCTTTTGAAAGAAGTACTTAAGTGATTTTAAGAAGCCTCAACATGTAAGTACGTCAACAAGCCTTTTAACATGTGGTATAATCAACCATTCGGATGACACTCAGAATGTGGTCGCGTGGGTAATTCTCTAGAATACGGATCGACAAGTCCAGCAAAGGTTTTAATCTCGACCGGGACATATGGTCATTCGGAAATCATTTCATTGTTTCCACCCAACTAGAAATGGACTAGTTGGTAAACTCAGAGTTGGTCTACACCTAAAACGTTATAGAAACCAAGTTGTACATTCGAAAAGGCTAGGGGTCCCACATGCCGTTTAACATTCTGTCTCTTCCATCCTCCCGTGTATCCGATATGTACCCGATGCTTATTGGTGATCGCGCAGACACCGACCGATGAGTAGCAACGTATATTAATATACTCTAAATGGCCCTGGCCGCCGTCACTCGATGCTACACAATCCCCCGATCTGCAGCATGACAACGTTCGGCTTCAGTCAAATTAGCCAAAATGCACGCCGACCGTTCATTGTATTATGAAAATGTCCAACCGGTTATTTTGCTAGGTCCGACTAGCACAAGAACATAACATAACACAAGACGTACTCGACTCCTAATGTAAGATGGCCATATTTTTCCAACATGCCAGAAGCCTGGACCCCACCTCACCAAACCTGGATCCGCTCATGCTCCATGTAAAATGAATTTACATGTCCGTGATTCGCGTGCACATATCTTATGTGTACACATAAATATTTGTCTATACATCTTTGTGTTCTTTTTTATCTTTTAGTTTATGACAACTGTGCAATATACATGTATTTCATGTACTTTAATGCATATACTCATCATACTATAATAAACTCTATACACGTATATAGCCATGATCGTTCAATGTCGATCAAGAAATAATTAAACGTTTTTTCCTTGCATTTATAAACATGACATAAAATTCCATCATTCTTTAATTATCTTACATATAATAATAACTAAAAATAGGTAATGTCAGCTTCCTTGTGAGTTCCCTACTTCAATAATACCTACGAGCTCGTAGACTACTCGGGAGCTCGGTGGAAAATTTTCACCGAGCTCCCGAGTCCTCTACGAGTTACGAAAATCCGTACGATGCTCGTAAGAGTTTACAATGCCCGTACGGACCCCGTACGGACTCCGTACGGGCTTGCTAAATTTCGACTCGCACGGAGCTCGTACGTCTAATGTGACCAGGCGAAATTGAAATATGTCGAAAAATAAAATTCGTCTCGCACGGAGCTCGTACGGTCATCGTGCGGACACCTTACGGACACCGTACGGACATCGTAAGAGTGACTTGCGAGCTGCGATTGACCTACGAGTACCTTGCGAGCCCCGTACGATCTCCGTACGAGCGCCGTGCGATCTCCGTACAAAGATTACGATGTCCGTACGGACCTCGTACGAGACATTCTCTTTTAATCGTACGAGGTCCGTACGAGCTGTGACCAGAAGCTAAGAACCTAAAATACCTTTAGGATTTGAAATATTTTGGACTCGTAGCCTACTCGTACGAGTTGATAAATCCGTACGGACATCGTAGGGCAAATGTGACCGTAGCATTAACAGCCGTAGCAAAAAAATTGTGTTTTTTTTCAAAAAGGTTTTTTTTCGCCAAATTACCATGGTTAATAAAACGCATTAGTACTAAGAGATGTCTTAATGATTTGCCTTAAGAAAAACTTTTTTACTTTTAAACGAAATGACTTCATCTTAAATGATGCAAAGTTACGACGTGTCAGATTTTGAGATTTAAGAATTGTGTATAAAATGTGTATTTAACCGAATTTTATGCATTATATACAGTCATCAAACGAAGAATAAATTAAGTACTTAAATACATTTAACTTAAAATTAAGAATTTCAAATATTTGATGAAATGTTGCATAATTAAACACCGACTTCAAATTAACTAAGTTTGCATAATTAACATTGCACCTTATTAATTCACAATTACACTTACCTGTAAAGTCATTAGTTTTCGCGAGTATTACATTTTGTGATTTTTTAAAAGATAATAAATTAGTGGTTTCGTAATTTCGTGGCTCTACATCATTGGAATCAACATCGATGTAACTTATTCAATTCAGAGGTTTGCCAATCGTTAGTTTTGTTGCCCTGTTCATGAATGAAAACAAAAATAAACCCCGCGATTATTAATGGTTTTACAGTATTTTGAAAGGGATTTTATAATTGTATTTAATAAATGGAATTGTAGTTGTATGTACAATTATGATCAATCAACCTTATTTTGATATACTGAACAATGCGAGGTTGTAAGTAATTACATATACATGATTCATAAAAACAGGCATGCTCTTAAAATTTAATTAATACTTAAACTCATTACATTTAAAGACGCACCGCGTATGTGCCTTAATTGTCGCGCTAAATTCATGAACTGGTCCCAATTCCACCAAAAAAAACTTAAGTTATAACTCAGTTGAGACTGCTATTTCGAATACTTATAACACATATGGTATCATATGGACAGGTTAAATAACTAAAATTTATACTAGTATTTATTGTTTCATCTCAGTGTGCAATTAAATTTAGTCAGTCGAGGAATTGGGGCCAGTACTGACCAACGTGGTCGCATTTTGGTTCCTCAATATTATCATAACATTCATACACGCCGATTATTTACTGAAATGTAGCCTTCATATTGAACAAATATGAAATTCCGTCATGTAATGTCTTGCTCGTGTAGACGCACATGTTAGCGCATGAAATATGCTATATATGCGTTTTAATTGCAGTTGAATAAGTTTTATAATCATATTAAAACCAAATTATGTGTTCGACCTTAAAATTTAAAGCTTTAATAATTTTAATGAGGGCTGTCCACCGCTTAGTTGAAATTGACAACTATTATATTCAACAACAGTTTGGAAAATGCAAATTAAATCTAATCATCGATAAATAAAAAAACCGCACATTCAGCTAAAAAAATTCAAAATTCTGTAAATAATTGTTATATTTATAGTTCATCACTCAACGCATGTATATAATAAAATTTTAATATGGATATACTTGCATACTTATCGTTTTATGAAAACCGTTATACATAGAGACCAAACGCATCATGCCAATTATATCTAACGTATAGCTTGACCACATTGACATGAGTCTGAACTTTTGATTAGCATAATTTGACAGTCGATATATTGCCTACTTTTACAACACCGATTGTATGTTTTCATAATCGGGGAGTATCATGATGACACTCGAGGTGTACTACAAACACTAAGCTTAAATACCGATATCGCACGATTTGCTTGCGGCAATTGATATATGCAAAGCAAGAACCTTGTAATATATTCATGCATAAAGGTCAGGCTCAGGTCAAAATAGCCAAGCTATACATTGACACTCTGTTCTGTTATGCTCTAATTTGTTATATTTGATGTTTTGTTTGGATTTTATTTATCCTTGACACCGAACGATCCATATGGGCGAGGCCCCAGAAGAGTTTAGTCGGGATAGTGCAGATACAGGAGATGTACTCGTTCCACAGACACCACTGGTACATTTCCTTGCCTGGTATATACACAGCATCATACACAGGGCCTAGGTTTAAAGTCTCACCCGAATAACTATAAGTTAATTTGGTTGGTTATCCCTGGAATCCGAACCCTCAAACCCGGAGATCAGAAGTTTCGTACTCTACCGACCGAGCTATAAACGTACTGACAAGCTAATGCTACGGTCAAAATGCTCGTACGATGTCCGTACGGATTTACCAACGAGTCTGAAAATTTTTAATCCGAACGATATTTGTACGTTCTTAGCATCTGGTCACAGCTCTTACGGGTCTCGTACGAGTAGTACACTAGTAACCGAATGTATAGTTTTCACCAGATCACCGATTCCTCTACGAGTTGTGGAAATCCGTACGATGCTCGTACAATTCTCGATATCCGTACGGTCTCCGTGCGGGCTCCGTACGGACGTCGTGCGAGTTCAGAATAATCAACTCGTACGGAGCTCGTAGGGCAAATGCGACTAGGGTATAAATAACATACTTATATACATTCACATAGTATAACACAGACAGTGTATATGTCTACCATTATATAGTACTGATGAAAATGATTTTATCCAAATGTTCTTACATTTATTATTAATGATCGCCAGTCATTTAAAAAGTCACCTGACCATTCTATCATTGTTGACATCAAATATAATGCCTGACCTAAATAGAGGACTTATAAGCTACCAGATAGCTACCAGCAAGCTACCAGCTCATTAAAATGAAATATATCATTGAGTAATTATATTTCTGTAAATTTGTTGATGAAAATATTTCACATTAATCTTACACAGTTTTGTATACTGATAAGTATTCGTGTAGGATTTTATTTTGTGGATTTCGTGGATGATCTAAACCACGAAATCAAATCCCCACGAATATAAATTATTAATACATGTTTAGTACGTTGTATAGGACTAAGTAGATTCGTTTTCCTTAAAATAAGTCCCCTGGAAATGTTCATTTTCATCAAAAACCACGAAATGTGGTCCAATTCAAGTTAAATGATTTTACAGTAGAATTTTTATACGTTTATCTAGGTATCTATGACAGTTGGTTTTAATTTATCGTTCCCGGAAGATTGAAGACAACTAACGATTTGTGGGTCTTGCTTAAAAGATGATACACATATACACTCGAATACATGTACAGCCAAATAACTGTGGAATGTAAATACACTAACACCTCACTGAAAGGACCACCTCTATATTAAAGACACCTTAACTAAATTTCAAGTCTACACGAAAACCATCTTAACTTAATACCGCCCCTAAATTACCCCCTTAGCTAAATACCACCTATATATATTAGAACCTTGTCAACTAAAAACTGTCGTATTAGTTTAAGACCGTCTCCAGACAAATACCACCTTAATTACAGACCGCATCTGTTCAATGCTACGACCAACTTATTTGAAACTCACTTATAAACCATTACTTTCTTCATTTAAAGACCATTTCGATATCACAACGACCTTGGATAAAGACCTCTTTGATACCACAACCACCTTAAAATGATTTAAATAGACCATTGAATTAAAGTTCTGCTAGTATGCAAGGTTATTTTTTTGGACTATAAAGAAGTATAACAGGGGCCTTATAATTTACAAACACCTCAGACTTAGCCTTAACATTGTCAAATGTGCTATTCGCTCTGATGTTATTATAAATGTACCGATTTTGATATAAATGGGTATGAATGGTTCGTGTGTTACATATAACAATAAATAATCATATGAAATTTTACAAGGTAAAACTCGTTGCAAAGAAATGGCAGTGATTATAAATGTTGTTAAATTTAAGTCTAAATTTGAGTTGCTGTCTTACAACATAACCGAATATAACGGCCATTAGAACATTTGCCAATGCAATGTCTAATTTGTTGGGACTATAAAGAAGTATCAAAGAAGAGGTCAATGTGTTATGACTATAGAAATATTTGATAATGTCTTACCTGAGAGTTGTGATTGGACAGTTCCAAATCCCATTATAAGAATAAACAGAAGGCAAGAATATAATCCAACACAATAATGGCTATGTATCACATATTTGCTAATCATAGTAGCGTCATCTAGCGTCCATGAAACTCAAAGAATCTGTAGTCATACTGACATAAGTCAGCTTTTTGCTACATATATTCGCTGTTGATACGTTTTGAAAATAATTCTTGAAGAAAATAATTCTTTAGAATTATAGCTAATTAAACACTCGTTTAATTTTTCATCACATTATTAAATAGACCTGTTCGACTAACCGATTTGAATTCCCATTCATTGAAACGTTTAAATAGTTGTTTTACTCCTTTCGTTCACTTTTGAAAATATTTCCAAAATCCAAACTTTGGTGATCACGTGACACAAAATCTCATTACGTCATCACAAGTTTTTCACGCTCTCGACCAATCAGCATATCGAATTTGCTTTATCAATCAATCAATCGTGAGGCATGCGTTCGATAACAAGTCTAGATTTTGACATTGTCACTACATTGTATTTAAAAAAAACTATGACAAAAATGTTAAAATTCACTTTCGTCGCTTCCACATTTTCAACTAGTCTGACTTAAATTAGTACTAAAAATTTAACACGAATGCATAACTTTAATTTATTCATGCGCGTAGTTAAAATATTCCACTGCATGGAGAATTTCTTTGATTTAAACGTACTTGCAATTATAATGGATTCATACGCAGCGACGCGAATACTTAAACAGACTAATTATTATATTCATATCGCATTTTAATCCCTATAATTGTAATGGTTACGATTCAACCCGTCTCTTCCTTTCTTCATTCTTCGCCGCTTAAGCTATCACTCCCGTGTTCCGTTTTGCACAAACTTTTTTTTAAAAGAGTTAACCTTCGATGGTAATTATTATATTATTAAAACCGCAACGATTGTAAACGAAGCTAAAGTCAGACAATTACCCCAATTGGCCACAAGTTAACATTCCGTTTATTGTTTGTTTATATTTTGTCCAGTTTTTTGCGAATTCAATGTACACGCGCGTCTGAAGTTTACTATAGTATACGAATGCGGCAGATTTTTTGATATAATTTTCCGCCAACTATATTTACGATTTCTTCGCAACAGTTATTTTTTACGATTTTGTGTATACACTATTTTGCTATTACAATACGCCTTCCCTCAAAACGCTGTAAATATTTTGACATGTTGTGATTTTCACGGCAATGTTGTCTGCACGCTGCTCCGTCTACATGGAGCATCTGTGTTGAAAGACACGGCCCAACTTCAGGCGTACAACAAATGTCGATCTGAAAATAGAAATAAATATCGTCAGCAAATTTTACATTTTTTTACTACTTTATTTTGCTAACTAAGTACATTTCTGTTCTACTGAGTACTATCTTCGCGAAAAAGAGGGTTGGAGAGTTCGTGACTCGCATAAAATGCACTTAGTTTTATTAATCTTGGGTTGTATCGCCGTTACTGTTGATTTTATACACACCTAATACACCTTGTTGTTTACTAAATGAATGCATTTGCTATACAAATAATTTCCTAACAGCTGTATCCTCAAACTAATAAATACAAATGCAAAGCATCAATTTTGGCTCGATTGACCAACCAACGTCACTGTTACAATATCTGCGACGGCACAAATTAACCAAGCGGCGTGACTGTTATATTTCTATATTAGCTCATTGTGACCAATCGGCGTCACTGTTGCTGTTATAGTTCTATTTTAACTCATTGTGACCAATCGGCGTCACCGTTACTGTAATACGCTCGTAGTTCTATTTTTAGTTCATTGTGACCAATCAGCGTCACTGTTACTTAACGTTATAGTTTAATTTATTTTAACTCATTGTGACCAATCAGCGTCGCTGTTACTTAACGTTATAGTTTAATTTATTTTTATCTCATTGTGACCAATCAGCGTCACTGTTACTATCCTATAACTCGTGCGACAAAGGGACAGTGAGCAATTTCGATTGCAAATAAAAGAATGTTACGGGACTGAATATAATCACTAAATACAAATACATGGCATTATTATGTATTAAACTACTCTGATTTAAAACAGCGTTACAAGAACCCAACCTAAAGTCGCTCGACACATCGTGAACTTTAGCTGAATTAAAAAAATATATTTAATGAAGTAGCAATCGACAATGTTGCCACGTGAGTTTCGTCAGCATTTTTCTATCAGTGTTGCTTGCATATCCAAGGGTACAAATACTTATTAATGAAACACGACATACCATTCTATACGGGTTTGGCTGATAAAATATGCAAAATAGTTCTAAATACCAATCGGACTAAAGAACAAGGATTTTACTTCCTACGGTAGGCAATGTGGTATCAGAAGCTGATTTTAATGAGATTGCAAAAATACTATTTTCAATTTAGTATCAGTCGAAACACGAAATTTCGCAATCTTGCAATGTGTACAAACACTCTAAAAAGAAACAAAAAACATCACACGCGTTTGTTTTGTCTTTAGGTATATTGTAAACGTTATCGGGCAAGCAAAAAATACATAAATTTAACTAACAATACAAAAATACTATCGCAATACAAGGCAGTCACTGATAACTAAGATGGGTTGGTAAAGTAGAAATTAAGTTTCGAAAATTCATTAAGATATCGAAGGAAACCTTTCCTGCATCCATTTAACCGATGTATCAATTAAGTCATTTCCCGTAAAAACGTCGATTCACTCTTATCTCGGTATGATATGAAACGTCGTTTAAATACAATACTGTAAAGTCACCAGTTTTCGCGACCCAAATTTTATTCATTTATATAAAACTATGTAAACTGTTTCTGCTGAATATAAATAATACTTTGGACGATAAGAATGAATAGGAACATACAATGCACAATGTAGCGCACATAGTCATTGTGTTAAATTAATCAGAAAGTTCGCAAAATCAAATATATCCGCCATTTTGAATTATGGTACGGTATAAAATGGAGACAATCACTTTAATTAAGATATCGTGACCGTCTGGGATGTAACCGCATGTAACGAAACGACTAATAAAATAACATCTGTTACGATAACAGCTTCGCCCCTTACGGCAATGTCGACGATATTAAACAAACGTACTAATTAAAATAAATTCATACAAAAACCTGTCGGAGTATGTACATATATACTGGTATAATGATAGATGGTTACCAAATATGGGACAATTAAAACCATGTTATAGGTATAAAATACAGACAATAAAAATGTAATTTCTGTTAGTGATTTTAGAAAAGTACAGTGTAGATATGAGCGATTATAAAAAGGAGGGTCCCGAACAAGTTACGTACCTTACTATAAACATATAATATTTTGCATATTAAATACGATCTGCAAACTCATTAATATTTGTGGGGGATTTAATTTGATGGGTTTTCGTGGATGACCTGAACCAAGAAACTAAGATCCCATCAAAATATTAATAAATCTGTAGTATCTGACTTAGTGAGTAGTGTATCCTTGAAATTATGTCCCCACAAATGGAATTTGTCACACACAAAAAATTCTGTCCCCTTGAAATTAAATGATTAAATACAGTAGGCCTTGTTCATGTTTCAAAAATTTGAAATGAAGTGTCATGACATTACATATGTAACATGTGTAACGTATTTGACCCCGGGAGTATTATTTGATAGGTTCTGGTTTAAGTAACGCCTCAAACTCAACTTAATAAAGTTTATACTCAATGTTGTGCTGCAATTTACCATTCTCTAAATGTTAGTCTAATAATAATGTCCACGTCCTATTATAGTAGTTTAAATTTTCCGAACTATTTTTTACTCTGGAAACGATGTCAGACCTTGCTCAACATTATAAAGACTTGTCGTTGTAATTGCACAATATCCCTTTAGAGCATACATTTGAATCATTGCGTTTTTCCAGTGGATTCAATCTTAAAAACGCATTTTCATAATTAAGTGCATGCAAATTAACCTATTGTATCGCCATAAACACTTCGGCAATTTCAAGAAGCAGCCCCGTACAACAGTGTGTGTATTAAAATACATGTCTCGGACAACATAATTTATGAAAGAATCAGACGTTTCTGACCATTGGGCCACAACATTTTGATATAAAGTACGCCGAGCATTTCCTTGCATAATCCAGGCATAATTAAGTCGGACTCCATAAGGAGTTGAACCCGGGTCGTACGATTAGGCGGCTAGCGCGATAACCACTAAGCTAGGGAGGCTCACATAGCACAGTACATCTACTACAAGTATATACTAATGTTATTATAGTATTTAGTCTAATTAATATTGCAGTCACGGCTTATGTATAGAACGCTTTCAAACAAACGAGTATTTCGGTCGTGACAATGACCTACGATTGGTGTCCATATATACATTTTAAATGACCGTCATGCATAAGCCAGGCGTGACTTTACAAATGTGTGCTTCAAACAAGTACCACTATAAATCCTTGGTGGAGTGGAGCATGTGTTTTATTCGTTATCATAGAAATGAACCAGTGGTGCAGAGGAGGGTTGGACCCTGGACCTCTCGATCTCGAAGCGAGCGCGTGTCCTACCTCTAGGCCACCGCGCCCCCGGTGGCCGCTTACGACAGTTGGTTGTTGAATATAGATGACAACTAGCACATGCTTGAATGTTTTTATTTGAATAGTGTCAGTGTAAATGGTAAAGAAACTTTAAGCTATTACATCAAAACGCGAGTAATATATTTATATACTAGTATGTATATGAAGATAGATGACTTGGTGTCGTCGAAAGTGTTTAATTTATCGCTTTGAGGTATTCAACAAAAAAGTATATATACATCAATGCTGATGTGATCCGTGTACTAAACGATACATGTATTAGCATTAAAGTTTTATATGTTGTTTGCCTCGAAGGTAACGACTAGACGCAATCCAACGAGAAATATCCTTATCTCGCCCCGCATATTTACATTCAAGTAACTCGCTGTAAACACTGTCAATAATTCAACTCGCGAAATAACGTAATACGGTTTTTGACGGGTTTACGAGACGTGTGTTAACGTTACCATAATGAACCGCTAATTGTCGCTAATGCGCCATGGTGTTTAGTTACTCGGCGCGCTGTTAGTGATAATTTGGTGCCTTTGGTGTCATTAAACTCCGTTGGGGTACATTTTCTCTAAGGTGCCAGTCTGTGTTTGAAAGATAAATTAGAACCCGTCTAAAACATTTTTGAAATGGCGTACACAACGTGTTCTATAGGACTGGAGACATGAGTCGCTATATTGACTTGGACAGGGTAATTAATCGTTGAATCAGACTTATTAATTGTCTGTATCGCCTGATAAACGTATACAGGCGGTTTCACCATATAGTTTACACTGTCGTGATAATGGCTCTTAAATGTCCTTAGGTCAACGACAAAAATATGAACGTACGTTTGTTAATAGATCTAGCTAAGCCTTGTCGATATATAAGAATTTTATTATAAATATATAAATATTTACCTTTTCGTAGCTTGTTTGATAAACGTTAAATCACAGATAAATTTTCCGGTGTCCATTTTTTTCACTGACTCACTAATTTCGTTAGTAACATGTACAAAATGTACATCGGCATTTTATCCATAAAAATCGAACATTGTCAACAATGTTCGCTCGGCTTATATGTATTTTGAGATTATGTTTTATCACAATTTTTCCCTATCTTTTCCATTCATTAAGATATTCATATCAGACTTAAACAGTGCAACTAACGAACACGTTTAAGCACAACGAACATACATACACTTAGCGAAATTTGTAATTTAAATATATACTAAACAATTCGCTTATGGATCGAGTATATAGGTATACCGTAGTGTAGACTAAAACTCAAAACAAGAAAGATTTTCACGTACATGTATTAAACAAACATAAAACGACGTGAAAAATGTTATGGATTAAAATGTTAAAATTGCAGCGAATTATGACAATAATTTCATGAGATTTATGAAAATAATACACGCAATAAAAACGTTAAAAACACAGCCAAGTTCTTGTTTCAAATTCGTAAACTCATCTCTCGCAGCGCACAAAATCTTGCACTAGTAGGCCCAGGTTTTATGTGGGAGAAAATATGTTTAACAATATTTTTATAATCGTTCAAATGTACTTCATTAATGAATTTACGTATGGCTACCTTTAAAGTGTCACAAATCGGCCCATTTTGTTATTTTTCCGTCTTAAATCAGACAAGGCGCATTAAAGCGAGAGAGTTGTTTTCAGTGAAGATTATAAAACCTCGTCGCTTGTCAATGAAATAAAGTTAATCACTTTGAATGTTGACCTTGTCAGGTTTTTTATTCGACCACAATTGACCATTTTTAAATTTAACCCGGTCGGAAGTTACAACAGTGCAAAGCGCACATTAAGTCATATTTAATATGCGTTTACCAGATTGTATAAAACAAAATGTTCTAGTATATTACTTAATTAAATTGTAGGTTTAGCTTAAAGTTTTTTTTCTGACAATTTCGGACGATTTCCGGATATATTTCGGACACTTTTCGGACAAATTATTATAAAATACTATGAAATAAAGACAGGCATGAAAAATATTTAATACTTAACATCACGTGGAGCTTTATAGTAAGTTTGTTTTACATCGACAGCCATAGGTCATGCAATATTGAAAAAATCGCCGTGCGCTTATTGTGAAATTATGGTATTGTGGTTCAGACAAATTCCGTCGATTCCATGACCACAACATACCAAAAGGCGTCCAGAACCGAAACGATCGTCGACATGATACTGGTATAGCTGCCTTAAACTACGTGACAATAAAGCACCTTGTCTTAGAAGAAGGCTTATATAGGTTAAGCATGGTGCCCAATTCTATTTCGTTGGAAATAAAACGTATATCTATAGGCTATTAATTTTTCTGCGATCAATTATTGCTCCATGTAGTTGTGTTATGTTATTTTATTACTGTTTTCTGTGCTCGGCTGGTTAAGGCGAGTGCTGTCATTCCTGTCAGATTTCCTCATATCCTTTTTGGTATACAAATTACACTTGATATACTTTATTGATAACTGAATATTGTGACTTTCGTGTACCCCATCCTTTAATTTGATTCAGTATAATGTACGTTACAAATCGAATAAAAATCCCATGTGTTTTTTCTTTACGAATGAGTGAATTAATAAGCTACAAATGGTTGTCGATACGATAAAATAATATCATGAACTAATCCGGATATTGTAAAAATAATATTTTTACAAAATGAAGAATCCAATAATATTCAATATCCACCAAGCGCTTGCAAGCATGTTTGTCGAACAAGCGCGACACCTACACAGATTTTTTATAGAATACTTTACTTATTGTTTCAGCCCAGACTTTGTTCAAATATCACACTGTTTTATTTGATATCATGTAGATCTATTTTTACTTAAATGCAAAAATAGTGTAAGTCACGCACTGTGCAAACATAATCGGAATTTGATCGCAATAACCTTATAAGATAGAAATTTCTTGGGGAGCGATGGCCTGGATGTACGGTGCGCGATTCAGGATCTAGACGTCCCGGGTTCAACGCTCGTGTGGACCATTGGTTAATTTCTCTGAGCAAGAATAACCCACATACCCAACTCCAACAATGTGTAAATGATTAGAACCTGTGAGTGTAGTGTCTATTTATGGGCACCACACACCCACAGAAGATAATTATATAGTCGTCCGAGGGAGACTCGAACGCAGGTTTCATGAGGTAGCCGAATGCCTAGGAGAAGTTAATAGCGGTTTATGAAAATCTGTCTTTATGATAACACTTTAGTGTTGAAATTCTATCTTGACAAATTTAAAAATGAATGATAAATTCTAACTTTGAAATGTCAAATATATCTGCAGTTGGTATGCGGATGTAGTGAAATCACTTAAATACGACATATGTTGGCCATTTAATATACTTCCCATACGTTTGACCATAGGCAAATACGTAATTAGGCGAATTAACATCAAGTTAAACAACTTAAAATAAAAATCCAAACAATTTGTCTGGTGAGGTCCTTTCATTTCGTCAGGTGACAATATTTCACTAACGTTAGGATAACACAGACTACTTTAAATCCACAGTGAAAATTCGAATCAGTTTCCGGATACTGCAAAAACACGCACATATCGGTGGCTAAGAATGAGAAGGTCGTAAGTAAGTTCTTGCGGCTAATAGTCCAAGTAGCCTTTTGGAAGTAGGTCACCTATAGCCGCAGCAAAAGCGATGTTAGGGTTCTAGGAGTTATAGGGTTGTGGGTAAATGTTAGTTACAAGGGTTTGGTTTAGAGGTTTGTGGATAGGGGTTAGGGTTAGGGGCTTGTGTTCGGGATTAGAGTTAATTTAACCAGGAACTGGCAGGTATTATGTGTCCAAATATTTAGAGGTGTATGCCTAGGACAATTGCCAAAGGATGGCCTACAGCCACAATGTTGACGATAGAAAATAGTCGCTCCATACCAAAAGTGGCTATGTCATATCATCAACGTTTTGACCCGCAAATTTTCATCGTCTACAGTAGCATGAGTTGTAAAAAAACTTAAGTTAAAAGAGGCGTACATTTTGTCTTGTTACTTTATTAACATTGGGTGGCACTAACTTACTCAAAGTAATATAATCATATTACAGCGTGCGACGGTGACGTTCTGGAGATGTCATAGTCTGGACTTTTTTGTTATAAAACTACAAAATAGGTCATTGCAAGCTTTGTGCAAATATGTCAAAATATTTAAATAGCCTGATTGCAACACTAGCTAAGTGCATATTTTTGATAAATTGTATTTAATAATATCATATTTTGTATACAAGCGCTGAAAACCGTCTTTTTAATATCCTGTTACAAAATACGAATTGAATTGAATTCGCTTGACGAAAGAGGAATATTTTACTTTGTGTCATGCGGCTACCTTTTTTTATTTACATATTAAATATTGACAGAACGAAAAAAACAGACGTTATCAATAAAATTAAGTCTGTTATCAAATGAACAGAAGTTATTATTACATAAATGCCTGTAAACCACTTTTTAAAGTATTAATTATTATAGAACAGAAATTATACTGAGTACTGATAGCGACATGCGGACATGGGCATTGTGGAATTCTGTTTTGGTAGTTTGAATCCCACATTTTGGTGGCAAACCACTGAGCTACGGAGGCCACATGACTAACGTTAATTGCATAGTGTGGTAAAAAAGCATCGGTACTGGTTATTCTTTTCGAAAATTGTTGCGTTACAATTCTTTTGGGCTGTTGCGATAAGCGGTTAACGATGGTGTGGTGGGTTCGTACATTGGCTTTAAAGGTTCTGCTCTGCTCTGCTCTGCTCTGCTCTGCTCTGCTCTGCTCTGCTCTGCTCTGCTCTGCTCTGCTCTGCTCTGCTCTGCTCTGCTCTGCTCTGCTCTGCTCTGCTCTGCTCTGCTCTGCTCTGCTCTGCTCTGCTCTGCTCTGAAGGCTAACGATGAAGCAACACTTGCTGCACGTGAATCGGAAACTGTTTCTGACTTAACTCGAATAATAGTATAACCACAATGGCACATAAATATTATAGTGTTTAGAGCTCAACACGAACAAAATAGCCTTCCAGGAAACGATTGTGTCGTCCCGGAAGGGGCCGTTATGGCCACAATGAGATTATTCTGAGTATAGATTAGATTAAAATAACTTTTTTTTCAAAAAGCTTAAAAATGATGTAACAACAGCTCGAGGGATGACCACAAAAAAGTTATAACTATATCTAAGAAGGAAGTACTACAGACAACCCTCGATTTACTAACAAAGTTGAATCACTATTCATTTTAATTTTTACTTCAAACTTTATCATACTGGTAGATTAACAGTCTGCGGTTGAAATCGGATCGTAATTATTCCTACTTCAAAATGTTTGTTGAAAATATCATAATTTTATTAAAATGTTGATATTCTTCAATATTATATTATTCGTTTCATCGACTTGAAGGAACAATATATGAAACAAGGTATTTCAATTCTAATGTTTCAAATCCACAAATTTTAGAAAACGCCAAATTACATTTTACGAATAACCATAATGTACGTAAAAATCGTATATACTGTAAAATTATTTAATTTCGATGTGACAAAATTTCGTGGTTTTTGGTAAAAAAAGACTATTTCGATGGGACGTCAATTCATGGATTATGCATTTCATATAATAAATACAAGGGTCAAAATTATTGTTCGATTGGATTTAAATTCGTGGTTGAAGGTGAACCACACATTTTCCAGCGAAAATTAATGATTTTGTATTATTGTACAGTAAAAGTCTACTCACGGGAAGAAGGTCTAATGGCGTTTACTTGTTTGCACTTGTTCATATAATTAAAAATGTATTTTTAAAAATTGATATCATTGCTTTTTATACTTGAGTTCACGAAGGCGAATAATAAAATTAAAAAGGGTATCGAGCTTCCGTAGTTTTTATACCGTTTTAAAAAAAATATTAAAATGATCCCAGAATGTCCCTTGCTAAAGTCGCTCAGCCTAAAGGGAAACTGGCTTCTCTTCTCTCATACACTAGTGACGACTGTATCATTAGGAATGAGGTGTCGAGAGTGATAAATATAATTTAGAAAAAGAACCACACTCGACCCTTAATAAATTTGTATATTAAACTAAAATGAATAAGACTATGAACTATAATAAATTAGTATAAACTATACACCAATAATTAGTATAAACTATAGCTCAATAATTGGTATAAACTATAGCTCAATAATTAGTATAAACTATAGCTCAATACTAAGCAGTAGTAGGCACCAGAAAAATAAGCAACCTACTATTTACGGATATGTTTATTAACAACACACTGCAGTAAATAATGTTAATTAATAAACTAATAAATTAAATATTCTGACATATACCAATTAGCAGAAAAAGCGACGCAAGTAAGCTATAGCTAGTATCTATATAGACAAGATTAAACAGTTCCTCTCCAGAATGACATCATAGACAACATAGATAAGCAACACTAAACTCATCTACATGACGTGTGTGTCTGTGTGTGTGTGCTGTATATATACAAGATAGTCTGTAATGAACAATGTCAGTCACTTCCTTGTAGTTCGTGTTTTCATGATATAGTTCTACTCCCCCGTCTTTCTCTCTGTCTCTCTCTCGCTGTGTTTTAGATCATTGCAATGTTGCACGAAAACATCGGGCAGGTTTGACACCTGCAAAGCACGCGCGCACACAGTGCGGTATAAGTGCTAATACGTACATGAGCTAATTTTGTATTGTTCTATTCTGTTCTCATTTTATACATGTATATATACATGAAAAAGTTAAGTTACCAATTTTCGAAGGGTGTTTTCAGCTGTTAAGCCGTTCAACCACTCATTGACGTGTAAGTAAGTATCTTTCTAAGTGGATTGTTTTTCATAGTCAAATGAATTAAGGTAAATTTATTCAAATTCGTATAAATTAACAATTCACGAATGATTAGAAATCCGACCCAATGGGCTTATAAGTCACCGTAACAAAAATAGATAATGCTTACCCGCTTTAATAGAAAAACTTACACAATCTACAACTGTTTTCAAGTATTATAAGATCAAATTAAATAACATCATTTATACAAATATTAAGTAATTAGTCTTGTATGCAATATTGTTGCTATAAAACTATGATTTGTGCACAATTAATGGAACGAAATTTTTCATATGCGTAACTTTATAGTACCTTTTTTTAACAAACTAACTTTTAATTCAAGAGCACATCACGTAAATAAGTCGAACCAAAACACACTCGCCAGACACTTTCCACCCCGCCCCTCCCTGCAATGTTGTCAATATAATAACACTAAATCCATAAACCGCCTAAATATTGCAATAAAATAAGGTATTTAGTAGATTTCTAAAAAGTAAAAAAAAAATACTTCAAAAACAAAATCAAAGGAAAGCTACTATTTGCATTTACCTTCGCCTGATGTGATATTAAGTCCGACACACAGTGTGTATAATCCCGTATAATATAATGTACTGCGATCTGTACAGTCGGGAGAAAAGATCTCGGAGGTTGCCTTGTGGACTAGCCTAGAGTCGCCACTATATCTCCGAGCTAACACCTCGCTAGACTTTAACAAGTGCGCTAACGACGCACGCAGTCTCCTTTTACCGCGATATTATCTTTAGTCAATCACTGTACTATACTAGCTACACGGTTAAACTTCCGACATATGAAATATCGGTGAATGTTATACACTAAAGTCCGTTCAAAGTTAAATGATAGCAGTTATAAACATTGGCTCGTTCTTCAGGTAAACACTGTACTATACAAGATACACGGTTAAACTTCCGACTTATGAAATATCGGTGAATGTTACATACACTGAATTCCGTTCAAAGTTAAATAAGAACAGTTATAAACATTGGCTCGTTCTTCAGGTAAACACTGTACTATACTAGATACGCGGTGAAACTTCCGACTTATGATATATCGGTAAATGTTATACACTGAATTCCGTTTAAAGTTAAATGAGAACGGTTATAAACATTGGCTCGTTTATCAGGTAAATACTGTACTATAGTTTATGCTAGGTAAGCAGTTAAACTTATGACTTATGAAATATCGGTGAATGTTATACACTAAAGTCCGTTCATAGTTAAATGAGAATGGTTATAAACATAAGCTAGTCCGTTAGGCACACCATGTTTCTCTATGTTTAACTGGGTGTAACTTTCATGTTAACTGAAATCCTCGCTATTCTTTCGAATTGGATAGGTCCCTCGTTCATAGTATTACTTATTGAGTTTGTTTATTTTTAGTTTAAGGCCGTTTCCCAACCTTTATCCTAATATTATCAGACCACGTTAAACAGAGACTACACTAATGGTGTTTAAAACCTCACAGTTAGCGTAGTCGTCGAAAGCCGCTTCAAATGCGGGAGGCCCCGGTTCGATCCAAAACAAAAAGACGAAATAAAAATGATGGTAGCAATAAGCTGAAAAGACAGTCGGTATAAAACAGGGAAATCGAGAATCTGGACTGATGTGGGAGTAATAAGTTGCAAGTTGCAATAACTTGTTCCACAGTGACTGCCACCGGAGGGGGGGGGGGCATTTCGGCTGTTATTGTATATTGTATGTATAAAATGAATGTATACGACTTAGTATAAAGCAAAGCTCTAGCCAATATAATTATATATAGTATTGTATATACATATCTTTGCTCTCTTAATGAATGAACAATATATCAACTGAGAAAACGTACTTCATACACCATGAGAATCGAAGCAATCTATAATCATTAATCATTCTATAAATCAAAGACCTAAAAATTTAAGTATTTGTATAAATCAATATAACAGTAAGGGCAGAACGATTTGTTTCGACATTTTACAAGATCGATGCAACTCACCAGTATACATCTTACGTTCTAAACATGGTCGAACTAAATGCATTATTTTATCCCAAACGTTACTCTGTATGTCACTATGGTTCATTTCGATGGCTTATATGTAGAAGGTCGTAAGTGCCACTTACGACCTTTTAAGATTCATACATATCAAGAATAAGCATCACAAGGCGCTTCTTATTAGCCAATTTTCATAAAAATCTGAAATTGTCATGTTGACCAAAATGAAGTTTTAAAAAGTAAAGAGTAAATTACAGACAGTTTTCTCTTATTTTCTCAATATATCGATTTGGTAGTTACGACCTTCTTGTTCTAAGCCATCGATTTGTACATGTACTATGAATTTCAAATGATAACCAATGTTTCGATATTCAATCAATTCAAAACTGATTCAGAAACCACCACATAAATAGGCCCATAAAAAAAGCTTTATAATGTAGATTTCAATAAATATTAGAAAGTAGAAGTAGAAAGTAGTTATTGCGACCTTCTCATTCTAAGTCAGCGATATATCGGATGCATGTTTACCGGTTGGAAGTTCAACCACGTAGAATCTAGTTTAACGATGGGACATACAGTAATTTTTCTTTTACCTTTTTTCAAACGATCCATTCACATAAATCTATGTGTTTATTTGAAATAATATTTATACCAGTCTATAGATAAAATATTATTCAACGTAGAGATGCGTAATTATAAATACATTAGGCTATTCAACAACAAACTCTCTTGTTTAAAGCGTTTAACTCATACAGAAGTTTATGGTCATGAATATTGATAACTGTCTCAAATCTGATTGGTCGACAAATTTAATCGACACGCCCACTAAACTTCACTAGATGTAAATTCTGAATTTTATTGCCTATTCAATTATAGTGAAATAGACTGATAGTCTGTTCTGTCCAATGCTTGATTTTTTTTCCATGAGTTGGCTTTTTTTTCTTTTATATAAATACATGACGATCCATGTTTACAAAATGAAGAATGTCTGTTTGTGGCCTAGTGAGTCAACCATCTAAGTCTTACTGACCTATATTTATTTATATTCCATGTTTGAATTAAAAACCGCAAAACCTCAGATTGTTGTTGCTACCTTAAGATTAAATTGAATTCTATTGAAAATGCATTAAAATTAAAAACCAGAAGTTCTGAGTATGAATTATAGGATCAGTATCGGAACACGACAATATAGCTAAAGACGACAGGAATGCTTGCTAAACGGCCACCGACTTCACTTCCGGAAAATATGGACTATCCGGTTATTGCCATTCTCATGAATCAGTGCATAGTCAAGTCCCTATACTATATACTATATATATATTACGGATGAAAAACACGCTGGTTGAACGAGAATGGTTATTGCATAAGCGGTTTAAAATAATGACGCCTGCATTTCCGGTTTATGTCCGCCTTAGTGCAGAACTGCAGCAGCTGTACAATTGAAAATTTAAATATCTTCTTAAATCACTTCCATCTGGACTGGTTGATATTTTTGTGTATATATTGTCCCTTTTAATATTTGCCATACGTCATTATGGATGACGATACTTAATAATATCATTTTTTCCTATTTCTCAAATTATATATTTGGTTTGTGTTCTAATATTACAGACAGAGTTAAACATGTGGTGTCTATGAGAGTAAACAACTTCCGGTAGTTCGTAATAATTGAAAACCGCTTACATCATTGAAAAGAAATAGAAATAACGGGACTTTTCAGCAACATCGAAAGAAATAAATTATCTGTGATCATCAGATTATTATCGTCAACGTTGTCGGTCAGTTATATATCGGTCACTTTGTCCTGGATATTAATTTTGCTAACTGTTTAGTGTCAAAAAGTTAAATTGCCTAAGCCTTTGTCACAGATACGCTAAATTCGTTGGACAGCTCGCTAGACTGCCAAATATAAAGCGACAGTCAAACTGTCTCTGGATCATCCAATTTGAAGAAAACAGAAGAAATATTTCCGTGGTGAAATAACTCGGATTAAGATGTTTATCTCAGAAATTATGTAATACTTTTGCAGTGTCATGCCGCCATCTTGAATCATGTGGAGCAGTTCTGATTTTATCGCAACATCGTATTTATGCTTGCATCACAGCAGATCCAATCCATAGAATATCGATAACGCAGAAATCGATTAAAGTAATTTAACAGTGCTTGATTTCGACGGTTTCGGAAAGTTTTATTCCGCTGGTACGATGTCTGCCGTCTGCCAAATGACGTCATAGCCTTGAATAACTATGTATTATCAGTTGATAATTGCGTTAACAGTCCATATTTAGCCAATGACTCATACACGATCTTGTCCAAATGACTGCTAGATATGTCCAACTTCTAATGAGCGTGTTTGGTTTTTTTTTATCGACATTTTCAACATTTTTGTCATACATATAACTATACAAAATTCGTACGTATAGTTTTTTTTGCAAATCAGTTGATCAAACCTGTTTTCTAGGAATAAACCTGTCCTTCTGTGCACTGACCTTTTTCTACCAGCTACAAAAGTCATGCTGATCAATTAAAAAAAACCTTTCCTGGAAGAATTTAACTGTATTACTGTGCTGGAAGTTGACATCTGTTGTGTTGTGTTGTAATGTACGACGCGATGCGATACGACGAGATGCGTTGTATTGCCTTGCGTTTAGCTGTGCTGCAGTGATATGCGTTGTTTTTCGTTGTGCTGTTGTGCAATATGGTGCGGCGCGCATCGTGTGGGCGCTGCTGTGGTGTGGTGTGCTGTGCATTGTGCGCGCGCTTTTGTTGTGTGATGCGTTGTGCGGTGCGTTGTGTGTGCGTTAATATTGTGCGGTACTGGATGTTTTTTTTTATGATTTGGTTTGCGATATGCTGCGCTGCTCTGTGCTGCTCTGTGCTGCGATTTGCTACTTTGTTGGTGATACGCTGTTGAGTCTGCTTTCAAAAGTAAAATAGTATGCTGTACTGTACTGTACTTCACTTATTTTCTCGACTCAGTCGTTCGTCCTACACCATTACTCCAGTGTCTGCAAATGAACAATTCGTGATCTTCATCATTCTACTTGTTTTATTCCAACTTCAAAAGTGCGTCTCTTCACATTACGTACAAATAGCAGAAAATACAACAACATTTCACAAGACTTGTTATATATATATACTCATAAATCTTGCATTTGTTGGAAGCAAGTTATTTATCCATAATTTAAAACAAACAACAAAGTTATCCAAACAATCGGTGTCAGGATTCATTTACTTTGATAATTAAATTGGCAAGCTCTTGTGCTTTTGTTAATTATCATCATGAAATATTTAATAATATAATTAACGTAGTTTCTGTCGGTCGCATTAATCCATTCATCACAAGGTAGGTGATTAATGATTTTGCTGATTTATGGTATTTATATCACCACAAGGCTAGCCTGAATAGCATATTACCGCGACTGTAGCCGAGTGGTTATGGAGTCCGCATAGGAAGCGTGAGATCGAAGGTCCGAATCTCGGCGGAAGGCTTGTTGGAACTGATCAGAATAGTTACAGTAGGATTATCTCTTTCAGGCGTCAGGTATTACGAGAAGGGATTCGGGAGGTGCTGCACGCATGAAGTGTCTCATAAGTCACATTTGACTGGCCCTTTCAATATGAGTGACACTATAATTTAAAAACTTTGCCTTTTTATTTTGTTATTTATAGTTTTATTTTTCTAGTTTTGTTAAATAACGTTAGTCACTTTTCAAACAAGTTGACACTACATCATTGTCACTGAACGATACCTTGAATTTCGTTATAAAACACTGGTACCATTACTCAACCCGCTAAGCTCAGTCGGTAGAGCACGATACTCGGGACTGTGGGCTCGAAGCACAGGGCTGACCAACTAAATTTGCCAATAATCTTTCGGGTGAGACTTTACACCTAGGTACCATGTATGGTTACAATACACCTGGCACGTAAAAAAACAGTGGTGTCTCTGGATCACCTCTGTACACCTCTACCCCGAACCCTAAAATGACTAAACCCTTCTGGGGGCCTCGCCCATATATGGATCATTTGGTGGCAAGGATAAATAAAAGCAAGCAAACAAACAACGTTTTTTGGCAACTCTTCAACCCACTTTCCTTAGGAATCAGTCAGCCATCAAGGCTGTTAGGCAATATACTTTGTTAATCGAACACAATTCGAAAAACCTTTGGACCGTTCTTGATATTACTGATTATAACCCTGATGGACTCATCCAATGTCTTCCGAACGACTTGAACTAACTTTAACGCAACGATAGAGCCGACAAAATTGCCTAGATTTGGACCTAAGCAACGGTGATTTTTCCTAATTTGGCGAAAACATAGTTTGATCGTTGCGTATATTTGTATACATGTATTACCAAAACAATCGGTTTTTGTCGATATAACATAATTAATTATTATCATGCCTTCATGAGACGTAATACTCAGGAGTTGACCACTGTAAAATCATAATCAATATATTTTGGTGAGATTGTACTATTCTACAGTGAGTAATTCGCGCAGGTACTTTTTTGCGGGTTAATAACTTGGGAAGGAACAGCTTACTGCGTGTTCTTGTAATTGTTTAAGTTTACGAGGATTTATTAGGTTTGCGAACTACAGCAAAATAATTAAATTTCAACGGGACAAATTTCGCGTTTTGGGTGAAAAAGACCATTTTGTGGAGACTTAATTCCAGGGATATCCACTAAGTCATATGCTATAAATAATTCATATTCGTAGGGACTTAATTTCGTGGTTGAGATCATCCACGAAATTAAATCCCCTCGAATAATAATGACTTTACAGTATTCGTGAATATAGCAAAAATAATCGAACAGGAGAATATTTGTTGATACAGTAATAAGTAGCATTTCATACGAATTCGTGAAACATCCTGCCTTCTCGATAGCCTTGTGATAGAGCGTCCGCTTCGAGTGTGTGTGGGGGGTTCCGGGTTCGATCCAAGGTCGCGTCATACGAAAGACGAAATAAGTGCCAGAAATTCCCTTGCTAGACGCTAAGCATATCAGTGAATCTGGCTTCTCTTCTAACATACACTCGTGACGATGGATAACATCAGGAATGAGGTGTCGAGAGTGATTAATATAAGTCGGGAAAAACTAGTTTGAATGTATTACAGCGAAAGTGTTGCTATTTTTGTTACAACACTTATTCAGAATGTCTGCAATTTTGTGGCGTTTATTTAAGTTGTTAACACACGACATACTACACTTAATATCTACGTTTCACTTTATGTGACACAGAGACCCGGATGGGCCCTTACAAAAGCTATGTGACTGAAAGGCGCTTATTCAGGAAGTACTATTGCTAGAATCGACTCTCGTGTCGCCCTGTCTGCCCGAGAGACGCAACTTATAAGGTGACATAAAAGTGTCAATTTATAATATTAAGTAATTACATGAAGGGATCAGGCTAATGACCCCCAAATCAAGTCGCCCACCATAGTAACTACACCTATACTTATCCGTCAATAAACGGTTTGTTTGCTCACACGACGCCATTTTATTATCATATCGGCGGCCACTTGCCGGGTACGAAAATATTATAGCGAGTTTAATAAGTAACGAAACTATAATTTTCTTAAACTGTACATATTCTGATTTAAAACACTCCTACACGTGTCTATGCGATTTTAAGAGATTAGCTCAGTTAATTTTCTTTTCAAATTCGAAAATTACGCTACAATGGCGGCACGCGCCACTTTAGTGCGCATGTCGCGACTTTGACGCCCCCTTGTGGTAATAAAAATCATCGTTTTGACGTGTTAATGTCAATCTTGAAACAAAAATGTGTTTAAAGGCAATTAGAAGGTATAAAGACGATTATTTTTACAGGCTGAAATGAAAATAATTTACAAAACATTGTGAGTATCCCAACCTTGACAGGCAATTTGTAACATTAAATATTTTGCGGTGATTTTAATGGCAAATTTGTACTTCATCAGTAATTGAGTGAAGAGCTCCCGAAAACCACGTGCACTAACTTGGTAAGTTAGTTCTCGGAATGTGCATCGTGGGAAAGTTTTCATTAAGCGAAATGAAGGGCTAATTCGAAAAGGATATCAGTTTTAAAATTCGAAACGTCATAACTACCATGTGCAATGAATTCCCCGTCTTATAAGCATAATTATGCACCCATTAGTATACTTGCAATTAAAAACTGTTGAATCATTAATTTAGGAAAACCATTGATACAGTAAAATCGGAGCTATAATAATTATATCTTTGAAGTTAAGATGTTTAAGAAACTTAAAATGGATTGTTTGCATTTGTATGATAAGTCAACACTTTATAAAAAAATAATCCAAGATTTATATCGTTAGACAGAATTATAACAAAAAGATCGAATACTAACAAGAAGAGATTATTGCAGCATAACTATTCGTTTTATCTTCAAAAATTAACTGCCTATCTTTGAAAATTAAAGGCTTCAATTCGCGCGTTAATTATACCAGACCCCGACTCACTGACGGTTTTTAAGTTAAAACACACAATCGCGCACCGCGTTTTATTGTTCTACGTCTACGCAACATAGACACAAAAACTACTGAATTAACTAGGAAAACCAGAAATCAAAGGAATAGAGTACTATGTCGGGACGTGTACCGAACTATTACAAGCATTTTAATTGTAGCACTCCACCCATTTGGATTACCTGTTAAAATATAACACGAATCTTGAGACGTTATTAATAACCGTGCATATATTTCAAGCGTTTCATGAAAAAGAAGAATCGTGGGTGGAGCTTTCGTTGTTAAATCTCTAAATACGGGGCTATTATTTAGTTGAAGCATATTGCGTGCAATGTTGCATGCATGTAGGCTTACAACTTATTAATAAAAGTATGGTATGCAAGAATGCACATCAGCAATAGATAAAGTGGAGCCATAAGATCCATACTCTATAAGTTCCAACTTGAAAAGTGTGATGCACTAATGATGATCTTATAACAGAGTTAACTGTTCGCATGTTTTGAACACAGTGAGAAATTATCTCGTCAAACAATTTTGCCAAAACATGCAGTAATGATAATTATTTCATATATTAACGTTATACTATAGAAGTCAGTTTATCACTAGTTGTAATTCAGAGACAAAACTTGGCATACTGTGCGAACCAGTCCATGTCGACTAGGTCAAGCATAAACTATGTTGGTTTCCCCATTTCTTAAAACTGCGGAGCATAGTCTTTATTTGCCAGTCAGCTTACTGTTGAAATATGGAAGGCATATTTATGTATGTGAGTGTTACATAACAACCGGATTTGAACCTAGGTCGCCCGATTAGACGATAAGAGCGCTAACCATTTAGCTGCGGAGACACAAGCATTTTTGCTACAGCGATTATTTTTCCGTTAATCAATCTTAGAGACCACTTGACTGAATATTCAATAGCGTGGGATTTACAGACATGATTGGTCGTAAAATATATCGCAGCACAACCTCTATAAAACATCACGGCGTATAATATATTGACAGTTGTGTAGAGATTGATGCTGTACAGAGGTTTAGAAAATGTATTTTAATTGACCTATTCTTTCCTCTGTTTACAGCCGTTGTAGAAGATGGACTGTTTAGTATAAGTCAATTAAAATACAGAATATTATTCTAAACAACATTTTGGCAGATGATTTTTAACCGACCAAACATTCAATAGGGAGCATTGCATGCGGATGGGTGGAGCGTGAAGAGAAACGAACAATATTTTAACGTTGTCCTGAGAATATCACCAAATCGTTCTGTGGTGAAACTATTTCAGCTTGTGTACAAATTCATTCCATCAATTAGTTTACTATTCTTCATGGCAAACCAATCAGAAGACAATAAATCAATGAAAATATGAAAGACAAAAGTCGTCTGCGCCAAGTAAAATAAGTAGAAAATAGACTGGTATAGGATTTTCTCCCAAAATGCAACTTTTGTTTTATATTGCGAACCAGTCTAATGATTCAGAACGAGACTAATTTCCGGTTCTGTCAAAAGGCGACCAAGTACAACGATTTGTTTGATAAATGCGTCTTAAAACGGTATACACAATCTTTGCGTTAACAAATATAACATTAAGAAAAGAGCGGAATGTCAATTTTCCGTTAAATTCGCAAGAAATATACTTTATGTGTTCTTACCAGACAATATGTCAATCACAATATTTTTTTCTGCATTTTTTGTCTTCACTTATGACAAATAGGAACATTTCATCCGTCAGCTGGTTAGTTTCTTACAAGCAATACGCTGGCTTAGAATGAGAAGGTCGTAAGTACTTATACTAACGATCTTATACTTGACTGATACATAGCTATCTAAAATCAGCATCACAAGGCGCTTCTAATGATCCTATTTTCATGAAAATCGGAACTTTTCATGTTGACCGACATGAAGTGGATACAGCTTGTTGTACGATAAGTATAATAAAGAGTAACTTTCTGACATGTTTTCATTGTTTTCTTTAAATATCGATTTTGTGCTTTGTACCTTTTCACTGTAAGCCAGCGAATAATAATCTGCATCTTCAAGAGTTCTCCCCCTTTCCAAATTATATATCAGAATGGCGCACCATAATACTCTTTTCGCATATTGCATTTTTTGACAAAAGAAGTCGACAATATACATGTAGCTGTTTTTATTATTATTTGATGGGTTTAATTGAAGAAGAATGTCGTTAGTAAGAAATTGATATTTAAGAAAAGTTTGACCTTCTGCACAGCTTCATTTAAAAGACCATTACTGTACATGCACATGCTTCCAAAAGTTGAGTGATGTAAGCTATATACTAATAGTTACTTACCTGCTTAAATCTGTTTCATTTAATCAACTTTCACGCATTATATTTAAGGGATTTGTAACTGGTACAATAAATATATTCACAAAATGTTATTAGTATGGGATTACTAAAAACTTAAGTCGCTGATTGGTTGATTATATGTCACGTGACAATTTGTAAATTGACCCATGGCATGGCAGTAATCTGCGACCTGCAGTTGTAATCTAAATTGTTTCATTATGGTCATTAGAAATAGTACTAGTAACTCGAATGATAAAAAATCGAGTCTTAGTCACTCTTTGAATAAAAAGCTGAGTCAAGCATTTTAATTTATCTTAAGAATTTCAAATCTTGAGATACGTAGGTTCAAAACTAAATTTTTAAATACATTTTCAAGTAAGTCGTTAACGTCGATTTAAAACTGGATTAAGATAATATATGATTAAGAATTATTCAAAATTCATTTCAATTACATTTACTCTGTCGTTATCAATTTGTTATCTTGTTGCGTTTGTTTTCGTTGGTGCCATTTGCAAACTTTCGGGTAGTTTTAATAAACTTTGGGTCAATTGGAACGTCTGAAGAGGTATGGGTTAAAAGCCAATACACGGTCTATGAACGGTTTTTATCACCCTGGCAATTCATGGTCTAGATAAATATTGTGAAATAATATCGAAGTTTGTATCGTCTAATCCGAAAGTCTAAGTAAATAATTAATTAAAGTCAATTACATAAGTATCAATGTCATGACAGACTGGCTATCTAAACATACTTGTCAAGTTAACTGCTCGTCAAAATCTCGAGAACCCGTCCACCTGTTTGGTGAAATGAACGGTATGCAGTCGAGTTGACGACTTCCGGTGCCAGTATTGGAGACTTCCGGTTGAAGAGTTAAAACTAACTATGTAAACGCTTACATAGCTATACGCAATTGGCAATCGTGAAAATTCGGCGATTTCCGTTAGTGTCCGGTAAATTTAACATCAAATCCGAGGTGATCAGAATGACGGGTGTTTCAATAAGGTGTCGTAAGATTATGTTTTGTGAGAAAGCTGAAAGATATTTTTAATCAGAAATCTGAAAACTAGCAGCAAACTTGATTACTTGCCTGCAGTCTTATATATATTAAAATAAACCCATTCTGATCAACTCGAACTTTATGCTTTGCAATATATTTACCGGAGACAACCGGAAATGACCGAGCTTTCAAGATTTGAAAAACACATGCTATTCATCTCCAATCCAAAATCCTTCACAAATCGAACAACTCACAAAAAGCAAATTCCAAAAAACGACCAATGTGTTTTTTTTATGAAACTTAGATCTATTTTCATTTTTTTGTGCCCTGTCATGTCCTTGTGGCCTGTCGCCATGCATTCAGTAGGGTTTTCTCAGTCGTCTCTTACTCCGGATTTGTGTAGAACATCCATTTTGTGATGGTGTTATATTGAGGGTTTATTTTTATATGAAGGACTTTCCATTGAAAATCGATTGCAATAAATATGATTATAGTTTTAATAATTTTCAAAATATTTGCAGTACTTTGAAAATAATAAGACATTTTAGGCTGACTGGGCTGCAACATATCAGCCAACATGGTATATCAGATTTGTTTTCAGAAGAGGGTGAAAAGTTGACAATGCCTCTTTAAGTTCTATTAAATCAAAAGCAAATTATTGCATAAATATAGTCAAATATGTGTTGACGAACACAGACTAACTATCTCCTTATGTGTGAACACCATGATCGTTTTCGTTGAGCACTTCTGTAAACAATCTATGTAAACTAATTGGACAGATTTGTCGACGAATCTGTGAAAGTTTATGAAGTTAAAGAAGTTTTTGTTTTCCCAGCACTTCAATGATGAGCCCGGATTATAAGTGATCGTGTACAAGTTAAACTTTCACAAAGAACGCTATATATATATAGAAAAACCTCGATAAAAGCCCATGTTTTACCCTAAATTGGTCAGCCAAACCAATCGTGAAAGCTCGGCCATTTCCAGTGTAGAAATGCACCAATGCCATTTGCTCCCGTACTAAGAACGGCTACATCCGCGTGAAAGTGGCCATTTTCTAATTATGTTACTGAAGGTTGTTCCAGACGGCGCCTTGATATGTCATAGGTTTATTAGCATTGCAAAAAGGCCGATGCGATGAGAATGTCGCATGGCTATCTGTATTTCGATGGCTTAGAATTAGAAGGTCGTAAGTGCCACTTACGACCTTTTAAGATTCACACGTACATATTTAGAATAAGCATCACAAGGCGCTTCTTATGAGCCCATTTTCATACAAATCAGAACTTGTCATGTTGACCAAATTAAAGTTCTAAAAGTTTGTTTTACCATAAGTAAAGAGTAAATGTCAGACATTTTTCCGTGCTTTCTCAAAATATCTATTTTGTAGTTACGACCTTCTTGTTCTAAGCCATCGATTTGTACAGTACTGGTTGAGACCATTCTCCACGCGTGTCTTGAGAAGGCAAGCATTTACAAATTCTAGATCACTCAAATTTACCAAACTCATATGTACTAGGTAATTCAGGGTTATACAAGTTATAACGTTTCTTATTATAACTTAACGCATATTGTAGCATTAAACGGTGATTTTGCTAATACGTTTATATGAGGATTCACGCGCTGTTAGTGACCAGTTTTAAGTATGCTCATTTCAGGACCCAGCCGACGAAATTAAATGATGTACAGCGTCATATGAACTGTTATTCACATTTAATTGTTACTGCTAATCAATTTTCTATAATAGTAAAAAATAAACGTAAACAAACCCCCAATGCCACTGTTTTCTTTGTATTTGCGAATGCCGGAAGTCGGCGCTCATAACAAAAACTTGTATACGACGTAACGATTGCTAAGCGACGTCGTGTTTTTTCCCCGACGTCGCCAAAAGTTTCCGACAAAAGTGTCATAATTCTGAAAAACATACCCATAAAGTGTTGTTTTATGCTATAATAGAGTTTACGCAAGCCATTTTGCGTTAACACATCTGCAGAGTCCCTCGGGAGTGTCCTTCGGGACTCTGCAGATGTAATAGCACGAAAAAGCATGCGTTAACCCTACATTGAACCATTAGCACTCACTAGATCTAATTTTGTTATAATTATAAATTGTTGAATTTTCAAACAATACGTCATCGTTCTATTAACAGACTACACGTGAAGTTCGCACCTGAATGTCAACATAAATAACATTATTTACTAGCGTTGTCTATGAATCGTCAAATAAATCAGAATATTTGGAATTTTATCACAAGTAACAATTACTAATTTATGATAATTTATTAATCACATACAGTATTCTAAAAGTATAGATGATTTACTGGTACTTTGGAACATGTATCATATCATGCAGTTGATGAGTATGTTTGTGTTCGGCTGGATCCATCGAAGTGCGTAGTCATCCGGGTTTATCCTTGGTTATTTTGTCTATGACCTCCGGCTTCAAGGGAAGAAGCAGACTGTGTGTTTTGCGAGTGTGTGCGAGCGCGAGTGTGTGCGTGTGTACATGTGTTTTGCGAGTAAGCTCGAGCGAGCGCGCGTGTTTGCGCGTGTGTGTACGCGCGTGTCTGTTACATTGAATCTGGACACGCTGACCTTGCTCTTTAATGAAAGTCTTGTTCATGTTGTTGTTAATAGTGAAAGTGTTTGTTATCAGTATCAATGTTAGTGTTTGTTATGACTGTTACTGTTGGTCTTGCACGAAGAAACGAAAGGTCATCCAAATGTAGCGTTCGTAACGGAAAATGTCGAAATGCACCGGAATCTAACGGAAATTCATAAGCATGAACCAAACTGTCGACTAAACGAAATGATGCTATATCTATTTATCAATTCATCTTTAAACCCCGATCGGATCTTTACCTTTCAGTTATATATATGATCTAAACCATTTGTGGTTTTGCGTGTAACCACATAAAAGTAATGTTGTCTGCGGTCAACAGCAGTGAATTCGTGTAAGCCCCATCAATTACCTAAATTTGATATAAATAACCAGAACGCGATTGTCAGTAAACATTGTAGTTAGTATAAACTAGAGATGTCGCCATTTTGGCAGTCTTATAATTATATCGCTGGCTTAGAATGAAAATATGTTAACTACTACTTACGATCTTATAAGACTCATACATATTTGACATCTACACCATAAGGCGCTTCTTATGAGCCTTTTGTCATATAAATCGGAACTTGTCATGTACACCAAACTGAAGTTGAAACTTGTTTTTCCATGAGTAAAGAGTTATTTTCAGACTTTGTTTTCTTGCTTTCTAGAAATATCAATTTAGTACTTACGACCTTCTTGATATGACTACATTTTGTACCTGCAATGAGCAACAAATCTGTCATAAACGACATAATATAACCTTAAAATGTTAACACAGACGAAAAATATTTGACCGCCTGCAAAGGATCATTATTCTGGCATATACCTTAGCGGCGCAATCCTTCTTCTATACACATCTACATGTTAAGGCTGTTCATCTGTGTGACCTCCGTAGCTTGGTGGTTAGTTGTGGCGACACCGGTTTAAATCCGGATGGAGACACACGCGATTATGCCTTCCATATTCAGCAGAAAGCTGACTGGAAAATATAGGCTATGCTCGGCATTTAGAAAGTTTGAACAAAATCCTACCAAAACGATTACTGTTAGGCTTTCACTCAGTTTGAGGTGCATATACTATTACTTTTTGCATTATTGATATTTTAACCAGTTTTCGTGACTTCATTTATATTGTTTATGAAATGCACTTATTGTGCACGGTGCGCTTATTTAGGAACGACCATCTTAACTCAGTCAAATAAATCGGTGACTCTAATGGTTATTTTGAACTACCCTCTCAACTTTAAATTAGACAGAAACGGTGACGATTATACTGTATGCATGTAATTAAACTATTACAGACGTAAGTAAATTAATTATTTCAGCAAAGTCTTTGATCGACTGCGATTTTTGCTAACGTTTTAACGTTCTCGCGTGCGTGACATAACACATTTACAAACACAAAAGCAATTTAAGACGTCACCATCAATACTATCAGTCTAAGATGATCATAATTGCCAATGAAAAATGTGAAGGTTTGAAGCTGCGTGAAAAACTCGAAAAGTGCCCCGCCTACGCGTATTAAGGGTTACCTTAGTAACCGTAGACTTCAGCACAATTATTGTGCCTATATATATATATGATCCTGAATAATAACCGATTTATTACAAGTATGTGGTACGTTTTGGGACGACCCTCGTTTGTAGAACATTTACGACAACCCTCACAACAAACATGCAAACATTACAACCTGTTTATACTTAGGGCGGATCAGTTATGAATGTTCTATGTATACAAGGAACGTATTATCATAAACTGCTGTTGACATTGTTACAATTTATTGAAGGCTATGATACAAATTACAGCGATATGTTGTAGACTAGGGAATAACATACTCGTCATGTTTGTTTAAATATATAATTATATACTTATACACTTTGATATGCGGCCACTCGACTTATCATATTCTCCTTAAATTGTACACTGGTCTATGCTATCAGTAATCGACGATTTTCTTCACCGTAAGCTTTAGTTTGAAACTTTTTTTTAAATTTTGAATCATTTTGGAAAGCAAAAACCGGCATAGACTCGATGTCTCAATTTCTCGAATACTTTAGTATGTTATTTGTGGTGGGTTCCTCTTCTTTCTTTTTTAACTGCCGAGCATAGCCTTTATTCGCCAGTCAGCTTTCTGTTGAAATATGGCAGACATTTATATGAGTGCATCCATCCGGATTTAAACCTGGGTCGCAAGATTAGACGACAAGCGTCCTAACCCCTGAGCTACTGAGGCACAAATCCCCCGATGTACCACAGTTCGTTATAACCGGGCCAATCATAACTTCTTCTTTCAAAGACCTTGAGGCTCATTTATGCAGAAAAGTTTCCTCTAAATACAGATCCAGATCTAGATTGGGAGCGGTAGGTAGGGCGCGCTACGGGATCGAGAGGTCCTGCGTTCGATCCCACCCTCTGGACCACTAGTCAATTTCTCTGACAAGACCCACATGCTCCACTCCACCATGGTGTAAAACGGTTCCTGCGAGGGCAGTGTCTATTCCTGGGCGCCGCAGATCGATGTTGGCTGCCACACCACAGGAGAGAAATAGTCTCCACAGGGAGACACGAGTGTAGGTTTCTATATGTAGTCCAATGACCAGGGGAGTTAAACTGACAAAGGGTGCTTGAGCGGCCTAACAGCTGCAAAAGCCCTAGATAATTATTGGTAACTTAACTTAACTTATATACTATACTTGTAGCATTTTTCACCAGTCAATTGAAACCCCGGACCACAACCCCGGAGAATTAAAGGCGGAAGACAGTGGGGGTAGTAGTTATAGTCACACATTCAGATTTCCGTGCACTGGCGGGTGAGTGCGGGGCTTTTTGTTTCGCGCAAAAATAGCAGGGAAATTTCATAGCCGTGACATTTCTCTTGTTATATAAGGGCAAGGGTAATGCGCGGATTTCAACATCTGCATGGCCCTTATGTGCAGGGATTTTACCCGGTGTTTCACAATTTGAAAATCAATGGCCGAAATCCCCGCCCTACCCCACCCGGGATCGTGGTTGGGTATTCAACTGATTGATACGTTATGTACTAAAATGATCCTGCGACTCGGGTTCAAATTCAGGAGGAGACTTACATATGCTTGCGATATTTCAACAGAAAGCTGACTGGCAATTAAAGGCTATGCATCATGTTGCCGTTACGAGTGTATTTCGGTGCGCAGTGTAATCTGGGTATCATTATGAATGTAAACATCATACATTTACATGGCGATATTAAGATGTAAGATTTAAGCCCCTTATTAAGCCCTTTAAGTGTTTATTGTACGGATCATCCTGTAATTTATCAGTGGCATTATACAATGCACTCATACCACGTGGTATGTGACGTAATGTTTGGCTAAGGACGCAAGCAAAATTTGTCAACAAAAAGCTTTTTTTTAAAAAGACAACTGCGAAGGAAAATACTCGTTCTCGGCTTGAGCTTTAAATATGTCATTTCAATATCTATTTAAATTCGATCAAAGCATACGATATTTAAGGTTTTTTTACTTTTTTGATGACATGTATTTAAGAAAGGGAGGGATGGAGGATGGTGTTCCAACTTAATATTTTAAAAAACACATACACTATCAAATGGTTTAATCAGACTTTTAATTACAATACTATTTCCACATAGTCTACTAAAACATTATTCTAATGCGGACATATGAACGTAATTGGGCGTTATATTGGTTAAACTGCTTCCTAACATTATAGTAATGGTGGTTTTAACGATAAGGACGATAGAACTTTTATATCTAGATCGATTGTTCTAAATCAACTTTGAACTGTGTTGTATGAATACTTAAATTTCGGACAACGCGCCAGACTTCATGCGTACGGCCTACATTGTAGTCTACTTCAACTAAAATGATACTTTAAATGAAATTAATAAAATGATTTTCTCAAAAGTTCACACAAACTTTAGTCAAACTCAAAAGTTAACTTAAAAGAAGACGCCCGTAATAACAATTACAATTAAAATGATGCGTTTATCTTTTTTTCCTTTTTTATTTTTAAACACTCGAAAGATCAATACAAAATTTCCCGCGTAAATCACTCTTCATATCGGAGATTAACAGATTAGTGTTTAAATTATCACATTAATTTTCAGTGTAATGTGAGGTTTAGTTGTCTCTACGACTACATGAGTGTCGGCCGTATCACCACGTACTGACGAGCCATCAAAAGACAGCTAACCTTTATGACGAGGGTATTTTGAACGATTTATTGACTCAGTTTCTTGAATTTCTTTATTCCAAAATCGCGAAATTCGCATTAAATACAGGGTCACTAGGTACATTCATGGGAGGCAACTACATACTAGTTAGATTAACATACTAGATTCTATTACACGTATATAAATACTATGAAATTTATTTGACACAAGCGGGGTATTCATGAAAATTCACAATACAAACCCAACTACTTGGAGAGCGACAATTTCCGCCAGACAGAGATCTGCTCAGTTATGACAAAAGAAGAAGAAGAAGAAGAGGAAGAAGAAGAAGAAGAAGAAGAAGAAGAAGAAGAAGAAGAAGAAGAAGAAGAAGAAGAAGAAGAAGAAGAAGAAGAAGAAGAGGAAGAGGAAGAAGACGAAACAGAAGAAGAAGAAGAAGAAGAAGAAGAAAAAGAAGAAAAAGAAGAAAAAGAAGAAAAAGAAGAAGAAGAAGCCTGGTGCTCGCGATATCGATGTTAATATTAAGTAATTTAGTGGACTGGCATCTGAGTCCGATTTGACTGTCGAAGCTTTACTTTTAAATTTGATATTAAAACGGATACCAGTCTAGTCAGTTGTGGCAGGTATTGAAGAACTTTGGTTTCGAGATTATTTCGATCTTATAACTTATGCTTCTACCAGAATATTGGAGCTGAATAGTGGGCAGCTTTATTCGGAACCAGTCTAATATAGGATCAGTTATGCTTATCAAACGATTAGAAGATCCGCTCGAGATCTGTACAAAAACTTCAGTTAACTTAATCTTATTGACCAGTCTAGCATGTAAAGAAATAAACTCCGAAACTAATTGATGCAAATTTTAGCAATTGAACCCAAAGTGCAGAAATTTAATGAAAGCGGGATTATCTATCATTTATTAAATATGTTGATATTGCGTTTTTCGGATCTTAAGAATGATCAAAAAGAGGCATTGTAAAGATCTCAGCATGCACCAAAACCACAAACCAACAGGGGAGTGAAAGATGTCCGTTTTTATGTCATTTTTTGTCGAAGTGTGCGTTCCAAAATACTATACGACGCATGCGCAGAGTAGATTATTTTAGTCACATCACTTCAAAACCGACCAACCGACAGACAGTCTCGCGTTCAATTTTTTTCATACAAACTTTTTTTTGTACCAATAATTTGTATACTTCCTAAATTTCAAATATGACCTATTTAAGAAAGACTGGCAAGGTGATGTTTGAAAAGTTGTTTCATGCAATTCGCTTGCTTAGAATGAGAAGTTCGTTAGCACAAGATCGATATTTTGAGACAACATGAAAAAACTGTCTGAAAATTACTCTTTACTGATGGAAAATCAGCCTTTGCAACTTCATTTTGGTCGACATGACACCAAATTTTCATGAAAATAGGCTTATAAGATAAGAAGCGCTTTATGGTGGGTGCAGATTTCAAATAGGTACCAGTCTTACTAAGGTCGTTGCAGGAGGAGGAGGAGAGCGGAAGGTCGTGGGTAGTACTTACTAACTTCATTCTAAGCCAGCGATATATCATTAGTATTCGTAAAACTATACATGTGCACGTCAAGTTCCGCTTGAAAAAACAGTTCTATTCTGTTCTAAATGTAAGATTTTGGGGAAATAGAATTGAAAAAATCTCTGCATGACTTCAACATCATTAATGTGGTCTTATAAGCTGACCTTTGTTGTACCGTAGCTATAAGGTTAGCGCGCTTACTGCCTTATCCGGCGACCATGGTTGAAATCCAGGTAGAGGCACACATATGCCTGCCATATTCAGCAGAAAGCTGACCGGCTATGCTCGGCATTTGTTCGGCTATACTAAGTTAAGCTTTGTCCTCTATTAGCACTATCTTCAATAATTTTCACCTTTAATTACTTGATTAAATGAAATTATTGTACGTTTTGTATCCGATTATTTCTTTGCTGGAGAGAGTCATTTTTCAACATGGAGTACTAAGTATGTACTAGACACAAAACGGGAACAAAGCAATTCTTATGTTACAATAAACCAAAACAGTGTTCATCCTTGTACAAAAGCCAGCGGATACCACTTGAAAGAGAAGTTCATTTTTTCGAACAGAATAAATGTTTTGTATCGAAATTATTCAAATTAATGGCTAGTCAGTGGATGATAAACTACAAAACTTTCATCAAACGGGAAAAAATGCCGACAATTAGCTGCTTGTAACACACGACGTGTCATTTTGTCCAATTAGCAAGATGATATTAATGATGTGACAGTTGTTTGAATTTAAGTTAAAACTTAATACCCCATGCTTTGAATTCTTGACTAAATTTAACAAAAGATAACTATATCAAATCAATGCACGAGCATACCTGTAGCTGAAACCTCATTTAAACTTAGTAGCCGTTAATAGTTAGATTAAAATATTACACATTTTTGGAAACTCTTGTGTGATCACAACTTATAAGATACATTATGACAAGTTGCCTTGCAAATTTTCAATCAGTTGTCCATTTTAAATTACGTTTAAATATAGAAATGTCTAATCATACTTGTATTATTACTGAAAGTACAAATACATTTTTTCAACGACTCAATAGAATTTGTTATTCAAGGAAGACAACTCGAACTCTTCGCGTTTATAACCAATGCGTTTAACTCCCTTTGATTTAAAATCAATAAAACAATTTTGCGCAAAAATGATTTTAGTGATACTCTATTTACAGTATTGTATTTGCTCATTGGCAGAGCAGAGCAGAGCAGAGCAGAGCAGAGCAGAGCAGAGCAGAGCAGAGCAGAGCAGAGCAGAGCAGAGCAGAGCAAAACATGTACAAACTTGTATATACTACAACGAGGAACAACTGATCACCATTTTAACAAGGTTGAGTCATTGTTGTGCGTGCTATCTTTTAATTAGTTTCTCACCTTGTTTTGCTTAGTTTCTAGTCAGTTCAACTGGTACAGAAATGCAGCAACATATTTCATAATATGCACTACCTTGTGTTATCTGTCTTCCTGCTTAATGTTGCCAGTTTTGACAACAGGCGTATTGTCAATTGATTACGAACTCTCGCCTTTCGGTTACTGGAAAAAGTCACCTCATTCAAAGTTCACTTTGAGAGGCACATCGTCACCACAGGTAACTGTATCGTTGAAAACAAGAAAAAAATGTATGTTTTTAAATTTATATTTTGTCTATAAAGAAATTTGAATTTTTAAAAAAAGAATGTTTTCGGGTTTTTTTATTCGTTTTCAACGATACAGTTACCTGTGATCGTCACAAACTCAAAGAAACTCTGGCGTAGTAGTAAGGGAGATCACTGTTTAAGTTTTGGAGTTAGAATAGCAAGAGTTGTTCCCCTTGGTATCAATGAATACTTCATATCGCTATAGCTGATCATTGAGAAATAGTCTTGCCGTCCACTATCAAGAGTTAGAGTTATAGTACGTTGTTGTATGAATATTGTTGAAAGCTTAAATATACAAGTATATAATTATCTACAAATAGAACAGGATTTATATTTTCCGATGTGTTTTATTAGCCGATAATTGCAGGGCTTTCATCTTCAAACAATAGAAAGCCAGAAAAGATGCTATAATCGTTTCCATTGACATTTTTATCAGCAATCAGATTATGAATATTCACATCATCTCCTTGTTGGAGACTCAGAACGACCGTTTGGCTGGACGTTGAATAACCACTCTCAGATCCTTGAAGAAGTATTTGAGTAACCGTTGAGCCATTTTTAACGAACGCGAAACGACTATCCGTGTGATGTGTCGACATCAAAGTAGCTGACAATACGTACGTGCCTTGGAATGGTGCGATGAAAGAACCAAGGTGGTTGTGATAAGCATTGCCGATATTGGTGATGACGTTGTCAAAGATGACCGGCTGGTGGACACCAATATGTACTTGGTGCTGGGATAGAGTTGCCAGGAAAGCCACATGGGTTGGGTTGTCTGCAAGTTGTCTAATTCTTTGCTGTTGGACTGAAAAATACATTTTGTCAGTTGTTTGTTTTTGGTGTAACATTAATTCTAATCTTATTTATGGATTCAATAAGTATTACTAATGAATATCCGATTCGAAGGAAATAGGATGGACTGCATTTAACTCAGTTACACCCAGTTAAACCTAGATAAGATAGTTCAAATGACGGACGGGTTGATGTTTATAACCGTTGACATTTAACTTTGAACTGTAAACTGCTGGTTGATTGGTATGTTTAAAAATAAATCTCTGACTAGAGGTCAACGTTCGAAATTATTTGGTGTTGCTAGTCACATACAGTCCTTTCAAAGTCAAATGAAAACGGTTGTAAATCTACTATCTTCCGACATGTAAACTACGTTTATCTAAGTTTAACTGAGTTAACGATATTCACCGCTATTCTGTCGAATTTCGATAGTTCCCCCATTAGTATTACTTATTGAACTATAACCGTACACAATTGTATACTGTAAATATTGTTAATATTCGAGGGGCAGGGGGGGGGGGTAATTTCGTGGATGATCTTAACCACGAAATCAAACCCCTATGAATATTAATGATTCTATAGTATCTGACTTACTAGATCATGTATTCTTGCTATTACTTCCCCACGAAATGATCTTTTTTACAAAAATACGAACTTTTGTCTCATGGAAAATAAAATGATTTTGTTAGTATTAAAAACAACATGGTTGACTATTAGTATAAATTATGTGAACAGTATGGAAAAGAAAAGAATCCAGTAAGATAAACATACCCGAGTTTTGGATTCGAGCAATGCGACTGTTTGGTAACGATCTTTCACTGACGTCTTCATTCATTTTATCAGGCTTTCGATGGATAGTTGAATATATTTTTGGCGACTCCGGTCCATCTCTTAACATCCGGCTTCCAGCTCGTCGTTTCGTGGAGGCTTCTTTTTCATTGCGACGATTTAAGGCATTCTGTAAGTTTCGGATCTCTTCTTGTTGAAGCTGGTCACGTGATTCTAGTTGATCTACACGGTCCAGAAGCCGTTGTGTCAGAGTTTCACTGTCTTCTAGTCGTTTCAATATTCTGTCAATATCATCTATCGAGACTTCGCCATTTCTGCGATGTGAAGCTGATTCAGTCCCCACATCCTTCGAAAGCTCGCCTGACGTCAGACCTAGCGCACAGAGAAGAAGGACCGAAAGTAGTAGTCTAAGACCTATTTTTCCCATTGCTTACCAGTTTTAAATTAAGCCAGTAAGCCAAATACCTTTGCCCAAAGTGTATATATGTTAAACTATACAATGTAGTTCAGAAGTCGGTCAATGTCAATAGAACATGTATGAGATAAGAACTACAACACTAACTAAATGACAACACCAGACGATATATACTTATTAATATATACTTACTAGATTTCTAATTTCAAACAATCATTGCGTGCTTATTCTATTAGTATTACTTAAAAGTGCATGTATATTGCACATCTCTGGCAGGTCTATATATTTTGTGTTGTTTCGCTGTCATCTTTATTCGCATAAAAATGATAAAATCATCCATTCATATTACATTACCACCCGAAGCCAAGTCCAAAATATGATTGTCCTGTTTTTCAGGGAAAGTCACTCGATTTTAAGTCGGACATTGTTGATTCCACTGATTTTCAAAGGGAAGTAACTCTGCACTACAGAGTTCTCTCCTTTGATTTTCAGGGAAAGTCACTCATACCGACTTAAAATAAGTCCGATACCTTAAAATAAGTAGATTTTCCTGACTTCCCAAGGGAAGTAACTCTGTAGTATATCTCCCATGACATTCTGGTGAAGGTGGCAGGGGATATATTGGG
Source organism: Spisula subtruncata (assembly GCA_963678985.1). Taxonomy (NCBI): domain Eukaryota; kingdom Metazoa; phylum Mollusca; class Bivalvia; order Venerida; family Mactridae; genus Spisula; species Spisula subtruncata. The sequence continues at coordinate 17,053,564 of OY787678.1, forward strand.
GTGATGGGGGTCTCTCAAAATATCAAATCTTTAGTGTAGGGCTTATTTATGGGCACCAAAAATTAAATTGGTATTTTAAAGACCCAATTCCGTATTTATTTTGTACAAAGAAGGTGTTTAATATTTTGAAAAATCATAGAAACTAAATATCAGTTGGCTCTGAAGGATTTGTAGCTCTTCAAAATGGAGGTTACCACCACTGGCGGAAGTTCAAATTTAGCGTCGTTAGAAACCGCGAAAAACTTTGACAGCAAATAGCAAAAAATCGGCAGGTATGGGAAACACTTTTCTTGCTGAATTAACCTAGCTCAGTCATGTTATTTATGTAAAATGGGACCAAAAATAGGATTGCATTGGGTTTAAAAATACTGTGTATGGGGTGAAATTGGTCACTTTTGTATTTTTTTGACTAAAATTTGGAGGGGTAGGGGCAAAAATAAAGGGCCATAACTCCACAACCCTAGGGGTTAGCCTTGCAATTTGATGTTATTTTCTATTTATGATACATAGGCCCTGAGACTGACACATAAATACTTTCTTGTCTTATTTGCTGTTTTCAAGAAATCCGCTTGACTGTTTGCGGCCTGTCGGAACCTCAAAATTGGCCAATAATATATCCCCTGCCCCCGAAGTCACTCGTACCGAATTTAAAATAAGTTAGACACAGTTGCTTCCCATGATCAAATTCCAATTCATACAGTTATCACTGATTTATTAATCAAAGTACTGAAAGTACTGACAGGCTGGCGAACTGCTAAGGAACAATAGCTTTTCAAGTAATATAACATCAAGTGATTTTCTAAGTCGAAAGAGAGGTAAGTGCTGGACTTAACAAAAAAATAAAAATTAAAAATACAAAAAATTTGGAGCCGCCGTGATTCGATCGCCGGTCCTTAGCATCAGAAAATTACTAAGCGAGTTGCTCAACCACTCGACCACGATCTCTTTGGAGAATGTTGACCTAAATAATTTAAAATAATAAAACCATTGATGCGCGCGCTATATCGCGTTCGTAACGCGTAGTAATAATTATCAACTCCTTTAAACACCTTTTCTTTTAATTTCATACAATTTACTTCCATTTCAAGAAGAAACTAATATATTACAATCGAACAGAATAAATGCAACAAGGAAAGTTGAATGTTATTATCTTGCAAAACTGATTAATGAGGAGGAACTATTTGCATTGAGTGTATAGATTCTGTGTTGTCAGTTTCGGGAGTAAATTCATCTTAGTGGATTTCATTTTTTAGGATTGTTATAGTCTGGCGCGAAATTGCCAGCCTAATAAACCATCCTCGAAAACACATCTGTACTCGTTACATCTACCGACAGTGGAGTCACTGCTGGGTTTTCGAGGATGTGAATAAACCATGATATTAGTAGACCTATCAGCATTCTAAATTTAGAAACATTGAAAGTTTCGCCATAGTTATCAAAATCTTCAATTGTCATAGAGCAAACACGTTAAACCTGTGGTTACGATGTTCTTGTCACAAGAAACCCGTTTTTATAGATCAAGTTACTGATCTGCAAAAACACTGTGGGAATATAGAATGTTACTTCGTTTTATATAGGCTAATATAACTTGTAAACTTTATTTTTGTTTCAAATTACTTCTTCCCATTTTAAATCAAGGTACTGAAGTACTGACAGGCTGGCGAACTGCAAAGGGAAATAGCTTTTCAAGTAATATAACATCAAGTGGTTTTCTAAGTCAAAAGAGAGGTAAGAAAAATAAAAAAGTAAACAATATAATTTTAAAAAATATGGAACCGCCTTGATTCGATCGCTGGACTTTAGCATCAGAAAATTACTAAGCGAGTTGCTTAACCACTCGGCCACGAAATCGTTTAAGAAGATTGACCTAAATATTTTAACATAATAAAATCATTGATGCGCGCTATATCGCGTTCGTAATGCGTAATAATAATTATCAACGCATTTAAACACATATTCTTTTAATTTCATACAATTTCCTTCCATTACAAGAAGAAACTAATATATTACAATCGAACAGATTAAAGGAAACAAGGAAAGTTAAATGTTCTAATCTTGCAAAACTGATTAACGATGAGGAACTATTTTCAATGAGTGTATAGATTCTGTGTTGTCAGTTTTGGGAGTAAATGCATCTTAGTGGATTTCATTGTTTGGCATTGTAATAGTCTGGCGACATCGCCAGCCTAAAAACCAACTCTCAGTTAACTGGGGGAGCACGGGGCCTCGTGTCCAGTGCCTGAATCCGTGTTACACTAAAAGAGTCAAATTCAATGAACAGCTCTCACATTGAAGTACATTGTATGAAATATTTAGGTTAAAATGTAGACACAGTCTTATAAAATTAATATTTTGGTTGCCAACAATGTTATCATTTTTGTGTGATATGAGTTGGGCAGTAAGCTAATATGATCAATATTGGAAGAACATCAAGGGCTCCAACAAAACTATGTTACATGCATCTATACATTGATATAGTTACCGTAGTTTTGCACCGAGCTCTTGACATGTTAATTCAAGTATTTTGATAAAACTAGATCGAAATATTTTAGCAAAGGTTATTTAAATCATATGTTCATACATATAGGCTAACGTTACCGACTTACGTTTTATTTGAATTTTCAATTTTTAACCGTTTGGATTACTAGTATAGTGAGAAATGCTGCGAGTAATTCTAGCATTCGTTGTTCTGCAACAAGTGTTGTGCTTGGTGATGGATACACCAACGCCAACAACAACGGACGCTTTGCTCGTCATGTTGGCGGAAGAGAAGCAGCTGCGCGCGGAACTTTCCAATCAGGTTACCGATTTACAGAGCCGATTAGGTTCCGTGGAGTCATTCCAGAACGAATGTGGTACGTATATTGAATAGATGTACATTTCGCCGGCTTAAAATGAGAAGGATGTAAGTACAAAATTAAATATTTTGAGAAAAAAGCTCCGTTATTCATGAAAAAGGCTCATAAATTATACACGTCTTGTGATGCAGATTTCAAATGCGTATCATTCTTATAAGGACGTAAGTACTAACGACTTTCTCATTCTGAGCCAGCGATTTACTCGTTTATCCAACGTTTTTGATTGTGTTACTTTAGCATTTTGTTAAATGTGCTGCTGAGTATAATCGATTATAAAAGTATTGACCTTGCTATGGCGAGCATTAAAACATTATAATAAATACGATGGAATATCATTCTGTTTTGCATTCAACTAACTTTTCACTAAAGTATTTAAACTTAAAAAATACGGTATATTTTTATCGGACATATTCCAATTGATGAAAAATATTACTAAATTTGATATACAAACATAGAAAGTCATATTGCAGATCACGGTCCGTAGATTGTACATGCATATCAATAAGACGATTGCACTTATATGTTTTGTATTTTTAAATATTCATACAACGTTTTAAATGTAGTTTCATTCCGTATATTATACAGGCTGTGATGGACGACCGACGGGAAATCCAGCATTTATGGCGGCACTATCCGCCGACCTTTTGCACTGTTCCAAGGGTCAGCCAGTGATTTTCGATTCCGTTAAGCTAAACAACGGCAAGGCGTACAACAGCGTACATGGAGTGTTTACCGCACCAATAACAGGGACGTATTTATTCACCTCCACTCTCTCCGTTCAGCCAGGCGGTTCGTACCACACTGCTTTCGTACTCAATAATGCTACAAACGAGATCGGGTACCTATATGCAGACGTTCTGTCCATTTGGCTGGAGCGAAGTTCTACAGTGTTGACACATTTGGACTCTGGGGACGAGGTCTGGATGGTCTGTTTGTCTGGTTCTAGAATTGAAGGCGATCACAATCACGGATGGGAAGGGGCGAATGATTTCCACTCCCATATGTCAGGATTTTTAATCAGCGCTGACTAAATTCTTCAAATGAAACTACATGTATTGGTTGCTTTTAACATTACATATTGATCAGAACATAGTAATATATCTGTGCAGAGGCTTTGTCTTGGATTTTATGAATTAACCTACTACATTGTATTGAACAGATATGACAATTTTGTACAACCAAACTACATGTAAGTGAGGACTGAAGTGCTAGCGTGTAATAAACACTGGCAACTATAATAAGGCTTAACTTAATTCTAGAGGCTTGAATATTCAAAATCACATTTTGACCTCACCTCTGGTACACAAACCGGACGCCCAACTGGCCCGGTGATTATAACAATTTCTCAATCTCATACTCAAACTCCATACAGTGTACGAGTACGAATTCACGTACTCCATGCTCCAACTTGAAAAACAGCCTATTTAGAATTTGGCATATAAACCAACTTGTAGCGAATGATCTAATTAAGAAAATGAACCGTATTTTATTCAATGTTTCCATTTGGAAGAAGTTACAGCAGTTTTTGTAACTAAGAAATTTTTAATGCTTCAATTGGATTACGGAGTATGGGTTGGAGCATAAAGTACGCTCTCCAATGTTTATAACTACTGGATCTGATACCATTAGAGTATTGGTTGAGGCAAATCAAGAATATGAATAATGAACAGTAAGACAAAGCATACGATTGGTCGATAAACATCATGTACTCGGTAATAAACCAATCACATGCTTCGCCTTATTGTTACGTTTAGATTGTGCTTCGGAGTGGGTTAAATGTATCTGTGGCTTTGTCGTCACAAAACAGAACACAACAGTACACAACATCACGAAGTATTTATTAGCTTAAGCATGCAAAATACAACTACTCGCTTCAAACGTTTTAACAGAGCATAATATTCATTTGAACTGAACAAAGTCCCACAATAACAAGTCGCAATTTAATTGCACATGCATAATTGTTGCGTCAATGATTGTTAGATATCAACCGGGTATGTCAGATCTATTGTCTATTGTTTGATTCATGGCTTCTAAATTTGAGAACGGAACCAGCCGGAAGTTCGATGACGTCATCCATAGGTTTCTTCTCCAGCATGGCGTCAGCACCGGCCAGCTTAAAACAGCCAACCTTAACGGTCTTTGACACGTGGTAAGCCTGAAAGAAAATACGCTTAAATATAGACAATGCTCAAATAAGCTTTAATAACAAGGCACAGGTTAAAGCAGTGGAAAATAGCTTATCTACCCTTCACCAGTACAGATAGGCTAAGAGATCCACGCACCATCCAATTGTTTGTCGAAGGATTTTTCTCGAAGGTTGAATCGATAATTATGACTATGCAGTTTGCTGGATTAATTAATATGCTAAGACGAATATTTAAATTAATACCCGCATGCGCATTTTAGAATTAGCATACGCATGCGCAGTTACTTTACCTCGGCCGTCACATACACACATCCTGATAGGTCGGCTATGTTGACATTTTTCACTTCCATACATGCCTTTGTTAAAGGTTTTGGAGGGTCCTTTATACATGCTTCAGGTGGGGATGGACCTTTAAAAACAAAATGTTACACTTTTATATTCAACTGCCTGACGCAATACATTCACAAAAAACAAAACAAAATAATAACCGCTATCTTGAGAAAACAAAAAAACAACTGTTTGCAAACGTACTGTTCACTTACGATATAGAAACAGCTTTTTGAACTTCAGTTTGTGACAAAATCGTGCAATTTTGGTCATCAAGAGTTGTGTTTTTATAACACACATCGAGCTGTTTCATGGTACTCCCAGCTTAACCAAACAAACAGCCGGGCTATAAATACATATAACACAAATATCAGCTATTAAAGTATGCTTATAAAAAGTCGTGGTTCATATCTAATTCTCCGTAAATATATAAATAATGATTTGCTCACCTGCGACGTCGATGCTTATAACGGACTGTCCGTTCACTTGCAGTTCGATATGTATAGTTTTTCCATTCACGGTGGCTGTGAAACAAACTGTAATGCAAAAACAACTCCTTCAATTTCCTAAACAAAAAAGGTATGAGGAAATCAGACAGGGAAGGTCGCACTCAACCTAATCAGCCGAGTACAAAAATCAGAAACACCACAACACAACAGCACTGAGCAATGCCCACACATAAACCAAAAGAAACAATTAAAAGTCCAAGTTCCCCATGAACGCCGTATGCTGTAAGTCTGTTACTTGAATCCCATAAACATGAAATAGTCACCGACCTTTATAGCCTTTGATGTCCATACAGCAAGAGCCTTTGTCACAGCCCCCAAGTCCCGAGAAGTCGATACCATCCAAGTTAAGACTGTCTCCCAATACGCCTTCCACAAACTTAGAAATGTCAAGCTCCTTGGCTACAACAAATAAAATAAATTAATTAATTTATTAATCAAATGAAATAATCAATGAACTAATGAAAAATTAATTAATGAAATAATTACTTAATCAATTTAAAAAATATATATTTTTCAACTTTTACTGGCGTGGTGTACATTTTGTAGTTATTTGCATTAAGAAAATCAAGAAAAAGACGACAGGAAACTAACCTACGAATATAAATTACCACTAAATTAAAGAACCTGAAAATAACATAATGTTTTGAAGAGAAAATAATTTAAAATTAAGTCATAAAAGTAAAAGATTTGAGAAATAAAATGACTGAAAATAAACGAGGTAATCGGACAGGGAAGGCAGCTTTTAACTTAACCAGCTGAGTACAGAAAACGGTAACATCACAATACACCTACACGGAACAATGCACACACACAACACAAAAGCCAAAGAACTGATTAAACATACCCTCCGAGTCCGATAAACTGACTGACACTTTTTCAAATGTTAGAGTCCGAGCCGCAGTGTACGCCAGTAGGCTAGCCATCAATACCAGAACCGCTGTGGAAGACATGTTTGTGAGGCTGCTGATCGTTTTGATTGCACATGTCGCCGTCGCATGTGTCTAATATACCCTCGTGTGATAAGGAAATTATTAACTGGATAATATACGGAAGATAACGAAGAGGGGTGTTTAAATTCATCGACAAGGGTTACTGACTGATGGAAAAATAGTCAGGAAATCTTGATTTGCTGCACTAGAAAAGTAAAGCTTTCCTGAAAAAATAACTTTAAAAAATTGACAAATTATACACATTTTAGTACTTCTGTAGTAACGTAAGCTTAAAAGCAATTAAAACATAGTTTTGGTTAGGGGTGTATGTATATATGTATTTATAAACGTCCATCTAATATAACGTTATAATAATTTTATGCACAGCCCTTTTCAGAGTATACAAGGAAAATAATTTACCCAAATAAATGGAAACTACTCCAAAGTACCTATGATGTGTACCAACAGTGCATTGTTTGCAATTGTTACACTACACCCAAGCACATGATCTGTTGAAGTAGTCGATTTAAATTCCTCGTTATTCGTGGGGTTTCTTATCTCATAATAATTTATGTTTTACGGTCAAACCCACAGTAACTGTATCATTGATAAAGAAAAAAAAATGTTTTTGTAAAATATGTATTTTTCTATTCATTTTTTTCGTTATCAATGGTACAGCTACCTGTGGTCAAACCTCTATCGATAATTAAGCCTTTATTGAGACCCTTTTTTAAATTGCCCGAACTGTAGTTTGGTGTGAGTCAACTATCTTTGCATTTACAGCTTACTCAGAGGGAATACTCCATTTAGTTTCAAGGCTTAGTTTTCAAAAACTGACTGTCCTAGTGACCGAGTGATGGATCAAACGAGTTATAAATCGTTTTCGCTGCGTCATAGCTCACCTACCGGCATGACATTATTATATACCGCGCGGTAAGCAACATGAATTTTGATACCGCAAGTAAATTATGTAAACACTAAGAACGCATTGTTAATGTTAGACCAATTTCAGCGATACATCATCGACACTCCAGCCGGGAATGAGTAGTATACATATACATACCACTTCATAATATAATTATACTGATTATGTACAGTTAGTGACCATTTTTCCCAAAGCCGACTCAACTGCAATCCAGACAGTTAAGTCTGTTTCTGGTTAAAAAATTGACTTTTTGTGTGGTTGCTTTAGCCGTTGTTTTTAGCCGAAGTTTGTGTCACGTACCACGTGGTATGTCCACGTGGAACTTTACATGACCACAATAAGCGTCAAACTCCAGTGACGGGTTGGAACGCACTTACACCGGCCGCAGTTGGCAGGAAGTTATATATAGGTTTCGTTCACACGCTGTAGACCATTGGAGCACGCAATATATTTAATATAATGTTAATTTATTCACTGTTGAAGTGTATCTCACGCTTTTATTACAAAGTTAGTGTTTCTGAATCAAGGGGGAAGATAAGTACTACTACTTATCAAATGACTACTTCAGAAACAATTGTCGTTTTAACGTCCTCTTTCCAGATACTAGTAAGTATAATTGAGTCACCCCTCGTATTGTTGGAGAAAAAATTCTCATAGTGATCTGTAAAGTCAAAAGCTAAAATAAAAAAAAAATAAAAAATGTATATAAAGAAAAACAAAATAGGCATTTGATTTCAACACGCAGAAAAATACTGACTTGCAATAGTCTCTGATAGGCTGGGGTATACTGAAATAAGAACCCAGTGCTATCAGTGACAAGGGTAAATAATCATTTCATGACAAGATGAAACCACGCCTATATACATGTATGTAAAGACTGCATGGTATGTTTGCTAACAGTCGCGACATGTAATACCCTTACATTCGATGGGTTATGTAGTGAAGTGCTGGTGCCTTATTGTAATCATTAGTAGATAATGTGCTGACCCACGGTTGCATACGTATTGTGAATCAGCTTGGAGTGACATCCAGCCTTAGGCGTATTATATTACAGTTAGTAGTTACTGGTTCCTTGTGGAAGAGTAACTTGATCCTGGAAATGATGCAGCCCATGATGCAGTCGGGAGCGGTGGCCTAGAGGTAGGGCGCACGCTTCGGGATCGAGAGGTCCTTGGTTCATTTACCTCCCTCTGGACCACTGGTTAATTTCTCTGAGCAAGACCCATATGCTCCACTCCACTCCACCATGGTGTAAAATGGTATATGTGAGGGCAGTGTCTATGCCTGGGCGCCGCAGATCGATGTTGGCTGCCACACCCACAGAAGTTAAATAGTATCCCCTGGGAGACACGAGTGTAGGTTTCCATATATAGCTCAATGATCAGGGGAAGTTAAAATGACAAAGGGTGCTTGAGCGGCCTAACAGCCGAAAAAAGCCCTAGAAAATTGGTATCCCTTTTATTCTATCAAAGCATATAGCAAACACTTTCCAGTAACCACCGCAAACCAAATATTTTTTTATAAAACATATGTGCTACTACATATTTTCCTTGTTAAACTTGATCAACAACGCATTTTTGGTCTTGTAGCGATGCAGGACGAAGGAAGTATAATCGTATCCGGCAATTCAACAGTTATTTTGAAAATAGTGAAACTAAACAATGTAAAAAGACACCATACAAGTATTGTTCGCAGCTCATTTAGTTTCCTTCTTTTATTTGCGTCGTTTTGACGTTGTGTAAATACACTACATTCTGATCACCACTGGTAGACAAACTTATCATTTTTATTATGGATTTCTTATCGGATTTTCTTAAGCCTCGTTCTCACTGTCCCGGTTCAGGCCCCGGTACCGCACCGGTTCCTCACAGTGGGAGGAAGCCGGTATACCTTGATGAACCGGGGCTCTTTCAGCGAAAAGCAATTGCATTCTCACATTCCCGAAGTTACCCCGGTGTACCCCCGGTTTGAAATAATGTTTAATCAGTTGTGACTACGCCGAAGTAGCTACGGTTTAAGAACGGTGTCGCTACGGTGTCGCTACGTTGCCGTTACGGAGCAGGGCGGTAGGGCTCCGATAAAGCCCGGTTTGGTCGCGGTTGGTGCCGTTCCGGTGCCGTCCCAGTGACACGCCGATTGGCATTGGGGATAAAATAAAATATTGGGCAATATACGGGAACAACCTTAGCCCTCAATTGACTTTCAACCATACTAGAATCCGATCATGCCCAGAAACAAAAAGCCAGCACAAATAAGTATGTGCCGATTGAGCGTGTGGAGGGAGATGCTAATTCTGAATGTTATTCCGCTGCCAGGAGATCCCTAACACCTCCACCCCGGAAAATGAAAGAACTCAACCCCAGGAAGTTGAACGAGAACATTCGCCTACGCAGACACAGACACAAACACCGTCTAAAATGCGTCAACGATTGACTCCACTGCTCTTGAAAGACGAACAAGAGGAAACGCTTGCCGACTGGTTGAATTCACACGAATTCCTTTTCATGATAGGAAAGAGGCAGTATAAAGACATTGCCTTTAAGAAGAACCTCTGTGAGAAGAAGGCTAAGGTGTTATAGGTCAATTATAACGCACATAACACATGGTATCACTGCGGTATAACACAGTCTTTATCATATCCAGTATGCTACGGTTTATCACGGCAGTCATACGGTAGAGATACGGTCGTTCCCGGAAAGTCCCGATGGTGTGCTGGTAAATCCCGGTGGTGCCCCGGTTATCCCCAGTACAATATATATTCTCGGTGGCTCCCCGGTGACTAGACTCCAGGTTGTATTAAACATTTTAAACCAACCAGGGCTGTAAGCCGGTGCATCCCGGTTCGTCCCGGATAAGCCCGGTGCCGCTACGGTGTCTTCCCGGTTTGACAAGGTTCTCCACCGGAAGGTCAAACCGGGACAGTGAGTACGGGGATTTGATAAGCCAGCGACTTGTCAGATGGTCAACTTTAGGTCACTGAAATTTACTAAAATATTTCCTATTTGAGGCATGTCTTTTAGTGTAAATACCAAACTTTATACCGTATTATTTCGTTATCTTTTTAGGGGCCAACATAAACATATTTATGATTTTCAGGTTATCTCTACCATTGTGTCAGTGTTCTGCATTTTAGATAAACTAAGAATTCTAGTACAGTGTGATCTTTTTGAATAATAATGACCAATATTTCCATATTAAACAGTTACTGTTAAATAAGACACGATAAAAAAGAACTAACGGTATTTGCGCAAGTACAGATGCAATATTTTTCAAAAGATAACATTATTCGATAACCTGTTTTACTGGGCCTTATGTCAAACGACCTACTCATAGACTTAACATTTCACTAGTATTCTCAGACCAAACTTATTTCGTGTCATATATATTAAAGCGTATGCAATGAATAAACTAAGGACGATATTTTGGATTCTTATTCTCTGTACGCTTGGTGTAGCGTCAGATGAACTCTCTGTGGACATGGAGGCTGAAGCAGCTTCACATCACAGAAATGGCGAAGTCTCGATGGATGTTATTGACAGAATATTGAAGCAACTAGAAGACAGTGAAACTCTGACACAGCAACTACTAGACCGTGTAGAGCAACTAGAATCACGTGACCAGCTTCAACAAGAAGAGATCCGTAATTTGAAGCGTGCCTTAAATCGTCGCGGCGGTGAAAACAACGACTCCAAGAAACCACGATATAGAAGCAAGATGCTTAAAAATCGACACGTGACGTCACGAAAGCATTCAACAATTCTCCGGGATCTGGGTGAAGAGAACGAAATCGCTACGAAGTCAGTACCAGACAGTCACATTGCTCGCATCCAAAGTTCAGGTATGTTCATAGTTTTCAGAAAAAGCAACTGTTTCAAAGACACAATTGGAAATAATCTTTAAAAGCGGAGCTGTTTTGATTTACATTGCAAATTCTCTATTCGGAAGCTATCATACCTGCGATTCAGCTGCGATTAAGGTAACCTTTTAAGAAGAGACAAATAATATACAACAATGGTGAACGTTGGCTTCGTGTTCTAGACATTATGTTCAACACATCGACATCGTAGTCATTTCACAATGTAAAAATCCCTTATTTTTCAGCCCACCAGCAAACAATTCGACAACTTGCGGACAACCCAACCCATGTGGCTTTCCTGGCAACTTTATCGCATCACCAAGAACATATCGGCGTCCATCAAGCAATCATCTTTGACAACGTCATCACCAATATCGGCAATGCCTACCACAATCACATTGGCTCTTTTATCGCACCATTCCAAGGCACGTACGTATTGTCAGCTACTTTGTTGTCGAAATATCAAACGGACGGTAGCTTCGAGTTTACCAAAAATGGGTCACCAGTTACGCGCTTGATTCTACGCGGCTCTGGTGGGGGCTATTCGACATCCAGTCAGACCATTGTGCTTAGTCTTCAAAAAGGAGACGATATTAACATTCATAATATTGAACTGGACAAAAGTGTCAATGGAAACGATTATAGCATCTTTTCTGGGTTCCTCTTATTTGAAGATGAAAACCCTGCAATTGTTGGGTAATAAAGCAAATTGGAAAAGATAAATTGTGTTTTAAGGTTTTAAAGTATTTACATCATTTGGTAATAAAACATAATTATTGAAAAATGATAAATTGTGTTATAATACCAAGTATTTACACTTGTTACAACCATACCATGTATCCAGTGGCCTTATTCACCAACGCTGTAAGTCTAAAACTCAGACTTAGACTTAAAGTTGACAACATTTATAATCACTGCCATTTCTTTGCAATAACATTTGACCATGTGGAATTTTATCTAATCATTTATTGTTACCCACTGAACATGTATACCAATTTTTATCAAAATCGGTACATTGTTTTCAACATGAGAGCGAATTGAACATTTGGCAATATAAAGTCTAAGTCTGAGTTTTAGGCTTACAGCGTTGGTGAATAAGGGCCCTGGAGACGGCTTATAGAAGCTAAGTCATTTTCATTAGAAATGAAATATACATGTAATGAACAGAACAGAATTAACTGTTTTAAATAATAACAAGAGCCATGATCACAAGACCATCCCCGCAGAATGAATTTGCCTGTATGGGAACATTTGTTTCAATTTTAAAACACTTCTTTAGTGTTACTTACATACGACGTTTTATTAATTGAACAGTAGATAAAGGAAATAAAATGAGATGTTAAAAAACTGAACTAAATCGCATAAAGTAAATTTCTAGTTTTAAGAAAAAATGCTATAAAATAAATATATGAAAATGAGAGGGGGCGGGGGATATTAAAAGCTTGACAACATAACTGATGAATTCTCCTCAATGTAAATCAAAATTAAAGATAGATAGGATTATGGTTCTTGGTCACTGCATTTCTGCAAGATGCCATGTATTTGTATTTCTAGGAAATCTCTTGCAACATTTGGTGATAGGCTCTGGAAAAAAACAACAATTATGACAATATGTAAAGGGAGATAATTAAAAACATGAGATATATAGAGTTATGGTTCTTGATCACTGCACTTCTGCAACTTGCCATGTACGAGTACTTAGTATCATTATCTTTAGTTTCAAGTCAATATCCTAAATGGTTTGCAACGCAGGTCCGTGAAAAGTGTCCTTCGTAAACCTTTATAATACTATTACAACATGTATATGTATTATATAAGTGATGTAGGACACTTTTCACGGAACTGTGGTTTGCAAGATACGCTACGGACAAAATTTGATTATTAAAATAATACAGTGGAGATATTTTCAAATGTAACACAGACCGAGTTATTGTTCTTGGTTACTGCACTTCTCCAACTTGTCATTTATTATTATTTTTAGTTTTAAGTCAATATGTTAAATGGTTTGCAAGATACGCTACGGACAAAATTAGATTATGAAAATACTAAAGGGGAGATTATTCCAAATGTAAGACAGATAGAAAGTTATTGTTTTTGGTCATTGCACTTCTCCAAGTTGCCATCTATTTATATTTTAAGTTTCAAATCAAATTTCTTAAATAGTCTTCAAGATATGCTCCGGACGAAATTTGATTTTGAAAATATTAAAGGGGAAATTTGTTAAAGCATTACACATCTTGTTTTATTTGGTCTATTATCGAATTACTCATATTTGTATATAATTATTATATAACATATCAATAGTGCATATCTAAGTATACACTGAGCAACCACAGTAGTAGTTTTATGTAATTATTAAAACCTTTCGGTCAAGGATAACCCATGAAAGTGCAAGCACTTATTTCCAATGGGGGTGCAAGCACTTATTTCCAATGGGGGTGCAAGCACTTATTTCCAATGGGGTCCTGTGTTTTGCCGAAGGGACAGCAGGTGGAAGAAACAGTGGTTTGATACAAGGTATCCTGGCGCGATGCCCTAGCTCTTTTGGGGTAACGTGCCCGGTGTATAGCACCGATACACGGGAGACTACCACTGGGTTGCTAACCAGTTCATCTCTAGTTGGGTGGGAAACACAGAAAAGCGTTTCAGAAATTATCAAGTGCCCCGGGCGAGGATCGAACCCGGGACCTCTCGATCAGCAGTCAAGCAGGATATCCGCTCGACCACCGTACCACCTTTAAAAACAAAATTAAAAACACGGGATTTTTTTCTCTCAAATTTAGGCCAAGAGAACCTAAATTGCGAGAGAAAAAATCCCATTTTGTTTCAATTTCATTTTTTGTAAAAAAATCAATGATACTGTTACCAGTGTGAGCAACTGCAACGACTTCCACAAGGTACGGATGACCCAGCACATGTGGTTTTTATGATAGTGTATTCACGGCACCAAGAACACATCGACGTGCATCAGCTTGTCGTCTCTTTTAAACAACAACAACAGCAACAAAAAAACGTCATTACCAATTTCTGCTTACCGTGCCACAACCTAGTCCATATCACCGCGAAAATGCCCATACGTGTTGGATGATACATTCTTATTCTAAGCCTGCGATATATAATGTTTATGGTTATTGATGGTTAGTGTTGGAGTGTGTACATATCAAATACTACATCTGCTCCTTGAAATATAAAATAAACATTGTAAACATAAATTAACATATCCCAATGCTCTACATTAAACATTAAACTAGATTTCGAACATTTTTATTCGAACATTGTCTGAAATGCAACAAGTCCGTCAGTCTGACATCAGTCAGAACATATTTTAAACACAAATGGTATACAAACGAAGGAAACAAATTTTAAACAACCTGTGAATATGGACAAGAAAATAATTCGTGGAATTGGTGGTTTTTCTTCAAGGTAAGTTCTTTAAAGAGGCATTCCCTATAACTAGCATATTTTTCTCTACTATCACATTAAATGAGCTTAATGCAGAAAGCGCTATAAATTATCATAATTTGTCAGAAGTAAGTTTGCGCAAATAAGTCTCTATAATGTAAAAAATATATTCAAATCACCAATAATCATTTATCGCTGAAAGCGATTTATTATTATGTGGCCAAAGGGAAACAATTGGTGATTATTTTGGCTCGTTACGGAAATATTTATTCATTTTTTTCTTGGTAATAAGTGCGAGCTTGTTGTTGAAAATTTAAGGAGTTTTAGCAATAATGATTCTTATGTAATGTATAATATTCCTGAATTGATTAAAACGATCAAAATTATAGGGAGCGCCTCTTTAAAGACATTTAATGCACACATAAACGTTTGATTAAAGTCCTAGGTACCACTGAACATTACTTTTCCTCGGCGTTGTACCCTCGATGGAAATTAATGAGCTTCGAGAGGCATCGGGAACAGGGTTTTCACAAATTTTCTAAAGACTACACCGAAGCTTGCCTTATGGCACAACGGAACCTTTTCCTCTATGCCTTCCCATGCTCATTTATTAAATCGACAGAGCATTGTCGAGAAAATGTCCAGTTGAAGCTAGGCTTGGCCGGGTCACCGTTTTGGCATAATATTATATTGATAAAACTAGGTTTTCCTGCAGTGGGACTTGCGAACTTATAGGTGGCACCTTAGCGGCGTTTTATTCGATCACCGTTAATTTGTTATTTCCTTGTGAACATGGGTCATCCTGTATTCATGAACTTTGATTCATGGCTACTCGGCTTTTTGCCAGATGTGTTTCGCATACTACAAAATATTTTAGATGTACTGCATGAATATTGTATAGCAGGATCATTTCCATTGAAATACGAATGGAAGCACCTTTTAAGACGAAGATTACCCCAGATGGAAAAGGGTTATAGAATGGATAGACTCCTTGATAGTGATGAATCAGACATTTTAGGTGATATTTTAAATACTGATAACGTCAGCAACCTATGGCAAATAACCAAAGGCAATTGTAAAAACTCATACTTAAGCGTGAAGTTGACTACACTAGTTGGAAATTTTTGTTCTATTAAGTTCACACAAACCTGCTTGAAATGCTCAAATCTGACCGATGACATTGTTGTACACTTAATTATGTTCTGCAAAAATAATGAATTATACAGAAATGTTATGTACTCGAATACATATCCAACTTTGGCATCGGGGAGTTCTGCACGTTAATAAATAAACATCCTCGGTTTCAGTGCGCCAAGCTTCCAAGAAAAGCAGTGAGTAGCCGAGATAACATGTTCATGTACTCATGGTTTGCGAATGTAATATGTAAATTGACAATTTAGTCTGATACATATGAATAACATCCATCGAAGTTTACCTAGTACTTTTTATGTCGCATTCTAGGCATTCTGTTAGTGGTGGGGAGTTATTGATGTGTTATATTTCTCCATGTAGGCAACCTAGCGGCTTCGTCCCTCTATCGCTGTTAGATTTGCTACTCTTATGGAATAAAATATCCTGTACACAAGGATATAAGATTACTATACGTGGGGTGTTCCACAAATAATAGGACTTTTTTCATAGCAGCACGACAAATCAGAAATTAAGAAAACAAATTGTATATAATTAAATTTTGATCTTTCACTGACAAATAAGCGAAATATCAAAGAAATTGGATGAAACATAAGGAATATATTAAACATTAAATATGCTCTGTATCAAGGAGGCGGGTCGCATCGTGACGTTATTACGACGTCGCATTTCAAGCACAGTATTTTAACATTAAAGAAACCTTTAATAATTTTGTTTATAGTCATCCTGACTTTCTAAATTGATCTAATAACACTGTTCCGATTGTTTCAATGTGTTTCCGTACCTCTGTTCACAAAAATGTCTTGCAACGATGTTAGAAATTGCTCAAACCTTGGAGCATCTATCAGAGTTCAAACAGTGCTATTAACGTCAACTTAATTTTCAATGAACTCACCTGTGCTAATTTGTAAGTTTATAAATCCGCGATCTGTAAACATTTTGAGCCAACAGAACACAAGTGGCTGCTTAATGCCACTACATACATGCATTTCATTATTTCATTGGTCAGCACTGTTGGTTTTCCAAATGCAAACCATTATTTGACATCGCGCGGCTTGTGCTTATTGGCGTTGACGTCATTTTCATCCATGACGCGCTTAGATACGTACCCTTGATTACTGACTTGTGATAACAATCACTGATCGATTTCTTTGAAAGTTTGCATGCGCATGTCAAAGTCATCCACGTAATGACATACAATTATGCGTTAATATTTATTAAGTGGTTATTGAGATATTCACATTTTTAATAAGGATGGTAATGACAAATAATAGTGTGACCCGCCTTGGTGTTACATGGTTTCTATGACAACGCTTTGTATGAGCATCAACAGCAACAACGAACTTATGTTGCTAGCAGTATATAGAGCATACATTGCTAAGCATATGAGACAAATTTAATTAAAATGTAAGCGTTGAGCAAGAAGTTATGAGAAAAGTCCTATTATTTCTGGAACACCCCTCGTACATGTGCATAATGTATGTACCTAAATATTTGATACAGTAATCCTTATATTACACATATTTATCACAGAATAGTGACACATGCGTTACTTATGCTTGTATGGTTATGTGCTCGGAGTTTGTCTGTAATGTACAATTTCTCTATCACGTTTATATTATTTCTATATAATATCTCTACACATGTGTATCATTGTTTAAATATGTTCCATGCGTGTTAACATGCCATATTTATGTTACATGTCATGGATATATACGTTATCTGATTGCTCATATGTATGTGTTATTACATGTATATTGCCGTAAAATGCTCTCCGTTACTGGAGGAAATAAAGATTATATATTTCTTTTTTCAAGTAAATGTTGAATCATTTTGTGATCAACGTTGGCTGACACATGCTTGGTGAGGAACATGTATGTTTTTGCGTAGTTATGCGACATTGGTATATGTTTTCAGTTGCAGTTTGATTGCCACGATGGACATAAGAGTATACATGTACTCTTTTGGGTTTTATCCTTGTTAAACCACGATCTTACGTTTGAGAGTAGATATCAAAGAATGTCCGTATAATATATAAGTACGTGTTGGATTATTATTACAGGAAACTATCTATAGCAGTGTTGGTGACGATAATAGTGCTGGTGTTAGTTACGATGAGCATGTCATTGCAGAAACATTTGACAATAAAATTGTCTGATAAGGTAGTATAAAGCTTTTTTAATTTAAACTTTTTGTTACAGCGTTAAGAGTTGCCAATGCCACAAGACAATGACAAGTACAAGTACAAGAAGTTTTCAGTGGGTTTGGAACATCGTTTTATTGTTGTACTCGTAACGACATTATAACCAAGGTTTATGACGTAACTACCGGTATTTTATTCTGTAAAGGTAATACAAAAGTAAACAAAGGAACAAATCATACAGTACAAATGTTTGTTTTATTAGCTCTGGCATCTTTATTTATTTCACATGCCATTTATACTTGATATATTAAAATAATTGCTTATTTTCAGGGAAAAGTTTCGTCTATGAGAGTACGACTAAGAACTCCTGATCAGAAACAATTTGCAACACCATCAACAGCAGTCGTGTCAAAGAAGGAAATCCGCCATATTGGATTTTTAAAGGTGCATAAAGCCGCAAGCTCGACTATGCAGAATATCTTTTATAGATTTGGTTTGAAGAGAAATTTGTCATTCATTCTTCCGAAGTCTGGTCATTATTTGTCAAAGTACAAATATTTGGATCATTATAACATATTGCCGCCATTTTTAGTGAAATCAGGGTTACAAAAACAAGGAAAGTATGACATATTGTGTAATCATGTGGTGTTCAACTATGGCGCAATTTCCGATTTGTTACATGAACAAACGGTGTACATAGCAATAGTTAGAGAGCCTTTGCGTTTATTCCTTTCGTCGGCTTATTACTATAAATACGTATGGAACTTTCCTTATCTAGCAAAGCTTGCTGATGTCACATTTGTGACGGACCTAATCCACGAACCAAACAAATATGAAGCAGCCGACATGGCTGAATCAATGACATATAACTCAATGGCATACGATTTTGGTTTAGATTTTACTAGTGTCACGGAAGCAGAAAACATAACTGAAGAAAAATTAAAACATTTCCTTACAGCAACTGCAGACATTTTTAAATTGGTATTGATAGTGGAACGTTTTGATGAATCGTTAGTCCTGATTAAAAGATATTTAAACTGGGAACTATCTGACATTATATATCTACCAAACAATGTCCTAGCCGACCAGTTGAAAGGCAAAATCATGCCTAATATATCGAGGGAAGATAAGATTAAGTTCCGTCATCGTAATCGATTTGATTACAGTATTTACGAGATCTTTAAAGCACGTTTTGAAAAACAATTTGAAACAGAGGTTAATATTAAAGAAGAAACACAACATTTTCAAGATATACTGCAATTAACCCGTGACTATTGTCTGAATAGGCCTGGTAACCACCAACAATACCGTTCCGGGATACATATTGAAGCCTCGATATGGAATGAGAAATTTACAGTGAGTGAAATGGATTGTGAACTAATGCTAAAGAATGAACTACCTTTTGTAAGCATGATGCAATCACGGCATGAACAATTAAGGAAACAGATGAGAACGTTGCCGTAAATATAAAAGAGGTACTATTAATTAACTCGTGTCAACGTGCTCGCGATCAATCACTCGGTTCTACTTCTTACCGATTTTTAATCCGACATCCAACCGACGTGGCTATCTCGCACTTTCCTCACATCTACACGGCGCCTTCCTTTTGTGAGGGTTGGAAAAGAGAACAAGTAACGAAGGATAGCACTTCAACAAAAATAATCCTTCAATCACGATTTTCTATGAGGCGGGTGATTATCGAGGCCGCATATGTCTGCAATCTCCAAGTGCTGCGAATTTGAAGTTTGAAATGTAGTGCATTTTAGTCAGATGACAAATGGCTGATCAATCAAAATGAAAACAGTTTGTATAACAAGCTATAAGCTATATATTATAACAATGATACAGAATACAAATTTGAACTTGACTCATCTATCGTGAACGAGTAATAAAAGTGTCAATGTTATAGTTGTATAAGAAATAGTTTATTGCCTACTTGGGTATGGCGTTAAGAGAATTCAAGTGTCACGAAACGACATTGAGTTGTCTCAACCATTAATTTATGTGTATGCACGCGACAGTGTAAATAAACGTGTGCCTATTTGACATGAGCGTTAAAACAATTTCTCAAAGTTATTGTATTTTCTTTTTCTTCTGCAATGCTTGCGCTTTCCTATCTTTCTCCGTCCCGTCCACATACTCACGATGCCAATTAAGTGTTTAGCTAATTTCCTGTAAAAATCGGTCTTCATGCACATATTTATCACTCGCTGTTCCAATATATTTTAGTTCCAAACGTATTATGTACTAGTACATGAGTATTCCTTATACCATATGACTGACTATTATAACAGTCTTTTACAGTTTAACAATACTGTACTGTAGTAGTCTGACCAATCGACCGACGATCTGATGCTCCAATATAGTTAATCATTCAGTCATTACACCGTGTGCGTAGAAACTCCATTCATACAGTGTTCCCAGAAATTATTGAAAATTTTGAAGATGTTTACAAAATGGTGTAACTATTTTATTTCAAAGACAAACAACTGTGCACGTGTATGATTTAGAAAGGCAATGTTCATTGTATAATTTGTCAATGGTTTTAGTTCAAGTAATGCAGCAGGGGTTTTAATGCACAAGTCGTAAAAATTGTAGGTTTTGCATAAAAAGCCTAATATAGACTCTTATTTAACTTAAAATTAGTAAGAAATAGTTCATTATTGACACTTGACCATTTATTATATTATGTTCAAAACTAATTGGAGCTGAAACGTGTGTCTGTACTCATGGTGCAACAAATTACAGCCGCCAAATACAGGTGATGTACATGGTGTCTCAAAATACATGTCCGCTTGTTGAAGGATCATAACTTAGCCAAATGAGTTAGTAAATTGATAATCATAGTCTCATATGAAAGCTAAATTTAAAAATTGTGTGGTAAATTATATCATGTGCCAATACTCGAACATTTGATGACGTCATATACGTTATACTAACGTCATTAGCAACGGACGTTCTAAAATGTCCGAAGAGGCAAATAGCATTGTTTGTACGGTAACATGGGTAAAATTCATATCATATGTGGGCATAGTAATAGTCAGTCGTACTCTTCTATACACACACTGACTGAGAAACAGATCAAGGGTCATTAGAAAGTAAAATTGAAAATCGGACGTATTTAAGGGAGGAACACATTTTAAAAACAATTAGGACTGAAAATTTGATATTCACACAATTCTAGGCATATCTTATTCATAAAAGATGCAATGAACATACTGGGTTGAATGTATAGCAATATGCCTAGCTTATCTCCAACAGTCCAAACATACTCATATATTGTAACTTGAAAGTATAAAATAGTACTTAATGAAGTATCAATCACCAAAAACTGCCTTGGTAGGAGAATGAATTTGGTTATGCTACTTTTATTGAAATAAGAGAAAATTAACCAAAATATCCTAAATAATTATTTCTTCTTTTACTATTTGAACGTAAGATTATACAGTTCAAGATATTTAACTACATCGGAACTCAAAACATCAATTTGTGGAGAAAATGGAATATTCACAACCGACTCAAAGTTATGTGAACGTCATTAAAATCATCATACGACGTCAAACACATGTTTTACCGAATTGGGGTTAGCTACTCAAAATACATTCTAAAGGTTTCGTATGCATTATTTTGAATAATTGTTTCGTAATTTCTAAATTGATTTGAATGCCCTGTAATCATACATATAAATCAGATATGTAAAGCAATACATTACGGAGTGATACTTCTTCAACAAGCGGACATGTATTTTGAGACAACCTGTATATGTAAAGGCTCTAAGGTTTTTATATAAAGCATTGTTCAGTACTGTTCTGTAGTTCTCTTTATTACTTGTAGGTAAATTCAAATTATCATTGTTTTAATTTTGAGGAACTTTGTCAGTTGGCATTAGTATGGCATGAATCTCGATATGACCCCAACAAAGGTACATTTTTTATATTTTTGACTCACAAATAAGATTTTCCCAACTATCAAGGTTATTGAATCATGCGAAAAGTGTTTACATCTGATTTATAACATGTTCATATGTGTAATGAAGTCTTTTTTATATTTAATAAACATTGAGAACATGCCTTTTATATACAACCCTAAGTACCCAATGATGTATATGTGTTGGCTTTTATTTCGAAGACCCAATCGGAAACCTTTACGACCTATCATTCAATTGTTAAACCTTAATTTACTACTGTATTTCTATGTTTTATACATAGGCTAATGTTGGATCTATTAACTAATTTGCAACAGTTGCACATTTTCCCATTCAGATATTTGCACTGATGCAAAGCTTGATTATATAAAATATTTAGTTGCTGTGCTTACAGATGAAATAAGACATGTTTTCACAACTATGTACATAGTCATTACATCTACAAAATGAAATGTATATGTAATATAATAGTTTTAAGTCATTTAGACTAATCATTAAGCTTATTCGCTGGCTTAAAAAAAGTTACCAATTTTCTAGGGCTCTTTTCAGCTGTTAGGCCGCTCAAGCACCCTTTGACATATTAACTCCCCTGGTCATTGGGCTACATGTGGAAACCTACACTCGTGTCTCCCTGGGGAGACTATTTCTCTCCTGTGGTGTGGCAGCCAACATCAATCTGCGGCGCCCAGGAATAGACATTGCCCTCACAGGTACCATTTTACACCATGGTAAAGTGGAGCTGTGGGTCTTGCTCAGAGATTTTAACCAGTGGTCCAGAGGGGGATCGAACCCGGGACCTCTCGATCCCGAAGCACGCGCCCTAACTCTAGGCCACCGCTCCCCACATAAAGAGAGGGTACATATTTTAAAAAAACAAGAAAACACTGTCCGAAAATTAGTCATTACTTATGGTAAAACAAGCTGTTTCAATTTTAGTTCCGATTTTCATGAAAATATGCTAATAAGAAACACATTTTGATGCTGATTTTAAA
Source organism: Spisula subtruncata (assembly GCA_963678985.1). NCBI lineage: Eukaryota > Metazoa > Mollusca > Bivalvia > Venerida > Mactridae > Spisula > Spisula subtruncata. The sequence goes on from OY787678.1 coordinate 17,076,725, forward strand.
TATGTATCAGTCTTGTAAGGTTGTATGTAGTACTAACGACCTTCTTATTCTAAGTCATCGAATGATCGCCACTTAATCAATATTTGTTTAAACCATGGTCAGTCATTTAGACTAGATTATTAAACTGTTTTATGGATAGGTACACCTTGGTGTAGAAACCTTATAATTGTGTTCGTCTTCTCGTTGTTACTAATTACATTTAGTTGCTATATTCACAGATAAACCGATACATTGTGTCACAAAGGTAGTCATTAAATCTATATGTGTTGATTGATAGGTCGTATCTTAACCGGGCACACGGTTCAGCTCCACCTCCATCCGGGGCACCAACTTTCCAATAATCTGGCGAGTCCATTGGCATCGCGGTGCCGTCAGAATATACCCAAGTACCAGTTGTAACATTATATACACCATCCGTCCAGTAGTTATTATTTGTGTTATAACGTGAAATGACACCAATGTTAATTAGAGAGAATGTTCGCCTCGGTGTAAATACTCCAACCACAAATATTGATTATTGAAGCTTTTTATTGGCTTTTGAAAACCTCTGCAAAAGCTCTCACTGTATGAAGAAAACTAGTTCACATTTCCCAGAACCAAGAGCGTATCTTCATTTTGACCAGAGTTGATAGCACCGAAGAATATACATTTGCCCAAACTGGAAATCGAATCGAATAATATGCATGTCACACAGTGGGACATTGCTCTTCTGATCTACTGATAACACGTTAAACGCAAACAAATGTCAGTATCAGGTTAATTAACGGGTGTTTGTGTTGTGGAAAACAAAACATGTTGAGTTAGTTATATCAAAGACATAAATAATTTCGTTATATTGGAAATCAGTCAAATTAGCACAAGCATTCAGCAATAATGTCTGTTTCCCTCACATGTGGATATACGTTGTGTTTGCGAGTTAGATGCATCGATGGTTTCCGTATACAGTAGAAAAGCCGGACTAGATTTATCAAGCGGTTACTCCGAGGCGTACATGTATAAATATAACTTACTTGTACATGATAGTAGCGCATCTACTATTTGACTCATTAATGACTGATCCCTGATTCTCACTAATGTCCCACCGGTCCCCTCACAGTGTGTCTGTGCTTCACTTCGAGTGACCGTCTAAAAAAATAGTCTAAGGTTTGTTTCGCCTCGTAACCACCCATGACATTCTGAAAAGAAAATATCAATGTTATGAAAAATTATATAATCTTATTAAAGACAGACCCTTATTACTACCCTTCACTTTACGCTGGTATAGGATCTGACTACAATCCGTATGGGATGTGTCATGTAGGTGTGACCTTTACGCCATACAGCCAAATCGCTTCTTTTCACAAATATCAAAGTTCGGCGAAACTCTTCAAAGGCTTCTGGGACTAGTCTATATTCATTTTTTTCACGACGCAAATTAGATTAACAAACTATGTGACGTCATTGTGCGCCAGAGAGGTCATTTAAACGTGAACTCTTACGGAGTTTAGTCAGATCCTTTGGAGCAAATGTAAGGATCTAATATAATGAGCTTGAAAATTCTTAAAGCCTTTTTGGGCAAACTTGGTCTTTCATACCACGGACACAATATTTTAATAGTTAATTGCCTTTGTACATTTAAACGTATCCATTTAGTAAATACTTGTGTTGCCAACACATAAAATGTCAACAGTCGAATGTTATTTCTACAAGAAACAATGTTCGTTCCATAATCGGTCGATTACAGCGGTCAATGCTGAATAAATTAGATATAAATGTACCTGTATGTACATATTTTTAATAGACTATAAATTTCAAAGAGAAATCTTCCAATGTATTGAGCTACTAGTATATCTAACGGTCATTTCATGTCAAAATACTTACTTGCATCGTTTTTAGTATGCTACTAGACTAGCTTTATTGCAAATTAAAACTTTGGATAAGTTCCGTGCACTTTTATTCAATTGTCGTTAAAAGACGATTCTTCTTATGTTAACCGTAGACTTAGGGTGTTCTACACTTACGGACTTTGAAAACGCACCACTTATTCAAACCACGAAATTTATTAGCAAAAATCGTTTAACTCCATTAAAAGTTTGTCTATAGATTGCTCATTTTATGTTTTAACATATAGCAAAATTTCAAAACGACAGTTAATAATGTTACTAAGTCACGTGACATCCACGTGCTTAAGTCTCAAAACCAAAATCACATTCAGTGAGAGTGTAGGAAAAGTTATGTTTTTGTTGCGTTCCATTAGCGGGTACTCATTACAACTGCTATCAGCTTCTGAGGAATGTTTCTCTATTCATCAACAAAGGTTTGGACAATCTTGTGGGAAGATCGGGTTATGGAACTCGTCCGTGGACTCATGTTTCTAAGAACATGTCATATGTTTTCGGTGGGATCAAAATCTAGGACATTCCGTCACTCAGAAAATGTTTTCATCAAAAAAGGGACTATTATTCGTTATTTATGCGCATGGTTATATTCCTGTTGTCTAAGCTAAACACACATGTCATCCGGAAATAGTAATATAAGAAGTAAGTGACTGCATGTTGAAGCACGTGTTCAATGCTAGATGAAACACAAATTGGCAGGGTACTAAATGAAAATGTTGTATTTTGTAAATAAACGTGTTTGATATTTTCATTTGATGACTTAGCATATCTATCGACACCAAGCATTGTTTTGACAGGCACGGTTGCTGACCGGAAGTCGTTTCTTTGGCGGAGCATGCGCATTAATTTATCCGAATTATGTGTCTTTTTAGGCCTTTAATCCCTATTTAGAGTTCAATGATGGTGTCAGTTGGCATAAAACGCTATTGAAGACGAATATTTATCGTAGGTGGACAATATAAATGCACAAAAACCGCGTGATGGCTACTTCCGGTATGTAACATGTCTTTACCTCCAGACACATCAGTTTCGGATTGAGGTGAAATGTAAACTTTTGTTTTTGGAAAACTGAAAATGTGTTTTTTTGGTATGCTAATGAATCGTTTACACATCGCCATTTACACAGATCGGATATTTTCATTCGCACGAGAATCACGTGCGAAAAATGAGATTTGACCACGTGGTCATAACTAGCAATTCGATTGGTAAAAATGGATTAAAATACACTTTACTGACACCGTTCTAACCTAGGAACATTATTCCATTGGTAAGAAATATTCCTAAATAATTCAAACAAAAAATACCGACCCCTGGAAAGTGGTGCGTTTTCAAAGTCCGTAAGTGTAGAACACTTTCATATGAAAACGAACAATTCGCATGTCCAATAAATCACAGAGAGAGTTTCTGTTAAAGCTGAAGCGAAACATGATCTAATGGATATAAAAGCATAATTGTTATTCAGTTTTTGATTTTTTGAAACAATTGTCAAATAAAGCTCTATACACTTTAAACGCATCCATTTAGCAAATAATTGTATTGTCAACACAGAAAATGTCATCAGTCGAATGTTATTTCTACACGAAACAATGTTCGTTCTATAGTTGGTCGATTACAGTTGTCAATGCTGAATTAATTAGAAAATAAATGTAGCTTTGAAATGACATTATCAAAGAGAAATCTTCCAATGTTAACCAATATACATACGTGTACATTTCAAAGTGTGATAATTTACAAAATACTGCAGAAAAGGCTACATCACGCTATTCAATTTTATTTTATTAACAGTTGCCATATGGAATTGTGTGACAAGATTACAATATAAAACAAACAAATCCCAGTTGTCAAACAAAGGGTGGTTTTAGCACATTGAAATGTGTTTGACATAAATGAACGACTCTTGATTGATCCAATGGTCGATAAGGCGTCAATGATGTTGTACAAACAAGGAGGACAAGGTTTGAAAGCAAGACATTTAATATCCTTTAACAACTTCCGAAATATCGAACAGCGTTTGGATGGGAAATTAAGTACAAAAGATCTCATACCAGTATGCGAAGCGTCTTTATTGTCATTCCGAGGTAAAAAACTAGGTCATTAGGTCAAATCATAGAAAAACCTTGTGTTCACTCCAGAGGTCACTATTTTGATCCAATCTTCATGGAACTTGGTCAGAATTTTGTTCTCGATAAAATCTAGGCCAAGTTCGAAACTGGGTCATGTGGGTCAAAAGCTAGATCACTAGGTAAACTTTTAGTAAAACCTAGTGTTCACTTGAGAGGTCACCATTTTGATCCAATATTCATGAAACTTGGTCAGAATGTTGTTCTTTATAAAATCTAGACCAAGTTTGAAACTGGGTTATGTGGGGTCAAAGACTAGGTCACTAGGTCAAATCTTAGATAAACATTGTGTTCACTCCAGTGGTCACTGTTTTGATCCAATTTTGGTGAAATATGGTCAGAATGTAGGTTGTACTGATACCTAGACCAATGTGCAACAGGTGAGCGATCTAGGGCCTTTCAGGCCCTCTTGTAAATAATAGTATGCCCCAATCTTTGATTAAGGGGTATATTGCTTTGCTCTAGAATGTTGGTCGGTAGACCAATTGGTTTCCGTACAGGTGTTTAATAACTAAAGAACGCTTGCCTTAGAATCTTAAACTTTACATGGAGGTTGTCCATCAACATTAGATACCCCCCCCCCCTATAAGTTTTTAGGTCAGGAGATCAAAGATCAAGGTCACTATAACTTATTATTTTGAGACCAAATGGTTTCCGTTCAATAACTATAGATCGCTTTGCTCTAGGATTGTCAAAGTTTACATGGAGGTTGGCCAGCAACAGTAGATAATTCCTATTAATTTTGGGGCCAGTAGGCCAAATGTCACTGTGTATGTGATCTTTACAATTGTCGACTATTTGACTGCCATGGGGGCATATGTTATGCTATGTAAACATATCTCATGTTTCATTTGTTTGTGTGGGCATTGTTCCGTGTAGTTGTGTTGTGTTGTTACTGTTTTCTGTACTGGGCTGGTTAAGTTCGAGTGCTACCTTCCATGTCTGATTTCCTTTCTTATATCTTGCATGGTCAAAAATAGGTCACTAGTTTATATGGTAGACAAAAATAGTGCAGGATGCTTCATGGTTTATTCATTATGAAAACCTTGTTCATGAAATAAAGGCTGTATAAATAATTTCCATTGACACCATAGGTGCTTACTACAATGTACTATGTAAAGGTGAGCGATCAAGGGCCATTGGGGCTGTTGTATAATTTGACAAATCATTATAATTCTTAATTATCACTTAAAATGTTATGCAGACATTTTACACAGAAAAATATTTTTGATTCAAAATGTTACGCTGGCATAACATATCCAGAACAGAAAACTTTCTACCTTAATTGATTGAGAATTATTTTTTAACTCAAAATGTTACGCCGGCATAACATCTTCCAATCTTTCTGTCCATGAAATATTGAAAACCGAAAGACCTATAAAAATGCATCATTTTTACTCAAAAACAATTTTTGACTCAAAATGTTATGCCGGCATAACAAATCTGAAACAGAAAATTTCTATCAAATTTACTGAAAAAAGTCATTTTTAACTATAAATGTTATGCCAACATAACAGTTTGGAAATAGAAAATTTTCAATCAAATTTACTGAAAGAAATGCATTTTGACACAAAATGTTATGCCAGCATAACAAATCAGAAACAGAACATATACATATACTATCAAATTTATTGAAAAAAATTTGAAATCTAGTGACCTAGTTTTTGACCACACATAACCCAGTTTCAAACTTGGTCTAGATTTTATAAAGAACAACATTCTGACCAAGTTTCATGAAGATTGGATCATAATGGTGACCTCTCGAGTGAACACTAGGTTTTACTAAAATTTTACCTAGTGACCTAGTTTTTGACCCACATGACTCAGTTTCTAACTGCAAATGTTTTGTAGGCATAACATTATCCAATTTTGAATATATTGTAACAGAAAATGTGAAAGAAGTTTTCAAATTTACTGAAAAAAATGACTTGACCCAAAATGTTATGCCGGCATAACAAATCTGAAATAGAAAATTTTCTTTCAAATTTACTGAAAGGAATGCATTTTGACTCAAAATGTTATGCCGGCATAACAAATCAGAAACTGAAAGAAATGACTTTTGATCCAAAATGTTATGCCGGCATAACAAATCAGAAACAGAAAAGGTTCTATCAAATTTATGAAAGAAATAACTTTTGACCCAAAATGTTATGCCGGCATAACAAATCTGAAAAAAAAGGAAAATTTTCTATCAAATTTACTGAAAGAAATAACTTTTGACCCAAAATATTATGCCGGCATAACAAATCTGAAATAGACAATTTTCTTTCAAATGTACTTAAAAAAATGACTTTTGGCCAAAATGTTATGCCGGCATAACAAATCTGAAATAGACAATTTTCTTTCAAATGTACTGTAAAAAAAGACTTTTGGCCCAAAATGTTATGCCGGCATAACAAATCTGAAATAGAAAATTTTCTTTTAAATTTACTGAAAGGAATGCATTTTGACCAAAAATGTTATGCCGGCATAACAAATCAGAAACAGAAAATTTTCTGTCAAATTTACTGAAAGAAATGACTTGTGATCCAAAATGTTATGCCGGCATAACAAATCTGAAAAAAAGGAAAATTTACTATCAAATTTACCTAAATATTATTCTTTGAAATGCTTATTTGAATGAAAATGTTATATGCCGGCATAACATTTTCAACCCATATTTTCATGAAAATTGAATGAAATAAACTTTATATGAACTAAAAACATGGTATTTTTTTGTTTCTTCCTGGTAGTTTTTGAAAAATCAGTGACTTTTTTTACTTCGAAAAGGGGCAAAAACGGGCCTATAAAAGGGACTATGGAGACAATCCCTTTTTAAAATAGACGCCGTTGTATGTACTAAACTAACTGTCAGATTATGCACAATAAGTGTAATCTTAAACATACATACATGTATATAGCTAGTTTGCGATAGAAAAAAATCGTGTTTTTTTTAAAGATTTCTGAAAATCTATTCAACAGATTTTGGTAAAAAATTACACAGAACTTCCTACCTACTCCCATTCTGAATTTCATAATTTTTATTCACCAATTAAAAGACATTTATTCTTTATTACATATTGAAATCACATGCGTATTTACTATCAATTATTTAACAGGTACAATTATTCCTGTTATAAAGACGAGACTTAGGCCCTTATTATTCGGTTTATTTAGGTTTGTCGCCTATAAACAATGTACAGCAATAAAATGTCCTTCGTCATATTCACTGACGGGCCTCGCATGTGTTAAATTAAGTAGGTTGCAAATACGTAAATATACCGTTATGCGTATAACGTGACCGTTAAATTGGCTGTTGCTAGTGTCAAGTCTTCTAACTTGATATTTCATACAAAACTACAAATATGTTACAAGGCACTTTGGGGACGGATGTTTCCATGTTTTCTTTGATAAAATCATATTTCTGCCGCAGATTTGACCTATTCTTCTGGCCTTGACCTTAATTAACGATCATGTGTACTCTTAAAAGATGTTCAGTGATGTACAACATAACATCATACTTACCACTTCGACTGAAATACTGTGACCCGATCATTTGTGAAAGGCTTGACGTTCCAGCAGGGTTAAAGACATGATTACACAACATGCATGTATTCCCATCAGACTTGTAAAAGAATCCTTCACATTGGAAATATTCCGTACACATTCTCGCACACTTTGAAACAGATTCGGCGACAAAATCTTGTGTGACGTCAACAGTAAAACCTCCACTGCACTCATACCCATTTAGAAGAGTATTTGCAAAAAAGTAACTATTTCTTAAATTCGTATTGCATGTGGCCGTATGTTGTACAAGTATGCTGATGATAAGAATAGCCAAACAACGAAATGTGATACAACGAACCATGATTGCATTCCCTTGTTTAGGGTATCCTATCAACCGTTCTAATAAGACATTTTTCTAACACTACAGGTTGATACTTCTGAGAATGTTCCGTCGATAAGTCATGTGACAAGGCATGTGACAGGTACCGATATATACCAGATGGGGCTCTTCACACCTAACATGCCGTACAACCGGAGGTTTTATTTACATGCAGCAAACATCAGTGATTTCACTATTGATTTCAGCTAAGAGCCATACTTGTAATACTTTGAAAACTGGTATGTAAAATATTAATTATCATATAATTTGATGCGACACTTAAAACGATTTGAGGAAATTTGACATGGAAAGCAGCACTCGCCGCATGCAACTAGCCCAAAACCACGAAATCCACAAACAAAACAATGCACCATTATCGACGAGATTACCAATACAAGTCCTCGTCAAAACGGTAACATAATATAGTAACCACACACGTCGATGTATAATAAAACAACAAATGTAAGCCAACAAAAGGTGATCGCAACATTTTGCAACGAAACAGTATGTTTTCAAAAGAAAAACATAAATGTAATGCCAACAAAGTGACCGCAGTTTCTGCCTAAGCAAACTGGACAAGCTGCAACAGTACAAATTAAAGGGTTATAACATAACATATTTCTAGGTGTATGTAGTTCTAAAAGGTTGAAAATCATTTAAATTACCATTTAAACAAGTGAAATGAAGACCAAAAAGAAACATGGAGGAGAACAATCGCTAGTGAAATCAAAAGCAAGAGAAAGACCCTTGGCGAAATCGAAAATATTACGAAAGACAGACGTCAGAGGAGGAATCTAGTTGCAGCCTTTTGTGCCAGCAGGCACGAAAATGATAAGTTAGCAAGTATGCAAGTAAGTAAGTATTTCTAAAGCCCCCATGGCAAAGAAAAAACAAAACACAAAATACTACATACATAATAACCCTAAACTAGCATTTAGATTTATAAAGGAATTTGAATGGATCTGTGTAGCACAGACGAATACAATAGATGACAAATTATTGGTACGAAAAGGAATTCAAACACGCTCTAAAATTAGCCCCCTCAAAATAACGAATATTGAGAATTTATGACTACCAGTTGAAGTTATATTATGGAAATGTTCCACTATCAACGGATTTGAAGCTAGGATTTTAAACCAACACCATTGTATTAACTACAAAAATGTCCTGTCCTGCCACGGTCTGGACAATTGCTCAGAGGCCACCCGCCAACCCATGTATACCAAAATGGTTTCTGTTTAAAAGCTCAAAGGATCTTTAAACTTTACATGAGGTTTAACAGCATCAGTATATGACCCCGATTTTGAGGTCAATATCCATGTGGCCTTTACCAGTTCCGGCAAATAGGCTGCAATGGTCCATACGTGTTTTGTTGTCCTTCAGGTCATCCGGGTCTTGCTACATATTTTTACCAGGGTGCGTCGCAGAATATTGATGCTAAAATATATAAAATTATAGGTCATGACTTCAGTTCTTTATCGCCTTGTTTTATGCCTGGAGTAAGATGTCAATCTGTCGGAGTGTGATGTCGCGTGTTTCTGGTGAGTGCTTCCTTATATGAATGCTTGTAATAAGGAATAATATTGCACAGTTGACGGATGTTTACTGTTTGCCAAATGCAGGAAAAGTTAGAAAGTCGATGATGTAGTCAATAAATGTTATAGGATTTTACTGAATACTTAAATAAGGCAACTAGCACGCTGTCGCTTACTTTCAATTCAATATTTATTTAAATGTAAGTTTACGTTTCATCGTGTATGGGAATAAGCTTTGATAAAATGAATCAATATAACCTTTTGTTTATAATTCCAAATCTCAGCAGTTCTTGACACACATCAAATTAATACAAATAGATGTGTTTGTTTGACCAGGTATAACATAACACAGTATGTATTGTGTGCAATGACGCACACATGATATATGGCATTGACGTCATCATGTAACTGTTTGTATAAGCCTTTAGGTTAGAAACCACCAAATAGATTTGCTCTATAGCTCGAGGTAAATTGGCCATAGTAGGCCCCAATTTTCAACTGTTTTTAGTCTATGACCACCTGGACCACATATATCATTGTAAAGAGAAGCAGTTAAGCTTCAAAATAATGCAATAAAAAAGGGGGGTCATGTATCTTCTAAGAAAGTTTTTGTCCTACAAACACGGTCTATCCGTTTTTACGCATGTCCGGATTTATAAGTTCTGGGTTTTACCCTAGTCTACTTTCACTTTGGTATCAAGAACAAAATAGCGGAATAATACAAATATTACAGTTTTACTACACCACATGCATATTTACCAACCATTTAAACTCAATTTCATCATTCAACTCCACATTTGTCAAGAAATATCTCCATTCACAGGCAAACCAAAGTTTATTTAAGGACTACTTGAGTGTATTACCACTTGGTCCGCGGAGGCATTTAGTGGTTCTTTACCTTTATATACATGTACTTGTTGTTACACCGTAATAGTGGATTGTCTACTGCGTCATTGTATTCTTACCCTAACTGGACTGGGTGTACATATTTTGGCATTTGCGCTAAATGTTGTTTTCGATGAATGCTGTGTTCTATGTCACCATTAGTGAATACATTTGCATGTCATCGTTTTCTATAATATGTTGACGTGTTCTTACATTCACATATGTGTACTATCTTTCTACCAGCACCAAAACTACCACATGCATCCATCGTTAGAACGCGTGTATAAAACCATACATTCATGATGTTTTGAGCAGTGTGATTGTGGTATGTGCTGTTTCTGTTTTCTGTGCCCGGGATTATAACCAATACTTACACTTAGCACTGAATACTTAAATATTGAAATCTACTCTTTTAAGGGCCATAGCTACATTTTATTGCGAGCAAAAACTTGTAATAATGTTAAAGTGGTACTTAATATTGTTTTTGGTTAAATTCCTAGTAAACGTCAGTTATTTGTAAGCTATACTTGTAATATATATGCCCAGTGTGGCAGTTCGATTTACAAATTCATATATGCCTCATAACGAGTAATATGAACAAAGAAAATGTATCAAATGTTATTTTTAACGCTCATATAACAGTTTTATACATTTTCCTCAACTAAATCGCTAGTCACATTTGCCCTACGAGCTCCGTACGAGCTCCATACGAGTTGATTTTTCTGAACTCGCACGACGTCCGTACGGAGCCCGTGCGGAGCCCGTACGGATATCGAGGCTCGTACGAGCATCGTACGGATTTTAACAACTCGTAGAGGACTCGGCGATCTTGTGAAAACTATACATTCTGTACAACATGTACAAGATCCGTACGAGCTGTGACCAGATGTTATATAAGAACGTAAAAATACCGTTAGGGTTAAAATATTTTAGACTCATACGAGTTGGTAAATCCGTACGGATATCGTACGAGCTTTGTGACCGTAGCATAAATCGGTACACGTTCAACCGACGCTCAATGAATGCGTGTAACGTTGGTTAGAATCGACCATCCTTGGTATAGAGGAAAAATCTACTTGCAGAGATATAAACGATATAATTCAGTACGCATCGACAGGACGTGACTGTGTACTATAACAGTGTGTAGAATCACGTGATCAAATGAATGCGGTTTTACGATCAAAACTATTGCGATTTCGTCCGCTAACGGTGAGTTTTTTCTTGATTATAGCGACCGTGCATTTAATATGGTTATATTATATAGCCTAAAGTACTTTCGGTATATGTATTAGATACAGTACTAGTTTTCGTTCAAAAGTGTCTTCTTACAAGCGTTATTGTACAGTTTCGGAAGGACAAACAACATAATTGTACGAGGCGAAGCCGAGGATAATTTGTTGTTCGTCCTTCCGAAACTGTACAATAACACTTGTAAGAAGACACTTTTGAGCGATAACAAGTTCTGTATCTGACTTATACTCCGACAAAAAGCAAAATGATCCCAAGAGAGACCATGGTTATCCAAAAGTTCCTTGCACAATCCATGAACAGAGCATCATTCGCAGCATAGAAAATATAGTTCTAATGTAAAAATGTGCTTGGCCTATAATGTACCAAAGGGATTAAGTTAACTGTTAAAAAATGTCCATTCATAGGTTTAATTAGCTTGTGATTGAAATTCACACAAGTGTCAATGTGTTTATACACCTTATAAGTGCTTATAATACACTTGCATCTAGTTTTCTTCATTCATTGATAAAGGACTTAGTGCACAAAGGTAGAAATTTATGCATCTTATTTTCACAATTGTCATATTTCTATGAAAATATTGGTATTGTTTTATTTCTAATACACATAACAAGGTTATATTCGTACTGCCCATGTTGACGCTCACAGTCATATTAATATATAGAATAAAGTTTACCTGATAGACAATTATAGTAACTATTTGTATTCTGTATATATTCAGGTTTGTTGTACATGTAATTAATTGCACAATGAATTTTTACAGCTAAATCTTAAATTCGCTTAAATTGTTACAAATACTTAAAAAAATACTGTAAAAGCACTGCTTTTCTTGGTAATAATAAGAAAATCAATTTTGCTTGGTATGAATATTCTGTAACTTTGCTTCAATTGCTATAATTAATTTCTACTTTTCTTGGTCATTACAATGATATAAATTTTGCTCCCCATTTGCGGTTTACAAAACAATTAACAATTTCTCTAAAATTTGTTCTGGCCTAAATAAATCAAGAATATTGGAATTCATGATTTAGTTATCTACACTATTGATTCGAGTAAAAGCCACAAATAAGATGGTTTTACAGTAGTACAGTCTAATATTGCACTATCAATGTAATTTAAAGGATTTTCGTGGTTGAAATCATCCACAAAATTAACAAAATTAAATGGCCCTCTAATATTATTGATTTTACAGTATGTCATTTATTTAACTGTTCATGTAGTTATAAGCGGATTTGTCATGATTGACCAATTATTTTCTGAGTGAATGTTTTGTACAAACAACTTTCTTACAAATCAAAAAGTGTACACTTACGAAAATAATGTACACTTTATCAATGGAGTCACAGGGCGTATCGGAGTATAAGTAAGAATATTCGGCAAGTACCGAGTTCGCTCTAGCTTTAGCTGTTTTTAAATGATCGACCAAATTATTACACTCGTTTGGAAACCGCATTTGATCGAGCATCAATTAAAAACAGCTAAAGATAGAGCGAACTCGGTACTTGCCGGGTGTTCTTACATATACGGAAAGTACTTTATGCTATATAATATAACCATATTAAATGCACGATCGTTATAATCAAGAAAAAACTCACCGTTAGCAGACGAAATCGCAATAGTTTTGAGCGTAAAACCGCATTCATTTCAATCGATTTGATCACGTGATTCTACACACTGTATAAGTATACAGTTGATTATTAGGAAACGGTGTTTTGTTACTACTATACTTTTGCGTTGTAACCTGCAAATTGAAAATTAATATTTTATAATTATTAAATTTATGATATGTTCGTTCACTCGGCGGAAATGAACATTAGTCACAAAATGGTGTTTTAATACGTTATTTATTCATGATTTCCAAACATAGTTAAACGTGAAATTACCCTTGAAATAGCACCATTTGAAACAAGTTATGATGGTTCATTTTATGGCATTGAAAATAAATTAACCAGACTGGTGCAATATCTTTTGCCATGTTCATATTTTTTGACTGAAACTTTGCATGGACTAACATCAGAATGTAACTGATTTTTATGTAAAATCATACTTTTGTAAGACGTTTACAAGTTCTCTATTGCCGTAACTATAGCAACCCACTAACACGTGACCGGGGTCAGTGGTATCTTATCCCATATCAAGTAAAACGGCAACTTATTTTCATAAATAGTTTTGCGCGACTTTGTATGTTTATTAAAGGGTGGTTCCGGCCTGTACATACAGTGTTTTATCGACATGCGATTTTTGCTTTAATACAATACGAATGACAGAACACTATCAGTCATGACGCCAAGTGATTAAAATCAAAGTACTGAAAGTACTGACAGGCTGGCGAACTGCTAAGGAACAATAGCTTTTCAAGTAATATAACATCAAGTGGTTTTCTAAGTCGAAAGAGAGGTAAGTGCTGGACTCAACAAAAAAATTAAAAAAATATTAAAAAAATAAAATTTTGGAGCCGCCGTGATTCGATCGCTGGACCTTAGCATCAGAAAATTACTAAACGAGTTGCTCATCCACTCGACCACGATCTCGTTGGAGAATATTGACCTAAATAATTTAACATAATAAAATCATTGATATATCCTTTCCGCTACCAAAGCAGACTAATGCAGACCATAAAAATGGGGGTCGCCATTACCACTAGTGTACATAGAAGGACTGCCACTGACGCCTAAAACGTACCACAAAAATGATATTCCTCAAAACCAACATCGTACAGCGCAGGACTACCAGGAATTTTTAGGTTTTGTCTTATATTTAGGTGCATTTAAAATGCTTGTATCTCGTAACAGGATTTGTTATGAGGATAAAACCTGCATTTATATTATTAACCAAACAGTACACAATTAGCTGAAAAATTCATTTAAGTCATTTTTATTATATTATATTGCATAATATTGTTTTTAAAAATACAAGTTTTCCGTATTTAAGTACAAAAACAAACACCTTATGTTTAATTATGAGCAGAAACGGCGGTTATCGCCAAATATTAAGCAAGTGACACAATTCAAGTTATTAAAGGATCCTCACTTTCAAAAAATACCAATTAGCTTTAAAGATTGCGCTTTGCGATTCTTATCAAACTCATTTTTTAAAAAATAATTAGTACTTCATTTCTACCCTACGGTAACTTGAACAATTTTGGTGTGTCTGCATTATACGGCTTTGGTATTCTAAGAGTAAAAAAAAGCAGATCTGCCACTGACGAGTTTTGCAGGCTTTGAATGAATGACTTGCAAAATGACGTTATGGTCATTTTGAGATTGTTCTGATAAAGCTGCAAAACTGCACTCAGGTTATTTATTCAATAAGTCTTTGCAGTTAAGCACATTGGACGATTCTAAAATGAAACAGTGTTCAGTATACACTATGGTAGTTATACGTTTAAAACACATCATACTAAAGTACGCTGTGGTATAGTTCTACGTAGCATAAAATTCATTTTACTCAACTATGGCATTGCAGGTAAGCATAATATTTTTGGTCAATGTGTGCATTTATCCACTACGGATGTAGTGTCTGATTATTTTGGTGCCATAACTTCAAGGCTCTTTTTTAAATTGAAAACCCATTCGAATGCTATGGTAATGTCAGCTTTGTTGTCATGTCTGCATTCGGCGGCTTTGGTATTCTAAGCGTTTGGAGATAACCTGTCTGCCACTGACGAGTTTTGAAGACTTAATTCAAATAATGCGCATTATGCCACTACGGTAGTCCAATGTCGCCGAAGGGCGTTACAGACGTATGCACATTTATACACTATGGACGTAGTCTCTGTTTATTTTGGTGCCATGTTTTCAGGCTCTTTTTTAAAGTAAAAAAATACATTTGAATGCTATGGTAGTTTCAGCTTTTCCGTATTGTCTGCATTCGGCGGCTTTGGTATTCTAAGCGTTTAAAGATAACCTGTCTGCCACTGACGAGTTTTGAAGACTTAATTCAAATAATGCGCATTATGACACTTCAGTGTTCTGTAGTATTCGTGGTGGAGCATAGTAGAAGTGTGTCCATTTATCCATTATGGATATAGTGTCTGTTTGTGATGGTCCCTTGTCTTTCGACTCGCTTTGGAAGTGAAAAACCCCATTTGAATGCTACTGTAGTTTTAGCTGTTTTCTTTGTCTGCAATGCGACTTCTGACAACCGGAATACAGGTATACAGGCAGCATTATACAGAAAGCTCCACTAGGATCTGGCCCTATGATTACAAAACCTTTTCCATGCTCTACTCAACTCGAGCATGAACTTTTATTTGCTCCTTTACAGTGCAAGTATTGAATCATCTTTATTTTATAATAAAACATTACTCTGCTTACTATAAGACCACCTATCACATATAAAGTTTTATCATTTTACTATATGAGCACAGACATGAGTTGAGCATGAAAAAGGGGACCAGCACGTACCATAAACTATCAAAGTATAACAAAACAAGGGATACCATTTATGCACCCGGGTGAGCCGCCAATGTGCATAGTATGATACTAAAAGTGATAGGTTGCAAAACCTTTTTTTGTTGTACACGCATTTACATAAACGCTTAAAAAGAAAATAATGAAACCAGCAAGTGAATGAAAAATATGGACTATAAATCTATTGAAACAAACAAGCATTTGCAAAAATATAAAATTTACAACTTCTAAATCATACAAATTTACAAAGGCTAAGGACAATGGTTTGTCTAAAAGTGACACCTTTTTGTTGTATTTACATCACCACATACGTAATAATGAAATGAGCAACTGAATGAAAACTACGGACAACGAAACTATTGTATACAAACAAGTATATGAAACATATAGATCAAGATTGTTGGAATCAGGTTTGCCAGTTATGCATAGGGAACCGTAATCATACTCATTGTATTTGATAATAACTGAAAACAACTGGTTTCACATCGTGAACAATTTTTACGCAAGCGGACGCATTATACGGACGTCACTCCAATAAGAATTGCTAAGTACTGCCATTGCGTGTTGTTCATCAAAGTCTGTAACGATTGTAGGAGGTTAGGAACGCACTTTGGTGTTGAACGCACTTCGGTTATGACAACCAAAAAGCAAACACACAAACCACCGAAACAACATAATGCGTTGCAATGCTTCATATCATTATTAAATCAAAATGCATATTGGTGTTGAAAATGTAAAAATGAACATAATTTAGCAGCAAAACACAAACTATAAGTATAAAATCGAAACACATGTATACTCTATGTAGGATAATATAAGTGTGTGATAAAATGTTCAATATTGTGAACATAATTTTATTTAGTTTGATAAGTGTACTCTGTTTAGTGAGAGTCTTATGTTTGGCGTTATATGTTCATCTTTGGTATTGAAGTTGTACGGAGATTTAAAAGATGGCAGGCTGTATGGCAATTATTAAACAAAACGACTATAAACAGTGAAGTTAGTTAGTACAAAAAAGCCAAATTCCGTTACATACTTTAAGTTAACAGAAGATGTATAAAAGCAATTCACCTAAACACCAAAGTATGTTAGATGTCGATATACGTAACTCAAATTGATAAACACACTTTATTGTTCAACACCATAGTGGTAGAGCGTGCGCTTCGAGTGCGGGAGGTCGCGGGTTCTTTCCGTGGCCGCGTAATACCAAAGACGAAATACAAATGGTACCAGTAAAATACCATTGCTTTACGCGCAGCATAAAAGGGAAACCTGGCTCCTGTCTCTCATACCCTCTTGGTGATGGATACCATCAGGAGTGAGGTGTCGAGAGTGATTAATAGAAGTTGTAAGAACTTGTTTCACAATCGACCTAAAATAAATTAGTATAAACTAACACCATAGTGCGTTCATCACCAAAACGCACTATGGTGTTCAATATTATAGTGCGTCCAACACAAAGTGCGTTCCTATATAGAAACACCCCGATATGCTAACATGGAAAGGCTACTGAGCGAATACATGAAATAGGGTATCCGTGTCCGTATGCGAAAGCGGGCACGGAACGCGGGTACGGACCACGGATGCGTACACAAGCAGTTGCACAGTGATAAAACTAGTAACTATAAATATAGTGCGTGATCAAGCAAATGTTAGGCCGGTATTCCATGTTTCCGCGTCCGCGGTGCACATCATTATGTCCGCTTCCGCAAAACATCGAACTGGATAAAAACCGTAGGGTATATTCCATATATCTAGGTTCCGCGACTGCATGCGTCGTCCGCATTTGACGTTCGGTGAGCGATTTTTTACGCAAGCCTGCGCAGTATACAGATGTCACTCCAATAAGAATGGCTTCTGCCATTGTTATTTGTTTGTCAATCGGGTCTTTTACCTGTGTATGAAGTTAGGAACGTACATTTGGTGTTGAACACACTTCAGGTTTGATCACCAAAATCCAAAAGCACCAAACCACCGCAATAACATGCGTTGCAATGTTTCATACTAGCATAGAATCAAACGTACATTGGTGTTAATGATAAATGTAAAAAAGGAACATATTTCATTGTGCATTAAAAAGATGTAAACTAAGTTTCTTATGCATTCTAAAAACGGTATTTTGATTAAAAAATACACTGATGTGTTTACACAGAAAGGCAAGTAAGCGAACGCGGATACAAAACGTGGACGCGGGACACGGACACATGGAATATCCGCGCCTGCGCTGCGTTTTAAATGTCGCTTCTCCAGTTAGCGGATGCATGAAATAGAGTATATTATGTGTCCGTCTGCATATGGAACGCAGAAGCGTAACACGTACGCATACACGTGGAATACCGGCCTGATCTGGAAAATCACTACTATATAGATGAAGTTAACTTGAAACATCAACAATCCTGAAAGATAAGCAAATCGGACCGTAGCATAGCATAGGTACACGGGTTCGAATCTCACTGGCAGATATGTATACGTATATTGAACTATTTAATTCATAACATAAGTTTCTAATTCTGTTTTGATGTATATTTCACGAACGTTTAGTATATTACTGACGATTTAGCGTATACATTTTCTAAGTGTTTCAGCTTCATAAAGACTATTAATGTGTAAATGATTTACTTGTATCAATTATAAAGTTTTATTGTGTTCAATATACTCTTCCTTAGAGGGAAATAAAGTTCTGAAGTTGAAGTTACTCAAAGTTCTATAATACTTATACTATTTTGTTCATGAACATAAATACAACTGAAAAGACTGGTATTAGAACTACATACGTTCTAAAACCTTCCAAATGTGGCCTGCACTTCGTATAACATTTACATATTATGATAATTGATAATTATCTGTTTAATAATTACTTTGCTTATTTATTTTAATACACAGTTCTAACTAATAAAATATAAAAATCAGCTATAATAGCTAACGGAATCAGTATTATGTGCTTTTCTTTGATATGCTAGATATCAAAGGTTTAACAACAGCTAGATTTGTTTACATCTTTGAATTGACTGATTGCTAATTGCTGTAGTAGATTACAACTGGAATCAAGACCACTGTAAATTAAATGTACTTCAGTCACTAAACAAAAGAATAGTGTTACTATTGTAACGTTATTTAATTGGAAACTTAGATTAAAGCCAGTGCTATGGTGTAATTTTGTATATTAAATGCAATCCCAGTATTGTGGAGTGTGTACTACAAAAACTAACAAGTATATTTAATGCATCGTATTTCAGAGTACCGTAGTAGCATTATGCTGGACTTACAAAACTTAACACTTAAAATATTCAATTCGAATACAAGTACCATAGCGGACTTTTGTATTTGGCAAAAATCTTATAAACCGTACCTCAGTGTAGTAATGCCGATATCATAATATCAACAGAACAACCACAGTGTAGCAAATATCGTACACTACAACTACCATAGCGTAGAAATGTAGTATATTTTGGAAAATTCCTGCTATGTTCAATTGTAAAAAAATGGATTTTCACCGGAACCCTGCATTAGTCCACTGTAGAAACAAGACCCCGTATTTTTCCGGTACGTAAAAGTCGTCTCTGGTAGCTGTTCGGCAAACAATATTGGTAATGGGGGACCACCAAAATATGGTCTGCATCAGGCGGCTCTGGAAGGGCATCGGTGTATGATAGTGGCAGCGGAAAGGATATCGCGTTCGTAACGCGTAGTAATAATTATCAACGCCTTTAAACACCTTTTCTTTTAATTTCATACAATTTCCTTCCATTTCAAGAAGAAACTAATATATTACAATCGAACAGAATAAATGAAACAAGGAAAGTTGAATGTTCTTATCTTGCAAAACTGACTAACGAGGAGGAACTATTTGCATTGAGTGTATAGATTCTTTGTTGTCAGTTTCGGGAGTAAATTCATCTTAGTGGATTTCATTTTTGTGTGGCGATAAGCCACACAATGTAATAACTATCTTTCAGATTTGATTTCATTTATATATACTATGAAGTTAACGCCTTTATGCCTACACCAATAAATAGGTCTATGATTTGAACAATATTACAAGCATGCTACACAGGTTACACGTATCATTGAACCCGATTTGTTTACATTACCAACATTTATTAATATTAAGACCAACAATTACATCAGACTTTTATTTTTTGAGGATATTTTAATTTTATAGCAAATCATTCCGCATGGACTATATTCCTACTATCAAAGGCCTGCGAACCGCCAAGGACCGTCAAGAAGGTTGAGAAAGTAATCCCACGGTTTCATGTTTACATATCGGGGCATTCATATGCAAATTGATATACAACGAGCTATTGGTCAGTGACTAGTTTGTATTGTTTATTCAGCCAATAGATTTCTGGTGGAACACGGGTGAACTGAAATGTGTCTATTAAAATCACTCCGCCGCTGAACATTTGTAGACGATGACCTAATTATGTTGTTTACAAACATTGATGCTATAAATAGAAACAACATGTTTTCACTGGTGGCACAAGGACAGTAAATACAGTCTATCTAACCGCTAGCAGACGATCGATACACTAACTTGATATCTACTATATTAATAGATCTCTGGTTTAGCAGTACTGTCATGCAATATTCAATTAATTGCAGTTCCGTCAATTACTATCGGATTTTGACAAAATAAATTTTGTCAATACCATGAGATATTTCAATTTATTAATATCAAAATAAATTTAAATTATAAAATAATATGAATTCACATTGGCGAGTTAAAAAGCGAGTTCCTAGATTTTCTATTCGCGAATTGCGCAAATTTTCGGAACTACCTGAGGTTTTAAATCGTCAGTACCAATTTTGTTTTCTAATTTACATAAACAAATAATACCTCACTGAAAAGACGAAACTTTCAACTTCAAGAAAATGTGCAACATTTATATCGGTCTCAATTAATAAGCACATGACAGCGAGTTAAACGCGCATCGTGCGAACTAATTGTGCTATTCATAGCGGCTATTTTCAACACGTAACGCTATTTAGGATTTGAATTGAGAAAGAATAATTAAGCAATAAACGAGAATTCAGTGAAGTATTTTCGGATTAAAAGAAATTGTCAATACTATGACATATTAAAGATCACTTATACCAATTTAATTTGCTGTTATAAAATAAATGAACTAATGCTGACGAGTTAAACAGCGAGCACTTACATTTTCTATTCATGAATTGTGCGATTTTTAGCAACAACCTGGTGTCGTAAATCACCAATTATATTTTTACTTTCCAAGTAACATTAACAACTAAAAGCTATTTTAAAGACGATACGTTCAGTTTCATTAAGATGTGCGACTTTCATATAGATCTCATTTAATAAACACTCTACGGCGAGTTTAAACGCGCAACATGCGAACAAATATGCCTTTTAAAGCGGTAATATATTTTCACAAGGTTTCGAATTGAAAAGTTAACGGTAATTGGATTAAAAGGCCGTTAATTAGTATATACACGTTGGGCAAACCAAATTCTTAACCAAAGATCTAAATTACAGGTCTTTGGACAAACATACTTCAATAATTATAAATAATTAATAAGCTCCTCCCATTTAATGTGCAGTTATAAAGCCCATTAATGCATATCTAATTAGCTACTCCCACAAGCCACGTTGTGCAATATTATCTATGCATTTTTTAATTAGCCCCTCCTTATTATGTAACATTACATCATCCTAGCTAGATCTATATTTTGACAAGAAATTTGTAATCAATTATTGAAGCTGCATGAGGCAGAAAATTGACCATACAATCTGGTTAACTTCAAGGGGTTGTATATTGGTAGGTCGTTAGTACAATGTAACTTGTTTTGGGACAGTTGGGGGTCATGTAACACAGGGATCTATGTTTTTACAAGGGATTGAACACACCATGAGACAGGAAATAGACCGTTTAAACTATTTTTAATTGAATGGGTTCTATATCGGGTTCTTGTTAGTTGATTTGGAGACAGCTGCAGAAGTTAGGAATTTAGGGTCATAAAATTTACTGGTATAAAAAAGGGTTTACAACTTTGATACTCAGAATTTAGAAGTTAAATACATTCTTCTTGATATGGATTTAATAAGAAATACTATATTTGAAAACTATCAGCTATCCACTGCCCATCACCTGGGATGGGACCATGGTCGCACACTGACTGGTGCATAAAAATATGCTAAATAAAACATTACGACATACGCTGATTAGCGCGAGTTCATACTTCGGAACAGAATACGCAATATTTAAATAATAACCAATACATAAATAATCGTCAGATTTTCAAAAAATAACTTGTAGTATATTCCAAAATATATAATTGACCTGTTTTAAATACGATTTTATTAACATATCGGACAGAATGCTATAGAATTTACGCTGAGTATGGTCCGAAAGTCTGTTCGTAAGTTTAGTTATGTTACTCCGAAAAACGTTTCTGCTCTTGATCCGGCGGGAGTACGGACAACCTTCATTATAATCATATCAGTAGTCAATAGCCCTTACCACTGGACCACTTGTCCACCTAAATTCAATTGATCGACTTTAAATATTTATGTATATGGCATCTAAGAGAAGTGATGTGACATGAAACCATAATTCTATCTGGTTCCGTTCTTGAATTATTTCATTCAACCAAAAAAAAGTCATGATATTACCATTGATATCATTTTCTTATATTTTCCTTCTATTGAAATCTGGTTCTATCTTATTAATTACCTCCCTTTATTTAATTTTCCCAACATATTTCTACCTAGTCCTGTTTCCATAGCGGGGGGGGGGGGGCATCTCGTTTGTTGTGTTTTAATTCCCAGTTCATCAGTTGTATGGAGACGACCCAGTCACTCATCTTGACACTGACACTTGGTGTCTTTTAGAGCAACACAAACATTCGAGTGAGTCTGGGCTTATCAGAACTCTGACACAGCATGTTGGTGCAGTCTTTATTTGAATGGTCAAAATGACATCAGTTCGCCACACATCAGTACTTTCAGTGCTTTGATTTAGGATTGTAATAGTCTGGCGCGAAATCGCCAGCCTAAAAACGTCGCAGAACTATCAAATTTGATTACCAACACGCGTATTTATTAGCGAGGAGCGGTGACCTAGATACAAAACCACTACTCACAAGCCATTGTTAGAACACAGTGTACCATCAGTGTGAATTTGTAATACAGGTACTATGAACATGGTAATTTTGTTCTAAGATGTTTTCTGTTCTCGGCTGTTTCAATTGACTGCTGTCTTTATATATATATATATTGTAACGGTCTGATTAATATAATTTTATTCCGCGTGACATACGAGGGGGTATCAAAAAGTTCGTGGACTGACCCGTTCATTTTAATATGCGTAATGCTATTGAATATTTTATTTTAACATCATAAACTACATTGATAATATAATCAATAAAATATTCTAACGATTTAAAAGATTCCCAACAACCACCCGGCGCACTTTTATGACGTTACGACGTCGTGAAACCGCAAAACGTCAGCCACTTTTCGATCGTCTAAAGAATCCAAAACTCACAATCCTGGATTGAACTGTTCTATTGCCTGCCAGAATACTTAGTTTTTACTTAATAGCCTTTAACTCATAAAAAAGTTCGGTCAGTTTATGAAAGATTTCACAAATTCATTTATCCCAGCGCCGATAATCACACAGTCTACCCTACTGATATAAGCTTCATTCAACTCTCATTGCTTCATCTTTAATACCATTTAAACAGATTAATTTTCGAAAGACAACCTTACTTTTATAAACTTGGGTGACATGCTCTAACCTGAGATCAGTATTGGTGTCTAATTGATTAAAATGGCAAATTGCAACGGAAGATCGATAGTCCGGGTGTAACGTCATGTCGAAAAGTGCGCACACGTCATGAAATGCGACGAAAATCAGGCTACACAAAACGGCATGTTTATAACGTCACATCAGTATCCGTGACAACAGCGTTATAATATATACACCAGGATGATGCTACGGTCTTAATGTTTATGTCGACGGTTTTATATTTCAAATCGGATGGCGATTCACAGAATTATAGGTATATGTGGGAGGTCAAGTGAATGATATTTTTAAAGTGTGCCGCGGAGCATAATTTAATAGAAACCGCCAAATACTCGGAAAAAAGTTATATGAGCTGGAAATTTGCAAATCAATTCAAAATGCGTTGTTTCAAAGAATGTATGATTTTTTCTGAATTTGGTCAAAAACTAAACAAATGGCAGGCACAGTCCACGAACTTTTTGATACCCCCTCGTTTATACCAAGGTGCATATTATCTAAAAAAAAAGAATTTCATCATTCATCTTTACTAGAAAGTATACGCAGTATTCAATTTGCCGTCTACATGCTCTCGCTATTATTTTGCCATTGAACATAACATTTCCTGGGCACCGGATATACATAAGAAAAGCAAGTTACCAAGTAAAAATGTGTTTCTAAAGTTTAATAAATGGTAAAAAGAAAATATGCTAAAACGTACGAAGATATAGCAAACATGTGGCTCACCAGTGAACATGGAATACATGTATGTTGGGCCCTATGAAACTACCATCATGTGCAACAGAGTATACCCAAACGTGTGTACGAAAATAGAGTTGGATACGCCAGGCCCAAATCTCCCAAAGCAACTCTTGCAGAAATCTCATCTCAAATTGAGATTGTCCCCAACGAGAGTCTGAATTTATTATTAACATAAAGTGAGATCTCCTAAAAAAGTACTGGAATAACCAAAGAATACCATTTGCTGTTTTTGACACTAATTTTCAGTCCATCCTCCCCTGGAAAATGCCCAAACGATACATGGAAATATTTGAGATGGTATTTATCTGAGAATTGAGACGTTTAGGAAGATCGGGGCCAGGGGAAGGTTTGACACAAATTAAGGACATTCCGTAGTTCGCTATTTTACATACATCGAAAGACGGCTTAATGAGTACGTGGTCGTTGTAATGCGGACTTAGTCTTGCAGGGTCAGATAGAGATATAGTTTACAAAAGCGCATCGACAGCATACGGTTTTTATAGTTGCTGAAGAATGACTGCACTATAATATACAAACAAAACGTCTATATAAAAATCAAACTTAAATTGTATAGAGCTATATCTGACGACTTGTATATTTCTTTTTAAAAATTCAAAAACTGAAAAACAAGTATGCTTTCATATCCATTAGATGAATTTATGCTTCAGCTTTAACAGAAACTCTCTCATGCAAATTGTCTGTTTTATACGGAACACCCTAAGTCGACGGTTGAAATTAGAAGAATCGTCTAACTTTTCGACGATTGAATCAAAGTACATGAAACCTATCCAAAGTTTAAATTTCAATTAGGGTAGTCTAGTATCATACTAAAAACGATGCAAGTAAGTAGTTTTACATTAAATGACCGTTAGATATAGCTCTATACACTTTAATCAGTCACATTGTTAATATTGACTCCGTTTCTCAGTTGTATCACTTATTGAATCGACAGGAGTGTATCTTGACCATTCAGTAAGTTACGAATATTGACAAATGAACCAATACTTGACGTGACAGCCGACGTCATTCCACAAATATTTCTCGTATGTAGAAATGTATTTTAGTCTAGTACAACGATCATTTTGATCAGGTGATCCTGAATCCCAATACACTATCTCTGTCATTGGCATTGGTGTGCCGTCAGAATATGTCCATGTTCCGGTGGTTGAATCAAGCGTGCCATCTGTCCAGTACCTAAGCTTGGTCTTATAGTCTGAAATGTACAGTAATTGAGTAAAAGGTAAAATTGTCTATTATAATGTCACCCCTATTGAAAGGGCTAGTCAATTGTGACTTATGAGACACATACGTGTAAACGTATCATTCATGCTTACAGTACCTTCCCGAATCCCTTCTCGTAATGCCGGGCGCCTGGCAGAGATGGGCCTGAGGGAGTTCTGATTAGCGAGATTTTACTGTACATATACGGTCCAGTGATTATACACATTGGAGAATGTACGTACTCCATGCTCCAACTAATATTCCGTACTCCAATTGGAGAATTTCGCGGTTACAAAAACAGCTGTAATTTCTTTATTGTAGAATGGAAACATGTGAAATGTGGGTTCATTTGCTGCAAGTTTATGTTGGTTTTGATGCAACATTCCAAAAGATCTGAGGTTTTTTTTTCAAGTTGGAGCATGGAGTATACCGCACAGTTTGAGTATGAGAATGAAAAATGTTTATAATCACCGGCCCTGTGCACACTGTTTAATCAACGAACTTACGAAGTCGTAAACTTACGGTCAAATTTAATTTCTTTAATAATACAACTATTAAATGTGGTAAATGGAGCAAATATACTAATCAAGGTTTATTTAATGAATTCCCACTAACAATATCTGTCCCCAATGTGCAGTTGTTAAATGGTTATACTGAATTAAAATCTGAACGTAAGTTTACGATTTCCGTAGGTACGTTGATAAAACGGCACCCTGATGTTTAACAGTCGCCTATGCAATATGTTAGTCAAACCAACTTAAATTTCAACTAAGATGTATGTATGTAAAATTAGGTAACTACATGTGTATGTATACGTTAACGTTATTTCGTACTCTCCCAATTACCACCATCGTTATATTGTTCAGTGATAATAAAAACAATATGTGCGTGAAGTTAGCAGCCAGTTGCCAGTTGCCAGTTGCCAGTTGCCAATTCAACTTTTTGAATCGGCAACTGGCAACTGTCAGCTAACTTCACAACCCAGCAGCCGATTCGTCGATTTCGAAAGTTGAATCGGCAACTGGCAACTGTCAGCCAGCTGACGATTCAAATTTCACTGTAGACTCGAATTGGCAACTGGCAACTGTCAGCCAGCTGACGATTCAAATCTCTCGGGAAAATCGAATTGGCAACTGGCAACTGTCAGCCAGCTGACGATTCAAATTTCACTGTAGACTCGAATTGGCAACTGGCAACTGTCAGCCAGCTGACGATTCAAATCTCTCGGGAAAATCGAATTGGCAACTGGCAACTGTCAGCCAGCTGACGATTCAAATTGCACCGTAGACTCGAATTAACAACTGGCAACTGTCAGCCAGCTGACGATTCAAATTTCAATGTAAAATCGAATTGGCAACTGGCAACTGTCAGCCAGCTGACGATTCAGATTTCACTGTAAAGTCGAATTGGCAACTGGCAACTGACAATTCGAAAAAAAAATATTTTTTTTAGAAAATCGAATTGGCAACTGGCAACTGTCAGCCAGCTGACAATTCGAAAAAAAATTTTTTTTTGTGAAAAATCGAATTGGCAACTGGCAACTGTCAGCCAGCTGACAATTCGAAAAAAAATATTTTTTTGTGAAAAATCGAATTGGCAACTGGCAACTGTCAGCCAGCTGACAATTCGAAAAAAAAATATTTTTTTTAGAAAATCGAATTGGCAACTGGCAACTGTCAGCCAGCTGACAATTCGAAAAAAAAATTTTTTGGTGAAAAATCGAATTGGCAACTGGCAACTGTCAGCCAGCTGACAATTCGAAAAAAAATATTCTTTTTGTGAAAAATCGAATTGGCAACTGGCAACTGTCAGCCAGCTGACAATTCGAAAAAAAATATTTTTTTGTGAAAAATCGAATTGGCAACTGGCAACTGTCAGCCAGCTGACAATTCGAAAAAAAATATTTTTTTTAGAAAATCGAATTGGCAACTGGCAACTGTCAGCCAGCTGACAATTCGATTTTTTTTATTTTTTTTAGAAAATCGAATTGGCAACTGGCAACTGTCAGCCAGCTGACAATTCGAAAAAAAATATTTTTTTGTGAAAAATGGAATTGGCAACTGGCAACTGTCAGCCAGCTGACAATTCGAAAAAAAATATTTTTTTGTGAAAAATCGAATTGGCAACTGGCTACTGTCAGCCAGCTGACAATTCGAAAAAAAAATATTTTTTTTAGAAAATCGAATTGGCAACTGGCAACTGTCAGCCAGCTGACAATTCGAAAAAAAAATATTTTTTTTAGAAAATCGAATTGGCAACTGGCAACTGTCAGCCAGCTGACAATTCGAAAAAAAAATTTTTTGGTGAAAAATCGAATTGGCAACTGGCAACTGTCAGCCAGCTGACAATTCGAAAAAAAATATTCTTTTTGTGAAAAATCGAATTGGCAACTGGCAACTGTCAGCCAGCTGACAATTCGAAAAAAAATATTTTTTTGTGAAAAATCGAATTGGCAACTGGCAACTGTCAGCCAGCTGACAATTCGAAAAAAAATATTTTTTTTAGAAAATCGAATTGGCAACTGGCAACTGTCAGCCAGCTGACAATTCGATTTTTTTTATTTTTTTTAGAAAATCGAATTGGCAACTGGCAACTGTCAGCCAGCTGACAATTCGAAAAAAAATATTTTTTTGTGAAAAATGGAATTGGCAACTGGCAACTGTCAGCCAGCTGACAATTCGAAAAAAAATATTTTTTTGTGAAAAATCGAATTGGCAACTGGCTACTGTCAGCCAGCTGACAATTCGAAAAAAAAATATTTTTTTTAGAAAATCGAATTGGCAACTGGCAACTGTCAGCCAGCTGACAATTCGAAAAAAAAATTTTTTTGGTGAAAAATCGAATTGGCAACTGGCAACTGTCAGCCAGCTGACAGTTCGAAAAAAAATATTTTTTTTGTGAAAAATCGAATTGGCAACTGGCAACTGTCAGCCAGCTGACAATTCGAAAAAAAATATTTTTTTGTGAAAAATCGAATTGGCAACTGGCAACTGTCAGCCAGCTGACAATTCGAAAAAAAAAAATTTTTTGTGAAAAATCGAATTGGCAACTGGCAACTGTCAGCCAGCTGACAATTCGAAAAAAAATATTTTTTTGTGAAAAATCGAATTGGCAACTGGCAACTGTCAGCTAGCTGACAATTCGAAAAAAAAATTTTTTTGTGAAAAATCGAATTGGCAACTGGCAACTGTCAGCCAGCTGACAATTCGAAAAAAAAATATTTTTTGTTAAAAATCGAATTGGCAACTGGCAACTGTCAGCCAGCTGACAATTCGAAAAAAAATATTTTTTTGTGAAAAATCGAATTGGCAACTGGCAACTGTCAGCTAGCTGACAATTCGAAAAAAAAATTTTTTTTGTGAAAAATCGAATTGGCAACTGGCAACTGTCAGCCAGCTGACAATTCGAAAAAAATTTTTTTTTTTAGAAAATCGAATTGGCAACTGGCAACTGTCAGCCAGCTGACAATTCGAATTTTTTTTATTTTTTTTAGAAAATCGAATTGGCAAATTCGAAAAAAAAAATTTTTTTGTGAAAATCGAATTGGCAACTGGCAACTGTCAGCCAGCTGACAATTCGAAAAAACATTTTTTTTTCAGAAAATCGACTTGGCAAATGGCAACTGTCAGCCAGCTGACAATTCGAAAAAAAAATTGTGAAAAATCAAATTTGCAACTGGCAACTGCCAGCCAGCTGACAATTCAAATGTTTCTGTAGAATCGAATTGGCAACTGGCTACTGGCGGCCAGCATCCGATTCAAATTTTACTCCAAACTCGAATTGGCAACTGGCAATTCGATTTTCACTGTTGATACTCCCAGCTACTTTGGTCTAGAAAAAGCTCCAGTGAAGCTACCTATGATCTCCCTGGTCTCAGCATAATAGGTCATTATAAGCAACACCATGTAATTCATACCAATAAACTGACTCATTAAAAGTGTGCAGGGGCGTAGCTGGGCATACGCAAATACGCAAGATACGTACGCAGTTGGAATAACTGACAAAATTAAAGTGATGTAAAAAGAAATAAATAGCAATGCCTAGCCCGGGTGAGGCATGTTTAACATGTGATGATATGTGATTTATATAGACAACTCTATCTGCCTGTGTTCGAACAATCGACTCCCTTTCAATGCAAACGCTCAAATCACCCGACCATAGGCGAGGTATAGATAATCAACAAGTGCGGTTTCAGTGCATGAGCCTGTCGGGTATGTACACTTTCTATCACATGGACTGATCACTAGGTACATGGGAATATTCATGATAGGCCTACATTTTCGCTATCTCCAGTACCGGGTAGCTTCAAGCATGTCATTTAAACATAAATCAGCGGGAATCAATTCTTTTATACAGCAATGATACATGCCGGAGTCGGAGAAACACACATGAAAGCGCTCTCGTGTCTACAATGGGATTGCCTACAATATCATACATATAATTATATATTAGTACAAATTAAAATTCTATGACCATATAGAGCAAGGACATGTATTAAACAATTACCTAAAACCGATACAAACGCATCCATAGTTATACGCAGTGCAACCTATGCATATTTAGCAACTCTAGTATGAGCATTATCATATATTGCAGAAGTTGTCTCTCACTATAATATATCTCTTACCTACATACAGCAACAGTATCTGAATGACCAACAATATGTGTGTTTCCGATTAGTTGTCGTCCGAGAGGTGTTACTGTATATAATATAATGAGCTAGTACAAACTTTATCTTGTAATTATTTCTATAATGCAACAGCTACGTGATAACATACGAGGGTAATTCAATATATAATGCAAACTATCATATAAATTCTTTGATACAATATTTATCTTTTAAATAATGTCATAATCGTCCAAAGTACCTTTCCTTGAGTTCAATGACCAACGTTCATCCTTTCGGTCATTATTTTATTCCCGTTGCTAGGCAACTACGTACATACACTCATAACTGCACGGACACGGTCTAGTCAGCCTAATGTGAAGTGGCATGTCGAATTCCCAGGTAATCGTTGTATCATTTTCGACCGGTAATATGGTATCTACATAACACATATCACTACAACTTTGCGTATAAAGTTTTTTCCTTCTATATTTAAGCCCTAAATTAAGCTTGCGATGAGTTCGGTGCGACGTTCGAACGGCTCTGACGTCAAAAATATACGACATTCAGTGAGCGGAACCCGGTAACATGTGTACTCGGTTCTGGAATTTCAAATTAAATTAGCCAAAACTACTGCCAAGTCCCTGGGCTATCTCTACGTATGTTGATATTTTGTCTAGTTTCAATTGTTTTCTCAATGTTTCGATAAGACATGGGGGCCATTGCACACATTTTCAGTTTCACACACTAGTAGCCCTTAACTCTATATTTGTCGTTTGTATTTTCATTCAACAGTAGCGCCATTTTAGGATAATTATTGTTGCTGACATTTTGAAACATGTCTCTTGTAAGGTAGTACAATATCAATTGAGTTTTTGTTGCATGATCACTTGATTAAATGTTTACTACTTTTTAGATGTGACGTTACCGCGTCCATGACGTTCCGAGTTATATCGAATGAGGTCGTGCGCTGGTGCCGCCATCGACGTCAGGTGTCCTTAAAATGTTCTATCAAATAGAAATTGTCGTATATTATAATCATGCAAAGTTTCATTTTATTATCTTGACTGGATTTAGAGATAATTGTTAGTTTGCATTATATATTGAATGACCCTCGTAGATAGATAGCTAGCTTTTATTCAGAAAAGGTCGTTAGCCTATCATTCTACAAACATACATACATATAAACATGTCATAGAATCCATCATTGTGTATGCTATGGAGTCTGGTTAGTGTCATATGAATTATCGTGCCTCGCATCAAGAGGGCGAGGGGCGAGAATTGCGCGACACGAGGCGACACGCGAAAATCGGGCGACACACGAAGCCAGGCGCGATATTCAAACACGAGATCTCGCTCTGTCGCAGTATCAAAACCACGCTATTTCGCGGTAAAATATCGTGTCTCGCTTGGTGTGTCGCGCGATTTTCGCACGTTGCTTCGTGTTTCGCACGATATCACATCGCGAGCACTGAGTCACATATTCAATCACAAGAATGGACAGGTCTGCATCCTATCAAGATTCGGTACTATTCATACACTTAGCGACCATCTATGATGTGGTAACAAGGCAAAACGGACGAGCGCGTGCAAAAACGACAACAACACACAATCTACCAGGCTCCCATTTGGATGACTAAGGAATGCCCGGATAGACACTTCAGAGCAACGGAATAACTCGGACGAGAGACACAGATAATCTCTGATCAACACAGTATGTACCTGCGTATTCCGTGTAGCCACCATGAAGGGCTTGGTAGAAGGGAAATCCCGCCGATAAACAGCCTTCAGAGGCTCGCTCGTTAGACGCTCGATGACAGTTTTTGTTCAAAGGCAAGCTAGCCGGTTGAGTTTGGTGTTATATGAACGAGCACGGAAAGAGCTTTCCAACGCACCCAAACTTGTAGGGATCGGAAATCATATGAAAAAGTTTTCCCCGGTGTGAAAATTTGGACGGCTTGGTAGAAGGGAAATCACGCCGAAAAGCCGCCTGCAAAGCTCGGTCGGTAGACGCGCTGTGGCATTTTTTCATAAAGCAAGCTAGCCAGTTGAGTTTAGTGTTCAATAAATGAGCATGGAAAGAGCTTTCTAACGCACCCAAACTCGGCCGATTCGGAGATCATGGGAAAAAGTTTTCCCCGAGGTGAAATTTTGAAGGGCTTGGTAGAAGGGAAATCCCGCCGATAAACAGCCTTCAGAGGCTCGCTCGTTAGACGCTCGATGACAGTTTTTGTTCAAAGGCAAGCTAGCCGGTTGGGTTTGGTGTTATATGAACGAGCACGGAAAGAGCTTTCCAACGCACCCAAACTTGTAGGGATCGGAAATCATGTGAAAAAGTTTTCCCCGGTGTGAAAATTTGGACGGCTTGGTAGAAGGGAAATCACGCCGAAAAGCCGCCTGCAAAGCTCGGTCGGTAGACGCCCTGTGGCATTTTTTCATAAAGCAAGCTAGCCAGTTGAGTTTAGTGTTCAATGAACGAGCATGGAAAGAGCTTTCTAACGCATCCAAACTCGGCCGATTCGGAGCTCATGGGAAAAAGTTTTCCCCGAGGTGAAATTTTGAAGGGCTTGGTAGAAGGGAAATCCCGCCGATAAACAGCCTTCAGAGGCTCGCTCGTTAGACGCTCGATGACAGTTTTTGTTCAAAGGCAAGCTAGCCGGTTGGGTTTGGTGTTATATGAACGAGTACGGAAAGAGCTTTCCAACGCACCCAAACTTGTAGGGATCGGAAATCATGAGAAAAAGTTTTCCCCGGTGTGAAAATTTGGACGGCTTGGTAGAAGGGAAATCACGCCGAAAAGCCGCCTGCAAAGCTCGGTCGGTAGACGCGCTGTGGCATTTTTTCATAAAGCAAGCTAGCCAGTTGAGTTTAGTGTTCAATGAACGAGCATGGAAAGAGCTTTCTAACGTACCCAAACTCGGCCGATTCGGAGCTCATCGGAAGAAGTTTTTCCCGATGTGAAATTTTGAAGGACTTGGTAGAAGGGAAATCCCGCCGATAAACAGCCTTCAGAGGCTCGCTCGTTAGACGCTCGATGACAGTTTTTGTTCAAAGGCAACCTAGCCGGTTGAGTTTGGTGTTATATGAACGAGCACGGAAAGAGCTTTCTAACGCACCCAAACTTGTAGGGATCGGAATGTATGTGAAAAAGTTTTCCCCGGTGTGAAAATTTGGACGGCTTGGCAGAAGGGAAATCACGCCGAAAAGCCGCCTGCAAAGCTCGGTCGATAGACGCGATGTGGCATTTTTTTCAAAAAGCAAGCTAGTCAGTTGCGTTTAGTGTTCAATAAATGAGCATGGAAAGAGCTTTCTAACGCACCCAAACTTGGCCGGTTCGGAGCTCATAGGAAGAAGTTTTCCCCGAGGTGAAAGTTTGAAGGGCTTGGTAGAAGGGAAATCCTGCCGATAAACAACCTTCAGAAGATCGGCCGTTAGACGCTGGATGACAGTTTTTGTTCAAAGGCAAGCTAGCCGGTTGAGTTTGGTGTTAAATGAACAAGCACGAAAAGAGCTTCCCAACGCACCAAATATTGCTAGTATCGGAGCTCATGGGAAAAAGTTTTCCCCGGGGTGAAATTTTGAAGGGCTTGGTAGAAGGGAAATCCCGCCGATAAAGCCGCCTACTGAAAATCGACAGTTTCAAACTTCACACATCCTCTTTATGATGGTATAATTTCATTTTAATTCTTCGTTTTTATTATTAATGTCAAGGCTTTTAAAGGGTCTGTAAACTGGTCCGTGACGGCATTTCCAAATGCCTCGGCCATATTCACTTCCTCTACTCGACCGTCCCTCCACTGTCACTCACTGAGATAATTTTAATATCATTTCGTCCGTGCGTTTGAGTGGGTATCCGACCTAACTAGAAAATGGTATTCGCGACGGTAAGTGTCGCTGGAGTTGACTCGACGGAGTGGGGTTTCTCGAGTGGGCGAAACGGTCACTTGACAGTGACTCCAGCTACTCTCAAGTAAGGTTATGTGAATACCGATTTAGCGCACGAACGTTGGACTATTAAAGTTATTGTATTTTCAAAATAAATAAACCAACGAACCCTTTTGAAAGAATGTTTTGAAACCATCAATGCAGATTTTGTAAAATACATTTTGTAATCCTAAAGTATAATTGTGAACAAATAAAGTTAAGTTGCAGTAC
Source organism: Spisula subtruncata (assembly GCA_963678985.1). NCBI lineage: Eukaryota > Metazoa > Mollusca > Bivalvia > Venerida > Mactridae > Spisula > Spisula subtruncata. Next base: position 17,111,159 of record OY787678.1, read on the forward strand.
AGTCTGAAATACGTGGAATTTAAATATAGTAGTTTCACTGCGATGTTAATAAATTGCATGCTGCATTGTATTCGTGTAAATAATACATGTATAAGGAACATGAATACGGAAATGCATGTATATTTATATATTGATTTTAATAATTGCTTTTTAATCCCGTGAATATAACTGAAATAGTTTTATTAAAATAAAAACGTGGTCATCTGTAACACAAACATGTATGTTATTTACTATGCTGCAATAACTAATGTGCAAGAATGTCGCCTGGATATCCTAGTGGTAGATTGCTCGCGTGTGTGGGTACGGGTTCGATCTCATGTCACGCCATACCAAAGATTAGATATAAATGGTAATAAATATTGCACATACAAGACGTTCAGTATAATAGGCAAAAACTTGGAATTCTTCTATTTTTTGTTAATCGATACAATTTTGACGATATCAGGAATTGTGTGTCGAGAATGATTGAAATGAATTGTAAAAAATTGCCTCGCAATCAACTTAAAATAAATTAGTACATGCATAATCTATATGCACACTTGGTATGTATTTAATTATTTTATACACCATGGTCGCTCTCAAAATGATATTCTAAGAAGTATGGCGTTCAAGTGACCTGTCTTTCCTGCGTTGTATCTGTAGTAAGTTGCTCACAAAATGACACAGGACAGTGAGCTGCTGATAAAAAACAGTAACCGAGCTCATATGATTTCTAAATTATTAATCTGAAACTACCTGCCCAGCGGTCTGTGGAATTCATATTGATATGATACTATTGAGCCTGCTTCCACAACAATACTGGATTATGTCACGGTATCATTTAAAACTCGTGTGCATTGTCATACATTTAATTTAATGTTTATTTTATTATTGTCAAGATAATTAGCATGCGTTTAATTAACGCTACATATTATTACATCTAAGTTTAAACTTATTTTACAATCTTATGATCATTATTATTAGTGTGTATTCAAACTAAGGTCTTATTTTTTGGAGTTCAAATAATTAAAATCAAAATTAAAATTTGACTTTGTTAATATCATGCAAATGCACCGAATCCCCCAAAACCGATTTAATAATTAAACATGTATTGTTTACACTATCTTACTATCTTACCATATATTATAACGGTCACCCACTCGAGAAAGTGGAGGTCGATCTACCAAATCTCCACTCGACCGTCACTACGGCTACACTTGAGGCTCCCTTAGGTTAGGGTGAGTCAAGTTGGAGTGGAGGAACGACATGTGATAACGGCCAAAAGAAAGCTGATGCCTTTAACTCGGATCATAACCAGACGTGAGTATTTTTCGGGAAGATGCGTACACACAGTAAGATGTTATTTGTAGTAAGGTGAAGTACGCCTCTGTCGTGCATTTTCTCAAGATGTACGCCTTCGTTGTTACCTAGTGGCAAAGCGTACATCCTCGACTTATACATCAAAACTTACTGTGTGTATAGCTTGGCTATTTTGACATGAGCCTGACATTTATGCAAGAATATATTACAAGGTTCTTGCTTTGAATATATCAATTTCCGCAAGCAAATCGTGCGATATCGGTATTTCAAATTTGTGTTTGTATTAAATCTCGAGCGTCTTCATGATACTCACCGATCATGAAAACATACAATCAGTGTCGACTGTTAAATTATGCTAATCAAAAGATCAGGCTTTTGTCAAATTGGCCAAGCTATAAGCACCTTAAGGTCACTACGAACTTTTGAAAACGTAGGTTTGAAATACGGAGGATATGAGTACGCCCTGATCGTGAGTGATTGAGTTCATTGTAGGTTGCGCACATTACAAGTGAGTTTTACGTGTTTATAAAGTTCTAACAGCCTACGATCTCCGTGCTATGGCCAGGTTATCTATTTGTACAAACTGCTCCCATGCGTTGTCCTTACGAATTAAGGTGGCAGAAAAAGGCTCGCAAATGCGGGAATGAATAGGTTGGCCGAACGCTGGCCAAATGCTACAAACGTTATGTCTGCGTAATCACAAATGCCTACTGACTCGGATTCACGTAGTTACACGTCCGTTGGGTTGTGACTGTCGCTTATATTTCCAAACAAAGAATTGATATTCCTCCAATTACAGTACTTTCAAAGTCAATTGAGAATCGTTGGTCAACATCGAGTCGTCTGTCAGGTAAACTTTGTTTATCTAGCTTTAGCTGGGTATACATCATGTATCTGAGTTAACGGTAATTCCCGCTATTCTTTCGAATGGGATAGTTCCCTCATTAGTATTATTTATTGAATCGACCACAAGTGGTAGAGGAACAAATGCCAGTTTAGGCCTCTATTTTTGGAGTTACCCTACCATTCAATACGGTACTTTTAGGAATTTGATTAATTTATTTTTAGTTTTTAGTGCCATTCTCAAGCCTTTTTTGCGAACTTGTAGAATTGGCAATCTTGCTAATGTTTGGGTTTATAATAATCACAACATTTATTAATCACGGGTGGTCAAATAGTAAGAATACATGCAATAATTGAAAATTCGCAATATATACAATCGGGTATAAACATATACTTTTTCTAGGGTCGAATCTGCATACACATCCGCACAATATTGAAAACAAGCTATTATTCGGACAAGAGAAATAAAGTTACAACAAGCCTCAAAATCATGTTAGTTGTTGAGTTTCCTATTTATCTGATATAACAGTGAACTTTTAATTGTCAGCTGAGGTCAGTTGCCAATTCGATTCTACGGAAAAATTTGAATTGTCAGCTGGCTGACTGACAGCTGCCAGTTGCCAATTCGATTTTTCACTCAATTTAGTTTTTCGAATTGTCAGCTGGCTGACAGTTGCCAGTTGCCAATTCGATTTTTCACAAAAACTTTTTTTTTCGAATTGTCAGCTGGCTGACAGTTGCCAGTTGCCAATTCGATTTTTCACCAAATAATTTTTTTTTTCGAATTGTCAGCTGGCTGACAGTTGCCAGTTGCCAATTCGATTTTTCACAAAAAAAATTTTTTTTTTCGAATTGTCAGCTGGCTGACAGTTGCCAGTTGCCAATTCGATTTTTCACAAAAAAAAATTTTTTTTTCGAATTGTCAGCTGGCTGACAGTTGCCAGTTGCCAATTCGATTTTTCACCAAAAAAATTTTTTTTTTGAATTGTCAGCTGGCTGACAGTTGCCAGTTGCCAATTCGATTTTTCACCAAAAAAATTTTTTTTTCGAATTGTCAGCTGGCTGACAGTTGCCAGTTGCCAATTCGATTTTTCACCAAAAAAAATTTTTTTTCGAATTGTCAGCTGGCTGACAGTTGCCAGTTGCCAATTCGATTTTTCACAAAAAAATATTTTTTTTCGAATTGTCAGCTGGCTGACAGTTGCCAGTTGCCAATTCGATTTTCTGAAAAAAAAATTTTTTTTCGAATTGTCAGCTGGCTGACAGTTGCCAGTTGCCAATTCGATTTTTCACAAAAAAAATATTTTTTTTTCGAATTGTCAGCTGGCTGACAGTTGCCAGTTGCCAATTCGATTTTCTAAAAAAAAAAATTTTTTTCGAATTGTCAGCTGGCTGACAGTTGCCAGTTGCCAATTCGATTTTTCACAAAAAAAAAATTTTTTTCGAATTTGCCAATTCGATTTTCTAAAAAAAATAAAAAAAATTCGAATTGTCAGCTGGCTGACAGTTGCCAGTTGCCAATTCGATTTTCTAAAAAAAAAAATTTTTTTCGAATTGTCAGCTGGCTGACAGTTGCCAGTTGCCAATTCGATTTTTCACAAAAAAAAATTTTTTTTCGAATTGTCAGCTAGCTGACAGTTGCCAGTTGCCAATTCGATTTTTCACAAAAAAATATTTTTTTTCGAATTGTCAGCTGGCTGACAGTTGCCAGTTGCCAATTCGATTTTTAACAAAAAATATTTTTTTTTCGAATTGTCAGCTGGCTGACAGTTGCCAGTTGCCAATTCGATTTTTCACCAAAAAACTTTTTTTTTCGAATTGTCAGCTGGCTGACAGTTGCCAGTTGCCAATTCGATTTTTCACCAAAAAAAAATTTTTTTCGAATTGTCAGCTGGCTGACAGTTGCCAGTTGCCAATTCGATTTTTTCACAAAAAAAATTTTTTTTTCGAATTGTCAGCTGGCTGACAGTTGCCAGTTGCCAATTCGATTTTCTAAAAATAAAAAAAAAATTTCGAATTGTCAGCTGGCTGACAGTTGCCAGTTGCCAATTCGATTTTCTGAAAAAAAATTTTTTTTTCGAATTGTCAGCTGGCTGACAGTTGCCAGTTGCCAATTCGATTTTTCACAAAAAAATATTTTTTTTCGAATTGTCAGCTGGCTGACAGTTGCCAGTTGCCAATTCGATTTTCTGAAGAAAAAAATTTTTTTCGAATTGTCTGCTGGCTGACAGTTGCCAGTTGCCAATTCGATTTTTCACAAAAAAAAATTTTTTTTTCGAATTGTCAGCTGGCTGACAGTTGCCAGTTGCCAATTCGATTTTTCACCAAAAAAAATTTTTTTTCGAATTGTCAGCTGGCTGACAGTTGCCAGTTGCCAATTCGATTTTCGAAAAAAAAATAAAAAAAATTCGAATTGTCAGCTGGCTGACAGTTGCCAGTTGCCAATTCGATTTTTCACAAAAAAAATTTTTTTTTTCGAATTGTCAGCTGGCTGACAGTTGCCAGTTGCCAATTCGATTTTTCACCAAAAAAATTTTTTTTTCGAATTGTCAGCTGGCTGACAGTTGCCAGTTGCCAATTAAATTTTCTGAAAAAAAAATTTTTTTTCGAATTGTCAGCTGGCTGACAGTTGCCAGTTGCCAATTCGATTTTTCACAAAAAAAATTTTTTTTTTCGAATTGTCAGCTGGCTGACAGTTGCCAGTTGCCAATTCGATTTTCTGAAAGAAATTTTTTTTTCGAATTGTCAGCTGGCTGACAGTTGCCAGTTGCCAATTCGATTTTTCACAAAAAAATTTTTTTTTTCGAATTGTCAGCTGGCTGACAGTTGCCAGTTGCCAATTCGATTTTCTGAAGAAAATTTTTTTTCCAATTGTCAGCTGGCTGACAGTTGCCAGTTGCCAATTCGACTTTACAGTGAAATCTGAATCGTCAGCTGGCTGACAGTTGCCAGTTGCCAATTCGAGTCTACAGTGAAATTTGAATCGTCAGCTGGCTGACAGTTGCCAGTTGCCAATTCGATTTTCCCGAAAGATTTGAATCGTCAGCTGGCTGACAGTTGCCAGTTGCCAATTCGAGTCTACAGTGAAATTTGAATCGTCAGCTGGCTGACAGTTGCCAGTTGCCAATTCGAGTCTACAGTGAAATCTGAATCGTCAGCTGGCTGACAGTTGCCAGTTGCCAATTCGATTTTCCCGAAAGATTTGAATCGTCAGCTGGCTGACAGTTGCCAGTTGCCAATTCGAGTCTACAGTGAAATTTGAATCGTCAGCTGGCTGACAGTTGCCAGTTGCCGATTCAACTTTCGAAATCGACGAATCGGCTGCTGGGTTGTGAAGTTAGCTGACAGTTGCCAGTTGCCGATTCAAAAAGTTGAATTGGCAACTGGCAACTGGCAACTGGCTGCTAACTTCACACACATAAAAACAATTCGACGGTGCCATTCATAAATACCGTATGACGACAACCCACTTTTCAGGAGAAGCAAAACAGTTTTTTATGAAATCTAAAATTCCTTCAGAAATCATAGAACATAGAACTAAATTATATATTTCATACGCAAACACATAATTGAATATGTATCGAATAATACATAAAATGGCATTGCTGATATTCGTTCCTTTCTTCGCCCCAAATGAAAACTAACAGAATTTCGGCTTTTTCTTTTTTTGATGATTTGATGGTGTCTCCCATTAGCTTATTTACTCCAGATAAGGCGTAATTAAGGACGGGAAAACGATAAACAGGAATAACTAATGATAAAAAACAGCATTTTGATTATTTGTCATTTTCGAATGGCACCGTTGATATGCAACTCTTCATTTATTACCTGAATAATTATAAGATGATCTTGATACTAACTGACGTCGATTGAAAATTATGCATCAGCCGTTCCAAAGACACATAATTTAAATTTAAGCCTTCGAGAAAGTTATAAAGTCAGGGGCGTAGCTAGGATCTTAGCAATGTGTAGGCCCGTAGGTAAAGATAAAAGAAGTGGGGGTCTGGGGGCATGCTCCTCCGGATTTTTTTTATTCCTTGAAAGGTACTGGTGCGTTTTGACGTATATTTAGGAGATCAAATTTCAAGTTAAACTTTAAAAAATATATTATTTTTTCTCGAAATGATGTGTAGGCCCGTGCCTAATGGCCTAGCGGCAGCTACACTACTGAAAGTAATCTTATTTATATATATATAGTTATGGCTTACTTGTGCATGATGTAAGTGCAGCTTGAATTTGATTCATTTGTGACTCGTCCTTGATTCTGGCCAATGTTCCCCCGTCATCCTCGCAACGTGCCTGTGCTTCACTATGATTGGCACTCTCGAAAAATACCCTCAGACTTTTGACGCCATGCACCCATCCATTGCAGTCTGAAAATATTTTTTAGTTACATTTGTTGTCAAGTACCCTTAAATCTATTTCAATGGTAAATTATAATAACATATAGCAATTGATTAGCGTGAAAACTTCCGTAAAACGACTTCGACATCCAATCTGCTATGAATTAATGCTATACCACACCCAGTCAAATACCTAACAAACGAACATGTCCTTGATTTTGTACAGGATATTTGAGATGACTTACCGAAATTGCACGAATATGAAAAAGTTGTGGAATAGTGTCTAATTTTTAAAAGTTAACTTTTTAAGGTGTAGGTGTATAATCAATCGACTGTTTAAGGGTGGTTCTTTATTTTTCAAGTCAATACCAAAATACAAAATGTATAATTATTATACGTACCGCTTCTGTTAAAGTACTCCGAACCTGCCATCTCGGCTAAGTTTACTATATCAACAGAGTTGAGTAGATGGTTACACAGCAAACATGTTTTCCGGGAACCATCAATCTTGTGAAAGAAGCCGATACATTCGTAATGGTCCGCGCAGTTGAACGCACACTTGGACCTGGATACATCGATGACATCTCTTGGTGACACTTTAACTGCCAAATCACCAGCGCACGAATACCCATTCAATAAGGTGTTGGCGGTAAATATATCGTGTCTTAAGTCATTGTTGCCCGTAACTCCGTCACGAAAAATGAAGATTAGGAAAGCACACCATAGAGATGCAATTAAACGAATCAGTATTGCGTTAGCCATACTAAGTGTTCATTGCATCGTCCCGAACGTTCTAATGAAGCACAGCACGAGACTCTCACGTAATACAAGCTTGTCTGAAACAGAGAGAAACTCCGCCACCGATAAATGCCACGTGATACACTGTCATAAATAATTCATGACCGTGACTTCATGCCCATCTGAACAATATCAAAGCAAGTTTTTTGTCACAGTCGTTAACGCATCCACAATCAGGACCATAGAAACATAATTGAATTTGTTATGGAAAAGTTCCGTTTATTAAAGTTGGTGAAACGAAATAAGTTAATGAAATGTTCCGATCAGGTAAGTCTTTGCTTCCCCTTGTTGCTTGTCAGATGGGGGAAATTTGCTCCAAATATTGCCTGATTGAGCAATAAAAAAGCTTACCTGCGCATGAGTATAGTTGACATGAAGATTATCTGAATGCATATTTCATAGCACAAAATTCTACCGTTCAGAATTATTACAAATTGGGTATATTCTGAGGTATTGAGTGAACCTGGCTCTGTCGGGTTTGGTAGCTTAACTTTTCGATTGGCCACTTTTCTTGGTGCTAAAGGACTGCTACTTTTTATACGCCCGTTGAAAAACAGGACGCATTATGTGAACACCCATTGGGCGTGCGGGTGGGCGTGCGGCGGAGTCCAGTAATTTGTCTGTACTCAAACTCAAACAGTTTTTGTCCGATCGTCTCCAAACTTGCTGACAATGCTTATGGGTGTAATATCTAGGCCAAGTTCGATTATAGGCCAAATCGGTGCAGACCTTCTTGTGTGATGGTCCTTCTTTTACCAAAAAAATGTGAAATTGGTCTTGTATGTACTCTAACTCAAACAGTTTTCATTCGATCGTCTTTAAACTTGCTGACAATGTTTATTGGTGTAATATCTAGGTCAAGTTCGCTTACAGGCCAAATCGATACAGGCCTTCTTCGGTTATGATCCTTCATTTACCCAAAAAATGTGAAATTGGTCTGTACTCTTACTCAAAACGTTTTCTCCTAATTCAAACAGTTTTCGCCCGATCTTCTTCAAACTTGGTGACAACAATTGTCAAAACATTATATATAGTTTGTCATTATAAAGATTAGTTTAAAGATGATTGTTTAAAAATATTTTGATATAATATGGGCTTTTATTTCATAATCAATTATTTTTTCACTAGCACAACCAAGACGGGCGTATTTTGTGACATTTTGGCATCTTGTTATTTATGGTCTTTGCTCCAAATGGCTACTAATGGGCTACGAATATTTTGAATTATAAAAGGGTTTGGTTATTAACAAAATAAGTTATATGGTATGCAGTGAACTTTATTTCATGCTTATCGGTGGTTTACGGCGGAATAACGGTGGATTACATAGAGGATATTTGTTGATTTTGGTGAAAGATCGAATTTTATTTCACCGAGTGATCACAGAAGTCAGTATACGCCACTCGTGAAAATATAATTTTCTGTGATCACGAGTGAAATAGAATAAGATGTTTCACCAAAAAATCACCAAATTTTCTGTTTATTATTTGCTTCATTTTCTCGTAAAACGGTACAGTAATTGGCTAAATTGGAAATATTACGTTGAAGTTAGAACGTCACGACGTGACAACTATGACGTCACAATGACGTAACGCATATTTTGAAGCCCGGCGCTGTTGACGTTGTGTTTCTTTTTCTGCACGATACTGGAACCAGCTGCAAAACAGTGAAAATAACAAAACGATAATTTCACTGTTATTTGTCATGTTTATTTTCACTGAAAATCACCATAATCCATTGAAAGCTAATAGTAATCCCCGATAATTTCACAGTCCATAATTTCACAGTTCATAATTTCACGGAAACGGACTACTTTTTTCAAACAAATTTCCCCGCCGCTAAAAATAAAATAATCAGCATTTTCACTTGTTCGTTTAATCTTTAAAAAAAATAACAGAACATTATATGTACATAAATGTAAAACAAATGGACGAAATTGAAGCCATTGCAGAAGAACAACTTGGTTGCAACTCGACGCGTGCATGGCGGGAAAACGACGTCACGCAAAACATTTCAGGTATATAGTTGAGTATGTCCATCATTTAAGCCATTTGAAGCATGAAATAAATAGAATATTAGTATTTTACCGTGTATGATCGTTTGATAATTCACCTCGTGAGCGGCTGACTCAGTGAATTATCAGCCGATCATAAACGGAAAAATACAAATATCCTCTATATATCTAACACATTAGCTTGAAGAAATCAATAATCAATGCTAAGAAATGATCATAAATAAAACGGCTAAGATGCTCTTACTTTTATTCAGAGGAAGGTGTGTCTCCGTAGCTCAGTAGTCAGGGCGCTTGTCACATGTTCAAATCTGACTGGCAAATAAAAGCTATATTCGGGCAATTATAAACATACCATAGTTTCACTTAATTTGCATCAATAAAAGTTATAACCCGTCACAACTCGTAGATCAAACTTACCACTGTGTGACAGGGGATTCATCTATTATTTTTATCACACTTGGAGTGCCAGACAACCGTACCGGAAATATCGTTCGGCTCGAACTTCCAGACTGTTACAAAGCCTCGTGTCATATATATTATTTTGTACATTCGTTTCATAAAACTTATTATTTATGAATTTCCTGATTCCATGCCAATATTCACGTTAATTATGTAACCGACTATCACTACCAATTTAATTAATTTCAAATTTACTAATTGAATATGGATATCTACATGAACATAGTGTAGGCAAGACTTCAGTTGTTGTAGCGAATGCATTAAAATTTCAAAGGTTAACTTGATTTATGTTTGATTTACACTCGGATAAATTATTTAAAAAAGACCTGTCATGTGTGATGTACTCATTAAAATTTCCGGACGGGAATTATATAAAACTTCGAAAGTACCCAACTGTGACATGTCTGAAGCCCTGTTTATCGATCGTTTATTTGATTCAGTATGCCCGTGGGGTATGGTCTCAGTTTATTTTTTGTTTATTATTAATAGTGAATTTGTTTCCGACAGAGCTAAAGTACAATTTTGACATTAATCATGTTTACGTGCTATACCATATTGGTGTAACAGAGGAAGAAAAATGTGCAACCAGATCGGGGCTGTTCACTTCATTTGTTTCAACAAGAGGTCACAGAATTTGCCCGTAACCGGCTTAACGGTTTCCATGCGTCCTGTGTCACAAAACTATTAAACGGTCGAGTGAAGTGCTCACTAGATATGCTTAAGCATCGAATTTATCTCGTGAAAATCTGTCAAGGAATAAGATACATACGTTTGTTTTTATTTTTTTTTTTTTACATATTTATACTTGCAGATCAAAACGTCACATGATATGTCCACCCTGTACACTTTAACACACTGGCATATGAGAGTCTGAAGGCACATGTGACCGAGATACTACGTCATTTACGAGGTAGTTCGATTTGAAGGACTTATGCGTCATAGTCTAGTACCAATAAGGCAAGTCACTGTCCGATCTAACCACAGGGTGGACTCTTCAAAGACTGAATTTATTCTATTCGGAAGTCATTCCTAATGTCAAACGTGTACCATGAAATATGTATGGAAGCTAATATGTGAAAGTTGCTGGTGATAATATCAAACATAAACCAGCTACCAGGGCCGGTATTTATAAAGCATCTTAAGTGAAAACTTAGAATTTTCTTAAAATCTCAAATTTTTCTTAAAGTCACAATAAGGTTTAAAATGGAAGTATTTTCTATCTAAAAAAGAATATCGAAATATTGAGATATTAAATTATACTAAAAATGGTGCAGAAGGGACCCATACCTGACTTCAGGTCGCTGTTCCTTCTTTGAGAAATAATCAACTGAAAACGCTATTTAGTATTTTGTCCTCCGTACAAAATACTCAATAGTGTTTACGTTTAAATTTTCCGAACGATTTCGAAGATATCGTCAATAATCGTAAGTATACGCACAAAACCCGGTACACCGGTATCTGCCGGTATCCTGTTGTATATCACGACTGACACCTAATTGAATGGCTATGTATAATTCAATTAAAGGATTAGTGTAGAAATGTGAATGAATATATATCACTTAATATGATCATGGAATTATATAGACAAGCACATTAACTCCATGATATATAACATATCGCTGGTTTAGAATGAAAAGATCGTATCTACAAAATCATATTTTGAGAAAATAAGAAAATCTGTCTGACAAATTACTCTTTACATATGGTTAACAAGCTTTCATGAAAATATGCTCATAAGAAGTGCCTTGTGATATAGATTTCAGATATGGCACTAACGACCTTCTCATTCTAAGCCAGCGATATAAAATTATAAGGACAAACAAAAACATCTACATTGTATTTTTTTAAAATTTTATTACAGATTATGTTGTATCAGACAATAAACAAAATGTAGCTAGCTACAGTTAAATACATATGCATAGGAAAATTAGAGGGCATGTGGATATAACATATATTTTAATTTTCCATTCATATGATCATGTTTGTGCGTTTTACGAGGGGCGTTTCAAAAGTTCCAGGAAAAGTGCTCTATAATGTGTATCGTATCTTCAAATTACTTTAAACTTTGCATCTTAATAGAACAATTCAGTATACATATTGTACCAAGAATCAAACGATTTAGGGTGTGAAATACAAAATGGCACTGCTGCCATAGTAACGTCAGTAATGGCTACCCGGGCCTAATTTGACGTCACGTCGTAAAAAACGTCAAACTTACCAACACATTGACTCCAACCAAACAGCTACCAATTCACTACGACCTAAAATTACTGCATGGAACATTTGCGAAGGGCGGTATAACATCATTTGGATCAATTTATGCCATAGTTTAAATAGTCCCGCAGTTGTGTTCAGGTTTATTTGTCGCCGTATTAAAATCGCCCGTCAAATGCCGGTAAATCATTGGAATTTGACCAGTTTTTGTATTTTGGCAGGAAAATTAAGACTTGAAACAGTAGATTTAATAACCACTGCCTGTTTAGAGCGTTGTATGTCACTGGGCAGGATGTATGAATAATATGAGCGCTTCCAGACTGTCAGTTTGGATACCCATTTTCGCTACAGCATGACTGGAGGTTCTTTACACGGGTAATGATATTGCGGTCACAGTAGACTTGCGACCATCTTTCTATGTGCACCAGTTGTTGCCTGGAAAGTGATACTACACTCCTCAACTCATCGTGTGTACAATCCATAATTGTCTGGATAAGCAGTCCCTCGTTCTGTGTGATGGTAATGAATATTGTGTGATCTTCAATGATGTTTGCCAGTTTACGCATACTGTCTGTCCTTATATCTGTATATGCTGGACATCTGACGAGAAAGTGTTCTCGTGTTTCGTCTTCTAGATTGCAGAGCTTGCATGTTGGCGAAACGTTTTCTTGGTTGAATTTGACAGCGTTACTCTGGAATATGTATGTGCCAGTAAGTATTCGTACTTTAATTTCTGCTCGTCGAACTTCATGTAGTTTGGGTGCTATAGTTTCCACAGGTTGTGGGGGTTGTTGATTACTGGTTTTTGTATTTGGATGTACTTGGTTGAGGACATCTTTGGTAGTTCAACTCTCCAGAGATTCTCCCAGTATGTGTTAGTAGCATTTTTAGCGTTTTTTTCCATTGCTCTTTAGAGGGAACACTATGTATGAGCACCTCAGGTGTTGGGAGTTTATATTTGTCCAAAGCATTGTATACATTTGAAATGAAACTTTTGGTTTCAAAATCTATCATCGTTAGCTGACGTTTAAGAATTTTGTATTCTACAGAATCAGGAATTCCGATGATGTTCATAAATAAAGATAGGTAGTTACAGTCTAGGAGGAGTTCAACTAGTAGGGTCTACACAGCAGCAGTCGGAGTCCTAGTAGTAGGTAGTCCTTGTAGATGTTTGAGGATTTTCCTCTGATATCTTTCGAGTTTCAGTATTTCTGGTGATGAGATCTTCTGTACTTCTATGCCATATAGGAATCGTGGTACTACGCAGGTATTCCATATAGTTATTGTTACTAGGGGTGACATACCCTTTCTGGCGTGGGGACCAGGTCCTACTATATACGATACCGGAAGGTACTGGAAAATACCGGGTTATAGTGTTCACCCTACGTTATCATAGGTGTGCTATCCATCCATTGGTTATCAGAAACTGGCGAAAAATTCTCGGTAGTCTCCGGAAAGTGACGGAGGTGCTGTTAAACGCCGTATTTGTAAACAAACCGGGCTCGTTTTGCCAATCTTCAAGGGAAGATTATTTCACATATATGACAGTAAGAGCGTGTTTTAATAGCATGATGTGTTAATTATTTATCAGTCTTCAAATCAGAAACAAAGATTTGTGTTTTCTATCTATAGAAAATATGTCGTTCCGGAACCTTATTGTGGCTTTAAGTATATCGGCTAAACAGGACCACCAATGTTAACAATTATTCACATTGATTACAAACGTTATGTAAAGAGCTACAGTAATTATATAGAAAACATGGGTTATTGTTCGTTTCTTGTGAAATATGGGCAGGTCAATATTTTAACTTAAGTAAAAATATTTAAGTTTTCACTTAAGATGCTTTATAAATACGGGCCCAGATATCTTGGTGCTTTCCTTGACACATCTTTGAACTTTAAAGAACATGCTAAAGTGTATAGAGCTATATTCTAACAGTCATTCAATGTCAAAATAATTACTTGCATCGTGTTTAGTACGATACCAGACTACCTTAATTGCAAATTAAAACATTGGATGGGTTCCGTGTACTTTGATTCAATCATCGAAAAATAGACGATTTTTATAGTTTCATAGGGTGTTCTAGAACACTTCCGTATGAAAATGGACAGTTCGCATTTCCAATAAATCACAGAGAGAGTTTCGGTTAAAACTGAAGCGAAAAATTATTAAATGGATATGAAAGCATAATTGTTTTTCAGTTTTTGAAACTTGCTACAAAATTATCTTCCGATATAGCTCCATACACTTTAAGCACAAATGTAGAACAGTCATGTTGAATTTTGAATTACATGTATATTTTGTATTTGAGAATAACGAATATCAAAAAATACTGAACTAGAGCTGCAACAGAGATTCTCGTTTTATCTTTGGTTATATTTTCCCTTACCCATTACAATGAGATTCTGTATTAGTCCAGGAGAGGCCTTAAAATGGAAATCTATTTACCCAATCTGGTAGAAAAAGTCCATCGGTATTCTTGAATATTACTAGTATATACACATTCTGGCTTCAGAAAAAGGGTGGATACTAGGTCTTAAAGTGGTGCAGATTTTTTAAACAGAGGCAACAACTCTTGCTTCCGAGCCAATGTACGAAAACACCTGATATTCTTTGTTAATGTAAATATTGCCACACATTTGGGTGGATCATATTCAATTAATAGTGTGCATCATATGGACATACTTAACTTCTTCTTTTCTTCTTCCTGTTTAGTACAGATCCCACTCTGGGGCAATGTCGTACTACAAAATCGTGTGAGCGGTGCAGCAGTATTTACAGAGTGATAGTTTAAAAACGTTTAAAAACAGCATATTCTTTATTCGCTGATCAGACCCCTCTTGAAGGCCTCAACACCGTCGACGATAGTGGCTTGCTCAGGGAGCTGGTTCCAGAGTCGGATGGCGGAGGGGAAGAAGGAATACAGGAACACATCTGTACGGCGGAAGGGGAGCAAGTACCTAGTGGAGTGGCCCCTGGTGTTGATTGATGTTAGGTGGAAGAGCGTCTCAGCTGGAATGTCGACGAGTCCGTGGTCGATTCTGTAGACCATCACTAGCTTGGCGTAGGAACGGCGTTCGGCAAGGGGTTTCCAACCAATGTCAGTAACCATCTGGCTGGTGCTGCTAGTGGTGCGGTAGTCCCCTTTGACAAATCGTGCCGCGTCGTTGGACAGCCTCCAGTTGTCTGATACTGGACCTCGTATGCGGGTCCCAGACAGTGCTGGCGTACTCAAGGCTTGGCCTGACAAGCGTCTGATAGCATTGTGCCTTGATCTGTTTGGGACAGCTTGTCAGGTTTCTTCTCAGGAAAGCGAGACTGTTGTTTGCTTTCTTTGCTGTGGTAGCAACATGGGTGTTGAAGGAGAGCTTCTCGTCTATGTAAACCCCTAGTAAGTACTTGCCCTCCTGTCATAACTTGCAGTTCGCTGCCGTGGATGAAGTATTGCGCCTTGATGCGGATTCTCTTCCTGGTAATACGGATAACCTCACATTTGGAGGGTTTGAATGACATGAGCCAGTCACGCTCCCACTGCTATAACCTGTCCAGGTCTTCTTGTAGGGCTTTGGCATCTTCGGTAGAGCGAATTGTCCTGTTCAAGAGAATGTCGTCAGCAAACAAGCGGGATGTGGATGTTGCCCGAAGTGGGAGTTCATTAATATACAGCAGGAAGAGGGGGGTCCAATGACTGATCCCTGGGGTACACCGGAGGTGACTGGTGCTGTGTTGGATGACTGCCCTTCGACCAGTACTTGCTGGGTTCTGTTTGCCAGGAAGCTACTTATCCAACGTGGAGAACCTTGTCGAAGGCTTTGCTGAAGTCCAGAAGGACGGCATCGATCTGTTCTCCGTCATCTAGGCCTTTGGCTAGGTCCTGGAGCGCAAGAATAAGTTGGCCCTCAGTTGACCTCTTCTTCCGGAACCCGTGTTGTTGGTCAGCTAGTATCTGATGATTGTCGAGATGGGTCATGATCCGGCTATGTAGTATGTGCTCTATCAGCTTGCTGCACACGGATGTGAGCGAGATGGGCCGATAGTTGACCAGTGTTGGGTCACTAAATTCAAATTATTATGTATCATGCACATTATTCATGCTGTTATTCATACTTTTCACATTCGTATGCATCTAAAAGCGATCTAACCACCAAACGGACAAGAGTAAAACAAAGTCAACAGAAAAGGTAGATACGATCTTTTTAAAATATCCATGCATGTTCTCCCAACATAACGTGCACGATCGAGACACATAAACAGTGCGTCTTCCATTGGAAGAACACCACGTGCTGTGTTAGTGCGAGACACCGGAGATCATCTCAGAAAAGAACTGGAACCGGAAGTCGATCGAACACCGAGCCTCGGGAGACAGTCACCGACTTGTTGTGTCAGTATAATAACCTTGAACTTTTTGTACTACCACTTTTTTGCCAAGTTTATTATTTAAACACCATCACTAACAACAAAACGTGACTATTTTTAGCAGATAACATCTGCGTTTAGTTTAGGCGAGGCGGACATACGGTGTTGATTTAAAATACCTTTGTTTAGTCAACGGGTATGGTTCATTTGCTAACGAATACAGACCCGGATTGTCACGGTTCAAAGTGACAACACATTACAATACTTGACTAATCAATCTATACAAAACCCGAAGCTATTCAGCAAAGGCTAAATGAAAGTAAATTACCCGGTGTGTATTGTCCGGCGCGTTAAACTTTGTTGTTGGAGGGTATTCCGCGACGGTGTACGTCGTTTATGAGACACCGTTACGTAAAGTGCTCATTGTGGCAGCATGTGAAAATAAACGTACTTTGTGGTTCGAGTATTTCGAGTCAACAAGAAAACAGTCTTCAGATATGAGTGAAAATATTATAGCATCATTTACAGGGACAGGCAACTAACAAATAATATGTTAAACTTATTTCCACATAAGCTTGACCGACTCTTTGGTTGAAAATTTTATTTTTTCTCGAGAAAAAATTATGAAAAAATCTAGCCAAAGTTTATGTTTTCGTCGGTAGAAATATGGATATAAAGACACATGAGGACATTTTCGCGTCTTACATAATATGTCGGTATGTTCTACTGTATTTAGAGATATTCGCGTTCAATGAAAGTGAAATTATTCAAATGTGATACATAAAACTTTGCAAGATTTACGTTTGACATACGTGACGTCATTATTATGAATTCGGTTCATGATGTAACAATGAACATTAATTATGTAATAATTAATTGATCAAATGTGTTTGATTTGGAAATTTGGTTAGTTTAAACCAATGTTATTGAAATTGTCAATACTAATTTATAGGACAAATGGGTTGAACCCCAAGTTCCAAAACTTAGTTACGGCTTATAAGCATTGTATTATCGATATAGATATACATAGAAAAAGTTAAAATTACAAAAATATACAATTTTGTATTAGAATATCTACTCGCTTATTTCGGATTTCGAAAGTTACAGAACTATAAAGCTAGCTATTTTGGAGGAAAACTTTCGTGCTTAGGCGTTAAGCAAACAGGAACGGCGGATTATGACGTAAAAAGAATTTTTGGAGAAGCTCCTGGGCAGGCAACAAAGATATGCAACTGGAACTGGTATGGACGACTATAGTTCGACTGTGGATATTACTTTATATCGTTAGAGGTAATTTCACAAACTTTTGAACATGTACGCGTACGTGTGCACGCAGCAATATTCCATCATTATTTCACATACTTGTAAATAATTTGATCCACAAATGGCAAATAAATTGATTTTATTTCAAACGACCAACTAAATGCTTCGTGCTAAGTCATATGTTTTTGTGTCTTTCCGGCGTTGATGTTTCTTTTGGATGCTACCTTCCCTTTCCGACTGATTTTCTTATTATAGTTATTAATTATACTGTTTTGATTACCGTCTTTTTTACACCAAAAGTGTAGCTCTCTGTTTTTTCAGACATATATGCACATATTGGTACATTTTTGTTAAATAATTTTTTTTACATTGTTTTTTTCTGAAATATTACTGTTTTCAAAAAAAAAATGTTAAAATGGACTTGATTATTCCGGTCACACGTTTCCACTTCATTTTTAAGTACAATAGCGTTCTAAAGTACATGAATAATATCATTTTAGGTACATTTGTCCATTTCATTAAGTGAATATTAATGATCTATTTAATCATATATCTTCACCCCTAAGGGTGTAAATTAGTCTCATGTTGACCCCCAAACATTGATATGGGTTACTAGTGCATCCATTGTCTCTGTTTGTGAACGCATTGTCACAAATACGCACTAAAATTTACAATTTGACTAATATACATCGACGGTGCCAAACCAAAACCCCGTAACTGCACAAAGACAACTTTTCAGGAGGTGAAAAAAACGTATTTACTCCGTTGAAATAATACCGACGATGACACCCTAACTGATCCTATTTGGAACCAAAATCAACTCCGACGTACTAAATCGGAGTTTGTACTGTCATATACGGGATTTTCGACTACCTTTTTTAACCCAATAAAAATACGGTATTTGGTCACCTGACTATATTGAAGTAACGCGATTGGCTAATTAGATGGCGACTGCGCGGGAAATCTAGCATATGCGGATGCAAAATTGAGTTATGGGGGTTTGGTTTGGCACCGTCGACATGTACTTAACACAGGAAACATTCTTTCGGCATCGTCATCTCTATTCACTCGCGTTTCAGCCCAATTTTCACGATCAGGGTGCAGGTCACAAGTAGACCTGGGTCCATTCCCCGTCTGGACCACATGTTAATTTCTCTGAGCAAGAATAACATACATGCTCCACTCCAACAAGGTGTAAATTGGTACCTGGTGAGTGTGCAGTGTTTATACCTGGGCACACACCCAAAGGAGAGAACTAGTCTAAAAAATAGTCTCCCGGGACGACTCGAAAGCAGGTTTCCTAAGGTAGGCCAATGACCAGGGGAAGTTAAAGTGTAAAAGTCAAACGGGTGAACTGCTAAAAACATAATTGATATATTTTTCCCTATGGAAAAACCTTGGAATATACATAATGCTTTAGTGCATACTTTATGTTGCTTTTTGACAGCTATAACTGGACCTTTCGGATTTCAACAGCACACACTTGGTTTCAGTTGTATTCATACTTTTCTGTGCTGCTTTCCCGTCGGATTTTTATTATTTTCTAAACAGACGGTCTATTGTTTTAAAAGGAAAATATGTATGTGGTATGAATAAAATGTGTTGGTGGGTGGGGTATACTACGATCGGAATGTAATTATTCCGGGCCTATGAACTGACCAGTTGATGATTACATCGATAAAATAATATTAATCACAAGTATGACACATTCACTTTACAACTGAATGCACTAATCTGTACAATACGTGTTACCATATAACATACCTTTACCGCATACCATCAAATATTTGGATAAGAAATTCATGGTCGACGTTTCGTCAAGCCTACGGCGGCCATCCAAAGTATTGTCTGAAATTATTTACCTAATACTCATTTTGACTAGCTTCGTGTGGTTCCGTTAGTGTACCGTAAAGATGTTTTGACTTGTTAAAATAACAATCTCAAGGACGACTGATAAAGACTGAAAATCAGTTACGAGTCAAAGCAAAGCTACATGTACCGTCGCCGATACATTATGAGCTCCACGTACTTAAGTATTACCGGTAATTAAAAATACCTCAAAATCAAAAGGGTAACCATGCCGATATAGGGCCGTTTGGAGGCTGCATACTCACATCCGTCCTTAAGGAGGAATGGTACCATTGAAGCGAACAGCTTCTAGTTTCCAACGGTACCGAAATACGATAAGAATATCAACATTTAAAAAAAAAACCATTCCTCCTTAAATATTATCAATATTAAAACATACTGGTTTATTTTTCAGCTGTCTTGGCATGTGAAAATGTCTCGTCATTTCGGAAAAATGGACGGAAATGTAACAAACTTGTTAAAGAGTCAACAGCCAGTGAATGTTACAATAGTCAGGTGCTGACCAATTGCTGTAAATCATGTTCGCATGTGTATACAGGAGTTACTGGTAAGTGTTTGATAGGCACAAAAATTATCCTCATAAATCAGTGGTTAGTCAAGCACCTAGACTGTATGTTTTAGATGAATAAATACGCTGGCTGTACGATAATGCAAAGGACGTGCAGCGCACCATAAACATATTAATAAATAAATACAGTGAAGTTCCGCCAAAAAGGACCAGTAAAAGAGGAGTTCTTAATAGCGAATCGGTCTTATTAGCGGACCTTTTTGTTCTAAATTTAATACTTTGGGACCTGAAACTGGCAAAACTCTGCATGATTTCAAAATAATCAAAGTTGTCTTATTAGCGGAACTTTACTGTAATACTTAATTCAAATAACTCTTGTTCTTACGTATACCATCTACTTAGTATGTACTGGAACCATCGTTTAAAACAATGAAATATCAGGATGGTGTCATAAATAAAGATTTTTTTTTGTCACTAGCCATTACGGCTTTCCATTTCACAGGTAACAGTATCGTTGAAAACGAAAACAATTTTTTTTTTGAAAATTTATATTTTTCTTTCTCTAAATTTTCGAAAAAAAAATATTTTTTTTCGTTTTCAACGAAACAGTAACCTGTGTTCCATTCCATTAGGTACATCGGTGCAAGTGAGTCGAAACTCGAAACAACGATAGTACGATTATGAAAAGTCGATATAACGGGGGAGCGGTGGCCTAGAGGTAGGGTGCGCGCTTCGGGATCGAGAGGTCCCGGGTTCGATCCCCCTCTGGACCACTGGTTAAAATCTCTGAGCAAGACCCACAGCTCCACTCCACCATGGTGTAAAATGATACCTGTGAGGGCAGTGTCTATTCCTGGGCGCCGCAGATCTATGTTGGCTGCCACAACACAGGAGAGAAATAGTCTCCCCAGGGAGACCGAGTGTTGGCCCAATGATCAGGGGAGTTAAACTGTCAAATGGTGCTTGAGCGGCCTAACAGCTGAAAAGAGCCCTAGAAAATTGGTAACTTAACTTAACTTATCTTATAACGTATATCGACCATCATGCTAGCGACTCTTTATAACTATGCCGAGATGGCCCTAACGGAATACCGTAGAGCTGTTTGTTTATTCGGTGCAATATCAAATTTATTAACACCGAGTAAACACATACATCAATATTTTAATTAATTAACACCGAGTAAACACATACATCAATATTTTAATTAATTAACACCGAGTAAACACATACATCAATATTTTAATTAATCAACACCGATTGATCACATATATAAATATTTTAAAAGTTTACGAGGGTTGTTCATTTAATACCCGGACAATCGTCATTTTCCATCAATATCAATCGGCCGGGTATTAAATGAACAGCCCTAGTAAAATGGCGAATTATCGGTTTATTAGAAGGCCTATGTTTCCCCATTTTAATCTATATAATCCATTGATAGTCATACATGTATACTAAAAATACTGCTTTTGAATTTAGGGTCTATTGTGCAGTTTTATTTTCTTGTCAAAATAAACATAATTACAAAGTAACTCCCCACTGTATTATAGCCATACCTGCCAATAAAATAAGTACTCCTATTTCTGTGGAGTTATTCCTATTTTCGCTGTCTATTTTTGGTTTTCCAAGCTCACCTTACTTTGAGCAAAGGTACATTTGATTGATTTTATTATCTTCTGTACTATAAATGTATATATAACCACTAGAATTAATACATTCCCTGTAAATGCCTCTCCATCTCTTTTAAATCACACTAAAGGACATCTTGTGACACGTTTTGCATGATCATACTTATTTTGGATTTAACTAGAATGCCAGGTATTTATTAAAGCTATCCTTACATTTATTTGGATAAATGGTCTATAGTGTATACCTACCGAGCAAAATTTAATATTACATTGCTATGTCAATGAACTAACAAAAAGCGTAAAAATAAAGAATATAGTTTTTACAATTTAAAACCTCTATCCTAGACATTAAAATTTCTCATTATCAAGATCAATTGACTTACGAATCAGACCCCTTTTCAAAAACATGTGTTCTACATTTGCAGGAAAGATGTTTCACTTCTATAAGAAATGTGTTTCACCTTTAAAGGGCCAGGTGTTCACTTTTCTAGGAAAAGTGGTCATATTATATTATTGAGGTACTCCTGTTTTTTTCTATTTCTCTTCAGGTTGTGAATATGGCGATAGACTGGATACCTGTGATCCATTTCTTTGTTCAACATACAGCGATCTTACTCAATGCTGTGCATCATGTGTTCAATCAAGTACTACATCAACAACAAAAATAACAACAACAACAACGGCTGTCAAACCAACAACTACTACCACGGTGAAACCAACGACTACTACCACGGTAAAACCAACGACTACTACCACGGTAAAACCAACGACAACTACCACGGTAAAACCAACGACTACTACCACGGTAAAACCAACGACAACTACAACGGTAAAACCAACGACTACTACAACGGTAAAACCAACTACAACAACAACGGTAAAACCAACGACAACAACAACAACATTACCACCATCAACAACGACTATTACCACCCTTATACCAACGACGACTGCGACAACGGAACCAACGAGTACTACAACCGAGCCAACGAGTACTACAACTAAACCAACGAGTACTACGTCACAAATAACGAGTACTACAATTGAACCATCGAGTACTACAACACAAACAACGAGTACCACAGCCGAACAAACAAGTACAACGACTGAACCAACAGGTACAACAACACAACAAACGAGTACAACCGAACCAACGAGTACAACAACTGAACCAACGAGTACCACAGCCGAACCAATGAGTACTACAACCGAACCAACGAGTACAACAACAGAAAAAAACAGTACAACTGAACCAACGAGTACAACAACTGAACCAACGAGTACTACAACAGAACCAATGAGTACTACAACCGAACCAACGAGTACAACAACAGAACAAACGAGTACAACAACAGAACAAACGAGTACTACACCTGAACCAACCAGTATTACTGCTGAACCGACGAGTACTACAACACAACAAACGAGTACAACAACACGACAAACGAGTACAACAACTGAACCAACGAGTACTACAACCGAACCAATAAGTACTACAACCGAACCAACGAGGGCAACAACAGAACAAACGAGTACAACTGAACCAACGAGTACAACAACACAACAAACGAATACTACAACTGAACCAACGAGTACAACAACAGAACAAACGAGTACTACAACCGAACCAACGAGTGCAACAACAGAACAAACGAGTACAACTGAACCAACCAGTACAACATCACAACCAACGAGTACTACAACTGAAACAACGAGTACAACAACTGAACCAACGAGTACTACAACTAAACTTACGAGTACTACAACTGAATCAACGAGTACTACGACACAAACAGCGAGTACTACAACTGAACCAACGAGTACTTCAACCGAACCAACGAGTACAACTGAACCAACGAGTACAACAACACAACAAACGAATACTACAACTGAACCAACGAGTACAACAACAGAACAAACGAGTACTACAACCGAACCAACGAGTGCAACAACAGAACAAACGAGTACAACTGAACCAACCAGTACAACATCACAACCAACGAGTACTACAACTGAAACAACGAGTACAACAACTGAACCAACGAGTACTACAACTAAACTTACGAGTACTACAACTGAATCAACGAGTACTACGACACAAACAGCGAGTACTACAACTGAACCAACGAGTACTTCAACCGAACCAACGAGTACTACAACAGATCCAACGAGTACAACTGAACCAACGAGTACAACTGAACCAACGAGTACAACAACCGAACCAATGAGTACTACAACCGAACCAACGAGTACTACAACCGAACCAGCGAGTACTACAACCGAATCAGCGAGTACAACAACTGAACAAACGAGTACAACCGAATCAACGAGTACAACCGAACCAGCGAGTACAACAACTGAACAAAGGAGAACTACAACCGAACCAACGAGTACAACAACTGAACCAACGAGTACTACGACTGAACAAACCAGTACTACAACTGAACCAACGAGTACAACAACACATACATCGAGTACTACAACTGAACCAACGGTTACAACAGCTGAACCAACGAGTACAACATCACAACCAACGAGTACAACAACTGAACCAACGAGTACTACAACTGAAACAACGAGTACTACAACTGAACCAACGAGTACTACAACTGAACCATCAGGTACTACAACTGAACCAACGAGTACCACAACTGAACCAATGAGTACAACAACTGAACCAACGAGTACTACAACTGAATCAACCAGTACAACGACTGAACCAATAAGTACCACAACTGAACCAACGAGTACAACAACTGAACCAACGAGTACCACAACTGAACCAACGAGTACTACAGCCGAACCAACAAGTACTACAACCGAACCAACGAGTTCTACAACTGAATCAACCAGTACAACGACTGAACCAATAAGCACTACATCTGAACTAGTGAGTTCAACAGCAGAACCAATTAGAACATCAGAATCAAAACGATTGACAATACCGACTGCAGATTCACCTATTGATGATCAGACATCTACCACTGTAAGCAGCACCACAGAAAGTAGCTATTCAACAAGCCGGAACACAGGAAGTGTTTCCAGTACATCGTATGGTATGTCAACCACTGAACCGCAAACCAGTACTGACACATCTTCAACAATCTACACTTCTACGACTGAGCTACACACAAGCTCTGAAATGCTCTCTACAACCAAAAGTACTACGACAAATGACCAGCCTAGCACCGACACGGCATCTACAACAGGTAGTACTACGACATATGAACAGCCAAGCACCGACGCCGCCTCTACAACCGGAAGTACTACGACATATGAACAGCTTAGCACCGACACCGGCTCTACAACCGGAAGTACTACGACATATGAACAGCCTAGCACCGACACCGCCTCTACAATCGGAAGTACTACGACATATGAACAGCTTAGCACCGACACCGGCTCTACAACCGGTAGTACTACGACAAATGACCAGCCTAGCACCGACATTGGCTCTACAACCGGAAGTACAACGACAAATGAACAGCTTAGCACCGACACGGCATCTACAACCGGAAGTACTACGACAAATGAACAGCCAAGCACCGACACCGCCTCTACAACCGGTAGTACTACAACAAATGAACAGCCAAGCACCGACACCGCCTCTACAACCGGTAGTACTACGACAAATGAACAGCCAAGCACCGACACGGCATCTACAACCGGAAGTACTACGACAAATGAACAGCCAAGCACCGACACCGCCTCTACAACCGGTAGTACTACGACAAATGAACAGCTTAGCACCGACACGGCATCTACAACCGGAAGTACTACGACAAATGAACAGCCAAGCACCGACACCGCCTCTACAACCGGTAGTACTACAACAAATGAACAGCCAAGCACCGACACCGCCTCTACAACCGGAAGTACTAAGACAAATGAACAGCCAAGCACCGACACGGCATCTACAACAGGTAGTACTACGACATATGAACAGCCAAGCACCGACACGGCATCTACAACAGGTAGTACTACGACTTATGAACAGCTTAGCACCGACACTGGCTCTACAACCGGAAGTACAACGACAATTGAACAGACTAACACCGACACTGGCTCTACAACCGGAAGTACTACTAAATATGAACAGCCTAGCACCGACACTGGCTCTACAACCGGAAGTACTACGACAAATGAACAGCCTAGCACCGACACTGGCTCTACAACCGGTAGTACTACGACAAATAAACAGCCTAGCACCGACATTGGCTCTACAACCGGAAGTACTACGACAATTGAACAGACTAACACCGAGTCTGGCTCAACAACAGAAAGTACTACGACAAATGACCAGCCTAACACCGACACTGGCTCTACAACCGGAAGTACTACGGCAAATGAACTTACTAGCACCGACACTGGCTCTACAACCGGAAGTACTACGACAATTGAACAGCATAGCACCGACACTGCCTCTTCGACCATAAATACCAAAACAAATGAACAGCCTAGCACCGACAACGCCTCGACGACCATAAGTACTACAATAAATGAACAACCTAGCACCGACACTGCATATACAACAGAAAGTAGTACGACAAATGAACACAATAGCACCGAGTCTGGCTCTACAACCGAACGTACTACGACAAATGAACAGACTAGCACCGGAAGTACTACGACAAATGAACAGACAAGCAACGACACTGTCTCTACAACCGGAAGTAGCACTGAAACACCCTCTACAACCACAAGTTCTACGAAAAACAAAAGAAAAATGACTAGACCTGCTACAACGGCCAACAGTACTACGACATTTGAACAGACAAATACTGTCACAGTTTCTAAAACCGGAAGTCCAGCGACGGACCAATCAACGAGCACTGTCATGACTGCTATAACCGGAAGTTCAGCGACGAACCAATCGTCCAGCACTGTCACAGATTCTACTACCGGAAGTTCAGCGACGGACCAATCAACAAGAACCTTCACGGCTTCTACAGCCGGGAGTTCTGCGACGGAACAATCAACGGGTTTTGTCACGGCTTCGACAACCGGAAGTTACGGAACAGATCAATCAACTAGCACTGATATTGCTTTTACATCCGGGAGGTCTACACGTGGTCATGAAACCAGTGTCAGTTCTTCTTCTACAGTTGAAGGTTCTACAGACGCTATATCAACATCAGTAGCTTCTACATCAACTGATAAGAACCAGTCTAGTACGATGTCGATCACAACCAATACGGAGAGTATTACGGACTCCATAGATGTGACGGGTATCAGCATTCAAGATGAAGACCAGTCAATAAGTGAGTACATAGAACAGGTTCGATTTCCAGGCATAGATCAGTCCACCATATTACATAGAATTACGTACACCATTTGTAATAGTCATGTGAGTGTCTTGGCTTTTTTCCGTTAAGTTGTATTGTGTTTTGATGTTACTGTTTTCTGTGCTCGGCTGGTTGAGTGCTGCCTTCCCTGCCCGATTTTCTCATGTATTGTATATGCCTTAAAGGAATCGAATGAATTTAACTGTTTTAAAACAGTATTTCAATCATATGAATACTAGCGTTAAATTATCTTCACACTCGACGAACCAGCCGTTACCTGGAACACTCCATCAAACAAAGGGAGTATTGGTGTACTAGTTATGCTACTGTTATCCATAGAGTTCGCATAGTAAATCATGGTGTATAAACCAACTCACTGTATGATCGGATAACTATAAAATTCAACTTGTATCATTGATTTCTATTGAAAGCACATGTAAAATTTTATCACTATATGACATATTGCCGTACTACATGTATATACATGTAATTCAGCGTGTATGCCTTATAACATTTGCCGAAAATCGACGCGTTTATACACCGTGGTAAACCCCCGTTTAGCTTCCTGAGTTTAATATTCACTTACCGTTTACCAATTTTTCGGCTGGTAAGGCACGGCCTGGAATTCAACCATAGTCCTCTTACACTCGAAGCAATGCTATACCACTAGGCTTTAGGGGCGGACCATGAACTTACTGCATGCCTTTTTATACCCACATTTATTTTTGTAAAATTATTTATTATACCCATGTATTCCTTATAATTCCAGATTCAATTATTATTGCTTTAAGTGCTCTAGCACTTATTGCTATCATATTGTTGGTTACCATAGTAACATGGTTGGTGTTTAGACGTAGATTACAGAGAGCACACGGTACAGAGAGGCGACACCGGCTTGGAACCTTGACGACAGTAAGTCTCTAAATACAAATATAGCACATCTTTCTAAAATTCATCAGTAAAATAATTTTACCACTCTGTTTATGGAACACATTAATTTAAAAAATAATTGACACCGATGCATAGGTAAGTATTACATAATATCGAATTACAATATCAAGTCTTATTTGAACTATGTGGTAACTAAGATAACGGTATAAATAAAATATGATGTTATTATTAGGTTAAAATTTTCTTTGACGTCATTTTGTTCTAAATATGTCGACACATTCAATCTAGGTTTGTATACTTTCAATATGTAAGGCCGATCATTTTAAATATTGTGGAAATGTAAATTTTACATTTCTAAGACTTTCCGCAATATCAAAAATTAAATAGTTCAACCGTTTCTAAAATGTTGCTCTATAAGACTACCAGCAGTTTACCTGGAAATGTATAAAGATCAACCTGTACGTATACTTGTATAGTAGATCTCGTTGAGTTCTGAAGTACTGTTTTCAACGCACAAATTGTAAGAAACTACATGTACTTAAAAGTTACATTTCCCAACGTCTATATTTTCAGTCGACGTCAGCAACGGAGATCTTAAACCACGAATACGTCGATTCCCCGTATTCACGTAGATTTCTGCGGGCAGCAGACATTCCTTCCGAGTATACAAGTGGTAGATACCCGACCACGTGGTATACGATTGATCCAGAACGAGGTGCTGACGTCATAAGTGTTGCATCTGATTCGGATATGTCTGCATTTTCGACTATTGGAGTACGGATTGGGTATGAAACTATAAATGACTGGCATACGTCTGTACCGGATGTTCGGGAATATCACACACCGTTTGAAAGACAGAGAAGCCGTCATAGCCTGGGCTGATACTCTTCAAATGGCATTAATAACGACAAACGTGACTATTTGACTAAAGCATTCGTCATCATGTTTGTGTCGTGTGCAAATCGAAAGGTGTTTTTAAACATTTTTTTATGGTTAGATAAGTTAACCAAATAGTTTATGGTCACATAAAGATGTGAAATGTGAGTTACGAATTTGCTGGAATTATTGTCCGGATTAGAAGAATTGTTTTTGAGAAATGTTTGCGTAGATGGAACACAATTGGCAATTGGTTCAACTTTTCGATTACCTTGTGCACTATTCAAAGAAACGATGTTGAATAAAATGCACTGTGAGTATTCGACTTATCCGGAGGAGTGAACCCCTTTGGAAGCATCAGACATTGGTCATAGGAGATGGTGATTCCGGAACTCATGAAAATGTTGTAAAATGCGTGAGAAATTTAAATTATTGTTGTAAACTACAGGTTGTTGTTCTGAAGAGAACAACCATATTTTTTACAATGATGAAGAAAGATTACATTGTCTATGTATTGGTAAAAGGATCCGTTTGCTGGTATGTTTATATTAAGTTTGATGCCATGGGAACTGTCTTTCTATTCTTGCATAATCTACCATACATAATAAACTGTTTCATCGATTGTTTTGAAATAAAATTCAAAACCCAAGATGCCTTGCAAAGTGTGATTTATTATATGTACAAATCTTTATATAAGATTGTTATCTGTTTGACAATTGTCTACTATTATTTCTAGAATACATTACTCAATGTCGAAAATCTTGATTTCTGAAGTAGCTTTTTTGGTAGCTACTTGCAATTTTCAGAACATGATGATTAAATAATTCATTTGAATCTCAGTTTCCACCAACCATCATATGCAAAAGCCTCATCAAAAACTTACTTTATAGGTTTTTACTAACTTAGAATATAGCGTCATGTACTTTTGTTCGGTGATAAAAATTCGCACCCAAAACATCGCTGGTTTAGAATGAGAAGGTGGTAAGTACAAAACCAATATTTTGAGAAAACAAATAAAACTGTTCGAAAGTTACGCATGGAAAAACAAGCTGTTTCAACTGCATTTTGGTCAACCTGACAAGTGTCGATTTTTATGAAAATAAGCTCATATGAAGTGCTTGGAGGTGTTAAATCTCAAATATTGAAAGCTTGATCATTACTGACTAGAAACAGAACAACGGATGACAACTCGGCTATGAGATGCTCAAGAACTCGTAATAAATTACTTCCCTTTATACTACCAAATAAGCTCATACACTTACCCTCTACTAGAAAAAACAGCAAACATAATCATGACGTTACGAATAGTAACATCGGGTTTTGTACAAAAACAAATAGCAAACAGCTAACAAACGCATGATGAGACCAAATGCGTTAAAGACAGTTATGACAAAGAAGTCCACTTCTTTGGTCATGGCAGCCTTCCTTTAAGTTAAGTTACCAAGTTTTGAGGGCTGTTTCTGCAGTTCAACCGTCCAACCACCCTGTGACCTTTTAACTTCCCTTGATCATTGGGCTAAATCAGAAAATCAGCGTTCACTACTAGTATTTCTTAACCTGGTTGGTGTGCAGCCAACATCAATCTGTTGTGCCAAGGAATTTCGAACATGTACAGAAACTGTCCTCAAAGCTCAGAAACAAACACTGTTATGATGGTGTATTTGTACTTTGGTACAATATACTTATGATCTTGATCCAGGTCAATTCGAATTCATGTACTAATATGTAGCTTCTATAATTATACGTACACCCTCCTTAAAGTTGGGGGCTGTGCCGGACACCCTTCTTAAAGTTGGGGGGCGTGCCGGACAACCTCCTTAAATTTGGGGCCGTGCCGGACACCCTCCTTAAATTTGGGGCCATGCCGGACACCCTCCTTAAATTTGGGGCCGTGCCGGACACCCTCCTTAAATTTGGGGCCGTGCCGGACACCCTCCTTAAATTTGGGGCCGTGCCGGACACCCTCCTTAAAATTGGGGCCGTGCCGGACACCCTCCTTAAAGTTGGTGGCCGTGCCGGATAGACATGCAATTCATTAGAATAGCAAAATATGACATTTAATCAAAACGGTACATGATAGAAGTTGTGCATATCGCTGGCTTAGGATGAGGTGGACGTAAGTACAAATTCAATATTTTATTCGGAGAAAACACGAAAAAGACTGTTACTCTTTACTTATGGAGAAACAAGCTGTTTGAACTTCAGTTTGGTCAACATGACAAGTTCCGATTTTAATGAAAATATGCATGAGTCTTATAGGGTCGTACGTTGCGATCTTCTCATTTTAAGCCAGTGATATATACATGGAAATGTGTTTATGACAGCTACACGGTAAAAATACGTTTACAATCAACTGTCGTTATTTGATTATTTAACACAGCTGCAGTGTAAGAGAAAAAAATCGCTTTTGTGGTTATTTTTTCAAACCGATTCGACCTAAAATAAACATTTTAGAGTAAAAATCCACGTAATTTTTTATAATTCTTTTACTATTTACTATACAGGGTGTGTTTCAATTACAGACACACTTTGACCCGGAATGACATAGGGACGTATCGCAATTGTGAAGACAGGCGACCAAATTCAAATATGGGTATTATACCATAAATTCAATTAGCAGCGTGAAGAAATTACATAGTTGACGCCTTTAATTCTGCGCTTAACCGAGCAATATTCACGCTGTGTAACTTTCACGGTACTTCAAAATTACCCTTACGATGACCGTTGTAACATGATATCATAGAAAATATTCAAAATTATGTCAAGAAAGTTGAAAAAATGTTTTTATTATATTGCCTGGTCAATATGACGGATAGCATACCATCATAAGTGCGGTCGTGCGGTCGTTCGGTCGTTCGGTGAACAAAAAGATACAATTATGCTTTCGATATTTTGAAAAATTAAACACATCTTTGTCATAAGCTGGACCATACGGACCTCATTTATAATACGGTGGATAACTTTTGGACCGGATTAAATCACAAAGGTATATACTTTATCATCAACTCTTTTTTGTCAACTTTAATTAAAAATATTTAGGAATTTCACATTTTTAAGATATACCAAGATCTATTCAATGTACGTAAATTGTGATAACTTTATACTTTAGTACAGGACGTTGTAACCAGTTTGGGTGAATTAAAACTTTAAATATAATTAGCATAATATTATAATGTTATAAGTGTTTAGGCTATGCTTCTAATTCTTAGACAGGCAACTTTTATTTTGCATATTTTCAACACTGGTAGTGAGTTACAAAAATAAAATTGTACATTGATCACATGGAGAACCAGACAGCACATCAGCCGTCCACCAGCTTCTGTCTTCAAGTGTAAAAGGTCAATTTTGAATGGATAAACTGGTTGCTCGTTTCGCTTAACTTCGTACCGGTTGATGCCATCATGAATGTGGTATTGATGCTGATCAATTAAGTCCAAATTCAAATATTATTGACATTATCAGTAAAGAAAATTGCATGCATTCGGTCATTTACAAAGCAAAACATTTAAGTACATTTATAAGGTCCGACTTACAACATTCGTCAATATGCAAAAGCTAGAATTACAGTTATACGCAACCAGGTTATATAATTACATAGCATTATGTAGGGCAATTGTCAGATTGTCGAGCTTTTGCCCAAATCTCATGTCTGTATTATATTGTTTGTAAATTGTATATTGAAAATTTATGTGAAAAAAAAAAACAACTAGTAAAATATTTGAAAACTAAATTGTCAGATATTTTAGACTGACAAACTTATCAATAAATACACAAATTATGTACTTTCATAATGCGAAGTGTATAAAAATCAAACTTTAAACAAAGCTACCACACCTAAGACCCTTGAAAACGGATTTTCGTATTGACTTTATTTTTAAATATCAGAGGAAAACTAAAAACAGTGAAAGTGTACTTGAACA
This sequence comes from Spisula subtruncata, assembly GCA_963678985.1. Taxonomy (NCBI): domain Eukaryota; kingdom Metazoa; phylum Mollusca; class Bivalvia; order Venerida; family Mactridae; genus Spisula; species Spisula subtruncata. Next base: position 17,143,723 of record OY787678.1, read on the forward strand.
TTTTGGTCTTAATTGGTCTTATTAGGCCCAATTAAAATACTGTGTGTTTGCCCTAACACGAACCAAGATTTTTAAGGTGGGTAGGTAGGTCGAATTATTTTTGTATGGAAATAATTTTGAGCAACCTCTAAAAAAATCAAGTCGATGTAGATACATAAGGAAACAGGCTTTAAAAGTTTGAGTAGGGGCGATTTCAATGAGTAGGTAGCGTTAGGGCAAATTTTTAAGGATGGCCTTATTGAAGTGCTTTTTCAATGAGTTTTTTTATAATTTTAAATTAGGTGTAGATATTTTTTGTCTTAGTATAGGTATCTGCTCTTTTGAATCGTCTTTGGAAACATTGATTTGTGCTTTAAAAACACACTAAAAACAAATTTCCGAGGCATGCGCCAAAGAACCATGCAAAAGTGAATGTTATTGTTTTTATTAAATGCACAATTTTAAAAAACAACGTATAGGCAAGTACACTGACGTATAGTGTCTTGTTTGTTGGTAAATATTTAAAAAATAAAGATTTAAATAGGCCATGCCTTCATAGAGCCTTTCGTATAACTCAAATTTAAATTATAAATACATCTGAGTTTTTTGGGGGAAACAGTTTTGTCTCCTTTCGTATGAATAATGAGAGCATGTGACATTTAAGTCGGTAATCACCAAAAAAATCCTTTCAATTTCCATACAATATTTCAAAAACGTCCAAGTTGACAGTCGTATTTTATATAGCTGCAGATAAGCAAACGTAGAGGATATATATAGATGAACATGATTAGCAATTATCTAAAGCAAATAGAAAGACATTGGAGAAGAACACATTTTAAATTCACTAGGACCATCGTTGTAATTTAATGGTTTTTACATCGTTTGAATTGTTAGCGCTTACATAGACTATATCAAATAAATACATGTATATAATAGTATATACCCATATTACATTTTGCATTTCAAAATATCAAAGACCGAAATACATGGATGTTATGTCTTTGAAAATATACAGGTTCGAGCGTTTAGCCAAACAAAACTGGACTTTTCAATAGAGTGCATTTCTAAACTTTTTATGCTATGGAGAAATTTTATTTGTATGATTTCATTTAACCACCGTATATTCCATATGGGCGAGGCGCCCAAATTGTTTTCGTCATTTTAGGTTTCGGGGTATAGTACATATACAGGGCGTTTACTCGTTCAGGAGACACCACTGGCTCTTTTACATGCCAGATGTATAGCACCCATGCATGGGACCTAGGTATAAATTCTCATCCGAATTTTGGTTGTTCAGACCGGGATTCGGACAAACAACACCAAGATCACAAATCTCGTGTTATACCGATTGAGTAATGGAGAAATAAATCGGGAACGTTGGCTAAATATAGTTCCGGGTATTCGGATCTAGTAGGTAGAATTAATGGTATCACATCACTGACAAAAAGTAACAAAATTCGGAATACGATTTCAAAATTCATACGGATATGTGGAAAAGTTGTAGTCGAATTAAAAAATTATGTTGCTATAAATAGTAACGCATTCGGGTTATATATGAATTTATTCGTTTAGTATCGGATAAACGGATGAACTGTTACTACTAGTCTAAATAAATATGTTGCTATTAATAGTAACAAAATCGGGTTATGAATTTATTCTTTAATTGCCAGATATACGGATAAATTACAGTCGAACTTAAATATGGTGCTATAAATAGTAACAAATTCGGGGTATGAATTTATTCGTTTAGTGCCGGATATGCGGAGTTATGGTATTCGAATTAACATATTATGTTGTTACTATAAATAGTAACATGTTCGGAATAAGATTAATGTCAGAAAATACCAGGAATTGGATAAATTGATGTCGAATTTCCATATACATTTTGTATGTAACTTTAAATAGAAGAACATTCGGAATAAAAGTTATTTCGGATATAATTATAACAGGTTATGTTTGGATTAAAGGTTGTCGCATTATCGAAGTCTTACTGTATGCAGTGATAGATTGAAGAAGGGAACATGACAATGAAATTAGCGTCTTCATTTTGATGAAAGTGGATTTCGTACACGACTTCGTATAACCTTTATAAATCAACATAGTTCAAATTACATTTAAAGCAATGAACTTAGCTATATTTTGAAGAACATTTTAAATACAATACGCATAGTGGTGATCGTCAACAATACACGCCCGTACATCGTTTACTGACTTACTATTGACAAAGGTTTGAAAACGACTATGATTATAAATTGTTGGAAAAAATTGAATAGACTTAAATATTAGGCTTCAATTATACCTATTGAATAGCTTGTCTCGCTTGTCAAATATGGGACGGGCATACACTAACAATGCTACATATTCGACACATAATTTATTTTTTAATTTGAAGACGCACCGTTTTAAATTAGCTCTGGGGTAAATGATACAAAGTTTGATTCACCAAATATGAACTTTTCCTGTGTCATTCAAGATTTTAACGTAAACGTCTTATGCTACGGTCACAATGCTCGTACGATGTCCGTTCGGATTTACCAACTCGTACGAGTCTGAAATAGTTTAATCCTAACGGTATTTTTACGTTCTTAGCTTCTAGTCACAACTCGTACGGATCTTGTACATGTTTTACAGAATGTATAGTTTTCGCCAGATCACCGAGTCATCTACGAGTTGTGAAAATCCGTACGATGCTCGTACAAGTCTCGATATCCGCACGGACCCGTGCGAGTTAAGAAAAATCAGTTCGTACGGCAAATGTGACTAGGGTTTTAGTCAAATCGTTTAGTTAAAATTTTAGTAATTTATTTTAGGTCGATTGTGAAACAAGTTTTTTTCAAAATTATAACAAACATTATCAACACCTCATTCATGATGTTGTTATTCGCAACGAGTGTATAAGAAGAGAGAAGTTATGGGCCTTATTAATTAACACACGTTGTAAATTTACAACTTTGACTTTTAATATATTGCCAAATGTTCTACCGGTATTCGATCTCATGTTCTCATAAATGTGCCGATTTTGATATAAATCAGTCTTCATCTGAGATTTAATTGCATAATTCTATCATCAAAAACAATATGACTGTAACAGTTGCGTTGATATTATTCTGCACGACCCTTTTTCAGACAGCAATACCGAATGACATGAGCAATGGAGTTTACTACTTTGACTATCCTACTGGTGCTGTTCACTACGGTACTAACAGGTAATGGCGTTTTGTTTCATCATATAATACAATTGATACAATGTTTAATTAGACCGTGGAGATTATATCACAAAAATACAAAGTTTTACATCGCCAACTGTTCACCAATTCATTATTAAGCTAGATAAAAGCGCGACAATGGAATGCAACTCGAACGCTGCAACCTGTCAAACAGAACTGTATTGATCGGATGACAAATTTGGGCAGTAAAAGCATGTAGTTTTTATATAATTTTTAAGGCCTTTGGTTTATTATACCGGATGATCGTTATAATGATGCTCGGCAATAATGCTCGGAAATATTGGCTGGGGCTTTGAAATGTGCTCGACATAGGCCGGGTGCTTGTTATGTCGATGTTAGTCTTAACGAAGCTTTGCTATTTATATCAATCCAAAACCTTTGTTGTTTCTGTTGATCCTTATTCCACACAAATTCGTCCATACTGTGATTTTCATTTTACCACCTTGGAGATCAGCATAGAGAAGTCATGCATCTGGTATATGCCGCCTACTGCTACTAACTGTGGTCATGGTCATGGCCAGTTTCTTACTCGTTATACTAACCCTAATTCAAACGCCTTTTGAACATTATATAACATACGAGAAGTATAAAAAAGTATAGATATTCGTTATGCTGACTCTGATTCAAACGCCATTTGAACGTTATACTGCACATGTGGAATATAAGAATAGACATGCTCGTTGTATTATGCCGTGTGAAAATAAATACCATCTAATAATAAATTCTACCCTTGTACCTATTATCTGAAACGCAAAGACCACGGATTTACGTCAAATCGAAGTGGTATTTATTACCAAAACCTCGAATGTTCGTCCCATCGAAATTAAATGATTTTACAGTACATATAATGCTCTACTGCAGGTGTTACTAACGCATGTGTAGACGATCCGACATTTATACTAGATGGTAAGGATTGTACAGATCTTATCACTGAGTCTACAGCTAATAAATGCTATGATGAGAATGTAGAGACGTCATGTTGTTTTTCTTGTTCCCAAGTATCTACAGGATTCGCAAGTAAGTAGTGTTTCTATAGGCACCTAATTGTTCACTTTATTTAATTAGAAAACACACGTTCTCTTAATACTTGTAAACAGCAACCATACTAACTGGACGCTTACTTGAATTTGTCTTATTGCTTCTACTTTTCACTGGTTAAAGTATCTGCCTCTGAGACGGGTGGTCAATCGGGACCCCTCTGACGTAACTAACGTAACATGTTTCCGGAACCACCGCGGATTCAACTAGAAGCCATTAAAGTTGAAATGGTACATGGCATCTAATTTAAAATAGTACTTAAAGCATCTTATTTAAAATGGTACTTAGCATCTTTTTAAAATGGTACTTAGCATCTAATTTGAAATGGTACTAAGCATCTAATTTAAAATGGCATTTGGCATCTTAGTTAAATGGTACTTAGCATCTAATTTAAAATGGAACTTAGCATCTACTTTAAAATGGTACTTAGCATCTAATTTGAAATGGTACTAAGCATCTAATTTAAAATGGCACTTAGCATCTACTTTGAAATGGTACTTAGCATCTAATTTGAAATGGTACTAAGCATCTAATTTAAAATGGCACTTAGCATCTAAGTTAAATGGTACTTAGCATCTAATTTAAAATGGTACTTAGCATCTACTTTAAAATGATACTTAGCATCTACTTTAAAATGATTCTTAGCATCTAATTTGAGATGATCATTTGCATCTAATCCACACAAAATGCTTATGGTACCTTATCCAGTTTCAGTATCTAAGTCTTCTGTTGATCATTGCACAAGCACATACAAATGTACTTAACTGTGAAATCCTCAGTTTAACAATGCTTTAAACGATATACTGACTGGTACACGATACTAAATAATTTGTAATAATGTTATTATCAATGATCTTGTTATGTAGACTTTTGCTTTCAAACCATAAGTGAAATCCCTGCCCCCCACACCCCAAGGGACTTGCAGAAGTTAAAAATCACTCTTTGTTCCCACCCTGAATCAAGTCCAGTCTGTATTACCCTACATTTTGGCGCGGTTGGGTTGGGGCGGGTTTCTACTGACTGAAGTGTTTTAAATACTGTCGTTCTACTTTCAGGTTGCAAATACGGCGATCGAGCTGTGTGCCACTACATACTATGTCCTAGTTATTCTAATGATGCATTGATCAATTGCTGTTCAACATGTAGTGATCATATAACAGTATCCAGTACAACAACCACGCCCACCACTACAACAACCACGCCCACCACTACAACAACCACGCCCACCACTACAACAACCACGCCCACCACTACAACAACCGCGCCCACCACAACAACAACCACACCCACCACTACAACAACCACGCCCACCACAACAACTACCACGCCCACCACAACAACAACCACGCCCACCACCACAACAACCACACCCACAACTACAACAACCACGCCCACCACTACAACAAACACGCCCACAACAACAACAGCCCCGCCCACCACTACAACAATCCTACCTACCACTACAACAGTCCCGCCTACCACTACAACAGCCCCGCCTACCACCACAACAGCCTCGCCTACCACTACAACAACCACGCCCACCACTACAACAACCACGCCCACCACTTCAACAACCACGCCTACCACTACAACCATGTCTATTACGACAACAGCCCCGCCTACCATTACAACAACCACGCCTACCACTACAACAGCCCCGCCTTCCACCACAACAACAACCACGTTAACGACTACGACAAATCCCATATTAACATCATCGACTTTATCCTCCGTAACCACCACCGTATCCTTCTATAGTCACATTGCATGTGTTACTGTAACCACCTTTGTTGTTGCATGCGTATTCATATTGATAACATTGAATAGTGCAGACAAATTAAACTGATACTTTGTGCATAGATAAATGATTCCCGCGAGAGAGTGTTTATAATACCCCTTTAGTCTGGTTCCCGTGCAAATTTTTACAGTGGTTTGGGTCCGGAATTGGCCATTGAATCGATAATCAAGTCACGCGTGTGTCTACGGACCCAATCCAATGTAATGTAAGAGTAGACTAAACACCCTCGTTCAAATTTGTCATACGCGATACTTGTTAATATGAGCATATGAAAACAATGGTCGAGAACAATATTGACAAGAAATCAACTTTCACATTTCCCTGATACAAGGCTTGAAAGTCAGGTTAATTTGTTAGCACTATACTAGTATATGTACATGTATTACTCATTCAAATGTTGTTTAAGAAAAATCCTTAACCAATCCAATGCGGTCATATCAATGGGAGCCACAGATACTGCATCGCCTGGGACTGGGGTGCCAGGGACAAGCACTGCTGATCCAACCACATCAACCGCAGCCCCGACAACAACAGATGTAGCCGAGACGTCAACCTCTCCTGGCTCAACGACTGTAGCCAACACCGCATCTACTACACTAGGACCTGGTCAAAGCACTGAAACACCCACATCTGTCGGCTCGACGACTTTATCCAATACAGAATCTCCGACCGCAGGTCCACATGCAAGCACTGTAACCAGCGATACTTCAACGGTCACTGATACAGCAAGCTCTACATTGGCTGGTTCAACAGACGTGACATCCACAAGCAATACATCAAGTACTGAACCATCCTCCACGGTTGCTGGTTCTACCACTGACATGTTTTCGTCGACCGACCTCACTGAATCAACATCTGTTGTAGGGGAAAACTTCTCTACTAAAAGACTGACCGACACTGGTAAAGGCAGTATGTTATATATTTCAAATAGCAATATAAAGCATGTTAATACACTCCATTTCAAATGCTTTATAGTAGTTAAATGATAGTTTTTTGGAAACTCTAGAGAAGCATGGTTTTAAGACCTTTTCGATAAAGATATTTTCTTCGAATTGTTACGGATACTTTTGATAAAAACAACTGTAATCGTAAAACCGTTCTCGAATAATTGGAAACATATATTTTGATAACAACTACTGTGTCTAATCTAAACTTAGGCACTGTCTATTTTGGGGATTCATCTTAGTGTGTTCCTGACGCTACAATTATAGATACCGTACACCTGGTTAAAGATGGCTTTCCTTGTATAACAGACTATTGACTCTCCTATTCCTTTTTGAACAGGGAGCTTTAGCGCCCTGGTCAGTGTTAGCGTTAAAATATACTGAATAAGATTGGGAGCTAAAAATAGATCCAATTGCGCATTCCGCGGGATGACTTCGAACTTTATCGCCTAATCTTTAGCCGAGACAGTGTTTATAATGTTGCATGATTACTTAGCACTTTATTGCAGGAAGCTTGGTAAATATATTTTCAGAAGTGACTATCATCATCTCAGCAAGTATGTGTGGTTTTCTGTTATTGTTCACCATTATAGCAGTAATAGCGTGGATATATAACACTCATAAAGGAACACCTAAACGGTATAGGAGAAGCAGGCGACGTTATCGTAGAAATGTAAGTACTAGTATTTTATCATAATTACATTATACGCATTATCACTCTTTGAAACAGTTCTGGGACATAGGTGAATTGGGGGTAGTAAGTCTTTGAATTGGGGGTAGTAAGTCTTAGAAGCGGAGCTTTAACAAGAGTATCCTAAATATGGACCTAGTGCACCATAAGCAAAATACTATTAGCAACCAATACTCTCAACGTTGTGTACAGCGCCGAGATTAAAAGTGTAGCACTCATGAAGATGTTGTTGTGAATTATGTTATTTTCCAATCCCCACTTTTGTCGAAAGACAAGTGCAGAGTCTATATTGCCAGTTGGTCTTGCTAAACTCTTGCAATAAACCCCAAAGAAAATTTCACTGTTCTAACAATAAGTTTTAACTAAAGGAGGGTCACTCTATGAGCTTTTAATTGTTGTGCGATAAATGTTTTCGTATGTTTATTTGTTTGCGAGCAACTGAGATTAAGTTGTCGCTCGGGGTTATAATCCCCTTCCAGATTAACCGATAATGTCCAAATGCGATGGAAGCAGAAAGTAAAATCTCTGTTATACAGCCGAAATGGACGACAAATGATTCCGTTTAAAATTCATTAAATCTGTACAAAATCACACTAAAACGCTTTTAATCATTTGTTTTTCAGTACAGGGACGACTCGGCTGGTTCCTATTCTGACGACATCTATGTTCCATACAACAGTTCACCCAAATCCGGTCAAATATCATATGGTGGATATACAAATCCTTACGTCATACCTTATAATGGTGACGAGGGACATTACGTCAGTGGTGACTTCGGCAACTTCCGGTCAGATGACGAGTACAGACCGTACTACTCCAAGCTTGGTGTACGGTCGTCATACGATGGTGATTGGCGTAAATCCTTACCTAATACACCCATGATAACATTACCCCGACCATGGGTAAGATAACGTATGGACAAAAGTTATTACGGACATTGTGTACACGTTTAGTTCAAATTATAGCTTGGCTATTTTGACCTGTGCCTGACCTTTATGCAAGAATATATTACAAGGTTCTTACTTTGAATATATCAATTTCCGTAAGCAAATCGTGCGATATCGGTATTTCAAATTTGTGTTTGTATTACATCTCGAGTGTCTTCGTGATACTCCCCGATAATGAAAACATACACTCGGGGTTATAAACTTAGGCAATATATCAACTGTTAAATTACACTAATCAAAAGGTCAGGCTCGTGTCAACTTGGCCAAGCCATAGCCAATATCGCGTTTAATTCAGGACTTATCTGGCGAGGGTCCAGGATTTTTGTCATGATGGATTCAGGATTTTATCACGGTCAGTCAATGATTTTCTCACGAATTATCATAGACTAAGTTTAGCTAAAATGAGATTTATGCAAGCTAAATGTTATTATATTTGGTTTACGAACCGAGATATTCAGAATAATGTCCTCGGTGCCATTAAAGTTGTACATAATATGTATATATAATTATAAATGGATATTTTTTATTTAAAAAAATAAGTGTAAATGTGTTTCAATACGACGTGTTTTGTTGGATACTTATTGATATGATATAAACAATGTATAGGTAAACGCTGATACTCACGGTGGAGAATCTAGTTACGTTTAAATATTATAATATGCAAAACAATCGTTATTAAATATTATGTTTCCAACTATTGTTTGCTTACTTCGATGACATTTGGTGATGCACTTGTCATTACAGGTATATGATTAATAGAATATTAAAGTCCAGGGCCCGAAATTACAACCAATACTTACACTCTGCACTCAGCACTCAAATATTGAAAATGTTATATAATGAGCAATTATTTGTTCTAGATTGCAAATCTAAATGAGGAAAATGTATATAACTCTTATTTGAATGTTGAAAATAGCATTTGATACATTATCTATACAATATGTACTATTCATGAGATAAAAATGTTATGGTTGAATCTGAGTACCACACTCAACACTCAGGCTTATAGCCTACAAATACACTAAACATCAATTGGAACTAAGCAAATGATAGTATTTAGCACCTATTTAACATAATTACAACTTCTCGATCTCAAAAATGTTGCTTTTAACTTCAAAAGAAGGAATTTCAATATCTGAGTGTTGAGTGCTGAGTGCTGAGTGCTGAGTGCTGAGTGCTGAGTGCTGAGTGCTGAGTGATGAGTGCTGAATGCCGAGTGCTGAGTGTAAGTATTGGTTGTAATTTCGGGCCCTGTTGTTTGCATTACATTTGTGGAACTTGTAGAATAAGAATATGAAACTAGTCATCCGCGATGACATAATTTGTGACGTAATTTTATCTTTTTTTGGCGTCATATCTTCACTAGTGTTCTTGGCCAAGTCTGATATATACGACTATTGGCAACAATTTCGATTAGCCATCACATGTGGAGCAGTTGCTGGTTGAATGAAAGATAATTACTGGCTAGGAAACAGTAAAAACAGTTCTTATCTGAATCGTCCAGAAGTACGTGTTTGTTAGTGAAAAAAAAAGAAACGGCTTAAAATTCGAAAAGAATAAGTATTTATCTATACGACTAAGACCTCTTTCGTCGTACGGAGACGTTACCGCAGCCAAACATCGTCATTTGAAGAAATGTAGTTTTGATATCATTTATAATTATGCACAATCATGTTTCACACATATCCAATAGATTATCACTAAAACCTTACAAAAACAAACTGTACGAGTATGTAGCATTTTGTTGTATAGACCACATGTGAACACATTAGTTTTACTTATTTTACAGTACAGAAAAGATATGTTTGCAAAGACAAAATAGTTTATCTCATTTTCAATTTTATTTATCATGTTAAGAGGGACAAACAAGTTCAACTCAATAATTGACATCATTTCTTACTAACACCAACACCCACGTTTATATGGAAGGGAATATCCGCCAGTACATGCATGCTGTTAAGTGACAATTTTATGTTGTCTTGTTACATGCATATTGCTAAATGACAATTGCATATTGCCTTCTTTCATTCGTATTAAACTAACTGCAACAGCCGTGTGTCTTTGTGCTTCTTTCCTTGAGTAAGTGGCACGTGGCTTGAATCTTTCCTTACTCTATGTATATAAATTACATATTCTTGTGTGTAAATGACAAATGCATCCTTTCTATTAATTTGTTTGTGTATCATCTTAAAATGTTAATGCCAACAAATTCTTATTGCTTCCTACGTTTTACTTAGTCAATTTGATTTAATCGTTCCTCCATTATTATCATACCGACCCATGCGTGTTAACATCAATGATTGTATATTCAGCAAGGCGAAACCAATTAGCACTAAGCAGCAGCTAGCATGAACTTAAACGAATGCATTTGTAATATTCAATTCATACAATGCTGGGAACCAGACTTTTTCGACAGTTCCCGTAAAAATGTCAACCTTGCACGGTGCGTAAACAAAAAACTACACGACGATTTGGTGTTAGCCCAAACCAACGTCAAGTGAGCGAACGATAAATAGCCGACGATAGTCCAGCGAACGATAAGGATATAGGTTAAACACCACTCAATTTCCTAGCAAACAATAAGACTGGTTATGATAAAAATTGGCATACTGAGACAACCAGGCTCTGTGACCCCGGAAGATCGGGTATGTAGAGGAACTGCAGGTGGACGAGAGTCGAAAAATACAGTCGCTAGGCCCCTATTTTGGGGCTGAAAGAGGGGCCAGACCCCAAAGTAGCAAACATAGTTGTAGGTCACTGTCGACTTATGATGGGTTCGAGCCAGTGTACTCTTCTTCTTCTTCTTCTATTTAATTTGCAGGGCCCACTCTGGGGCATTATGGCAAATGTTAGAGACAGAGGTGAGATACAAGGAATCCGGGTGCGATACCCTAGCTCGTTTCGAATAGATTCCTTGGTTCTTTAACGTGCCCGGTGTAAAGCACCGATACACGCGAGACTATCCCTGGGTTACCAACCAGGATCATCTCTAGTGGGGTGGGAAACACTAAATAGCGTTTTTGAAATGACCAAGTGTCCCGGCCGAGAATCGAACCCGGGACCTCTCGATCAGGAGTCTAGCGTCTTACCACTAGACCACCGTACCGCCTAAACCATGCTTTGTGACCCCAAAAGACCGGGTGTACAGACGTAGTGTATGATCATACGAGTCGAACGAGACCCTCTGCAAGTTCCTATCTTGGGGAGGGTAGCGGCTAGGGACCGGATCCCGTGGTGCCTATAATAGCAGTGTATTGAACTTTGCGTTTTGGGCCGAGAGTGGACGCAGGTGGACGAGAGTCGAAAAAATACCGTCGTTAGGCCCCTATTTTGGGGCTGAAAGAGAGGCCAGACCCCCCCCCAAAGTAGCCAAAATAGCTGTATGTCATTGTCTACTTATGATGGGTTCGAGCCCGTGTACCGTCCAAACCATGCTTTGTGACCCCAAAAGACCGGGTATACAGACGTAGTGTATGATCATTCGAGTCGAACGAGACCCTCTGCAAGTTCTTATCCGTCCATTGTAAATAATTCGTTTGAAGAGAAAACTTAACTGGACATGATTTCCGCGAAAAACGATACAACGGACGAGCAAGTTTTCACTTACTCACCGTTAAACCATGGAAAATACCGAACGTTTAAATTTGCTGTCCAGAGTGATCTCCCTTGTATAGTAATTTGCGCTAGAAGCTAAAATTTCTATTGGTTCCCTGTAATGTTATTAATGTTGTAAGTTGCAACAAAGTCAAATGCACGTAGTCGAACATAGAATGCAGTTAGAATAGTAAGAATAAATAATTCAAGATTACAGAATTCAAAACAAAAAGGTATGTCGCAGTTGGCAATTACATGCAAGAATAAACGATATACATGAAGGTATTGTCCACTTAGCATCAAGAAGCATGAAGTATGAATAACGTGGACAACACTTGTAAGAAACCAAAATGCAGTTGTCAAGTAGTAGAACGCATGTGCAAGTAGATAGCATAAAATTGTCACTTAACAGCATGCATGTACTGGCGGATATTCCCTTCTATACGTTTAAGCCTATACGATTTAAGAAATTAAGAATACATGTAATTAATATGCAAATGTTCTAAGGGGTCGTAAAATATAGCCACGAGCGCAGATATGCTGTGATTAAATTCCGGTTTAAATGTGACTAAACGCTGGCTTAGAATGAGAAGGTCGTAAGTACTTCTTACGACCTTATAAGACTGAGACGCATTTGAAATCTGTATTATAAGACGCTTCTTGTGAGTCTATGTCAATGAAAACCGGAACATGTCATGTAAACAAACTGAAAAAGAAACAGTGTGTTTTACCATAAGTAAAGAGTAGTTTTCAGACAGTTTTTTTTGTTTTCCTAAATATCAAGTTAACTTTGTACTTACGACCTTCTCATTCTAAGCCAGCGAAAAGCATTAGAAATACTATTTATTTATTTCATCCTCATCGTCAAAAAAAAAATGCACAATTCGGATACCTTCGGTCATTTACGTTACTTAACATTACACAAAGTCATTACTGTAATAAAAGATAACACTATTTTATGAAATGAAAATCAAAGATAGAGATTACAAAAAAACTTCAAATCAAAAGAAACTGAAATATTTCGTTTAAGTAGAATCATCAAATTTTACGCTCGCCATATTCTCCTCCATTGAAAGACACGGTGTAAATAAACAATTCAACCACATAATGAAAACATGCCAACGGATGGCAGGTCCGCCTCGTCAAATTTTAAAAGAAATACGATATTTACAAAATTATTTCATAAGCAAAGTGTCAACAAAACGTTTGACTAATGTTGATTTAATTTTCTTGCTTGAACCGCAGGCGACAATGACCTGATTAGAATCCCGTGATTCTGTGTGACGGGTACAAGATACTTTTACAGCTTCTCATCGAGTTCGTGAATGAATTCACTGAATTAAATCGACTAAATAATTATTTGCGGTGTGAAGTTATGTCGATCATATTTCGACAAAAAATGATGAACATCTTACTGACTCTTCGGCTACCAAACATCTTGTGTAAGGTATCCACAGATTGTGAATAGAGCAGATAAGAGCAGAGTAGAGCAAATAAAAGCAAAGCGGAGAAGATCTGAGCAAAGCACGACAGAGAAGGGCAGGGCATAGCAGACAAAAGCACAGTAGAGCAGACGAGGGCAACACTGTGCAGAGTAAAGCAATACAGATCAGAGTAGAACAGAGCAAAACGGAACAGAGCAGAGCAGAACAAAATAGAGTAGAACAGAACAGAACATAGTACTTAAAGCGGAACAGAACAGAACAGAGCACAACATATCCGAACAGAGTGTAAGTTAAGTAAGTACAATATGTACTAGGTTTGCGTCTTATGCTGCTTGCGTTTATAATCAAAGTACTGAAAGTACTGATAGGCTGGCGAACTGCTAAGGAACAATAGCTTTTCAAGTAATATAACATCAAGTGGTTTTCTAAGTCGAAAGAGAGGTAAGTGCTGGACCTAACAAAAAAAAAAAAAATTAAAAATATAAAAATTTGGAGCCGCCGTGATTCGATCGCTGGACCTTAGCATCAGAAAATTACTAAGCAAGTTGCTCAACCACTCGACCGGGATCTCGTTGAAGAATGTTGACCTAAATAATTATTCATAATAAAATCATTGATGCGTGCGCTATATCGCGTTAGTATATAACGCGTAGTAATAATTATCAACGCATTTAAACACCTATTCTTTTAATTTCATACAATTTCCTTCCATTACAAGAAGAAACTAATATATTACAATCGAACAGAATAAATGAAACAAGGAAAGTTGAATGTTCTTATCTTGCAAAACTGACTAACGAGGAGTAACTATTTGCATCGAGTGTATAGATTCTGTGTTGTCAGTTTTGGGTGTAAATTCATCTTAGAGGATTTCATTTTTTAGGATTGTAATAGTCTGGCGCGAAATCGCCAGCCTAAAAAGGTTTATTATATACAACGAGCCTTGACATAGTCTTGAAAGTCTTTAGTCTGAACGCCCAGCTCTGTCTCTACAGAATAATCGAATTTCAAATTGGATGTCGATATTTCGATTCGTTTTGTGTATGTGTCCTGTGATTTTGTACTTAGGCTTACTAAATTTTCAAAAGAAAAACAACTCTTTAGTTTTGGCAGATATGAGTTAAATCAATTCAACGCCTATGTTGAAGCTAAAGACACGACTGAGGTCACCAAGGACCAATTTTATACGACAAAAGAAAGTTAACAAGAACATGCTGAGGTATTCACTTCACTGACACGAAACGTTGTAATTATGATATTTACCTTCCGTCATTAGTGTTATAAAAGACCCGGTCACACTGAACGAATATCCCCCTCTCGACGAATATATGTTTTCCTTCCACTTATTATCACCCCGTGCACCCCGATAATATGTGTTAGCCAGGATACTGCTGTTCTAGCCAGAGCTGAAAATGGTGACGCTTGAGAGATAATGTATGAGGGATATGACTGGATCCAGATTTTCTCAACGGACGGACTTGCGGATGGCAAATCTTTTGTCTTGTCCGGTTGAAAACCGGTCGGGGCCTTCTTCCAAATTACTCGCCGGTAGGTAACTTGAAATTTTGAGGTTGAAATGTGTGATTAATCGTAACGCCAAAACATTGCTTGGTTTTTTAATCAGATAATATCCGGGTCACTAATACAAGGATCAAACGGCGCGCTTGGGTCTAATCGGGCAAGAGTCATTTTAAGTGGATTTTGAAGCATGAATTGTTACCCATATAGGCCGGCGTCAGCACGATGACATCGGGTACACCTATAGGACATGTTGGCGTTCGGGTGGTGTAGGACTCGGGTTCAGAATATTCGATTTCCTCTGGCAATGCTTGCAGACACGAAATATGCACAATTATAATGAATGCACCATGACCTGTATTTTGATGAAAAAGTTTTACAAATATGATTTAATATATTTACATACAGGGTGTCGCCAATACTTTAAGGAAAAGAACGAACAATGCCTTGCATTGAAATGCGGATGCCAGCCTTTGTGCATGTACTCGCCATTGGTAAACATGTCACGCAGTGCAAGTTGAGTAACAATAATATTATTAAGTGGTTCAAGAAAATTAATCCTATCCTAGATTTTACCAGACCAATGGTAATACTTTTCAATCCCCTCCTATATCTGTATCTGAAGGCATTCCTCTTGGCACTAATATCTCAGTTAGAATTAAACAAAAAATTTGGAACAATTCATTCATTTCCATGAAATGTCTCTTGCCCAATTTTAAAGAGGACAATGTGTCAATTAATATCGACTCGAACTCCATTCAATTCAACAAAAAAGCTGCCAATCAAGATAAACTAACTTTGAATCAATGGACTACTGCCTTTTTGATTTTTATATGTATATATATAGAAAAATATCCATCTGAAGCCAGTAACCTTTTAAAATACTGCTCCACTGTCCGTGAAATTGGAGCATCCCATGGCGATGTCGCATGGCATTATTATGACGAAAACTTCAGACAACTTCGTCAGTCCAATGCCATCCCATGGCAGGTACCAATCACAGAGTTTATGGTCAAAGCCTGCACTATCCATAAGCCCTTTCGTGCCCCCCCTCAGTCCAGCCAGGCAAGACTCTGTTTCAACTTCAACAATGGGACTAAATGTAGAGCTACCCCCTGTCAGTACAGACATTCCTGCCAAATATGCAAAGAATCCCACCCCAAAATTTCATGCCCAAGAAAAGACAAGTCAAAGTCTAATAAAAAATCATCCAATTACAAAACTCCCAACACCAATCAAAAGTAACATTTTATGTAATGAATTATCAGGTTATGATACGTCCTTGCGACACAGTATTGTTGATGGGTTTAAATCAGGTTTTAGGTTAGGTTGCACTGAATTCCAGTCAGAGTCGACATGTCGCAACCACTCTTCTATTTACCAAAATCAAGATCATGTACAACTCAAGCTATCCAAAGAAATGAATTTGGGTCGCATTGCTGGGCCGTTTCATTCGAAACCATTTGATAATTTTCATTGTTCCCCTTTAGGCCTCATCCCAAAGAAATCTATGGGTGAGTTTAGAATCATTCATGACCTATCATTCCCAAAAGGCAACTCTGTGAACGACCACATTGGCCAAGAATTTGTTAATGTCCAGTACGATTCTATCGAAACGATCATAGATCTAGTACAGAATTGTGGACCTAATTCCCTTATGGCTAAACTTGACATTGAAGATGGATACCGAAATGTTCCTATTCACCCGGCTGACTACCACTTTCTGGGTTTCGTGTGGGAGGGTCAATTCTACTATGACAAATGCCTACCTATGGGGGCTAGCTCTAGTTGTCAAATATTTGAGAAGCTCAGCACAGCCCTACAATGGATAATGATGACAAAATACAAAGCCCATGACATGTCCCATCTCCTGGATGATTTCTTTTTCATTGGCCCATCTAAATCTAATAAATGCCTACAAGATGTTATCTGTTTTGAGAGATTATGCAAACGACTAGGTATCCCGTTAAAACAATCCAAGACCGTCTATCCTACCACAAAACTTACCATCTATGGCATTGAAATTGACTCTATCAACATGGAATGTAGGCTACCAAATGATAAACTTTTTAAAATCAGGCAACTTTTGGTCACCACAATTAACCGAAAGAGAATCACTCTACATGATTTACAATCTATTATCGGTCTGCTGAATTTCGCTTGTTTGGTTGTTACTCCAGGCAGAGCTTTTTTACGACGTCTAATTGACTTAACTTGCAATGTCAGTAAGCCCCACCATTTTATCAGGTTAAACAATGAGGCAAGAGCGGACTTGAAAGCATGGCAATTGTTTATATCCCATTTCAATGGAAAATCAGTTTTCCTACAAAGAGACTGGCATTCATCAGAAAAGCTACGATTATATACTGATGCTTCTGGAAGTCTGGGTTACGCGGCAGTATTTGGGTCAAAATGGTTTGCCAAACCATGGAAAGACATACATGCTCATTACAACATTACTATAAAAGAATTGTTTCCAATTGTTTTGATATTGGAATTGTGGGGTGCTACTTTAAGCAATTGTAAAGTTATTTTCTTTTCGGATAATCAAGCTGTTGTTGAGGTCATCAACAAACAATCTAGCAGGGAAAAGACTATCATGCGTTTACTTAGACGCCTAGTTATAGCTGCTATGTCAAATAATATTATGTTTAAAGCAAAACACATCATTGGAAAAACCAATGTGATTCCAGATAAACTTTCACGTCTCAAATTTCAGGAAGCCAGAACATTGGCACCATGGCTAGATGTCAACCCAACAGAATTGTCAGATCACATGGTCTTCATTTAACTTCCACTTGTCAAATGTTACTTAGGAGTAGTCTGTCTCCATCATCTCGTAGCTCATATCTTCGTAGTTGGTCATTATTGCTAGAATTTTGTAAATCGTATACACTACCATTTGTATTTCCATGCTGTCCAACCCTTATATGTAATTTCGTTGGTCACTTACACAACAAACATCACAGTCCAAATTCTATTACATCCCATATTTCTGCTATCAGCTATATTCATAAATTATGTGAGGTTTATGACCCCACTCATTCATTCATGGTTAGAAAAATTCTTAAAGGGGCTCATAATCTCAGGAAATCATTTGACTCCAGATTACCTATTACAAAGGCTATTCTGACAAATTTGATTGCAGCTCTTCAGCATACTGTTGCTAACGAACACGATAGGGTTATTTTAAGAGCTATTTTTCTATTAGCATTCCATGGATTCATGCGTCTTGGAGAGCTTATACCAATTTCACCAGCCCAGATAGACAAAGTTATTCAAAGATCTCATGTTCTGTTTGTGGATAGTGCTTCGGTACAAATCTCCCTACATTACTACAAACACATGAAAAACAATCAGTCAATGACTATTACATTAAGCTCAAATTCCCAGCCTACATTCTGCCCTGTAACAGCTCTTCAGAACTATTTAGATATTGTGCCTCACACATCTGGGCCGCTATTTACATTTAAATCAGGTCGTCCTATTACTCATAACTTTGTATCGTCCCACCTGAAGAATGCAGTTCAGTTCATAGGGCTAAATCCTTCCCACTACCTGGGTCATAGTTTTAGAATAGGGGCTGCAACTGAAGCTGCAAAACTAGGCATGTCAGAGACTGTTATTCAGAGATTGGGTAGATGGCACTCTAATGCGGTACAGCGCTATATCAGAATCAATGCTTTTAAAGTCTGACTTATAAATCTAAAATGCAAACAACATTTTGACTAAAAGGTCCAGCATTTGGCTGCCTTTTGATTATGGTGATTGTATTATTGAACAATAAAGTCAAGTCTAGATACATGTGTGCTTTTTGGTATACAATCTTTTGAGTTATACAACATTTATCTTAGTTCATATATATACCAATTCATCATGTCTGTTGGTTTTCCAGAGGGTCAGCATATGGCTGCCTTACCAATTTTCCCAGTTACATCCACCGGCTCACTATGTGACCTTGAATAACCCATAATATAGTTATTGATGTGTTGTTAAGGGTTAGCATTTGGCTGCCTTAATTAATGTTTCAAAACTTATATTCAATTGTTTGTGATAGATAGGCATAAAGACATTATGTTGCCATTATATCTCATTTATTATTATGATTGTTGTTTTCATTATTGATGTATTCATGAAACCTTTACAAATGATAGTCAATTGTTAGGATAAGATGCCATTTTAGTATAATATGTCAATGCAAATATTTCCATGTACAATGTATAACACATCACTACTAGTATATGGATGTTTTTATGATAGGGATAATTCTTGTGTCGCCGCCATAAGTGTTATATATATTAACACCTGATTATACTGTCTTATTGACACATTTTCTTCATGTTTCGTATATCATTTAAATCAATGTTGAATTTGTACCTTTTTTCAAATATCTAGGACACACAGGACAATTATCATGGTGTGGTTATTAAAATGTTAATACTTATCTATATGTGCTGATCGTCCATTAGCTCAACACATTTCAATAGCTTTTGTCGTTTTCCTTGAATGGCGCAGTATCTTACAACAGAACGTATATAAGATACTTTTTGGCTTGTTTTGTTGCGCCATCTTCTTTATGTACATACTTGTTCATTGTATTATTATTGTAGATAGCTGGGATAAGCAAAAATCCAGTAACCCATGTACAATTGTGAGACAATTAATTGTCAAGAGTTGCTTATCCCAGTTATCATATTATATATTGAATACTTGTTATAATTGCGTCATTTATAACTTGATAATAAATGACAAATTTCATCATAACATCTTGTTGTTATCAAACTTTTATTATTGTATATGTACTGCAAGAACAAGCTTCGTCAACGACAAAGATATGACAAACTGGTTAGAATCCAGTAGTTGTGATTATAAATAAAATTTTATGTCTCATAAAATGTTTTATTATCAAACTAATGCCTTGTATTAATGTCCATTTTAGAACGATAAGGGGAGTTAATCATGGATTGATTGTTTGAGTATTGATTAGTAATTATAACGGGTGAGCAATTGTTACGCTTCACCGCTTTCCATCGTGAAATCACGCTAAAATTATTTAGAACGATTTCAGCTAAAATTGTTTTACCTCCTCCTCCCCTCCTTTCCACCTTATGTATTCACTACGTATTCCCCTTATCGATTCACATAGTATTTTATTGTTGTTGATGGCTTGTTTTGTTGCGCCATCTTCTTTATGTACATACTTGTTCATTGTATTATTATTGTAGATAGCTGGGATAAGCAAAAATCCAGTAACCCATGTACAATTGTGAGACAATTAATTGTCAAGAGTTGCTTATCCCAGTTATCATATTATATATTGAATACTTGTTATAATTGCGTCATTTATAACTTGATAATAAATGACAAATTTCATCATAACATCTTGTTGTTATCAAACTTTTATTATTGTATATGTACTGCAAGAACAAGCTTCGTCAACGACAAAGATATGACAAACTGGTTAGAATCCAGTAGTTGTGATTATAAATATGATTTAATATATTTACATACAGGGTGTCGCCAATACTTTAAGGAAAAGAACGAACAATGCCTTGCATTGAAATGCGGATGCCAGCCTTTGTGCATGTACTCGCCATTGGTAAACATGTCACGCAGTGCAAGTTGAGTAACAATAATATTATTAAGTGGTTCAAGAAAATTAATCCTATCCTAGATTTTACCAGACCAACCGTAATTTTTAATGTATTTCTGCAACTGTCCTCGAAATTGTTCACGATTATTGGCTACATTGTATATTTGTTTCATCCGCTTTAGTACGGACGGTTGCGGATTCGCCCAGGTCGCAAAATGGCAAAGTGGCTTAATTGTATTGGTATATAACTCTAGTTCCCCTATTGATTGGCGTTCAGTAAATTGTAGTTAGGATAGACAACACGTATGATAATTATTTTTAGTATTTCTCTTATTGTGAGTTGTCTTTCCTGAGTTGAAATACCGTAATTAGCTTTAGTATTGATGCAATCATATATACAGGCCAAAGTTCTAGGATTATTTGCACCAACGCCTCCTCGATACGATAGCCTTGTGGTTGAGCGTTTTCTTCGAGTGTGAGATGTCCCGCGGTTCCACCACAGGCCGTGTCATACTAAAGATAACTAAAAAAGTATGCCTAAGTCTCTTGCTTGACGCTGTGCATAAAATAGAATCTGACCTCTCTGCTCTCATACCCTCGTAGCGATGGATCTAATCAGCAATGAGGTGTTGAGAGTGATTGGTACTATTTTGCCCCTGTCAATGAGGTGTTGAGAGTGATTGGTACTATTTTGCCCCTGTCAATGAGGTGTTGAGAGTGATTGGTACTATTTTGCCCCTGTCAATGAGGTGTTGAGAGTGATTGATACTATTGTGCCCCTGCAGTTCAGTGGTTAGTGCGCTTGGCGTCTAATCTGGCGACCCGGGTTCAAATTCGGGTGGAGGCACATAGATATATGCCTGTCGTATTTCAGCAGAAAGCTGACTGGCAAATAAAGGACATGCTCGACTATAAGTGTTACTCTGTCACAAGTGCCAATGATCCCCGGCTTCGAGGCAAGAGACAGAAACGTTGTGCTATACAAGGAAGCTGGGTGTGATACCCTTGATCATTCCAAATACGTAGATCTCATAATTCGTTACATTGTCCGAAGTATACTAATAGTTCCGATATACATATGCAAGACTTAGTAACATCTGTGTATACAACCAGTTTCTCTCCAGTTCGGTGGGAAAAACAG
Organism: Spisula subtruncata; assembly: GCA_963678985.1. Lineage (NCBI taxonomy): Eukaryota > Metazoa > Mollusca > Bivalvia > Venerida > Mactridae > Spisula > Spisula subtruncata. The sequence goes on from OY787678.1 coordinate 17,165,638, forward strand.
ACAGGCGTCTCAGAAATTATTATAAGTGACATAATAATTATTGCCTGCTCTGAGTGATAAATAATTCATAATGTATTACATTTGTATATGATAATAAATTAATCAGTAACGAACTCCGTTGGTATTTTTTTATTTACACAACGTTTCGACAGTCACATACTGTCTTCTTCGTATATGTATTTCGTATTTCTATGTATTTGTATATTATTGTAATTATCTAATCACATTTCAACAATCATGAGATACGGAAGATATATGAAAATACAGTGTAACGTATACAGAGCGACCCTCTGTAGAGCAACAACCTTTGTATAACAGTACCTTCAAAATTTCTCAAAGCCGAAAGTTACTATATGCAAGTTCGTAGTTCATAACTCCGTATGTCTCTTAACATCAAACAATATTTGCGACTGCCAAATCATGTTGTTCTACAAAGGTTGTATAAGCATATAAATAAACAGGTATCTAAATAGTACATGTAAAAAATTCAGACAGACTCGTAAAGTTTGTATTTTCATCCTCACAACTTAGTAACGGTCATCCTCCCTCTGTGTTTGTTACAACAACAACAACCTTTTAATCGCTCAATTCATGCAAAACATGAAAATAAGTTTTTTCTATGTTCTTTTCTTCTTTTAAAAAGCATTTACTTTTTTCTTTCTTAAATCACTCGGCTTGCCAATAATACTCTGACGAGGTGTTCGGCAATAAAGATAAATAGCTTGTTAACTAGTAGTTCATGCTCAATATGAGCAAAGTCATCTGACACAATTATAACACGTGTTATCAACTTATCATACACACATGTAATGAGTTTATTTTGAGTTCAATTGGGCTCAGCCGCCTTTTTTCAACAGGTATTCAGATACGGAAGCTTGGAGACCAATTGACTTAGAAACAATCACGAGCCTGTCCTACCGGTAACGTCTTGCAAGAAATGATATAATTATGTTCATGCATGAAATCAACGTCGCGGAAAACATGGTAAGTTCGTCCAAGTATTCGACCCCATATCAGTATTAACACAATTGGTATACTTGTACTTGGTTACCCTGGTTGGTAACAAACAGTCTGTTCAGTCCTTGATGGAAGCATACAGAACGTGGATATTTCAAACAATCGTTGCTACCCACGACCACGCCCCTTTTCTCGCCATCTTGACTGAACTGCGCGACACTCTGTGTTCCGTAATTGGCAACAATGACGTTCCCTCGACCATCGACACAAACGCCATCAGCGCTGGCATGCGAATCTTCTACAGTCATAACATGTTCACCATTAGCATCAAAACAAACAAAGTAGCCCGCATAGTCATCGCCGACGAAGAATCTGCAACCATTGTCACTGAAGACAATGTGGTCACTGCGTCTGAACAGAGCTCGCCCACGTGCGTCATTCTTGATTGTCTTCAGCAAATCGCCAGACATGCTGTAGACGTACAATGATTTGTTATAGTCCGTTATGAACAGGATCTGACTCATGTAGGCAATGCCGTAGCGATTGTGCTTCATTTTCAACTGCCGCAACAGGACCAACTTGTCCTGAATGGACACAAACTGGACCATGTTATTGCACGCTACCGCGACTTCCTGTGCTCCAACTCGGCACACACCATTGGGGTTTCCATATAACTGGCAGGAATCCATGACGGTCAAGGTGTAGACGTCGAAGCGTTTGAGCTGCTTGTTGCTGTAGTCAGTGAAGAGAACAGCGCCATCCAGGGTGCACGATCCTTTTACAAAGCAATCACTACAGTGGAACTCACTTATAGCGAACTCGCTTATAACGAAAACTCGGTTATAGCGTAAGGAACAAAAATCCCCGACTTCGTCCCTTCGTCGACTAGAAAGAAACATCTTGTTTCCGCAAATACAACTTTATTCATCGGTTTACAGAAAAATCTTGTTCCAAAATTTAACCGAACACAAACTGGTTCCAGAACAGACGATGCTTCATAAAGATAAGGTAAACTGCGAGAGTGCTGTCTTGTTAGACTGTCTTTGTGATTTATTTGCGACATTCGCTTATGTTTCACTTTTCAACTGTTCATTAACCGTATCTGTAGTGTTCAAACCAATGCCCGAAATGTTGGAAAGAAACAAAATAAATACCATCAACACGCATTGCAAATAAATTTTAAAAGTATTTAATTCGCCACCAATGCCTCATCTGCACAAAAAGCTTCAAACACATTTTTTCCCACAAAACAACTTTGAAGTTATTTACAACTACTGACACAATTCAAACACGTGACTGAAGTCCGTCCTATTGCTTCGAGTGGAATAGTTTCCTCAAGTTGCTGGCTTGGAATGAGAAGGTCTAAGTACAAAATTCATATTTTTAGAAAACAAGAAAACTGTCCAAAAATTACTCCTTACTTATGGTGAAACCAACAGTTTTAACTTCAGTTTGGTCAACATGACAAGTTCCGATTTTAGCACAAAAAAGCCCATAAGAAGCGCCAGTCTAAAAAGGTAAACTAAGTCTACTACTTACGACAGTCGTAATTGGTACTTACGACCTTCTCAAATCTAAGACAGCGATATGTATTTCACATTTAATTGACGGTAACAAAGTATAGTACACACTCATTCTCCCGCACAATGTTTATGTTTTTACTGGCTTGATATCGATATTCACATTTGCCTTTTTGGATCGTTGGTTTAATAGTACATTAACATCTTCCGGAATTAACATGAATATATCATCAAGTTTTCCTTTGAACTCATCGGATCCGACACACAAAGCGTCGTACACAACTTTAGAACAATTTCTTCTGAAAGTCCAACACTTATTCCTGATCTGGAATTCTTTCCACCACCGTTCAATGTTGTTGGTGTTGAGGTTATGCACGGTATGAATCGTAGTAGGATGACCAAGTACCTGAACATCTTCATCTAATGACGTGTAATACCTTCCACGACATCCAAAGATGTAAACCAAAGACCCTAAAGGTTTGCTTGGCCAAAAACTTATATAGCTTCCATGTTTTATGTATAATGATATGTGACCAGCGCGCCGTCCCGAACGACCAGTCCAGTGAAATACGCGACACACAGCCATTCAATATTTTGTTTAAACACCTTTCGACACACTGGCAGCCAGGCGTTTTTATTATACACTGATTTAACAAGATAAACTATGTAATGCTTGAAGTTGCATTTAATGACTAAAGTATCTCAACTGAGATGTATAATTATACATATATATTATACCAATATGTACGAGGGACGTTCAAAAAGTACTAGGACTGGAGCCCCATGGATACAGTTTAAACAATTATACAAATGTTAATACATAATATTAAATCGGAATTCAGTTGCGAAAAAAAAATATCCGATTTATCGCCTAATTCTATCATGTCCGTTCAAAATATTCCATTTCATTTTACCATGGTTACGCGCACCCGGTGCAGCCCATCAATAACCACTGATGTTGACAACATAATGAACTATATCTACACTACTATCGTATCGTTAGATTTCAAACATCGCCAACATATTACTTGTTACATGTTGGACTTTGTCCGCAAAAATGACGATATTTGAACTATAGGTGCTGAAATAAACAGAAGTTGAACTCCATGAGGTAGTATCGTTTGACCGTACAACTTCAGAACGCAAAAGTGACGTCGTAGGAACGTAACCACGGTGTATACCCGTATCGGCACCCTCTCTGTGCAAAACGCTGTATCGGCGACCTCTCTAGCTAGCTGTGTTGGCACGGTACTTTCTCTGTGCAAAACATTGCTATTTTAGGACACAAGTCGATACGAGAGGTAAGAATATCATTGTTTTTGCCCAAAATACAGATTTTTGCTTAAAAAGCGATAGCCTACGGAACAACCCAATGCTTAAACAATGTCTTCATGTTGTTCCATTAGTTATATCGGGTGCCACAAGTTCAGACTCAGATGGAATGTTGACCGAGGGTACTTGTAAGAATGAACACGGAGTCTTGTTTTGGACAGTTAAATGCGATTTTCATCAATTATATAGGAAATGTCTCGCACCTCAGATGGAAAGTCCTTGAACCAATCTGGCCTTTAAATGCTTATTATATGGTTACTTTCATCAAATTACGTTAAAAACAGCCTACTTTCGGTTTAGTTGTGGCACCGGAACCCTCTCTGTTCTGGAATCGGCACCCTCTCTGTGCGTTGCAGCTTACTGGCACCCTCTCTGTGCTCATAATAATCAAAGCGCTTATTAACGCTGAAAGAACAGTATGTGTTCCCGTGGTCAGACAACTATATTTCCAATTACAAAGTCAGTTGCACGTACCCTGAGCGTGATAATGCATTTATTGAACAATCGAACATGATTAGTATTTAAAGCCCTACATAATTAATCGCAGTATTGAATATAAACAAACACAAATCATGTATTTAGTTGTTGTGCTAAATACAATAACATAAATATGCATGTTAAACACTATATTTGTCCCTTTGCATAATGGGATAAAATATTTTTGAAAACTATTTTAAGTGTAGCATCTTCAGATTTATAACTAAATTGACATATTTTTGTTCGTTAATATTTCTGCACTCAACGTATTTGTTTTATTCTGTATAGATTTTTTATTTCTTTTTTAGCTCTCTGAAGCGTAAACGGAAACCAAATCCATCAAGCAAAACGACGCAGATCAGCAGAAAACCAGACCCTTGTTTGGTCAACTGATCATACTTGCACACCAAAACACAGTCCACATACGCAAAATGAAAGCATCGGTTACTCCTCAATATGTGCAAATAATCGATCATGGACGCCAACATGTAGTCCCAAATACCATGGGACTGTTTTCGTGCGGTAAATTTTATGGTATATTTTAGTAACGCATTTTAAAATCGAGGTATCAAACTATTTTACTACCCTGTGGCTATTTGACTGTTTGAAAATTCATGTATAATCATAAACTTGTCTTTAATATGTCGAGATAGCACCATAATTGATTTTAATCACACATTATATTGAACCTTAGGGGATTGTCAAAAATATACCTTTGTTTCGTAATTAGTGAATGGAAATTATAAAATAATTTTACAGCCGCGTGTTGATTGGCTAAGAACGCATTAAGATTTTTTGTAACATGTAATGTGATTGGTTTTTAATATATTAAGATACTTTTTCTGTGGGTTTTAAAACTATGTAAATGGGAGAAATGAATTAGGGTTTGAAGGGAACGGTCAGGACTTTCGAAAGTTAAGTTAGGAAAAGAAGTGGAGTTCCACTATATCTTATCTGTGTTAAATAACTAACTTTGTGTGTTAAAATATATCTGTTAATTGTTAATTACTGGATGAAATGAAGAAAATAAAAAAAGGAAAACGGACGTTTGATTTGTCAACTCATTTAACATTGACTTTCTAATTTTAACTTATTCTGGAAACCACACACTTGTCACGTTATTAAAGCTACACTGTATAGCTTACAAACACGGAAGCACGAAGGAAGATATTTACATTAAAGCTAATTACAACAACAACAACAAGTCAGAACGAACGTGTTTTGACGGTGTCTGAGATATTCGGAAACTTTCGTGCGGTAAATTTTATGGTATATTTTAGTAACGCATTTTAAAATCGAGGTATCAAACTATTTTACTACCCTGTGGCTATTTGACTGTTTGAAAATTCATGTATAATCATAAACTTGTCTTTAATATGTCGAGATAGCACCATAATTGATTTTAATCACACATTATATTGAACCTTAGGGGATTGTCAAAAATATACCTTTGTTTCGTAATTAGTGAATGGAAATTATAAAATAATTTTACAGCCGCGTGTTGATTGGCTAAGAACGCATTAAGATTTTTTGTAACATGTAATGTGATTGGTTTTTAATATATTAAGATACTTTTTCTGTGGGTTTTAAAACTATGTAAATGGGAGAAATGAATTAGGGTTTGAAGGGAACGGTCAGGACTTTCGAAAGTTAAGTTAGGAAAAGAAGTGGAGTTCCACTATATCTTATCTGTGTTAAATAACTAACTTTGTGTGTTAAAATATATCTGTTAATTGTTAATTACTGGATGAAATGAAGAAAATAAAAAAAGGAAAACGGACGTTTGATTTGTCAACTCATTTAACATTGACTTTCTAATTTTAACTTATTCTGGAAACCACACACTTGTCACGTTATTAAAGCTACACTGTATAGCTTACAAACACGGAAGCACGAAGGAAGATATTTACATTAAAGCTAATTACAACAACAACAACAAGTCAGAACGAACGTGTTTTGACGGTGTCTGAGATATTCGGAATCCTCATCAACATACATATAGAACACTTGGTACTTAAGAGAGAGCTAAAAGAACCCCATATGTAAAGCGAACGCCACGATTACGGCATTACACTGTTTCAAACGACAACAAACATGAGGAATTAAGTGTTAATGAGGTTGTCAGTAATGAAATGACAGCGAAAACTGCACTAAAATTTACATTTTGTGATAAATTATTTGATAGAAAAAGTTCTTTAAAAAGACATGAGCAAATACATGCGTCAATGAAAGTGCATTGTGACTGTGTGATGTTGAGAAGTACACTTTGCAAATGCAGACACGATACCATTTTGTTTTCAATTGGACAATGTATGTCTCCAAGTCGAGTAGCAATCCATAGATTGTTGTCAGAGTTTTACTAATATGTTCAGGCCCGGTGATTATAAACATTGGAGTACGTACTCCATGCTCCAACTCATACTCCGGTCTCCAATTGGAGCATTTTTTAATTATAAAAAATGCTGTAACTTCTTTATTACTTAAAATAGAAACATATGAAATGGGGCTTCATTTTCTTAGTAAGACCATTTGTTACAAGTTGGTGTTGGTTTTGATGCAAAATTCGATAAAAAGCTGTTTTTCAAGTTTGAGCTTGGAGTATGGAGTTTGAGTATGAGAATGAGAGATGTTTATAATCACCGGGCCAGATAATATACTAGTCTAAATATTGTCTATTGTATTATATTGCATGTTGTTATTGCGTTGTGTGTACTTTAAGGCAAATACCTAGTTTCCAATTTTTTTCTCATTTCGTTTTGTGCAATCCTTGACTAAAGGGTTTAAGTTGTAAATATTTTAATATTATTTGTTTATGTACCTTATAGCATGTATATTCACGATTGTCAAACGAATCAGTTATTCATATAGCTATCACATTTATAATGTGATCTACATTTTCAACCAATGATACTAAAGGTCTATTTATGGTGGTTATATAATAAACACCATAATTTATAGGTTGTCCCTTTAGATGTGCCATGTGTTAGTTAGTAAATCTATTTGCCAATCAAAGTAGGATGCTATATTATAAAACTGCTGTAATATCGCAGTTAACGTGTAATGATTGCACAGGTCGATGCAAGCGTAACAAGTCATTTATATTCATTAAAACTTCTAACTTACTTAATATATAGTATCCTGCACTTTGATTAGCCAATAGAAAATGGCTCAAAGACATGACTCAAGTATGTTTAGAACTAAAACAATATTTGAGGAGAATGTACATGAAAGAAACTTCAAACGAAATATGTATTAAAATTCAAAACAACAGATATATCTAAATTTGATATATTGTATTTCAATAGCTATACATGCGTGTGAAATTAACACTTGTTAAAACACCATTCGTATACATGTTCTAGGTTGATAAGTTAACGTTGTTATTTATTATTGAAGTTATGCCTATAAAGTAAACAATAAACACACACTCAGTATCCTCCATTTACCATGGGAACAATATTCATATTCATACACATACAGCAATCCAATGACAGCAGTGATAAAGACTAGTTATTATACGTACATCATATGCATTAATCAAAGTAAAACTTAAAAATCCATATTGAATATACAACATATAGAGTTGACTCGTTTATATGCTATGGTAATGATTAACAATTACAAGTCCTTAAAATTCAGTCCGAGTCTTGTCATATTCAGTTCAGGTGACTTCTCTCAACTCATAAACCGCATTGCTTTAACATGATAAAAGTCGGTATAATGCCTTCCAAAACTTCATTATATCCATTGTATCACCATTGCCAAGTATGTGGTCTATGATTTTGGTGTTCAACAATGATCAGGTTACCGAACATGGTTCTGGTTTTCTGCTGATCTGCGTCGTTTTGCTTGATGTAGCCATAAGTTTGATTTCCGTTTACGCTTCAGAGAGCTGAAAAAGAAATGAACAATCCTACACAGTTAAACAAATACATTAAGTACAGTAATAGTAACGAATACAAATTGATATAATAGTATATTTTGCATACAAAACGTAGATGGGGAATGTCATATTTGAATATGGGTGTACATTAAGGCACTACTATTGTTCACATACGTTTGCTTTTACAAAACGCGCTTATTTAATTATAAATATGAAGATACTGTTATTTTATACCGCTATGGACATGGACACATATTTTGTTAACGTGCATATTTTGTTTATTGTATTTAGCACAACAACGTAATACATGATTTGTGTTTGTTTATATTCAATACTGCGATTATGTAGGGCTTTAACTACTTATAATGTTCGATTGTTCAATAAATGCATTATCACGCTCAGGGTACGTGCCACATCCTTTGTAATTGGAAATATAGTTGTCTGACCACGGGAACACATACTGTTCTTTCAGCACTAATTAGCGCTTTGATTATTGTGAGCACAGAGAGGGTGCCGATGCCAGTAAACTGCAACGCACAGAGAGGGTGCCGGTGCCAGGACAGGGAGGGTGCCGGTGCCACAACTAAACCGAAAGTAGGCTGTTTTAAACGTAATTTGATGAAAATAACAACATAAAAAGTATTTATAGGCCGGATTGGTTCAAGGACTTTCCATCTGAGGTGCGAGATATATATTTCCTATATTGATGAAAATCGCATTTAACTGTCCAAAACAAGACTCCGTGTTCATTCTAACTAGTACCCTCGGTCAACATTTCATCTTAGTCTGAACTTGTGGCAACTGAAATAATAAAAAAATGGAACAACATGAGGACAGTGTTTAAGCATTGGGTTGTTCCGTGGGCTATCGCTTTGTAAGCAAAAATCTGTATTTTGGGCAAATCAATGATTTGTTTACCTCTCGTGTCGACTTGTGTCTTCAAAAAGCATTGTTTTGCACAGAGAAAGTCCCATGCCAGCACAGAGAGGGTGCCGATACAGCGTTTTGCACAGAGAGGGTGCCGATACGGGTATACACCGTGGTAAGGGAAAAACTGACAAATAACAGGTTCCGTCAGCAATAAGATGGTATGCGCTCGAAATAGTATTAACATTATCGCAACTACAAAATGACATATTTGTGCAGTTATTGCTTCAGTTTTAGAATGTCACATAGCTATTGCGGATGGTTGTTCTGATGCGAAAAATATCTTATAACTAATAGAAATGACAAACAAATGTAACGTCAGTTACCTCCACATTTTCAAAATATCTACTGTTTATGGGACAGATTCTCGCCCAGATATTCGATATAAATCTGGAAATTCATGCGATTCTCACAAACAATCTACGTGTTTATAGTTTACCCTACTTCTTTGTCCAATCAAAAGCCAGGGATTTTCAAATTTTTCGACCACTTATTCATTTATTTTTGTAATGGGCATAATAACTATTTAGTAAATCTGTTTATTATGACAATTTTGCTGATTCCACATATGGAAAAATAGACCCGCCTACCCTCATTATTTTACTGTTAATCTATCAGCAATCATAAAAGGAATTTTGTACAATTTCACTCACATTATCCCATAAATGGGTATGCTATTGTTTGCATACAAAGGATCACTAAAAGTTGGCGGGTAAGCTACAAGCCGGTTATAGATCACATATTAGAATTATAAACAAATTAGTACTGCGGTCACTAGCGATCCCTTGCACTAATTTGTTTATAAATCTAATAAATGATCTATAACCTATACATATAGCTCTCTATGTATCAAGCATGTATTGATCTACATTGTCATTATAAATAGCGTTTTTCACACCCCTATGAGTGTCACTATAACGACGTTAAAATAGCGTGATGTCGTTTTGTGCAACGGGTCGGCGTAAGTGACTATGTTTAAACACATGTAACTCTCGAACCGCGTATTTATCTACCTTCGTAATTGCACTGTTTGTAGAAAAAGGATTGACTTTTCATACGATATAAAATTTAATTTTTAGTGTTTAACAGTGCGGGTTTTATGACACTATTTTAAGTGTAATGAAATCTATCAAATAAATCTGTATATTTGCATATGTAGCGCCATTTATTGTTAATTTAGACAAGAAGTCTCAAATGGAATATTTCATTATACAGATTATACATACGTTTATATATGCAGAAAGTCATTGACTACGAACATTAATTTTTACTATACAAGTACAATAATTTAACAAAAAAACTATATAATGCAGACAGTGCATTTACTGATAATTTGATGAGGGCCAAGCAATACCAACTGAAATATGACATTCTATACATTGTACATACGTGTATATATGCAGAATGTAATTATCTATGGGCACTATTTAAAGTATAAAACAATTTCACAAGGGACATAAAAACTATACATATATCTCACACATTATACAAACATGTATATGATATTATGCAGAATACATTCACACTACGAGAGCTAGTGAACTTGTAATAAGTTAACAAGAACAACTACATAATGCGTGAAACCGAATTTTACTGATAAGTTTATTAACGTTAAAGAAATCCCAGCTGAGGTATCCCCGTCAAAGACTATATGCAGTGACCCATCCGACTTGCGAAGAGCTACCAGAGAATGGGCGTCCCCGCCGGCATAGCTCAGGAGTCTTATCACTGGTGATAATACAACTGGAGATTTCTATTTAAGGGTTGAAAGGTTTCTGATTAGGAAAAGTGTATAGAGACACTTAAATTTACAATATGTTATCATTATCAAAATACAATACAACAGGGAACGTAGTAATACTATAACATTTCATAATATCCCCAGGGCTTTCACTAGGCTCCAAAAGTGAAGAGTCAAAATGACTCCTGACTCTAAATGTTCATGAGTCATCATACTATTGTAAGACAATATGTATTATAAGTAAAGTAAATTTGACTCTTTACCTTAGATTTTTAAGAGTCAAATTAGACAATTTTGTCAAATTCATAAGTCAAAATGCAGTTTCAAGAGTCAAATGAAAAGCCCTGTATCTTAATATCAAGGGTGTACATAACATTCAGGAAATCGTTTCTTTGTTTAGCGTCCGAGGACGGATAGGTTTGGGCATTTTAGGAAGGAAAAAAAGTTTGTAAACTCTATCATCTTCACAATCCATTGAGATATTGCTTTCATGCGTTTCATACTTGCTTCTCTTATCTTTTTCTGGAGTTTAAAAAATAATTAGTTGCAAAGTTCCTAGTGATAGAGCGTTTACTTCGATTTCGGATGTCCAGTAGTTCCATCCCAGGCAACGTCATACTTAGACGAAATATAAATGGTATTTCCCTTGCTTGACGCACAGCATGAAAGGGAATTTGATTTCTCTTCTCTTATACGCTCGTAACGATGTATAGCATCAGCAATAAGGTGTTGAAAGTGATTCATTATATAAGGTAGGAAACCCTTTTCGCTCTCGACCTAAAGCATAAACTAAAGTCACTGTGTATAACCGGCTCGATTTCCGGCAATGCAATAAGGTATACACATTGAATTACATGTATATAGTACGACAATAGTCATAATTTTTGAAACATTTGAGCTCGAAGATTTTTCCTTTAAAAAGTACTGGATTTAATCTCTTTTCTTGTTTAAACGATGTATTGATGTATAACCTATGCTATAGTACACACATTCCATGTCAAATAACCATATTTAATAAGGATGCAGTAGTTTGTTTGACTTTGTTTGTTGAAATGTCCTTCCAGTAACGCCTTTGCATCATGCAATTTATTGAACACTTATATACAAAGGCAGAAATTTTCTTGTTAATTGAAAATAACTCGACGCATATAATTTATTATAAAAGTGCATTTGTGATTAATAAACATGAAACGGTTAAAACACATATGGCATTTTGGAGAAACTTTTTTGAAAATATGAAATTTGATCGTAAAATTTAAGTTATCGTGGTTTTTTTTAATTCTAAACCGCTGAATATAGAAGCTTTTGCGTTGTGTCTGTTAAGACCTTTTGGTATAACTCTCACTGGTAAAACAACAGATAATAAACGTAACACACAGTGTTACATTGGGGGCATGCATGTTACAGGAAGGACATACAATGTAATGAGTATTTTTTGTAACTTTTCCTTAAATATGAAGCAAGACAATAAAGTGTATACAACCAATGACTATAATCACAACATGTATCACGACTGGAAAATAGACAATTCATGACATGTTACGTAAAACTATTAGAGTCAATATACTTTGCATCATTGACATAAAATAATGCACTTGAAGGGTTCTCTTTGATATTGTTCTATTATTTAAATGAAGTGATAATGTATCTCAAAATACATTTAATATTTTTACGCGAAAACCACATCAGTTTTTTCTTGAATATAACTCGTATGTGTTGGGTTTTATATGAAAGACAGGGTAAAACTGTTATTCGCATCAATGAATGCAGTTTTAAACAATTTCACTTTTAACAGCATTTCATAATTGCCATTTATTTAAGTTTGAAAGCATTTAAAAGATTGATCAAAGTGTTTACAATCAATTACAACGAATTCCGATGTATAACTTAGCAAAGAAACTCGTTTCATCACAAATGTTATAATTTGTTACAAAAATGATTACCCAGCAAATAATGACTAAATACGTGCAAGTACAAGTCGGTTAACTAACATTTATTTATATATGCTTGGCATGAATTTTGTCGTGGCTGGATCTATAATTTCACTGAAAACATATTCACACAAGGTGTCATTTTACATCATTGTTTTAACTTGCCCCGTCAACGGATGCAAGTTTGAATGATACCTATGCCAAAAGGTAAGTGAAACGAGCCTTCCGACAACAAGGTGGAGTATCATGAAAACAATATTTAAGGACCAGGGCACTGTTTTACTAACAATGCATAAATGTCGCGTAAATTTACGCATAGGTATCTACCTTACGCAAATTCGTAAGTGTGTTTTACTAAACGATCGCAAGTACTAGCATACATTTACGCAAAAATATTGAAGATTGAACGTTAGTCGGGACACAATATAACCAATATAACGGGGACCAGAATTAATAAATATATGTTAAGATTTGATGATTAATCACGGTCTAAAACAACAAGTGACGGTCTAAAACAACTAACGACGGTCTAAAATAACATGCGACGGTCAAAAATCAACAGTGCATGTTAAAAAATCTTCACTTACGCTCATATTTGCCATTTAGGGTTGCCCAGCCTTGGCGTAGAAATAAGCTAAACTTACGACAGAAAGTGAACTAAAATATATTTGTAAAACGCATTTACGCAAATGTTTTCGACGTACGCAATATTTTAGGAAAACTTAGGTTTACGCTTGCGTAAATGCTTTGATAAAACAGGGCACTGTTTTACTAACAATGCGTAAATGTCGCGTAAATTTACGCATAGGTATCTACCTTACGCAAATTCGTAAGTGTGTTTTACTAAACGATCGCAAGTACTAGCATACATTTACGCAAAAATATTGAAGATTGAACGTAAGTCGGGACACAATAAAACCAATATAACGGGGACCAGAATTAATAAATATATGTTAAGATTTGATGATTAATCACGGTCTAAAACAACAGGTGACGGTCTAAAACAACTAACGACGGTCTAAAACAACATGCGACGGTCAAAAATCAACAGTACATGTTAAAAAATCTTCACTTACGCTCATATTTGCCATTTAGGGTTGCCAAGCCTTGGCGTAGAAATAAGCTAAAACTTACGACAGAAAGTGAACTAAAATATCTTTATAAAACGCATTTACGCAAATGTTTTCGACGTACGCAATATTTTAGGAAAACTTAGGTTTACGCTAGCGTAAATGCTTTGATAAAACAGTGCCCAGGAGCAGTCAAATAATTTGAATATAACCTTCAACTGTTCTGATGTTTTAAAACAGTGTATTGATATAATGGAAAAGGACAAGTTTCATGATTGTAGCCTAAAACATTTTTATCAAGCATATTTGATTAAACGTAAGTGTGCACTGCAACTGGGACTTAGAAATTCAAAAAAAACAGCCATGACAAAAATGCCAGCAACTTATATAATATGCTAAAAATAAATGTTCTACTGTAAGCCATTGCTGCAAAATAAACTGCAAATGTGTTACGACAAGGCAGCTGCTGCATAATAAACTGTTAATATGTTACGACAATCAATCGCTCTGTCTTAGAATATGCCTACCATGGTAGTTACTTCTTGTGTTCATCTCATAATAATCACAATGTGCAAATAATAGTAGATGTAATATGGCTACGTCATTGACGATTCAAGTGAACCCACGAGGTCAACCATTTGCTCACCGCGTGGTGCGACAATTTCTCTACACTCAAGTTGATTTAAAGTCTATTCTACCAGGAAAATTAAAAATAGATAATCTAGATCTAACTTGATTCCATATTTAACAGTCTAAATATGGTATGAAAATTAAAACGTTTCTATGATATTGTTTGCTTAACCTTGGATTTGAAGAATTGTACACCACATACCTCTCCGCTGGCATCCGATCCAAAAAGAATTTGTACTCTTTTTTAATGGTCTTATGTATCTTCGCGACCGGATAATCCATATGGGCGAGGCCCCAAGAAGATTTTAGTACTTTTAGTTTTTGGGGGATAGTGCATGATACAGAAGATGCCCCAATTCCAGAAGCATCCCTGGTACGTTACCATCAAGTAAATTAGAAGAAACGCGATTTAAATGATTGATCTACATCAGCTGGTAATGTTATAACTCTAGTTGCAATATTTAAAAAATTAGAAGGAAAGAACTCGAAAATATTGATCATCCCTCGTACTATTATATTTTGTAGTTAAATACAAAAATGTCTATCCTGTAACAATTGCTGTCCGTCCTGTAACAAAATAGCCCATTACAGGAAGGACCGTTACATGAGGGAATTATACCGACACATTCTGATGGTATAAATAAACCGTGGACCTATGAGATTGAAATGTATTGTTTGTGCACAGTACAACAGTATGAATGCTTATTCTGGAAAGTTTGCTCTTCACAAAGACGGTAAAAGAATTTTCTCAAACCACAGGGAAATGTAATTAATATAAAATTATATGTGTGTACAAATGTTACATGCAAGAAGTAAAAGCTGTGTACAATATTTCAATACAAATTTACAATTATTTTGAAGAAAACTTAAATCGTTAAATTTCGTTTTGGATGTACATGTATTATCAGGCAGACGAAGTGTGTATTTGATGTACGTATGGTTTTGTTAACATAGTTTCATCTCTATCGTTAGTAACTAGCATATATACATACGAGTTCTGGCCCAGTGATTATATACATTTCTCATTCTCATACTCAGACTACATACTCCAAGCTCCAACTTGAAAAACAGCTTATTTAAGAATTTAGCATAAAACCCAACACCAACTTGTAGCAAATTGTCTAACTAAGAAGATGAACCCCCATTTCATATGTTCCCATTCAGCAATAAAGAAGTTACAGCAGTGTTTGTAACAAAGAAACACTCCAATTTGAGTACGGAGTATGAGTTGGAGCATTGAGTACGTTCTTCAATGTTTATACTTACCGGGCCAGGTTTGGTAACAGCCCAAAATAGCACAATATACTACTTTAATGGTGTAGACATGCTGTTTCTGATTATAATAATGTTTAAACATCTATCTGACATTGATAAACAATTTAAGTGCAAACAACCAAAATTGCTTGTTATGACATTTTTTGTCACGGTTTAAGAAATATTGCTAAAAGACAAGCAATGTTGCAAAAACAGATAATGACTCATATATGTATTACATTGCTTAATCAATCACTTCCTCTATAATGATAAAAAGTTATCTTGTGCTTTTATAAACTTTTCTTAAGCCTTTAATTATGTTACTCATGAAGTATTTGGTACAAAATATTAAAACTCGGTATAAAGGGTAAAATATTGATGTTAATCACTTAAATCAATGTACTCGTCAGTGAAATCTCGAATAAAAGTTTTAAATCAGTTTAGTGATTCGTTCGAGTGCATTCTTGGGGTGCGCCAAGGGGAATGTCTCAGTCCGTTTCTCTTTTCTCTTTATGTAAATTATTTAGAAGACGAATTGTTTTTGAACGGTTTAAAAGGATTAAATATAAATCATGCGAAAATGTTTCTTTTGCATTACGCTGATGATATTGCTATACTGGCAGAGACAGCAGAAGATTTACAACATGGTTTCGATCACAGGGATTAGGCTCATTGACTCGAAAATATGTTCATATACTATAACATAAGACAAGGGAAATAAGGAAAGCTTGTACTCGTTCATAGCACACCTGAGTTTTTGCCCTGAATTTTTTTTATGAACGGAGATACCCGTATTAAAATATATGCTTCTTATAGGCTATGCATTCAGCTATCCAACGAGTGTACACTTTCCACCATCGGTCCAGTATTTTACGAGATATAATGCTCGAAACTCTGAAAAGGGTTGGTTTTGTTTCAACTACGGATCGATCGTGGCTAGAAAGAAAATAATAACAGTCACTCGTGTTCGGCTGTAGCGGGCATGTTCGCAATAAGCGCGCATATGAATGATGCCTATCGTCTATCGGAACACAAACGAAATCAATATCAACCAACTATTTGTACCTATTGACTTGTACAACGGCATACGACGGTTTAATTACAATGCAGTTGACGACTTTCAGTCATGGTTCTCCATTATTGACAAATCTGTCGTCAAAATGTAAAACGTTCTCTGATTGGTCAATATTTTCTATGCAAATCACTAGAATATATCGACCAATCAGAGAACGTTTTACATTTTGACCTAATATTTGACATTAATGGAGGACAATTTAGAGAATTCGCCAACTGAATTGTAATTAATTAAACCGTCGTATGCCGTTGTACAAGTAAATAGGTACAACTTTTGGGTTGATATTGATTTACAAATATACAAATATATTGAATTGTCACATGTTTTCGCGATATGTGTTCACTTTTGATGTAAATGAATCTTGACGTGTATCAGTAACTTATTTTTACATCATGCTTAGAGGTCGCAATTTTGGTCTGACTTTTATGAAACTATGATTATCGGCACATAATCTAGGTCAAATAAAATTTTAGGTTAACCGGAGACAAAATCTAGGCCACTAGGTCAAAAAATAGAAAAACAAGATGTAGTTACCTGGGTCGCAATTTCGACAAAATACTTGTAAAATTTAGTCACAATGATCATCTTAACAAAATCTAGGTCATGGGTGAAATTGGGTTAACCTGAGTTAAAAACTAGGTCACAATGCCAAATAATAGAAAAAATCTTTAGAAGGCACCCTTTATAATGTGCCTAATCTTTATGAAAGCACGTCACAGGGATCATCAAAACAAAATCTAGGTCAAATCCAATATTTACTCACCATGCGTTCAAACTAGGTCACTAGGTCAAATAATAGACAAACCATCTTGAGCCAAAACGTCGCATTAATGTTTTCAATTATTTTAACCTATTGACCTAATTTTGACCCAGATAACCCAATAACGCACTTGTCTTACATGTTTTGAGATCAACACTGTGACCAAGTTGCATTAAGATTAGACCCAAATTGTGTCTTATGTATCTACGCGACCTTTTTCCTCTGATTTGAACTAGCGATCTACTTTTTGATCCCGGATGACCAAATTTATAACTTTGACCTAGATTGTGGTGATATTATTATTTTGACCAAGTTTCATAAATATAAGGCCAACATTATGACCTCTAGCGACTACACAAGGTTTTGCTACAAAATGGCCTAGTGACCTAGTTTTTCACCCTACATCATCCATTTCCTACCTTGGTCTAAATTTTGTTCAGATGATTACTCTGACTAAGTTTCATAATCATAACGTCAAAGTTGTGAATACAGATGCAATTGTGGACGAACAGACAGAGAGAACAATTACTATTTCCCCCGCATCGATAGATCCATGTTTATCATAATTATTGCAAACTGTCCATACACAAATATCCTTTTTCCATTAGACACACATGTATTCAACACATGATATGTGTAAATTTTAAACAAATTGGATAAATATTAAAGAAATAAATAACACTTATGTTTCCACATCCAAGTGCTATTTAAGTCATTTTGTCGACATTTGAATGGGTAGTTTACCAACACGTAGACTGGCATATATATGAACAATAAACTGTCTGATGATAAAATCATTATTTGTATTCGATAGAGGAAGGTTGTATCTTTCAGAAAATATAAGCTTTAATGTATAATTAGTAAATATTTAACGACTTACACGGGAATTACTAGAACTTGAAATTCCCCATGTTGTATGAAATAAGGAAAATGCTGAAATTGCTACCAAAAGTGACCTTAAACATGTCGATTTTTTTATTTTCCCCACTAAACTTGCATATTTGACGTTTTGTCTGTAGTTGGCAATAGACTGTAGATGATGAAAATGCAAAGAAACTCTGTTTTGCAATTTGTTTCAGGTTGACCATATGTTTTAGCTTCAATGACTGGACTATTTATGATTGTATGCTAAATGACAGCAAGTTATTTTCAAATAAAACATATTGAGCTGGTTCTATTCGTCGCACTCTGTCTAATTTAGGCTTCGCAAACGTGTGGTTAGTACAAGGGGTAAGTGATGTCGAAATCTTTCTGTTGAACTTGAAAACACGAATACGAGATACTTTATTTTATAGGAACATAATTTATAAGTCTATTTACCATCTTTGTTTATCACTATTGAATCGAGTATTCTGTATATATACAAAAGTAGACTGCATATCATCATGTTAATTGTTAATTCAACACTTAATATTACACTATTTGTGGCTGGTCTACTTACGCTTTTCGACTTTGACTAGCCACACATCACTAGTGTGATCAATATCGTACTTTTATAAATGAATACAACCCAAGGGAAATAATTCTGCCTTTTCAACACGATAAGGTTTGTTTTCCTTGTATTGTGATTACGATACAAACCATAGTCTATGCATATTTCGGTTATGCAACAGAGCACTCATCGTCGGAACCGACGCTCGATTCATTACGTTATACCACTACGTACATGCTATATTATACTATAAATGTAGTTATGTAGCGTGGGTATCCAACGATGCTGAGCACTGTATTACATCACACCGTACGACCGGATACATAGAAAACAGATGGCACTTCGAAGACAGCTGTTTGTGTTTATGAGCTCAAAAATCGCGGAAGTAAGTATCGCTTGTTTTTAAATTACTTTTGCAGGGTCCGAACCAAACAAATAGGACATTTATTCGCAGTTAAAAGAGGTATCAGCACACATAATTCTAAGCAAAACCGTGTATTATTCAGGGAGAAATCACTGAAAATGTGCACGATGTTTGACGAAAAACGCAATGTTTGAAACTTTGACCCTCAAAACGGTATTTTTAAACAAATCCTATCCCTTTTACTAATACCATGATGAAATTACCTCCATCCCCCGTCTATATGCAGATTTCCACACTTTTATTCGTCCTTTTTGCTGAGATATTGAAGTTTAAAAAGGAAATGGTATCATATTTTTGAGAGCATTGGAGACAGCTGATGATTAAATAAGAACACATAGAAATTAGATGCAACGGTACAGATGATAACAATGAAGACAGTCTAAACGTAATGCTTTTGCAACGCAATTACAATGAAATAATTATACTTAAGTGCCAATGTGTATTGTTTTGTTCGGAACCTGCACAAAGAATTTAAAAACAAGCAATACTTACTTTAGTGAGTTTTGAGCTCATAAACACAGGCAGCTGTCTTCGTAGTGTCATATGTTTTCTATGTATCGGGTTGCACGGTGTGTACATGAACACGTATTAATCAATTTCATTGATGATGCTGTCAAAAAATTTCAAAATAGATTCTGATTGAAAAAAATGTGCTATACTATATTTGATTGAAGGATTGAGCTAATTTATATTATTCTGATTGTATTGAAGGATATAATTATATGAATGGTATATATATTATATATATTGAAAATAGTGATGATGTCATCGTAACTTCGCTTTCTTTCTGTGAAATGATCTGTTAAACAGACGGTTAAATTTGGTTTTATATTATATTAGGCCAATCCAAATCGTTTCTTCGTTTAGCGTCCGAGAACGGATAGGTTTGGGCATCTTGGGAAAGAAAAAAACACACAATTTGTAACCTCCTATATCTTCAAAATCTAGTGAGATATTGCTTTCCTACTTATCATACTTATTCACCACCATGTCCCCAACCCATACACATCAGTAGGTTTATGCTTTATGCTTGATAGCTATATTTGTTAGCCATAAGCCTACATGTATAAAATTGAGGATTATCGAAGTCATTATGACTTGTTTTTTTCCAGTGTTTTGTTTTTTGTCTCAGGATAGCTAGATAAGTTTTTGAACTTAATTAGGGCGGACGCTAAACGAATATACGATTTGGTACACTGTTGGTAAAACTTTGCACAATTTGCACAAATCTGTAGTTTTACCTTGACATCAACACTATTATTATGTAGAATGTGTGTATTGATATTGTGATCATCGGTCATCTTTTACCTAATTCACAATTTAATACTGTGTCATATATTTTTTATGTATCTAATAAACGTTGAAACTTTGAAAACTTTGTACGCGAGACTGCGTAACCTCTGAGTTTTCAACCAATTCATCTCTGGATCGTTGCAAAAAACTGACAAGTGTTTCAGAAATGATCTGGTATAAAAAATAATGTAACCAAAAAAGCTCAATTTGAGAAATAATTAATAAATTATCAGTTCAGTTTTACTTGTATATAATTGCATTTTATCTTATCATCACAGTTTAACAATTATGAGATACGGAAGATATATGAAAATACAGTGTAACGCATACAGAGCGACCCTCTGTAGAGCAACCCCTTTTCTATAACAGTGCATTCAAAATTTCTCAAAGCCGAAAATTACTATGTGCAAGTACGTAGTTGTAATCTCCGTAAGCAACACCCTGTTAACACCAAACAATATTTGCGACTGCCAAATCACGTTGTTCTACAAAGGTTGTACTGCATATGGATATAAATAAACAGGTACGTAAATAATACATGTAATAAATTCAGACAGACTCGTAAAGTTTGTATTTTCATCCTCACAACTTAGAAACGGTCATCCTTCCTCCGTTTTCTATTGTCCATGCTAAATATGACCAATGTCATCGGACATAATTAGTACATATGTTACCAACTTATCATAAACACGTGTAACGAGTTTATTTTGAGTTATATCGAACTTAACCGACTTTTTTCAACAGGTATTCAGATACGCTAACTTGGAGGTCAATTGTCTTACAAACAATCAAGAGCCAGTCCTACAGGTCAGTCTTGTAAGAAATGATATAATTATGTTCATACATGAAATCGACATCGCGGGAGTACATGGAACGTCCGTCCAAGGATTCGAACCCATATTAATCTTAACACAATTGATACACTTGTACTTGGTTACCTTGGTTGGTAACAAACAGTCTGTTCAGTCCTTGGTGGAAGTATACAGAACGTGGATATTTCAAACACTCGTTGCTACCCACGACCACGCCCCTTTTCTCGCCATCTTGACTGAATTGCGCGACACTCTGTGTTCCGTAATTGG
Organism: Spisula subtruncata; assembly: GCA_963678985.1. Classification (NCBI taxonomy): domain Eukaryota; kingdom Metazoa; phylum Mollusca; class Bivalvia; order Venerida; family Mactridae; genus Spisula; species Spisula subtruncata. Next base: position 17,187,426 of record OY787678.1, read on the forward strand.
CAACAATGACGTTCCCTCGACCATCGACAAAAACGCCATCAGCACTGACATGCGAATCTTCTACATTCTGAGCATCAAAACAAACAAAGTAACCCGCATAATCATCGCCGACAAAGAATCTGCAGCCATTGTCACTGAAGACAATTTGGTCACTACGTCTGAACAGAGATTGCCCATGTGCGTCATTCTTTATTGTCTTCAGCAAATCGCCAGACATGCTGTAGACGTACAATGATTTGTTATAGTCCGTAATGTACAGGATCTCGTTCATACAGGCAATGCCGTAGCAATTGTGCTTCATTTTCAACTGCCGCAACAGGACCAGCTTGTCATGGATGGACACAAATTGGACCATGTTATTGCACGCCACAGCGACTTCCTGTGCTCCAACTCGGCACACACCGTTGGGGTTTCCATATAACTGGCAGGAATCCATGACGGTCAAGGTGTAGACGTTGAGTCATTTTAAGTGTCTTTTGAAGCATGAATTGTTACCCATATAGGCCGGCGTCAGCACGATGACATCGGGTACACCTATAGGACATGTTGTCGTTCGGGTGGTGTATGAATCGGGTTTTAGCAGAATATTAAATTTCCTCTGGCAGTGATTGCAGACATGAAATATGCACACTTACAATGGATGTACCATGACTTGTATTTTGATAAAAAAGTTTTACAAATACGATTTAATATATTTACATACAGGGTGTCGCCAATACTCTAAGCAAAAGAACGAACAATGCATTGCATTAAAATGCGGATGTCAGCCTTTGTGCATGTACTAACCATTGGTTAACATGTCACTCAGTGCAAGTTGAGTAATAATAAAATTATTAAGTGGTTCAAGAAAATTAATCATACCCTAGATTTTAACCGTAATTCTTAATGTATTTCTGCAACTGTCCTCGAAATTATCATGATTATTTGCGAGCATCCGCTTTAGTACGGGCGGTTGCGGGTTCGCCCAGGTCGCAACATGCCAAATTAGTTTAATTGTATTGGTATATCGATGGCTTAGAATGAGATTCATACATATTTGGAATAAGCATCACAAGGCGCTTCTTATGAGCCCATTTTCATAAACATCTGAACTTGTCATGTTGACCAAAATGAATTTGTACAAGTTTGTTTTACCATAAGTAAAGAGTAAATGTCAGACAATTTTTCCGTGTTTTCTCAAAATATCGATTTTGTAGTTACGACATTCTCATTCTAATCCATCGATATAACTCTAGTTCCTCTTATGATTGACGCTCAGTAAATTGTAGTTAGGATAGATAACACGTGTGATAATAACGTATTTTTGTATTTCTCTTATCGAGAGTTGTCTTTTCTGAGTTGAACCACCGTGATTAGCTTTAATATTCATGTAATCACATACAGGCCAAAGTTCAACGAGTATTTGCACCAACGCCTCCTCGATACGATAGCCTAGTGGTTGAGCGTTTATTTCGAGTGTGAGATGTCCCGCGGTTCCACAACAGGCCGTGCCATTCCAAAGACGAAATGAAATGATACCATTATTCCCTTACTTGATGCTCAGCATGAAAGGGAATCAGGCTTCTCTTTTCTCATACTCTCGTAGCGATGGATCTAGTCAGCAATGAGATGTTTAGAGTGATTGATAGTATTTTGCCCCTGTAATTCAGTGTTTAGTGCGTTTAGTGCCTAATCTGGCGACCCGGGTTCAAATTCGGGTGGAGGCACATAGATATATGCCTGTCGTATTTCAGCAGAAAGCTGACTGGCAAATAAAGAACATGCTCGACTATAAGTTTTACTCTGTCACAAGTGCCAATGATCCCCGGCTTCGAGGCAAGAGACAGAAACGTTGTGCTATACAAGGAAGATGGGCGTGATACGCTTGGTCATTCCAAATAGATCTCATACTTCGTTACATTGTTCGACGTATACTAATAGTTCCGATATACATATGCAAGACTTAGTAACCTCTGGGTATACAACCAGTTTATCTCCAGTTCGGTTGGAAAAACAGAAAGGCGTCTCAGAAATTATTATAAGTGACATAATAATTATTGCCTGCTCTGAGTGATAAATAATTCATAATGTATTACATTTGTATATGATAATAAATTAATCAGTAACGAACTCCGTTGATAGTATTTTTTTATTTACACAACATTTCGACAGTCACATATTCTTCGTATATGCATTTCGTATTTCTATGTATTTGTATATTATTGTAATTATCTAATCACATTTCAACAATCATGAGATACGGAAGATATATGAAAATACAGTGTAACGCATACAGAGCGACCCTCTGTAGAGCAACCCCTTAGCTATAACAGAACCTTCAAAGATTCTCAAAGTCGAAATTTACTATATGCTAGTACGTAGTTCTAATCTCCGTAAGCAACACCCTGTTAACATCAAACAATATTTGCGACTGCCAAATCACGTTGTTCTACAAAGGTTGTACTGTATATGCATATAAATAAACAGGTACGTAAATAATACATTTAATAAATTCAGACAGACTCGTAAAGTTTGTATTTTCATCCTCACAACTTAGAAACGGTCATCCTTCCTCCGTTTTCTATTGTCCATGCTAAATATGACCAATGTCATCGGACATAATTAGTACATATGTTACCAACTTATCATAAACACGTGTAACGAGTTTATTTTGAGTTATATCGAACTTTACCGACTTTTTTCAACAGGTATTCAGATACGCTAACTTGGAGCTCAATTGTCTTACAAACAATCAAGAGCCAGTCCTACAGGTCAGTCTTGTAAGAAATGATATAATTATGTTCATACATGAAATCGACATCGCGGGAGTACATGGAACGTCCGTCCAAGGATTCGAACCCATATTAATCTTAACACAATTGATACACTTGTACTTGGTTACCTTGGTTGGTAACAAACAGTCTGTTCAGTCCTTGGTGGAAGTATACAGAACGTGGATATTTCAAACACTCGTTGCTACCCACGACCACGCCCCTTTTCTCGCCATCTTGACTGAATTGCGCGACACTCTGTGTTCCGTAATTGGCAACAATGACGTTCCCTCGACCATCGACAGAAACGCCATCAGCACTGACATGCGAATCTTCTACATTCTGAGCATCAAAACAAACAAAGTAACCCGCATAATCATCGCCGACAAAGAATCTGCAGCCATTGTCACTGAAGACAATTTGGTCACTACGTCTGAACAGAGATTGCCCACGTGCGTCATTCTTGATTGTCTTCAGCAAATCGCCAGACATGCTGTAGACGTACAATGATTTGTTATAGTCCGTAATGTACAGGATCTCGTTCATACAGGCAATGCCGTAGCAATTGTGCTTCATTTTCAACTGCCGCAACAGGACCAGCTTGTCATGGATGGACACAAATTGGACCATGTCATTGCACGCCACAGCGATTTCCTGTGCTCCAACTCGGCACACTCCATTGGGGTTTCCATATAACTGGCAGGAATCCATGACGGTCAAGGTGTAGACGTCGAGTCATTTTAAGTGTCTTTTGAAGGATGAATTGTTACCCATATAGGCCGGCGTCAGCACGATGACATCGGGTACACCTATAGGACATGTTGTCGTTTGGGTCGTGTATGACTCGGGTTTTAGCAGAATATTAAATTTCCTCTGGCAGTGATTGCAGACGTGAAATATGCACACTTACAATGGATGTACAATGACTTGTATTTTGATAAAAAAGTTTTACAAATGCGATTTAATATATTTACATACAGGGTGTCGCCAATACTCTAAGCAAAAGAACGAACAATGCATTGCATTAAAATGCGGTTGTCAGCCTTTGTACATGTACTAGTCATTGGTAAACATGTCACGCAGTGCAAGTTGAGTATTAATAAAATTATTAAGTGGTTCAAGAAAATTAATCCTACCCTAGATTTTACCAGACCGACCATTATGTTTAATGTATTTCTGCAACTGTCCTCAAAATTATCATGCTTATTGGCTACAATGTATTTGGATCATCCGCTTTAGTACGGTCGGCTGCGGGTTCGCCCAGGTCGCAACATGGCAAAGTAGTTTAATTGTATTGGTATATCGATGGCTTAGAATGAGATTCATACACATTTAAAATAATATCACAATGCACTTCTTATGAGCCCATTTTCATAAAAATCTGAACTTGTCATGTTGACCAAAATGAAGTTGTAAAAGTTTGTTTTACCATAAGTAAAGAGTAAACGTCAGAAAGTTTTTCCGTGTTTTCTCAAAATATCGATTTGGTAGTTACGACCTTCTCATTCTAATCCATCGATATAACTCTTATGATTGACGCTCAGTAAATTGTAGTTCGGATAGACAACACGTATGATAATTATTTCTCATATCGTGAGTTGTCTTTCCTGAGTTGAAACATCGTAATTAGCTTTAGTATTCATGGTATCATACACAGGCCAAAGTTCAACGAATATTTGCACCAACGCCTCCTCGATACGGTAGCCTATTGGTTGCAAGCGCCCTTGACAAAACACGGATTTTCACGGAACTCACGGAACTGTTTGCGTTTGCTTCGAGTGCGAGATGTCCCGCGGTTCGATCACAGACCGCATCATACCAAAGACGAACTAAAAATGTTACCAGTAAGTTTCTTGCTTGATGCTCAGCATGAAAGAGAATCTCTCTTTTCTCATACCCTCGTAGGGATGGATCTAATGAGCAATGAGGTGTTGAGAGTGATTAATACATACTTGTATAAGTTTTTCTCTGCCCCAAGTGCAAATGATCTCCGGCTCGAGGGAAGAGATGGAAACTGTGTGTGATGATACACGGAATCTGGGATAATACCCTTGATCATTCCGAATAGATATCAGTTAGTTACATTTTTGGGAGCGGTGGCATAGAGGTACGGCGCGCGCTTAGGGATCGAGATGTCCTTGGCTCAACTCCCGTCTTGACCACTTTCTCTAAGCAAGACCCACATGCTCCACTCAACCAAGGTGTAAATTGGTACCTGTGAGGGCTGTGTCTATTCCTTGGCGCCGCAGGTCGATCTTGGCTGCCGCACCCACATAAGAGAAAAAGTCTCCACAGGGGGAACGAACGTAGGTTACCATAGGTAGCCCAATGACTAGGGGAAGTTAAAATGGCAAAGGGTGCTTAAGTGGCTTAACAGCTGAAAAGAGTCCTAGAAAATGTGTAACTTAACTTGTTTGTAGTTCGTTACATTGTCCGACGTATAGTTCCGATATATGTGAGACTAAATAACCTCTGGGTTCACAACCAGCTCATCTCTAGTTCGATGAGAAAAAAAGAAATGCGTCTCAGAAATTATTATACGTGACATAATAATTATTGTGTGCTCTATGTAAGAAATAATTCATAATGTATTATTTGTATATAATTGTATTTATCTTATCACATTTTAACAATCATGACATACGGGTGATATATGAAAATACAGTGTTACGTATACAGAGCATCCCCCTGTAGAACATCATCATTATTTTAAAAATAAAACCTTCAGAATTTCTCGAAAGTTACTATACAATGTACTTAGTCTTGTACTTATAGATCTAACATCCGTAAGCAACACCCTCTTAACATCAAACAATATTTTCAACTGCCAAATCACGTTGTTCTACAAATGTTCTACTGTATATGCATATAAATAAACAGGTAGGCACATAATGTTATAATAAATTCAGACAGACTCGTAAAGTATGTATTTTCATCCTCACAACTTAGTAACGGTCATCCTCCCTCCGTTTACTAGTAGTTCATGCTCAATATGAGCAATGTCATCTGATACAATTATTACACGTGTTATCAACTTATCATACACACATGTAATGACTTTATTTTGAGTTCTATTGGGCTTAGTCGCCTTTTTTCAACAGGTATTCAGATACGATAACTTGAAGGCCAATTAGCTTAGAAACAAACAATCACGAGCCAGTCCTACGGCTAACGTCTTGCAAGAAATGATATATGTTCATGCATGAAATTAACGTCTCGAGAGAACATAGTAAGTTCGTCCAAGTATTGGACCCCATATCAGTCTTAACACAATTGGTATACTTGTACTTGGTTACCCTGGTTTGTAATAAACAGTCTGTTCAGTTCTTGATGGAAGCATACAGAACGTGGATATTTCAAACAATCGTTGCTACCCACGACCACGCCCCTTTTCTCGCCATCTTGACTGAACTGCGCGACACTCTGTGTTCCGTAATTGGCAACAATGACGTTCCCCCGACCATCGACACAAACGCCATCAGCGCTGGCATGCGAATCTTCTACAGTCATAACATGTTCACCATTAGCATCAAAACAAACAAAGTAGCCCGCATAGTCATCGCCGACGAAGAATCTGCAACCGTTGTCACTGAAGACAATGTGGTCACTACGTCTGAACAGAGATTGCCCACGTGCGTCATTCTTGATTGTCTTCAGCAAATCGCCAGACATGCTGTAGACGTACAATGATTTGTTATAGTCCGTTATGAACAGACTCTCATTCATGTAGGCAATGCCGTAGCAATTGTGCTTCATTTTCAACTGCCGCAACAGGACCAACTTGTCCTGAATGGACACAAACTGGACCATGTTATTGCACGCTACCGCGACTTCCTGTGCTCCAACTCGGCACACACCATTGGGGTTTCCATATAACTGGCAGGAATCCATGACGGTCAAGGTGTAGACGTCGAAGCGTTTGAGCTGCTTGTTGCTGTAGTCAGTGAAGAGAACAGCTCCATCCAGGGTGCACGATCCTTTTACAAAGCAATCACTAGTGTCCTGTTTAAGCTTGACATCGATGGTTTTCAGCAGCGTTGCGTCATATAAATCATACTTCGGTGACGTCATGATCAAACATTCTCCTAGAGAGGTTAACCCTTGTACGAACTGCCTCAGTTCAACTTCTGGATTAAACGACACGCTGGCCTTTGACAGTTGCTTCGTCTTTTTTTCAAACTTTGCCGACACGATTTTCTGTTGCGCGAGTTTTGTACAGACGAAATGCTGAGCGGTATTTCCAGCGGATGTTGTCAGAAGAGCATTTAGTCTCTTCAATTCGGTATTGTATTTGTCATACAATGTTCTTTCTTTCAGTACCTCGGCTTCCAACTTACGGTATTCGCGCTCTATTTCTTTGATGGAAGTTTCCTGTAGTTCGTCTAGATACTTATCTATCTCGGCTCTGTAATCCTTGACGGCTTGGATTGCGCTTTCTTGGGAATCTTGGAGGTACTGTAGTAGTGTTTGGGTGACGGTTCGTCTATCATTCAGGTCTAGCAATAAGCCGGTCAAATCTTTCTTCGTCTGGTCAGCTTCTGACTTAACGTATAACTGGTCGATATCATCATTCACAGACTGAACATCTTCACAAGTCCTGAAATGACAGCATTATTAAAAATAACAGGTGGAATAAACCGTCACGTTAGGGTCTGCAATTATCATTATTGCGGTCTTTACTTACTTATATTTCCTTTCTTTTGTTGTCTTAAATATCTTGCAGGAAATAATTCGAACCGAACTCTCAAAAGCCAACTTTAATATGGTCGTTGTTCCTGGACTGTCATGCGTCTCTCTTGATCATAAAATTCTAACATTTTGTCATGCTACGAGTACTTTTGGTCTGCAGTGGTCAACTTTAACCTTATATCCTATTGCAATAAGAACGGGATGTTGATGATTAGAAGTAGATACAGGGTATTATGTTGTGTTTTTATTTCAACTGAAAATACATGGCATCATGCAATGGTTTCAAAACACTTCTGACTTCCAATGGGTCGTACGGTACTAGTTAACATTCTCCATTCCATTATGGCAACAATATCATTAGGCAAATATTGTAATAGAGTATTAAAAACTTACTTATGATCCATGGCAACACAAACATTACAGCAGACGACCTTGTGGCTCCCACAGAACATGTCCAGTATCTTCCCTTTATGTATACTGCATTGTTCAGTCGAGAACGACGCCGGGAAACGCTCTTGTCCTGGCGACGGCTCGGGAGAATTCTCCAACAAAGTGTGCCCCTTTAATATCCTTGCATGTGCCGTGACGCAATCCTTGCAGAAATGTTTCTGACATTCTAAACAAAAGTTAATAGCTTCTCTGGTCACGTGGTCCTCAATACAACAAGAACAAACATATTCTAAAATTTCGTCAGACATTTCGTGTTTACTCCCATCGGGCTCCATCTTGAAAATGGTGGCCTGCCTTAAAAGCAAAATACATGTACTATATTACATAGTAACTATATCACTGTTCAGACTGCACCGATAACCGTATTTTATTTTGAACAATCGTAGTTGATAATCCCAGGTGACCCGTGATATGGTCCTACTAAATATGTACAGGTCTATGTGTAATACACAGTGCAACCTCTTCAGAGCAGTCCTCTATATGGATTGCAATGACATCCTTATAGCAACACTTTCCTTATTTTCTTCAGTCGCTATACACTAAACATTTTAAAACATTTGTAGAGAAGAGAAGCAACCCCTATACAACAACCACAGGAGTCCTCCTGAGGCTTAATGCCCAATCCTGAAAACTAATCGGAAGTCTGTTTCAGGGGTAATCACCAGACATCCCTACACCTTACTCTATGGTTCAAACATTGTTTTGTTGTAAAATTCAGCTTAAAATGACTATAACTTTGTTAATTCTTAGAATTACTTCATCAAATAACTTTTATTTTGTGCAGAAAAGCTTAAGGATTATTTCGGAACAGTAGAACCCTATTTAACAATATTTGCAGCTCCTAAAGGGGGTTGTTCTTACGAGGTTGTACTGAATGTATATTCATAAATGGACCTAGTACATCGAAGTTCAGTCCTGTGTGTTGATAACATTATAGATATATTATCTTTGATTGAGGTGAACAATTAGTAAACTAGTCTAGTAAAATGATTACAATTCATACCAATACAAACGAATACACAATTTAATGTTAATACAGGTTATTTATCCTTGATGATTTAATAAGTCGTGCTGAGCTCCACGTAAGTTAAATCAAAGCACTTATGGACGATTTATAAATAATCAGTGAAATTTAACAACCTTATTTGTAACAAACATAACTGTGTGTTGCCAGGGCATTTACTTACAAGCACAAATTGCCTTAATTCTTTTTTCAGATTTGTTTCATTGGACAGGTTTGAGCACGCTGCCATTGCAACTAGCAAGTCCATCAGCAAGTTCATACGTGTCCATGATCAACATGAAATAGTGAGACTTAGTGTTGTCGATGTATTTCGTTAGAGGTACAGTATTGTTGGGGTTGTAAGGGCTTTAGATGACTCTAATGGTACATATTATCTATGAATTGTCTACATACTACTGTCGATATAGACAATCAACAACAACACATTGTTTATCTGTTTTATTTCATTTATCAACATAATTATATATACAGTGATACACATCTTGTAAATTAAATATGATACATGACAACAAGTTAGTTAAAACTAGATATAAAGATAAATGTAACCTTAATACCCAGGGTAAAACAATGTGGACACAAACAGAATGAAAATAACTGGGACTTTTTTTTTTTTTTTTAAGTTTGAGGAACCAACGAATGGTAACAACATGGTTTATGGTGTTGACACAATAATACAATACAAGCAATACTGTGACTGTTATCATCATTTTGTTTTATTAACATAATTATAAATGATGCATAAGTTGTCTATCTTTGTTTTTGAATTCAAAAGTAGATAATTAAGTTTGCTAAAGTCCAAGTAAGTAATTTTAATAGGTGACCAATATACTACAGAGCAATTGAACCTATTAAAGTGAAATGTCTAAGTTAGCATGAGGGCCTAGAGAACTCATATGTGCACATTTGTCTAGTAGAACCGAATTCAACATGCCACTTTGATTTCAGTTACCATGGTTAACAGAGTTCTGTATAAATTTAATTATTTAAGCTATTTTTATAATGGTTCACTCATATGTAGCCTTGTAACCAATTTGGTAACTGCATGTTTATTACATATTAAAAATATCTCTATCACAAACCACATGGGGTTATCAACATTGATTATGCAGCTGTTATCAATGCAGTCATATGCCTACACATTGTTAGTTACAATGTGATAAAGAACATTTAGTCCGCTTTTAAGTCAGACCACCATTTTCAAAATGGAGTCCGATGGGAGTAAACACGAAATGTCTGACGAAATTCTAAAATATGTTTGTTCTTGTTGTATTGAGGACCACGAGACCACTGAAGCTATAAACTTTTGTTTAGAATGTCAGAAACATTTCTGCAAGGATTGCGTCACGGCACATGCGAGGATATTTAAGGGGCACACTTTGTTGGAGAATTCTCCCGAGCCGTCGCCAGAGCGTTCACCGGCGTCGTTCTCGACTGAACAATGCAGTACACATAAAGGGAAAATACTGGACATGTTCTGTGGGAGCCACAAGATCGTCTGCTGTAATGTTTGTGTTGCCATGGATCATAAGTAAGTTTTTAATACTCTATTACAATATTTGCCGAATGATACTGTTGCTTTAAATTAATGGAGTGGAGAGGGTTAGCTAGTACCGTACGACCCATTGGACGTCAGGAGTGTTTTGAAACTTTACAATAGCATGATAACCGGTAACAGACTCTAAGCATCAAAACCCCGTTCATTTTGCAATAAGAGTTAAGGTTGAAGTTGACACAATTTACACCCCATCAGACCAAAACAAGCATAAGAAAATATTTGAAACTGATGTTCAGAAACAACAACCATATCAAAATAGAATTTTATGAGTTCGATTCGAATTATTTCCTGCACGTTATAATATTTAAGACAGCAATAGAACGGAACAAAATGAGTAAGTTAAGACCGCAATAATAAATGCAGACCAAATCCGATGGTCAATGGCCGCAATTATTTAAAAACAAAATGTCATTTCAGGACTTGTGAAGATGTTCAGTCTGTCAATGATGATATCGACCAGTTATACGTTAAGTCAGAAGCTGACCAGACGAAGAAAGATTTGACCGGCTTATTGCTAGACCTGAATGATAGACGAACCGTCACCCAAACACTACTACAGTACCTCCAAGATTCCCAAGAAAGCGCAATCCAAGCCGTGAAGGATTACAGAGCCGAGATAGATAAGTATCTAGACGAACTGCAGGACACTTCCATCAAAGAAATAGAGCGCGAATACCGTAAGTTGGAAGCCGAGGTACTGAAAGAAAGAACATTGTATGACAAATACAATACCGAATTGAAGAGACTAAATGCTCTCCTGACAACATCCGTTGGAAATACCGCTCAGCATTTCGTCTGTACAAAACTCGCTCAACAGAAAATCGTGTCGGCAAAGTTTGAAAAAAAGACGAAGCAACTGTCAAAGGCCAGCGTGTCGTTTAATCCAGAAGTTGAACTGAGGCAGTTCGTACAAGGGTTAACCTCTCTAGGAGAATGTTTGATCATGACGTCACCGAAGTATGATTTATATGACGCGACGCTGCTGAAAACCATCGATGTCAAGCTTAAACAAGACACCAGTGATTGCTATATAAAAGGATCGTGTACCCTGGATGGCGCTGTTCTCTTCACTGACTACAGCAACAAACAACTCAAACGATTCGACGTCTACACTTTGACCGTCGTGGATTCCTGCCAGTTATATGATAGTCCTAATGGTGTGTGCCGAGTTGGAGCACAGGAAGTCGCTGTGGCGTGTAATAACATGGTGCAGTTTGTGTCCATCCAGGACAAGTTGGTCATGTTACGACAGTTGAAAATGAAGCACAAATGCTACGGCATTGCCTACATGAACGAGAGCCTGTACATAACGGACTATAATAAATCATTGTACGTCTACAGCATGTCTGGCGATTTGCTGAAGACAATCAAGAATGACACGCGCGGGCAGGCTCTGTTCAGACGTAGTGACCACATTGTCTTCAGTGACGATGGTTGCAGATTCTTTGTCGGCGATGACGGTCACAGATTCCTTGGCGGCGATGACGGTCGCAGATTCTTTCGCGGCGATGACGATGCGGGTTACTTTGTTTGTTTTGATGTTAATGGTGAACATGTTATGACTGTAAAAGATTCGCATGCCAGCGCTGATGGCGTTTGTGCCGATGGTCGAAGGAACGTCATTGTTGCCAATTACGGGACACAGAGTGTTTCGCAGTTCAGTCAAGACGGCGAGAAAAGGGGCGTGGTCGTGTGTAGCAACGATTGTTTGAAATATCCGCGTTCTGTATGCTTCCACCAAGGACTGAGCAGACTGTTTGTTACCAACCAAGGTAATCAAGTACAAGTGTATCAATTGTGTTAAGACTGATACGGGTTCGAATACTTGAACGAATGTGCCATGTTTTCCCGCGACATTGACTTCATACATATCGCTGGCTTAGAATGAGAAGGTGTCTCTTAAGATCTTATAAGACTAATCCATATTTGAAATGTACATCATAAGGCGCTTCTTATAAGCCTATTTTCATGAAAATCGGAACGTGTCATGTTGACCAAACTGAAGTTGAATAGCATGTTTTTCAATAAATAGAGAGTGATTTTCAGACAGTTTTTCTTGTTTTTTCAAAATATTGATTTTGTAGTTACGGCCTTCTCATTCTTTGCCAGCGATGTTCACCTCGAAGAGTGCATGTTATCGGTAGGACCAGCTGGTTCGTCATTGATTCCAACTCAATTAGCCTTCGAGTTTATCGAAAGACTTGTTGAAAAAAACGAGCCTATGTAAAATAGAACTCAGAATAAAGTTATTATATATATATATATACAAGTACATGATTGTAACTGTGTTAATTATAAAACATGCAAGAATTGCAGGAGTCCACTTTGTTCATATTGAGCACGACTTATACCAAGGGAGAAATTGTGAGAATTAAGTGTTGTTATACTATTTGTCTGTCGTTTTCTATGTAACATAATCACATGTACATTGTATCTTCTGTATGCCATACTTATAATATAAATAAAATATACAAATAAAATTATTAAAATTATTTGTTTCGCATATCATGGACCGTTTTTATATAGCTTCCTGTTCATATAGAGCACACAGTGCCACACGCAAATAATAATGACATGTGTATAATTCTGAAAATCGGTGTTTGCCACCGATACAGAGATGACATGGTTGGAATCCCAGGTTACACAGTCTCGAGTATATCGGTTCTATACTGGCATCGCACATGTTAATAATGATAGCATAGGATCTATTCAAAAGGAGCAAGGGTATCACACCCAAATTCCTTGTAAAATGTAAAATCATTTAATTTCGCTGGGAAGAAACTTAGTGGTTTAATTTTGTTAATAAAGACAATTTCTATGGGTTGCTAATTTGTGGAATTTAAACAGTCAAAAATACTGTTTGATGAGATTTGACTTCGTGGTTGAAGGTGAACAACGAAATTTAACACCCCACGAAAATTAATGATTTCACAGTAACACAAAGTTTCCATCTTCTCCTTAGAGCCTGGAGATCAGAACATTGACCGAGCGGCAGTACCCGCCAAGGATGTTCACATATGTATCCTCTTCAACGGCCCATAATACAGTGGTGCCAGTTGTCGGTTGGTTTCAGCACATTTTGCTGGCTTAGAATGAGTAGGTTGTAAGAGCAACTTACGGCCTAATAAGACTAATGCATATTTGAAATCTACATCATAAGGTGCTTCTTACGAGCATATTTTCATGAAAATCGGAACTTGTCATGTTGCCCAAACTGAAGTTGAAAAAGCTTGTTTTTCAATAAATAGAGAGTGATTTTCAGACAGTTTTTCTTGTTTTCTCAAAATATTGATTTTGTAGTTACGACCTTCTCATTCTAAGCCAGTGACTTGCAGATACAGTATTCTTGGTGTTGTTAAGAATACCTTGTGTTGTTCCGACAATAGAATTCTAATGGCAAATTTTTTATGAACTTTCAACATAGAATCTATCAACTTAAGACATTCAACAGCATCACATTGTTTGTATGTTTTATTTCACTTTTGAACATATATAAACAGTAATACAAATACATATCATGTAAACATATGTTTTAACATGTAAGTTAAAACAATACAAACACAAACATTATGTAAATGACTGTGTGATTTTTTATCGTCACAGACAAACAGAATAATCTAGTGCCATGGCATCGTCAATATGTATAATTAATAAATGATAAATTTATTTGTTCATCTTTGTTTTTTAATTAAATTACTACAAAGTTAAGTTTGTTAAATTCCAATTCAGCTATTTCTTATGATTATTTTTTTAAATAAGTGTATTTAAGTGAAAATTCTAAGTAAAGTTAACGTACGGGCCAAGAGAACTCACCTGTGCACATTTGTCAAGTAGAACCATATTCAACCTGTACCTCGGTTTCAGTTACCATGTTTAACAGAGTTCTACGTAAATCTTAATTATCTAGCTGATTTTATAATGGTCCACTCAAACAGCATTGTAACCAATTTGGAATCAAAATCGCCTTGTACTTTAAGATTAATTCTGTTAGAATATTTCACTATAGATATATAGGAAACAAGTTTGCGTTCAGTGCCGAGCCCAGTTAACACTAATGTCCCAGTGAAAGCCTTGATCATAGTAACTAGCAGAAGTCAATCAACTTGAAAGTTTCGTTTAACATTTTGCAACCGACGGACAATTACTATTTGCCTCTGGAGCAGTACATGTTGGGACATAAAAAGAGCCCTGAAAAATGTTGACTAACAAATCCTGACAAAAAATACACGTTTAAGGTGATTCACGTTTTATTTTTGAGGTGATTAATCAACTCTTCTAAAAGTTCATTCCGTCTTTCTTCAACTACAATTAATTTATTTGCAGCTTCCTCTAACTTGTCAAATCTTTGTGTAGAAGTTTCCACAAAAGTCTTCACCCACTCAGGTGGGTCATTGTCATTGTCCTTTCCCCCCTTCGAACTTCCCCCTGACTTATCTTTCGAAGGCATTATGAAAAGTTTTCTTATTTTTGAAGTTCTAGGACTCGATTTCGCTGTTTCATTAATTTTTCTCTTTTTTGAACTTCCCCCAGCTTTCACCTGAGTATTTCGTGGGGTAGAGTTCTGAGTCACTATAGGGCTACCACTAGGTTGTGGAGTCAGCGGCTCTGAACACGATGGAGGTGTGAGAGGTACATAAGAGGGTGAGGGGGATCTAGATTGTAACAAATGTGTAGGAAGGTTGTAGCCGCTCTCCATGGTGACGGGATCGAAAGACGTCAATGAGGAATCTTCAAGTATGGTAACTATTTCGTTATCTGTAAAGTGAAGTAATAAAGTTAACGGTATATATAAGTTTAACTTTAACACGTGTTTCGTGGTCATTTTCTCATTCATAGCCATCTGTAATGAAAACATTTAATTGTAGAAACAAGATTATTTTTTCAAGCTTTGCAGAAACAATTATACTTCAAAATCAGTAGGTACTCCAAACGGAACACAGCTGCACTTATGCCATGGAGGTAGCATTGTCCATAATAACTAGCTAAGTCAATAAAATATTTGAAGTTTTTTAACAGACAGTCAAACAAACTAACCGACGAAGGAACAGACAAGTGACTCACAATTATATGCCTTCAAGCACTATATCGCTGACTGAGAATGAGAAGGTCATAAGTACAAAATTGATAATTTGAGAAAACAAGAAATAACTGTCTCAAATTAATCTTTAATTATGGAAAACAAGCGTTTAGAACTTCATTTTGGTCAACATGACAAGTTTTGATTTTCAAGTAAATAGGCTCATAGGAAGCGCCTTATTATGTAGACCAAACTCAAGTTTACCATAGGTAAAGAGAGATTGTCAGACAGTTTTTCTTGTTTTCTCAAAATATTGATTTTGTAGTTACGACCTTGTCATTCTAAGCCAGCAAAATAATAAAATTTTAAGTTAAAATATACAAACCTTGACTTTCTTGTGTTGATGTTGCAGCTTTCCGCCTGTCAACAGTTCCTGCTAGAATATCATGCATCTCAGAGAAGTATGGCCATGACAGTTGTCTATGGCTATCATTGCAAGAGATGATTGTCTTGTATCTGTAAATAGTATTAATTAAATTGCATTATATATTACATTCTGCTAATTAAAGGTCAGAGTCGGACAAAATCTCTCTGGACTATACAAGATTGCATAAAGATTTTTTAAAATACAAGATAAGTATTCAACAGAAAATCATTTTAAAGGAAGATAACTGTCAAATTAGAGAAAAATAACTTTTGTTAATGTCCATTGTTCCAACGCAATGTGTAAACCAGTTTTTAAACCACAAACACACCATGTCACCAATGTTATTGATATACATATGTGTGTGTAAGTCGAGCTGTCCCTTTCTGCAGACTAATATACCTCCTGACACCAAAGCGCCATATTCTGGTAAACCATAATTCTGGCAAACCATAATTCCAGCGCAAATATCAGCCTTCCTGCAAATCTACATTAAATTTCAAGGTTGTTCATAAGTGAAAGTGTGAAGAAAATCCTGCACAAAACTGTAGGAAGAGTTGAGCTCACAAGAATGTGTCACCGGACAGACTGGCAGACAGACAAGCTGAAAACATTACAACTCACTTACATCTGACAACATTCTGTTAGAGTTTATGTTCAAATGACCTCTTCCATACATCTTTACTGTGTATGTATAGAGAGTGCACATTGAAGTCAGTCTAGCTTAAATCACTAGATAAAACTAGTAGGGTTTAAATACATCTCTCTCACTGTTCCAGTACTTTCACATTTGTGGAAGCTGCAATCTGATTAGAAGATGTAAAGTTCACATGAACATGACCGCATACAGAGTGTTGTCAGATCCTATAAAAATGTAAAGTAGTGAAATGCAGTATAGGTCTGATTTAAATAAGATTGTGTGTATACATACCTGTACTTCAGAGATCTAAACTTTGCAAAGCAATGTACGCTATCCAAGTTATATCCCCTAGCTTTCAGCTCTTTACTTATCAGTTCCCACATGTGAAAACGTTTTTGAGATGAAGCAGAGGAGAACCTCTCGTTATACTCTCTATACAGACTAATGAAGAGTAGAACGGCTTCATGTTTCCATATCACTCCTTTAAAGAAACAGAAAATGTAAGATTATAGTCAATGACAAGAACTACTGTAAAATCATTTGATTTTGATGAGATTTGATTTAGTGTTTGAAGGTGATCCACAAAATCTACGAAATTTACCCCCCCCCACGAATATTTATGATGCGCTGTAGATTCTCTTAGTTGTTAGACAGTGAAAAGTTATTCAAAATTCTTTAAGAAATGTTGGAGGAGTTGCACACAGAATCTTGGATAGACAGATGGACAGAAAGACTTAATGACACCTACCATTACCATATCCCCTTCGCCTAGGCAGGGGATAACTAGGCAGGGGATAACTAACAATATGATTTCCATTCGAAGATGCTAAAGATGTTAGTCTGTGAAAGTTTCGTCAAAATACTGTATAGCAGGTATATTTCGTGGTGTCCAATTTTCGCGTTAATTGGATCCTTTTGATTTCACGCAAACGGCATTAACCGCAAAAATAAAACCTTGTGGAATATGAAGGTCCCTCTTATGTAAGTTTCACAATGCAAGTACAAAAAAATAATATGGAAATCAAGTATAATCGTATATGCAATACTGCATGAAAACCGGTCGTAAAGATGAATTGTTCATTGAGATTTGATTTTAAAATTGCAAAGATATGTAAACTTTCAGAAGTCCAATATTGCTATCCATAATCAATAATTAAATAATATTACGGTCCATTCAAATTTAAAGATTTTAAAACAATTTACAAGTTACCATAAGCTTACATAAGAAAATTATGTACATGCATTCACAACCAAATAATCAATTTGGCAAACATTTACACGTTCTGCAAACAAAACTGTTAAATGTATGTTATTGATGAACCGGATTTAATATACAATTCAAACCTTATTATAGAGATTTAAACACATTTTTACAAATATCTCATTTTGAATACTATTTCATACATGTCGCAGTCTTTTTATTATTTTATTGAACCGACACAATACGATGATTTGTACAATTTGCAATGCAATTAGGACAACGTTTGGTTATTTCTTATAGCTCATTGACTAGAATGAGGAAGTGTCTCCCATTGTAAAAATTGTATATCTTTAGGAGATTATTTCGTGGGGTTCAGATTTCGTGCCATCGATGTTGACCGCGAATATAGTGCGAATTAAACACCAGCAAATAATACCCGCTATACAGTAATAATATTAGAATGCTAAAAGTCTAGATACAAACCTCTGGGTGCATCTCTTGGGCGAGTTTTCTTTTTCAGAACTTTTGCCCTATTCCCTATGAAGAAGAATAATATATTATTATTATTAGAATATGTTGCAGAATTAATAAACATATCACTGGCTTAGAATGAGAAGATCTTTAAAAGTACTACTTACAACCTTGTAAGACTCACATGCATTTTTTGTAAGTACTACATACAACCTTATAAGACTCAAATATCATATTTTTATGCTCCCCGAAGGGTGAGCATATAGTCCATGCTTTTTGAAAACTGCATTACAAGGCGTTTATATAAGTCTATTTTCATGATTATCAAAACATGTTAAGAGTAGTTTTCAGACATTTTTTATCTCGAAATATCTATTTTGTACTACATGTTCTACTTACAACATTCTAAGCCAGCAATATAAACAGATTACTCTCTACATAGGGGTGTAACGGTACACTCACCACCTGATATGATATGTATCATCAATTTTTCTAACATTTCGGTATATTTCGGTATGATACAATATTCTCTAACTGCAGCTTAAATACTTAAATTTTTAATTGATAAAGAATTTGTTGCTTCTTTAACAGCAATTATTACTGCAGCTTAAATACTTAAATGTTTAAGTGATAAAGAATGTGTTGCTTCTATAACAGCAATTATTATGTGCCTATCAACTATTTTAAATGAATTTAGACAATATGAAGCATATCTTAATACAATTAAAACAAGTGATACATGGCAATTATAAATAATCATAGGGCTGTCCGATGTTTTCGTTGGCTGAATATTATTTTTCTCTTAGGAAAAGCTTACACCGAACCGTACCGAAATTTAGATGTCTTGAACGTTGAACCGTGTGGGACTGAAGTCTGCGGTGTTTCGTGTACCGCGGTATACCGTTAGAACCCTAATACCTCATCCTCGTGATAATATTGTAAAATGTTTTAATTTCAATGGGATAAAATTTGATGGTCTTGGTGAAGAAGACCATTTTGTGGGAAATTAATTTCAAGGACATCTTATCCGCTACGTCATACACTGTAGAATTCATTTATATTCCAGTTAGCTAACTTCTTGGTTGAGATCATTCCCAAAATTAAATCCCCTTGCATATAATGATTTTACAGAAGGTTTAAAGAGGCATTTCCTATAACTAGCATATTTTCTCTACTATCACATTAAATGAGCTAAATGTACTAAGCACTATCAATTATCATAATTAACAAAGTGTGCACAAATATGTCTCTATAATGTCAAAAATATATTTAAATCACCAAAAATAATTCATCGCTTCCAGTGATTTATTATTATGTGGTCAAAGGGAGACAACTTGTGACAATTTTGGCTTGTTACGGAAATATGATTTTATTCTTTTCTCGGTAATAAGTGGGAGCTTTTTGTTGAAAATTTGAGAAGTTTAAGCAATAGTGATTCTCAGTAAATGTATAATATTGAATTTCCTGAATTGATTTAATCTATCAAAGTTATAGGGAACGCCTCTTTAAACAAATTCAATGAAAATGATAAAAAGACTAAGAATCTAGTTACTAACCATATCTTGGTTGAGTTACACGTGTTTTCAATTTCTTCGCTGCTGCTCCATTATCTATAATGAAGAAAAGCATATCAATAATTTTATTACCATATCTGGGCAAATTAGGCCTATAAGCCAGTATTTCAATATAAGGTATATCCTCTCCAGTGTGGCACTTTGTAGAGCAAAAACCTAATTTACTAATCAACAACTGTTTTGAGGGAAAAGAAAAAGCATGTCCATGTACACTATCCTAGCTTTTTCCAGATAACAATTGCGAGATTCAAGTAGTAATACTTACATTATTAATGTACAGATTTTCAATATATTTACATATTCTAAAACAAGAGAGCTTCATTTTCATTTTGAGACAATTTTTATAGAAATATGTTTATGAAGAAAAAATAAACCTCTACGGCCGTGGTTTTCCAACATAAAATTCGGTAGAGTTTCTTTCTGAAAATTAGTCTGATTTTGAACCGATATTATACCTTTACACAAACATATACATTGCACATGTAACAAATGTAAAACTGAAACATCTTTGTTAATAAATATATTAAAATGTGCACACATGAAAATTTAATAACCTAGGCCAAGGCGTTTCATGTAATAGGCAAGTTTTTGGACAGAAAAACAAACAAACAAACCAGAAACAATATAAACGGTGACCCCCGAACCTTTCTTAAAAAGTGAAAAATATGGTTAACCAGCAATGCAGCAGTGTTTTAAAGGTTTTTATGTAACAAAATATACAAACTTCTTTTGGGCACTATTCTTTTCGGAACTGGTTGCACATCAGAACTTCCAACAATAAGATCTTGCATGTAATTGTAGAAAGGCCATGATGTTGTTTCTTCCTTCGAGCTAGAGAGAACTTTATATCTGTAAAAATCAAATGTACTGTGAAGACATTTAAATACCAAGTAATAAAGCATGAACTTTAAAAACCTAATTTTTGACCATCAAACATTTTGGTTTGATGCTTAAATTTCTCTAAAAATCCAGGGGTTGACACTATTTTTTTGTCACTGGTCCGGTAGTAAAGAAGCATTGAAATTGTATAGAATAATTTTCACTGGTCCTTCAAGATTTTCACTGGCCCCGAAGTGTCTACTAGCCCTGAAATCATGACTGTAATTCAAATATACCTGTCTCATCTCCAATAGTTATGTAAGATTCGTCTATAACATTGAATTAAATGTAACTGAAACACAGTGTTGCACTATGTTTAGTCGCTCAATTATTTTTAACCGCATTACTCACTTAGCTTATAATTCTCTCTTGAGAAGAAATGTGTCTGTAGACTATTTTTATACTTATTAATAAATGGCTTATTTTGTTTATGGGATAAAAAAATCTTATAATTATATTCATGTCCTTCCATATTGAATTGATTAAACTCTTGGATAAAAATTATGAAATACTCGGCAGAGCTTAGTATTTTATCACTCTTATCCAACTTGTTTAATAAATTGAACATGAAAAGACACTATATAATGTACTAAGATCATCTATAAAGTTCCGCTGATATGACCTCTTTAATTTTTTTCACATAATACAGATTTGTGCATTCATACTTCCCAAAGTTTAAGATTTAGAACAAAAAGAGCTCTGCAAAAAAAGACACATTTGCTATTGGAGATATGTTTTGAGATACTGTAAAATCATTAATTTTCGTGGAATTAAATTAAATTATTTTACAGTAGGTCATATTTAACATCTTTACAACAACAACACCTTTTAATCAGCATTAAGCAATTATACATGCTTCTAGCCTACATATATACAAAATTAAACAGATGTAGTGAAAAAGACATGATAATTAATGAAATAAGTATTCTAGTGAGAAGTTACCTGTGTTTCAAAACTCTTATTTTAGTATCACAAACTGCAGGCGCATAGTAATGACCCATATCCTTCAATCGGTCACTTATTTCTTCCCAAACATCTTTAAATTTGCTTGCTGTGGTAAATTTGTCCCTGTTTTCCTTATATAGACTGATAAGCTGTATAACTGCCTCCCTTTTCCATAGTACTTCTGTTAAGAATGTAAAATTTAAATTACTGTCAAATCATTAATTTTTGTGGGGGATTAAATTTCGTGGATTTCGTGGTTCATCTTCAACCACAAAATTAAATCAGATTGAACAACAATTTTGACCCTCATATCTATTATAGCTTGACGATTTTAACCTGACCCTGACCTTTATGCAGGAATATATAACAAGTTTCTTGCTTTGAATATATCCATTTCCACAAGCAAATCGCGCAATATCGGTACTTCAAATTTGTGTATGTATTACATCTTGAGCATCTTCATGAAACTCGCAGACTATAAAAACATACAACCAAGGTTATAGATTCAGACAATATATCGACTATTAAATCATGCTAATAAAAAGGTCAGGTTTGTGTCAAATTAGCCAAACTATACCTGAAATGCAAAATCCACAGGTTAACGTCAAATTGAAATGGTCTTTTGGACCAAAACCATGAAATTTGGTCCCAAAAAAATTGAATGACTTTACAGTATTGTAATTAAAATTCACTTGCACAATCAATAATATTGAATGTTTTTTTACGAAACTTAAATAAATTCCAATGTTTTACCCTGGTAAAAAAAAATTATTTTTGGACTTGAAAATCATAGTTTCAAAGCCTGAAATTTTATTGTTCATTTATTCCAGTTTCGATACAGGACCACAGTTGTGATATCATTGCACTGAAGGAAACAAGAAGTTTTTGTAAAATATGAATGCCCCTATTGCAGACTAATAATTGCAAAAAAGTCAATCACAGTGACCTTGCCTACTGACCTAAAAATTGGAAAAAAGTCAATCACAGTGGCCTTGACCTAAAAATCAATAGTCAGTTCCTGGTAGGAATACCAGGCCTAGGTTGACTAATGATGGTATGCAAGTGAGTTAAGTATTATTTCAATAACCTTTAAAGTACAAAAACAAGACTTTAATTCACCTTTGGTCTGCGGTTTCCGGCATTTAAATTTACTTGTACCCTGTCCATCACTGCCTGTAATAAATAATTGAAAATTTTATATATAGCTCCATATAAAGCAAGCCTCTAAAGCTCTGGACATGGAAAAGTCAATTCATTGATAAATCAGTATAAGTCTAACAAGAGGGCCCTTTGGGATGGACCCTAGGTCGCTCATCTGGGATGGACCCTAGGTCGCTCACTTGGGATGGACCCTAGGTTGCTCACCTGGGATGGACCCTAGGTCGCTCACCTAGGATGGACCCTAGGTCGCTCACCTGGGATGGACCCTAGGTCGCTCACCTGGGATGGACCCTAGGTAGCTCACCTGGTATGGACCCTAGGTTGCTCGCCTGGGATGGACCCTAGGTAGGTCGCTCACCTGGGATGGACCCTAGGTCGCTCACTTGGGATGGACCCTAGGTTGCTCACCTGGGATGGACCCTAGGTAGGTAGCTCACCTGGGATGGACCCTAGGTAGCTCACCTGGTATGGACCCTAGGTAGGTCGCTCACCTGGGATGGACCCTAGGTAGGTCGCTCACCTGGGATGGACCCTAGGTAGCTCACCTGGTATGGACCCTAGGTTGCTCACCTGGGATGGACCCTAGGTAGGTCGCTCACCTGGGATGGACCCTAGGTCGCTCACCTGGGATGGACCCTAGGTCGCTCACCTGGGATGGACCCTAGGTCTCTCACCTGGGATGGACCCTGTCTAAATGCACCCATGGTGACCTAACAATCATTGACAGCTTCTAACAAGTAAGACTAGATGATCATACATACCAAATATCAAATGCCTAGGTGTTGTAGTTTTAGTGAAGATTTTTATATGCTCCCTTTATAAGTCTATGTAAAACTGGTTGACCCACGGGTCTGGACAAATTAGAGCCCAGATCCAATATTTGAAATTGAGGACCACTAGATGATGCTACATACCAAATGTAAAAGCTCTAGGAATTCTAAGTTTTAGACAATTATTTTTTGTATGTTTCCCAACATAATGAAGTCTATGTAATTTGGTGGGGATCGTGTCAAATTCTCTGAACTCCCTCATACAAACAAAATATACCTACGTTTACGTTTCCCCATTGACGCTTTAACGCAGGCTTCTACTGCAGCATCCATATCCATCAATTCCTTCATGTGAGGGTAAAACGGCCAGGTACTATTACTTTGCCCAGCATTGGCAATTTTTCTGAAACTATAAAAAATGCAAATATTTCAACTGTTTGTAAAATCTAAAACTTTAACTACATGTACATATTTGAGGGATGATCCAAAATAATGTCGACTTTTGCAAAAATATTTATATGATAAAAAATGTTTTGTAGATGTTTTTATCACAAATTGCCTAAACAAAGCGCTACGAGCACCTTCATTCAGTAACATCCTGTTCAATTAAATATAGAAGGCATGGATTGTCTTTCGAGGAAAGTGCATTGTAGCCCTTTGCTTTGGCAACGGCCACCAGATTTCTCAATTGACAACCCCCAAGGTAATACTGTAAAATCATTTAATTTTGGTGGAATAAAATTTCATGGTTTAGGCAAAAAAGAACATTTCAATGGGACTTAAATTTGTGGATTTTGAATTTCAGGTAATAAATATGAGGGTTAAATTCAATATTAGATGGGATTAAATAAATTCATTTCGTTGTTGAGGTCAACCACGATATCTACAAAATTTAATCCCCAACAAAAATTAATGATTTTACAAAAGAAGGTAGAGAATCATATTTAACTGTTACTTACCTAACCTTCATGCTTCTAAACTTGCTATCACATATAGAGCCATCGTAGCTGTAGCCTGCCGCCGTCATTTCATCACCAATCATTTTCCATACCTCTTTCTTACGCTTGCATGTATAAAACTTTTCATGATGTTCTTTATACAAGCTCAAAAGAAGTAAAATTTCTTCATCTTGCCATGATGTATCTAATAGGGTTACATAGAGGATATTTGTAATTTTCCGTGTATGATCGGCTGATAATTCACCGAGTGAGCAGCTGATGTAATATTTTCACAAGTGGCATATACGAGTGAATATATAAGTCAGCTGCTCACGAGGTGAATTATCAAACGATCATACACGGTAAAATACTAATATTCTATTTATTTCATGCTTCAAATAGCTTAAATGATGGAAATACTCCATTATGTACCTCCCAATGTTTTGCGTGACGACGTTTTCCCGCCATTCACACGTCGAGTTTCAAGCAAGTAGTTCTTCTGCAATACCTTCAATTTCGTCTATTTGTTTTACATTTATGAGCATATTATGTTCTATTATTTGTTAAAGATAAGAGAACAAGTGAAAATGCTTCTTTTTTTTTTGGTGGCGGTGAAATTTGTTTAAAAAAAAGTAGTCCGTTTGCGTGAAATTATGGGGGAATAATCCACCGTTATCACGCCGTAAACTACCGATTAGCATGAAATAAAGATTGTTAAATTATGGTTATACAATTATTTATACCTGCCAAGATACTGTATAGCAGGTATATTTCACGGTGTCCAATTTTTGCCTTAATTGGATCCTTTTGAATTCGCGGTGTCTTGATTTTGCACAAATGGCATTGACCGCGAAAATAAAACCTTGTTTGAATAAATGAAATATGGAGATCTAACCGTACATGCAATCCTGCATGAAAACCTGTCATAAAGACAAATTGTTCCTTAAGATTATATTCTAA
Organism: Spisula subtruncata; assembly: GCA_963678985.1. Lineage (NCBI taxonomy): Eukaryota > Metazoa > Mollusca > Bivalvia > Venerida > Mactridae > Spisula > Spisula subtruncata. The sequence goes on from OY787678.1 coordinate 17,212,874, forward strand.
AATTGCAAAGATAGGTACACTTTCAGAAGTCAAATATTGCTATCCATAATCATTAATTAAACAATTACGTTGATTGGCTCAACAATGGGTTATTTCATGTAGCACATAGACTTTAATGATTAATTGTCTCCTTTGTAAAAATTGTATATTTTTATGAGATTATTTCTTGGGGATTAAATTTTGCACATTCGATGTTGAACGCAGATATAACGTAAATTAAACACCCACGAATAATACCCACTATACAGTAGTTAAATCCAAAATAGCATTGATAAAGTGAAATCTGTCACAAGATGCACTTAATTGTGATTTTAAAGGGATTTATATGCAAGAATGTATCAATTGTAGTGGTAGTTAATGCAGGACAAAAGATCATAAAAGCAATCAAATGTACCTTTGTTCAAAGTTAGGTAAACCAGAAATTAACCACGAAAATAGGAGTAACTCCACTTTAATATGAGTACTTGGCAGGTATGGAATGACCATGCATTGATTGGGATAACTTGTAAGTAACTTACCACCTGTTGTTTCACCAGGGGGTATCTGTTTGCTAACAATTGTTACACTACCTAAAATGGAGAAGGTCAAAGCTATAATATTAACTAAACTGATTTCCATGAATTTAATAAATGCCTCATACTCAGCTATTTAACCTTAGCTCCCCCACCATTGTGACCAAATAGTGGGGATCAGGAAAAGGAGCTGTCACAACTTCCATGACCTCTCACCTATTTCCTAGAGAAAAGGGTGAGTAAAATGTACATTTTATCTAAAAGTTTGTGTTAAGAGGGCAATAGAGGCATTGTTTGGGAAATCGGGCAAATGCGGAGCAATGTAAGAATTATTCACTACATGGTGGATATGATTTCTTGAAAATAGGTCGTAAACTGTCGTGCCAAGATCTTTTCAGACTTTTCCTGATTCTGTCACATGCTTTTTATGGCCATCAATTGGTTGTGGTGGGGAGCGGTGGCCTAGAGGTAGGGAGCGCGCTTTGGGATGGAGAGGTACTGGTCTCGATCCCCCTCAGGACCACTGGTTAATTTCTCTGAGCAAGACCCACATGCTCCACTCCACCATGGTGTAAAATGGTACCAGTGAGGGCAGTGTCTTTTCCTGGGCGCCGCAGATTGATGTTGGCTGCCACACCATAGGAGAGAAGTAGTCTCCCCAGGGAGACACGAGTGTAGGTTTCCATATGTAGCCCAATGACCAGGGAAAGTTGAAATGTCAAAGGGTACTTAAGCGGCCTAGCAGCTGAAAAGAGCCGTAGAAAATTGGTAACATAAATTCTGACATTATGAGACCATTGTTGCACTAGTAAATGTTCACAGTATGCTTTTAACTTACACAGAATGCATACCTGCCAAGTTAGTGAAATCCAAAATAGGAGTGATAAAGTGAAACATGTCACAAGATGCACTCAAATGTGATTTAAAAGAAATTAAGATGCATAAACAAGGAATATATAAATTCTAGTGGTTATAAATTTGGAACAGCAGATCATAAAATGAACCAAATTTACTTTAGTGCAAGGTAGTAGAACAAGGAAATGAGAAATTTATCAATGAAAATAGGAGTAACTCCACTTTAATAGGAGTACTTGGCAGGTCTGCAGAATGTACAAGAATTTACCTACACAGAAGGGTAATATGAATATACAAACCTGTATCTGGATCAACAAAATGGTTTGGTAATAATGCTGTGGTCCCACTAAGTACTTCATCCATAAGAGAGTAATATGTCCATTTTGGCCTTTCATTGTAACTTTTGAAATTGTCAGAGTTTATTTTATGTCTGTAAATATCAAACTATTAGTAGGTAATTTACATGGTTTTGAAATAAACATCTGATTATTATCAATACACATGTTAAAGAACACAATCATTAAACATTTATAATCTTCTAACCATCAAGCAATTTTAGGAGTTTTTCCCCATACAGGTAAATAACCACTAAATGCCTACGCGGACCAAATTCAGATACAGTCAAATAGTCCGTTAAAAAACTTTAAAGCGACTGGAAATGGGGGTATGTCTTGACAAATCAGCATCAGAATCATGAAATTGGTGTTAAATGCTTTGTATACATGTATGTGATGTAGTGAAATGGTTTTATTCAGAAATATTTTGTATTCTTGCGTAAATATGAAAGTGAAAGTAAGGTTGGGGCTAACGGACAGTGAGTAAATCCGTACATGTGAGAAAATCTGTTTACCGCGTTTGACGAACCAAATTTTTCTTATATGATACATGACCCCCTACTTTTTTTCCATTTTCTTCAAGCTGGATGCTATTTCTATTGATGAAAAGATTTTGAGAGGGCCCCATGGACAAAAAGTTGACATTTTTTTTGGCTGACCTAGGTCACTTTACATTGAGTTAAAGAACAACTCTATTTGGTGGTTTGTGACCTAAAGACATGCAAAATTCCTTCAAAATCATGTTTTCATTTTTTTGCATTTAAATGAATGGAAATGCACTCAAGATGGGGTTTTAACCACTTTTATCTGTGTAAAATGTCTAAAAAAGTGAAAATTTAGATTTTTATGATGAAAAATCCAGAAAAGTTCAGATTTATTTTTTCTTAAATTCACATTTTTATGTGAATGTTGCCCTTATTTTAGTACCAGACAAGGATAATTGTGATTAAATATGAAGAATAGACATATTATTAGGCATCTAAAGCAAAATTGCGGTTCAGAATACCATTTTAGCACAAATACAACCCCATTTCATGTCACTATTCATACCATTTGACAGGCGCTGACCAAATTTCTCCTTAAAGGCGCATATGCGGGTTTGTAATATTTTCTGGAATTCATGCCCAATCTGTCTAGAATTGATTGTTTTGTGTTGCATATATGTAGTAGCATTGAAAAAAGTGCAAAAAACACTTAAACAACCCAAAAAGGGTTGCCTTAAGGTAAATAACCACTAAATGCCTACGCAGACCAAATTCAGATACAGTCAAATAGTCCGTTAAAAAACTTTAAAGCGACTGGAAATGGGGGTATGTCTTGACAAATCAGCATCAGAATCATGAAATTGGTGTTAAATGCTTTGTATACATGTATGTGATGTAGTGAAATGGTTTTATTCAGAAATATTTTGTATTCTTGCGTAAATATGAAAGTGAAAGTAAGGTTGGGGCTAACGGACAGTGAGTAAATCCGTACATGTGAGAAAATCTGTTTACCGCGTTTGACGAACCAAATTTTTCTTATATGATACATGACCCCCTACTTTTTTTCCATTTTCTTCAAGCTGGATGCTATTTCTATTGATGAAAAGATTTTGAGAGGGCCCCATGGACAAAAAGTTGACATTTTTTTTGGCTGACCTAGGTCACTTTACATTGAGTTAAAGAACAACTCTATTTGGTGGTTTGTGACCTACAGGCTACAGTCCCAGATCCGGACACTTTGGGTTATTTTTTCGCTATACCTCGAGAAATACATAAATCTAGGTCTAGAAATTTCTCTTGATCTAATATCCAAATTGAATATTTTAGTTGTTCAACTATTTTCAAAACATCTCATCAGCTTTTAGCACAAGGGCCATGGATATCATTCTGGAGTCGTCTAGGGGTATTGAGCATGCACATTTAAGCAAGTTTCGACTTCCCCCTTATGTAAACAAGCTTTGCAAGTGCAGACGACAATAAATATGACATTTCTTGTAAATTTTTCAAGTTTAGATGATGAAACTTCATTGAGTTGTCAAAAAATAAGCATCTAAATGATTGAAGACGGATGATTGAAATTAAAGGCCACAAAGCGTTTATTGCTGAAAACTTTCACTTATTGATATAATATACAAAAACAGGGTACCAAAAAAAGGGGAGGGGGGGCATAGTAGTCCAGCAGATAGCCTGCTTGACATCAGATAGAGAGGTCCAGGGTTCAATCTTCGACCAGGACACTTGGGTCATTTCCAAGGTGTCTCTCCGGAAAGAGCTAGAGCAGCGCGCCAAGATACCATGTACCAGACCACTATTTCTTCTACTTGCTGTCCCTCCAGCACAAACACAGGACCCCATTGGAAATACGTGCTTGTACTTTTATGGATTATTCAAGCTTGAACGAAAGTTTAAAATAATAACATACCTATATTTCATTGATTTGAACTTTTTACTGCATTGAATACCACAAAAGCCATAGCCCATGTCTCTCATTTTTTCGGCGATTTTTTCCCATACATCCTGTTTGTGGAAGTATGGATTATGGAACTTGTCCCTGTATACACCATACAGACTGACGAGGATTAACACAGCATCATGCTCCCATACCATTCCTGTAGACAACATAAATAACACCCATAAATGTATTTAATCACAGTAAATTATTTCATGGTCATGGGGGCTTTTTTAGGACTTCATATCTGTACTATCTGAACTGTATCTGAACTATTGTCTTTCATATTTTGTAAACTGGCAGTAACAAGATTTAGTGTGCCATAACCTTATTTTGGTGCATGCGCAAACTTCGTTAGATAAACAAAGGGACTTCCGTTTGTAGAACAAAAACAATTGATTTTCATTTTTATAAATTTAACGCTTGTTATCGTTTGTTTTTGTTTTACCAGCTTTGCAAACTCTAGGAGACTATAAAAAAACTTAGTTATTTCCTCAAATATATTCTGTAAACCAAGAAATCATTTTGTGCACTTTAATTTTGTGGCATTCACACATGTGAAATTAAGTAGCCGCGAAAGTGCTAAAAACAGTAATATGGACATTGCATGAGATTTAAGTTTGTAGTCCCGAATAAGCCCACGACCAGGAAAACGTGAATTACAAAGTAAGTATTTGAGAAACTAAAATAGTAAACAGTATGTCACCATGACAGCTCACTAGTCAACAAGAGTCAACTCTGCCTACAAGTGATGAACTCTCGACATTCTCGTAACAGTACTCTTAACTCATCTGTGAGTGAGTGAACATACAAGAGTAACAAGGGCAGATAACTCAATATGGACTCCTTTTGTAATTGTGAATAACTATGTTGAGTTTCAAGTAGATAACTTAAGATAGCATTTGAGAAGATGACTGATAATAAACGTAACCAACGAAGAAGCACATGCAGAAGAACACGCACACAAACCGGTTACAACAATAGCTCGAAATGTTTGAAAATGGTAAAATTACATTTATCACCTGTTCTCCCGTTTGAAGATCTTGGGGCTTAGCATTCTCGAGATATAGAGCACAGAAACCGTTTCGTCTCCTGACCAACCAACCAACCAAAAGACCTTCATACATGTGCAAAGCAGTTAACTCCCTTATCATTTAGCATTTGACGGGCAGGTTTAAAGTTTGCTTTAACTATATAGCTGGTTAGAATGAGAAGGTCGTAAGTACTACTTACGACCTTATAAGACTCGTACATAATCAGAATCTGAATAACAAGACGCTTCTCATGAGCCCATTTGCATTAAAATTGGAACTTGTCATGTTGACCAAACTGAAGTCAAAACAGTTGGTTTTTCCATAAGTGAAGAGTAATTTTCAGACAGATTTTCCTTGTTTCCTTAAAATATTGATATTGTACTTACACCTTCTCATTCTAAACCTGAGATATGTTTACTGTAAATGTTTTTTGACTGGTATAATATTGACCTTGAGAAAGTCACTTAATTTAATCTAATATACATTTAACATTAACATTATTAGTTATACATGTACATAAAATGAAATCAACAATAAAGAAATGTGAATACAATATGTTTACAGTAAAATCATTTAATTTTGATGGTACAAAATTTTGTGGATTTGGTAAAAGGGACCATTTCGATGGGAATTTAATTCGTGGATTTGCATTTCAGGTAGTAAAACAAGGGTCAAAATTACTGTTTGATGGGATTTGATTTTGTTGTTGAAGTTTATGAAATTTAATCACCCACAAAAATTGATGATTTCACAGTTACTTAAAATATTGCATCTTATTTTTTAAATAATATACCTTTTGGAAAAGCAGTGTATCTATGTTGAACAATACTAGCCTCCTCTTGATTTGCTGCAATGAATAGACATATAACTTTTAATATTCATCACATGATTTTCATTGTTTGTATATGCTTGTACTAAACTAGTATAGCATAGCCATCAAATTGGATCATATCAACACATAAATGGGGTCATAAGAATCAAACTTCCTCGTATTTGCCATAAATGTTGCTATATTTGGCGTTGTCTGTATAACTGAGTCTGTTTTAGTTATTAGTGATATATAATAAAACAAGACTGTGTTCAGTAAACGCTCAGGCCCCTGTGGCAGCCTTGCCCATAACAAATAGCTTAGTCATTCAGAGGCTGTAATTCAGCTTAAATGTCTGATAGTGTTCCATGGCGTTAATAATGTAATGTTTAACAGTGTTTATGATGGTAAGCAAGTATGGAAAGTTTGAAAGCAATGCATTTATTGACTTCAAAAATATTTTAAGTTCTAACATTTTGCAACAGACTAACGAACAGGTGCATCATTATACTGTAAAGTCATTTAATTTCAATGGGACCAAATTTTGTGGTTTTGAAAGACCATTTCGATGGGACCCTTAATTTATGGATTGTACATTTCAGGTAATAAATACAAGGACCAAAATTAGTGTTCAATGGGATTTGATTTTGTGGTTTAAGGTGAAACCACGAAATCCACGAAATTTAATCCCCACGAAAAATAATGATTTTAAACTACGTCTCCAGCATCAGTAGATACCGGGGCATAAAAAGAGTCATTATTAATGTATGATATGCAAGTGTTACCTTTTACTACTGCTACTATCTCATCGACAGCTGGAGTCTCAACAGCCATTAATTTATGCATTAAAGGGAAGTAATCCCATGACCCTTTATACGGGACACTTGTGTCAATTGCTTCAGCTGTAACTTTATATCTGTAAAAAGTAAGAAAACAAAAGATGTTTGTAAAATGTATGCCCTCATGGCAGCCCAATAGTTGAAAATGGTGACGTTCACAGTGACCTTGACCTTTGACCTACTGACCTCAAAATCAATATGGGTCAATCTACTGTTGCTGACCAACTACCATGTAAAGTTTGTCGATCCTATGGCAAAGCGTTCTTTAGCTATTGAATGAAAATCATTTGCAGTGTTCGCGTTTACGGCGTAAACATGTCTTTTTACGCAACGAAAATCGGCGGAACGTAAAATTCTGGAGTACGTTGCGTACGTGGGACGCAATATTTATAATTACCAAAAAGAAGTAGAACAATTTCATTAAACAAACCCGAAACCTTGAATTAAAATCTCTTCCCCTTTTCTCAGAAGCGCCATAAATAAAATCATGTTTATTTTTATTTTGATCTCCCGACATGCAATTTTATCGTGACGTCACGCGGACACTTGCTTGACTGGGTTACAGCGCTGCATAAATTTTACCGTGTTCGACTGGTAATTACTCGAGAAGCGACCAGATCGAGGCCGCTGCAGTTGCTACTAGTTACGGGAGGCTGAATTATGGCGTCGGAGCGAAAGAAAGTAAAGCATAATCGAAACTTCCAAGAGCAATGGCTGAAAGATCCGCAATTCAAAGACTGGTTGTCAAGAAGGAAAACCCTGTTGAAAAAAGCATTTCAATGCACTGTCTTATCTGTACTGATACCAAGATTAAAAATACGTTCACGACGAGTGGTTGCATTGATTTCCAACGAAGCTCGCTAGTACGGGACATTTCTACCGACGGTCAACCATTGTTAAACTTTGCTCAGAATGAGTTGATAGGTCATATACTGCTATTTAGCTATTCTAAGCATATTTAAGTATCATTTTATATCAATCTTGACAGATTGTGTGCCAATTTATTGGGACTCTGTAAATTTGTAATGGGACCCAACTTTTTTAAAGGCATTGGGTCCCTGGGACCCACAAAAAATTGAGGTAAACGCGAACACTGATTTGGTCTTAGAAAAGAGTGTACACAAGGTTTTTCTAAGATTTGACCTAGTGACCTTGTTTTTGACCCGGCATGACCCAGTTTCGAACTTGGCCTAGATTTCATAGAGCACAACATTCTGACTAAGTTTCATGAAGATTGGATCAAATTGTGACCTCTGGTGTGAACACAAGATTTTTCTAAGATTTGACCTAGTGACCTAGTTTTTGACACCACATGACCAAGTTTTAAACTCGGCCTTGATTTCATGGAGAACAACAGTCTGACCAAGTTTCATGAAGATTGGATCAAATTGGTGACCTCTAGGGTGTACACAAGGTTTTTATAACATTTGACCTAGTGACCTAGTTTTTGACCCAACATGACCCAGTTTCAAACATGTCCTAGATTTCTCTGAGAACAACATTCTGACCAAGTTTCATGAAGATTGGAACAAATTGGTGACATCTAGAGTGTACACAAGATTTTTCTAAGATTTGACCTGGTGACCTAGTTTTTGACCCCACATGACGCAGTTTCGAACTTGGCCTAGATTTCATAGAGAACAACATTCTGATCAAGTTTTATGAAGCAAGCCAATTGTTGATGGACGATGATGACGGACGGACGAAGAGTGATCACAAAAGCTCACCTTGTCACTATGTGACAGGTGAGCTAAAAATGGTAAAGGTCATAGTGACATTGACCTAATAACCTCAAAACAAATATGGGGGAATCTACAGTTGTTGACCAACCTCCATGTAAAGTCTGAAGATCCTAGGGAAAAGCGTTCTTGAGTCAGTTCAAGGACAGAAATCATTTGGTCTACAGATTGGCAAACATTTGCAAAGCAATGTAATAAATACATGTAAATGATCATACCTGCCAAGTACTCCTATAAAAGTGGAGTTACTCCTATTTTCATTGTTAATTTCTGGTTTTCCAAGTTCAACTTTGAACAAAGGTCCACTTGATTCATTTTATGATCTCCTGTCCCATATTTATACCACTACAATTAATACCGGTACATTCCTTATTTATGCATCAAATTCCCTTTTAAACCACATTAAAGTGCACCTCAAAGTGACATGTTTGAATAAAATATCACTCCTATTTTGGATTTTACTAGTTATAATTAATACATTCCTTGTTTATGCATCTAAATCTCATTTAAATGCATTTTGTGACATGGTTCGTTCTATCACTCCTACTGTAAAATCATTAATTTTCGTGGGGGATTAAATTTCGTGGATTTCGTGGTTCACTTCAACCACGAACTTTAATCCCAACGAACATTGATTTTGACCCTTGTTTTGTTACCTGAAATGCAAAATCCACGAATTCAAGTGCCAACGAAATTGTCTCTTTTACCAAAACCACGAAATTTCGTCTTAACGAAATTAAATGATTTTACAGTATTTTGGATTTAACTAGCTTGGCAGGTAGGTATGTTGTATATCACCTACCTGTGCTGTAAATATCTAAACTTGTGGTCACATTGTATACCACCTAAGTTATAGCCCTTGGATTTCATTTGTTCGCTGATCAGTTCCCACACATCCTGATGTGTGTAGGACGGGGAAGAAAATTTGTCCTTGTGTTCACCGTACAGATGGATCAGGTATAGAACTGCCTCATGTTTCCAGTATGTTGTTCCTATTAACAATTAAGATTGATAAAGTATGGTTGAGAAAAATGATATACCCCCTGGAGTATTCACAATGCAACTAAGTGGGAATCTTATATATATTTACCCGAGTATATATTTTGACTTAAATATTTAGATTTAATTTAATAAGTTTGACATAAATAGTTTTAAGTTAAATTTCATTACTTAAAAATATATTTTGACAAGTTGAAACTTTTTCCACCGATTCTAGTGATTCTAGTAGCTCTCTACAAAATGTTTGAATTTTTGAAAAGCGTGTAAAATAAAATAATCATGATAGTTTTGTTTAGCTGATACATTTTTAAAAGCAAACTCAAAGCCAGCCCAGTGCAATGATACAGTGTAAGATGTATCATACCTTTCCAAAATGAACCAGTAACTTCAATATACTGTAAAACCATTAATTTTCGAGGGGGATTAAATTTCACGGATTTCGTGGTACAGCTTTAACAACGAAATCAAATCCCATTAAACAATAGTTTAATCCCTTGCATTTATTACATGGAATGCAAAATCCACAAATTAAGGTCCCATCAAATTTTTTTAAACCTTAAACCACAAAATTTTGTCCCATCGAAATTAAACGATTTTACAGTAAGTGGAGGAAAATCAACACAGTTGAGTTACTAGGATTAAACCAGTTTCATTGGGTTACAAATGCAGCCAACTATAACCACTGGACCATGACCATAGCTGACCCATTTCTTTAAAAATATTAAAATTCAGGAATTGAAACAGGATCACTGGGTAACAAATCCAAAAGCACTATCCACTGGCCCATTACCACAACTGACCATTTATTTAAGTATCATAAAAACATGAAACCAACCTTTAGATTTTGGACTTGGTTGAGATGCACATACTGTAGTTGCGTTCTCTTTCTTTACCAGTGTTTCACTGTCTATAATGAAATGACACAAAAATTTTGACAAAATAAAAATTCATGTTATGTTATCATGCCGAATTCAATGCTTATTTGTAAATATTTATACAAATTTATACATTACAGGTATTATAAGGCAATTTTTTATTTCATTGATGACTTTAACAAACTTTTCAAAGCAAGTTCTGGAGCCCCTGCAAATATAGTAATATACATACTTGTACTATGATAAGTAGATCTGTAACTTTCAGCTATACTTCGTGCAAACTCCTCATCTGAAAATAGTATATACCAGTATAAGTATGTTTTCTTCAAAAATTAAATGTGTGTTCATAACATTTTTGCACAATTAAGAAATAGCAAAAAAAATATTATGCCCTTATTATTCCATGCAACTCAAGTAACGAAGTCCCACACTTGGATACATGTGAGCTTTAACACAATTTATATAAAAGTGACTTAACTCTTAGTCTTAAACCTAAAACATGCAACATTATGTCAGAGTACCGGTAAAAACAATATTTATTAGTGAATGACGTACCATCTTGCTCCTCCAGTTTTTGACAGAACTCTGACTCTACCAGCACTGTCTCACTTGTACCATCATCAAATGTAAGAACAAGGGGCTTTAAGTCTAATCCATTCTCAGACTGGAACATTGGTCTGCTACTGTAAAATAATAACAACATTAACATATAGTGAAACCCTATGCAGCCGGTGTATCCACAATACCGGTGTATGTAATTTTCTTATGAAATTGTAGATTCTTTTCCTCCTGACATTCCCTGCAGGATTGTTTACAATAACTGACGAGTAAATTCGATAGATAAATACGAAATGGTCCAATTTCTGAAGGAAATCACAACAACAAGAGGGCCATGATGGCCCTGTATCGCTCACCTGTGTACACTCGCCCTAAAAAGACTACTAGGAGATGCTACACACCAAATATGTAAGCTAATTTGACCCCCAGGGTCATTATTTGAGCAAACTTGGTATTAGTCCACTAGGCAATGCAACATGTAATATATCTAAGCTCTAGACCTTATGGTTCTTGAGAAGATCTTTAAAGTTTTTCCTTCAAGTTGTTATGGCAACCAGTTCTCCAAGGAATGGAATTGTTGAGCAATTTTGGTAGGACTTCATGCAAGTAACACCCTTGCCATGTTTCAGTCAATTTGGCCAAGTGGTATAGGAGAAGATCTTTAACTGAAATGTTGAAGGACGGTTTCGAAGAACTCTGTTGGGCAAAAAAAAACGAATGCATGTTATTGCAGTAACTGTTTTATTTTCTTGATGCAAATTAGGATCCCGTCCTTAAAAAAGAAAAAATTAAAAACAGCAAATATAAAACTCAGTTGTTAACAACAGAATAAGTACTAAGATATTGGTTTCAGCTATTTCACAGCAATTAAAAGAAAAAGAGGTAATAAAACAAAAATGACAATACAAAACATTGTGCCTGTATCAGAAAGATAAAAAAATCTGGACATGTTTCACTAAGACAAACATTATAACCTAGTTTTGTGAAGATCAAGCTTCAAATGTGACCTCTAGAGTGTAAACAAGGATTTTTTGTAAGATTTGACCCTGTGACCTAGTGTTTGACCCCACGTGACCCATATTCAAACTTGACCTATATATCACTGAGACAAACATTCTGACCAAGTTTCATGAAGATCAAGCTTCAAATGTGACCTCTAGAGTGTAAACAAGGATTTTCTAAGATTTGACCCTGTGACCTAGTGTTTGACCCCACATGACCCATATTCAAACTTGAACTATATATCACTGAGACAAACATTCTGACCAAGTTTCATGAAGATCAAGCTTCAAATGTGCCCTCTAGAGTGTTAACAAGGATTTTCTAAGATTTGACCCTGTGACCTAGTGTTTGACCCCACGTGACCCATATTCAAACATGACCTATATATCACTGAGACAAACATTCTGACCAAGTTTCATGAAGATCAAGCTTCAAATGTGCCCCCTGGAGTGTAAACAAGGATTTTCTAAGATTTGACCGGATGACCTAGTTTTTGACCCCACGTGACCTATATTCGAACTTGACCTAGATATCACTGAGACAAACATTCTGACCAAGTTTCATGAAGATCAAGCTTCAAATGTGCCCTCTAGAGTGTAAACAAGGATTTTCTAAGATTTGACCCTGTGACCTAGTGTTTGACCCCACGTGACCCATATTCAAACTTGACCTATATATCACTAAGACAAACATTCTGACCAAGTTTCATGAAGATCAAGCTTCAAATGTGACCTCTAGAGTGTAAACAAGGATTTTCTAAGATTTGACCCTGTGACCTAGTGTTTGACCCCACATGACCCATATTCAAACTTGACCTATATATCACTGAGACAAACATTCTGACCAAGTTTCATGAAGATCAAGCTTCAAATGTGCCCTCTAGAGTGTTAACAAGGATTTTCTAAGATTTGACCCTGTGACCTAGTGTTTGACCCCACGTGACCCATATTCAAACTTGACCTATATATCACTGAGACAAACATTCTGACCAAGTTTCATGAAGATCAAGCTTCAAATGTGCCCCCTGGAGTGTAAACAAGGATTTTCTAAGATTTGACCGGATGACCTAGTTTTTGACCCCACGTGACCTATATTCGAACTTGACCTAGATATCATTGATACAAACATTCTGACCAAGTTTCATGAATATCAAGCTTCAAATGTGACCTCTAGAGTGTTAACAAGGATTTTCTAAGATTTGACCCGGTGACCTAGTTTTTGACCTCACGTGACCCATATTCAAACTTGACCTATATATGACTGAGACAAACATTCTGACCAAGTTTCATGAAGATCAAGCTTCAAATGTGCCCCCTGGAGTGTAAACAAGGATTTTCTAAGATATGACCGGATGACCTAGTTTTTGACCCCACGTGACCTATATTCGAACTTGACCTAGATATCATTGATACAAACATTCTGACCAAGTTTCATGAAGATCAAGCTTCAAATGTGACCTCTAGAGTGTAAACAAGAATTTTCTAAGATTTGACCTGGTGACCTAGTTTTTGACCCCACATGACCCATATACGAACTTGACCTAGATATCATTGAGACAAACATTCTGACCAAGTTTCATGAAGATCAAGCTTCAAATGTGACCTCTAGAGTGTAACCAAGGATTTTCTAAGATTTGACCCGGTGACCTAGTTTTTGACCTCACGTGACCCACATTCAAACTTGACCTATATATCACTGAGACAAACATTCTGACCAAGTTTCATGAAGATCAAGCTTCAAATGTGCCCCCTGGAGTGTAAACAAGGATTTTCTAAGATTTGACCGGATGACCTAGTTTTTGACCCCACGTGACCTATATTCGAACTTGACCTAGATATCATTGATACAAACATTCTGACCAAGTTTCATGAAGATCAAGCTTCAAATGTGACCTCTAGAGTGTAAACAAGAATTTTCTAAGATTTGACCTGGTGACCTAGTTTTTGACCCCACATGACCCATATACGAACTTGACCTAGATATCATTGAGACAAACATTCTGACCAAGTTTCATGAAGATTGAGTCCAAAATGTGACCTCTAGAGTGTAAACAAACTAATTGTGAACGGACGACGGACGACGGACGACGGACGACGTACGACGGACATCCATCGATCCTAATAGCTCACCATGACCACTTCGTGGTCAGGTGAGCTAAAAACTTACACTATACCTTCACTACGAGTAAATCTCTATTTAATTGGCAATGTTTGACATGCATGTATTCAACGTTGTTTGTTTATGTATCAAACATAATTTTGACAGCTATGACGTCATTCATTGATAAAAAATGGTTTTGTGCAACTTTCGGTGGAAAAAAATCAATTTGCCAACAAACTGGACCAAATTTTCTTGGAAAATGTTATGTTGCACTGGCTGCATGGGGTTATTTCCCTTTCCTGAAAATTTGACAAGTGTTTGTTTACATGTATTTTTTTCGATTCCAAAGGTCATTTGATGAGAATTTGCAGTTTTATTAAGATTAAAGGTCATTTTTAGCAGTTAATTCCAACAAAATATATTTATTTTGTGTCGAGGAGTAAGTGATTTATTTTTATTTTGTCAATTTTGTCTGATACACCAGCTGCATGAGCTTCAAGGCTACCAGAAATAAGTTCTTTAATTGTAATTTGTAATGCACTGGTCAGTCAAATGCATCCACAGCTGACCCACTCCCGGGGATGGGCCGAGATTTTTACTATTGGGTTGTTAAAACCCCCACCTTTCCACGGACCGCGGTGGACAGCAGATGGTAAATCTGCGGTACTTCCCAGGCCCTCTTCCCACTAAATAATGTCCCTGGTGTATTTGTTCAGAGTAAAAAATTCCAACATTCCCCGTCAGTGTGGGGGCCATGGATGCAACTGACTGGTGCAAAATTAACTAATTTATACAATAAACACTGACAGCCAGTTACTGAGCAAGTGTTAAGTTAAACTGATTGAGACTTGAGTCACTGACCATTCATTGTGCATAATTTATTAAGACATGGTCACATCATAAGCATGTGCTCTTTGTCAGCATGTAGTGTTTTCATACTGAAATAAATCAATATTAATTAAAAATAAAAAAGAGTATACGTAGTTTTTAATTAAATAAAATCATTAATTGATAATTTTTAATGGGTACGATTACCACTACCAGGGGTCGAGTCTAGGGTCGAGTCTATTTGGGGACGAGTCGAAAACATGTTATATCCGAATTCTGTCCGTCTAGTTCGAGCTGAAAACATTCCACATAATAAATAGCATGGCTTCTCCATATTTTGCATCGCTGAAACCAAAACGTTTAATCTAAATGACGTTTAAATCAATCAAAGTTTCCAATGTATCCAAACTGTTTCTTACCTGTCAGCCATTTTGTCATAATAATCCGGGAAAAGTACGGTTTATTTGGTTTTACCGTACCCATTAGACTTTTAAAGTTACTTCCCTTTGATTAAAAACTTCATTTACTTATAGTTTTTTCTGACAAACTTCTACAATATTTTTATGCTACATATGGTATTTCATTGATGTTGCCAGCTGACATGTTATGATTGAGCAGTATTTTGTTATATTGAAAGGTAAGTCTAAGTGTGCTTTCTCTAGGTTTACTGCTGTCGATAAAAATGAAGGTTTTGTTTGTGTCTATTTTTTTAATTGAAAAATAATTGATATTCACTGCAAACTACTCAGCAGACACTGCTAGCCAGTTGCCAAACAAATATGTTTCCGAGTTCTTTTTGTAGTGTTTTGCTACAACATTGGCTGATGGGTGTGTTCGAAATGCTGTTCTTTGTGTTCCAGAACACGGAACACCCTTACGAAAAAAACGGAACAGTGTTCTGGACATGTTCTATCTGTTCCTAATGAACATGTTGTGCAGGCAGAACAGGTCACATGATTACAACAACAACAAGACAACCGGAAACTTCATGAAATGTGTTATCCTGATCACCTTGGCAATAGTATATAATTATGTCAACGGGGAAAACAGAAATGACCGAACTTTTACAATCGGAAATTTTCTAGTGGCATTTTTCTTCCACCAATATAACGACTGCAACTAACAATATCGGCCACCTTAAAAGTTTTATTTTTAATATTATTTATTTAACATTATTTTTTATTGTTGTTACTTCCTGTTCTGTTCCGTTTTGTTTGTAAGTTGTTTGGAGTGGAACATTCAGCACGCTGTGTGTCACTTACTTCAAATAAATATAGTTGGCATACAACCATCGTAAGTATCTTTGGTAGAGAGCATGTCTTCTAAGTTCAGTAAGAAAGGCTTAGGAATTTTGATCAATGTTGTTTTCAACTCTTTTTTTAAAGTGAACTGATAGCAGATACCTGTGTAGAAAAGAAGTAAATAATACAATACGTCTTAAAATTATTACCAAAATTACCAAAATAGATAATCAACTTGTTTATGAACCCCACCTTAAAAGCAAGGTGACTCCCAACTTTAGATAGATCTACTAAAATGTTATCTGAGCAAGCTCCTTACTGTTGCTCTTTTGGATACGGAGAATGCTGTATTATAGGAAGGTTAAAAGTATTAATTTGTGCTCTGGGGCTGCTCGAAAAATTCAAATTTGTTAAACTTAGTAATTTGCTCTAAAGTTGTTGGGAACTAAAGGAAGTTTGACATTTTTGTATTATTTGTTTTTAGGTGATAGTAACAGGGGTCCTGCTGTCATAGCAGCATGTATTAACAAGCTCACACAGCAAACATTTCACTCAGGACCTGAAGATTCCAACCTTCAAAAAGTAGAAGAATTCTCATAGCAACCTGAACAATTTTCCTCTTCGTCTTCTTCAAGAATGTGAATGATCTGCCTTCTGGAGACTTAAGACCTCTTGGAAACATTGCCTGGCAACCGGAATTCTTCTCCACCAATGTCTTATGATCTTAAAGAATGACATCATCAACTGACTCAGAGCGTGTAACATCATTGAATGAACCAATTCATGAACTATGTGATAATGTTAGTTCTAAAACAACCAAAGTTGAATTATGTGATGAGCAATGTATAGAAACAGTTATAAATGAGATAGAAAATAAATCTGTAGTGGACAAAAACTTTTTACAATCAAGGGAGAACACTATGTCTGATAAAATTGATCCTGTTGAAAGTGTGCTTGAGTTGTTTCCCTTCATTTGTGGAATTTGTGAAGAAAAATTTAACCAAGTGCCACAATACTTTGCACATATTGAGACACATGAATCTGTTGATAACCTATTACATTGCCGTAATGAAAATGGTGATGGTTTGTCAGTGTTATTTAGATGCAGCTTGTGTGATTTGAAGTTTCCATCATTATGTATGATATACAGACACGTTGTAACGGTGGAGAATTTACGTGACTTTATGTATAAGAGTAGCAATAGAACCATTTATGCTTTTACACCCAATGATGAAGAAAGTTATGGTGTTAGCACCCATGATAAAGAAGAAGTGCATAGGGTTATCGAAAATGAAGATAATTTTGGTGTTAGCAGCCATGATAAAGATAAAGATCAACTGCATAGGGCTATTGAGAATGAAGATAATTTTGGTGAAATTGTAAATTTTGATAATGATCATGAAGAAGAAATAGATATAGTTTTTGGGAATGAAGATAGTTTTGGTATTAACTTAGATGATAACCATGATATACATAGGGTTATGGAAAAAGAAATTAAAGTAGAAAAGCACAATATTATTGAACAAAATTGTGACTCTGTTCAGGGAAGTGTAAGAAGACCAAAGAAAAGAGAGAAAAATGTTCATAGACAGGTGAATAAAAGGACGGTGCAATTAGTCACTACAGATGATCTGAGTATAGAAAAGAACAAATCCAGCAGAAAAAGATCTGGGTTGATTGAAGCTTCTTCCACATCTATGGTTAGTTATGAGTACTTAATTTATGCAGGAGAGTACTGTCAGTCTATTATCAGTAAAATGTTTCAGGCATAAAATTTATTTATTTATGTCTTAATTCAATGTTTTTTAATGTTCCAAAAAGTCATTTTTTCTCTCTTTTTCTTAAAACTGTGAATTTAAAGCTATTTTACTCCGTGGGCTTGATTATTGCTTCTACTTTTGAAGTCTTTGAATTGTAGGCACATTCGTGAATTCACAAGGAACACTATATATGTAAAAAAAATTGATAACCTATTTTAGTATTAATTTTGTACTGACTTTTTAAGGCACATTTGCAGTGATTGTATTCCATATTGGGTGTTTAATTCATAATTTATGATTATTCTTGTACAGGAAACAAAACAACGACCTACCAACAAACAGAATGAACTGTTTCCATGTGAAGTTTGTGGTGGATTTTATAAGTATGCAAACCTGAAGAAACACAGGACAATACATGATGAGAGAACACATACATGTGACCAGTGCCATAGAGTTGTAAGTATGAACATGTTGTTTATTTTATGTTGATAAATTTCTAGTCATAACAACTCCCCTGATGCTTGTTTGTAGCTCAACTGAGACAAAATGACTGCCCTTGAACATGTTCAGTTTCAGTCGAAAGGTTATCTCAGAACAATGTTTTTATCTCACCTGACTCACAGTGTCAGTCCCAAGGGGTTCCCATGTGAGTAGAATTGGGATCTCTGCTTGTCACAAAGTGATCGATAGTCATTGTGTTGTTCCTTCGACATCTGTCAGGCTCTGTATGTTGTAAAAGGTGTCAAAATGAGAAAAAAATTGAAAATGGTTAATGAAATTATGGCCTGGACGAAATAATCTAGGTCTCTGTTGGTTCTACTTGAAGGATTGTCCCTTAAGTTACTTGTAGTTACTCATGCCCTGTATAACTGTATTTTGTATATTTATCTCAGTATAAAAGTCAGTTCAGGTTAAACTCTCATAAAAAACAAGTTCATATTGAAGAGAAGAGATACACATGTGAGGAGTGTGGTAAAAGTTTCAAGGCTGCTCAATACTTAAGACAACACAGGTAATATTATACATGTAAGCTTAGAATGAGAAGGTTTTAAGTGCTATTTATGACCTTATAAGACAGATAAATTTTTAAAATCGGCATCACAAGGTGCTTCTTATGAGCTTATTTTCATGAAAATCAGACATTGTCATGTCGATCAAACTGAAGTTGAAATAGCTTGTTTTACCATAAGTAAAGACTAATTTTCTGACAGATTGTTCTTGTTTTCATATCCTTTCCAAAGACAAGACGCATATTTTTGAGTTTATAGTGTCATTTGATATAAAGAATCTAAAACTTATTGTCAATTCAATGATATACATTTGTATTTATATTCAAAGATTTCTGGAACATTCATTAAGAGAGCCTCTGGTGAGCTTAATGATATTTCTGAAACAAGTTTAATGTAATATATATCAATTGTCAACTTGTGATATATCCTCTATATGTAACATTTCAGACAAGTGCATGTAAAGGAATGTAATATACAGTGTGTAGAGTGTACCATGAAGTTCAGATACAAAGCTTTACTCAAAGCACACATGCGTACACATTCAGGTAAATTAATACTTATATTCATACCAGACTCATAGCCACACTGAGGCACACCCATGCCCTAGAAGATTTTGTATTGTATTTGTTACATTGTCTCTGTGACTTTTTGTCCTTGGATACGGCCCTGTATACAATACAAATTCTCCAGAGCTGCTCTTAGTACAGCTATATAATAAGCTGGTTGTCAAGAGTAAGCACTTACTACACTTTGCATCTCATCAGTTACAACCTCTGTACAACAACCAAACTTTGTGTTTCCCAAAGGGTGTTGCTCTAGATCACAGGCCCTCGATGCGATTTTATGGTCCGGAAAATAAATATTACTCTTACTACATACGTATGTAGTTAGAGGAATATTTATTTTCCGGACCATAAAATCGCATCGAGGGCCTGTGCTCTAGATAGGTTGTCCATGAGTTTGTTGTGACATGGTCAGTTGATATTCATTTGTTGGTGTAAAATAGTAGCAGAAAACCTACCTGCTTTGTGGAAAAGAATCATATGTCGATGGGCTGTAGGCCACGGCTGTCTTGACTATCTCCCAGTATAGTATGTGCATACTGATATTCTTGGTCAAACAGTAGTTTGCTGTGTAGATAGGATCCTCCTTTGGTAATTTATCAGAAATGGTTAGTGTTCTATTTTGCGTTGGACTGATATAGTTATGCTCCCGGCATCTACTGATGCGGAGAGTAGATGCGGAGGCATACATTGTACATGTATATAGTGATTCCCCTCTCAGTTTGTCTGTGGTTCGTTAGTCTGTCGTTGCAAACTTTTCAAGTTGATTGACTTGGCTAGTTGTTATGGACAAGACTATCACCAGGGCATAAGCATTTAATGAACACTTCACTATTTTTAAGCCAACAAATAACATTTTACCTATACCTGTGAAAAGTTATTATTTTACAGTAATTTGTATCTTACTTCTATTTCAGAGGTGAAGCCATTCCAGTGTAATCAATGTGAGAGAACTTTTAAACAAGCTCATGAACTCAGATTCCATACAAATAGTTTCCATACCGATGAAAGAACGTTCGCATGTACAGAATGTAATAAAATGTTTAAAACGTTTAAGCACATGAAACAACACCATTGGATACATCTACCACCGAGATATTTCTGTCCTGTATGTGGTAAAGGTTTTATACAAAAAGCAAATATGAGATTACATGTTAAGATACATGGAATTCAAGTTTGACCATTGACACATGTATACATTTGAGTCTTAAATTTTCCAGGAAAGCCTGCTATTTTGACATGGTGTACTAAGCAATTGAAAAGAAAGTTTTGAAAAATCTCCGAAATACGAAAAAATACATACCCGTTGATTCTATTTTAAGTAATTTACCCATACAGCACTTTGCAATTTGCTTCATTAACTTTATTCTTTGAAACTATGAAAAATCTCAAAATTAATAATTTTGTCAAAATAGCAGGACTGGTTTTCCTGGAGACTGGCTCATTTGTATGCAGAAGCATGTTGTTTGTTTTAATGTATGTAGAACAACCTCTCCAGAATGGCTATTTGTTGAGCAATAATCTTTCCATAGCGGCGCCTAAAAAATCCCCTTAACTTTAAAAAAAACACCTTTATAGAGCAAAAACTCTCTTACAACAGCCATTATTTGCATCTCCAAAACGATGCACATGTTTCTCTACAGAGGTTGCATTGCAGATAAACTACATTGATACTTTTAGGTGTTTGTCATGAGTTATTTTCATTTATGTTTTGGTAGTATTTAAAGGCTGTGTGTTTGAGCATATTGATGGTATGCAAGTTCTTTTTGCAAATAAGTCGCCTTCCAGCTTCCAAATCGTCTGTAGTCAATCTTCTGTCAATGATTTCCTTTAATTACAAAAAAGGAGCTTCTTCTTAACCTGTTGATGAAGTTAAATCACATGCCTAAAATATATCACAAAGAACAGAGTTTTGACATCTCCAAAGTCCATCCCCATTACCTGCAAAGTTCCCCCGTTCTTTATAGTGAATAGTGGGAATCTGGGGATGCGTCTGGAAAAACAGCATGTGCTTTACAATTAGTCCATTTATATCAGTCTACATTTTGTATTTATTTGTTCAAGATTATTTACTGTGAAATGTTTATATTTGTTTTTGTGTGCAATAAACGTTTGAAGTTAAAGGTTTTAGTCCCCTTATGGCTTACTTGATGTTAGTTTGAGTTGAATACTTAACTTGATTAGGATCATATTTATGAGGTCAATGAATAAAGCAAATCAAAACGAACCAAATTAAACAAGTTATTAGGAATAACAAGCAATACAGAAGTCCCCTACCTGGTTTCAAGGTTGTCAATGTTTCTGTTGCCATGTTAACCATAAATAAACTTTGAAAAAAATCATTTTCTTAAAAAGATAGCATGTTTTCCCTGGAGAATGGCTCATATGTGTTTCACAACTTTATTTGTATGACATCTCGCTTCTTTATATTGAGTGGACAATGGACTAACACATTGGATAGACCTTGGTATAGATATAATCGAACATCAGGACAGAGAAAGTAGCACTCAACTGAAACAGCCGAGTACAGAGGAAACATTTATTTAGGACGATTACATAAACCAATTACACGGCACTTGGCTCAACTATCAACTGAAAGAGAAAGTAAACTCACCCGCTGAAAGTCCAAGATTCAGTTGCCCACAAGTCGAAAGCCTTAACCCAGCTGTACATTATCAGCCATAAAAAGCTGAACGACCCTCGTTTCAGCTATAAAAAGCCAGATGACATTGGTTAAGCTCTAAACAAAACTGGATGGCATATATCTAAGTTTCAGTTGTAAAAGGGTTGAACATCCAAGACCTTGTTTTGACTGTCAAAAGTATCTTTTACACGTTAAGGAATGGCAGTTAAATGGTAAATCCATTCAGCTACACATAAGGACGGGACGTATTTCAAATGGATGTGAAATATAATATTTTGAAAATATGGCTTTACAAAATATAATGTATATAACAAAACGAATAGAAAAATGCAGCTACAGAAACAGCAGTAAACAATAACTGTGCAAGGACGACCACACATCACTCAGACAAAGCACAAAGCAACAACAGAAACGATGTACGTGTGCATGCCTAAAGCAGCCAGTCATGTGCTGGACAACGAATTTCATGAATCTAAAGACTTTCCGAATGAACACAGTTAACAAACAAGACACACTGACAAAAATCTCAAATGTATAAACCTAATATGTGTTGGTGCCATAAAAATCACACGGCACAAGTTGATAAAACTACAAATGGTTTAGCAGACATAAATTTCGTGTGGAGCCTATCATGACGTCATGACAGGAGTATTTTATATTAAAATTCCATAACTGAAACGAAGGAAATTACATTAAATTAAAAATAAATGTTAGCTAAAACCTTAACGTTTCAGAATACCCGCCTAAAATCCTTATGAACAAGGATCGAATTATATACTGAGCGTCAAAAGTTTCGCAAACGAATTAAAAATTCAATTTTTTTATTGTTAACTCGAAATAACTTTTTACTAACACTGTTTATTTGTGTACCCATGGTGTTCAAATTGAACCCTTTTGTGTTGGCCTCCGTTACGCTTGAATGATCACACCATCAAAAATGGTAAAACGTCTTTTCAAGCGCGCAAAGTAAGGGCTTTTCATTTTCGTCTTAATTTCCACTTCCAATTTACTTCATACATGTCTGTGATACGAAATACACAAATAGTTAGTCAAAATATTTTGCAATGTACGCTACATTTGATGGCAAAAATTGACAACTGTGAACATAAACGCTTCACTACGTTTTTTACAGTGGAAGGGAGGTAATTTAATCGGTAATTGTACCAAAATAATCTCCCTTTGATCGCAGACAAGTGTGGAGGTCGTAAAAGACACTGTACGAAATGTCACATTTTAAGAAATAGCGCACTGGTCATAAAAACGCAAAATAAAAGGAAGTGCCCCAAAAGTTTTAATGTCGGTTGGACTACGATTAAGCTGAGTTTGGTGTTAGAATGAAAGCAGCATTCCCCGTCTAGGTCAGCGGCATTGACTCTTGACCTGTTGTCACGTGGTACGTCATATACACGGTCAGTATGTTGGATATGATGCAACAGTCTTATTATGATAGACACATGTCAAATTTATCCGACAAAAAGTATTGTTAGTGAAACGCCAGCCTCCTTACTCTAATGTACACGATTATGTTCACATTCGTCAATTATTGCCATCAAATGTAGCGTACATTGCAAACTTTTTTGACTAACTATTTGTGTATTTCGTAACGGAGGCCAACGGAAATGGGTTCAATATGAACATTATGGATACACAAATAGACAGTGTTAGTCCAAAGTTCTTTTGAGTTAACAATTTTAAAAAATTGAATTTTTAATTCGTTTGCGAAACTTTTGACGTTCAGTATATGTTACAACGTATAATCTAATTTCGTCTTGTCTGAGTCACCAGTTGCTTTAGGGTGTAGGTACACACATTGAATTAATGTCATCTTATTTTTATCGCCAATTGTTTTAAGGGTGTGGAACCACAATTGAAATTAATTTCATCTTATTTTCATCGCCAATTGTTTAAGGGTGTAGAACCACAAATGGAATTCATTTCATCTTAATTTCATCGCCAATTGTTTAAACGTGTAAAACCACAATTGAAATTTATTCATTGCCAATTGTTTAAGGGTGTAGAACCACAAATTGACATTAATTCATCGCTAATTGTTTAAGGGTGTAGAACCACAAATTGACATTAATTAATCGCCAATTGTTTAAGGATGAAGAACCACAAATGAAATTAATTTCGTCTTATTTGCATCACCACATCTTTAAGGGAGTAGCTATGCCCCCAACATCCATGCCAGGTTATTCCACTATCTACATCATGGTTAATATAGCCATCTTGGTGATACGGACCATTAAGGTTACTCTGATAGCATTCTCTATACCACCATCCAGCCATGGCGCCAACCGCACAGTTGATATCACTTTGGTCATTGTCTGCATCAAAGGTTGTGAATGGAGCGCCATTATGGTATGTCAGACTGTCTCCACAGCCTCCCTGGTAGTTGTCGATCTTCAGCTGATAGTTTAATGTTGACCCTGACAGTCCAAACTGATGGTATAATACATGTGCATGCCCGGGTTGTATATCACCAAATGTATGCATCATTATAATCAAATAGCTTGACTCTTCGGTTAGGAGGCGGATGTTTTCAAGTCCGAGCCAATATTCCCCAGATACGTTTCCAAACCCGTTCACATAATCTGTCCAATTTCTGTAGAAATATTCAGACCCGTCCATGCGTCTCTGTATTACAGTCCAACCTCCATGGGCCTGGTTACACCAAACTTCGATGTTAACTCCTCCCACTGGGCGTATCACGTACACGCCGTCGTCATGGTAACCCTCGTTATACAGTTCAAAGCAATCTTTATATACAGGTACTGTCTTTGTTAAAGATCTGCCATTGTTCCTTTCCTGCAGAATTTGAAATTGATATAAGTATGTTTCATCTGTAACATATATTTTCGTACATGTACTTGGTTTGTAAAAAAACACAATGACTAATATGTCCTGGTATGTGTTTATAAATGGCTACAATGTTTAAACATATTTATTACCCAATTCATACATACAATTTATATCATGCATATAATACGCATGGGGAAAGGAAATACTGCCCATTAAATAGAACGAAATTAATATTTAAATTTATATATTGATCAGACGCATTTAAGACGTTTAAAGTTTTTTTGGTGTTGCTAAACTAATTTCACATAGTATGCATGCAAATAATGTACATGTATATACAAATAAGAATAAATTTAGGAAAACTATACTAAATTCTTCGAAATATAAAATACTCACCATACGAGAAACTGTATGGTAACCATACTGTCTTCCTGCATCGACATACACACGGAGTTCCACTGACGAATCCACATCCGAATAACAATAGCACGTCTGGTTATCAGCTTCATAAAGAACCCAGCCAGCAATCCGATATCGGCCTAATATCGGACCGATATAGTTTCCACATTGGCCCGATATCGTAACTGATATTGGGCCGATATTGTTTTGCCCATCGGCACTTGATCGGGCCGTTATCGACAGCCGATATCAAACCGATTATGGCATTATTTATCCGGGGATATAAAATACGTTTTTTGAATAAATTAGATGTTTACTTATATAAAATTACTAGTATTGAAGGATTGCAACAATAAGTTCAGCCCTAGGTCAAAGAGCTTCCTTCCGGTACGAGCTACTTCCAAAAATGGAAGGTTGTTGGACATTTTTGCTAATTACTAGTTGAGCTATATCTTATACACGTTTTTATTAACCACTAGCAGCTTTTATTTACATCATTCATTTCTTTATACTACAGCCAAATGACGGTGTGGTACTTTAAACATTGGCTAATTGATACTTTTTAAAAGTTTGAAAGGAATAATAGGTGATAAACCCGATTTAATTCATTTATAAAATAAAAGGGAGATAATAGGTATATGTAACGTACTACAGCGGGCCGATATAGGTCCGATATCGGCAATCATTGCCAATATTCCGATAGGATGCCAACGTCAGTCCGATATGGGCATACTGGCTGGGATACAAACCAAAGTAGGAGGGATTAGGAATGATGCATTTACAAATTACAAATTTCTAAACCTCACTATATCGGTCCGATGTCGGTCCGATATAGGAATGCTGACCGCGATATGCCGACATGTAGCCGATATCGGACCGATATGGGTATGTTTGCTGGGAAATAAATATCATCGAGACAAATGTGTTAGACATCTATGTTTGCTTATCTTGACTGAAAACCCGCAATTTATTAATCCTACAAAACATGAACTTGTTCGCCAACATCGGATAGACGTCGGATAGATATCGTGTGCCGTTGCCGATATGCCGCTATGTTGCCGATATCTATCCGATATGGGCATGCTGGCTGGGAAAGGACGGACTAATAAACTTCAAACACAGACTTGAGCATCGCAGTACCGAGTGCACTGATTCGTATGTATGCGACACTAACGAAGGGTTGACATTGCTTGAAATCAGACTCAGTCGTCCACGAGTCTGTATATATTCGGACAGCACTATCCGAAACACGGTACACAAAATAACCCATACATTCATTGCTAAAACATTTAAACAGTGGGATTATTGCATTATTCGCACCCTATTTTGTAGAAGTAATTAAGCATTGGTGCTGGAAAACAGTTTATCAGAAAAAATCACACTTATCCGAAAATATACCCGACTACTATGCTTCTTATGTAGAACAGATTAAAATCTCTTTTCTTGAACGTTATATGTTAATATAAAGCATTGTTGTTTTTATTAAGTGTTGTTTAAAATCTATCAAAGAAAACGAAATACATGCGATCAGTCTGTTACTGCCTCATATTCTAGTACTGTACTCATTTGAAATTATCGCTTCGAACTCTGTACTTCCATTGGTGAAGTTGTGACGTCATTTAGTCATCTACAATCTGATTGGTTTATATGGTGAGCATTATCTTATCTCTTAGCAACGAACATGTCTAGTTGATGATAAGTTGATTGTTTATCATTTCTGTCATATTGTTCGACGCACGTTTTAGTACTTCAACGTAAACAATTAAACGTTCGATATAACATTTCGGTTCAAAATATTTTTATTGAAACTTGAGGCATGTCAACAGTGCATGCATTTATGCATTTTCTTCCATTGGAACAAGCGAAAAAAAAGCATGCTTAATAAAACAAAATCAGAACACTGCACTTTTGTGATGATAACGACACTTAAATTTTCAAATAAAACGCTTTTAGAGGCTGAATGGTAAAACAGTTTTTTTCTTTTAGTAATCGAGTGCTTGTATGATTACAAAAAATGTATATCTGTTCACTGGTATTTAGAAATCAAATTTTCCGGACAAAACTAATCATGGCACTGAGGAGGATGTTTGCCAAAAATAACATGTGAGTCTAGATGCCAGAAATGGTTTAAAATTTCCGATATCCTTCGCATTCGAATACATAAATAGTTTGATGGGAAAACGAGATTTTAATGGCTTTGAAAGTCGGATTGGAAAATTAATATCTGTATCGATGATTGTCCCTATAAATGGTGGATTGTACTTCGCTGAACTACGTTTTGGTGAGAGAATACTGGTAATGTTTTGATCTGAGTACTTAAACATTTCTGTTGATTGGCTTTTATTTGTTACGAAAGCTATATACGGCTACCCTGATCATAGTATTTCTGATAGCCACACGCTGGTTTTGTGAAAGCGATTTGAGACTGATAATGTTAATACATGGTTAATACAAAGATTAGGAAACATGTGATAAAAGATTTCCAGTGTCCAATGCAGTATTTCCAGATTTTTTTTGTGATAATTCTAAAATGTAAAAAGGCTTACACTACATCATCATGTACATGCAGTTCATGTTTGGAGATTCTTACGACAGCCTACTATAGCTGACTACCTACTAGCTCGAACAAATAATTTTACCATATATTCTACAAAATATTTTTGGACATTGAGGAAATTAAGTTATCACATAAATCACGGTGTGGGAGTGTAATAAAGTCCATTACATAAAAACGATATTACACTACTCAATTATATCATAACTATGCAAATGAAGGGGCTAATCACTATTTTTTTGTATTCATACGCGCCGTCAAATAAATAAATAAACATGGCCGACCTCGATTTTATCGTCAGCGGTACAGGTCAGATCGATAGACAAGGCGAATCTGAAAATCTCAACGAGAATTAACAAAGGCAATTCAATTCAACTATAATAACTAAACACAAACCTACATTTATTTATTGAACATAGCATAGGCTAACACTTCCTGCAAAATTTAATGCATTTTTAAATTCAAATTCTTTAATCTCTTTCCGGAAATTCGAAGTAGTGATGACGTCAAAACATAAACATGACGTCACAATGTACATTTGACGTTTCCCGTTCATGTTCCCCTTACCAAACTAATTTCAAGACTGGATAGGACCTACTAAAAACCGCATTACTGACCTCAATTTTATTCTCTCCTAAGTGGAAAACTTGTCTACTATTTTTAGTTTTTTTTTTAAATTTAAATGGCTTATTTTGTTTATGTGATAAAAAAGAGTCTTACATTCGTGTCTTTCCATATTAAATTTATTAAACATACTCGGCGGAGCCTCGTATTTTATCACTTTTATCCAACTCGTTTAATAAAGTCACTCATGTAAGATCCTCTATTTGTTTCAGTTGTTATCAATTTTGAAACATGAAAAGGGTGTCTTACAAATCACCATATGTGCATGGTTTCAAATTATCTGAGTGTATGATACGCTACTATGGCAGCAGTACCATTTCGTACGACACGCCATCATGCGTTTATCATGAATTATTCTATTTAAATGGAAATTTTGAAGTAATTTGAACATTAAACAATTTTTCGCTGGCTTAGAACAATTAAGAAGGTCGTAACTACCAAATTGATATATTGAGAAACAAGAGAAAACTGTCTATGATTTTCTCTTTACCTATGGGAAAACACGTTTTTAAAACTTCATTTTGGTCAACATGACAATTTTAGATTTTTATGAAAATATGCTCATAAGAAGCGCCTTGTAAAGCAGATTTCCAATATGTATGAGTCTTATAAGGTCGTCGTAAGTAGTAGTTACGACCTTCTGGTTCTAAGCCATCGATATAACGAGTTTTTAAATTGTCTTGAGTGTACCCTTATACAGAGACAGTAGTACAGTGGCCATGTTGTGCCGCAACGGATATGACGTAACATGAAAGTGGTATCCGTGCTTGTGGTGACTGTTGGAAAAACAGGGTACCAGCTTCTATTACGTCATATCCGTTTATGATAAACATGTCCACCACACTCTCCCCTTTGTATCGGTATTTCGATATTGTTTATAAATCTGCATATGTTTGTTTGCTATGTCCCTTTCTTTAAAAATGTTGTATTGATTGTTCATGATGATGTCCATATGGGCGTAGCTTTGAAATAAAACTTGAAAATTGACACATGTAGTTAATAGTCACTGGTAGGGAACGTACACCGGATATTGCAGCTAAGCGAGCCGCGAATTTCTAAATTGGATGGAAATCATCACTGTCCAAGGTTAGAAAAAAAGATATTTCTCTCACTTTATCGCGTTTCTGTAAGTGGTAGGTTATTAATATAGCTAAGTAAATGATATATATTCATCTAAATATATACATATTTCGATGTAAAACGTTGTTTTGTGGGGACAATATCGTCATTTGTGACGCGGGCTCGCACAGAAAAATACGACCCTACCGCATAGTTTGTGATATTTTTTACTACAAACGGGCAGAAACTAAAAATGTGAACTGAGCGATCTCTTTGAATATCATTCATCTTAGTTTACTGAAAATTTCAGATTCGTAGCTTAATTATTGGCGGCGCTATGGCCTTCAATCGAGTGCATGTTTATCAACATTGTGTACTGGGGATTGGTATCTCATTATTTTTGTGGACGGGAGTATTGCAAATGCAGTGTACTGAGTATTATAGTATGTATACCATTGCCTTTACACGAGTTTAAAGTTACGCATGCGCTCTTCTTTTTCTAATAAATGCTGTTCCCACTTTATTCTTCTAAGGAAGAACATAAATGCCATAAACGTAATGGTATATAATTTTAAAAATTAATGTGAATGTTTTATCTTGTTTTGCAGATGGAATTATCGGACCATTCATTTGATATGATTGAGGAAGTTGAAACCTCCGTTCTTGATGTCATAGAAAGCTCAGTTGTTGCGTACAATATGGATCGACTACACCATACGAGTGTGGTAGCTGCTGGTATACAACCTAGAAAACTTCAAAAGGCACCGTTGAACACGGTGACAAAACATTTACAAGTACACCGGTAAATGCCAATACTGAGCATATGTGTGTGTCCAATGTGGGAAATTATTCAAAGTTTCGTTTGGTCTAAAACTACGCAAGAACAACAGACATCTTGCAAAGTTTGCTTGCATCTAGCTGTGATATGTGCGGCAATGGATACAATCAGATTGACTTGTGAAATAATTAATACATATGGGTGGTGCGTGATTTTGTACATCATTGCCTTGTGATTTATTCTGTGATTCTTGTTACATATAGTTGTTATTACAATTGTAGCAATTTCAAAGATATTTCAAGAAAGTTTTAGCAAATACGTACGGTTTACTTCATGCTTCTTGTAACATGTAGAAGAAGTGTTTTCTTTGGTATGTTAACATTTCATTGCAACGTATGCAAGTAAAGCAATGAGTGTTAATTTCGTAATCCATTTTATGACAGGAAACAGATCTACATTTTAGTATTGTGGGGTAGAATGATACACTGTTTACGTTCAAATGCGCATTAATCATGAATGCCGATATACACGAGTGATTAATAACAAACATTTGAATTCACTCTAAATCACGAATAATTAAGATCTCTTTTCATTTTAATATGCTTATAAAAAGGACATACACCATTTTCTCCTTTCCTAAAACCTTTTGACTGCTGACTCTCATAGCATTTGATAAATATTTTTAAAATTGAATAAATTTTACTATGTTAAGCAGATGACGATTTTCCATGCAGACCAAGAACTAAGCTTTTATTTGTTCCTTTATCCATGTAACAAGGCGTCTTCCTCGATATCGTATGGTCGATGGTTCTTGCACCAAGGGGAGCGTTTAATATGACCAAATGCTTCGCCTGGTGCTTAGTTCGAAATGGTCCGTTCGTAAGTCAGGTTAATGGATGTCTGTTGGCTTAAATCCTTTTGGTGCAATATATAGTGATAGGAGTTGTAAGATACTTTACACACGCACTAAAAAGGAGCCTAATATGGATGAAAAATATTGTCGAAACTAACTGAACGATCAGATAAAGATCGCCGACTGAAAGTTAATGAAATGCAACAACTGGTTACTGTTAAATCATTTAATTTCGTTTTTGGATACAAAATACAGTTGCGATAGTATGTTAGTTTGTGGATTCGTCATTCGTGTGAGCCTCTATGAGATGGTCTATCATGAATTAATATCTTCCATTTGTGTAGTCGCAGTACACACACTAGAACATCATCGGGAATCTGAAATATAGAAAGCAAGTATAAAATCAAAATGTCTGATAGTATAATAAAGTTAATTGAATTTTAACAGCGAAATTTTGATATATATCATTTGATATTGTATACTATACAGAAATATAACAATATGTAATTTTATAATGACAATGGAAGAACTGTTATTATAATCAATATTTATTATCATGAATACTTTAGCATTATTAGTATTAGATTCTTGAAGAAAAGGACAATTGGATGTGTAATTAACATTGCTTTTTAAAAGAATTTCGATATTTTAAAAAAAAGTTAACTCTTGAATCTTTCACACTGATTTATCTGTCATTGGTAAGATGTTACAAAATAATACTCAAAATATAAATCAATTCTACTAATAACCTGCTTTAAAAGTGAAAAACACACAACGTTTAATGACAATACTCGGTACATCAAGATTTTATAATTTGCAATCCTCAGTACACTAACATGCAATACTCGGTACACAAATGTTGATAAACATGCACTCGATTGTAGGTCATAGCGCCGCCAATAATTATGCTACGAATCTGAAATTTTCAGTATACTTAGATGAATGATATTCAAAGAGATCGCACGGTTCACATGTTTTAGTTATTGCATGTTTTAGTAAAGAAAATCACAAAATATGCGATAAGGTCGTATTTTTCTGTGCGAGGCCGTGTAACAAATGACGATATTTTCCCCATAAAACAACGTTTTGCATCGAAATATGTATATATTTAGATTGATACATTATGTACATAGTTATAATAATGCCCTACCACTTACAGAAACCCAATAAAGTAAGAGAAATATCACTTTTACTAACCTTGGACAGTGGTGATTTCCATCCAATTTAGCAAATCGCGGCTCGCTTAGCTGCAATATCCGGTGTACGTTCCCTACCAGTGATAATATTATGCATGAAAAAAGAACTTAGCAGCAAATACTGAAACCATGTGCCTATGCAAATCACTAGACTATTGATAAGTTGCATAAAGTACAGTCGAACTTCGATGCCTCGAACAGTATTTGCCTCGAACACCCCAGATGCCTCGAACTCGTTCTACGGTTCCGTCAAAATCCCTACATTATGTTAAGGAGAAAGTCCAAGTAACTGTCCATTCCTGAGAAATAATGGAGACGAGGCCCCGAAGGGGCCGAGTATTCATTATTTCTCAGGAATGGACAGATACGCGGATTTTCTCTGACTTAAAATACACCAATACTGTCAAATGTAAATTTAATTTTCTGAAAAGATGCTGTAAATGTCAAAATTGAAAGAAAATGCATTTTTCCGAAAAAGTCTCCCCTGATGTACCTCTTATAAATAGAAGATTAAAAATATTAACATGACTGATCGAGAAGATCATGCTTTTTTCATGAAACCAGTGAACTAATACAATAACTCTCCATTACTTTATAATGGGGTGTAGTCCATGCAAACACAAGCTGTGAGTTACGTGTTACACGATCAATCAATGGTCATTTACCCAGTGTCATTTGATGTTATAACACGGTGGACATTATTAAGACTTTGTTTCAGTCAGAGGATATATTTCCGTGCGTAAACTATACATGGATATTTTTTAATTGATATGCAACTTGATGGACATAACTACAACGTTTTTAACAAGTTGTTTTTAAGCCTAGCTCTGTATTTGCACAGTATTAATTAATGTACTCAAAAATTGGTATATACAGTATACTTGTGAGGGCAGTGTCTTTTCCTAGGCGCCGCAGTTCGATGTTGGCTGACACGCCCACAAAAGAGAAAAATTCTCTCCGTGAGAGTCGAATGATTCATTGGGTAGTCCAATGATCAGGGGAAGTTAATGTCAAAGAGTGATTTAGCGGCTGAACAGCTGAAAGCAGCCCTCGTAAATTGGGAACTTAACTTTTTGCGTACACTCCAAAATTAATACATACTTTGCCTGTTCTTTAATTCAAACTTAGGAGTCCAATCGATTCGTGTCTTCCTCGATTATAAGCCTTGTGTGACCAAAAATTAGCTTTGTACGTACTATTATATTCAAACAGTGTTCATCTGATCATCTCAAAACCTAAGTTGCAATGTTTATGGACATTTTAATGTAGGCCAAGGTCGATTATTTCATTTTCAGTATCATGCTGAAAACGGGTGTCATGATTTAGAGAGAATGTTGGCCCTTATGCATGTATAAAAGCTGTAATTGGAACTTATTGAATGGTCATGATCACGTGAAAGTGCAATTGCAAATTATTAACGGTATAATATCATATCACACTAGCATCATCTTGATTTCTTTATTTCTTGCGTGCATACCACCTTAATAGCTGAAATTATATTAATGTTAAAAGCTATTTAGTAACAGCGGGTTGATTTCATTTTCTAGTTTCGTTGTGGTTTGAGCATTTGTATATGTCTTTTTTCTGTATTCGGCTCGTTCAATTTCAGCCGCTTTCCCTGCAAATTGTGTTGCCCTTTTTGTGAACACATACATTTTGTAATGCACCAGTCAGTTGCATCCAAGGATCCAACCCCCGCGTATGGCTGCGGTGTTTTACACTCCAGCTCCCCCTGCACTGCCGGGGAAATGTTAGGATTATTTTCACCGAACCAATACCTTTGGGACAATGTAACCCAAAAGTAAATTTCCCGACCAATCTATTTTGGATGGCGGGCAATGAATGTTACTCACTGGTGTATGATTATACTTTATTTACAATAATTCTCAATTACCTGTAAACACATTTAATAAAAATAACTCTCCATTTTTTATTAACACTGCATATGTGTGTTATGTTTTTCAGGCATAGAGAGTTTTCTTAACAATAACTCTCCAATATTTCGTATACACATTTAATGATTTGTGTATTCGAAATAATGGAGAGTTATTGTTAAG
Source organism: Spisula subtruncata (assembly GCA_963678985.1). Classification (NCBI taxonomy): domain Eukaryota; kingdom Metazoa; phylum Mollusca; class Bivalvia; order Venerida; family Mactridae; genus Spisula; species Spisula subtruncata. The sequence continues at coordinate 17,247,331 of OY787678.1, forward strand.
ACAACTCTCCATTCCTGAAAAATAATGGAGAGTTTATGAATGGGTTAATCCCCTGGATGTATTTTAATCATTATAACTCTCCATTATTTAGGCAGCGCATTTTATTATTAAATGCATTGGATAAACACAAACGATGCATGAACAAAATTCGGAAGTACTCATTACTTTATTTCTATAATTATTAGAAATACAAAACAAACATGTACTCACAATACGTGAAACTGTATGGTAACCATATTGCGCATGCGAATGACCAGTTCTTCCGGGTACAACTGTCGTATCCATTTCCGTATAACAGAAACACGTCTGATTATCAGCAACATAAACAAAGGAAGGACTTTCAAACTTCCAGCACAGTCTTTTACATTTCAGTACTGAATTCACATTTCCATACGTATGTGAAACTGACGAAATACTGACGACACTTTGCACTTGAATCAATCTGCACGTGGCTTGAATAGAGACCGAAAGCACAATCCGAAAAACGGAGCACAAAACGACACCAAATAGAAGCATCGTAAGAATTATTTTCAACAGCCGAACGTTTATTATTAATTGGTCTTTAAAAATAATAATAGTTTCAGTTACAAACTTTTTATTGGTAATATGTAAGAATTACTTCAATGACTCCGAAAAATAATCGACTACTTTGTATCTGCAATACAAAATGTAGCCTTCATATTTCAGCAGTCTTTGCAATCGGGGCGAATTCTTAACATGGTACGTCATTAAGTTTTCTGTATTCTGATTGGGTGATACTACCATGTGATATATTTTTGTATGTTAATGGACGACTTTCGGTTTTGAAATTGTTCAAACAAACATTCACTTTATATTATTTATTGTTCTGCGCTAGTTTCCGTCCTAAGCTCCATAGAGTTGCAATTCCGTTAACATTTTTAATGTTAACTGTAATCAATGTATGTAAGCTTTTAAATCCTGAACTAAGGTCTGAATACAAATCTTTATATTTGTGTTCCCCTGTCATTGCAGTTCATTTGCGTCATAGTGATCGACAAAGTGTAATTGGTAGAAAGACAATACAAGTAAAATACAAACACAGGTTTGAATAAACTATTTGTCAGAGGATTTATTAAAAAGTCATGTTGACAAGCTATATAAACTACGAGAGGCGCCCCACTTATATTTGAACAGTTTTGAGCATCCGATATTTGTAAACGGTACATGCATGATTCTTCATGTACCGTTTTTGCGAAGATAATCATTAGTAATCGTCACTAGAAGGGTGTTTTTGTTGTGTTGCTCTTATCAGTTAAATGACACAAAATATAAAAATATATAAAAGTGACGATTTTTTAATAATCGTAGTATTGGGTATACAATTACTAGGACAACTCCAATAACCGATACAAGGTCTTCAGTTAAGGTAGGTGTATCTATCGGAACTATCAAACAACTAATTTGGCAAATATAAAATATCAAATTCCAAAAATACTCGGTGTTCACAAACGCAAAAACAAAACAAATCAATGGGAGACAATCGTCTATAACCATTACAAATGCTACAACGGAACGGTTATTTCGATAACTGTGTAACCTCTGATTTGGTCTATATGTCACTTGACACGTCGATTTACATCGCTGAAAAAAACACTTTTCGATTATAAAGCGCCTTTTGAGCGTTTGTTCTTCAAAAAGCCAAAACCAAACTTACTCAATTGTCAATTTTTGTTCGAATCATATTGCAAACAACACAAACATTTCATTGTTAATGTTATCTGACACAAAAACTTATCTCAGTTCAAAGAATTATTTCATTTAAAACGGAAAAGCAAGAAAATATCGGGTTTTAACGCTGTTCAAATATAAGTGGGGCACCTCTCGTAAAGATATACACATCAAAGTCAACTAAATAAGGACTTACCAAAGTCACATAACGTTGGACACAACAAAGTCAACAATAAAAATATAGTTGCCAAGCTTACTCCCAATGACCTTGAGTTCGACTCACCAAAACTCCGTCAAGGGGCATGCAACGTATTTCAGTTCACTTAACAGAAATCGGGATACACAGCCGGCTGTCCCAAGCCACACAAAAATATCTGTGTTGTTAGGGAGGTGGTAGAAGGAATTCACGCATTCCAAACAATTATAGTGTTAGCCACAACCTCTCGACTTCCGTTTCTAATCAAATGTAAGATTTAACTATACATGTAATATATAACATTACATTCACTTGTGGTCCTCATGGAAGATTTGAAACCAAATGTGTAGCCTCGTTAGATTATTTGCTTGCTTACTTACTTTCTAACCTACTTACTTGAACTTAAATACAGCATACAAGTAATTACATATCATTTCCAGTAGCTAATGCATACAATTCGATGCACATATACAAACTGGTAGTTCAACTAGTACAAACATGTAAACACCAGTGCAAATTTAATTTGTTTGTTGTATCAAAGCACTGGCTATTAGAAGGAGGGATATTGCATGTCAAGTAGTAGAAGTTAAAGCATTCCAAGAGGTTTTTTTGTTACTATTTAAACTTTTCGGTCAAGGATAACCCATGAAAGTGCAAGCACTTATTTCCAATGGGGTCCTGTGGTTTGCTGAAATGACAGCAGGTGGAAGAAACAGTGGAGTGATACAAGGTATCCGGGCGCGATGCCCTAGCTCTTTCCGAAGAGACACATTGGTTCTTTAACGTGCCCGGTGTATAGCACCGACACATGCGAGACTACCTCTGGGTTGCTGACCAGTTCATTTCTAGTTGGGCGGGAAACACAGAAAAGCGTTTCATACATGATCAAGTGCCCTAGCCGAGGATCGAACCCGGGACCTCTCGATCAGCAGTGTGGGAGTGTAATAAAGTCCATTACATAAAAACGATATTACACTACTCAATTATATCATAACTATGCAAATGAAGGGGCTAATCACTATTTTTTTGTATTCATACGCGCCGTCAAATAAATAAATAAACATGGCCGACCTCGATTTTATCGTCAGCGGTACAGGTCAGATCGATAGACAAGGCGAATCTGAAAATCTCAACGAGAATTAACAAAGGCAATTCAATTCAACTATAATAACTAAACACAAACCTACATTTATTTATTGAACATAGCATAGGCTAACACTTCCTGCAAAATTTAATGCATTTTTAAATTCAAATTCTTTAATCTCTTTCCGGAAATTCGAAGTAGTGATGACGTCAAAACATAAACATGACGTCACAATGTACATTTGACGTTTCCCGTTCATGTTCCCCTTACCAAACTAATTTCAAGACTGGATAGGACCTACTAAAAACCGCATTACTGACCTCAATTTTATTCTCTCCTAAGTGGAAAACTTGTCTACTATTTTTAGTTTTTTTTTTAAATTTAAATGGCTTATTTTGTTTATGTGATAAAAAAGAGTCTTACATTCGTGTCTTTCCATATTAAATTTATTAAACATACTCGGCGGAGCCTCGTATTTTATCACTTTTATCCAACTCGTTTAATAAAGTCACTCATGTAAGATCCTCTATTTGTTTCAGTTGTTATCAATTTTGAAACATGAAAAGGGTGTCTTACAAATCACCATATGTGCATGGTTTCAAATTATCTGAGTGTATGATACGCTACTATGGCAGCAGTACCATTTCGTACGACACGCCATCATGCGTTTATCATGAATTATTCTATTTAAATGGAAATTTTGAAGTAATTTGAACATTAAACAATTTTTCGCTGGCTTAGAACAATTAAGAAGGTCGTAACTACCAAATTGATATATTGAGAAACAAGAGAAAACTGTCTATGATTTTCTCTTTACCTATGGGAAAACACGTTTTTAAAACTTCATTTTGGTCAACATGACAATTTTAGATTTTTATGAAAATATGCTCATAAGAAGCGCCTTGTAAAGCAGATTTCCAATATGTATGAGTCTTATAAGGTCGTCGTAAGTAGTAGTTACGACCTTCTGGTTCTAAGCCATCGATATAACGAGTTTTTAAATTGTCTTGAGTGTACCCTTATACAGAGACAGTAGTACAGTGGCCATGTTGTGCCGCAACGGATATGACGTAACATGAAAGTGGTATCCGTGCTTGTGGTGACTGTTGGAAAAACAGGGTACCAGCTTCTATTACGTCATATCCGTTTATGATAAACATGTCCACCACACTCTCCCCTTTGTATCGGTATTTCGATATTGTTTATAAATCTGCATATGTTTGTTTGCTATGTCCCTTTCTTTAAAAATATTGTATTGATTGTTCATGATGATGTCCATATGGGCGTAGCTTTGAAATAAAACTTGAAAATTGACACATGTAGTTAATAGTCACTGGTAGGGAACGTACACCGGATATTGCAGCTAAGCGAGCCGCGAATTTCTAAATTGGATGGAAATCATCACTGTCCAAGGTTAGAAAAAAAGATATTTCTCTCACTTTATCGCGTTTCTGTAAGTGGTAGGTTATTAATATAGCTAAGAAAATGATATATATTCATCTAAATATATACATATTTCGATGTAAAACGTTGTTTTGTGGGGACAATATCGTCATTTGTGACGCGGGCTCGCACAGAAAAATACGACCCTACCGCATAGTTTGTGATATTTTTTACTACAAACGGGCAGAAACTAAAAATGTGAACTGAGCGATCTCTTTGAATATCATTCATCTTAGTTTACTGAAAATTTAAGATTCGTAGCTTAATTATTGGCGGCGCTATGGCCTTCAATCGAGTGCATGTTTATCAACATTGTGTACTGGGGATTGGTATCTCATTATTTTTGTGGACGGGAGTATTGCAAATGCAGTGTACTGAGTATTATAGTATGTATACCATTGCCTTTACACGAGTTTAAAGTTACGCATGCGCTCTTCTTTTTCTAATAAATGCTGTTCCCACTTTATTCTTCTAAGGAAGAACATAAATGCCATAAACGTAATGGTATATAATTTTAAAAATTAATGTGAATGTTTTATCTTGTTTTGCAGATGGAATTATCGGACCATTCATTTGATATGATTGAGGAAGTTGAAACCTCCGTTCTTGATGTCATAGAAAGCTCAGTTGTTGCGTACAATATGGATCGACTACACCATACGAGTGTGGTAGCTGCTGGTATACAACCTAGAAAACTTCAAAAGGCACCGTTGAACACGGTGACAAAACATTTACAAGTACACCGGTAAATGCCAATACTGAGCATATGTGTGTGTCCAATGTGGGAAATTATTCAAAGTTTCGTTTGGTCTAAAACTACGCAAGAACAACAGACATCTTGCAAAGTTTGCTTGCATCTAGCTGTGATATGTGCGGCAATGGATACAATCAGATTGACTTGTGAAATAATTAATACATATGGGTGGTGCGTGATTTTGTACATCATTGCCTTGTGATTTATTCTGTGATTCTTGTTACATATAGTTGTTATTACAATTGTAGCAATTTCAAAGATATTTCAAGAAAGTTTTAGCAAATACGTACGGTTTACTTCATGCTTCTTGTAACATGTAGAAGAAGTGTTTTCTTTGGTATGTTAACATTTCATTGCAACGTATGCAAGTAAAGCAATGAGTGTTAATTTCGTATTCCATTTTATGACAGGAAACAGATCTACATTTTAGTATTGTGGGGTAGAATGATACACTGTTTACGTTCAAATGCGCATTAATCATGAATGCCGATATACACGAGTGATTAATAACAAACATTTGAATTCACTCTAAATCACGAATAATTAAGATCTCTTTTCATTTTAATATGCTTATAAAAAGGACATACACCATTTTCTCCTTTCCTAAAACCTTTTGACTGCTGACTCTCATAGCATTTGATAAATATTTTTAAAATTGAATAAATTTTACTATGTTAAGCAGATGACGATTTTCCATGCAGACCAAGAACTAAGCTTTTATTTGTTCCTTTATCCATGTAACAAGGCGTCTTCCTCGATATCGTATGGTCGATGGTTCTTGCACCAAGGGGAGCGTTTAATATGACCAAATGCTACGCCTGGTGCTTAGTTCGAAATGGTCCGTTCGTAAGTCAGGTTAATGGATGTCTGTTGGCTTAAATCCTTTTGGTGCAATATATAGTGATAGGAGTTGTAAGATACTTTACACACGCACTAAAAAGGAGCCTAATATGGATGAAAAATATTGTCGAAACTAACTGAACGATCAGATAAAGATCACCGACTGAAAGTTAATGAAATGCAACAACTGGTTACTGTTAAATCATTTAATTTCGTTTTTGGATACAAAATACAGTTGCGATAGTATGTTAGTTTGTGGATTCGTCATTCGTGTGAGCCTCTATGAGATGGTCTATCATGAATTAATATCTTCCATTTGTGTAGTCGCAGTACACACACTAGAACATCATCGGGAATCTGAAATATAGAAAGCAAGTATAAAATCAAAATGTCTGATAGTATAATAAAGTTAATTGAATTTTAACAGCGAAATTTTGATATATATCATTTGATATTGTATACTATACAGAAATATAACAATATGTAATTTTATAATGACAATGGAAGAACTGTTATTATAATCAATATTTATTATCATGAATACTTTAGCATTATTAGTATTAGATTCTTGAAGAAAAGGACAATTGGATGTGTAATTAACATTGCTTTTTAAAAGAATTTCGATATTTTAAAAAAAAGTTAACTCTTGAATCTTTCACACTGATTTATCTGTCATTGGTAAGATGTTACAAAATAATACTCAAAATATAAATCAATTCTACTAATAACCTGCTTTAAAAGTGAAAAACACACAACGTTTAATGACAATACTCGGTACATCAAGATTTTATAATTTGCAATCCTCAGTACACTAACATGCAATACTCGGTACACAAATGTTGATAAACATGCACTCGATTGTAGGTCATAGCGCCGCCAATAATTATGCTACGAATCTGAAATTTTCAGTATACTTAGATGAATGATATTCAAAGAGATCGCACGGTTCACATGTTTTAGTTATTGCATGTTTTAGTAAAGAAAATCACAAAATATGCGATAAGGTCGTATTTTTCTGTGCGAGGCCGTGTAACAAATGACGATATTTTCCCCATAAAACAACGTTTTGCATCGAAATATGTATATATTTAGATTGATACATTATGTACATAGTTATAATAATGCCCTACCACTTACAGAAACCCAATAAAGTAAGAGAAATATCACTTTTACTAACCTTGGACAGTGGTGATTTCCATCCAATTTAGCAAATCGCGGCTCGCTTAGCTGCAATATCCGGTGTACGTTCCCTACCAGTGATAATATTATGCATGAAAAAAGAACTTAGCAAATACTGAAACCATGTGCCTATGCAAATCACTAGACTATTGATAAGTTGCATAAAGTACAGTCGAACTTCGATGCCTCGAACAGTATTTGCCTCGAACACCCCAGATGCCTCGAACTCGTTCTACGGTTCCGTCAAAATCCCTACATTATGTTAAGGAGAAAGTCCAAGTAACTGTCCATTCCTGAGAAATAATGGAGACGAGGCCCCGAAGGGGCCGAGTATTCATTATTTCTCAGGAATGGACGGATACGCGGATTTTCTCTGACTTAAAATACACCAATACTGTCAAATGTAAATTTAATTTTCTGAAAAGATGCTGTAAATGTCAAAATTGAAAGAAAATGCATTTTTCCGAAAAAGTCTCCCCTGATGTACCTCTTATAAATAGAAGATTAAAAATATTAACATGACTGATCGAGAAGATCATGCTTTTTTCATGAAACCAGTGAACTAATACAATAACTCTCCATTACTTTATAATGGGGTGTAGTCCATGCAAACACAAGCTGTGAGTTACGTGTTACACGATCAATCAATGGTCATTTACCCAGTGTCATTTGATGTTATAACACGGTGGACATTATTAAGACTTTGTTTCAGTCAGAGGATATATTTCCGTGCGTAAACTATACATGGATATTTTTTAATTGATATGCAACTTGATGGACATAACTACAATGTTTTTAACAAGTTGTTTTTAAGCCTAGCTCTGTATTTGCACAGTATTAATTAATGTACTCAAAAATTGGTATATACAGTATACTTGTGAGGGCAGTGTCTTTTCCTAGGCGCCGCAGTTCGATGTTGGCTGACACGCCCACAAAAGAGAAAAATTCTCTCCGTGAGAGTCGAATGATTCATTGGGTAGTCCAATGATCAGGGGAAGTTAATGTCAAAGAGTGATTTAGCGGCTGAACAGCTGAAAGCAGCCCTCGTAAATTGGGAACTTAACTTTTTGCGTACACTCCAAAATTAATACATACTTTGCCTGTTCTTTAATTCAAACTTAGGAGTCCAATCGATTCGTGTCTTCCTCGATTATAAGCCTTGTGTGACCAAAAATTAGCTTTGTACGTACTATTATATTCAAACAGTGTTCATCTGATCATCTCAAAACCTAAGTTGCAATGTTTATGGACATTTTAATGTAGGCCAAGGTCGATTATTTCATTTTCAGTATCATGCTGAAAACGGGTGTCATGATTTAGAGAGAATGTTGGCCCTTATGCATGTATAAAAGCTGTAATTGGAACTTATTGAATGGTCATGATCACGTGAAAGTGCAATTGCAAATTATTAACGGTATAATATCATATCACACTAGCATCATCTTGATTTCTTTATTTCTTGCGTGCATACCACCTTAATAGCTGAAATTATATTAATGTTAAAAGCTATTTAGTAACAGCGGGTTGATTTCATTTTCTAGTTTCGTTGTGGTTTGAGCATTTGTATATGTCTTTTTTCTGTATTCGGCTCGTTCAATTTCAGCCGCTTTCCCTGCAAATTGTGTTGCCCTTTTTGTGAACACATACATTTTGTAATGCACCAGTCAGTTGCATCCAAGGATCCAACCCCCGCGTATGGCTGCGGTGTTTTACACTCCAGCTCCCCCTGCACTGCCGGGGAAATGTTAGGATTATTTTCACCGAACCAATACCTTTGGGACAATGTAACCCAAAAGTAAATTTCCCGACCAATCTATTTTGGATGGCGGGCAATGAATGTTACTCACTGGTGTATGATTATACTTTATTTACAATAATTCTCAATTACCTGTAAACACATTTAATAAAAATAACTCTCCATTTTTTATTAACACTGCATATGTGTGTTATGTTTTTCAGGCATAGAGAGTTTTCTTAACAATAACTCTCCAATATTTCGTATACACATTTAATGATTTGTGTATTCGAAATAATGGAGAGTTATTGTTAAGACAACTCTCCATTCCTGAAAAATAATGGAGAGTTTATGAATGGGTTAATCCCCTGGATGTATTTTAATCATTATAACTCTCCATTATTTAGGCAGCGCATTTTATTATTAAATGCATTGGATAAACACAAACGATGCATGAACAAAATTCGGAAGTACTCATTACTTTATTTCTATAATTATTAGAAATACAAAACAAACATGTACTCACAATACGTGAAACTGTATGGTAACCATATTGCGCATGCGAATGACCAGTTCTTCCGGGTACAACTGTCGTATCCATTTCCGTATAACAGAAACACGTCTGATTATCAGCAACATAAACAAAGGAAGGACTTTCAAACTTCCAGCACAGTCTTTTACATTTCAGTACTGAATTCACATTTCCATACGTATGTGAAACTGACGAAATACTGACGACACTTTGCACTTGAATCAATCTGCACGTGGCTTGAATAGAGACCGAAAGCACAATCCGAAAAACGGAGCACAAAACGACACCAAATAGAAGCATCGTAAGAATTATTTTCAACAGCCGAACGTTTATTATTAATTGGTCTTTAAAAATAATAATAGTTTCAGTTACAAACTTTTTATTGGTAATATGTAAGAATTACTTCAATGACTCCGAAAAATAATCGACTACTTTGTATCTGCAATACAAAATGTAGCCTTCATATTTCAGCAGTCTTTGCAATCGGGGCGAATTCTTAACATGGTACGTCATTAAGTTTTCTGTATTCTGATTGGGTGATACTACCATGTGATATATTTTTGTATGTTAATGGACGACTTTCGGTTTTGAAATTGTTCAAACAAACATACACTTTATATTATTTATTGTTCTGCGCTAGTTTCCGTCCTAAGCTCCATAGAGTTGCAATTCCGTTAACATTTTTAATGTTAACTGTAATCAATGTATGTAAGCTTTTAAATCCTGAACTAAGGTCTGAATACAAATCTTTATATTTGTGTTCCCCTGTCATTGCAGTTCATTTGCGTCATAGTGATCGACAAAGTGTAATTGGTAGAAAGACAATACAAGTAAAATACAAACACAGGTTTGAATAAACTATTTGTCAGAGGATTTATTAAAAAGTCATGTTGACAAGCTATATAAACTACGAGAGGCGCCCCACTTATATTTGAACAGTTTTGAGCATCCGATATTTGTAAACGGTACATGCATGATTCTTCATGTACCGTTTTTGCGAAGATAATCATTAGTAATCGTCACTAGAAGGGTGTTTTTGTTGTGTTGCTCTTATCAGTTAAATGACACAAAATATAAAAATATATAAAAGTGACGATTTTTTAATAATCGTAGTATTGGGTATACAATTACTAGGACAACTCCAATAACCGATACAAGGTCTTCAGTTAAGGTAGGTGTATCTATCGGAACTATCAAACAACTAATTTGGCAAATATAAAATATCAAATTCCAAAAATACTCGGTGTTCACAAACGCAAAAACAAAACAAATCAATGGGAGACAATCGTCTATAACCATTACAAATGCTACAACGGAACGGTTATTTCGATAACTGTGTAACCTCTGATTTGGTCTATATGTCACTTGACACGTCGATTTACATCGCTGAAAAAAACACTTTTCGATTATAAAGCGCCTTTTGAGCGTTTGTTCTTCAAAAAGCCAAAACCAAACTTACTCAATTGTCAATTTTTGTTCGAATCATATTGCAAACAACACAAACATTTCATTGTTAATGTTATCTGACACAAAAACTTATCTCAGTTCAAAGAATTATTTCATTTAAAACGGAAAAGCAAGAAAATATCGGGTTTTAACGCTGTTCAAATATAAGTGGGGCACCTCTCGTAAAGATATACACATCAAAGTCAACTAAATAAGGACTTACCAAAGTCACATAACGTTGGACACAACAAAGTCAACAATAAAAATATAGTTGCCAAGCTTACTCCCAATGACCTTGAGTTCGACTCACCAAAACTCCGTCAAGGGGCATGCAACGTATTTCAGTTCACTTAACAGAAATCGGGATACACAGCCGGCTGTCCCAAGCCACACAAAAATATCTGTGTTGTTAGGGAGGTGGTAGAAGGAATTCACGCATTCCAAACAATTATAGTGTTAGCCACAACCTCTCGACTTCCGTTTCTAATCAAATGTAAGATTTAACTATACATGTAATATATAACATTACATTCACTTGTGGTCCTCATGGAAGATTTGAAACCAAATGTGTAGCCTCGTTAGATTATTTGCTTGCTTACTTACTTTCTAACCTACTTACTTGAACTTAAATACAGCATACAAGTAATTACATATCATTTCCAGTAGCTAATGCATACAATTCGATGCACATATACAAACTGGTAGTTCAACTAGTACAAACATGTAAACACCAGTGCAAATTTAATTTGTTTGTTGTATCAAAGCACTGGCTATTAGAAGGAGGGATATTGCATGTCAAGTAGTAGAAGTTAAAGCATTCCAAGAGGTTTTTTTGTTACTATTTAAACTTTTCGGTCAAGGATAACCCATGAAAGTGCAAGCACTTATTTCCAATGGGGTCCTGTGGTTTGCTGAAATGACAGCAGGTGGAAGAAACAGTGGAGTGATACAAGGTATCCGGGCGCGATGCCCTAGCTCTTTCCGAAGAGACACATTGGTTCTTTAACGTGCCCGGTGTATAGCACCGACACATGCGAGACTACCTCTGGGTTGCTGACCAGTTCATTTCTAGTTGGGCGGGAAACACAGAAAAGCGTTTCATACATGATCAAGTGCCCTAGCCGAGGATCGAACCCGGGACCTCTCGATCAGCAGTCAAGCAGGCTATCTGCTCGACCACCGTACCATCGTTTTGTGTGTGAAATGAAATCTAAGTTTTAGAATGTGAAACAAACATAAAAATGTAAATGCATACCATGTTTGGAGATTCTAACGGCTGCTTACTAGGGCTGGTGCTAACTAGAATAATTATTTTTTCGATAGCTTACCAAAGTTGAAACCAAACACTAGCCATAAAAATGCACTTCAGGGAATATTGGGAAATTAACTTAATTCTGTTTTTAACACTTTTGATACAAGTACAAATGCACCTGTACAAATTACTATAGACCGTTGGTAATTATACATAAAGTAGTTTGGAAAAAACCCTGACAATTTAGTTCCGTCTGATCTGCATCGATACTTCCTTAAGCGAGTAGCTATGTGTCCAACAAACTTTCCATGCAATTCCTCTTTCTACAGGGAAGCTAATGTTTCCATAATTGTTATATGGACCATTAAGGTTACTCTGGTAACATTTGTTGTACCACCATCCTGCCTTACCCTTTGTAGCGCAGTGTGTTTGTATGCTATAATCATGGTCTGCATCGAAGGTTGAAAATGGAAAGCCATTGTGATACGCCATACTATCTCCACAATCACCGTGAAAGTTATCGATAAACAAAGTATAGTTATGTATGGATTTAGACAGTCCAAATGACTTGTATAATGCGTATGCAGAGCTAGGGTTTATGTCTCCGAAGGTGCGCATTGGTATAAGCAATGAACTGGATTCTTCAGTTAGGAGGCGGATGTTTTCTAGACCGAGCCAATATTCTCCAGATACATTTCCGAACCCGTTAACATAGTCTGTCCAAGGTCTGTAGAAATCTTCAGAGCCATCCATGCGCCTCTGTATTACTGTCCAACCTCCATAGGCTTGGTTACACCAAACTTCGATGTTAACTCCTCCCACTGGGCGTATCACGTACACACCGTCGTCCAGGTAACCCTCGTTATACAGTTCCAAGCAATCTTTATATACCGGTGTTGTTTGTGTCACAGAACTCCCATCGTCCATGTCCTGTAGTGTATGATAAAAAATATAAATATGAAAATAGCAAACGTGTTCCGCAACAAACAATCACATTGTGTTGTATTGAGCTGAAAATTGGACACAATTGGATGGTCAAGTGACATGGCATACTTATGGTGTTTTTTCATATACTGTAAAATCATTAATTTTCGTGGGGTATTAAATTTCGTGAATTTCGTGGTTCACCTCAACAACGAACTTTAATCTCAACGAACATCAATTTTGACCCTTGTTTATTACCTGAAATGCAAAATCCATGAATTCAAGTCCCAACGAAATTGTCTTTTTTACCAAAACCACGAAATTTCGTCCCAACGAAATTAAATGATTTTACAGTATACTTGAATTACGCGCAAAACGTGCGATAGTTTTGTTTTGTTTCATCTTTGTGATGAAAGTGATGTCTTATACTATTTTTGAAAACAAATACTTTTTGCATTTATTGATGGTCATGTTTATGGTTGTAAGAGATACCTACTACAAATGTATGTTATAATTATGTGCTGGAAATAAAACAAAATTGATTATAAGTGATGAAATATCAACAAACATAAGTTTAGCTAAAATGTACAATAAAATATCATAGAACACTTGTGAGCTTGTATTCATTTACATTTGCCATCAGCTGTCCTAGCCCAGTAGCACATTTAAAATTACTAAATAAAGTTGAGACATATGCACGATACATGCATAAAATTCCTTTACATTCGAAAATACACAATAGTTATATAAAATACAAAACATGTACTCACAATACGTGAAACCGTATGATAACCATATTGCGCATGCGTATGGCCAGTACTTTCGGGAACCACTGTCGTATCCACTTCCGCATAACAGTAACACGTCTCTTCACCAGCAACATAAAGAAAGGAAGGACTTTCAAACTTCATGCACAGTCTTTTACATTTCAGCACCGAATTCACTGTTCCATACGTACGTGATTCTAGCGAAGTACTGACGACACTTTGCATTTGACCCAATCTACACGTGGATTGATAAGAGCCGGAAAGGACAATCCGAAAAACGGAACACACAATTACCCCAAATAGAAGCATCGCAATAATAATTTGAACAGTCGAACGTTTATTTCCAATCGATCTAAAACGTTTGAAAAAAATATTTTCAATTGGTAATAATTATGAATTCTTTAAATTTATCCGAGAAATATTACACTACTTTGCGCCTGCAATAGCATACAAATTTAAGCCGTCTTTGCAATGGGGGCGAATACTTATCATGGAAAGTCATTTAGTTTTCTGCATTCTGATTGGATGGTACTGCCATATGATATATGTTAAAGGATGATTTCTGTATTGAAATTGTTCAAACAATCATACACTTTATAATATTTATTGTTAATAGTTAGTTTCCGTCATAGAAGCACCGTAGAGTTGAATTTGCGTTTGATGTTTTCTTTTTATCTCTTGTCAATGTCCGCATGCATAATAATCGTGAACTTAGGTCTGAATAATAGAAAACACAATGAAAGTAAAATACAAACTCATCTTTCCTCCCGACTTCCGTTCTATGAAAGCAAATGTATTAATTATATATTATACATGTAATAGATAACATTACATTCACTTGTGGGCCACTTGGAAGATTGGAAACCAAATGTGTAGCTTAGTTAAATTACTTGCTTACTGTCTGAATTTACGGTTTTGAACGTATGTGACACTAACGAAGTATTGACGATGCTTTTCACTTGACTTAATCTGTAGGTTGCCTGAATAGAGCTGGAAAGCGCATTTTGAAAAAACGTCAAAATCACCCCTAACAGAAGCATCGCAAGAATAATTTTACCAGTAAAACGCTTGTCTCCAATTAACCTAAAACATTTAAAAAATAATAATGTCATTTACAAAACGTGTTATTGGTGAAATATATGAATCATTTCGATTTGTCCGACTACATTCCGTCCGCAGTATGACATAAACATCGTATCGGTCTTTGCAATCGTGACGAATTCTAAACATGTGACATCATTCAGTTTTCTTCTTTCTGAGTGGTTTTTTTCTACCTTATGTTCTATGTTTAGTAGGTGACTCCCGCTTTTGAATATTATATATACCCACGTGGGCATATAAACAGTATTTAAATGGAATCCGGCGTCACCCCACTATATTTTTGTTCATTTTGTTGAAACGTCACATTAATCATATTAAGCAAGGTACCAAACGATTTAGTGAGTGAAGCCATTGCGTGCTTAGCAGTGTGACCCGAACTAAACGGTTCTAGATCGGACGCCAATAAGCAGCTATTTGTTTCAGTGTACTCTAGATCTGTAGACTAATATTTCTATCTTCTAACCGGTGTCAATCCTATGATTTAAGTCACAAGATTGCCCATCTTTCTATAAAGAAGCTTGGACATTCGATGTTCGTGACATACTAGTATGCGTCTGCATGATATATTTTGTATTGCCTATATAATACAAGTGTTATTGGTTATTTGAATTCATTGCTGCCATCGTTTGTGGCGTGTTGACTTTTGTTGTTTCGCATCCGTTTGTCATGTGATAGATGCTGTTTTATTGACATACATCCAACGGTTACGTTATCGGTTTCAAAACATATTCCCCATTGATCCATTCACTTTTCCGTTTGGTGTTTTAAATATAATGTGTTTTAATAGGCACTGCCTGTATCCAGTACATTATATATCGTTAAGCCCGAGCGCATTAAATGAAAATACGTGTACAAAACAATAAATCGTTTTATTATTTGCATTCAATGGATTATGGTGATTTCCATTGAAAATAACAGTGACATTATCAGTTTGTTATTTCACTGTTTTTGACCCGGTTCCATCTATATTGTACAGAAAAAGAAACACAACGTCAACAACAACAGGCTTCAAACATGCGTTTCGTCATTTCGACGTCATATGATTGTCAGGTCGTGACGTTCTAATTTCAAAGTATAAATTTGTTTCAAATTGAGCCAATTACATAAACACTTTAACGAGAAAATGAAGCAAACAATTTTAAACAGAAAATTTGTTAATTGTTGGTGAAATGTCTTATTTTATTTCACTCGTTATCACAAAAGTGAACAAATATCCTCTATTGAGTTAATTTGTTGAGATTTATGCGTGTAAATGTAAGAAATCGCACCGTCGAAACGTACATTTGACCCATCGATCACGTTATGCATCATGCTATCGACCGTGGATGTATTGGCTGTCGAAATATCGTAAACGTTATAAAGAAATGGTGCAATTTTATTGGTTTCCACAGGAATTCCCAGTGCGGAAGCTCAGCCAATGAAATTTTATGTTACATTATAACAACTTGCGCATTTTGTAATTTCAGGCTTATCAATAGTTGTGGACAAAATCCCGTGTAGATCTGTCCCGAAATAGAGATCATGCTAAAAAAAACATTTATATTAACTACTCAGATGATCTTACATTTTGAAAAAAAAACAAAGTCAAAGAACTCACATACAATGCTATAGATAAGGGACTAATTTAACCAATAAATCAAGTAAAATCTGAAAGATCTGTCTGGAAAATCTGTAAATCACCAAACCAACTATATAAATGATGATAATGGAACAACCATATATAACCCGAAATTAACAACAGAAACAGTCAATACTTTTTCACAAACCTTCAAAAACACAGAAATGCTTTCAACATTTAGTAATGAAACTAAGCTCTCTGAACAAGATAATCATGCAGCGAAAATTCAACCTGACACAGTTAAATTTGAAATTCCATTAATCGATGAAAATACAGTTTAAAAAGAAGTTAGAATCTCTAAGATGTAACAAAGTTCACAGGCCTTGATGATGTAAGTGCAAACTTTCTAAAAACAGCATCACTTGTAATATGTAAGCCAAATAATTAACATGAGCATAGAGAAATGTAAGTTTACATCAGCTCTCAAACAATCTAAAGTAACACCAATTCATAAGAAAGGTAAACATTCAGACAAGAACAACTAGAATCTACATACCAATATCAATACTACCAATTTTAGCAAAAAAATGAAAATCATGTGACTGATCACCTGAAGAAATTTCTTGAAATTAACAATATAATAATTCACTCACAATAAGGATTCAGAAATAAACATTCAATGACATGTGAAACTGCTCTTACCAACATAATTGATCAATGGATTGATGCGATCAATGAGAATCAACTTGTTGGAACAGTATTCCTTGATTTGTGTAAGGCGTTTGACCTAGTAAATCATAATTTACTTATTGTCAAAAGACCATTATACCATATCATATAACATACTATCAACTGGATTGCACCATATCACTCACACATATCATAGAAAGTATGTGTTTCTGGACATATGTCAAATTCAGCTAATATTCTATCAAGGGTATTCCTCTTGTCTTCCTCATTTACATAAATGATCTCCATGTGTCAATACAATTCTCATCAACTCACATGTTTGCTGGTGACACAACACTGCATCAGGCGATACAGTAGAAGATATATTCACTAATCTACAAACTGACCTAGACAATGTTTATAATTGCTGCTCCAAAAAATCTATGATGCTAAATGCGCAAAAACAAAATCCATGTTTATATATACAAACAACACAAATTTAATTACACCATCAACTCCCCACCTGAAACTACAAAACTAAGAAATCTCAATTAGGCAATAACTGTTGACAATAGACTAAAATGGAAAACACAAGTTGAACAATCTATCAAAAAATGCAATTCGCAATTAAGAATACATAATACCTTACCTTTCATACACGAACGTTGTTCTTCAATGCATATTGATTACTGTAACACAGTCTGCAAAAACTGTACCATGTACCTAAAAAATATAATTAATAGTTAAATAATTAATAATAAGTAGTTAAAAAGGTGCAGCCAGGATAATTCTCGACAAAGACTATGACACACCTTCAGCCAACCTCTTTAAGGAACTGAACCGAATGAAATTTGATGAAAAAATCACTTTGAAAAAAAATACGTACTGTATACAAAAGTGTAAATTATTGATCATTCCCAAAATATATGACGGAAAAAAGTCCAGTTTAAATCACATAAACAATCACTCAACCTCAGATCTGCTGTAAATTCAGAGCTCTGTGGTCCATAGCCAAATCTCGAATCGTATAAGTAGTCAATAACTTACTCGGGAGCAGATCTATGGAACACAATCCCTTTAGAGATGAAAAAATCTGAAACACTTTCTCAATTCCAAACATCCTACGTAGATGGAACAACCACGTACTATGTTGTTTAATGCATTAAATGTCAAACTCATGACTAAAATGTCCTTAATCTAGTTGTTTATTGCAGATAGTGTCCAGTGAAATTCTACATAATCAAATATTCTTGTTTAGATCAAATGCATAAATGGTGCTTTGTATGTAAATTTGAAACTTTTGTTATGTCAATAAACCGGTACATGTAATCATGGTTTATTTAAAGTAACGAAATCCCTGTTATGACGTATAGATTACTCTCTAATTGAAGAGCATTCGTTTGTAACGAGCGATTTCATTGGACGCAGGGTTAAGTAGTTATTTTCCTTCGCAATAGGCAGCTGAATGTCCCATGATATCCGACGATGAAGAAATTGACGATGTCTAATTTTTGAATATCATTTTCGTAGGAAAATGACATTTGCTTGTTTTAGGCATACCGTACCACTATTTTCCGCGTAGTTGTTGTTGTTGAATAAAAGAGAAAATGAAAGAAAAGTTGTTCATTTTTGGTGAAAGAAAAATATCTTATTTTATTTCACTAATGGTCACAGATAA
This sequence comes from Spisula subtruncata, assembly GCA_963678985.1. NCBI lineage: Eukaryota > Metazoa > Mollusca > Bivalvia > Venerida > Mactridae > Spisula > Spisula subtruncata. The sequence continues at coordinate 17,266,178 of OY787678.1, forward strand.
TCCAGTATATATCCATAGAGCAGGTAACATCAATCGCCTCGATAAAAACAGCACCGGGTCGTTATTTGTGCAACAATTACACAGACAGATCACCAGGGTGTGTCACAGGCATTGCGACTGGTCGCTTCCGAGTATGAGATGACGATGCTATTCAAGATCAGACACTTTCCAGGTCGAAATCCCAGTGAAGTCCAGCATCAAGTCAGGTCAAGCGACTGCAGGACCAGTGGGGACATTATGTCTCACCAGGCAACTCTTCGATATAAAAGAATTCCTTCTTCTAAACAGGACTGTCACAGACTACCAACGACGATCACAGGTATGTTAATTCTAGAGGCATTCGATACAGGGCAGTGAACTCTGGGTTTACTAATTTTAAGTCGACAAAAGTTAGTTCCCCTGAAAGACAGAGGAGGTAACTTTTTGCAGAATAATTTCAAGCAAACAAGCGTTACTTCCCTTCAACTAGGGTAGGGAATTCTGGGTTGACTACGTTTAAGCCAGCAAAAGTGACTTTACTTTATCCAGGGGAGGAAACTCTGGGTTGACTACTTTTAAGTCAATAATAGTTACAGGGGAGGGAACTTTAAGTTGATTCATTTTTAGCCAACAAGAGTTATTCCCTTGATCCAGGGGAGGGAACTATGTGTTGACTTATATTAGTCAACAAAAGGTACTTGCCCTGAAAGACTGGAGAGGGGGCACTGTGTTAACTTATTCAAAGTCAAATTGAACCAAGTAAGGGAACTCTAGGTTGACTAATTTTAAGCCAACAAAGGTTAATTCCCTGAAAGACAGGGGGACTTATGGTATTTTAGTCTAAAGTTGTAACATTACCTTTGTTGATAGCATAATCTTATTTTGTAATTTTATATTTAAATGTCTATCCTGTAACAATTTCGATCTTTCCTGTAGCAAAATAACCCGTTGCGTGAATGGCCGTTACAAGAGGGAATTATACCAAGTAAGTACTACATCTATGTGTTCAACCTTTTCTCCATTTTTTTCAAACGTTTTACATAACGGCACGAATGTGTGCTTATTTAGAACGGTTGATCTTCAAAAAGAGCGTTAAAGCATTTTCCTAAACCACAGGGAAATGTATTTATTGTAAAAGTGTGCTCAAATGTTACATCGAAGATATAAAAGCTGGATACAATAGTTAGAACAATGATGAATATATTTTGCAGTTATCTGTCTGTAAACATAGTTAGAAGAATGATGAATTTAAATTAATTCGCCATTATCTGTCCGTAAAAATTGTTAGAATAATTATTCATATATTTTGCAATTATTTGTCTGTAAAAATAGTTAGAATAATGATGGATATGTTTTGTTTTATCTATCTGTAAAAATAGTTAGAATAATAACAAATATAGTTTTCAATTATCTACCTGAATAATAATGTGAAATAGTTAGAAAAATGATGAATATATTTTGCAATTATCTACCTGTAAAATAGTTAGGATAATGATGGATATATTTTGTATTAGCCACCTGTAAAATAGTTAGAATAATGATATAAGAACTGCTTGTAATGTATGTACATCATTGACAATGGTTTCTATGTACCTGAAGAGTTAAGCTAAATTGAGTCAAATAGACATACACGAAGCTAGACTGGAAGAAAATATACATTCATCGAAATGCTCGACAAGGAAATATACGGACGACCTTACTTGCAAACGTTTATACTTGTTGAAGAAATGTAGGCAATTGTTAGAATGTTTGGATTTTAAATATATATACAAATGTATATATTTATAATCAGGAGACGTTCAATATTTACAATATACGAGGGTATATCCGAAAGTAATGTCACTCCTCCCGTGGTTTATTTGTTTATAGGTCGATATGCATAAATAGGATATCAAAATGTTCAGCAATTCAATTCTGATTAATAAACAACGTGCCCCATTATTCCATTTTCATAATTGGATTATATGTACATTTGAAATATACCTATGACGTCAGATCGCCGCACACGAAAATTACGATATTTTTTCATTATCATAACGATTTTCTTTTATGCGTTTTTATAAAAAATAATTCTCGAAAGCAGACGATACTTTCGTGACGTGATGAAACCAATGTGTTGCGCCTGTTGCTAAACATTCATTGACGTCATTCTATTTTGAAACTCACAATATATTTTCAACGCACTGATTACTTAACGAAAGCAAGGCATATTTGTGACAAAAAGACGCTGCGCGCAATAATGATCTTATCCTAAAAGTTATGAAAGTCACCTACTGAAACTTTAGTTACACACGGCGGCAACAAAATTTCGTGTACCTGTAGTATAAGCTTTGAAGGGGGCATGGATCAACAAACCATTATCGATAGAGAGTCATATGAACGGTTTGTAGTAGATCCGAAAAGAACACCAAGAGTATTTTAACGCCGTCAATTCAATTCGACGTCCAAAACTGCGATCATTATGTGGTGAGTTAATTTTTTGGCTGTGGGACTATCTAGGGGACACTTAAAATTATTTGATTTCGCAGAGAGTAAGTGTCGGGTGGGTTGCACATTTTTTAAGGTCGTGAAAATGACTGCATGTTTTATGAGTCGTTAGAAATTACTAGGGATGAACTCTTGCTGGATGAGTAGGTGCCAACAAGTAACGTCATTGTGACGTCGTTGACGTCGGACTTGCGGCGATGTTCGAAAGTATGTCTCATATAAATATTCATATCTCAAGAACTATTCTATGCATTGTTGTGAAATTTAGTCATCATATTCAAATTAGACTGAAGTTACGGTGTGAAAAAGTCGTGGTTTTACTTGCATTATACACGATTTAAAGCATCAGTGACATTCCTTTTGGATATACCCACGTACATGTACATAGTTATGGTAAAATTCTACGAGCTTTTTTTCACCCTCGTATTTATGGTCAATTGCTCTAGAATCAACACGAATGAGTAAACCATGCACATATTGTTGACATTGATGGCTTCTATATTCAATAGTTCTATCTTATCATGATATCTGCCAAGTCCAATAGACAATATCTTAGTCAAATTGAGACTATATCTAGTCACATTTATCTGACACTTGGTCAAACAATCCTGGTACTTTTCTTGTGCACTATAAGCACTTAGACACAAAGCTTGGTGAAAAAGGTGTGTGTGGTAATAAAAAAATTAAACTTTGCATAATGGTAGTTGATCTATTTTAGTCAATATTGAATATCGACCCACTTTCAATATAATCCAATATGGCCTCCATTTTAAAAATTACAAATTACACAATGATCGTTGCTTAAATTTGGATAGTGGAATACTCTTTTATAAGATCGCATTATAAGCGCTTTTATAAATACGGTATGCAGAGTTACATACAAGACATTATTTCATTGAGTATTGTACCCCCAATTGCAATTTTTAGTGGGGTTTGACATATTTTATGTGTGTATTTAATCAAACTCATACGGTAAATGATCTTTTATGTACTACTTTACACTATATCACCCTTTTCTTTTTGTGTATATCAGTTTGCCATTGCTTTTTCTTACTTCTTCCTCTCAAAACCTATTGGGTTTTTAAGAAAATTAATTGTGTAATTACTCCCAATATGCATCTTATCTGTAGCTCTGTTGTTAAAAAGCTTTTGATGCGATCATACAACTAGGAAACCACATTGACACAAGCTAGTTGATCTACCGATGGCTTTCTTTTTGGCTGCAATACACATAATCAAAACATCTACAGCAAAACTTGGCGAACATTTGCCTCTATTATTGATGTGTGCGAATATATACTAGCATTGTCATTTCCAGAAATATTGATACTGGCTCTTTACTTGGCCACAATGTTGATTAATGTATTGAAAACGCAAACCATACGAGAAAGATCGATTCCTTACGGAATAACAGTTAGAGTTAGCAACAAATGTAACTGATGGGTTATAGTCGGAGACAAAACACAATGCTAATGGTGGTAATTATGCACAAGTCCAGACAATTAGTACCCTTATTGGATAGGGAGTACTTAACAAGATCACTTAAGCTTGTGTTTAGCTATTCCGCTAACGACCACCCATACAATATTCCTTCTCTCTGCGGAACGCCTTTTCAATGACCGAATTCTATAGGCATAATCATTAAGAAATTACTCTGGGACGTATCGGAACTTACACTAAACACTTGCGTGCGTAATGGTTATTCCATTTCGTTTGTTCGATACATCAACTAAACTTAAAGTGACAGTGTTTTGGGGTAAACATACAACTTAAGTAACATATTTTAGACAGGATCACTGCATCCGGCCCGGTAATTATAAACATTGGAGAACGTACTCCATGCGCCAACTCACATGCTGTATTCCATTTGGAGCATTTCTTGGTTGTAAAAACTGCTGTAACTTCTTTATTACTGAAGGGACCATATCTAATGGGGTTCATTTTCTTAATAGATCATGGTGTTGGTGTTCGTTTTGATGCAAAATTCTAAAATGTTTATTCAAGTTGGAGCATGTGCTATGGATAATGAGAAAAGTTTATAATCACCACGCCAGGTTGTTAGATCACGCCATGCCAAATATCTGTCAGTGTATATCGAAACATACTTTGACGACATTCTGACGTAAATTCAACCGTTTATGGTTAAATAGATAAACGCTACTCAACCACAAAATAAACTTAGTTAAATTGACCACATTGCCTGTCTAATGGAAACAATTTAAACACGGATACAGCATATTTTCTCAGAGGTGTCCTGACAGTTTTGTTTGTTCTGCAAGGGGCATGACTAGATTTATTTCTTTCTTGTGTGTCCTTAATCTCTTAAGCTATGACAAACTAGCTATACACTTGTTTGTTTAACCCTTAGGTGCCGGACATCCGACTACAGCCCCTTATATATTCATACACGACATCTCTAAATTTTGCTAATTAGGCCAACGTTAAATGCAGATATGCTTGTTTATTTATTGCATACAGAATAAACGAAATAACAGCGAATAGAGTTACAAATGTACACGCCGTTTTATAAATGAATATTCCATTATTTTGTGTCGATGCCGCTGCTTTGAAATTTCTTCATATCTGCGTATGACGTCATAAAGGGAATGTCTACATGATGTGACGTCAATTCCGTGGATATAGGGCCTACCGATAGTTATAACACGCGTTTGTGTTCTTACGTACAAAGGGTATCACTTGTCTTAAGAAGATTCTTTGACTCTATGAAACCAGCAATCTTGTTAACGTCAAAGCAAACATTAAACTAAATACTGCGCTAACTGTTTCTTTAAATTACTGGAGAAGTTGAATAGTTCAAACTGCATGTTAAAGAGCATTTCCATTTGTCTTTATAAACTGTCAATAACAATGGACAGGGAATCATCTGGGACTATTAAAATGAATTTCTATGAATTTAATGACCACAAGAAGGTGCCTTCAATGCATTCCCATAGACAATAAAAAGCCACTTAGCAGTTTTCATAACCTCAGACAATCGATGTTAAGTAGAGCGAATATTGGCGAGTAATTCCGGAAATTACCGATTGTGTTTTTTTAGAACCAACTGATCTCCGTATCATTCTGTGAGGCTATATTCACGATTGGTACCGGAATTTGACGATTAAATACTTATGGTAGGATGTATACAGCCCTTGATTATTTGATTGTTGGTTAATGAATATTTTCCTCGTAAGCGTTTATCATTATTTCGTACTATGCCTCCGTCTGACCGTACTAATTGACTTCGATGCAATAATGAACGCGTCATCCCCGAAATTTAGTCAAAATTTGTATGATTTCGGTCAATAAATCCCGCAAAATTATTTGACATATTATTGGGGAAAATTGCCGACTAATGATTTACAGTTGGATCACATTCATGTGATGATGCTGGAACATACCAAATAAAGATCGCATATAATTATGCTCTGAAACCTTATACTTGCGTAAATTACCGAGAAATGAACTCTTATTTGACGACACAAAATGTACGAGTGGGACTTCCCAGACCGATATCGGAATTTCTTCACAACCGTGGGTTATTCTAAGATATATACGCATTTACTCGTGTGAACAATCAAGACAGACTACTTTGTTAATTCGAATAAGTTTGCCAATTAATGAATTTCGTATCGGACCTTAACGATAACGACCCACAAGTTGGAAATTTAAGTCAATTTGAAAATGTGTCAAGTTAATGTTATTAACTATCTGATGTATGTGGATATAGTGCTTGAGAACGAATTAGAAAATATATGAAAATTACGCGGTATGAGAACAGAACAAGAATTAAGACGTACGTCAACTTGCTAAAACCCCTTGTGTTTGTCTCTAATTTAATATTATTTGAAAGTTGTCATGTTTCAGTATGCCAGGAATTTGTAGTGTTTTATATCACTAGTGAACAGGAGATTTTACGTTAAAGTAATGGTACTATATTTTGTAAGGTAAGGCATATGTTTTTTTAATATTGTTTTAATATTACAAATATGCATGATACTGTCCATAACTCAATTTCCATTTCAAAATTACAACTTCCTGATGAAGAATATTAATGAAGTCAAAACGTTTTGAAGAAATATTTGAGTTTGTTTTAAACCATTTTTAAATGCCCGAGATGATTAGATAATGTAGCTTACTGGTTCGTCAAACTGTTTAATATGATATAGTTATGCGTATATTTTAAGTTGTATTAAGCCTTAAACTGCAATTTGAATAAGCTATAACTGCAGAATGATGTAATTTGAGTAGTTTAGTCGATATCAAAATATAGAAAACACATTAAGATGGAAGAAAATGTAACAAAACATACTGATGGTTTGTTTATAAAATGACAATTTGTAATGAATAAATGCATGCTTTTAAGTCTAAGGGTAGCAGCTCTTGCAAAATGAGTATTTTGTTCACGATACATTTTACAAAAAACGATGTTCGGTCTACCCTTTCGACAGATATAGTCAACATTCTATCACCGAGTATTGTTCATTTGTTAAAAACAGCCTGATGGTTCATAATCCAATGTTTTTAATTAGATGATGGGAAAAATGTTGTGGGAGCAATAATGTGGCTTTAATGAACCATGATTGTAAAACTCCCACCTCTATGTACAGAGTTACCACCAACAAACACTTTCTGATTATAACTTTAACTCTTTAACAATTAGGATGAAATGATTTTATTTGTACCTACTAGGGGCAACATTCAAAATAATTCCAGGTTCTACAAGGTTAATGCTTTCAACTTTCCTCGAAGTGTGTCCATAAATACTTTTTTGTAACTGAATCTTCATTAGCGCATCATTTACCCATTAATTCTTTGTTCATACCGCAATTCATTTATTTAGTCACTCATACATTTATCCATGCGTCCATCCACACACATGAAAGCAAACTTAGGTAGCAGGAGGTGTGGTCAAACACAATATATGTTTATAATTTAATTAAGTTTACCTCATTTTATCTTAAACAATAGAAATTCAATATCAGGCAGCAAACATGGTGTTGTCCTCCCGTCAGTTAATCCGACGTACGTCACTCCGACTGTTCGTTCGTTACTTCGTATCTTGTTAATTGTCTTAATTGATGTTTAATAAAGGAATGTATGAGTACTGTTAACATGGCAAACTTGATTTGATTAACAGTGTTGAGATAATCAATATTTGATTGATTAACTAACTAGTTGCTTAAATCAATAGGTAATAAAATAGCGTCAATGGTCTCATATAAATTATACCTAAGTCACTTGAGTCAAAAGTATTTGTAAATATATCGTTTACTGATTATGTGTAAAGAAATCTTAGTAATACATTGATTACATAGTTTACTGATAATAAACATGATTACGCCACTTATGTTTTGTCACCGAATTACTGTTTAATCTGTTTGATGTAAACTTGTTTACCATTAATAAATGTAGTTAAAGGTTTCCCAATGATCTGAAAAAGAAGACTTAGTCGGGTCAGTAATCAAATGATGCTATGAAGAAATAAAGAGGTGCATAAACAGTATTTTCATCGCTTGATACCCTCTATATCTACACATTGTTATCAACACATTGTTTCCAACAACAGAAAGTGAGGCAATTGGTGACACGAGCATGAAAGCACGTCCACCCAGCAGTCGATTAGTTGCACTACAATATGATACTGAGTTAGAAAATCAATTAACCGAACAAATTGTTTCTGAGATGCGTATTTATTTGCGCTGTTACAGTGTGTCGAATGTCGCAGAAAGTGCATGAAAACAAGTAACCTGCGACGTATAACCTTGCTGTACTGTAATTATTGTATTTTCTGAAATTCTTGTTTTGTGCAATTAAGTAGAAAACGCGAAACACTTTCTGTTTGTGTCATTTGACGACACAATCAGATCGTGGGAAGTAGTTATTAATAATCATATTGTAAGATTGTTTCCGACCGTCACATCACCGAATTTCATGCACCAAATACTACCACAAACTAGATTCATTTTTGTATACCGTTTCGTTACATTGATCCGTCGGTTTTACCGTCGTGCCGTCAGATAGTTGTGTTTACACATACACTACTAAATTATATCTAAAAATAACATGAGCCTTTTTATCACTTTTGACTCCCGGCCAGTGTTTGAATTCTATCATTCTTTGAATTGAATATTTTTGTGCACAGACTTATAACTGCCGATGGTTTAGGAATACGAGAAGCGCTTGTATAAAAATAAACCGGAGTGTACGAAAAGAAGACTATTTGTTCATGTTATAATAAAATCTAGTCCATAGATTTGTCAGTTGTTGCATACTGTCCGCTTTTAAATACAATAGAAAATAATGACCCGCTTATTCTCAACTTTCCACGCAAATAATTAATTTCCCTCCCATTTGGAACCGTATTACATATGCACACTTTCTAAACATGACACAACGTGTTTTTATCTTATCTAGCTGGTGTGTTTTCGTTATATTTCAAATACGACATTTATATTACAATATTACAATATTTTTATAAATATGTATATTACACTAATTGTTGATTTACATGAATTCATCAAAGACGTACTTTGTAGCTCATGTAAACACGTCAATGAAGCCGAATATGTTGCATTTAATCAGTAACACATGTTTCATCAAATGATTAAAGACTTACTATATCATGGTATGTTTTGCGTGGATAGAACATTTTAGAGTATATTGTCAGAAGACGGGTTGAATATTAGCTGTGTAAAATGATACGATTATTCACGGCCTTGGGTGTGTCTGTGGAGGCGGTGTTATAACGTGATTAACTGGATCAGTCTGAGATGTCACATTTCACAGAAATAAGCCAGCTACGTGTCGACATCTGACACTATTGATGCCACTTCTATAGTGCTGTCCAAACATGCGGCGAATTTCTGCAAATTTTGTTTCATGTGTATTTTGTAAGTAATATGTAGTATAAATAGGATCTAAGTTATATTAGATTATTATTTGTTATTTTATAGAAACACATTGGTGTAAAATATCTTACAATTAATCAGACACTAAGGGAGCCTTCAACAGAAATACGACAGCACAAATGCAATGCTCCACAAAAGGTTACATTAAAACGAAAAAACATAATATAGGCATTAATAGACAATAACAAAAAAAAACATAAATACAGCCATACATCACAATGACAAGGGCATTCATAACAATAAACACTAACACATTGAACATGCGCACAGACTTAAAATACCATAATAATACCCAGTTTCAAATAATTCATTTCAACTTGATTGTTTACACCTGCTATAGGTCATTTTCAACACGTTATTTTTGTTTGTATCCATCGTCACGAGGGAATGAGAAACACGGAAACAACTTTCCATTCAATTATAAGTGCGATGAACTAGAAATATTGTTCGTATGTATTGGTAATGTTGTATCGTTTCGTCCATGGTACCGGTATACATTATACATACAGTGCCCACCAAAAATATGGATACACTTTTTGACAGAAGCAGAATAATAATTGGTTTAATTATTCCATATCGTTTGGTCAGACTGTAACAATGTTTGCAACTTCTGAAACTACAGTTAATGAAGGTGTAAAAAATTTGACAGAAAGAAGGATGAACATTTACAGATTTAAAAATAAACAATGGGGTTCAAGGGGCTGAATTTGTCATATTACATGTATATGAGACAAAACACAATGATAATGGTGGTAATTATGCACAAGTCCAGACAATTAGTACCCTTATTGGATAGGGAGTACTGAACAAGATCACTTAAGCTTGTGTTCAGCAAATCGCCTAACGACCGCCCATAGAATATTCCTGCTCTCTGTGGAACGCGTTTTCAATGACCGAATTATATAGGCATGATTACAACAAAATTGCACGGTGATGTAAAATAATTTGTGCCTGCATAAGTGCATAATGGTGATTCAACTACGGTTTTCCGATACGTCAACCAAACGAATAGTGACATTGTTGTGGGTAAACAAACAACTTTGAAACAAGATAGTCACGTTTTTATCACGTCATTATGTCATGAGAATGTACGTACCTTGCGGTATATATTTATACAAAGATGAATAGAATAATACTTAATATACTCAGCAACATTGTAAATTTACTTCGATTGATAACGATTTCCCAGCATTTTCCTCAGAGTAGTCCTATCAGCTTTTCATTAAGGGAAAGGGCAGATTTCAGGGGTGTCATCAAGGTCTAAGCTCTGACAATACCCCGACCTTTTTGCTTAGATTAAAAATGCGAACCGGACACTCTGCATCCCCACTCTGGAATCGCAATATTTGTAAGAGTTATATCAAAGTTCAATACTACTGTGTGTTTACCCAAGGTTCAGTCACGCTTAAAAGATTTGTTCTTTCGTAGAAAATTTTTTTTGTTAGGGGAATTCTTTGACTCTTTGAATCAAAACATACGGTGTATGTAAAGCCAAGCATCAATTTAAAAACCAAAAACTGTGCCAACTGTTTCTTTACATTACTCTAGAAGTTATACAGTTCAAACTTCCCATCAAAGATCATTCTCGTTATTGTATCCATTTGTCTATATATATATATACTGCCAATAACAATGGCCTGTGAATCATCTGGGACTATTTAGATGAATTTCTATGCATGTAATGACCGCAAGACGATGCTTATAATACATTCACATAGACAATAAATTAGCAGTTTTCATAACCTCAAACAATCGATGCTAAGTAGAACGAGTGATACCGGAAAGTACCGAGTGTGTTTTACAGAACGCCGCAGTTCTCCTTATTATTCTAAGAAGCCTTATTCACGATGTATAACGAAACTTGGCGATTAAATGTTTATGCTTTGATGGTTCCGGGCTTTCGTTGTTTAATTGTTAGATAATTTATGTTTTCCTAGTAAGGTATATCATTATTTAATACTTTACCTTCGTGTTACCGTACAAATTGACGTGGCTATAATAATTAACGAGTTATTCGGTCCGTACATTAACGACGTATACGTCCCGCAGTATCATTTGACATATTATTGGGGGAAATTGCCGACTACTGATTTAGAGTTTGGTGCCATTCGTGTAATGATGGTAGGAAATCACCGAAAATTGCCGGAACATGCCGAATAAAGATCGTATATGATTATGCCCTGAAACATTATCATAGCGTAACTTACCGAGAAATGAACTCTTAATTGAAGACACAAAATGTACGAGAGGGACTTCCCAGACCGATATCGGAATTTCTTCACAAGCATGTGTTATTCAAAGATCTATACGGATTTACTTGTGTGAACGATCAAGACAAATTAATTTGTTGATTTGAATAAACTTTGCCAATTAATTAATCTTGTATCGGACCTAAAAGATAACGACCCACAAGTTGGAAATTTAAGTCAATTTTAAAATGTGAAAGATATATAAGAATTTAGACGTACGGCAACTTGATAAACCCCTTGTGCTTGTCTCAAACTTTATATTATTTGAAAGTTGTCAGGTTTTAGTATGTCAGGAATTTGTAGTGTTTTATTCCACAAGTGGACAGAATATTTTACATTAAAGTAATGGTACTATATTTTGTAAGGTAAGGCATATGGTTTTTTAATAGTTAACAGTTAATTGGCAATCAGCAAAACATTTGTATTTCATTTGTTTAGTTTCTCATACATTTATTCGTGCATATGTCTGTTCACCAACAAACACGACGTGGCCTAGTACAATAACAATCTTAAATTATTATTTTTTTCTAACCGCTTATTTCTTTAGTTCATTAATAGTCCCTTCATGTTATACAAAACTGAAAACTAATTAGGCAGCTATAATGGCGTGTCCCTCAATCACTTAATCAGCTGTACGTTATTCCGTACGTTCTTTTGTTTGATCGTTGGTTCTTGCATTGATAATTGGCGTTTAATAACACCTAAGGAATGTATGAATACTGTAAACATAGTTTACTTATTTTAAAATGTTGCGATAATCAATATTTGATTGGTTAATTAACTAGTTGCTGAAATCATTAGGTAATAAAATAGCGTCAACGGTCTCATATGTCGAGATAACTTGATTTAGAAGGATTTGTAAATATATCGTTTACTGATCATTTGTAAAGTGATCTTAATGATAAATTGATTATTTAGTATAACCAATAATAAACATGATTACGACACTTACGTTATGTCACTGAATTAGGGATTCAGTATAACTATGTAATCAATCGTTTACGGCTGGTATTTGTCAGAATCAGATATCTCTCGCCATGGAAGCGGACACTCTACCACTAGTCTAATGAGGTGGACTACCAATATCTAAGACCAAGAAAATATCAAGTTTTCAACACGTAAGGCAATTGGTGACACGAGCATGGAAGCTCGTCGACTCTGTAGTTGATTAGCTACACTTCAATATGTCACTGCGTTAGAAAATCAATTCAATGAGCAAATTGTTGCTGGGGGAAAAGTAAAGATAATGCGTATTTAATTGTGGGTTTATGTCGAATGTCGCAGACGGTGTTTATTGCATATTAGGGTAAATGAGATTGCATTCAAAGAAGTAACCTGCGACGCGACCTCGTAAAACTGTAATTGTTTCATTTTTTAAATTCTTGATTTTTTGCAATAAAGTAGAAAACGCGATACTCTAAAGTCTTTCAGTTTGTGCTATTCAGCGACACAATGAGATGGTGCAAACTATTTAATTGTATTGTGCGATTGTTTCCGACCGTCACATCATCGAAGTCTACGTAGCAAATACTACCACAAACCAGCGTCATTATTGTATACCGGGCCGTCACATTGACCCATCGGACCATACCGTAATGTCGACAGATAGTCTACTTTGTTTTTAAACATAATGATACTACCTTATATCTAAAACACCCAAGAGTCGTTGTATGATAAATTTTATCATGGTTGACTTCCGGCCAATGTATTCAACCGGCATGGTATCTTATTATATTTTGCTTTTCCACTAAATTGAATCGTTTCGTGAACAGACTTACTGTCGATGGTTTAGGAATACGAGAAGCGCCTGTATAGAAATAAACTGGAGTCTGTTCGAAAAGAGCAATTTTTTGTTCAAGTTTAAATGTAATCTAGTCGATGGATTTGTCAGTTGTTGCATACTGTGCGCTTTTCATAACAATAGAAAATAATTACCCGCGTATTCTCAACTTTCTACGCAAATAACTAAACGCCCTCCCATTTGGAACCGTATCACATAAACACGACAAAACATATTTTTATCTTATCTTATCTAGCTGGTGTGTTTTTGTAATATTCCAAATACGACATATATATTACAAAATTACAATATTATTATTTATATGTATATTACACTAATTTTTAATTTAGATTAATTCACCAAAGACGTACTTTGTAGCTCATGTACCTTTTTTGTAAACACGTCAATTAAGCCGAATATGTTGCATTTAATCTCTAACACATCTTTCATCAAATGATTTAAGACTTACTATATCATGGTATTTTTTGCGTCGATAGACCTTTTTAGAGTATATTGTCGGAAGACGGGTTGAAAATTAGCTGTGTAATATGATACGATTATTCATGGCCTTGGATGTGTCTGTTGAGGCGGTGTTATAACGTGATTAACTGGATCAGTGAGAGATGTCACATTTCACAGAAATGAGCCAACTACGTGTCGACATCTCACACTATTGATGCCATGGTCCAAACATGCTGCGAATTTCTGCCAATTTTGTATCATGTGTATTTTGTAAGTAACATGTAGTATGAATAGGATCTAAGTTATATTATATTATTATTTTTTATTATATAGAAACACATTGGTGTAAAATATCTTACAATTAACCAGACACGGCGGCAGGAGCGTTCAACAGAAATACGACAGCACAAAGGTCATGCTTCACAAAAGGTTACTCTAAAACTAGAAGACATAATATAGGCATTAATGGACAACAAACTAAACCATAAATACAGCCACACATAACAATGACAAGGGCATCCATAACTATAAACACTAACACATTGAAAATGCGCAAAGACATAAAATATCAACTAATTCTCAGTTTCAAATAATTCAATTTAGCTCGATTGTCTACAACTGCTATAGGTCATTTTCAACACGTTAATTTTGTTTGTATCCATCATCACTAGGGGAATGAGAAAACCGAGACAACGTTCATTCTAATTAGCTTGAAATCAGATAAACACTATTTGCTTTATCTACCGGTAGCTTACTCTTTTTACTGTAATATCGTTTCGTCTATGGTACCGGTATACATCGTACATATATAAAGCACCAAGGAAGCAAACACTAACAAGCCAGACACTATTTTACTCTAAAATGATGCTTTACGAAAAGACATACGAGGCGGGCTTCTTTGGCTTGAAATCACAGAAACACTATTTGCTTTATCTACCGGTAGCTTACTTTTTGACTTGAATAAACATTATATTTAATCAACAAACTATAAATAAAACAGCTTTTGCGAACACAAGTCTCTATCCACGATGTATGTATGTATATATCACAGCATTGTCATACTACTCCAGAAATATATATACTCGCACTTTACTTGGCCACAATGTTGATTAATGTATTAACAACGCAAACCATACCAGAAATATCGATTCTTTACGGAATAATCGTAAGAGTCAGCAACATATGTAACTGATGATTTATAGTCGGAGACAAAACACAATGATAATGGTGGTAATTATGGACTAGTCCAGACAATTAGTACCCTTATTGGATAGGGAGTACTTAACAAGATCACTTAAGCACGTGTTTAGCTATTCCGCTAACGACCACCCATAGAATGTTCATTCTCTCTGTGGAACGCGTTTTCAATGACTGAATTCTTTAGGCATAATTTTTACGAAAATGCACTGGGACGTGACGGAACTTACACTAAACACTTGTGTGCGTAATGTTGATTCCATTTCGTTTGTTCGATGTATCAACCAAACGAAAAGTGGATAGTGTTTTGTGGGGTAAACATCTTTGAAACAGGATCACTACATCAGGTCCGATAATTACAAACATTGGAGAACGTACTTGATGCGCCAATTCATATCCTGTACTCTATTTTGAGCATTTCATGGTTATAAAAACTGCTGTAACTTCTTTATTGCTGAAGGACACATATATGAAATGGTGTTCATTTTCTTAATTAGATAATTTCTACAATTTGATGTTGGTTTTAATGCAAAATTCTAAAATGCTTATTTTCAAGTTGGAGCATGTTCTGTGGAGAATGAGAAATGTTTATAATCACTAGGCCAGATTGTTATATCACGCCATGCCAAAATATCTATCAGTGCATATAGAAACATACTTATAGATGAACGGTACCCAACCACAAAATAAACTTCATTGATAAAACGGCGTATGACGTCATAAAGGGAATGTCTACATGATGTGACATCAATTCCGTGGATATAGACCCTACCAAGAGTTATAACACGCGTTTGTGTTCTTACATACAAAGGTCATCAATTGTCGTAAGAAAATTCTTTGACTCTATGAAACCAGCAATCCTGCGCCAACTGTTTCGTTAAATTACCGGAGAAGTAGAATAGTTCAAACTGCATGTCAAAGAGCATTTCCATTTGTCTATATATATTGCCAATAAATATAGACCAGGAACCATCTGGGACTATTTAGATAAATTTCCATGAATTTAATGACCACAAGAAGATGCCTATAATACATTCACATAGACAATAAAACCACTAAGCAGTTTTCATAACCTCAGACAATCGATGCTAAGTAGAACGGAAATCGGCGATTGATTCCGGAAATTTTTTTAGAACCGTCCCGATCTCCGTATAATTCTGTGAGGCCATATTCACGATTGGTACCGGAATTTGACGATTAAATTCTTATGCTATGTTGGCCCGGCCTTTCGTTATTTAATTGTTGGTTAATGAATATTTTCCTCGTAAGCGTTTATCATTATGTCGTACTTTACCTCCGTCTGAACGTACTAATTGACGTCGATGCAATAATGCACGAGTCAATCCGGAAATTACCGACGTATAAATAACCTTCGGATGGCTTAGATCAATAAATCCCGCAGTATCATTTGACATATTATTGGGGGAAATTGCCGACTAATGATTTACAGTTGTTGGGTGACATTAATGATGGACGGAAATTACCGACACTTGCCGGAACATAACGAATTAATATCGAATATAATTATGCGATGAAACCTTATAATAGCGAAAATTACCGAGAGATGAACTCTTATTTGACGACACAAAATGTACGAGAGGGACTTCCCAGACCGATATCGGAATTTCTTCACAACCGTGTGTTATTCAAAGATCTACAATGTATACGCATTTACTTGCGTGAACGATCAAGACATACTACTTTGTTGACTCAAATAAGCTTTGCCAATTAATGAATTTCGTATCAGACCTAAACGCTTACGACCCACAAGTTGAAAATTGAAGTCAATTTTAAAATGTGTTAAGTTAATGTTAATAACAATCACATGTATGTGAATGCTTGAGAACGAAGTCGAACAAATGTGAGACTTACGGGGTATGAGAAAGATACAATAATTTAGACGTACGTAAATTTGATGAGCCCCCCTTGTGCTTGTCTCAAATTTAATGTTATTTGAACGTTGTCAAATTTTAGTATGTTAGGAATATATAGTGTTTTATTCAACCAGTGAACAGGAGATTTTACTTTTAAGTAATGATACTATATTGTGTAAGGTAAGGCATAACATTATGTTCTTTCAATATTGTTTCAATATTATTATAATGTCCATAACTCATGATGCCAACTTTCGGTTTCATTGCAACTCCCTGATGAAGACTATTTATGAAGTCGAGTCGTTTAAAGAGAGATTTGAGTTTGTCTTAAACCACTTTTAAATGTCCGAGATGATCAGATAATGTAGCTGGCTCCAATCTCCCAAAGCATCTCACGTAGAAATCTCATGTCAAATTGAGATTATCCTCAAAACAAGAGTATGAACTTGAGAAACATCTGAAATGCACGCTCTTTAAATGTTCGGTAAAACAAACTATAAACAGCGCATTAAGTTTTGTGATCAAGTTTCGAGTTCAGCCTACCAATTAAATTATCTAAATGAAACATGATACAACTTGAGATTAGATTTAAACGAAAGAACAACACAAGTGTAAAGTGGGAAAGAGAGCTTTATTACTAAACTAACTAACAGCTCCACAAAACATATATAAAGCGCGCACATTCAAAGGTAAACATATTTAAACATATGCAAAAGCGCGCACATTCAAAGATAAACATATTTAAACATATGCAAAGCGGGGACATACAAAACCTGGCATATTCAATACATATATTTCAAACAATAAAAATCATGTGCAATTAATTGTAGTGAGTCCCAATTCCAATAGTAGGAAGTAGATAATTATGTTCTGTTCTACAATTGCTCATGAAGAGCTATGCTTAATGTTCGGTAGTTTACAGAGCACTTTGCATTCGTTGTATAATGTTATAACGTGTATTGACATCATTTGATATGTAGTTTTGGTAACAGTTTGATCGCCAGTCACCTAATAGTTTAATTGCATCCGGTGATAGTCCTATCTGAAAACAGAAAGTAGCACCCCCGCGTCGAAAAGAAAGGCTACCAATGTCTTCTGTGTTTACTCCTGCAGCTCGTAGACACTCTTTAACACGGTACATGAATTGATCACTTGTCAGTGACATAATTTTTCCATTACGCACGTAGGCGAAGGCGGGTCCATTAATACACAAGGTGGTTGCCCGCTGGGCCGCGTTGAAGAGGGCCTGTACGGGGCATAACCTGTGACCTTTCAAGCGAGGGAGAGGTATGTCGAACGTCCGTGATCCGAATTGAATTGTTTTACTCCAGCGAATATGTAACAGTGCACCCCAAGTACACTTAGCTCAGACGAGATCGGCTCCTGTTTGGTCAAAAGATATGGATATTTTTTTCTTAAATGAACCGCGTTTGTAAAGCATTTACATGTAAATACAGAGTTACCACCAACGAATACTTTCTGATCATAACTTTAACGCTTTAACAATTATGAGGAAATGCAGTTATTTGTACCTACTAGGGGCAACATTCAAAATAATTGCAGGTTCTACAAGGTCAATGCTTTCAACTATCCTCGAAGTGTGTCCATTAATACCTTTTTATATCTGAATCTTCATCAGCGCACTCATCATTTACCCATTAATTCTTTGTTCATTCCGCAATTCATTTATTTAGTCACTCATACATTTATCCATGCGTCCATCCACACATATGAAAGCAACCTTAGGTACCAGGAGGTGTGGTCTAACACAATATATGTTTATAATTTAATTAAGTTGTTCTCATTTTATCTTAAACAATAGAAATTCAATATCAGGAAGCAAACATGGTGTTATCCCTCCGTCAGTTAATCCGACGTACGTCACTCCGTCTGTTCGTTCGTTACTTCGTTTCTTGTTTATTGTCTTAATTGATGTTTAATAATGGAATGTATGAGTACTGTTAACATGGCAAACTTGATTTGATTAACAATGTTGAGAAAATCAATATTTGATTGATCAACTAACTAGTTGCTTAAATCAATAGGTAATAAAATAGCGACAATGGTCCCATATAAATTATACCTAAGTCACTTGAGTCAAAAGTATTTGTAAATATATCGTTTACTGATTATGTGTAAAGAAATCTTAGTAATAAATTGATAACATAGTTTACCGATAATAAACATGATTACGCCACTTATGTTTTGTCACTGAATTACTGATAAATCTATTTGATGTAAACTTGTTTACCATTAATAAATGTAGTTAAAGGTTTCCAATGATCTGAAAAAGAACACTAAGTCGAGTCAGTAATTAAATGATGCTATGAAGAAATAAAGAGGTGCATAAACAGTATTTTCATCATTGTTATCAACACATTTTTTCCAACAACAGAAACAGTGAGGCAATTGGTGACACGAGCATGGAAGCACGTCCACCCAGCAGTCGATTAGTTGCACTACAATATGATACTGAGTTAGAAAATCAATTAACCGAACAAATTGTTTCTGAGATGCGTATTTATTTGCGCTGTTACAGTGTGTCGAATGTCGCAGAAAGTGTTTATAATTTATAAGGGTAGGCGTGATTGCATGAAAAACAAGTAACCTGCGACGTATAACCTTGCTGTACTGTAATTATTGCATTTTCTGAAATTCTTGTTTTGTGCAATTAAGTAGAAAACGCGAAACAGTTTCTGTTTGTGTCATTTGACGACACAATGAGATCGTGCGAAGTAGTTATTAATAATTATATTGTAAGATTGTTTCCGACCGTCACATCACCGAATTTCATGCACCAAATACTACCACAAACCAGAGTCATTTTTGTGTGGCGATAAGCCACACAATGTAATAACTATCTTTCAGATTTTTTTGATTTTTATATACTATCAAGTTAACGCCTTTATGCCTACACCAATAAATAGGTCTATGATTTGAACAATATTACAAGCATGCTACACAGGTTACACGTATCATTGAACCCGATTTGTTTACATTACCAACATTTATTAATATTAAGACCAACAATTGCATCAGACTTTTATTTTTTGAGGATATTTTAATTTTATAGCAAATCATTCCGCATGGACTATATTCCTACTACCAAAGGCCTGCGAACCGCCAAGGACCGTCAAGAAGGTTGAGAAAGTAATCCCACGGTTTCATGTTTACATATCGGGGCATTCATATGCAAATTGATATACAACGAGCTATTGGTCAGTGACAAGTTTGTATTGTTTATTCAGCCAATAGATTTCTGGTGGAACACGGATGAACTGAAATGTGTCTATTAAAATCACTCCGCCGCTGAACATTTGTAGACGATGACCTAATTATGTTGTTTACAAACATTGATGCTATAAATAGAAACAACATGTTTTCACTGGTGGCGTTCAAGGACAGTATATACATTCTATCTAACCGCTAGCAGACGATCGATACACTAACTTGATTAGCTTAGACAGGATCTTCTATATTAATAGATCAGTACTGTCACGCAATATTCAATTAATTGCAGTTCCGTCAATTACTATCGGATTTTGACAAAATAAATTTTGTCAATACCATGAGATATTTCAATTTATTAATATCAAATTAAATTTAAATTATAAAATAATATGAATTCACATTGGCGAGTTAAATAGCGAGTCCCTAGATTTTCTATTCACGAATTGCGCAAATTTTCGGAACTACGTGAGGTTTTAAATCGTCAGTTTCTAATTTACATAAACAAATAATACCTCACTGAAAAGAGGAAACTTCCAACTTCAAGAAAATGTGCAACATTTATATCGGTCTCAATTAATAAGCACATGACAGCGAGTTAAACGCGCATCGTGCGAACTAATTGTGCTATTCATAGCGGCTATTTTCAACACGTAACGCTATATAGGATTTGAATTGAGAAAGAATAATTAAGCAATAAACGAGAATTCAGTAAAGTATTTTCGGATTAAAAGAAATTGTCAATACTATGACATATTAAAGATCACTTATACCAATTTAATTTGCGGTTATAAAATAAATGAACTAATGCTGACGAGTTAAACAGCGAGCACTTACATTTTCTATTCATGAATTGCGCGATTTTTAGCAACAACCTGGTGTCGTAAATCACCAATTATATTTTTACTTTCCAAGTAACATAAACAACTAAAAGCTATTTTAAAGACGATACGTTCAGTTTTATTAAGATGTGCGACTTTCATATAGATCTCATTTAATAAACACTCTACGGCGAGTTTAACGCGCAACATGCGAACTAGTATGCCTTTTAAAGCGGTAATATATTTGCACAAGGTTTCGAATTGAAAAGTTAACGGTAATTGGATTAATAGGCCGTTAATTATTATATACACGTTGGGCAAACCAAATTCTTAACCAAAGACCTAAATTACAGGTCTTTGGGCAAACATATTTCAATAATTATAAATAATTCATAAGCTCCTCCCACTTAATGTGCAGTTATAAAGCCCATTAATGCATATCTAATTAGCTCCTCCCACAAGCCACGTTGTGCAATATTATCTATGCATTCTTTAATTAGCCCCTCCTTATTATGTAACATTACATAATCCTAGCTAGATCTATATTTTGACAAGAAATTTGTAATCAATTATTGAAGCTGCATGAGGCAGAAAATTGACCATACAATCTGGTAAACTTCAAGGGGTTGTATATTGGTAGGTCGTTAGTAACTTGTTTTGGGACAGTTGGGGTCATGTAACACAGGGATCTATGTTTTTACAAGGGATTGAACACACCATGAGACAGGAAATAGACCGTTAAAACTATTTTTAATTGAATGGATTGTATATCGGGTTCTTGTTAGTTGATTTGGAGACAGCTGCAGAAGTAAGGAATTTAGGGTCATAAAATTTACTGGTATAAAAAAGGGTTTACAACTTTGATACTCAGAATTTAGAAGTTAAATACATTCTTCTTGATATGATTTTAATAAGAAATAATGTATTTTAAAACTATCAGCTATCCACTGCCCATCACCTGGGATGGGACCATGGTAGCACACTGACTGGTGCATAAAACTATGCTAAATACAACATAATATAGCTATAATAAATATCACCCGCTGATTAGCGCGAGTTCATATTTCGGAACAGAATACGCAAATATTTAAATAATAACCAATACATAAATAATCGTCAGATTTTCAAAAAAATAACTTGTAGTATATTCCAAAATATATAATTGACCTGTTTTTAGTACGATTTTATTAACATATCGGACAGAATGCTATAGAATTTACGCTGAGTATGGTCCGAAAGTCTGTTCGTACGTTTAGTTATGTTAATCCGAAAAACATTTCTGCTCTTGATCCGGCGGGAGTACGGACATCCTTCATTATAATCATATCAGTAGTCAATAGCCCTTACCACTGGACCACTTGTCCACCTAAATTCAATTGATCGACTTTAAATATATATGTATATGGCATCTAAGAGAAGTGCTGTGACATGAAACCATAATTCTATCTGGTTCCGTTCTTGAATTATTTCATTCAACCAAAAAAAAGTCATGATATTACCATTGATATCATTTTCTTATATTTTCCTTCTATTGAAATCTGGTTCTATCTTATTAATTACCTCCCTTTTTTTAATTTTCCCAACATATTTCTACCTAGTCCTGTTTCCATAGCGGGTGGGGGGCATCTCGTTTGTTGTGTTTTAATTCCCAGTTCATCAGTTGTATGGAGACTACCCAGTCACTCATCTTGACACCGACGCTTGGTGTCTTGAGAGCAGCACAAACATTCGAGTGAGTCTGGGCTTATCAGAACTCTGACACAGCATGTTGGTGCAGCCTTTATTTGAATGGTCAAAATGACATCAGTTCGCCACACATCAGTACTTTCAGTGCTTTGATTGTATACCGTTTCGTCACATTGATCCGTCGGAGCTTACCGTCGTGCCGTCAGATAGTTGTGTTTACACATACACTACTATATTATATCTAAAACTAACATGAGCCTTTTTATCACTTTTGACTCCCGGCCAGTGTTTGAATTCTACCATTCTTTGAATTGAATATTTTTGTGCACAGACTTATAACTGCCGATGGTTTAGGAATATGAGAAGCGCTTGTATAAAAATAAACCGGAGTCTGAACGAAAAGAAGACTATTTGTTCATGTTATAATAAAATCTAGTCCATAGATTTGTCAGTTGTTGCATACTGTCCGCTTTTAAATACAATAGAAAATAATTAATTTCCCTCCCATTTGGAACCGTATTACATATGCACACTTTCTAAACATGACACAACGTGTTTTTATCTTATCTAGCTGGTGTGTTTTCGTAATATTTCAAATACGACATTTATATTACAATATTACAATATTTTTATAAATATGTATATTACACTAATTTTAAATTTACATGAATTCATCAAAGACGTACTTTGTAGCTCATGTAAACACGTCAATGAAGCCGAATATGTTGCATTTAATCAGTAGCACATGTTTCATCAAGTGATTAAAGACTTACTATATCATGGTATATTTTGCGTGGATAGAACATTTTAGAGTATATTGTCAGAAGACGGGTTGAATATTAGCTGTGTAAAATGATACGATTATTCACGGCCTTGGGTGTGTCTGTGGAGGCGGTGTTATAACGTGATTAACTGGATCAGTCTGAGATGTCACATTTCACAGAAATAAGCCAGCTACGTGTCGACATCTGACACTATTGATGCCACTTCTATAGTGCTGTCCAAACATGCGGCGAATTTCTGCCAATTTTGTTTCATGTGTATTTTGTAAGTAATATGTAGTATAAATAGGATCTAAGTTATATTAGATTATTATTTGTTATTTTATAGAAACACATTGGTGTAAAATATCTTACAATTAATCAGACACTAAGGGAGCCTTCAACAGAAATACGACAGCACAAATGCAATGCTCCACAAAAGGTTACATTAAAACGAGAAAACATAATATAGGCATTAATAGACAATAACAAAAAAAAAACATAAATACAGCCATACATCACAATGACAAGGGCATTCATAACAATAAACACTAACACATTGAACATGCGCACAGACTTAAATACCATAATAATACCCAGTTTCAAATAATTCATTTCAGCTCGATTGTTTACACCTGCTATAGGTATAGGTAGTATAGAAACTACAGTTAATGAAGGTGTAAAAAATTTGACAGAAAGAAGGATGAACATTTACTGATTTAAAAATAAACAATGGGGTTCAAGGGGCTGAATTTGTCATATTACATGTATATGATCATGTTGTCGTTCAAAGCTGACAAAGAAACTTAATATTTTCTATCTAGGGCACCAATCAATGTATTGTTTTTACACTAAATAAAAAATATATTCCTGGTCTTCAAAAACATTGTTGCTTCTCTGTTCTGCAAGTAGTGTTATACAGGCAAGTAAATGGGGGACAACTCTCTGTCTCCAAACTTTTGGTGGGCACTGTATATAAAGCCCCTATGAAGCAAACATTGACAAGCCACACACTCTTTAACTCTAAAATGATGATTTACGAAAAGACATTCGAGGCGGACTTCTTTAGCTTGAAATCACAAAAACACTATTTGCTTTATCTACCAGTAGCCTACTATTTTGACTGTAAAATATATTACATTTAATCAACTAACTATAAATAAAAATATTTTGCGAACACAAGTCTTTGTCCATGATGTGTGTATGTATATATCACTGCATTGTCATACTACTCCAGAAATATATATACTCGCTCTTGGCTTAGCCACAATGTTGATGGATGCATTAACAACGAAAACCATACCAGAAAGATCGATTCCTTACCGAATAACAGTAAGAGTCAGCAACATATGCAACTGATGGGTTATAGTTGGAGACAAAACACAATGATAATGGTGGTAATTATGCACAAGTCCAGACAATTAGTACCCTTATTGGATAGGGAGTACTGAACAAGATCACTTAAGCTTGTGTTCAACAAAACGCCTTACGATCGCCCATAGAATATTCCTGCTCTCTGTGGAACGCTTTTTCAATGACCGAATTATATAGGCATGATAACAACAAAATTGCACGGTGATGTAAAATAATTTGTGCGTGCATTAGTGCATAATGGTGATTCAACTACGGTTTTCCGATACGTCAACCAAACGAATAGTGACATTGTTGTGGGTAAACTAACAACTTTGAAACAAGATAGTCACGTTTTTATCACGTCATTATGTCATGAGAATGTACGTACCTTGCGGTATATATTTATACAAAGATGAATATAATAATACTTAATATACTCAGCAACATAATAAATTGACTTCGACTGATAACGATTTCCCAGCATTTTCCTCAGAGTAGTCCTATCAGCTTTTCATTAAGGGAAAGGGCAGATTTCAGGGGTGTCATCAAGGTCTAAGCTCTGACAATACCCCGACCTTTTGCTTAGATCAATGCGAACCGGACACTCTGCATCCCCACTCTGGAATCGCAATATTTGTAAGAGTTATATCAAAGTTCAATACTACTGTGTGTTTACCCAAGGTTCAGTCACGCTTAAAAGATTTGTTCTTTCGTAGAAAAGTTATTTTGTTAGGGGAATTCTTTGACTCTTTGAATCTAAACATACGGTGTATGTAAAGGCAAGCATCAATTTAAAAACCAAAACTGTGCCAACTGTTTCTTTACATTACTCTAGAAGTTATACAGTTCAAACTTCCCATCAAAGATCATTCTCGTTATTGTATCCATTTGTCTATACATATATACTGCCAATAACAATGGCCTGTGAATCATCTGGAACTATTTAGATGAATTTCTATGCATGTAATGACCGCAAGACGATGCTTATAATACATTCCCATAGACAATAAATTAGCAGTTTTCATAACCTCAAACAATCGATGCTAAGTAGAACGAGTGATACCGGAAATTACCGAGTGTGTTTTACAGAACGCCCCAGTTCTCCTTATTATTCTAAGAAGCCTTATTCACGATGTATAACGAAACTTGGCGATTAAATGTTTATGTTTTGATGGTTCCGGGCTTTCGATGTTTAATTGTTAGACAATTTATGTTTTCCTAGTAAGGTATATCATTATTTAATACTTTACCTTCGTGTTACCGTACAAATTGACGTTGCTATAATAATTAACGAGTTATTCGGTCCGTACATTAACGACGTATAAGTCCCGCAGTATCATTTGACATATTATTGGGGGAAATTGCCGACTAATGATTTAGAGTTTGGTGCCATTCGTGTAATGATGGACGGAAATCACCGAAAATTGCCGGAACATGCCGAATAAAGATCGTATATGAATATGCCCTGAAACATTATTATAGCGTAACTTACCGAGACATGAACTCTTATTTGACGACACAAAATGTACGAGAGGGACTTCCCAGACCGATATCGGAATTTCTTCACAACCGTGTGTTATTCGAAGACCTACAATGTATACGCATTTACTTGCGTGAACGATCAAGACAAATTAATTTTTTGATTCGAATAAACTTTGCCAATTAATTAATTTCGTATCGGACCTAAAGTATAACGACCCACGAGTTGGAAATTTAAGTCAATAAAATGTGAAAGATATAAGAATTTAGACATACGGCAACTTGCTAAACCCCCTTGTGTTTGTCTCAAATTTAATATTGTTTGAAAGTTGTACGGTTTCAATATGCAAGAAATTTGTTGTGTTTTGTTCCACTAGTGGACAGGAGATTTTACGTTAAAGTAATGGTACTATATTTTGTAAGGTAAGGTATAGGTTCTTTGAATATTGTTTAAAATATTTTTATGATGTCCAAAAGTCATGACGTCAACTTTCATTTCTATTACAACAAGTTGAAAGTTTGAAGATATATTTGAGTTTGTTTTAAACTATTTTTAAATGCCCGAGATGATCAGGTAATGTCGCTTACTGGTTTGTCAAACTGTTTAATATGATATAGATATGTGTAACTTTAATGAACAACGATTGTAAAGCATCTATATCTATGTACAGGGTTACCACCAACGAACAATTTCTTACCATAACTTTTACTACTAGTATTCAACAGTTAGGAGGAAATGATGTTATTTGTACCTGCTATGGACAAAATCTAAAATAATTCCAGTATCTACGAGGTTTGTGCCCTCAACATTCCTTGTAGTGTTTCTATCAATATGTTTTATCTAAATCATTATTAGTGCACTCATTATTTCGTGAATATTAACCCATTTGTTATTGGTTCGTACAGCAGTGCATTTTTACTCACTCATGAATGTCCGTACACACATATGAAAGCAACCTTAAATAGTACGTGGTGGACTAATACAATATATATCTATCAGTTAATTCACTCGTTACTTCGTTTCTTCTTTATTGTCTGAATTGGTATTTAATAAAGGAATGTATGAGTACTGTAAACTGTAAACATGGTCAACTTGATTTGATTAACAATGTTGAGATAATCAATATTTGATTGATTAATTAACTAGTTGCTTAAATCAATGGGTAATGAAATAGCGTCAACTGTCAACTAAGATCACTTAAGTCAAGAGTATTTGTAAATATATCGTTTACTGATTATGTGTAAAGTAATCGTAGTAATAAATTGATTTCATAGTTAAGCCGATAATAAATATGATTACGCCACTTACGTTATGTCACTGAATTACTGATTATCGTATGTGATGTAAATGTGTTTACCATTAATAAATGTAGTTAAAGGTTTCCAATGATCTGAAAAAGAACACTTAGTCAGGTCAGTAATTTAATAATGATATTTTAATGATTGAGCTTCCGGTTAGAGAACGGGAGGTCCGAGATTCTGGCGTAATGGTCGTGTTATACCAAAGATGAAATAAAAATTGTTACATTACTAGTATTTGCATTGCTTGATGCTCTCCATATCAAAGAGAAATCTGCGAACATGAATTTTGTGGCGATATTGCTTGATAAATTTTAGAACTAGTTCTCAAACAACCTGAATAATAATGTTAACTTAATACAATTTGAGGAAAACTTACTTAATTAACTAAATATTTGTTCAATTCTTAATGTTGTACATGCATGCATTAACATCATTGATAGTCTATTTTATGCAGTTTGTGCATTTAATTTTATATAGGTTTATATGGTAAAAACCTACAAATAATTAGAGAGGGGTTTTCATACAGTTTTGCTTAAATTAAGTTCCATCACAGATATCTGGAGCGGACTCTATGTCACCCAGCAACCTGGCAGTTTAATATCTGAAACAATTCTGAGTATCAAGCGAGGGAAATATAACGGTACTAATTTAACCTCTTTGGTATGTCGCGTATACATGTATAAAGGGACTGAACCCGATGCATTTCGTACTTGAAGCTGACACTCTACCACTTGGTTATTGCGGTGCACTACGGATATTTAAGGTCATGTAAAATACATTGATTGTTCTATGCATTCTTATCAATACAACATTTTCCACAACAGAAACATTAGTGGCAATCGGTGACACGAGCATGGACGTACGTTAATCTGCAGATGAGTAGTTGCACTTCAATATGTCACTGCGTTAGAAAATCAATTTACCGAACAAATTGTTGCTGAAGAAACATAAAGATAATGCGTATTTAATTGTCGTTTTATGTCGAACGTAGCAGAAGTTGTTTATTATTTATCAGGATTTGGTGTGATTGCATGAAAACATGACTATCCTGCTACGTTACCTTGTTAAGCTGTACTTATTTAATTTCTTGTTTATTTGGAGTTCGTGCTGTGTACATTCAAGTACAAAGGCCATTCACTACGACTTTCAGTTTGTGCCTATAATATGAACGATGCGATGGAGCGAAAACTATGTTCATTTGGTACGAGTATTCCCGACCATCCCATCACCGTAGTGCATGTACCAAATACTACCACAAACCAGATTCATTGTTGTTTATCGTGCCGTCACATTGATCCGTCGGAGCTTACCATCGTGCCGTCAGATAGTTTACATTGTGTTTACACATACATGTACGTATAATACTAAATTATATCTAAGACTCACCTGAGCTTTTTTAGCATTTTTGACTCCCGGCCAGTGTTTAAATTTTACCATTCCATTAAATTGAATATTTTCGTGCACATACTTACTGCCGACGGTTTAGTAATACGAGAAGCGCCTGTATAGAAATAAAGCGGAGTATGTACGAAAAGAGAGATTATTTGTTTATGTTTTAATATAATCTAGTCCATGGATTTGTCATTTGTTGCATACTGTGCGCTTTTCAATACAATAGAAAATAGTTACCCGCGTATTATCAACTTTCCACGCAAATAATTAATGTCCCTCCCATTTGGAACCGTATTACATAATATGCTTACTTTTTAAACATGACAAAGCATATTTTTCTCTTATCTAGCTGGTGTGTTTTCGTAATATTTCAAATACGACATTTATATTACAATATTTTTTTATATGTATATTACACTGATTATTAATTTAAATTAATTCATCAAAGACGTACTTTGTAGCTCATGTAAACACATCAATGAAACCATTGATATAGCATTTAATCAGTAACACATCTTTCATCAAATCATTAAAGACTTACTATACCATGGTATACTTTGCGTCGATAGAACTTTTTAGAGTATATTGTCTGAAGACGGGTTGAATATTAGCTGTGTAATATGATACGATTATTCACAACCTTGCATGTTTCTGTGGAGGCGGTGTTATAACGTGATTAACTGGATCAGTCAAAAATGTCACAATTCACAGAAATAAGCCAGCTTGGTGACGACATCTCACACTATTGATGCCACTTCTCTAGTGCTGTCCAAACGTGTTGCGAATTTCTGCCAATTTTGTAGCTGGTGTATTTTGTAAGTAAAATGTATTATTACACCGAGGGAGCGTTCCACAGAAATACGACAGCACAAAGGCCATGCTTACACTAAAACGAGAAAACATAATATAGGCATTAAAGGACAACAACAAAATAAACCATACATATACAGCCACACATCACAATGACAAGGGCATCCATAACTATAAACACTAACACATTGAACATGCGCAAAGACATAAAATATCAACTACTGCTCAGTCTCAAATAATTCATTTTAACTCGATCGTCTACAACTGCTATAGGTCATTTCAACACGTTATTTTTGTGTGTATCCATCGTCACGAGGGGAATGAGAAAACTGAAACAACGCTCATTTTAATTATAAGTGCCGTGGACTAGAAATATTGCTACATGTATTCGTAATGTTGTATTGTTTCGTCTATGGTACCGGTATACATTGTACATATATAAAACCCCTAGGAAGCAAACATTGACAAGCCACACACTATGTAACTCTACAATGATGCTTTTCGAAAAGACATTCGAGGCGGGCTTCTTTAGCTTGAAATCACAGAAACACTATCTGCTTTATCTTCCAGGAAGCTTATTACTCTTTTGACTGTAAATCTCCACACTATAAATAAAACCACTCTGTGGCCACAAGTCTCTGTCAATGACATATGTAAGTATATATCACCACATTGTCATACTACTTCAGAAACATACATACTCGCTCTTGCATTGGTCACAGTGTTGATTAATGTACTAAAACAATGCCAGACGAATTGATTTCTTACTAAATATCAGTAAGAGACAATATATTCTGTAACTGATGGTTTAAAGTCACACACAAATACGAGGTTAATGGTAGCAATCCTGGAAGGCCTATTCAGAAGTCAGGACAATTAGAGCCCTTGTTTCGTAGGGGGTACTTAATAAGTTAAACTAAGCTTGTGTTCAGCAAATCGCCTAACGACCACCCATAGAATATTCCATCTCTTTGTGGAACGCGTTTTCAATGATCGAATTATATAGGCATAATTATTACGAAATTGTATGTGGACGTAAAATAATTTTGCCTAACAGTTTCGTGCATAATGGTGATTCAACTTCGCTTTTCTGACAAAACGAATTGTGACATTGTTGTTGGTAAACTAACAACTTTGAAACAAGATAGTCACGTTAAGTTTTTATCACGCCATTATGTACTTTGTCATGAGAATATATATTGTGTTTTGAGCAAAGAAAAATACTTTGTTCATTTTTGGCTACATAGCATCGTGAAATAAACCGTTTCTGTTTACAAAGAGGGATGGTGTGTAAAAATTAATATGCTTAACGACACAATTAATTGATCTCGATTGACAACATTGTTTCAGCATTTTCTTTAGAGGAGTCGTATCAGCTTTATCGTCATCAAGGGACACAACTAGTTTTTTCAGGAGTGTCACCAAACTCTAAGCTCCAAGGCAACGACTTTGCTAAGATCGATTGGGTCCGGACACTCGGCTACAGCTCCCTCTGAAATCGCAATAATTGTACTAATTAGATCAAAGTTAAAAACAGTTGATCATTTTAGCATTTGTATCCAACTTCTTATGTTTATTTACTGAAAGCATTTTATAAACAAACTAAGCAGTACAACGAATTTATTGATATCTGTGCTCGGCGGGTTATTATTTAAATGATGTTCAGTGCTGCCTTCCGCCCTTTGCTGATTTCCTCATATAACGGCGTCTATTTTAAAAAGGAATTGTCTCCACAGTCCCTTTTATAGGGCCCTTTTTGCCTTTTTCAAGGTAAAAAAAGTCACTGATTTTACAAAAACTACCAGGAAGAAACAAGAAAATACAATGTTTTTAGTTCATATAAAGTTTATTTCATTCAATTTTCATGAAAATATTGGTTGAAAATGTTATGCCGGCATTCAAAAAAGCATTTCAAAGAATAATATTTAGGTAAATTTGATAGAAAATTTTCCTTTTTTTCAGATTTGTTATGCCGGCATAACATTTTGGATCAAAAGTCATTTCTTTCAGTCAATTTGATAGAAAATTTTCTGTTTCTGATTTGTTATGCCGGCATAACATTTTTGGTCAAAATGCATTATCTTTTTCATATACCGATTTATCAATATCTTCTGACAATCAATTAACAGTGAGTGAAGTATAACAAACAATGTTTAAATAGAATGGATAAAGCGACCTTTTGAAAATATGTTATAATTTTGTTTCGATTCTTTGCGTTTGGTGTATGTCTTCGTATGACGTGATTACTCAGAATGTCTACATGACGTGCCGTCACTACTGTGTGTAAACCCAAAGATATGTCACGCTTTTGTGTTCTTACGTAGAAAAGTAATTGCGTTAGGAGAATTCTTTGACTCTTTCAAAACAAACCCGGGTGTAAGTTATGGCAAACATGAACTAAAAATCAACAACTGTGCCATCTTTAAATTGCTCGAGACGTTTAACAGTTCAACATTCCTGTCAAAGATCATTTTCGTTATTGTATCCTGTTGTCTGTATATACTGCCTATATCAATGGACTGGGAATCATCTGGGACTATTTAGATGAATTTCCATGAATTTAGCCCACAAGAAGATGCCTTTAATACATTCCCATAGACAATAAAAGCCACTTAGCAGTTTTCATAGCATCAGACATTCGATGCTTAGTAGGACAGAAATTGGGGAGTAATTCCGGAAATTACCGATTGTGTTTACGTCCTGAAGTCCCTTATCATTCTTTGAAGCTTTATTCACGATTATTTACGGAAATTAACCATTATATAGTTATGCTATGATGGCTCCGGCCTTTGGTTATTTAATTGTTAGTTAATGAATATTTTCCTCGTAAGCGTTTATCAT
Source organism: Spisula subtruncata (assembly GCA_963678985.1). Lineage (NCBI taxonomy): Eukaryota > Metazoa > Mollusca > Bivalvia > Venerida > Mactridae > Spisula > Spisula subtruncata. The sequence goes on from OY787678.1 coordinate 17,298,790, forward strand.
TATTTCGTACTTTACCTCCGTCTGACCTTACTAATTGACGTCGATGCAATAATGAACGAATCATTCCGGAAATTACCGACGTATAAATAACCTTCGGATTGCTTTGAACCATAGATCCCGCAGTATCATTTGACATATTATTGGGGAAAATTGCCGACTAATGATTTACAGTTGGGTGACATTCGTTAATGATGGACGGAAATTACCAACAATTGCCGGAACATACCGAATTAATGTCGTATATAATTTTGCCCTTAAACCTTATAATATCGTAAAGTACCGATAACTTAACTCTCATTTGATGACACAAAATGTACGAGAGGGACTTCCCAGACCGATATCGGAATTTCTTTACTACCGTGCGTAACTCAAAGATCTACACGCGTTTACTTAAGTGAACGATCAAGACAGAATACTTTGTTAATGCGAATAAGTTTCGCCAATTATCGAATCACAAGATGGAAATTTAAGTGTTTTAAGTAATTGTTCATAACAAGAACACGTATGTGGATATAGTGTTTGAGAACGAAGTAGAAAATATATGAAAATTACGCGGTATGAGAACGGTACAAGAAATAAGACGTACGTCAACTTGCTAAGCCCCTTTGTGTTTGTCTATAATTTAATATTTATTGAAAATTGTCAGGTTACAGTATGCCAGGAATTTGAAGTGTTTTATTCCACTAGTGGACAGGAGATTTTACGTTAAAGTAATGGTACTATATTTTGTAAGGTAAGGCATATGTTCTTTTAATATTGTTTTAATATTATTTTAATGTCCATAACTCATGACATCAGCTTTAATTTCCATTACTACTCCCTGATGAAGACTATTTATGAAGTCAAGACGTTTAAAGAGAGGTTTGTGTTTGTGTTAAAGCACTTATAAATGTCTGAGACGATCAGATAATGTAACTTACTGGCCCCAATCTCCCAAAGCATCTCACGTAGAAATCTCATGTCAAATTGAGATTATCCTCAAAACAAGATTATGAACTTAAAAAACATCTGAGGTGCACGCTCTTTAAATTTTGGTAAAACAAACTATGAACAGCGCTTTATGTTTTGTGATCAAGTTTCGAGCCCAGCCTTCCAATCAAATTATCTAAATGACACATGATACAACTTGAGATTAGATTTAGCTCAGACGAGATCGGCCCCTGTTTTGTCAAACAGTTTAAAATGATATGGATATGTGTATCTTTAATGAACCGTGTTTGTAAAGCATTTACATAAAAGTACAGAGTTACCACAAAAGAACACTTTCAGATCATAAATTTAACTATTTAATAATAAATTAGGATAAAATGAAGTTATTTGTACCTACTAGGGGCAACATTCAAAATAATTCCAGGTTCTACAAGGTCAATGTTTTCAACTTTCCTCGAAGTGTGTCCATAAAAACCTTTTTTGTATCTGAATCTTCATCAGCGCACTCATCATTTACCCATTAATTCTTTGTTCATACCGCAATTCATTTATTTAGTCACTCATACATTTATCCATGCGTCCATCCACACGTATGAAAGCAACCTTAGGTACCAGGAGGTGTGGTCTATCACAATATTGTTTATAATTTAATTAAGTTGTTCTCATTTTATCTTAAACAATAGAAATTCAATATCAGGAAGCAAACATGGTGTTGTCCTCCCGTCAGTTAATCCGACGTACGTCACTCCGTCTGTTCGTTTGTTACTTCTTTTCTTGTTTATTGTCTTAATTGATGTTTAATAATGGAATGTATGAGTACTGTAAACATGGCAAACTTGATTTGATTAACAATGTTGAGATAATCAATATTTGATTGATCAACTTACTAGTTGCTTAAATCAATAGGTAATAAAATAGCGACAATGGTCTCATATAAATTATACCTAAGTCACTTGAGTCAAAAGTATTTGTAAATATATCGTTTACTGATTATGTGTAAAGAAATCTTAGTAATAAATTGATTACATAGTTTACCGATAATAAACATGATTACGCCACTTATGTTTTGTCACTGAATTACTGTTTAATCTATTTGATGTAAACTTGTTTACCATTAATAAATGTAGTTAAAGGTTTCCAATGATCTGAAAAAGAACACTTAGTCGGGTCAGTAATCAAATGATGCTATGAAGAAATAAAGAGTATTTTTATCGCTTGATACCCTCTATATCTACACATTGTTATCAACACATTTTTTCCAACAACAGAAACAGTGAGGCAATTGGTGACACGAGCATGGAAGCACGTCCACCCAGCAGTCGATTAGTTGCACTACAATATGATACTGAGTTAGAAAATCAATTAACCGAACAAATTGTTTCTGAGATGCGTATTTATTTGCGCTGTTACAGTGTGTCAAATGTCGCAGAAAGTGTTTATAATTTATAAGGGTAGGCGTGATTGCATGAAAAACAAGTAACCTGCGACGTATAACCTTGCTGTACTGTAATTATTGTATTTTCTGAAATTCTTGTTTTGTGCAATTAAGTACAAAACGCGAAACACTTTCTGTTTGTGTCATTTGACGACACAATGAGATCGTGGGAAGTAGTTATTAATAATCATATTGTAAGATTGTTTCCGACCGTCACATCACCGAATTTCATGCACCAAATACTACCACAAACCAGAGTCATTGTTGTTTACCGTTTCGTCACATTGATCCGTCGGAGCTTACCGTCGTGCCGTCAGATAGTGTTTACACATATACTACTAAATTATATCTAAAACTAACATGAGCCTTTTTATCACTTTTGACCCCCGGCCAGTGTTTGAATTCTACCATTCTTTGAATTGAATATTTTTGTGCACATACTTATAACTGCCGATGGTTTAGGAATACGAGAAGCGCTTGTATAAAAATAAACCGGAGTCTGTACGGAAAGAAGACTTTATGTTCATGTTATAATAAAATCTAGTCCATAGATTTGTCAGTTGTTGCATACTGCGCGCTTTTCAATACAATAGAAAATAATGACCCGCGTATTCTCAACTTTCCACGCAAATAATTAATTTCCCTCCCATTTGGAACCGTATCACATATGCACACTTTCTAAACATGACACAACATGTTTTTATCTTATCTAGCTGGTGTGTTTTCGTAATATTTCAAATACGACATTTATATTACAATATTACAATATTTTTATAAATATGTATATTACACTAATTTTTAATTTACATGAATTCATCAAAGACGTATTTTGTAGCTCATGTGAACACGTCAATGAAGCCGAATATGTTGCATTTAATCAGTAACACATGTTTCATCAAATGATTAAAGACTTACTATATCATGGTATGTTTTTCGTGGATAGAACATTTTAGAGTATATTGTCAGAAGACGGGTTGAAAATTAGCTGTGTAAAATGATACGGCCTTGGGTGTGTCTGTGGAGGAGGTGTTATAATGTGATTAACTGGATCAGTCTGAGATGTCACATTTCACAGAAATAAGTCAGCTACGTGGCGACATCTCACACTATTGATGCCACTTCTCTAGTGCTGTCCAAACGTGCTACGAATTTCTGTCAATTTTGTATCATGCGTTTTTTGTAAGTAACATGTAGTATGAATAGGATTTAAGTTATATTATATTATTTGTTATTATATAGAAACACATTGGTGTAAAATATCTTACAGTAAATCAGACACGGTGGGAGCGTTCCACAGAAATACGACAGCACAAAGGCCATGCTTCACAAAAGGTTACATTAAAACGAGAAGACATAGTATAGACATTAATGGACACAACAAACTAAACCATAAATACAGCAACACATCACAATGGCAAGGGCATCCATAACAATAAACACTTACACATTCATCATGCGCAAAGACATAAAATACCAACTAATGCTCAATTTCAAATAATTCATTTTAGCTCGATTGTCTACAACTGCTATAGGTCATTTCAACACGTTATATTTGTTTGTATCCATCGTCACGAGGTGAATGAGAAAACCAAAACAACGTTCAATTTACTTATAAGTGCCGTGGACTAGAAATATTGCTACATGTATTCGTAATGTTGTATTGTTTCGTCTATGGTACACATTATACATATATAAAGCCCCTAGGAATCAAACATTGACAAGCCACACACTCTGTAACTCTAAAATGATGCTTTTCGAAAAGACATTCGAGGCGGGTTTCTTTAGCTTGAAATCACAGAAACACTATCTGCTTTATCTACAAGGAAGCTTATTACTCTTTTGACTGTAATATACTTTATATTTAATCTCCACACTATAAATAAAACCACTTTGTGGCCACAAGTCTCTGTCAATGACATATGTAAGTATATATCACCACATTGTTATACTACTCCAGAAATATACATATTCGCTCTTGCATTGGTCATAGTGTTGATTAATGTACTAAAATAATGCCAGACGAATTGATTTCTTACTAAATATCAGTAAGAGACATTAACTTCTGTAACTGATGGTTAAAAGTAACACAAATACGAGGTTAATGGTAGCAATCCTGGAAGGCCTATTCAGAAGTCAGGACAATTAGAGCCCTTGTTTCGTAGGGGGTACTTAAAAAATCATCTTAGCTTGTGTTCCGCAAATCGCCTAACGACCACCCAAAGAATATTCCATCTCTCTGTGGAACGCGTTTTCAATTACCAAATTCTATAGGCATCATTATAACGAAATTGTATGTGGACGTAAAATAATTTGCGCCAAAGACGTGCGTGCATGATAGTGATTCAACTTCGCTTTTCTGACAAAACGAATAGTGACAATGTTGTTGGTAAACTAACAACTTTGAAACAAGATAGTCACGTAAAGTTTTTATCACGCCATTATGTACTTTGTCATGAGAATATATCTTGTGTTTTGAGCAAAGAAAAATACTTTGTTTATTTCTGGCTATATATCATCGTAAAATAAACCGTTTCTGTATTCAAAGATTAATGGTATGTAATAATTAATATGCTTAACGACACAATAAATTAATTACAATTGACAGCATTTTTCCAGCATTTTCTTCAGAGGAGTCGTATCAGCTTTATCGTCATCAAGGGACACAACTAGTTTTTTTCAGGGGTGTCACCAAACTCTAAGCTCCAAGGCAACGAGTTTTTTCTAGGATCGAGTGGGTCCGGACACTCGGCTACAGCCCCCTCTGAAATTGCAATAATTGTACTAATTAGATCAAAGTTAAAAAACAGTTGATCATTTTTGCATTTTTATCTAACTTCTTATTTTTATTTACTGAAAACATTGTATAAACAAACTAAGCAGTACAACGAATTTATTGATATCTGTGCTCGGCGAGTTATTATTTAAATGAAGTTCAGTGCTGCCTTCCGCCCTTTGCTGATTTCCTCATATGACGGCGTCTATTTTAAAAAGGGATTGTCTCCACAGTCCCTTTTATAGGGCCGTTTTTGCCCTTTTTCAAGGTAAAAAGGTCACTGATTTTTCAAAAACTACCAGGAAGAAACAAGAAAATACAATGTTTTTAGTTCATATAAAGTTTATTTCATTCAATTTTCAAGAAAATATGGGTTGAAAATGTTATGCCGGCATAACATTTTCATTCAAAAAAGCATTTCAAAGAATAATATTTAGGTAAATTTGATAGAAAATTTTCCTTTTTTTCAGATTTGTTATGCCGGCATAACATTTTGGATCAAAAGTCATTTCTTTCAGTCAATTTGATAGAAAATTTTCTGTTTCTGATTTGTTATGCCGGCATAACATTTTTGGTCAAAATGCATTATCTTTTTCATCAGTATAGCGATTTATCAATATCTTCTGACAATCAACTAATAGTGAGTGAAGTATAACAAACAATGTTTAAATAGAATGGATAAAGCGACCTTTTTAAAATATGTTATAATTTTGTTTCGACATTTTGCGTTTGGTGTATGTCTTCGTACGACGTGATTACTCACAATGTCTACATGGCGTGCCGTCACTACTGTGTGTAAACCCAAAGATATGTCACGCTTTTGTGTTTTTACGTAGAAAAGTAATTGCGTGAGAGAATTCTTTGACTCTTTCAAATCAAACCCCGGGTGTAAGTTAAGGCAAACACGAACTAAAAATCAACAACTGTACCATCTTTAAATTGCTCGAGAAGTTTAACAGTTCAACATTCCTGTCAAAGATCATTTTCGTTATTGTATCCTGTTGTCTGTATATACTGCCAATATCAATGGACTGGGAATCATCTGGGACTATTTAGATGAATTTCCATGAATTTAATGACCACAAGAAGATGCCTTTAATACATTCCCATAGACAATAAAAGCCACTTAGCAGTTTTCATAATATCAGACAATCGATGCTTAGTAGGACGGAAATTGGGGAGTAATTCCGGAAATTACCGATTGTGTTTACGTCCCGAAGTTCCTTATCATTCTTTGAAGCTTTATTCACGATTGATTACGGAAATTCACTATTAAATAGTTTTGCTATGATGGCTACGGCCTTTGGTCATTTAATTGTTAGTTAATGAATATTTTCCTCGTAAGCGTTTATCATTATTTCGTACTTTACCTCCGTCTGACCGTACTAATTGACGTCGATGCAATAATGAACGAGTCATTCCGGAAATTACCGACGTATAAATAACCTTCGGATGGCTTTGAACCATAGATCCCGCAGTATCATTTGACATATAATGGGGGAAATTGCCGACTAATGATTTACAGTTGGGTGACATTCGTTAATGATGGACGGAAATTACCAACAATTGCCGGAACATACCGAATTAATGTCGTATACAATTTTGCCAATAGCGTAAAGTACCGAGAAAAAAACTCTCATTTGATGACACAAAATGTACGAGAGGGACTTCCCAGACCGATATCGGAATTTCTTCACTACCGTGCGTAATTCAAAGATCTATACGCGTTTACTTAAGTGAACGATCAAGACAGCATACTTTGTTTATTCGAATTAGTTTCGCCAATTAATAAATTTTGTATCCGACCTAAACGATAACGAACCACAAATGGAAATTTAAGAGTGTTAATTAAGTAAATGTTCATAACAAGAACATGTATGTGGATATAGTGTTTGAGAACGAAGTAGAAAATATATAAAAATTACCCGGTATGAGAACGGTACAAGAATTAAGACGTACTTCAACTTGCTAAGCCCCCTTATGTTTGTCTCAAATTTAATATTATTTGAAAGTTGCCAGGTTTCAGTATGCCAGGAATTTGTAGTGTTTTATTCCACGAGTGAACAGGAGATTTAACGTTCAAGTTATGGTAGTATATTTTGAAAGGTAAGGCATTATTCTAATAGTTAACAGTTAATTGGCAATCAGCACAATAGTTGTATTTCATTGATTTAATTTCTCATACATTCATTTGTTCATATGTCTGTCCACCTACAAACATGAAGTGACCTAATACAATAGAAATCTTAAATTAAATTTATTTTCTAACAGCTTATTTCTTTAGTTCATTAGGTGGCAAGTCCCTTTATGTTATACAAAACTAAAAACTCATAAGGCAGCAACAATGGTGTGTTTCTCCATCAGTAAATCCGCCGTACGTTATTCCGTATGTTCATTAAATTGTTTGATCGTTGGTTCGTCCATTGTTAATTGGTGTTTAATAAAAGCTAAGGAATGTATGAGTACAAAACATACTTGATTAACAATGGTGAGATAATCGATATTTGATTGATTGATTAACTAGTTGCTTAAATCAATAGAAAATAAAAGAGCGTCAACGGGCTCGTATGTCAAGATCACTTGAATCAAAAGGATTTGTAAATATATCGTTTACTAATTATTTGTAAAGAATTCTTAATACTAAATATAGTCTATTGAGATGGACTATAAATATTTAAGGCCATGACATTACCTTAAGTGTTCATCCCAATCGTTTCAACAACACATACAGTAAGGAACTTGGTGACACAAGCGTGAAAACACGTCGACTCAGCAGTTGAGTAATTGCACTTCATTTTGTCACTGCGTTAGAAAATCAATATACCGAACAAATTGTTGCTGAAGAAGAATAAGCTAATGCGTATATAATTGCCCTTTTATGTCGAATGTCGCAGAAGGTGTTTATTATTTATTAGGGTATGCGTGATTGCATGAAAAATAAGTAACCTGCAAGTAACCTGCGACGTAACCTTGTAATACTGTAACTCTTTCATTTTATGAAATTCTTGTTTAAAATTTGTGCAATAAAGTAGAAAAAAACATACACTAAGGGTAAATTACCCGCGTATTCTCAGCTTTCCACGCAAATAATTAAATTCCCTCCTATTTGAAAATCGTGCATGTATTACCTAATATGCTCATTTTCTAATAATACTTTATGAAATAAATAAAGATTTCCTATATCATGGTTTATTATGCGTCGATCGAACCTTTTAGAGTATATTGTTAGAAGACGGTGTGTAACTAGGCTGGTAACATGGTACGATTATTCACAGCCTTGGCTGTGTATGCGGAGGCGGTGTTGAAACGTGATTAACTGGATTAGTCTGCGATGGCACATTTCACAGAAATAAGCCAACTACGTGTCGACATCTCACACTATTGATGCCACTTCTCTGCTGCTACATGTGTATCTAAACGTATTACGAATTGTTGCCAAGTTTATATCCTGTGTATTTTGTTAGTAACATGTATTATGAACTGATATATAATATATTAAATTAGTGGCTATTATATGGAAACACATTGGGGTTACATGTCTAACAATTAATCAAAACTGGAGCGGAGCGTTTCACACAAATGATACCACATCTCAAGTGCTATACAAACGTGATGCGAATTGCCGCTAATTTTGTATCATATGTGTTTTTGTTAGTAACAGGTATTATGAATAGGATCTAATTATATTACTAGATTATTTTTTGTTGTTATATGGAAACACATTGATGTAACATATCTTACAATTAATCCGACATGGTGCGAATTGCGGTCAATTTTTGTGTCATGTACATGTATTATGAAAAGGATCTAAATTATATTAGGTTATTGTTTGTTATTATATAGAAACACATTGGTGTAACGTATCTTTTAATTAATCAGACACAGTTGGAGCGTTCCACAGAAATACGACAGCACAAATTAAACAATTCACAAACGGTACAGAAATACGAGAAAGCACAATGCAACATATGCATTTAAACAACAAATACTAATTGTATGCAAAAAATATTAACTGGACTGGAAATTTCATCTCTGCCGTTAGCGATTCCAACAGACAACTACAAATATTAAGGATGATTTCACACCAAAAGAAAACGGAATCAAAGCAACACTCTGTAGAAACAGTATCAGTACGTATGTAAGTCCCTTTGATAGAAAGCCTATTTCTGGACGCCCAAAGTTGCATGCAAGCACTTATAAAATGAAAAGTTTAACGGAAAGTTCGTTAAGTTCACCTGCTTTAACCTATAATGTGGAAACACCTATCAACAAGAGTGCCAAAATGTCACAAAATACGCCCGTCTTGGGTGTGCTAGTGACAAAAAATATTGATTATGAAATAAAAGCCTATATTAAGTCAAAACCTTTTTTTAGTAAAAGAAGGAACATAGCCCAAGAAGGCCTGAACCAATTTAGCCTAAAAACAAACTTGGCCAAGATATTATGCCAATAAGCGTTGTCACCAAGTTTGAAGACGATCGGACAAAAACTGTCTGAGTTAGAGTACAGACAAGGCCAATTTAACATTTTTTTGGTAAATGAAGGACCATAACCCAAGAAGGCCTAAACCAATTTGGCCTATAATCGAACTTAGCCTAGATATTACACCCATAAGCATTGTCAGCAAGTTTAAAGACGATCGGACAAAAACTGTTTGAGTAAGAGTACAGACAAGGCCAATTTCACATTTTTTTGGTAAAAGAAGGACCAATACCCAAAAAGGCCTGAACCGATTTGGCCTATAATCGAACTTGGCCTAGATATTATGTCAATAAGCATTGTCAGCAAGTTTGAAGATGATCGGATGAAAACTGTTTAAGCTAGAGTACAGACAAGGCCAATTTCACATTTTTTTTGGTAAAAGAAGGACCATAACCCAAGAAGGCCTGCACCGATTTGGCCTATAATCGAACTTGGCCTAGATATTACACCCATAAGCATTGTCAGCAAGTTTAAAGACGATCGGACAAAAACTGTTTGAGTAAGAGTACAGACAAGGCCAATTTCACATTTTTTTGGTAAAAGAAGGACCATAACCCAAAAAGGCCTGAACCGATTTGGCCTATAATCGAACTTGGCCTAGATAATATGTCAATAAGCATTGTCAGCAAGTTTGAAGACAATCAAACAAAAACTATTTGAGTAAGAGTACAGACAAGGCCAATTTCACATTTTTTTGGTAAAAGAAGGACCATAACCCAAGAAGGCCTGAACCGATTTGGCCTATAATCGAACTTGGTCTAGATATTATGTCAATAAGCATTGTCAGCAAGTTTAAAGACGATCGGACAAAAACTATTTGAGTAAGAGTACAGACAAGGCCAATTTCACATTTTTTTGGTAAAAGAAGGACCATAACCCAAGAAGGCCTGAACCGATTTGGCCTATAATCGAACTTGGCCTAGATATTATGCCAATAAGCATTGTCAGCAAGTTTGAAGACGATCGGACAAAAACTATTTGAGTAAGAGTACAGACAAGGCCAATTTCACATTATTTTGGTAAAAGAAGGACCATAACCCAAGAAGGCCTGAACCGATTTGGCCTATAATCGAACTTGGCCTAGATATTATGCCAATAAGCATTGTCAGCAAGTTTGAAGATGATCGGACAAAAACTGTTTGAGTAAGAGTACAGACAAATTTCTGGACGCCGCCGCCCGCCCGCACGCCCGCACGCCCGCACGCCCGCCAAGGGTGTTCACATAATACGTCCCGTTTTTCAACGGGCGTATAAAAAGGAAAGCCATTTCGTTAAATAGTGCCGGCAAAACAGCTAACACAATATAGTATATCCACATGGAGTTTAATAATGTGAAACTGCCCCTGTCTTGCGAAAATTTACTTAAATAAAGTGCTGAATGTAAAATATTTACTCTTGCACGGAACATAAAAAAGCTCGATTTGAATAATTGAACACTTTAAAACACCGGTTAAACGTGTTATTAGGAAAATACATTTGGTTTGCAATTGGTATACTTATATAACCTAAACGAATTTAGTTTAGAAATCATAGTTTTGTGTATGAGCATTGATTATTTTAACTAGTACAGAAACTAGTCCACACATTATCGACTCGAAGCATTGCATTCTTCATTATTTATTCAGAACCAATGTGTAACAACGAATACTTGTATGTACGAGGGTCATTCAATATATTCGTAGACAATCGTTCTCATTTTATTATATGTATTTTTAAATAATAATTTCTTATATCATTATAAACATTTATCTATTATCTACCGTAGATACAAACTTTATCTTCGATTATGCAACACAGTAGCATGTCATCAGTCGTTGCATTACCATAGTAACGCGCTACCACCCCCGACCGACGTAACGTACCATATTCACTAGTTCAACTAGTTATAAATGCCGAATTAATTTATTTACATTACCATATGTTTGCCAGATTATTGCAATACATCATCATTCTATTTGGTGAAATTATCAAGTTGTTTAGAAGTTTGAGTTTGAATTGACAAGTATTTGATCTATGCCCGTCACGTTTTCATTTACGTCAAAATGCCAAGGAATTTACGCAAGGAAATTCATGCAACTATCAAATCGTGCACTTCTCTTGGAAATACACAACAAACATACATAAACTGCTAAAGAGAGCATACAGAGAAAATGCAGTATTCAGCGTCCCTGTGTTTTAGTGACAAAATCAAATTTCTGAAGAGCAGCATGGTATCAAAAATAAAACAGGGATCGAACGAAATTTGCAACCGTAGGGACGTTTAAGGAAACGTCAGTCAAATTTGCGAGGCGTTTCAAATTTAGCATACAACTATAAAGTCCAACTTAATCCTTAACTTTGAATACGTAAAATGTAGAGGTAGATCTATTTAATAATATACAACTTAGATATTTGTGTTTTATTCCTTATAAATAACATAATTCCATTTCGGGTTTACCATTTGAGAAATAGCAAAATATCAATAACGTCGCTGACGTCAGAATATATTTGCGTTGTGTGGTGGTTGCGGTAAGGTGATAGTTTTGTTTTAGCCATATTTTCTTTAAAAATACGTCGTTTCGTGCTAAAGTTCCTGCACTTGTGTCAGTAAGGCTGTAGTTAAGTGTGATATAATTAGTTATTCTCTGTGTCAATGTGTATTACAATGACGAGCCCAGTCCACGAATTTATTGAATGACCCTCGTATACGTACCACAGCAGATGTGATATTTGTATTTTATGTGCACGATACCGACCTGAACCAGTTGATTACATACAACAACATTAATGGACAACTTAAATATTTTGACTTAAGTCAGAAAATGAGCTGCGCAAATTTCTTAAGACAACTGGTACTAGTGCTTTGAATTTCCAGTGGTACAATACAATATCTCGTTCATCTGGGTGTTTGGCAGTTTCTGTGTATTTTTTGCATGTGATCTTTGAAATTATCTGCTGTTTTACAAAAAAGGTATGAGAAAACCCGACAGGGAAAGTAGCACTCAACCTAACCAGCCGAGCACAGAAATCAGAAACACCACGACACAACTACCTTGAGCAATGCCCACACATACCCATGCCAAAACGGCGACCAAATGAGGCACAACAACCCCATGGCGTGACCTACAAGTTGAGTGTTGCCAACCCTGCCCGATTTTGTATCATCATTTTGCGTATAAATGATAAATATATAGATAATATAAATTGGTAATATAAACTACAGTGTATATAATATATACTTACAAAAAAGGTTGATCTTTTATGCAGGATTTATCGTTATATAAGTCCCAGATGGGTAGTAATGTGCTATAAGTAGCAGAATCACCGCCGGTAATACGTCGGAACAGTCTGCTGATTGTCTAAACGTATTTGTTTCCTGAATGGTAGATTTTTTTCTAAATGCTCTCACGAGAGTTGGCATGTCGCAAACAAACACAAAATGTTAAATTGTATGAGAGTATGATAGCATACAGTCATATTACTTTGTCCGGAGGGGACTATATGTTTGCCCTACGTCCGTCCGTCAGTCGGTCCGTCAAGAAATCTGGATCTTGCAAGCTAGTTTTATGAAACTTGGTAAGTGAATACAGTATATGCCAATAAGGAGATTATGTAGATTGAACTTCTTTTTGATTCAGACAAAAATGTCGTTACCATGGCAATAGAAACATTTGAAATCTGAAAACCAGGTAGTGGACTCCTGTATACCTTGTAATTCCGAATTACTTGTTATGCAGAGACGTCCATATATTAATCTGCTCTCTGGCTGCTTACTATTGGTTAATAGCAGGTTTTGTTATTGGTCATTCATATATACATGTATGTATTCCTTTTAGTACCTCTCATTTATTTGCAAGAACTTATTAAGGATGTAACAAACTCTCGGGGTTTTTTTGGGTCTAAATCTCGTATTCATTGTACATTTCAGGACCAGAAACGTTTGCCTGGAAGCTCTAGATGATAGATGACGTCATACTTTAATGTGACAACCACAGACAACGACCATAAAACCGTGTCGTCATTACTATGGTTACCATATGTAGTCATATCTATTGTCTGCTTAGCGGGTCTGTTCGCTAACTTCTGCTGTTATCACAGGTGGGTAAACAAAACGTTGGACCGTTTAATTGATCTATATTACGTAAGACGAATGCTCCGACTCATTGATTGGCGTATATTCATTTAAATTTAGTATAATCAGCATCTACTGCAGGGACTTGAGCATTTTATGTTCACTGTCGACTGTGTGTGGGCATTGTGCGATGTCTTTGTGTTATTTGATGTGTTTTATGCTTTCTGTTTCTCATAATGTGTCATTTACATGTATTGAAATGTAATTGACTGACAACTTGCAGTATGTCAATTCTAAACAGACTCCAAAATATTCGTACTAAGTTTTGTTTGGATAATGTCTATTTTACCTTAAATTTTTAAAACTTAATTTGAAGCTTTGTACAGCTGAAAATGTCGAAAAAAATAAGTATTGCCATGCGGAAATTTATTTGATGTATTAGCACAAATTCGACAAAAAAGCACCCCGTGCCAAAACGGTCTTTTATTACATATTATAGAATGCAATACCTAATTTCATGGGATAGACTTGTGACGTTTGTAGAACTTAATCACTGACAGTTCACAATAATACGAGATTATGAACTAAATCTTATTCTAAGTTTCTTTGTCGTTATAATAACAACATTTTAAGAAATTAGATACTCCTTATATCACGTCTAAGGGATTGGCATTGGGGCACTTACATATTAATGCAGACGACAACAACAGCACATGTGGATGCTGTAAATGTCATGACACATGATTTACACATTCATTTCTAGCTAACTTGGAAAACTAGTATTTGGAATATAATTGATTACTAAATAAATGCAATGCGCAATGTAACACGCCAGTTCAATATTCGTTGCAACGTAGCACTGAACAAAGGGTATGATGAACTCAGACAGGGAAGGTCGCACTCAACGTAACCAGCCGAGTACAGAAATCAGAAACACCACCACATAACTACACTGAGCAATGCCCACGTAGACATAAGCTAAAGAAACAATCAAAAATCCATTTTGATCAACATACTGAGTCCCTGTCTCCTACATTTGTATAACCAACGTGTGACGTACGTGTGGGTGAGCTATTGTTTATATTGGCAATAATCGCACTAATCAGACATAAAGCCTTATACGTATTAGATTTGACATTTTCATCATTGATCGTATGGAATTAAGACTCGTCGCCTAAGAATTAAAACTTGACGATATTTATCGGATCCATTGACGTAATACATCGACTTACCTTTCACAACATTTAACAATATCTTGCTATATAAAGAAATAAAATCAGCATTAAGTGTTTTATCAAATATAATCGCAGTGTTTGCAATTATTTTCAGTAAGGTTTTGTTAAATGTGTGCATCGGCAATTCGTCAGTTCTTTGTACGAATGTACGGATTTCGCCATATAAAGTAACAATCGGTGTCAAGTGTTTTTTAGCCATATATTTGGTCCATAAATGTCTATTGGATTTTCTATAGGTCATAGCATCTTGTTATTAACGAGTTGTGTAAGTTAAGATAGGAACAAATAAGCTCTACTGTTAACTTACCAAACATTTCCCTGATGGCTAAAATACCGTTACAAGGCACTGTATTTTATGATTAATCAATTGATACGATGTAACATGATACAATGTTATATGTGGAACTTCTGTTGCCCAGGCCCCAAGCTCACAAAGGAATATTTTTCAGGATCATGATCAAGCTCTGCTCTATGCTTTGAAACTCAGTAGTTATGTTAAGGTTAAGCTTGAAATATTTATACGTTAGTGTATATAATGACATATCCTTGAATTTCAAAGACATGAAATAAGTTTTTTAAAGTCAGTTATAGAATTACCAACATAACAAGAGTTGATCCTGGTTTTAAAAACTGATCGTCATTTTTCAGGATCATATTCAGTCTGAAGTACAATAATTCACTCTGAAACAGAAAAATGATGGTCTGAATATTTTGAGCATGTTAACTTGAAGAAGATTAGGTACACTCTACATGGCTATAAGTTGTTACCAAAAACTCCCAAATAATAGGGAATTAGTTAGGATCATATTTAATCCAGTTCTGTTGATCCTTTGTGAACACGGGACCAGAGCTTTTGATAGGTCACCATCTTCCGATCATTGTTTCCTACACTCCACAGCAGTGTCAGAATACATACTGGAATAATACAAGTTACCACATATTGGGAAGAAATGGCCAGAGCCAATATCAATGACTATAATGATCACAAACTCACTTCAATTTAAAAGTTTCCTTTCCATCGGGGAAGTCTTTTTTCTGTTCCTTTCTGCGTTTTTTGTTCCATAATATACACGCATGACCATTCCCTGTATTGAACGTTTGTTGCTTTAAATGCAATGTTTCTGGTGTAATAAACTCTTATCTGTCTAGAACAGCAAGTGTCTAATGTAGCATGTCTACAGAAACATTTATCTAAGATCGCCTTATTTGTTCAGCTAATATTAGGGTAATTGTAGCATCAGTTACATGGAAGTTATTACTGTGCTATTCATACATAACAGGATACATGGTATTGTTTCAGACATTCTCGGTAGACATCACATTAAATATTTTGTAGCGTTTTACAACGGTTTTTCATAGCACAGCTATTATACGTGACAGTGTAAATATTAAAAACTAGTATGAGTCGTTCTTAAGGAAAACTCAGTTTAGTTCAAATCTTGCCATCTAAATGCGATATTATATGTAAAACATGCTAGGCAACCTGTTATTCAAGTTGCTTACACTGTATGTGTGCATTAACACTACTGCTGGTATTTGTATAAAAGTCCGCGGGGTGAGTTATTACAGTTCTGAACAGGAGTGTTTTCCAAATGGCTTGATATATATGTACAATTGTCTGAATTTAGTGTTTCTTTATCGACAACAACAATTTTCGCTGTGTTGGCAATGTTATTTAAACCCATGTTGCATATGTGCCATGACAATCAAATTGCTGGCACTGTGTGCATCAAGCAATTATATGGCTAGAGAAAGGCTGCTCTTTGCATGTCTTGTGGCGAATTATTACAAAATAAGATAATAAAAAGCATATTTATTTGTCCATTCTAAAATCCTCTCGTCAATGAGGGATTCTTTAATTACTACCAGTTGTTGTTCTAAAATATCGACTTTAATTTGAAGCAATATTCTCGTAAAATAATTATTGCATTGTGTCGCTTTTCAACATGTCTCTTAATTAATAATTAATTTAATATCAGAACGCTCGTCACATATTACATTGGCGAATATTGTTACACTTTTGCAATTTCGAATCTAGGCACAACAAAGTGCCGCTATAAGAGATTCACATCATTGAAAATTAAACTGTCACTTGCTGGTGCTGATTTAGATAGTTTGAAATGTTTCATAATTTTAACTTATTCCTACTCAAATGTTAAAAATTACGTGGGACGTTCAAAACATACTAGGATTTGATGCGAAAATCAAATTTTATATCATCGGGAAACAGGTAAACGGTATTATATAATATTTTTTGCTATTAATACTGTTCTCGGTCCATATGTGATAGCAAACTGCGTATATCAAGTGAATATATGTTCGTGTGTATATATTTATACATACTCTTGCTAATAACTTTCAACCAACTTTACATGACACCAGTCCTAAAGCTGTGTCTGTGTAATGAATATAAAATTGGTAGATCGCCCCAGGAGACAGACATTCTTACCGCCATTATGCACAACTGGAATGCAATTGCTAGAGTCTTCCACAAGTTCATATTGCTTATTAATTGCAAATTATATCACATAAATAGTATTAAATACACCGTAATGAAATTATACTAACTGGCTTGCGCAATAGCATGTTCTACAGTGTATTATAAGCTTATTAATTCAGTCATTGAACTTTATAAATGTGTGGATGATCGCTTATGACCTTGTGCATAGATTGTACCAGAAATATAATAAGACCAAAAGGGAGACATTCTGCAAGGAACAGTCAATTTTACTGCATCCTCCCAAGAAGGGAACATTTATCTCTTTTCTCATATCAACGTAAGATTGCCTTTAGAAGAAAGTCTGAACTATAATAGAATACACGTATATTGTAATGGTCTAAAACTCTATACTATCGCGCAACAGAGAGTATCGTATGTTTCCTGATAGAAAGTCCAGTCTGTGAGTAAAGTCTGCAATGGTTCTGGTAGATTTCCATAATGAGGTCTTAATACAAATACTTATATCATATCAAGTCACATTTGATACATCGTTTGTCTAACCCAATCTATTTATCTGGAAGCAAACAGATATTGATCGCAACAACTCATATTTATTTACAGCCATCATAATTGACTAATGATTGGACTTTACTCATTTTATATTCAACGCTAAGTATCCCCGTGTGTCTTTGTTTTATTATAGACATTCTATAATATTTATAAGATGCATAAGGTCACATGATATAATATAAGCTATTCTATTAACTTCACTATAAATTTTCATAATGCATTACCCTTCCCATGTTTCCCTCTCATTTCATGTTTGTTGTCATTAATGCACTGTGTCTGCCATGATAGACACTCGTCTAGTCTTGTGTGTTACTTCCGTTAAATTGTCTAGAACATCACTCGTCAAATGTAGCATTTATGTACATAATCATTTATCTAAGAACGCCTAATACTTACAGTTAATAATATGAGGGTAATATAAGTAACAGACAGTTTAATGTCATACTGAAGCTATGCGCACATTAATAGAGAATGCAATGGATTAAGAAGTCTACCGTAGACCAAGAGTAGGATATTTCTGGCGTTGACAAGTCGTTTGCAATCTTTTGCAATTATACACGACAGGGTAAATATTATTTATTAGGATGGTGAAAACTCTCTTGATTCTGACATGGCAATGCATGGGTGGCAAAATATTTCTGGCATTGTGCATTGTATTGAGCAAAAGATTACACTTGATCTGTCAAAGCTGACAGTTAAATTGATAGAGAATAGGTACGAATATTGTTTGAAAGAGGAAGACATTTAATGGTATGATTGTGTTGTCGTCACGAATTTGCCACATTTGCGATGGCCGAGTGGATTTAATGATCATTGTGTACGTCACATTGTCAGACAATGACAGCATACAAAATGCGTTCGAATCCCATTAATATACTATGTATCTTTTATAAGTAATTGTTTGACAACTCTCTGAACGGCTTTCGTGTCGTTTTTGGCGAAGGTTAAATGTAAAGCTAGGGTAATGTCCACACTTTGTCCAAATGATCTGTATTTGACTATTCAGACTATTGTATGTTCACTTTTCTTTTTCCCTAAGCATATGTTATCGGATATGTTGTCATGCAAGAAGTTATATCTAATTTCTACTGCGTGTGCTGAATTTTGAAGACAAAATACACCGGTACAGCCATGTAGATTCTAAACATTGTAGTAACACTAGAACCAAACGCAGCGAGTATCACTCAATCAAAACAGGCCATGTACTAACTCGTATACTCTTTGCAGCATTCGGAAATATTTAGTTTTTAAATCGACAGTAGTAGAAAAAGCATTATTGAATCACTAATTTAAAACTAATTGTTTTTTCTCCGAACACGTAAATGACTTTCGGAACGTTTTCAGATACTTCTGTATTTGTTTCAATATCAAGGTCTGATTAGCTTCGACCGGAAGAATTTATGTCGACAGATGCATTATCATGGGGTTGCTAACAACAATAAAACGACATTTGAGTCTTTTTGTTGTCTCACGTTTGGCGTTTACTTGCTTTTTACACGTTTTAGACAAATTTGTCCGTGCCTCCAAAGGAATTGCCAAATGTATTCTCCATACACTTTTTCTGAATGCTACAATAAAATCATTTTTGGATTTAGATACTCACTGAAGCAATTTTAAGTCTTGTTCGACGTTAATTTGTTGCACTTGTATGTGAGTTCAACATGTTGACTGTTTTTGACATAAGTGAACAAGGGTTTTTTATGAATAGAAAGTGGTTATTCCCGATATTGTCCAATTCGGTGGAATTTATCAGGAGACGTCTGCAAGCTTTGGTATCGAATATAAAGCTATTTAGATGGGTTCCCAAAATTAAGAGGTATTTTTATCAGCGTGTGCATAGTTGCGGACTATAAATAATTGTTAGAATTTTATGTAACACGTTTGGTCAATGCACAAATGATAAACCTATCAAAAATCGACACATAACCTACTAAATATTTTTATATATTTCAGGAAATGAGGTTCAAATGAGATTAAAATATCTAAGCAAGATCGACGCAATTGCAACAGGCGTTTATTATGTATAAAATATATTTTATGTTTTTCAGAAAAAGGAGGTTAAAATATCTGAGAAAGATTGAAGTCATGGAAACCAGAGAACGCGTGATAGAGCGGAGAATGGTGTTAAATCTAATCAAAGCTAAATACAAAAGTTGCCTTCTTGATGAGGAAACTGCTGATAAAAGTGCCGGTACAAATGTGATGACACTGCCACCACAAATACAAGTGACAACGAATGATCAGGGTATCGCACATTTGTGATAAGGGAACAAGATTTTCTTCCCGTATATAGGTGGAGAAATGTAATCGAATTTCTTAACAATGTCTATAGTGGCTCAACACTAATATACGAATGCAGAATATTTGGTTCTGTTTGTGGTAGGGAAATGTTATACAAATCTGATTGAGTATAAATACTACAATAGTAATATTAGCTTGAGAAGTCATTTTTATTTGAATTCGTAATCATGGTATTAAATACTGGTGATTGGGTTCATGCCTCTATGAACTATACAGGGAAAATATTCAAAATATATATGGCAGTATATCTTATTTAGCATGCAGAATGGTTTGTGTAATTGATTCTACCATGTACGAGTTTCATTTGCCATTCATGGAAAGACATGTATATGAATGAATCATGCAAGAATGCACGATATTGAAAGCATCAGAAAATATATTAGAGCCAGATAAATTTCCGTTTACAATGTATATGTGTATAAAACGGATCCAGAAAACGTGTGAGCGAAATAGGCGCTAGGAGAATTTATAAATACGATGGCCAAATTGAGGGACTGAAAAATATGAGGACATATGTGATAAACACGTATACTTCAGACAATCTCGTATAAAATACATCATAAATGTCGGGACAGTTTCGTTGAATAGTCTGGTATGAGAACGGAACATCGTCTAGGGAATAATGAGCAATGACTTATGGACTTTGATACAACTTTTGGTAAATGGAGAGCAAAAGTTCAGCCACGGAAATACGGATTTGACATGGTAAACTGTTGATATTCATAAAAAAGCATTTGAGAATTATGTTGATAAAATGTAATTATATTTAGACACGTCTGTATGTAAGCATATCCTGTATAGAGAGGACATGACGTCACAACAGCACGATATTACAGGAAATGACGTCTTTTCATGACGATATTACAGGAAAAGCCGATAACGTGAAGCAGAATAATAATTTCAAGACGTTTGTGCCAACAGTACGAACTATGTCACATAGGCACAACACTCGCGATAAGATGGAAATGAATTGTATAAATGTAAATATATGTGATATAAGCATAAACATTGCTTGAATCTGTATTAATGAATATTCTTGTTTTAATAAACATTCCCATCACCTCGGCCTTTATGCATTGCATATTTAACGGTAACAAACGGAAATGTCCGAGTCTTTACGACTGATCCTAAACTGGTGCCGGGGTCCGCTTTGAACTTTTCAGACCGGGAACCAGTCTAGACTGTTCCATTACCAAAATAATGCCTATATGATCGGACAGATGTAAATTATAAATCTAGTTCCTTAACGCGTAGGTAATGTGTAAATCTTTCGACATTAACAATACTATAAATGAGCCGCTCTCCAGGGAAACCTGCTATTGCGGCATTATCAAATTACTGTATAAAACAATGTTTTGGGAAAGTAATGCAGTGAATATATGAACAACATTTCAGAAAGAAGCAGTCTGGAGCAGTTGTACAATATAGAACTCCTTACATTGCAGAAAGAACAAATTAGATTAAACACTCTCATAGAGACATCAAGGACAGATACAAATGTCACCTGCATTGCGTTAATAGAAACAGACGTCCTTGGAACTTTTATCACACTAAAACCAAACCTAAGATTGACAAGTTAAAAAGCAATTACTAACTTATCTGATGTTTAAATGCCAAGCCTTATTTGTAACGCTTTTAGAACGTGTATAATCATAAATCAAACAGTGTCTTGTTATACTGCTAAGCCTTTTAAATTGTGTTACTTACTTAGACCCTGCCCTTTGGTGCACTGGGGAGCATAGGCCATTGGCGAATTCCCTCCACCTGACTCTGTTTCCTGCAGTTCGTTCCAGATAGTTCTAGGTACATTTGTTGTTTGACCGCTTTCTTTGATTTCTGCCTCGACATTTCTTCGCCAAGTGTTATGTAGACACTCTTACATACTCCTCAATCACATTAATAAATTTGTTCGTACTAATACTAATTAAGGTCGGTTGTGAATCCAGTTGTATTGAGTATGTTAAGATCTCGCTAGCTTAGAATGTGAAGGTCGTCAGTACAAAATCAATAATTTGAGAAAACAAGTCCAAAAATTATTCTTTACTTATGTTAAACAAGCTGTTTCAACTTCAGTTCGGCAACATGACAAATTCTGATTTTCATGAAATTAGGCTAATAAGAAGCGCCTTATGATGGTTATTTCTAATATGAATCAGTCTTATAATGACCTTCTCATTCTAAACCAGCGAACTGTCGACAGTCACTTCATGGTGTTATCAATTGCTGAGAGGCAAGAAAGTGTAGCCAGTTTCCGAGAAGTACAGGGTGTTAAAAAAGTTCGTAGACATTTGTATTTTATCTGTCATTTTATTTTCAAATAACATTTTCACATTTTTATGACACATTAGTTACCACAATGACCTCCTTTGTTTATTTTAA
Organism: Spisula subtruncata; assembly: GCA_963678985.1. Lineage (NCBI taxonomy): Eukaryota > Metazoa > Mollusca > Bivalvia > Venerida > Mactridae > Spisula > Spisula subtruncata. The sequence goes on from OY787678.1 coordinate 17,321,386, forward strand.
TCTTATTTAAGTCGATCTGACATGTGATGTATGAGATATACAAGGGTTTTATAGACCCACGTGACGACGCAAAATGCGGAAGACGTCAAAATGACGTCACAGTTTTAGGTACTCGATGTTTGCAAATGCGAAAGTCCATTATACTTATGAGGTTTTCAATTTTATTTCGGTCGAGTGAGTTGCCTGGTCTTTCTTCTTTGAATATAAGGTGGTTAACAGTTTCACAAGTGTATTACCGGGTACTGACTAGGGTACGCAACAGGCAACATTCTGCACAAAATCAGTCCAATTTTGGTTCCGGAGGAGACGCATTTTTTTAATATCACCATGGTAACCTCTTCTGGCCAGATAAGTTTTAGCGGTATTTCGAAAGTATTAGTCCTCACTATAGTCAGATATAACGATTTTACCAACAGAAATTATATTGAACTTTTTGAGGTCACATATGACAATTGCTCACCAAAACCAGCGTTTTGAACTCTTATTGGCGTCGATCACTTATGGAACGTTATCTTCCGAAGATCCCCATACTAAATAATTTTGTTTGTTTAGCTATTGGAACCAATATTAAATACACTTACCTAAGAAGACAATTTTCGTCCAGTCATTTTCAAAAAGGTTCTTAAATCTTCGAGCAAAAGCCAGTTTTTTCTTATACTATCTCACAGCCAGACACGGGTGGTGGGGTATTTGCGAAAATACCATTTCTGAGTCTGTGTGAAGGTAAATCCATTCAATAACATGACTTAATTCGTTTCCAGCATTTGTCGGTGCTTTTACAACATTTCTGATATATCTTACATCGCTTATATTTAATATTGTTAGTTATCCTTTACCCCTTGCTCAGATCCCGTTAGGACGTCCGGAGTGCGTACCTCCCGATGCGCTATCCTCTTGCCTATATTTAGTCTTTCGCTTAACAATCAAACAACAAGAACCACCGAGAATGCTGGATATTTCTTTTATTAAATACCCCGCAACGCAGTATAAAACAACATTAAGCCCTTGTGGCGAAATACTTAATTTTTCAACACCACCACCTTTCAATAACCCTGCATGTGTAATTTCCTTTTACAAAATTACTAAGGATGACGTCATGACGTCACGTGCAAATATTCTTGCAGACAATATCATTTAATTCACACAGGATGAAGATAATGTATAGTTCTACATTCCTACCAAGTTTTAAAACTGTATGTTGAATGGTTTGGGATTTATTGAACAAAATCAAGTGTCTACGAACTTTTTTAACACCCTGTATTGGTGCACTCGGAGGTGTCACTGCAAAGGAAGACACATTTCAAAAACATCAAAGAAATGTGAAATTCTTTATTGAGGAAAGACGTTTTACGACCATGAAATGGAATGTAGCAGCCAGGAAGTACGGTTACATTGGCATTGAAATCAAAGTCGTTGCTCAATTCGATTATGCGTGCATTGAAACAGATGTACACCATGTATGTACTGACTAGTATACGTTTTAATGTCATTGCTGCTGTGTTTAAGATATCAACTTATAGTTTAAGCTGATTAGATCGCATCTTAGCTACGTTGCATCTGGTCATTCGGGATCACCGTTATTGTGTTATTTCTTTGTGAAATTTGATCATCCTGTATTTTTATCGACGACGTTAGTACATCGTCAACAAGGAAATGCACATCTTTATTACTTATCATCATTGCTGTTATTTGAATACATTCACGATATATTTGATTTCGTATATATTACGTGATTGCGATTGCTATTACAGTATTAAACTTGATTGTAAATATACATGTACGTATAAACCATTATTGAGTGATTTATATCGTCAATACTATTTAACATGTTAAATTGTATTAAACTGCTATGATATTAACTATCGTTTGTCGTTGATGATCAACAACCCATAGATGGACTGGGACTCTTTGAAGGGGCCGGCTAGTCTTTTTGCATGCTTTATATTTTGCCCGTGTTTGCCCGTCTGATCAGCGTCCCCCCCCCTTATCAGAACAAAAGCTAGTTTGAACACCCTGAGTTAGTGTTCAACTTTCCCACATAAAAGGGGATTCGAGTATATGCCTTCACGAACTAATAAACTAACAAAAAGAAATGTGGAAATCGGACAGGTAGTACTTAACTTAACCAGCTGAGCACAATATACAGTAACGCTACAACAATACTACACGGCGCAATGCCCACACACAAACCCAAAGAAATTATTAAAAACTATATATATATAATATTAAAAGGCCTCGCCGCAAAAATACAGAAAGACTAATTTCACAATGAAATACCAAATATAACGGTGATTACAAGTTATCAAATGAAACGTAGCTAAGATGCGACATCGTTCCCACATAAAAAGTAATTGTTTAGCTCCAATCGAATTCACTGACTCAGCAAAAGTTCAGAATAGTCATTTCGTGGCTAAACTGGCTAAACGAGAATAAAAATTCAAGTGTGCAATTGCTGAAGCACACAGACAACTCAAATGCAAACAGAAACTGCGACATCCACAATGGAGACTGCCATTGATGCGTAACCATTGCATAATGTACCCAATGTTGAGATTGATGACTGATGGTCTGCCATTACAAGGTTACAATAACAATTCATTAATATTACACTAAACTGAGTTCCGAATAGTTAATCTCCGGTGAACTTAAACACACGAAACTCAATATGGTTAGGTTAACTCTGGAATTGCGTTGGTTGATTGAGAGACGGATGTTAACTCTGCAATGGCGTTGGTTAATTGAGAGACGGTCAGTTATTGGGCTTTCATAGTAGCCACCAAAACTCAAGTTCACCCAGTCTGCATGACATCAGAGGGGTGTTAACCTACAACACTATCATTGTACGTTTTAAAATAACTTTAATATGTGTCGGTGGTGAATTCTACCGCAAACGAAATGCCCCCAACAAATCCCGAAATACGTAACAAGTTGTTTGTTTTTCATTTATTTCGATTCTTGATCTAAGACATTTGAACAACATCTGGCATGCAAGAAATACTATTTTTAAATCTCATGAAATGATATTAAAGAAACATATTTTTGTAACCACTGTTGAAACTAAGCATTGAGTTGACTTGTTCTGTGCAACATCAATGTTCATTAGTTTGCAACTGTTTTCTGAATCTTTTCAGCGCTGCGTGAACAAAAACATTTTGCGCCTCATTTGGCTTCCAAATTGACCATAAAACGTGATTATTTGTTTGCATCCTGCCATTATGGATTCACCATTATCAGGGAAAATGTCTTAGACAAAAACAAACCTAATAAAATAAGTATGGATACATTTAGAACAACGAACGGAAACTCACATAATGCATTTGTGAAGTAACTCTTCATTTCTGGAAACAATAAACAGTCAACACAATGATTATTTAATGGCGTTCTCCCACGTGGTTTACCAACAGCCTAAGTAGGATACCATTAAATTGACATTATCTGTCCCTCGTGAGATAAACTCTTTGTACAAACAAATAAGTGTACGTGACTAAATAACAATAACATACTAACTTTTAAGTTTCAGGTTTAGATCACTTAATATCAGCCAAACAATGTCGGTCTTGATAATCAGAAAAAATAAAGTACTTCAATTTTTTTTAACCATTTCCAGATCAGTGAACCACAATAACGAAAGTTTTCTCCTAATACAATATCGTCGATTCATTGGTTTACCAGTATTTATAACATAATATTAAAACGCTTATTTAGTGTATCATTATTCTACTCCTTTTGACATTCATTTGCTACTATTTCCCATTTTCCGATCGTTGTGCAATGTACATTGTACCACAATCTAGTAATTTTTCTCAAAATGCAATATGGTTGGTTGACTATTCTACCAATATTCATATTTATGTATTTAAAAGTCTAACTACTGTATCATTATTCTATTCCTTATGATATGAATTTGCTCATCTTTCCTATTTTCCGATCGTTGAACCACAATCACGAAAGTTTTCTCCAAACACAATATGGTAGATTAACTGATTTACCAATATTCATGATACATATAAAATGTCAAGCAATTGTATCATTATTCTTCTCCATTTGACATCAATTTGGTAATATTTCCCATTTTCCGACCGTTGTACCATAATCTAGTTTTTTTTCTCAATATACAATATGGTTATTTTACTGATCTATCAGTATTTATATTATTTCCCATTTTCCAATCGTACCACAATCTAGTATGTTTTCGCAAAATATAATATCGGTGATTTACTGATCATTGGTGTTTTTATTTTTCTTATTTTTGAGCTTTGTCAAAACTTGTTTTATACAATAATTACACAATGTCAAAATAGTTGTTTTTTCTGGAGAACGGCTAATATATTTATGAAATCTTGAATTATTTGTCTTTGACTACAAGCGGTATAAAATAGGATTGTCTACAAAATGTACATAGTTTTATGTTATCTTCAAGAAACCGACGAGAAGAAAATCTCATGATACGGGAGCTTTTGTTAATTTGATAGTTTCGTCTTTTTATCATTTGGTTCACATTATTGTAAACCCGAACCATATCACTCCGCATACAAGTAGTTTTTTCAGTTTCGTGTATTAATAACATCGTGTTATTATTGTCGGAGTAACGACAACAAATATCGCCATTGGCATGTGACATGGAAGGGTCTGTTTTCTGTAAGTGATCTACATTCTTGAGTACTGTTAAATGTCCAAATATAGCAGAGTGTGTCCTTAGAAGCATCGATTATATGGCAAGTGGTCGTGTTTTCTTATCAATTTAGGATACCTCTCGTATTTAACGTTTAAGTAGGAAAATGGAAACATGCCATGAAAACCGATCATTGTGTTTTGAACTGCAAAGGCGTCTCGCTGACGTAAACACCATTTGGCTTACAAGAAGTATCTACTATCTCAATAAGTCAATCAAAAGTAATGGAATTCGTTCGTCATTATAACCGGGACCAATTCCACACAGAGCTCATAGCAATTTGTACGCTGTTTTATTTTATGCACTTCATTCTGTGTGATTTCCATTGAATACAGCCTTGAGTTCCCTCCATCTCCGATTTGCATTTATCTTTTAATATCAATACGTGAGGTTGTGGGCACAGGCAATCGTATCATTGGTAACGAAAAAATACAAACCAAAAAATACAAATTTAAAGCATTTTTTTTAATTCTTTATCAATGACACAGTTATCTGCGGTTGTTGGTACGAAACAAAAATAGTCAGTCACTGACGTAGGTACAATAACACTTGTCGACTCAAATAGACTCTGTAAATCGCTGGCTTAGAATGATAAGGCCGTAAGTAAAACATCGATACTTTGATAATACTAGAACACCGGTCTAAAATTCACTCTTTACTTATGGAAAAACAATCTTTTAGGACTTCATTTTGGTTACCATGACAAGTTCCAATTTTAATGAAAATAGGCTCATAATGAACGTCTTACGGTGCAGAATTCAAATATGAATCGGTTTTATAAGGTCGTAAGTAGTAGTAGCGAAATGTGCGTTGCTCAACTTTCTCGGACAGTATTGGAACGCGTATGGTTCTATTGTATATATACAGTATTACGAATAATAACTCGAGAAAACTGGAACAAGGTCGAATATCACATTCTGCAAAATAATAATCCTGGCTATCTATCATATGGAAATAAAGTATTTAGGAAACATATCTTATTGTCTAATTTCCATAAAAGTAATCTTAGTAGATCTTAGTGTTCGTCAAGCTATTTGGACGACGCAGGATTCATATATGGTGTTTAATAAAACTGGTTTACCATTCTTATATGGAAGCCCTGGAGGACACTTTTGACTTCTCATATGTCACAAGTCATAAGTAACAAGTCATTATAGTCACACTGCAGGGCTTCAGTAATCTTATGTGAAATATATGACGGAATCATGTATATGTTAAATTTCGCTTCGACCCAGTTACATAGGCCAATAATTAAGATAAACGGAAGTCATTAGTTACTCGTGTTCAATAGGCGTAAATGTCGATTTTGCATCACATAAGAAGAAGAATCTAATATTTAGTTTGAATGTCCTTTATTTAATGACATCAGAAAATACCTACATACGCACAATTATTATTTTTGTCAAACCCTCCCTAATTTATTGAATTAATCCCGGCCATAAATTAATGTATATTGAAACGAAATTTCAATTTAAATACACTGAGAGAGTTTTGATTCATTTAGGTATAATTTCTAGGCTTTCTTAATTGGTAAGGAATCCGTTTTCGTGGCATAAAGCATACAGTAATTTACATACATGGCATATTTATTCTTTGTTGCTTTCAAAACAACCTTTGAGATACCAAAGATCAAATTAGATAACATAACCAAACAGAAAATCACAAACATGTGAACTTTACCAAATCCTAAAAAAAAGCAAAACACTGTCTTTCCTAAGTAAGAAAATATTTCAGAACTTTGCACGAATGGGTCGATTGTTGCAATTCTTAACATGATTAGTTCCGTGCATGTCTTGCCATATAACGTAACAATCGGTATCAAGTGTTTATCAGCCATATATTTGGTTCGCAACGGAGAGTCCATAATGTATATTGGAATGTCTATAGGTCATGTATTTTATTTTAAAATTACAAGTTGTATAAGTTAAGATAGGAACAAATAAGCTATGCTATTAACTTAACAAACATTTCCCTGATGACTGAAATACCATTACAAGTGTTGGCACTGTATTTTATGATCTAATCAATTGATAAGATGTAACATAATGTAACGTGATATGTGGAACCTCTGTTGCCCAGGGTTTTGATAGGTCGCCGACTTCATATCATTAACCCTACACCACAGCAGTGTCAGACTACTTACTGGAATATTACAGGTTTTTACATATGGAAGAAATGACCACAGCCAATGTCAATGAGTATAGAATGAACTTTGTTCTAGAATTATATCAGCATAATCGTTTTTTTAGTCTCCTTTGTGTGTTTTTGCTGTTCCATAATACTGTAAAATCATTTGATATCGATGGGACGAAATTTCATGGTTTTTGGTAAAAATTACCATTTCGTTAGGACGTTAATTCTAGGATTTTAAATTTTAGGTAATAAATACCAGGGTCAAAATTATTGTTCGAGGGGTTTTGATTTCGTGGTTGAAGGTAAACCGCGATATCCACGACATTTAACCCCCACGAAATCAATGATTGTACAGTATACGCGCATGACAATTCCCTGTATTGAACGTTCGTTGCTTTAAAATGCAATGTTTTTGGTGTAATAAGCTCTGGTATTATCTGTCTAGAACAGCGATTGTCTAATGTAGCGTGTCTACAGAAACATTTATCTAAGAACGCCTTATTTGTTCAGCTTATGTAAGGGTAATTGTAGCATCAGTCACCTGAAAGTTATCACGGTGTTATTCATACATAACGGGAGAAATTGTATTATTAAAGACATTCTCCATAGATAACACATTGGATATTTGTAGCGTTTGAAAACGGTGTTTCATTGCATAGTTATTAGAGATGACAGCATAAATATTATATATGAGTCGTTCTCGAGGAAAACCCGCTATTTCGACTTCTGACCAGTTAAGTTCAAATCTTGCCATCTGAATGCAATATTAAGTGTTTGAATATGAAACTTGTTAGACAACATGTTTTGTTCAATTTGCTTACGCTATACACTTAAACGAATTTCTAATTGGCCACCCAATGAAATATTATATTATGCGATATATTCAGTCAATATTTCTAAAATTGTGGTTATTTTCATTCCATGCACTTATCTATCGATTTCAAGAAATAAATTACGCATGCATGTATAAAATCAGCCATGCGGAACAGTTAGTGCAAAATGGCTTACGTGCACGTTGTTCACGTGTCCGACATGTTTGATTTTTGAAATCAGTCAAAATGTATTTCTGTCAATTGGCCTAATGAAAGGTATTAATACTGACGAGAATAAGTAATACGGGTCGCGCTGAGGCCGTTAGAATGACGAGTACCTGCACCAAAATCCAGACATGTACGTCAAAACGTCTTTTTGTAAAAAGCGATATTTATAATAACGTGGGGTTTAGCTCGAATTACTGCGAGAAACATATTTTTTATCAATAAAATTTGACAGTATCGGGGTTTCGATTATTTATATTCTTCTAAAAGCATTTTTGAAAAACTAATTTATAAATACACGTGGCCAATCAGAAATTCGTTCAACGTATGCATGCATCTGACGTCGTGAGCGCGTTTCACGTGGCTCATTTTCACAAATTATAGGGTTCAAAGAAAAGTCGATATACAGGGAACAAATTTATACAAAATACGATACTATTACAATCTGTGCACGAGGCCAACGTGCAAAAACGCACTTTCCGTTACGCATGGATGATTTTGTATATGAATACGTTATTTCTTTCCAGAAATATATAAGTAAGTGTGTGGAATGAACAAATAATACAGCCTAAGATTTATTGATATAAGTTATCAGATGATATAATATTTTTTAGGGTGGCCAATTAGAAATTCGTTTAAGTGTATGTGTGCACTAACACTACTGCTGGTATTTGTATAAAAGTCCTCGGGGCGAGTTATTACAGTTTTGAACATGATTGTTTTCCCGATGGCTTACAATATAAATACATTTTTTGAATTTAGTGTTTCTTTATCGACAACAACAATATTCGCTGTGTTGGCAATGTTATTTTAACCCATGTTGCAGATGTCCCAGGACAATCAAATTGCTGGCACTGTGTACATCAAGCAATTATACGGCTACAGAAAGGCTGCTTTTTGCATGATTGGTGGTGAATTATTACAAAATAAGATAATAAAATGCATATTTATGTGTCCATTCTAAACTATTCTCGTTAATGAGGGATTCTTTAATTACTACTCGTTGTTATTCTAAGACATCGAGTCTGTGATTACTTCTTTGTATCGTTTATCAACATGTCTCTTAAGTAATAATTAATTCAGGATCAGAACGCCCTTGACATATTGCATTGGTAAATATCATTACATTTTTTCAATTATGAATCCAGACACAACATAGTACCGCCATTAGACGTTCACATCATTTAAAATTAAACTGTCATTTGTTGGTGTTGATCTAGATAGTTTAAAACGTTTAAAAATTTAAACTATTTCGTACTCAAATGTTAACAATTACGTGGGACGTTCAAAAAGTACTAGGATTATTGCCATAAAACCCGCAATGCTTGATACAAAAAATCAAATTTTATATCATCGGGAAACTGGTGAACTGTAAACTGAACAAATTTAATATTATTTGTTGTTAATACTATTCTTGATCCATATGTGATAGCAAACTGCGTATATCAACTGAATAAATGTTCATGTATATAATTTTGCATACTCGTGCTAATAATTTTCAACCGAACTTTACATGACATCAGTCCTAAAGCTGTGTCGGTGTAATTAATATAGGATTGGTAGATTGTCTCACGAGACAGACATTCTGACCGCCAATATGCACATCTGTAATGCAGTTGATAGACTCCTACACAAGTTCATATTGCTTATTAATTACAAATTAGATCACATAAATAACATTAAATACACGGTTATGAGATTATACTAACTGGCTTGCGCAATAGCATGTTCTACAGTATATTATAAGCTTATTAATTCAGCCATTGAACTTTATAAATGTGTGGATAATCGCTTATGACCTTGTGAATGGATTGTACCAAATATATAATTAGACCAAAAGCGAACATTCGAAAAGGGACAATCATATTGTCTCAATCCTCCATAGCAGGGAACATTTTTCTCTTTTCCATATCAACTTCATATCGCCTTAAGAACAAAATGTATGCTCTAAAATATAATACACGAATATTGTAGTGGTCTAAAACTCTATACCATCGCGCAACAGAGAGTATCGTTTGTTGGCGGATAGAAAGTCCAGTCTGCGAGTAAAGTCTGCAATGGTTCTGGTAGATTTCCATAATTAGGTCTCAAGACAAATACTTATATCATATCAAGTCACATTTAATACATCGTTTGTCAAACCCAATATATTTATCTGGAAGCAAACAGATATTGATCGCAACAACTCATATTTATTTACAGCCATCATAATTGACTAATGATTGGACTTTACTCATTTTATATTCAACGCTAAGTATCCCCGTGTGTTTTTGTTTTTGTTTTATTATAGACATTCTATAATATTTGTAAGATGCATAAGGTCACATGATATAATATAAGCTATACTATTAACTTCACTATACATTTTCATAATGCATTACCCTTCCCATGTTTCCCTCTCATTTCATGTTTGTTGTCATTAATGCATTGTGTCGGCCATAATAAACACTTGTCTAGTCTTATGTGTTACTTCCGTTAAATTGTCTAGAACATCACTTGTCCAATGTAGCATTTATACATAATCATTTATCTAAGAGGGCCTTATATTTACAGTTATTACAATAATATGAGGGTAATATGAGTACCAGACAGTTTAAGGTAATACTGAGTATATGCGCACATTAATAGAAAATGCAATAGTTTAAAAAGTCCACCATTGATGGTGAAAAGTCTCTTGATTCTGACCTGGCAATGTATGGGTTGCAAAACATTTCTGGCATTGTGAATTATATTGAGCAAAATATAATGCTTGCTCGGTCAAAGCTGACAGTTAAATTGAAAGAGAAGAGGTACGAATGATGATTGAAAGCGGAAGACATTCAATGGTATGATTGTGTCGTTGTCACGAATTCACCACATTTGCGATGGCTGAGTGGCTTTAATGATTGTGTACGCCACATTGTCAGGCAATGGCAAAATACCACATGCGTTCGAATATACGATTATGTTTTATACGTAATTGTTTGACAACTCTCTCAACGGCTTTAATGTCGTTTTTACGTAGGTTAAATGTAAAACTAGGGTAATGTCTACAATTTGTCCAAATAATCTGTTTTTGTGTTGTAGTCCATAATTATATGTATGTTCACTTTCTTTTGCCCTAAGCATATTTTATTGGATCTATTGGCATGCAAGAAGTTACATCTAATTTCTACTGCGTGTGCTGAATTTTGAAGACAAAATAAGACAAAATACACCGGTACATCCATGTAGATTCTGAACATTGTACTAACTCTAGAACCAGACGCAGCGAGTATCACTCAATCAAAACAGGCCATGTACTACATGTAACTTGTATACTTTTTGCAGTATTCGGAAATATTTAGTTTTTAAATCGACAGTAGTAGAAAAAGCATTATTGAATCACTAAACTAATTGTTTTTTCTCTGAACGAGTAAATGACTTTCGAAACGTTTTCAGATACTTCTGTCTTTGTTTCAATATCAAGGTCTGATTAGCTTCGACCGGAAGAATTTATGTCGACAGATGCATTATCATGGGATTGCTAACAACAATAAAACGACATTTGAGTCTTCTTGTTGTCTCATGTTTGGCGTTTATTTGCTTTTACACGTTTAAGACAAATATCTCCATGCCTCCAAAGGAATTGACAAACGTATTCTCCAGACATTTTTTCCGAATGCTACAATAAAATCATTTTTGGATTTAGATACTCACTGAAGCAATTTTATGTCTTGTTCGACGTTAACTTGTTGCACTAGTTTGTGAGTTCAACATGTTCACTGTTTTTGACATAAGTGAACAAGGGTTTTTATGGATGGAAAGTGGTTATTCCCGATATTGTCCAATTCGGCAGAGGATTGTGTGCTATACTTCTGTTGAAGTTATCAGGAGACGTCTGTAAGTTTTGGTATCGAATATAAAGCTATTGAGATGGGTTTCCAAACTTTAGAGGTATTTTTATCAGCGTGTGAATAGTTGCGGACTATAAATAATTGTTAGAATTTTATGTAACGTGAGTCGATGCACAAATGATAGACCTATCAAAAATCGACACATAGCCTATTAAATATTTTTATATTTTTTCAGGAAATGAGGTTAAAAGGAGATTAAAATATCTAAGAAAGATCGATGCAATTGCAACAGGCGTTTATTATGTATATATTGTATTTTATGTTTTCAGAAAAAGGAGGTTAAAATATCTGAGAAAGATTGAAGTCATGGAAACCAGGGAACGTGTGATAGAGCGGAGAATGGCGTTAAATCTAATCAAAGCTAAATACAAAAATTGCCTTCTTGATGAGGAAACTGCTGATAATGGAGCAGCAAAGTCCCATTTTTAGCAATCAACCGACCACAAAATATGCACATTTCGTGTTATATACCAAAATGTTCAGGAGGGTCTGAAGTTTTTCAGACTGCCGGCATAAATTGTAAATTTTTGGTGCGGGCCCTGAAATCCAAGATGGCGTCCAAGATGGCCGCCATCAAGTTCAATAAGATGTCATTTTAGTGTTATGGCTCTAGAATGTTTTTGGTTCAAGGCTTTGTCTTCATTCTCCACACAAATATCAATCATGATGAAGACAAAAAGACTAGATAATTTTTGTAATATTCCAAGGTCATTTTCAAGGTCAAATTCAAGGTCAACTGGGAAAAATTGCCAAAAAATGGCATATTGACTAGAGATCTTCTCCTATTGTTCACTTATATTATCTAGAAAAAGCCATTTTAGTCATGGAGAAATAGTAAATTTAGTACACCTATATCGCAGCATCAGCTCTACAAGCAATTCAATAAAACATCCAATTCAATGTTGAGTAATGACTCTAGATTTGTTTTGGTATGATTCTATGTAATCAATATTAACATAAATATCAATTATGTTCTAAACAAAAGGCCTTCATGCTTTTCCTAATAGTTCAAGGTCATTTAAAGGTCATTTTCAAGGTCAAATGGCAAAATTCACCCAAAAAAAGGTCATATTAGCCAGATGAATTCTTCAAATGTTCAAAAATAGTATCTGCAAATAGTTTTTGTGCACGAATGTATGTTTTACACAATATAATTAACAGATTTTGTGTTTCATTTGTATTTGGTTGTCATGGATTATATATATATATGATATATATGATGTGCTTTGATATATATAATATTTATGTATGGTAGTCTTGGAGAAATAGCATATTTAGTACACCTATATCGCAGCATCAGCTCTACAAGCAATTCAGTAAAACATCCAATTCAATGTTGAGTAATGACTCTAGATTTGTTTTGGTATGATTCTATATAATCAAACTATAACGTTAATATCAATCATGATCTAAACAAAAGGCCTACATGATTTTCCAAATAGTCCAAGGTCATTTCAAGGTCATTTTTAAGGTCAAATGGGAAAAATTGCCCAAAAAAAATGACATATTGACTGGATATCTTCTCCTTTTGTTCATTTATATTATCTTATCTGCAAGTAGCCATTTGTGCATGTATTTATGTTTGATATTGTATAACTATTATATTATGGGTTTTCAATAACATTTATGCTGTATTACCGGGGAGAAATAACTTAATGTGTACACCTTTATCGCAGCATCAGGTCTACAAATAATGCAGTAATAATCCAATTTGATTTTGAGTAATGGCTGTAGATTACTTTTGTTTATAGTCTTGATAATAAATATTAACACAATGTCAATCATGATTTGCACAAAAGGCCTTGATGATTTTCCATATATTTCAAGATCATTTTTAAGGCCAAAGTCAAGGTCAAATGGCAAAAATCTCCGAAAATGCCATGTTGACTGGATAAAATGTTCTATTGAGAACAGAAGACTTCAGACACTGATATGTATCCTACACAGCCAGAAATTTCTGATGTGGGCCGTGTTAAGTACTACATAGTGCATAAATATATTTCATAGACAAGTGATGCGGACCCTAAAGAGCCAATAACGATTGTTCCATACAGTATAAAGTAACCCTTAGAGCCAATGAATTCTTACTGGCAGTGTTAGGTACCTCAAAGAGCCAATAATCAAGATTCTAGACCATGCTAAGAGATCGAAAGAGTATAGAATGTTTATTCAAGACAGTATAAGGTAACCCTAAAAGTCAATAACTATTGTAAGTACCATAAAGAGCCAGCCATGTTAGTTCTAGACAGTGTTAGGTGCCCCTAAGACCAAATAAAGATGTTCCAGACAGTGTTACCTACCCATAAGGTCCAAAACTGGTCATTCCAAACAGAGTTGGTTACCCCCATTGAGCCAATAACGGTTGTTCTATACAGTGTTGGCAACCCCAAAGAGCTAATAATAATAAGTAGTTGTCGTAGAAAGTAGTAAGTACCAATCCAGCCAATGAGTATTGTTATATTGTTATACTTATGCAGCATTAGGTACCAACACTAGGTTAGTAATGTGTTTTTCAGGCAGTGTTAGGTATTCTATCCAGCCAAGAGTAGATGATATATGCTGTGTTAAGTATAGAACACAGTACAATGAATAGTAATTCCACACTTGGTTATGTACAACAATGAGTCAAGTATGGTTATTTCAGAAGGTATGGAGTGACCCTAAGAGCCCAAAACTGTTGTTATAAGCAGTATTTGATACCTTAACGAGACCAGGATCTCTAAATATTTTTTCCAGATTGGGTTATGAAAGTTATACATGTACTTTGTTCATGAAAGTATAAGGTTACCATATCAGCTTGTTTTAGACAGTTTTTGGTACCCTAATGAGTCAACAATAGTGGTTCCATACAGCGTCAGGTTCCCCTTGATTTAGTTCTGGTTGTTCTAGACAGTGTTAGGGTACCCGAAACATTCACTACTATGTACATATTGTTTCTACATAGTTACATTGCACATACTTACTTTAAGAACATAAAATAAAATACCACTTTTGCCAGATGGTAGAAAATTAGGACTTGTCTAATCTGACATCATTAAGTGGCGTCGCATTTTGTGTTGGTTTTAGCTGTTGGTTCATGTCGTTTAAATACTGTCTCAACCACCTTCAATGCGATTGTGCCATTTGAAAATCAGAGCTCTCGACACAGGATGCTTGGTCTGAGCTGTACCCAGTATTTTAAGCGTCTGTTATGGTGTCCTCCTGAGATTATCACTAAACCTCACAATGATGTCATTTGCAGCGTATTCCGGTGTCGTCATATTTTCACTGGTGACGCACAACAACTGTTACTTGTTTAATGCCATACATCAACAAAAAAGGTATGAGAAAATCCGACAGGGAAGGTTACATTTAGGAAGTAAAATTGGACTTGTCATATGTGAGGTACAAGCAGTTGAATTCCGTCAAAATGATTTAAAAAATCACTGCCCCGCCCAGCCGATTATTGGATTCTGACAACTGATTAGAAACTTTTCTAACTTTCTTTAAGCATTTTTTTCTGATTCACTAGGCACATGTTTGAAGTTTTTCTTTGGCAAATTTGATGAACATACATGCGTAAATAAAATAGTTATAATAAAATTCTACGTAATTCTCGGACACCCCTCGTATATTCCGTTCGACCATAAAAATGACCATCACAATACTGGCCAATATCTTAGCTATATGCCTTGATAATGGTTGTTAGTATGAACTTTGATGATACAGAATTTAAATTTAACTACTCAAGAACAATATGACAATAAACAATTAAATAGCACCTTAATGAATTGATGTTGAATATATTGGTCGCCGTAATGGGTTTTGGAACCCGAAGCAAATACTTGCAATAAATGATGTCAATATCAATAAGAATGTCCAAAACCTACATAGATTCTAGATATGTATGTTTTAAATGGGGCACAATGTATAGAATGAGGGTACACTATAATTTGCGTGTACTATAACAAAGACATTACACAAAATTACTCAGTCAATGCGACTACTAGGTATTACTGGAGTTTGCTGTTTGACCTTGAAGTTGACCCTGGCAATAACCTTGGAAAATTACATACATTATTTTGTTGTTTTAACTAGATCATGATTGGTTTAATCGTGCTCATTTATTTTAAAAACTTAAACCTAAAAGAAATACTCAAAATTGAATTGTATTTTCACCGAAGGGGTAAGTAGAACTGAGGCTGTGATGTATATATATATATATATCATAGCACATCATATATATCATATATATATATATATATCCATGACAACCAAATACAAATGAAACACAAAATCTGTTAATTATATTGTGTAAAACATTCATTCGTGCAAAAAACTATTTGCAGATACTATTTTTGAACATTTGAAGAATTTATCTGGCTAATATGACCTTTTTGGGTGAATTCTGCCATTTGACCTTGAAAATTACCTTAAAATGACCTTTAAATGACCTTGAACTATTAGGAAAAGCATGAAGTCCTTCTGTTTAGAGCA
Source organism: Spisula subtruncata (assembly GCA_963678985.1). NCBI lineage: Eukaryota > Metazoa > Mollusca > Bivalvia > Venerida > Mactridae > Spisula > Spisula subtruncata. Next base: position 17,337,579 of record OY787678.1, read on the forward strand.
TAATTGATATTTATGTTAATATTGATTATATAGAATCATACCAAAACAAATCTAGAGTCATTACTCAACATTGAATTGGATGTTTTATTGAATTGCTTGTAGAGCTGATGCTGCGATATAGGTGTACTAAATATACTATTTCTCCATGACTACCAAACATAAATGTTATCAAAAACACTCAATACTATAGTTATACAATGTCAAACATAAATGCATGCAAAAATGGCTTTTTCTAGATAATATAAGTGAACAATAGGAGAAGATCTCTAGTCAATATGCCATTTTTTGGCAATTTTTCCCATTTGACCTTGAATTTGACCTTGAAAATGACCTTGGAATATTACGAAAATTATCTAGTCTTTTTGTCTTCATCATGTTTGATATTTGTGTGAAGAATGAAGACAAAGCCTTGAACCAAATAAATTCTAGAGCCATTACACTAAAATGACATCTTATTGAATTTGATGGCGGCCATCTTGGACGCCATCTTGGATTTCAGGGCCCGCACCAAAAATTTGCAATTTATGCCGGTAGTCTGAAAAACTTCAGACCCTCCCGAACATTTTGGTATATAACACGAAATGTGCACTTTTTTGGTCGGGTTACTTCTTAATTAAGCCACTTTTTAGGACTATGCTGCTCCATTATGATAAAAGTGCCGGTACAAATGTGATGACACTGCCACCACAAATACAAGTGACAACGAAAGATCAGGGTATCGCACATTTGTGATAAGGCAAAGATTTTCTTATAGGTGGGGAAATGTAATCTAATTTCTTAACAATGTCTATAGGGGCTCAATACTAATATACGAATGCAGAATATTTGGTTCTGTTTGTGGTAGGGAAATGTTATACAAAGCTGATTGAGTATTAATACTACAATAGTAATATTAGCTTGAGAAGTCATTTTTATTTGAATTCGTAATCATGGTATTGAATACTGGTTCATGCCTCTATGAACTATACAGGGAAAATATTCAAAATATATATGGCAGTATATCTTCTTTAGCATGCAGAATGGGATGTGTAATTGATTCTACCATGTACGAGTTTCATTTGCCACTCATGGAAAGACATGTATATGAATGAATCATGCAAGAATGTACAATATTGAAAGCATCAGAAAATATATTAGAGCCAGATAAATTTCCGTTTACAATGTACATGTGTATAAAACGGATCCAGAAAATGTGTGAGCGATATAGGCGCTAGGAGAATTTATAAATACGATGGCCAAATTGAAGGACTGAAAAATATGAGGACATATGTGATAAACACGTATACTTCAGACAATCTCGTATAGAATACATCATAAATGTCGGGACAGTTTCGTTGAATAGTCGGGTATGAGAACGAAACATCGTCTGGGGAATAATGAGCATTGACTTATGGACTTTAATACAACTTTTGGTAAATGGAGAGCAAAAGTTCTGCCACAGAAATACGGATTTGAGATGGTAATCTGTTACAAAGCATAAAAACATGTGAGAATGGTGTTGATAAAATTTAATCATATTGAGATACGTCTTATGTAAGCAGATCCTGTATAGAGTGTACATGATGTCACAACAGGACGATGTTACGGAGTATGACGTCACATCGCAACGATATTATAAGAAATTATGTCATATCAGGCGATATTACAGGAAGTGACGTCTCATCAGGACGATTTTACAGGAAAAGCCGATAATACGAAGCAGAATAATAATTGTAAGAAGTTTGTGCAAAAAGTACGGACTGTGTCGCTTAGACACAACACTCACGATAAGATGGAAATGAATTGTATAAATGTAAATATAAGTGATATAAGTATTAAGACATTGCTTGAATCTGTTTTAATGAATATTCTTATTTTAATAAACATTCCGATCACCTCGGCCTTTATGCATTGCATAATTAACGAAAGCAAACGGAAATGTCCGAGTCGTCACGACTGTTCCTAGACTGGTGCTGCGGTCCGCTTTGAACTATATTAAGACCGGGAACCAGTCTAGACTGTTCCATTACCAAAATAATTCCTATCTGATCGGACAGATGTAAATTATAAATCTAGTTCATTAACGCGTAGGTAATGTGTAAATTTTTCGACATTAACAATACTATAAATGAGCCGTTCTCCAGGGAAACCTGCTATTGTGGCATTATCAAATTACTGTATAAAACAATGTTTTGGGAAAGTAATGCAGTGAATATATGAACAACATTTCAGAAAGAAGCAGTCTGGAGCAGTTGTACAATATAAAACTCCTTACATTGCTGAAATAACAAATTAGATTAAACACTCTCATAGAGACATCAAGAACAGACACATATGTCACCTGCATTGCGTAAATAGAAACAGACGTCCTTGGAACTTTTATCACATTAAAACCAAACCTAAGATTGACAAGTTAAAAAGCAATTACTAACTTAACTGATGTTATGGTATCAGGCTGTATTTGTAACGCTTTTAGCATGTGTATAATCATAAATCAAACAGTGTCTTGTTATTCTGCTGAGCCTTTTAAAAGTTGTGTTACTTACTTAGGCCCTGCCCTTTGGTCTGTTGGGGAGCATAGGCTATTGACGAATTCCCTCCACCAGACTATGTTCCCTGCAGCTCGTTCCAGATAGTTCTAGGTACATTTGCTGTTTTACCGCTTTCTTGATTTCTGCCTCGACATTTCTTCACCAGGTGTTGCTTGGTACACCGTCTATTTGTAGAACTGAAATTGGGACGGGTGATTTTCAGTTTGGGCGAGGTAAACATTCGATTTTCTATCTAACAACATGTGGTCCATAGTGTAGCGTGGTGCCTTAAGGGTCGCCAAGTTCATCATTGTCTTTGAAAAGATTCCCCAATTAAACAAAATAGCCGGTATCAATTTTTGATGTTTATGAATCACAAGTTGGTAGATAGAAACTCAAATATTTACCGTAACGGCTTTTCCAGTTCTAAAATAAGACAGTGTGACCAGTGTACGTGCACACTCTTACATTCGCCTCATTCACATTAATAATTTTGTTCTGACGTCGATTGTTAATCATGTTGTACAATGTATGTCAATAATTCGCTGGCTTTGAATGAGAAGGTCGTAAGAACAAAATCAATACTTTTAGAAAACAAGAAAAACAGTCCGAACATTACTCTTTAAGCTGCTTCAACACCAGTTTGGTCAACATGAAAAGTTCTGATTTTCCTGAAAGAGTGCTCATGAGAAGTGCCTTGTGATGTTGATTTTCAATAGGTATATGTCTTATAACAGTCTTCCCATTCTAAGCCAGCGAACTGTTGACAGTCACTTCATTGTTTTGTCAATTTCTGAGAGACAAGAAAGTGTAGCCAGTTTCCGAGAAGAATTGGTGAACTCGGAAGCGTCAGTGTAAAGGAAGACACATTTCAAAAATGTGAAATTCTCTATTGAGGATGAACTCTTTACGACTATAGATATGACATGGAATGTAGCAGTCAGGAAGTACGGTTGTATTGGCATTGAAATCAAAGTCGTTGCTCAATTCGATTATGCGTACATTGAAACAGATGTATGTACTGACTAGTTTACGTTTTAATGTCATTGTTGCTGTATTTAAGATATTAACAAATAGATTAAGCTGAACGCATCTTAGCTAGGTACCACTCGGTCACTTGGGATCACCGTTAAAGTGTCATTTCTTTGTGAAATTTGGTTACCCTGTATTTTTATCGACGACGTTAGTACATTGTCAACAAGAAAATGCACATCTGTTCATTATTTAGCATCATTGATGTTATTTAAATATATATTCAAGAAGTATTTAATAATATATTTATTACGTGATCGTAATTGCTATTCCAGTATTACAATTGATTCTAAACATAAATGTATTTATAAACCATTATTGAGTGCTTTATATTGTGATTACTATTCAACATGTTTAATAGTATTAAACTGCTATGAGCTCATGTATCGTCTGTTGTTTTTGATGATCCGCAAACCCATAGGTGGACTGGGACTCGTTTAACGGGGCTAGTCTCTTTGTATGTTTTATTTTTATGCATGCTTATGACCGTCTGATCAGTACAACCCCCTCAGAACAAAAGCTAGTTGGAACAACCTGATCTTGTGTTCAACACTCCCACATAAGAACAAATTTGATTATATGCTTTCACAAACTAAAACGAAATGAGGAAATCGGACAGTAAACGCAGCACTCAACTTAACCAGCCGAGCAGAGATAACAGAAACACAACAACAAAACTACACGGCGAAATACCCACACACAACCCAAATAATTTTTTGAATTCCCCACCGCAAAAATACATGATAACACAATTTCACAAGGAAATAACAAATAACGGTGATCCCAAGTAACCGAATGAAACGCAGCTAAAATGCAACCTAGTTCCCACATACATAGTTCATGTTTAGCTCACATCAATTCCACTGACTCAGCAAACGTTCAAAATAGTCTATTTATGAATGAACTTGAATGAATATTCAATTATTGAAATGCTGGAGTACAAAGACAACCCAAATGCAAACAGAAACGGCGGCAAACATAATTGTATGGAGACTGCCATTGATGAGTAACCATTGCATAATGTACCCAACGTTGAGATTGATGACTGGTGGAAATAAAAATGCATTGAATATGATACAATATAAACAGAATGGTGTGGTATATACTAAACCGATTAACGAATAGTTAACCTCCGATAAACTTAAATACCCAACATACAAAAAGGCGAGGTTAACTCTGCAATGGCGTTGGTTGATTGAGATAGGTCGGTAATTGAGCTTTCATAGCAACCGTGAAAAATCAAGTTAATTTAGTCTACATGGCATCAGACGGGTGTAAACCTGCACAATAATCATTATTCGTTTAAAATAGGCTTCCCATGAATCAGTGATGAATTCGACCCCAAACAAAATACCCTAAACAAATCCTGAAATACGTAACAAGTTGTATATTTTTCATTTGTTTCTATTCATGATCTAGACCCCATGAGTTTTGCATTTGAACAAAATCTGACATTCAACTAATACTATTTAATCTCATGAAAGGATATTACAGAAACATATTTTGTAACCACTTGTTGTTTACAAAATGTAAACTTACCATCGCGTTGACTTGTTCTGTGCACCATCAATGTTCATTAGTTCGCAACCATTATCTGAATCTTATCAGCGCTGCGTAAACAAAAACATTTTGCGCCTTATTTGGCTCCCAAATTCACCATAAAACGTAATAATGTGTTTGCTTCCTGTCATTATGGATTCACCATTATCAGGGAAAATGTCTAGGACAAAAACGGGCTAATAAAATAAGTACGGATACATTTAGCACAACAAACAAAAAATCCCTTAATGCATTTGTAAGGAACTTTTCTTTTCCGGAAACAATAAATAGTCAACATAATGATTATTTAATGGTGTTCTCCCTCGTGGTTTAACAACTGCCTAAGTAGAATACCATAAAATTGACATTTTCTGTCTCTTGTGAGATGAACTGCGTATAAACAAATTAGTTTACGTGACTAAACAACATACCAACTTTTTAGTTTCAGGTTTAGATCAATTAATAGCACCCAAACAATGTCGGTCTTGATAATCAGAAAAAGTAAAGTACTTCAATTTTTTTAAACCATTTCCAGATCACTGAACCATCATAACGAAAGTTTTCTCCTAATACAATATAGTCGAATCATTGGTAAAAATTAACCAGTATTTATAACATAATATTAAAACGCTTAGCTAGTGTATCATTATTCCATTTCTATTGACATTCATTTGCTAATATTTCCCATTGTCCGATCGTTGTACATGTACCACAATCTAGTATTTTTTTCTCAAAATACAATATGGTTGATTGACTGATCTACCAGTATTCATATTTATGTATTTACAAGTCAAACTATTGTATCATTATTCTACTCATTATGACATTAATTTTGTTATATTATCCATTTTCCGATCGTTGTACCACAATCTAGTGTTTTTTCTCAAAATACAATATCGTTGATTGACTGATTTACCAGTATTTATAATATATCAAATCGTCAAACTACTGTATCATCATTCTACTCCTTTTGATTTTAATGTGCTTATATAACCCACTTTCCAACCGTTGTACCACACTCTAGTATTTTGTCTCAAAACACATTATGGTTATATTACTGATCTACCAGTATTTATATTATTTCCCATTTTCCGATCGTACTAGAATCTAGTAAATCTTCTCAAAATACAATATCGTTGATTTACTGATCATTTGGTGTGTATATTTTTCGTATTTCGAGCTTTGTCAAAACTTGTTTTATTATAATTACACCATGTCAAAATAGCTGGTTTTCCTGGAGAACTGCTCATATATTTCTGAAATCTTGAATTATTAGTCTTTGATTACAAGCGGTATTTATCAGTCTTCTTTATTCCGGATAAAATAGGATTGTCTACAAAATGTATATAGTTTTATGTTATCTTCAAGAAACCGAAGAGAAGAAAATCTCACGATATGGGAGCTTTTGTCAATTTTATAGGTTTATCTGTTGATCACTTGATTTATAGTTGTATTGGCAAACAAACTTCATTTTCACATTATTGTAAACCCGAACCATATCAGTCTGCCTATTGTAGCAGTTTATTGTCTATTTTTTGTTCGTGTCGTGTTACGTGATGAGTACGATAAGATGTATAAATATAACAGATTGTCTCTAAGCATGAATTCTAGGTTTTCTTATCAATTTATGATTCATTTCGTAGTGAGCGGTAAAGTAGGAAACTGGAAACAGTCCATGAAAACCGACCATTATGGTTAAACTACAAATGCGTCTCGCTGACATACGCGCCATTTGGCTCATTAGTAGTATCTAATAACCAGGATCTTCTCTATAAAATTGTACAGTATTTAAAATCCAATTAATAACTCAATCAGTCAATCAAAAGTAATCAAATTCGTTTGTCATTTTAACCGGGACCAATGTCACACAGAGCTAGCATTTTGTACACTGTTTCATTTTATGCATTTCGTGTCGTGTGTTTTCTATTGGATAGAGCCTTCCTTCCTTGTCCGATTTGCTCTTATCTTGTAATATCAATACGAGAGGTTGTGGGCACAGGCAACTGTATCATTGGGAACGAAAAAATACAAACAAAAAATACAAAAGCAAACTATTTTGTTTTATCCTTTATTAATGATACAGTTACCTGCGGTTGTTGGTACGAAACCAAAATAGCCAGTCACTGACGTTGTAACCATAAAACTTATCGAATCAAATATACCCTGTAAATCGCTGGCTTAGAATGAGGTCGTAAGTAAAACATCGTTACTTTGATAATATACATTTTTGTACTAGAACAACTGCCTGTAATTTACTCTTTACTTATGGAAAAACAAGCTTTTACGATTTTATTTTGGTTAACATGAAAAGTTCCAATTTTCATGAAAATAGGCTCATAAGGAGCGTCTTACGGTGCCGAATTCAAATATGAATCGGTTTTCTAAGGTCGAAAGTAGTAGTTATGACCTTCTCAGTCTAAGCCAGTGAAATATGTGTTGCTCAACTTCATCGGACAGTATTGGAACGTGTATGGTACTATTGTATATATACAGTGCTATTATAACTCGAGAAAACTGGAACAACGTCGAAAATCACATTCTGTGACATAATAATCCTGGCAATCTATCATATGGAAATAAAGTATGTAGGAAACATATCTTATTGTCTAATTTCCATAAAAGTAATCTTAGTAGGTCCCTGTTTCGTCAAGCTATTTGAAAGACGCAGGATATATATATATATATAGCATGTTTATTAAAACTGTTTTACCATTCTTATATGGAAGCCCTGGAGGACAATTTTGACTTCCCATAAGTCACAAGCCATAAGTAACCATTCATTATAGTCACACGCCAGGGCTTCAGTACTACTATGTGAAATATGCAACGGAATCATGTATATGTTATGTTTCGCTTCGGTCCAGTTCGATAGGCAAAGGATTAAGATCTATGGTGTTCATTATTTACTCTTACACATTATGCGTAAATGTCGATTTTGCATCATATAAGAGGAAGAATCTTATATTTTGTTTAAATGTCATTTATCTAATGACATCAGAACATACCCAAATACACGCCATTATTATTTTTGTCAAAAACATCCCTAATTTATTGAATTAATTCCGACCACAAATTAATGCATATTGAAACAAAATATCAATTTATATACAATGAGGGTGTTTTGTTACATTTAGTCATAATTTCTATGCTTTCTTAGTTGGTAAAGAATCCATTTTAGTGGCATAAAGCATGTAGTAATTTACATATCATATGGCACATTTATTTTCTGCAATTTTCAAAATAACCTTTGAGATACAAAAATGTACCAACAATGAAATTAAATGACCTTAAACAAACATGTGAACATTACTTAGTCCTAAAAAAACAAGCAAAACCCTGTATTTCCTTAGTATGGCACGGTTCTTTTTGCGTAATTTATTTGTTTTAGATCGGTTATTAACATTGTAATTGGTTATAATTCAAGATAGTTGCTGTGTCTTATGTCAAGTTAATTATAAAAACCACAATGTTATCACAATCGAGCATCGGGTTATCGGTGATATATTTCGACTATTCTTGACTTAAGATTCCTTCGACGTCAGGCTTATTGGGCTATATTTCACCAAACCCTTAATTAATTACTCAGAATTTAGCAGTAAATATGAAAATCGTACGCACAATATCCTGTGCAAAAATGCATGACCTGTAATATTAACTGTATTGTGATCCCAGGTACTTATGTTGTACTTTTGTGTTTTCTACATTCTGTCATTCTATTATTCCTTTCTCCGTGTCTGACCAAATATAATATTATAAACTCATCATGTCAAGAATGGTCGCCTCTTTTGTTTTATTATGTAAGAATATTTCATTTTTATGAATAACAAATGTCAATTCCTTCGTATCAGATGTATTAAACAGTCCGATTGCCAAAAGTCAATCTACCGTATTATGAGTATATAGTAATGATAATGTCAATAACTTAAAATACTGTATCTATCATTTAGGAAATAACATCAAACAATTTATTTGAAAAATGTTGTTTTATCAATTTTAATTCGACTATTCCTGGCTGACTAGGGCGACAGGTTGTCGGAGTATGTTAACCTAGATGTGTTTATGCAACTTTTTGTTTGCTGCTTCTTTTCCAGATTTGATAGCAAGCTCCAGTTCTTATAGTTTAATGTTTCTGAATATGGACCTAGAATTCATTCCAAAAATCAAATAACGTAATAGTGTTATGGTTACTTCTATAGACTTTGTGATCCCCGAAAAAAGGCTTGGTACTGTTAAGTTTCGTTTACTCGTTCACTTTCGTGTTAAGCATTGTTAAATATGCTTGTGTCCATTTTTTTTCTTTTTTGTATGCTCGTTATTTTGCCTTACAAAAGTTTTCGGCTGTTATCGCTGAATTCTAAATACTTTTGTACCCTGTCTGATTTTTCAGTATAGTTTTTAATTTGGTTTTTCTTGTGGTCGGAGCAAGTGAACTTTCTATACAGAAGCTGTTCCGTGCTTTTTTGTTGGTTGGTTGACATTGCAAAATAGTAAAACAATGCGGACGTAACTTAAAAAGCGTAAACACCACTCCCACATTAAAGTATTGCGACTTACAAATTAATCGCGTGATGACAGTAAAAATCCACATAAGTGTCGTCTGTACTTGAAAACCTAGCGACCAGAGATGTCGGATTAGGCTGAACGCAGCGGAAACGTCAGTGCATATATGGCTTCTAGTTGATTAAATCTTGTAACAAACACAGCGGAATGTCAACGTACAGAAATAGATTATTCATTAAGGGAAGCCGTAAACGGGAAATTAATATATGGCTGTATGTATAATGAGCATTTTTAGTACAAATGAAATGTAATATGTCCAGCCAATGTACACGGCGATAACTACATTTGTAAGTACGATGAAGTCATTTTGTTAAATGCCACACAATTATGTGGTATTAGTGGTAATCCCAATTAGGTAACACTCGGTCTTTATCGGTAAATATTTATCAAACCAAAGCTATATTACATCGCGCTAAAACATTCAAGCTTCTTTTTAATACGGTGTAGCAATATCACTTGACTTTGGACTACAAACAGAAGAAGAAATTTGCTTCACTTCGAAAACAAAAACAGCCATAAGTATCATTTCTTAATCAATTTCTATGACATATACGTCACGTAAGGGAAAAGCATAAGCTTTCCTCGGCATACAGTATCTCTTTCCGACTATTTTGGAGTTCTGTGTATATTTCTATAGAACATATATACAATGACATGATGAAATACCTTATGTAATGATCTTAAATGTAATAATTACGCCTATAGAATTCAGTCATTGAAAACATATTCCAAAAGGAGATAAGGAATATTCAATGGTTGGTCGTTAGTGTGTAGCATTGCAGTTGTCAATCAACCAAACAAACATGAATTCCTGTAATCTGAGCAATAATGTACTTCTCAACATATACAAGTTTCAAGTTTTATTTCACAACTAGTCTCATGGGCATCAACATGAGCAATCAAACTGTTCAAGGGAACAAACAAACATATGCAGACTTTAAACAAAGCAATATACCTTACTAAATGACCAGATGTGTTGATAATTTGTCATACTATAATTACAGATGTGCTTATTTAAAAGCAGGACCTTTGAGTATTACACTTAGCTATGCTTACATACATGAGTATTTTATTATGACTTTGTGTATTATACTGTAGCTATACTCCCAAAACCAATATGTGCATACTCATTAGCAATCAAAATGTACAAAGGAACAAACAAATATAATCAATGCCAACAATGCAATATTTCGTACTTAATGACCAGAAGTGTTGATAAATGGTCATACTATAATTACAGATACGTTTATTTAAAATTAAGACTTTTGAGTATTACATTGTACCTATACCTACAGACACGAGTATTTTATTAAGACTTTGTGTATTATACTGTACCTATACTCCCAAAACACAGAAAGCCGTGGTATCATCATTAACTCCATGACAAGTGTTGAGTCATCGTCGTATCCTTGGTATTTTACTTTTGCTTTTAATTGAATAATTTCGTACACAGACTCACTGCCGTTGTTGTAGAAATACGAGAAAAGCCAGTAAAATCATAAACCAAAGTTTGTACGAAAAAAAAATTATTTCTTTATTTCGGGATATATTCTATTCCCTGTATTTGTCAGTTGTTGCATACTAAGAAAGTTTCAATACAACAGAAGATAATTACCCGCGTATTCTCAACTTTCTGCGAATGTAATTATTTTCTCCGCCATTTGGAAACTGTAGTACGTCTGCCCATTCTCTAAACATGACAAAAACATCAGTGTTATCTTCTATAACCTGGCGGATGAGTGTTTGGTAAAACTTCAAATACTATAGCGTGAAAATCACACAGATTTGTTTTGGGTTAGTAACATTTTTTGTATTTTGTTTCATTTAAATTCCCAACCGAAAACGTAATTTGTAGCTCGTGTAAACCCAACTAGGACACAGGAGATGCTGTATTTACAAGTGCAATCATTATAGCATGTTACATAAAATAAATAGGCGAACGGTTTTCGATTGCACGTAATGTTTTGCTTCGAATGCGCAATAATTTCTACAACTGCACTGTAAGTTATCCCGACAATTTCTTTTCCATGTTTTCCAGGAAAATGATAGATTATAAGTTTACCGCATTTGGTTGGACAAATGTCAAAAGAATAACTCCACGAACAACGCATCAAGGGCGTATTTCTACGCATTTGTCCAATTTGCAAGTAGTGGCCCCGTCATCCTTGTAGCGTAAAGATTTTGCCTGGACCTGTACTAACAGTATTTCGTCAGGATCTGCTTGGCATCAAAATACTTGTAAAAACAATGGACGAATGTTTCGTTATTGATATTGTAATGAGCACATATATACAAAAACGTACCTCCGTCGAACAAAATAAGCGAAGAGGGTGCATGCAATCGAACCTGTAGTTGTTTTAGCCTTCGCATCACGCTGTATCTAGATTCATCCTGGTGTACCGACCAGCAACCACCAATTATGTTATGCATGATTATTAAAATATGAGGAGCGTAAAGTTTATATTGTCTGAGGGCGACGTGTAACCTAGCTTGAAACAGGACATGATTATTCATGGCCTTGGTTGTGTCTGTGTGCTAAATAGTGATTATGCTGGATTAGTCTGCGATGACACATTTCCACACAAAAATAAGCCAACTGCGTGTCGACATCTCACACTTCTGATACCTCTTCTCTAGTGCTATTCGTACCTGCTGCGAATATTGTTGTAATTGTATCATGTTTTGTTGGTAACGTTTATATTGAATATAATAATAATAATAATATGATTTACATTATATTCTATTATGTGTTATTATATAGAAAAGCATTAGTATAGAAAATAGCGATACAATCAAATGGGAGAGAGAAGCATCCAACACAAAGTACACAACACAACAAACCGCTTCCTAAAATGTTACAAGAAAAACGAAAAGGCATTATATACGAACATCAAATAACAACATCAAATAATACATACAGTCACACGTCACAAGCACAACCATAGAAATGACCAACAACAAATTGAAATGGAACAGAGACAAACACAAACCAATACACCACTTCGACGACAGCTGTCGGCTCAGATAAAAGTTTAAATGATCACGTTTGTAGGTTCGACAACATTCTTCAGCGTAGCACATCTGGTGTATAGCTTGACTATTTTGACCTGAGCCTGACATTTATGCAAGAATGTATTACAAGGTTCTTGCATTGAATATATCAATTTCCGCAAGCAAATCGTACAATATCGGTATATTCAGATTTGTGTTTGTATTACAAGTGAAGCGTCTTCGTGATACTCCCCGATTATGAAAATATACAATCGGTGTTATAAACGTAGATAATATATCGACTGTTAAATTATGCAAATCAATAGTTCAGGTTCATGTCAATGTGGGCAAGCTATACTCAATACACTACATTCCCATAGGAGTCATTATGTTACCATAATTTGTCTATTGTATTCTGTCGTTTTTGAACGATTCTTATTGTTATCGGTGTGTACTAGCTGAAACTAGGCTAATCTGTTTTGGCTGTGACTTGGATCTTATTCTCGATAGTTGAAGGTTTGTCTTTCTGTAGTCAGGTTCATGTTCTCGTTCAGCCATGTGTTGTGCACTATATTGTGTTATTGTTGTGCCTGACGGTTTCTGTTGTTTTTTGTTTTTGTTTTCAGACCACGGTTCTGTATGATGCATTGTGTCTTCCCAGTCCGATTTTCTATCAACTTTTTTGCATCAACAAAAAAAATATTGGAATCCCTTTTTATAGATATTAAATATATGTGTATCTCTTTGAATAAACAATACATATATTGGTATATATTTGTATAAGCAATAGATATATTGACGTGAATATATTAGCTACCATATACCTTGTATCCAGGATCAATCGTATTATCGTATTGTAAGTCCCATGTTGGAAGAAATATGATATAATTAGCAGGTAATACGACGAAACAGTCTGCAAATTGTCTGAACGTATTTATTTCAAGAATGGTGTATTTGTTTCTAAATGCTCTCACGAGAGTTGCCTTTGACACAACTACAACTAAAGTATTGTAAAGTTAATAGTAAAACTTATGGTTTCATATCTAGCCTTATTCAACTCATAAAACACGGCTACTTAACCCTAGCTTCACCACCAAAAAGTGGTGCTATCACTATACTATAGTTTCCCTAGCATACCATTACACGTTTGGCACTGCCTTGCGTGTTTTAATCAACAGATAAGATGTTACTTGATGTAATGTTACATATTTGGTCATGTGCATTTGTTAGGTCGACGATTCGCGGTGTCTCATGGATTTAGTGTAAGATTATATACTATTGAAATATTTTTTAAAAAATACAAGTTGAAGATATTATAATTATTTATATATTACAACCTATATCAAGGAGTATATTAACATTTTTAATCCTAATCCTCTGGCTAGTCTTGTGCTCAATAATGTGTACCAAAGTGACAAACACACTTCAATTTTCCTTTTATCGACAAGGTCATGTTGATGCAAAGATTGTGTTCGTTGTTCGCTGGTCCAAAATATACGTATAAAAGATATGAGGTAATCGGACAGGAAAGGCAGCACTCAACTTAACCAACCGAGCACAGAAATCAATAACAACACAACGCAACTGCACTGAGCAATATAAGCCAAAGAAACAATTAAAAGTCCAAGTCACCGCCGAAAAAATGCAGGATGACCCAATTTTACAAAGTGTATAAAAAAACAAGACAAGCTCCAGTTGTTCCAACGTTTCGACTTTATTGTCTACTTCAGGGTACAAAGAAATTAAAGAATAGCGGTGATCCCATGATACCAAATGGAAGACATCCAAGACTCGACCATGTTCCCCAAGTCCCAACTGCAGGACAACCTAGTTTTATAATTATATGTCAAACGGTGAACCAAGCGACCAAATGAGGCATACCTTTCACTTTTTAATGTTTTTTGTAGATTTAAATGCAATGCTTCTGGTGATATAAGCACTTGTCTTATCTGTCTGGAGCAGCAATTGTCTAATGTTGCGTATCTACAGAACCATTTATCAAAGATCATCTTGTTTGTACAACAAATACCAGGGTAATTTTAGCGTCAGTCGTCTGGATGCAATCATGGTGCTATTTAGACATAAATGAATGTAGGGATGTAATTGTTTAAGGCATCCATCATAGACAGCACGTCGGATATTTTCTTGCATTGAGAAAATGTATCTCATTGTCTAGCTATTATAGATGACAGGGAAAATGTATATTGCGATAGTGCGAGAGCTTTTGATTCTGACACTCTAGCACATGGGCTGTGAAAACTGTCTAGCATTGTGAATTGGATTGAGCAAATTGTTATACTCAGTTTGTCAAATATTAATGGTAAATATACACAGATAATGTAATGAAGACAGATGAAAACTTCATTGTTAATATTTAGCTCATCCCTGTACATTCAATGACATATAGTCAAATACATGGCGTAAATGATACAGGTGACGTCACATTATTATGGAAATCGTTGGAATAGACATACACCAGATTTCCACTAATCTGTTGGTACACACAGACTTTAACCGTCATCATCCTTGTGTCACTTGAATATTCAGTTGTCAGTTATGGTTACATATGAATACGAACCCAGTCTAACTAGGCCAGATTTGTTTGTACCTACATGTACAATAAGGAAAGAACCACCTTCCACAAAGTTCCCGATATCATATATTAGTCAGGTTTATGCACAATGTTTAAATTGCTTGCGTATTATAGTGTAATATAGAATATTGGTTTTTATACCATTTGAATGGTCCGTCAATCAAAATGAAATAACCAGCTTTCTCCTTATGCAGCCGCTTCCGAGCAACACCCTTTTAACTTCTGTCAATTGCGGCACATTCTTTATAAACGGAAGTCGACTCTGAAAATGTCAACAAACAGAGTTGCTAGTGTCATATTCTCTAATAACAAACGTGTGACGTACTAATAGTGGGTGGGTTATTGTTTATATTAGCAGTGTACAGATTCGGTGACAACCGTGCGATGCATAAAAAGATAATGTTGCACACAGACAATGATGACTTAAAAGGTAACACGGGAGTTAAGGTGACAAATGTCAACAGCTGAGTTGCACGTAGAACAATCTCAAATAATAAACGTATGACGTACTGGTGGTAGACGGGATGTTTTTTATATTTGCAATGTTAACAATAACACATACACAAAGCGTTACATGTCTGCCATTTCTAACCGTTGATCTTATAAAACAATCGACTCATTGCCGCAGAATTAAAATATTGCGATATTTATGGAATGCATTGGTGTTATAAGCCAACCTACTATTCTCTGTAGAATCAATCGTTGTGTTGCTGTATTAAGGGTTTATGTCACCAAAGTACCATATTCGTATTGTGGGAAAAGTGTTGGGTGCGTGGGTGAGTGCATCAATAATACAGTTGATCTGTGCACAAATGTATTTGAGATTATTTTCGATCATAATTTTCTATCTAAAATAAAAACAATGTATTGAGTGTTTTCTCACATAAGGAAAATATAATCATATTTTCGCAAGTTATTTCAAAAGGCGATGCAGGTGCCTCACGACAAAATTAATTTGCTGGCGTTGCGTGCATCAAATTATTACATGATCACTTTCTTGCTGTTCCTATGCATGTCTTGTTTTTTTATGTCTTGTGACGAATTATTACGAAATTAGATAATAACATGCATAGTTATGTTCACATTATAAAACCATCTCGTCAATTACGGATTCTTTAATTACTACCCGTTGCAATTTTAAAATATCTGTAAAATTTAGCCATCATTATTGTTAAATTATTAATATTCTGCATCGCTTTTCTAGATGTATCTCAATAAATTATTTATTAAAGACTACAACCATAGCCATACAAATGACAACGCTCACGACATATTTCGTCAAGCGAATTTGTTAACTTTTATTCTAAACTCAATACAGCAGCACGACCTGATAACCAGAACGTCTTTAACTCTTACACGCTGTTTTTGCTGTTGTTGTTGCTGTTGTTGTTCATGATTGCTTAAAGCTCTTAAAACTATAAACTATTCCATTTTCATTGATATATTATTAATAATTGATTGGTCCACTCTGTCCAACACTTTTAGATTTATTAGTCTGTCTCAGTGTTTTATTCCGAGTATCTAACGATAACATCACATTTCTAGGGCTCGATATTTTTTCTAAATCTGCGTTCAGTGTCCAGGTTTCATTACTGAATATTAACATGACCAGTGGTGGTATCAGTCTGATCTTTGATTTGGTTAAGATTGTCCTGTCATTCCAGATGGTGTACAATTTGGCTACGGTTGCGGTTGTTTATGTAAATCTCGCACGTACTTCTGATCCTAATCCCTTGTCTGAGATAATCGTATCTAAATACAATATATACTGAGCGTCGAAAGTTTCGCAAACGAATTAAAAAAAATTACATTGTTAACTCGGAAAAACTTTTTACTAACACTGTCATTTGGTTTGACCATAGTTTTCATGTTGAACCCAATTCCAATGGCGTCCGTCACGCTTGAATGATCACACCATCACAAATGGTAAAACATCTATTTAAGCGCGCATAATAAGGGGTTTTCATTTTCGACTAATTTTTTACTTCCTATTTATTTGCAACATGACTGTGATAATAATACACAAATTGTTAGTCAACTTAGTTAGCAATGTACGCATAATTTGATGGCAAAATTCGATAATTGTAAACATAATAGTGTTTATAGGAGTCTAGAGGCTGGCGTTTCACTAAAAATATTTTGTGTCGGATAAAATTGACATTCTCTATCATAAAAAGACAGTTGTATCATATCCAACAGACATATGACGTACCACGTGACAACAGGTCAAGGGTCAATACCGCTGACCTAGGCAGTTAATGCTGCTATAATGTTAGCACGAAACTCAACGGCATTGTTTGAGCGTAATCGTAGTCCAACCGACATTAGAATTCATGGGACACTTCCATTTATTTTGCGTTTTAATGACCAGCGCGCTGTTTTTTAAAATCTGATATTTCGTACAGTGTCTATTATGACTTCCACAATTGTCTTTGGTCAAAGGGAGTCTATTTTGTACAATAATCGATTAAAATAACCTCCCTTCCACTACAAAAACGTAACGAAACGTTTATGTTCAAAATTGTCAATTTTTGCCATAAAATTAAGCGTAAATTGCAAACTAATTTGATTTACTATTTGTGTATTTCGTATCACAGATATGGGAAGGGGAAAATAAGTCGAACATGAAAAGCTCTTAATTTGCGCGCTTGAATAGACGTTTTACCATTTGTGATGGTGTGATCATTCAAGCGTAACGGAGGCCAACGGAAATGGGTTCAATATAAACACTATGTGTACACAAATGGACAGTATTAGTAAAAGATTCTTTCGAGTTATCAATTTTAAAAAATGCATTTTTAATTCGTTTGCGAAACTTTTGACGCTCAGTATATCTAAATACATATTGTATTTGAAATTCTTAACTGTTTCCATGTTTTGTCATTTCACATTTATCTCAGTACTGATAGTGTCGGCATTGTGTTTAGTATACTCCCTCTAAGATATATTTAGTGTTGTTTTATATTTCTAGAAACAAGTAAACTGTAAACTGCACTAATTTAATGTAATTTGCTTTGTTCTATACTCTGATAGCAAACTATTAATATCACGTAGATATGTCGCTGGCTTAGAATGAGTGCCACTTACGACGTTATAAGACTCATGTATGTTTGAAATCTACATCATAAGGCGCTTCTTATGAGACTATTTTCAGGAAAATTGGAACTTGTCATGTTGACCAAACTGATGTTGCAAAAGGTTTGTTTTACCATAAGTAAAGAGTGATCAGTCAGACAGTCAAAATTTTGCAGTTACGACCTTCTCATTGTAAGCCAGCGATGTGTTCATGTAAATAAAATCGCATTTTTGAAGCAATCATGTTAATAGCTTACAAACAAACTTCACATGACACGAATCCATCCTTGAACTCTATCGGTGTCATGATTAATTTGGTAAATTCATCACAAGCCAGTCATTCTTGTCGTCATTATGGACCACTGGGTGCAATTTACAGGATCTTCCCTGCGTTCATACTACCTATTATTTGCTAATACGATCATATAAATACATGGTAATCAAATTGATCAAACAGACTAATGCAATAGCATTTGCTTTAAGCAAATTAATCCAGGACATGCACAATATACAATGTGTGGACATCCGCTTATGACATTGTAAATAGCTAGCACTAGTGGTGAAAAAAGATCTTCTCAAAGCGATGCATTTGGCACCTAACAGTTACTATTGCGAGAATTTCATAAGAATATCACCAACTGAGACTAGAACCTGACAGTAAAAACATTTATTTTCTGGACCAATATTTTACGAAATGCGATGTTTGTAGATTCATCTCTGTCATTTCACAATAAAATGAGACCAGGAACTAAAGCATATTCTAAGTCAGATTGTCTTTATACTTACAACATTTATTGAAATAAGGTACTCCTTCAATCGCGTATTAGGGATAGGCAATGACGCAATTTCTGAGCATCTAGTTATTAAAGCGGATAAAACAATTGCACATATTGGGGCTATAAATAGATTTTATAACGTACTCGAGATTGGGAGAGACGCAATTTATCAGCATCTATATATTAAAGCGAATAAAACAATTGCAAATATTGAGGCTGTAAATAGTATTACATTTGGTTTGTATATTTATTACAAGCTAATTTTGAAAACTGGTAATTGGAATCCAATACCTTACTAAGTAATGTCACTGTGCAGTGTCACGATTTCAGTCAATTAAAATGCGATGTTTTTGTTACCTATTTTATCTACATGTATATTGACGTAACATTACCAGTTAAACAATTTAAAATGCGATCTGGGATTTGTTTAACTTTAAACAGGATTATAACATTACTCTGGTGACAAGAATTCCATTGCAATTTTGGCACCGTACTTTATAATTTAATCAATTAATAAGATGTTATATATTGTGAGACGTTACAAGTGGGACATTTAGCCTTATGGTTTTGGTAGATCGGTCGTCGACTTTCGATAGACCACTAAATTTTCATAATACCTAAGGAAATTTATTAGTTTCCGCGTGTGGAAACTATGACCACAGCCTAGTATCACAAGTTGTATAATAACCTTACCATCTAGTATAGAATCCAAATTGTCTTGCTTTTGTAGTATTGTGCTCTTGCAATGAAAATTAATGTACACACTCGCTTCAACTTTCCAACGAACAGGTCTCATGTTTCTTACTGCACATACCTAAGAAATGATATCACAAATTTCCCAAATCGTTCATCCATTCAATATAATATATTTATTGTTTCATAATGAATCAGTAAAACTTTGGGGATGTTAAACTCTGTTTTTGTCTTAGGCCTGTGCTTACTGTGTGATGATGTCGCTGTTTCCAATTACACAAGCACAACTCTTCCCTGTATTGGATGTTTCTACATTGTATTTTCAAATACAAAGCTTCCGTGGTGGTGTCTTTATAGAACAGCAATTGTCTAATGTAGCGGATCTACTGAAACATTTATCTCAGATCGCCTTATTTATTCAACTAATATGAGGGTCGTTTTAGCATCAGTCATCTGGAAGTTGTTATAGTTTTATTTACACATGAGAGAAGGGATGTAATTGCTAAAGACGTCAATCGCAGACCAAAATATTGGGTATTTCTAGCGTAAAAAAACGTTAATCATTGTTTAGCTATTGTATACGACACTGTAATTATTATATATTATGATAGCGTATGATCTTTTGCTTCTCGCAGGAAGATTTATTGGCTGCAAACAATGTATGACGTAGGGAATTGATTAGATAAAATACAAAATATTAGACTTCATCGGTCAAACCTTACAGCTAAATGAAACAAACAAATGTATTGATTAAATTTGACATTGATTGCATTGCATTTTCTTGATCAAAATGTTAATGATTTTGATACAATGGATAAACAGTTTCGTTGTGTTTAATGTTTGTATTGTATTTGCTCAGATGACTCAATTAAACACTCTTTAAAATAGTTACATGTAGCATCTGACTAACTGATAATAACAAGGCTTATGTGCACTCTATGGTGTAATTGTATATGTCTCGTTATTATTGCTTGTGCGTGGTATGTTTTAAAGAAAACTTCAGTTTTGTAACCTAAGAGTGGTTGTAAACTATGGCCATATCATAATCTTTGACATATAGACATATAGTACGCTTTATACCTTGATAGTATATTAGCTATGTGACTGAATTTTTTAAATATTTATTTTATTTTTTTAATCGTTTGCGGACCAAACACTGATAATGCCACCTGTGGTTCTTATACGATATCTAGCATAGTAAAAATGGTCGATTGATTTGTATAATAATAGCTCACGTCAATGATCTGCCTGTATTGATTCTATAAGAGAAGTTGATACAGAACAATGTGATCTTAAAAGGTAAATGTCATGATAATAAAAAGTCAGGGAGTCAGCAGTAACAATATAAATTCAGACCATGTTCATAAATGTCAACAGACTGAGCTACACTTATAATACATTTTAATCTCTAATACCACACGTGTGAAGTACTGATTGTTGGTGGACTACGATTTATAGTTAAATGTTAACAGAAACACGCATACAAAGCGTTCTATGTCTTACATTTTAACTGCTGATATTATAAAATAATCGAACCTGCTATTTATGGAATAGTTCATCATGTTATCTGATAGACTATAAATGCAACAATAAGAATTTGTATGACACAAACATTAATCTCATAGTTAACAAATACTTTGTCAGTTTGTTTGGGATGTGTGCGTGTATCAGCAATGCAGCTGCTCTTTGTACAAAAGTTATCGGTAGAATTATTACAGATATTCAAATATTAGTTTAATTCATATATTGCTACCTAAATGTAGCATTAAGTGTTTAAATGTTACAAACGGTAATAAAATATTTTTCATTTGTTTAAGCAACGTTGGTGCATCAACCATTCTTCTAGTATGTGTCTATTTGCGGTGAGTTACTACAGTACTGAACAGGATTGGGTTCGTTGATGGCTTGCTATCTAAAATAAACAGCTTTGTATTAGAAATGAAATAAAAACATCAACTAACACAACAGTCTTATTATTGAATATAAATCATAATCGCGTGGTATGGTATGGTTATGTTTGTAGATTCTCCTCCGACATTTTACAATATTACGACATCATAATTATACTAAATCGTAGTTAAGCCGGTTTGTCATTATAATTGTAGCATTTAAAGAAATTCGATACTCCTTATATCACCTATTAGGGACAGGCATTGACGCAATTTCTCAGCATCTAGGTATTAAAGCGGAAAAAACAACAGCACATATTGAGGCGGTATTAAATGGTCTTATATTAGGATTGGCGCAATTTTTCATCATCAAGGATAAAACAAATGTAAATGTGATGACATTTGATTGATAGATTTATTTCCAGCTAACTTGGGAAACTGCTATTTAGAAATCAATATTATACATGCAACTTACTATATAAGGTCACGTCTTCGCGATATAAAAATAAAAACTATTGTTTTAAATGCGATCTGGTTTGTGTTTTATTCTAGCAACAAGCACCTCTATAACCAAATAAGTCTTATCAATTCCAAGTTATGATCAGTATGCGATTCAAGATCCAAACCGCTTTTAATAATATCCATGTCAATATATGTCACTTGATTCATTCAACTAATGAAATCTACTATCATCACGGAAATCTCGACCGGAAGTGCTGCCGTGAGACGCTGTACTAGTATGTCGACATCAATACTGGATGAATATCAGGAAGTAAACTATCTATATAAACTAGACAGTGGTTCGTGCAGATATAAATAATGTTATATAATTTATCAACCATGCAAATATCTTAGAAACCAACTTCATTTGACACTAAGTCTTATCCGTGCAGAAACAGTGTCGGTACTTTAAATATTATATTCAATTTGATAGGTTCCTCGACTGTGAGCCAGATCATTTTGATTGCTAAAATGAAGAGTTCTACTGATGTTTTCAATTGATACACAATGAGTGAGTATGGTATATTTCTATAAGGAGGCATAGAGACAAACATATCATATTTAGTCATATCTTATGTTGTATAGGACTGTTGTTAGCTATGTATCTATTGTTGGTCTATTATCAATAGTATTGATCACAAAGGCTTGTATTCATGCAAAGCTTTTATACATTTGTAATCACCTTGTTATTACACTCATAACGTTCTGGTCAGCAATGAATAATCGTGTGTGTATAGTATTTCTTTGAGGGCAAATATCTTATTATTTATGAGTTCAATATGACAAAATAAGAAACCATACGCTTTAATACAAAAATATCAAACCCGTTCCCTTGTGTCAAGAATACCATTGCAAAATTTTGGCACTGTATGTATGATTTAATCAATTGATAAGATGTCGACAAAAATACTTTACCAGTAAGACTTCTAGGGTCAAGTGCTTTTGTTAGGTTGCCGATTCTTAATGTCCGTCACAGGTTAATTTAGCAAGTTTTATGTTCATCTCCTTGTTTACGTGTGGGGTATTTTTGTTGTTCAAAAACAAAAGTTTATGTACATCTTCTTGTTTCTGTGTGGGGTATTTTTGTTGTTCAAAAACAAACGTTTATGTCATGTTCCTGTTTTGGATGTGTTTAGCTATAAACGCAATGTGTTTGGTGTGGTAAACATCTTATCTGTCATTTCTGTCAGGACCAACAATTATCTACCGTAACGTGTCTACAAGGCATTTATCTAAGAACGCCTCATTTGTTCAACTATTACGATGCTAAGTTGGATATCAGTCAACTGGTACCAACTGTGGTGCGTTTCACACATAAGTGGTTATATCTTATTGTTAATGGCATCCTCGTAGACGAGTCAGATATTTTCTAATATCGGAATATGGTTAGGCTTTCTTAATTTACAGTGTAAATGTTATATATTATGATGGCAGATGCTCGCTTGATTCACGAAAGGAGATTTATGGGCTACAAATTTCAATTGGATTGAGACTACCTGATAACGAAATGGGACCAGAGAATGTATTATTGACAGTTGCAAGCCAAAAGGCAACATGTTTCTTTACCAAAGCTTAAATGATTAAAATATCAGAATATACCAGTAAAGGGCAGAATTGCTTGCTTCTAATGAATTGCGTTGACTGTTTTATGTAGCTCACGTCATTGGCCTGTCTCCATTGATCCGTTCAGAGAAGTTAACAATTTTTGATAACGAAAAATGAGGTCTTAGAACGTAAACGATAATAAAACGTCAGACAGGGAAGACAACAGAAACAATATAGTCCATGTTACAAATGAAGATTGAATTTCATCTATTAGATACCAAATAGCAAACGCCAGACGTATTGGTTGTGGTTTCCACTGGTTGGGCTATTGTTAATAATCGTATTCGCAATATTCAAAAGCTGCATTTTACCATTGATCTTATAAAAAAATCGATCCATCGCCTAAGAATTAAAATGTGACGATATTTATGGAATGTATTGACGTAATAAGTCAATTTATCTTCCTTTACAGAATGATGTTGTTCATATTTGTTATCTTACGTTACAATAAGTTATTTACGTCAGGAACAACTAAAAAATGTATGTGCATTGTTAGAAATTGTGCGGTATTTTCTTTTCAATTTGCTTGCGGTGTGTGCGTGCAGCAACAACACTGCAGAATACTTCTTTTTTTCAGACAAATATATTACAATGTGTACATGTCTATTTTCGTTGTTGACGGCTTGCTGTCTAAAGTTATATATTCATTTAGTGTTTTTGTACAAAAGGCAAATATAATCGCGTTGTTAGCAATGTTATTTCTAACAATGCAGCAGATGTTATCATTAAAATATCGCGACGATCAATTTGTTGGCGCTACGTGCATCGGCGATTGTATAACCATAATCATGCATGTCTTTGGAATAATTATTACGAAATAAGATAATTTAAAGCATATTGGTGGTTCCATTTAAAAAAAATTCTTCGATGAGGGACTCTTTAATTACATCCCGTTGTTATTTTAAAATCTCAACAATAATTTGATGCAATATTTTAGTTAAATAATTATTCCTTTGTATCGACTTTCAAAATGTTTCTTTATTAATTACTAATTAAAGACAGAACCATAGTAATAATGACAACTCTCACGACATATAACGTTAGCAAATATAATTAGATTTTGATTCTAGATACAATACAGGGGGGCGTTTTATCAACATGTCGTACGACAGTACTATTAGCGTTTTGTCGTAAGTTTTGTCTTACGTCGCCGGATCTGCGACCAAAGCGTTTTATCAACGTTTTGTCTTAGCTACGATGTCGCAACTTGGTCGATTTTTGTCTCAAGTTCTAAGACAGGGTGGAGGCTGTCGTAACTCACAGGTTTTGTCGTAAACCCAAACAAAATGGCTGCCATTCGTCTGCTTTTAGCTCGATTCGATAGCAATTTTGACATTTTTGTCCCATAAACGATGTTTCGAATAGTTTTGGGCCGATGTGTTGCGGGTGAGTCACGAAGTAGGACATGCGGCAACCGCTCAAATGAGTGAAGTGTAAACAAATCTGAAGAAAATCCAACTTTAAAATCTTCACAAGACCAATGTCATGATGATAGCTAACAAGTACAGTAGCTGTTTGTTTTAAATTATTTAAACTACGTAAATTAGATCTAGTTTATTTCAATTGACGGGAATTGTCATAACACCAAGCAGCCAAGGGAGATTACTCAAACTTCAGTGTATTCTTCTCTACTGTATATCAGGATGCTATTTGACATTAAAAAACTGAAATTAGTCGCTAAATGTATGATTAAGTGTGTTATTGATAGGCATATTTATGATAAATATCATATTGCGTTACTGTGCTACTTCAAACTAGCTACCAAAGAAGACCAAAGAAACTACCAAAGTAAAAAAACATACCCCACCCACTAAGTTTCATAGTGACTTTGAAAATCATGTTGATTTATTGAAAACAAATGGCCTACATCAATCAAACCAAAATGCGACCTGCCTTTTCAGCATTCAAACAAAGCCCCTCACTCAATGAGTGTAATGCACCAGTTAGTTGCATCCATTGGCCCCAGCCCCTGGGAAACAGTCATGTTTTTACCTCTTCCAGTTCCCCATGTTGGGAATTTTTTCTCCGAACAATACCCCGGGGAAATATTTAGTTGTCAAGGGGCCCGGGAAATAACGTAGATTGTACCACGAGCTGTCCCCCGCAGGGCCATGGGAGGGTGGGGTTTTGACAACCCAAAAGTAAAATCCCATCTTACATGTATCCCCGGGGTAGGGGGAGAGGGCTGTGGATGCAACTGACCGGTAACAGTGTAAAACAGGTGATATAAATAGCAAGTAGAACGGGCTTGCATCCTGGACCCTTCCCATCATACTGCTGGGTAAAATTCCTGCCCCCCCCCCCCCCAGGAACATGCAGAAGGTAAACATCCCTACACATTGTTCCTGTCCTAATCTAAGTATATTGATTTTAATTAATATATTATCAATATCATTAAAATCAAATCCTAACATTCACTCCATTCTTTGGCGCTGTTAGTTATCCTATATCAGTGTAAAGTAGTGGAGTTTATATATTGGTCTGATTTTTATGTTAATATATGTGCCTAAATTAGTGAAATATAGTCTAGGCTATATGTCAAATCCCAACGCTCGCCCGGCTTGGAAAGATAAAAACCTGGGACTATTCCTCTATTATTCTACAGTCTTAATTAATTGTAAGATTCTTGCATAATTGGCAAAGATAGCCTATACAGTGCATTTAAAATTATTTTTGTTTGCTGGAAAGCCAAAAACCTGAGTCAAATTCCACCTGCAATCAAAGACCACCAACATAAAGGCACTATATATGTTAAGCATGTCTGTCAAAACATACATTTAACTACCATTTGACATCTGGTTGTCCATTTAACTCATCCTGTGAAGAGAAACCACCTGTCAACAAAGATTTGCTGCTCCCATGAATGATCTTAATGCAGCAAAACATGTTTGTAAACTGTAAAATATTGTCTAGAAATTAAAAGTGATTTTGACCAAAAATGATGCTGTAAATTTAAAATGCACCTCATTTCTTTATTGCAGATTCATATCCAGATAGAACATATATACTAAAAGATGTACAATTGTATGTGGTAAAATGAGAATCACTCATAACAGAGTCATATAAAGACAGTAATACCAGCATTATGGATAAAAGGTAATTAATTGTTCTGATCTTACTTATATTTGCTGATCATAGCTTTTATTTTCTTTATTTCTACTGACATATGGCAGGCCTTCGTGGTCAAGTGATTAAGGCATATGCCTTCTGAGCAGGAGGACGAAGGTTTGAGTCCTGGCGGAAGCTGGGTTAGAACTGACATGGCCGGTTGGTTAGCCGCCTGCAGCTAGTTTAAGAATAGTTACCGTAGGCCAATCTCTGCCAGGCAATGCAAGAAGGGATTTGGGAGGTACGGTGCGCATGAAAGAAAGAGTGTCTCATAAGCCAAATTGGCTGGCCCTTTCAATGGGGGTGACAGTACAATAAATGAACAATTTACCTTTAATATGTGCTCCACCGGGATTTGAACACAGGTCGCCAGATTACCCTAACCATTGAAATACGGAGACACATATCTTTAAGAAACTGAACTAATTAATAGTCTTAATCCCAGCATGCATGCACATTACTGATAGTACATGGTGTTTATCATTAACACAAGCTGCAAATAAAAAGTGTCAATCTTTACTGAAACAGATTATACATGTATAACTAAAGCAATGCGTTCTGTGAACATTTCATTTATAACTAAATTAAGTCAAATAAATGACTTCTGTTTTGTTGTATTATGCTTTCAGCTGAGCATTCATGTAGATAAATTAAAGTCTAGTAATATAAAAAAAATATTTTAAATTACAAAAGTACATGAAATTTAAATTTAATTAATTAATTCCGTAACTAACTCCAACATTTATAGTTATTTAATTGTTTTGGCATATTAAACATTTGGTGTTTTATTATTAATTTTTGAATATTATTTGTTTATTTTCAGGAAGTATATCTCTGCTTGTTCAACTGGATGGTGGCGACTTAAACTAGATAAATTTGAAAGTACATTGGGAAAATTCCTGTGGCCAGTGGAAGTACATTGGTGTTATTAAAAGATGAACTTTTGATGCAACACTGCCATGATCCTGAAAAGCTCTATAAATATTGTAATGCTTATAATATGCTTTAGAAATTTGTCATTTTGCAACAAACATAAAGTCAAAGCAACATGTGACAGTAATTTTTAAAACCTTCCTAAATGGTTCTAATATGACCTATTTTATATCTCCTAAAATGTCTGAATTCATTTTTGAACACTTCTTAACATTATTAGGTGAATGTATCTTATTGAGGGAAAGTTCAGTGCACAAGAACTCAAACTCTGATTTTCTATATTTTTGAGTTATTTCCCTTTGTAATTTTTCATACTTGCTCTGGCCACAACTCGCAAAGTACTGGAGAAATCAATTTGAAACTAAATATGTAAATAGATCTCAGTGAGCCCAAGAATCATAACTCTGTGTTGCATATTTTTGTAGTAATTTAGTATGCTTAGTACTGGCTCATGCCATAGCTCATAAAATATTCGAGATTTCAATTTAATCTTCATAAGTGAAAAGATCTCATCATTCATAACTTTCTTTTGTACGTTTTTGTAGTAGTTTTGCTATGACCGCCCAATTGGAGAAAATTACCCGTCTGTGACGACTCTTAGCATCAGTATGTTTTGCATTGTTTCATTAACATTTTATAGCCTTACATAATTAATTGTATTAATCAAACTTTATTTGTATACATAGAAACTGGATTTATTATGTCCCACCTTTCATGAGAGGGTATATTGATTTGCAAATGTTGGTTGGTCTGTCTGTTAGTTGGTTGGTAAATGGTTTGCATTCCACAGCTCAAGAATACTTTGTCCTAGGACCTAGCAACAGTAGAAGATATATATTAATTTTGAGGTCAGTAGGTCAAGATCAATGTGACCTTAACCATCTCCGACTGTTGAGCTGTTATAAGGCGTAATTGTTTTTAGGACTATAAGTTTGCCCTCCGTCAGTCAGTGAGTCCGTCCGTCAAGAAAATCTGGACTCAAACAGTTTTCAAGCTATGAAATTTGGTATGCAGATAGCGACCAATATGGAGATTATGCACGGCTAATTTTTGTTGATTCGGACAAACAATTCCGTTGCCATGGCAACAGAAAGATTGACAACCTGGAAACCAGATAGGGGACTTCTGTATTGCTTGCAATTCCTAATTACTTGTTTTAAACATCTCTTGTTAAGATATGATCAATACAAATTGCTGTTGAATACTTTCAAAATTTTGCTCTACAGTGATTTATGCTTGCAAATATAAGATTGGGAAATACACAGAAGAAAAACAGTACTTGTGTCATTATTTTATGTATTATCAATTATTTCTTATTCTGCCCCAATAATCAAAGGACAGTATACAAAATCAAGGTTGCTGCATTTGAGAGGTAAAAGTAAATTGTTTCTTCTGGAACAAACTTATTATGCTGTTCAACATTGGTTTTTGCTACAGGCAAGATCGACCTGGCACTGTAACGCATTGTACTTCAGTGTGTACTGTTATGTACCTACCCCCAGTACAAAAGCACCCACAAGCTGTTTATTCAACTCGAACATAGAAAAGAACGCAAAATGGTACTGTGATTGCCAGATGCTGCTCTGTATAGACCCCTTTTCATAAAGAGGCGTTGAATACAGTTCGAATGTCGCCATTACTTACCAGAAGACACGGAATCCACGCTTCTAACTTCCATGTTCGATCATGTGCGTCCGGAATATTCAATATAATATCCTAATCTAAAGCATTGGATATTTTCTTATTGAAGGATGACCAGAAACTATATAACACTGCTAATTGCTACACACTAGCTTTGGCCTTATTGAGATTGGTTGTACCAGCATTACGTCATCACGTTCATACTATTCATCGTACAAACAAATACTCTGGAGTGTGTAGTGAAAATATAATTTAGTGCATATGTACGGGCAAATTCAAACCCGTAGCTTATTTAGATTGAAGTCTGCAGGTTCTGGGAATAAGTAGGGGTACGGTGAGCAGAACACGTCGAATCAACGTCACAACGTCGGCTAAACGTTCACTGGTTTTACATTTGTTAAATGCAAATGCCTGTGTATGTCTTTCGCGGGGGTAGGTTAGGAGATAATGATGAGTTCTAGCCGATTTCAAAGTCAATTGGGTATACATGTATCTTGATCTGTGAGCGTTCTGATATGTCTTTATTGTGATGGGCTTTTCGGTGTTCCGTAGTGATGATCATGAAGAACAATCCATCTTCTTACCTGTAGTATCGTACATGGAACTTTTAGGATAAGTCATTATCCTATCCGAGTGAAATGTGGCTATAAAGATGCATCAGTCAGTTGCATTCACGACCCCCCCCCCCCCATCCCTGGGGATGGAATGGGATTTTATTTTGTAAAATTTCCGGTATTTCCCCGACCCCTTACAACTATATATTGTCCCCGCAGGCCCGGATCCAGAAATTTCTGAGTGGGGGGGGGGGCACGAGGTATGTACGGGATTCCGGGGGGGGGGGCAATTGCTTAATATGGGTGTGAAAATGCACAGGAAGGGGTACATTTGTAGATGTGGGGTAATCCATAGTACTTTTTTATGTAATAAGCGTCAACATGTACATGTGTGTGTTCGTGCATATTAGTAAGTGTTCACATACAGTATTTGTATATACCAGCTTTCATCCTTTTGGCCATTGGAATATTATAACATAAGTAGGGGGTCCGGAGGCATACTCCCCCGGGAAAATCTGGGAGCCCTAAAATACCTTTATTCTGAGAGTTAACCTTAATGGTTTAGTTATGATTATTTACCAGTCAAAAGGTAATATAATGAGCTAGGGCAAAAATTCTCTTGTAATTGATTTCTGTGATGCAACAGTTACGTATAAATATAGACTTGTATATTAAAAATATTCTGCAAGCGAAGCGAGCACAAAAATGCCCATCTTACGAATACTTTTTCATCTAAAACATAAAAAAATACCCATATTATTTAGAGATGTCTGTTCAATACCTGTTTTACTATTTATTCAAAGTTTTTTTTTAAATCTCAGCCAACTGGGGGGGGGCACGGGCCCTCGTGCCCACTGCCTGGATCCGTGCCTGCCCCGGGGTATTGGTTCGGAAAAAACCCTCCCCGCAGTATGGGGAAGCTGGAATTCAAAATCACGGCTATTTTTTCCGACTATCCACCGCCCGTCCCCGGGGTTGAGGGTGTGCTTGCAACTGACTGGTGCATAATGTCGCGCATAACCAAAATACTACAATGTCGATGCTGGGGGATTTTTGTCATGCTAACATCGATAATATTTCTGTTAAAAAATAATCTTTTTACCTATTCTCTTGAAAAAATCTAAGATTGTGAACATGCATTCCTAATTAAAAAAGTTACGACAATTAAAACAGTCTCTGTAGATCTAATTATTCTTTAACACCCCTCGTACTCCACGATCTAGATATCTTTATCTATCTAGAGAATCAAGTACTTCACAAGATTACAACAGCTAGAGAAAAACTCCGAAAGAAATAAGTTCGTGTCTACTATGGATGCCTTTTCCTCCAAATACATGCTTATTTCCAACTATGCTCACTTTTCACAGAGCCTGCCGGCTGGTCGACTCAGCCGGTCTATTGACCTGCCGAAATCGCCTACAAATTGTAGATCTATCAGATGATATTATTTGAATTTCTGTGAATTCGTCAATCTATGAGTATTTGTGACTTTTGTCTATATCAATTTATGTACTAACACATTTATAGCTGTTGAATCGCTTTTCCTAGACCTACTACCAGATTGTCGACACAATATCATTAATTGTTTACATTGACAACGCTTATTTGACAGGTGCGCGTCACGTAGCGGAAGTAACGTTTCTGGACTGTGTCTCAAATATTAATGACTTACGACAAATGTTTGTCTTAGCTGCGACACTCGATTTACGACACCGTTCATAAAACGGTTTAGTCACGTCTTATCTTTTTGTCGTAAGTCACAGAGTTAAGATAAGACGATGTCTTAGCTACGACATGTTGATAAAACGCCCCCCAGGATACTACTAACGAACAACAACTTTTACGAATAAACTCAACTGATATTGTCTTCTACCTTATTCGTCTGTGCTATTTGCACCCTTTAAATTATTTCATAAAGTCAAATGCTAATATAGGAATCAAAATTATGTACATTTTTGTTTTAGTTGCTTCCGTCGATAAATTATTTGTGCTAGAAATATGTGATGCCACATGTAGTTCCACGCCTTTACTGTTGAAGCTTGGTCACTTTGACGCGGAGGAAACCGAAGTCACTGCGTTGGCATTACATTAATTTTTTTCTTATGGAAAAAAAAGTGGTTTGGTTGCTACATGTGTAGGTGACTATTTGTTGGCTAACATTTATGGTTGTGTTATAGATTGACGTGTGTGTGCACTATATGTTACCGTTTTGACGTGGACTGAATGGTCTCTCAAGGTCTATAGCTAGGTAATTGGGTAAATATTTGGAGGAAACTTGTTAAGTCACTGAGTACATGTATGCAATGATTTGTGATCTGGTCGATGGGGGCATTGTTTTGTCGCTGGATTTCAAGGTTTTTGGCATGGTGTTTAGTAACTAGGTATAGACGCAGTAACGCCTCATTTTGTCACTTTGGTTAGTCGTTTTTGGCAAATATTTGTGAAACAAGGCTACCTGTTCCTTTACTTTGGGAGACTTGGTGACTAGTTCGGGTCTTACCTGCTCTTCAGTTGGCCACTTGGGGTAACATTTTGTCTTTGGGAAACGAGGTCACCCTGCCCTTTTGTAGCGTGTAAATATGTTGTCATATCACCTGGATATGTGGTCATGGAAATGATTTTGCATTACTAATCAGGTTAATAACTTTTAACCAGTCAACTGACATTTGTCCTCAAAGTATGTCAATGTCATAAAGACAAACAGGTGTCACACCGATGAATTTTCTGCCATTCAAATCAATGCAAAATGACCAAAATTTGCATCTCTCCCTCTGTTTCACTGACATTCTGGGTGATTTTTTGTGGCCGCTTCCACAAAAACGATCACTGTCATCCAAAATAAGCTGGAGAAAATGGCATGTCGATAGTTTCGTTTTCGAGCTACTGCATGTCTTCTGGAATAACAATGCTATTTTCCATGCACCCAATAGTTGACTCGACCGAAGCACACATACATTGTCAGTCTTCAGCCAGGGAAAGGTAATTCAGAAAAAATATCAATGAAACACTCTTAAAAGTTAGCATGCAGGTCATATTTGAGCTACATCTTCATGTAATTTGGTCAACAATTAGCATTTTCCACACTAAAACAGTACTTGAACAGACATAAATCAAATTTTTGAAAGGGACTATTTTAGCATACTACGACCCGGAAGCACTTTCCACCGGTGTGACACCAACATTGGTAGATTCACACGCAAGACAGACATTCCGTTTGTCATAATGGACAACAGGACTGTAAATGCTATAATCATACACAAGTTCATGCTGATTATTAATTGCTAATTTGATCACATAAATACACGGCTATACGATTAATCGAACTAGCTAGTGCAATAGCAAGTGCTATAAGCTAATTTACTAATTTATTCAGGACATGCGCTATATTAATGTGTGGACGACCTTAATGTGTGTCCATCCTCCGAAACTGAGAACCTTTGTCTCTTCTAGAATCGCTGTACTCCGGATGGTCTGATTTAAAGTATATCGTATAAGTCCAAAATTCTATGTCACCACCCAGCCGACAGCCAAAATCGGCTTTTAATTTTGCTATTATACAATTAGTCAAGTGATGTTCGGGTAGATTTCTTTAATGGGGCATTCATACGATTTCTTATATTATATTAAGCCATGTTTGATATTCCGTACGTCTACTCTACTCCAATTGAGAAAGTTGGTATTTGCCCTCTTAAACAGGTGGTGTAAATGAATTGTTTATTATTCGCATGTGGTCTTACAATAACAACGGTTCCAACCGCCCCCAGCATCCAGATAAAGAACCAACAATATGTCACATGTCTAAATATAGCCAGTTAACACGTAAGTTCCATTAAGAAAAATGAAATACATTTGCTCAGCGTATCATATTATCTATAAACAAACTGCTTAGACAGGAAGCAGACAGTAAAACAACTATTTACTCGTCAAACATTTACCGAATTGACTGAATAAGGTTATTCTTAGAGTCTTAATTAATTATAGCTAGTTTCTACTATCGTTCTATTGCTCACGTCAAACATTGTACATACTGCTATAAAATGTCACTGGAATAGGAAAAGGCCATGAAACTTTTGAGACTGCTAATTCGGACAAATAACTGTTGGTCTTCCATCGAAACATTAAAGCATTCCGTATAGTTTCCATTAAACATAATTCAACTAATTTCCTTATTCGACAGCTGTCATAAATCATTTGTTTTCCTGAACATTTATCAATCAAGTCAATACGAAGTTATTACAAGTATTTTCAAACTAAGACAAAATACTCCCAACGAACCTAACAATGATAGTAAATGTATGTATTTGCTAGGCGAATGAACCATTCCTAAGAGAGCATAGCTCTATCGATATAAAGTACAATTGGCAATATACGAAAAAAATATATGACTTTGCTATATTCATTCCTTCTATCTTCAAACCCAGATACATTCCCAATAGGCTGTAACAAAAACATATAATTTTGACAAATTCTAGTTATGCCATGATCAATTATGATGAATACTATTTGTCTTTATCAAACATAAGCAATTTATAAGTGTATGTATTTTCTTTTCTTAAAGTCTTTAGTATGTGGTTAGCTCTCCTATAATTTATTACTCTTTCCTTCATTTGATGTGTTTTGTCATTTATTGCAATGTGTAAGGTTAAATGAATACAACAAAGATATCAGGAAATTAGACAGGACTCAACTTAACCAGCCAAGCCAAGCACAAAAAGCAGTAACACTACAACACAACTACACGGAGCAATGTCCACACACAACTCAAAGAAATGATTAAAAGTCCAAGCCCCTGCTGTAAAAAGAACATGCAGAATGACCAAATTGTACAATGGCATTACAAAAAAGCGACGGTCCAAGATACCGAATGCATAAGTCTTAAATTGTGTTTGCATTAAATTCTCTATAATACCAATTATCTAATGTAGCATTTGTACAGAAACATTTATCTAAGAACTCTTTATTTGTTGGGCTAATAAGAACGAAGATATTTTCAACATCAGACAACTTTGAGTAATAATGATGTTTTTCGCACATTTATGTAGCGATGTAATGGTTAAAAACGCCCGACACAGACCACTAGTTCAATAAGTTCTAGCATTAGAAATCCATTTCGCATTGTTTATGCTGTAGTTCATAATTAAGTTTATTGTTGTTTTGTCCTAGACAAATCTATTTCTACTGCGTCATTTTTTTGAAGACAAAATAAAGTTGGAGTTTCAGGAACCTGAAATGGTAGAAACACTAAACACACCGGAAGCGAGTTTTAGTCAATCAAACCAAGCCGTCCACAAACTACACTCTTTGCAGTATTATGGACTATTGAATTTTAAATGAAAAAAAAAATAAAAATCATCATACGTACTGTTTCTCTCCGCAATCTGTCTTCGGAATGTCTTAGCTTTTGTTTCAATGTTTGTAAAGGTCGGTCTTTGTATTTGATTAGTTTTGTCCAGGAGAATTTATGTCGACAGATGCATTATTATGGACTTGCTAGAAACAATCAAACGTCATTTAAGACATGTTATTGTCTCATGTTTGGTGTTTATTTGCTTCTTACACGCTTTTAGACAAGTGTCCAAACCTATAAAGGAATTTCGAAACGCTACATTCTCCAGACGTGTTTCCGAATGATATCATAGAATTATGTTTGGATTTAACAATTTTCTGAGAAATTTGTAGCCATGTTTGACATTTAGACATAAACTTATTGTACTTCTTGGTGATGTAAACACAAACGAGGGATAAGTGGTTACGTGTATGACTGAGATTGTCCAATTCGGCAGACGGGTTAGAAGACATTTAAGGGGATTTGACAGAATAATTTAGCAAACTAGACACCATCATAGAAAGGGGTTCGTCTTAACTACATGTAATAAATCAAGCTCTGTTCACTAAGTATAATCAGGGTTTTTTATTGACTTGCCTGTCCTGAAATACACAACTCTTCATGATGTCTAATATTCTAAACATGCCATTGGCACTTCACGCTTCACGACAATATATTATCATACATGATAAACACAACTTAAATCAAATTAGTACACTGACGCCGATATACATTGTACGAGGGGTGTTCCAGAAATAATAGGACTTTTCTCATAACTTATTAATTAACAATTACAATTTAATGAAATTTGTCATATATGCATAGCAATGTATGCTCTATATACTGGTAGCAACATAGTTTCGTTTTTGCTGATGAAGTTCATACATAGCGTTGTCATAGAAACCATGTTACGCCAAGGCGGGTCACACTATTATTTATCATTACCAGCCTTATTAAAAATGTGAATATCTCAATAACACCTTTATGAATATTAACACCTAATTGTATGGCATTACGTCGATGACTTGGAAATTCGCATGCAAAGGTTTGAAGAAATCGCTCCGTGTTTGTTATCGTAAGTCAGTAATCAAGTGTATGTAACCAAGCGCGTCATGGATGAAAATGACGTCAACGGCGATTAACAGAAACCGCACGATAGTCAAATAATGGTATAAATTGGGAAAACCAACAGTGCTAACCAATGAAATGATGAAATACGTAGAATATTATAGTATCCTTAAGCAGCCACTGGTGTTCTGTTGACTCAAATTGTTTACAGATCGCAGATTTATGAACTTACAAACAAGCACAGGTGAGGTCATAGAACAATTAGTTGACGTTAATAAACACTGTTAATAAACTGATAGACGCTCCAATGTTTGGGCCAGTTCCTATCATCATTGCAACGCAGTTTTGTGAACAGTGGTACGGAAACACATTTAAACAGTCGGGACAGTGGTATTAGATATGTTCAGAAAGTCAAAATGACTATAAACAATATTAAATGTTTCTTAATGCTATAAAATACTGTGTTTGAAATACGACGTCATAATAACGTCACGGTGCGACCCGCCTCCCTGGTACATAATATATTTAATATTTAATAAATTTCTTATTTGTCAACCAATTTCTTTGATATTTCGCATATGTGTCAGTGAAAGATCAAAATTAAATTATAGACAATTAGTGTTCTTAATTTCTGATTTACTGTGCAGCTATGAAAAAAGTCCTATTAATTGTGGAACACCCCACGTATATGGAGCATTGAAAGTTCTCAAAATTCAAAAATCCAATTTCGTTTACATAGCTGATAGTAAGCACCCAAAGAATATGAGTGTATTGACAAAATTCATGAAAGTTTTATATCGACATTACTCTATACTCTAAACTCAAACACGACTCTAAGTTAAAACATGATTGTTATGACGATAAAGTTACACTTATTATTCTTATTATTTACCAATTCGAAATTTTTTTGTGAAGTACAGATATTTTGACACATTTGCAATATCTTTCGTGCAAAGCTAGCAATTGTTTACTTTTTTGTGTGTTTTTGTGTTCTGCTATTTCTCGTGAGGTTTCTTGTCTTTGTTATTATCTTTTTTTCTTGGCACCAACTTTCTTCAATATGTTGTATTTTGATAAAGTGCTTTTTAGTTGTAGTGATTACTTCTACAGTTTAAATATCAAAAGTGAGACAGAATTCTGTATATAGTTCTGGTCTTACAATACTCAAGAGCGATTGTTTTTATATTGTTATTTTTCATTGAGCATGTCTTTTGTCAAATAGAATTATTTTGCAAGCTATCAAATGAAATCATTTTAAACAGTTTGACTATGTTTGTTATGTTGTTCTTTTTGTCATCATTTTAAGATGAATTGGTAGGTTTCTTGCTTAACTTCATTTCGAGTTTGTCTGGATTAAATAAAGAAGACAAATCAAAGTGTAGTAGAAATATTTCAGCACAGCTTAACAGTTTCATATTTTGCTGTTAAAATCAATCGAGCGATTTAAAGATAATGGGTGAATTAAAAACAACAGTGAATATCACATGTTCGACTTTTTGTGTATGGATGTGCACATTTTAAAACTTAAATTTGAGACGGGAGTACTTTTGTAATTAATAGTATTTCTTAAAGTCTGACAACGTCCAATTTCATTAGTCGGTTCACACTTGTATTTGGTTTTGAATAATAGTTATGAATTAATGGAATAGGAAACTTAAAATGTAGTATTTAGGTCAAAGAAAATACCTCGTTTTTGAATTGATAATGCAAAAATGGATGAGACATTAGTAAGTACATGTTTAAAGTATTCAAATGAACATGAACGTCGCTAAATGGTGGAAATCTGAATTACGCATGCAGACAGGCCCTTCGATGATAAAGTTGCCCCCTGAAACGCCAACAAAAGTAAGAGGCTGTGTATGTTTGTCATGGCGCACTGGTGTCTGTAAACAAAAACAATATGTAACGTTTCGCACCTAAAATACCTGCTATGAAGGTTATAGAAAATCTGTAGTCCATATATGAGAAAAAGCCGACTGGTGTTTATTTACAAAAACTGTGTCATTACAAGCCTGTAGTGAATATATGTACAAATGTACAACATTTCAGAAACCAACAGTCTATAGCAGTTGTAAAACTCCGTACATCACAGAAAGAACAAATAAGATTTAACGGTCGCAGAGAAACAGCATGAACGGACACAAACTTCTCCTGAATTACGTGAATGGAGACAGACGTCCTTGGAATAATAATCACATTAAAAGCAAACCTGACAATTTAACAAGTACGAATTGATGTCACGCATACTTTGTAATGCTTAAGCACGCATGTCATCCAACTTGAAGGAAATCCCCAAAATGTCCATTATTTTCGAAATCTTCTTACCACATGACGTTTTAACATATTATACTCTGTATTGAAAGTAAGCGCTGCGGGAACAAAACCATTTTCCGACTTTGTTTGGCTTCCAAATTGATAATTAAACGCAATAATTTGTGTGTATCTTATCATTTTGGCTTCACCATTACCAGTGAAAATATATAAGACAAAAACTAGCTAATACAATGAATGTGAATGCATTTAACACAGCAAACGGAAATTCCCATAATGCATTCGTGAAGGAACTCTTCTTTTCTGGAAACAGTCAACACAATGATTATTTAATGGCAATCTCCCACGTGAGTTACCAACTGCCTAAGTAGGATACCATAAAATTGTAATTTTCTGTCTCTTTTGGGATGAACTGCGTACAAACAAATAAGTGTACGTGACTAAACAACATACCAACTATTTAGTTTCAGGTTGAGATCACTTACTATCACACAGACAATGTCGGTTTTGATATTGACAAAAAATAAAGTAGTTCAAATTTTCTGTATACTATAAATAAAATGTTTGAACAAATAACTGTACATTTGTAGTAGTACTAGACGGATAGCAATAAACCTTATCTTCCATATAATCATCTTTTTTTTGGCATTCTTGTGGAGCATTATATTATATTCAATGCAATTACATGAGTATGACTTATTCCCATTTCTCTACGCCCTGGGACACATTGTTTAAATTTCGTATGACTGGTAAACTTTTGAAATTTTCTTATCAGTTTGAATAAAAAAAATGAATAACCACCAAGCATTCGAGAGGTGCCCCACTTATATTTGAACAGTATTGAATATCGAATAGTTCGATGCTTATAATACATAATCAAAATATGTCTATATCTTCGTGCAAAATAACGTGTTAAGAAACACATACAACCATTGATTATTACTTTATTACTTAGTTTGTACTCAAATCTACAATTTTGTAGGGGGTATGGAATGAACATATCGAAACTTCCAATGGATGCTCCTAACGCGCTGAAGTCACTATTTTGGTTTTTGGATTTGCCTTTGATATCAAATAACCAAAGTTTACGATTTTTGGAGGTATCATCACTTTTTTGTTAGTTTTTTAATATTTTGCGTAATTACGTTAAAAAGAACAACAGGGCACAAAATATCATTCCTGTGGCAAAAATGCACATTGTCTTAACAGAAATGAAATATCCATGCTCAACCAATTCCTTTTAGGGGCTTTTATGGCAGCGGCTGATCTTCAAAAAGTAAAACACCACACTCGCTACAAAAGTGTGGTTTTTGGTTCATTCTTTATTTCCAACAAACCAACCAGTTACTGTTAATGTTACCATACACATATGTTTAAAAAGTACAAAAGAAACATTTGATTTATACCATATTTCCATGAACATATTTCATGTTCAACACTGTTCAAATATAAGTGGGGCACCTCTCGTAGTATTATTTAACAAAAGCTCACAAACAGTAATTGATAACGCATTTCTGATATGTTGCGTAATACTACTTTAATACATTC
Source organism: Spisula subtruncata (assembly GCA_963678985.1). Taxonomy (NCBI): domain Eukaryota; kingdom Metazoa; phylum Mollusca; class Bivalvia; order Venerida; family Mactridae; genus Spisula; species Spisula subtruncata. The sequence goes on from OY787678.1 coordinate 17,377,792, forward strand.
AATGAAGCATATAAAATGAATAAATAACCAACTGGCGCCGATTAGGTTTTCGCAGTAGGCATGTACATTTAACACACTATGGTTCTAACCATTTGTGATCAACTGGCGCTACTATCTTTGTTTAGAATTTCGAAATTAATATAGTTCGATATAAAAATGCTAATATAACATTTTCCAATTACCACATTCAAACAAATTTTCTCATTTTTAGTATTCTAGTATAATTAATCGAAACATTTTGACCTAAAATTGTAAATATTCAAACCCATTTCCCGATCACTGAACCACAATCATAAAGTTTTATTGTCGCGTCACTGATTAACCAGTATTCATAATATAAAACGTCAAACTATTGTATCATTTTTCTTCTCCTTTTGACATGAATTTGCTCATCTTTCCTATTTTCCGATCGTTGAACCACAATCACGAAAGTTTTCTCTAAGCACAATATGGTAGATTAACTGATTTACCAATATTCATGATACATATAAAATGTCAAGCAATGGTATCATTATTCTTCTCCATTTGACATCAATGTGCTAATATTTCCCATTTTCCGACCGTTGTACCACAATCTAGTATTTTTCTCAAAATACCATATGGTTATTTTACTGATATACCAGTATTTATATTATTTCCCATTTATCGATCATACTGCAATCTAGTAAGTCTTCTCAAAAAACAATATCGTTGATTTACTGATAAATGGTGTGTATATTTTTCTAATTTTGGAGCTTTGTCAAAACTTGTTTTATATGATAATTACTCAATGTCAAAATAGCTGGTTTTCCTTGAGAACGGCTCGTATATTTCCGAAATCTTGAATTATTTGTCTTTCATTGAAATAGGTATTTATAAGTCTTCATTATTCCGGATAAAATAGGATTGTCTTTATAGATTTATGTTATCTTCATAGAAACAGATAGATGAGAAGGAAATCTCATGATATGGGAGCTTTTGTTAATTCATAGTTTCATTTCGTTATTCATTGATTGATAGTTGTATTTGTAAGCTGCATATTCACTTCACATTGTTGTAAACCTGAACCATATCACTCCACGTATTTTAGTAGTTCAGTGTCACTTTTAACTTGTTCGGTTACGTGTTTTTTCTAGCACCATGTTGATTTCTGTTAAAGTAGGGGAAACAAATAATTCCATTGACATGTGTCATGGACGCAAATGACGGGTCTGGTTTCTTGAGAACTATAAGATGTCCAAATATAGCAGATTGTGTCTAAGCATCACTTCTAGCACAAGTGGTCGTGTTTTCTTATCAATTTAGGATACATTTCGAACTTAGCGGTATTTAAAGTAAGAAAAATGGAAACATGTCATGAAAACCGACCATTGTGTTTTAACTACAAAGGAATTCGGTTGGAATTCTGGGCACAGGTGACTGTATCATTGTAAACAAAATAAACTAAACACAATAGAAAAACATATTTTTTTGTTTTATTCTTTATCAATGATACAGTTACCTGCGGTTGTTGGTATGAAACCAAAATAGGCAATCACTAGCGTAGGTACAATAACACTACAAAGTATTGTCGACTCAAACTCGATATGTTGAAAAACAAGAAAAATATCTGAAATTTAATATTTAATTTTGGAAAAACAAGGTGTTTCAATTTTGTTAAGGTTAACATGACAAGTTCCGATTTTGATGAAAATTGACTAATACAATGTAAGAAGCGTCATATGGCACATATTTCAAATATGAATCGGTTTTATAAGGTCGTTAGTAGTAGTTATGACCTTCTCAGTCTAAGCCAGTGATATAGGCGTTGCTCAACTTTCACGGACAGTAATGGAACATGTATGGTACTATTGTATATATACAGTGCTACTATAAATTGATAAAACTGGAACAAGGTCGAATATCTGTGACATAATAATCCTGGTTATCTTTCATATGGAAATAAAGTATTAAGGAAACATATCACATTGTCTAATTTCCATAAATGTAATCTTTGTAGATTCGTTTTTTCGTCAAGATATTTGAAAGACGCAGGATACATATATCATGTTTAATAAAACGGGTTTACCATTCTTATAAGGAAGCCCCGGAGGACACTTTTGACTTCCCAAAAGTCACAGGTCATAAGTAACAAGTCATTATAGTCAGGCGCCAGTAATCTTATATAAAATATGTAACGGAATCATTTATATGTTAAATTTTGCTTCGGCCCAGTTCCATAGGCAAATGATTACGATCTATGGTATTCATTATTTATTTGTGTACATTATGCGTAAATGACGATTTTGCATCATACAAGAGGAAGAATCTCATATTTGGTTCGAATGTCATTTATTTAATAGCATTAGAAAATACCCAAATACACGCAAGTATTATGTTTGGCAAAACATCCCTAATTTATTGAATTAATCTCGGCCACAAATAAATGCATATTGAAACACAATATCAATTTATATACATTGAGAGTGTTTTGTAACATTTACAAATGTATTTATTATTTCTAGGCTTTCTTAGTTGGTAAAGATTCCGTTTTTGTGGCATAAAGCACGTAGTAATTTACATATCATATGGCATATTTATTTTCTGCAATTTTCAAATAACCTTTGAGATACAAAAAATGTACCAACATTCAAATTACTAAGTCCTAAAAATAAAGCAAAAACACTGTCTTTTCTGAGTATGGCACTGGGATTTCGCGTAAATTGCATGATTTATACCGTTATTTAACATTGTAAGTAACCGGTTATAATTCAACATTGTTATTGTGTCTTATGCCAAGTTTAATTATAAAAATCACATTATCATCACAATCAAGCATCGGGTTATCGGTGATATATTCCGACAATTCTTGACTTAAGATTCCTTCGACGTCAAGCTTACCGGGCTATATTTCACCAAACCCTTAATTGATTACTCAAAATTTAACAGTAAATACGAAAATCGTACGCACAATATCCTGTGCAAAATGCATGGCCTGAAATAGTAAGTGTAACTTTATATTGATGTTGTACTTAAGTGTTTTCTACCATTCTATCATTCTTTTATTTCTTTCTCCGTGTCGGACGAAATATAATATTAAAAACTCGTCAAGTAAAAAATGGTCGCCTCTTTTGTTTTATTATGTAAGAATATTATATTTTCAGGAATAACAAATGTAAATTTCAACGTATCGGATGACTTAAACAGCCCGACTGCCAAATTCCCATTTACCGTACGAGCATATCGTAATGCTATTGTGACATTTCTCAATAACTTACTGTATCCATCTTTTAGGAAATTGCATCAAACAATTTATTTTAAAAAAGTTGTTTTATCAATTTTGATTCGACTATGCTTGACTGACTGAGACGCCAGATTGTCGAAGTTTGTTTTCCTGGATGTGTATCTGTTATGAGGTATTAATTCTCTTAAATATTTTACTTTTCGTATTCTTCTGATTCATCTTCTTTATTGCTGCCTCTCTTCCAGATTATACAGCAAGTTCCAGTTCTTATATTTGCGAATTATGCGACGATTGTGAATATAGGCCATCACTCCATATATTGTAAATCAAAAAAAGTAATATTGTTTTGTTTCACGACGATATCCATATTTTATTTCCAGGGTTTCTTTCATAGAATTTTTGACTTTTTAAAAACTTGCGCATATTAGTTTTGAAATAATCATTAAATATGAATAAGTTATTCAAGTTATTTATGTTACCATATATTAATGATTACCCTTTACCCTGTCCGATGATTCTTTTTTTAATTTGGTCATTTTTACGGTCGGAGCAAATGACCTTTCTATAAGAGGCTATTCCGTGCTTGTTTTCATCGCTGGGTTGACATTGCAAAATACTAAAAAATGCTGTAATACATAAAAAGCGTGAACATCACTCCCACATTATAGTATTGTGACTTACAAATTAATCGCATGATGACAATAAAATCTACACAAGCGTCGTCTGTACTTGGCTACCTAGCAACAAGAGACGTCGGATAAGTCTGAATTCGGTGGAAACATAAGTGCATATATGGCTTCGAGTTGATTAAGTCTTGTCGCAAACACGGTGGAAGGTCAATGTCCAGAGATACAATATTCAGGAAGGAAGCCATAAACGGGAAATTAATCTTTGTCAGTATGCATATTGAGCTTTTTTGAGTGAAATTGAAATGTAATATGTCCAGCCAATGTACAGGGTGATAACTAACTACGATGTAGATTCTAGTCATTTTTGCCACAAAAGTATTTGCTATTAGTGGTAATTCCAATTAGGTAACAATCTGTCTTTATCGGTCAATATTGTTTCAAACCAAACCTTTATTGCATTGCGCTAAAACATTCTTTTTCAAACGGTGTAGCAATATCACTTGACTTCGGACTACAAACAAGAGAAAACATTTGCATCACTGCGAAAACAAAAACAGCAGTAGGTATCATTTCTTAATCAATTTCTATGACATACGTCACGCAAATGGGGAAATCATAAGCTTTTCACAGCATACAGCATCTCTTTTCGACTATTTTGGAGTTATGTGTATATTCCTTTAGAACATAATGGCATGATGAAATACCTTATGTAGTAATCTTATTTCAAGTTGTGGCTAAACTCTTTTTGTTTACCGACAACATTGTCACTATTCTTTTTTTGAGATATCGGGAAAACGCAGTAGAATCACCATTATGCACGCAAGTGTTTGGCGCAAATTCTTTCACGTCCCCTTGCAATTCGTAATAATTACGCCTATAGAATTCGATCATTGAATACGCATTCCACAGAGAGAAGGAATATTCTATGGTCGGTCGTTAGGCGATTTGTTGAATATAAGCATAATGTAACTTGTTAAGTTCTTCTATCCAACTAATTGTCCGAACCTTTTGAATACAATAATTACCAAACGCACTAATGCTACTGTCTCTGAACACAAACCAAGCCCATTATTGTTACTGTATCTTACTGATATTTGGTAGGGAAGCAATTTGTCTGGTTTGGTTTGTGGTATCAATACTTCTGGATATGACAGTATTGTAATATACACTTACATACATCATTGACAGAGGCTAACAGTTTTTCATAGATTTGTATTTTAAATTGCTTGTAGTTCGGCTCTATCAACCAGGAATTGTTCCAGAATATTCTGGGTACATGCTCGCATCGCAAAGAAAGCCTTTGGGAAAGTATCCATTTTTAAACTTATTGTGTAGCATCTCAATTGTCAATGGACCAAACATGAATGCCTGTTATCTGAGCAATAATGTACTTCTCAAGATTTACAAGTTTCATGTTTTATTTCATAACTACATGTAGACCATTATGGGCATTAGCATTAGCAATCAAAATGTACAAGGGAACAGACAAACATATGCAGACTTTAAAAACAAAGCAATATATCTTACTAAATGACCAGAGGTGTTGATAATTTGTCTTACTATAATTGCAGATAGGTTTATTAAAAATTTAGATTTTTGAGTATTACACTTAACTATACTTACAGACGACATATGAGTACTTTAAGTTAATGCTTTTGAGTATAATACTTAGCTATACTTATATATAAGACACGAGTATTTTATTAAGACTTCGTGTATAATACTGTAGCTATACTCCCAAAACACAGAAAGCCGTGGTAGCATCATAAACTCCATGACCAGTGATGAGTCATCGTCGTATCCTTGGTATTTTATTTTTGCTTTTTAATTAAATATTTTCGTGCACAGACTACTGTCGTTGTTGTAGAAATACGATGATCGCAATAATAAAATAAAAACCAAATTTCGATCGAAAAGAAAATTATTTCTTCTTTTTGGGATATATTCTATTCCCTGTATTTGTCAGTTGTTGCATACTGTGAATGTTTCAATACAACAGAAGATAATTACACGCGTATTCTCAACTTTCTGCGGATGTAATTATTTTCTCTCCCATTTGGAAACTGTAGTACGTCTGCTCATTTTCTAAACATGACAAAAACATCAGTCTTATCTTATATAACTTGGAGGATGAGTGTTTGGTAAAACTTCAAATACTATAGCGTGAAAATCACACAGATTTGTTTTGGGTTAGTAACATTTTTTTTCATTTAAAATTCCCAACCAAAAACGTAATTTGTTGCTCGTGTAAACCCGACTAGGACACCGGAGATGCTGTTTTTACAAGTGCAATCCTTATAGCATATTACATAAAATAAATAGGAGAACGGTTTTCGATTGCACGTAATGTTTTGCTTCGAATGCGCAATAATTTTTTACAACTGCACTATAAGTTATCCCGAGAATTTCTTTTCCATGTTTTCCAGGAAAATGATAGATTATAAGCTTACCGCATATGACTGAACAAATGTCAAAAGAATTACTCCACGAACAACGCATCAAGGGCGTATTTCTACGCATGTGTCCTATTTGCAAGTAGTGGCCCGTCATCCTAGTAGCGTAAAGATTTTGCCTGGACCTGTACAAACAGTATTTCGTCAGGTTCTGCTAGGCATCAAAATACTTGTAAAAACAATGGACGAATTTTCCGTTATTGATAGTGTAATGAGCACATATATACAAAAACGTACCACCGGCAAACAAAATATTCGAATAGGGTGCATGCAATCGGACCCCTGGATGTTTTAGTCTTTGCATCACGCTGTATCTAGATTCATCCTGATGTACCAACTTGCAACCACCCATTATGTTATGTGTGAGTATTGAAATATGAGGAGTGTAAAGATTATATAGTCTGAAGGCGGTGTGAATCTCAGATTGAAACATGACATGAATATTCACGGCCTTGACTGTGTCTGTTGATGTGGTGCTAAAACGTGATTATACTGGATTAGTTTGCAATGACACATTTCCACAGAAATAAGCCAATTGTACGTGTCGACATCACACAATATTGATACATCTTCTCTAGTGCAATCCGTACCTGCTGCGTATATTGTTGTCAGTATCATGGTTTGTTGGTATCGTTTATTAGGAATATGATCTACATTATATTCTATTATGTGTGATTATATAGAAAAGCTTTAGTATAAAATATACCAATTCAATCAAAATCAGAGAAGCAACCAACACAAATTACACAACTCAAGGTACCGCTTCCTGAAATGTTACAAGAAAAAGAGAAGGCATTATATACGCACATCAAATAACAACATCAAATAATAAATACAGTCAAACGTCATAAGGGCAACCATAGAAATGATCAACAACAAATTGAAATGGAACAGAGACAAAAACAAACCAATACCCCACTTCGACGACAGCTGTCGGCTTAGATAAAAGTTTAAATTATCACGTTTGTAGGTTCGACAACATTCTTCAGCGTAGCACATCTGGTGTATAGCTTTACTATTTTGACCTGAGCCTGACATTTATGCAAGAATATATTACAAGGTTCTTGCATTGAATAAATCAATTTCCGCAAGCAAATCGTGCAATATCGGTATATTCAGATTTGTGATTGTATTACAAGTGGAGCGTCTTCGTGATACTCCCCGATTATGAAAATATACAATCGGTGTTATAAACGTAGATAATATATCGACTGTTAAATTATGCTAATCAATAGGTCAGGTTCATGTCAATGTGGGCAAGCTATACGCAATACACTACATTCCCATAGGAGTCATTATGTTACCATAATTTGTCTGTTGTATTCTGCCGTTTTTGAACGATTCTTATTGTTATCGGCGTATACTAGCTGAAACTAGGCTAATCTTTTTTGGCTGTGACTTGGGTCTTATTCTCGATAGTTGAAGGTTTGTCTTTCTGTAGTCAGGTTCATGTTCTCGTTCAGCCATGAATAGAATTGAATAGAATAGAAAATAAATAGATGATTTTTATGTTTTCTTCGCTCGGCTATGTATGATACATGCTGTCTTCCCTGTCCGATTTTCTATCATCTTTAGTTTAAACAATACATATATTGGTATCAATTTGTATAAACAAATAAATATATTGGCCTGGTAATGTTAGCTACGATATACATTGTATCCAGGCTCGTCAGTTTTGTGCTCAATAATGTGTGTCCTACCAAAGTGACAAACACCCTTAAATTTTTCTTCCATCGACAAAGTCATTTTGATGCTACAGATTGTGTTATACGTATAAAAGGTATGAGGAAATCGGACAGGGAAGGCAGCACTTAACTTAAACAGCTGAGCACAGAAATCAGTAACACCACAACATAACTACACTGATCGATGACCACACATAAGCCAAAGAAACAGTTAAAAGTCCGCGTCCTAAGTCCAAAATGCAGGATGACCCAATTTTACAAAGAAATTATAGAATAGCGGAGATCCCATGAGACCGAATGAAACGCTGCCAAGACCCGATCAAGTTCCCTAAGTCCCACTGCAGATGACCTAGTTTCATAAATATATGCCAAACGGTGACACAAGCGACCAAATGAGGCATTACTCACTTCTTATGATTATTGTAGATTTAAATGCAATACTTCTTATGATATGAACACTTGTCTTATCTGTCTGTAACAGCAATTGTTTAATGTAGCGTTTCTACAGAACCATTTATCAAAGATCGCCTTATTTGTTCAAATAATACCAGGGTAATTTTAGCATCAGTCGTCTGGAAGTAATCATGGTGTTATTTACACATGATTGTAATTGTTAAAGGCATCGATCATAGACAGCACGTCGGATATTTTCTTGCATTGAGAAACAGTATATCATTGTTTAGCTATTATAGATGACAGTGTTATATTATATTTTGCAATGGCATAAGAGCTCTTGCTTCTGACACTCTAGTACATGGGCTGTGAAAACTGTCTAGCATTGTGAATTGGATTGAGCAAATTGTTATACCCAGTTTGTCAAATATGAATGCTAAATATACATAGATAATGTAATGAAGACAGTTGAAAACTTCATTGTTAATATTTAGCTCATCCCTGTACATTCAATGTTATATAGTCAAATACATGGCGTAAATGCTACAGGTGTCGTCACATTCTTATGGAAGTCCTTGGAATAGACCTACACCAGAGTTCCACTAATCTGTAGGTACAAACAGACTTTAACCGTCATCATCCTTGTGTCACTTGAATATTCAGTTGTCAGTTATGGTTACATATGAATACGAACCCAGTCTAACTAGGCCAGATTTGTTTGTACCTACATGTAAAATAAGGAAAGAACCACCTTCCACAAAGTTCCCGATATCATCTATTAGTCAGGGTTATGCACAATGTTTAAATTGCTTGCGTATAATATTGTAATATAGAATATTGGTTTTTATATCATTTGAATCGTTCGTCAATAAAAATGAAATAACCACCTTTCTCCTTATGCAGCCGCTTCCGAGCAACACCCTTTTAACTTCTGTCAATTGCGGCACAATCTTTATAAACCGGAAGTCGATTCTGAAAATGTCAACAAACAGAGTTGCTAGTGTCATATTCTCTAATAACAAACGTGTGACGTACTAATAGTGGGTGGGTTATTGTTCATATTAGCAGTGTACAGATACGGTGGCAACCATGCGATGCATAAAAAGATAATGTTGCACACAGACAATGATGACTTAAAAGGTAACACGGGGGTTAAGGTGGCAAATGTCAACAGCTGAGTTGCACGTAGAACAATCTCAAATAACAAACGTATGACGTACTGGTGGTAGACGGGATGTTTTTTATATTTGCAATGTTAACAATAACACATACACAAAGCGTTATATGTCTCCCATTTCTAACCGTTGATCTTATAAAACAATCGACTCATCGTCGCAGAATTAAAATATTGCGATATTTATCGAATGCATTGGTGTTATAAGCCAACCTACTAATCTCCCCATAGAATCAATCGTTGTGTTGCTGTATTAAGGGTTTATGTCACCAAAGTACCATATTCATATTGTGGGAAAAGTGTTGGTGCGTGGGTGAGTGCATCAATAATACAGTTGATCTGTGAACAAATGTATTTGAGATTATTTTCGATCACGATTTGCTATCTAAAATAAAAACAATGTATTCAGTGTTTTCTCACCTAAGGAAAATATAATCACATTTTGGCGATGTAATTTGGTGATGCAAAACAGTGATGGTAAGTCAAAACAAATTTATTTTGCTAGCGTTGCGTGCATCAAATGGTTATAGGATCATTTTTTTGCTGTTCCTATGCATGTCTTGTGGCGAATTATTACGAAATGAGATAATAAAATGCATATTTATGTTTCCATTATAAAATCATCTCGTCAATTATGGATTCTTTAATTACTACCCGTTGCTATTTTAAAATTTTGTAAAATTTAGGCATCATTCTTGGTAAATTATTAATCCTCTGTATCTCTTTTCAAGATGTCTCTCAATTAATTATTGATTAAAGACCACAACCATAGCCGTACAAATGACATCGCTCAACATATAGCGAATTGGTTAAGTTTGATTCTAAACTCAATACAGCAGCAAGACTTGAGAACCAGAACGTCTTTAAAAAACCCTCACACGTTGCTGTTGTTCGTGATTGTCTTAAGCTCTTAAAACTGTAAACTATTCAATTTTTATTTATATATTAATAACACTTTCTTACAAAATGTATAACACGATTGATAACAGTTTTTGATAAGGACCAATTGCTTGTTATACTCTCTTCTTCACTTTAACATTTGTTAGTTTGTCTTAATATGTTATTCCGAGTATCTGCCGATAACATTTCCTTTCTATGCCTTGGCCTATTTCGTCTAAATCTGATTGATATTTTAATGTCATTCCAGGTGGTTTTTAATTTTAATATTTAAAATTCGTAACTGTTTCCTGGTTTTGTCATTTCACTTTTTTCTCAGTCCTGATGCCGTCGACACTAATCGTGATCAGTTTTTTTTCAGCACTGATCTCATTACCGAATGAAGAAGAAGCTTTATCAAGCCTTACTGATACCACTTTGAGTTCGTTTTCACTTCCTGCCAGGTCATCAATGACATCAGCAAAGCGTAAGTCATTTATATATCACATTGATACAGGTAAATAATGTCGCATTATTTGCGCAATTATGTTAATATCTGAGACACGAACTTTACATGACACTCGTCCGTCCTTGCAATGTCTCTGTGTTATGATTGATGTGGTAAATTTCTCACAAGCTAGGCATTCTTGTCGTCATAATGGGTCACTGGGTGCAATGTATAGGATCTTCTTAGCGTTCATATGCTACCTATTAACTGCTCATACGATCACATAAATACATGGTAATCAGATTAATTAAACATACCAATGCAATAGTAATTGTTAATTATTCCAGGACATGCACAATATAAAGTGTGTGGACACCCGATAATGACCTTAGCTAAATAGTGAAAATAGATGTAACCGTCACAATTCCTCCATCCTCCCAAGCAGTGAAACATGTCTTTTCTATCAATCTTGTACTCCGAGAGGTCGTATAAATACAACGTCATGTCTGATCTCACATTTGGTATTACGACCGTTACAGTTTTAAACGCCCCCGACATATAGGTATAGAACCAACAATATGAGATATGTCTAAATATAGCCTGTCACTTAACACTTTAGCTCCATTAATATCAAATGCAGTAACCTTGCAGAGAATATCTTGTTATTTATTAACCAACTGAGACAAGAAGCTGACAGTAAAAACTGTTATTTACTCGACCAATAATTTATGAAATGTGATGTTTGTAGATTCACCTCCGTCGCTTCTCAATAATTCGAGATCAGGAAATAAATTTTATTCTAAGTCAGATTGTCTTTATACTTAAGTTAGTTACTTCTTAAATCGCGTATTAGAGCTAGGCAGTTACGCAATTTCTCAGCATCTAGTTATAAAAGCGGATAAAGCAAGTGTTCATATTGGGGCTGTAAATGGCCTTATATCAAGTTCACAAGATTGGGAGTGACGCATTCACTCAGCATCTAGACATTAAAGCGGATAAAACAATTGGACATATTGAGGCTGTAAATATTATGACATTTATTTTATAGAGTTATTTCCAGCTAGCTTTGGAAACTGGTTATTGAAATGCAATACCTTACTAAGTAATGTCACTGTGCAGTGTCACGATTTCAGTCAATTAAAATGCGATGTTTTTGTTACCTATTTTATCTAGTACATGTATATTGACGTAACATTACCAGATAAACAATTTAAAATGCGATCAGGGATTTGTTTTACTTTAAACAGGATTATAACATTACTCTGGTGACTAGAATACCATTGCAATTTTGGCACCGTACTTTATGAGTTAATCAATAAATAAGATGTTATATATTGTGAGATGTTACAAGTGGGACATCTAGCCTAATGGTTTTGGTAGGTCGGTCGTCGATTTTCGATAGATCACTAAATTTTCATAATACCTAAGGAAATTTGATTAAGTTTCCGCATGTGGAAACTATGACCACAGCCTAGTTTGACAAGTTGTATAGTAATCATTCTATCTAGCATAGAATCCAAATCGTCTTGCTTGCAGTATTGTGCTCTTGAAATGAAAATTAATGTACAAAGTTTAACACGCTTCAACTTTCCAACTAACATGTCTCATATTTCTTACTGCACAGGCCCAAGAAGTGATATCACAAACTACAGTTTTTACTTCCCCAATCGTTCATCCATTCAATATAATATATATTTCATGTTATCTAATGAAGAAGTAAAATTCTGTTTTTGGGATATAATTTCTTAGGCCTGTGCTAACTGTGTGATGAGTTCGGTGTTTCCAAAAACGCATGCACAACTCTTCCCTGTATTGGATGGTTCTACATTGTATTTTCAAATACAAATCTTCCGTGGTGGTGTCTGTCTAGAACAGCAATTGTCTAATGATGCGTTTCTACAGAAACATTTATCTCAGATCGCCTTATTTGTTCAACTAATATGAGGGTCATTTTAGCATCAGTCATCTGGAAGTTGTTATTGTTTTATTTACACATGAGAGAAGGGATGTAATTGCTAAAGACGTCAATCGCAGACCAAAATATTGGACATTTCTGGCGTTGAAAAACGTTAATCATTGTTTAGCTTTTGTATACGACATTGAAAATTGACTTTGATTACATTCCATTTTCTGCATAATCAAAATGTTAAATGATTTTGTCACAGAATATATACGTTTTTGTTATGTTTACTGTTTGCATTGTATTTGAAATGTTCCTCATTTACATCATTTGATAAATTGACACAATTACACACTCGTTGGTATAGTTTCATGTAACATTTAGTTGATAGTTCCAATGGTATAGTAATTGGTGTAAATGTATTTGACTCGTTATGATTTTGGCACGCATAGTATGTTTTTTAAACTTCAGTTTTTATTACCTATGAGCGGATCTAAATTATGGCCAGTTAACCCCGGCTAACTCTCATGATTAACTTGTCATCACTTAGCTTTGTTTAAACTACTAGTATAACATCCTCTCACTACCTTTTAAATTACCTAGTCGCATTTATAAATGACCATGGAGAATTCAAAGTACAGTTTTATGAAACGTTGAAACAAAAATTTGTTTGTTTTCGATGATTAATTTTTAACATTATGTCATCTTATATACCTTTCGCCAATGTTCTTATACGATATCTAGCATAGTGAAAAATGGTGGCGTGTTCTGGTTGTGCGAAATGTATTAAGCTGAATTTTACTAGAAATAATTTGAATTATCAGTTGGTGTTTTGTATAATAATAGCTCACGTCAATGATCTGCCTCCATTGATTTTGTAAGAGCAATTCATACAGAACAAGTTTGTCTTAAAATGTAAATGTCATGATAATAAGAAGAGAAGACAGAAATAACAGTAAAGATGTAGACCATGTTTGAAATGTCAACAGACTGAAAATGCATGTTTAATCTCAAATAACAAACGTATGACGTACTGGTTGTGGGTGGACTACGGTTTACAGTTGCAATGTTAACAGAAAAACAAATACAAGCGTTCTATGTCTTACATTTTAACTGCTGGTATTATAAAATAATCGAACCTTCACCTTACAATTGAAATCTGATGATATTTATGGAATAGTTCATCGTTTTATCTAAATGTAACATTAATTTGTATGACACAGACATTAGTCGCATTGTTAACAAATACTTTTTCAGTTTGTTTCCGGTGTGTGCGTGTATCAGCAATGCAGCTGCTCTTTGCACAACAGTCCTTGGTTGAATTATTACAGTTCTTTAAGGATTAGTTTAGTTCATATACATGTATTGCTATCTAAAAGCGACATTTAGTGTTTGAATGTTACAAACGTTATTAAACCATTTTGCAATTCGTTTAAGCAATGTTTGTGTATCAACCATACTGCTAGTATTTGTCTAATTGTGGTGAGTTACTACAGTAATGAACAGGATTGGGTTCGTTGCTGGCTTGCTATCTGAAATAAACAGATATGTATCAGAAATGAAATAAAAACATCCAATAACACAACAGTCTTATTATTGAATATAAAACATCATCGCGTGGTATGGTATTGTTATGTTTGTAGATTCTCTTCCTCTGACATTTCACAATATTACGACATCATAATTATACTAAATCGTAGTTAAGCCGGTCTGATTTTATAATTGTACCATTTAAAGACATTATATACTCCTTATATCACCTATTAGGGATAGGCATTGACGCAATTTCTCAGCATCTAGGTATTAAAGAGGAATTTGGGAAACTTGTAATTGGAATACAATAAAAATGTACATGTAGCTTACTAAATAAGGTCACGTCTTGGCAATATGTCTATTTTTTGTGACATTCAATTCAAAGGCGATGCTCTTATATTACCTATCTTTATTTATATTAACGTACCATTGTCAGATAAAAACTATTGTTCTAAAATGCGTTCTGGCTGTGTTCTATTCTAGAAAGATGTTACCTAATAAGTAAGTCCGAAGTTAGGATCAGGGATATGCGATTCAAGATACTATATATCTATCTTCCTGATCGACCAAACACCGCAATGGGACTTAGACCGTGACTAACCTAGTTTTTAACATATTCGCTTGAATACCTGTCACTTGATTTATTCGACAAAAGAAATCTAATGCTATCCAAAGTTTGAGAGAAGGGAAGTCGAACAAAAGTGCTGTCGTGAGACGATGTACTAGTATGTCGACATTACTATAGGATGAATATCAGAATGTAAACTATCTGTATCAACTGGACATCTGTTCACGCATATATAAATAATGTTATATAATTTATCAACCATTCAAATATCTTAGAAACCAACTTCATACTGCGCTAAGTCTTATACGTCCAGAAACTGTGTCGGTACTTTAAATATTATATCCAATTTGATAGATTCCTCATTTTGAGCCAGATCATTTTGATTGCTATAATGAACATTTGTATTGATGTTTTCAATTGATAAACTTTGAGTGATTATGGTATGTTTCTGTAAGGAGGTATAGAGATAACATATCATATTTAGTCATATCTTATGTTTTATAGGACTGTTGTTAGCTATGTATCTATTGTTGGTCTATTATCAATAGTATTGATCATAAAAGCTTATTTCATGCAAAGCTTTTATACATTTGTAATCACCTTGTTATTACACTCATAACGTTCTGGTCAGCAATGAATAATCGTGTGTGTATTGTATTTCTTTAAGGGCAAATATCTTATTATTTACGAGTTCCATATGACAAAATAAGAAACCATACGCTTTAATACAAACTTATCAAACCCGTTCCCTTGTGTCAAGAATACCATTGCAAAATGTTGGCACTGTATGTATGATTTAATTAATTGAAAAGATCTTGCACGAAAACACGTTACTAGTGGAACTTCTTGGGTCAAGTGTTTTGTTTGGTCGTCGATTCTCAATGTCCGTCACAGGATAAATTACCAAGTTTTACGCTCAACGTCTTGTTTCTGCGTGGGGTATTTTTTTTGTTAAAAAATGTCAAGTTCCTGTTTTGTATTTGTTTAGCTTAAAATGCAATGTGTTTGTTGTAGTTAACAGCATTTATCTTATTGAATGTGTCTACAAAGCATTTATCTAAGAACGCATTATTTGTTCAATTAATACGATGATCAGTTGGATATCAACAAATGAAGATTGAATTTCATCTATTATATACCAAATAGCAAACGCCAGACGTATTGGTTGTGGTTTACACTGGTTGGCCTATTGTTTATAATCGTATTTGCAATATTCAAAATGTGCATTTTTACATTGATCTTATGATATGGTTGATACATCGCCTTAGAATTAAAATGTGAGGATATTTATAGAATGCATTGACGTAATAAGCAAACTACCTTTATAGAAGGATTTTGTTTATATTTTGTTATCTTACCTTACATTAAGTGTTTTACGTCACGAACAATCATACTTATATAATGTTTGCATTGCTAGAAAATGTGTGGTGTTAAGATTTAAATTTGCTAGTGCTGTGTGCATGCAGCAACAATACTGCGGTACACTTTTCATTTTCGTAAACATTTATAACAATTTGTACATGATTATTTTCCTTGATGGCTGTCTCTCTAAGTAAAATGCATTTAGTGTTAAACTTATCGCAATAAAAGCAAATATAATCGCATCGCTAGCAATGTTATTTCAAATCGTGCAGCAGATGTTATCATTAAAATCTCGCGACAATCAATTTGTTGGCGCTGCGTGCATCAAACGATGGTATAACAATAGTCATGCTGCTCTTTGCATGTCTTTGGGAGAATTATTACGAAATAAGATAATTAAAAGCATATTTATGGTTCCATTTAAAATATTTTTCTTCGATGAGGGACTCTTTGATTACAGCCCGTTGTTTTTTTTAAATCTCGATAGTAATTTGATACAATATTTTAGTTTAATAATTATTCCGTTGTATCGACTTTCAAAATGTTTCTTTATTAATTACTAATTAAAGACAGAACCATAGTAATAATGACAACTCTCACGACATTTAACGTCAGCAAATATAATAAGATTTTGATTCTAGATACAATTCAGGATACTACTAACGAACAACAACTTTTAAGAATAAACTCAACTGATATTGTCTTCTATCTTATATTCGTCCGTGCTATTTGCACCCTTTAAATTATTTCATAAAGTCAAATGATAATACATTGTATAGGGTTCAAAATTATTTGAAATTTTGTTTTGGTTGCTTCCGTCGATAAATTATTTGTGCGATTTCTGGGTTATCCTTTAGAACTCCATACTGCTAGAAATATGTGATACTAGTTCCACGCCTTAAATGTTGCAGCTTGGTCACTTTGACGAGGAAGAAACTGAAGTCACTGTGTTGGCATTGCATTAATTTTATTTTTTCTGATGGAAAAAAATAGTTTGGTTGCTTCATGTAAAGGTCACCATTTGTTGGCTAACATTTATGGTTGTGCTATAGATTGACGTGTGTGTGCACTATATGTTACCGTTTTGACGTTGACTGAATGGTCTCTCAAGGTCTATAGCTAGGTAATTGGGTAAATATTTGGAGGAAACTTGTTAAGTCACTGAGTACATGTATGCTATGATTTGTGATCTGGTCGATGGGGGCATTGTTTTGTCGCTGGATTTCGCGGTTTTTGTCATGGTGTTTAGTAACTAGGTATAGACGCAGTAACGCCTCATTTTGTCACTTTGGTTAATCGTTTTTGGCATATATTTGTGAAACAAGGCTACCTGTTCCTTTAGTTTGGGAGACTTGGTGAACTAGTTCGGGTCTTACCTTCTCTTCAGTTGGCCACTTGGGGTAACATTTTATCTTTGGGAAACGAGGTCACCCTGCCCTTTTGTAGCGTGTAAATATGTTGTCATATCTCCTGGATATGTGGTCATGTAAATGATTTTGCATTACCAATCAGGTTAATAACTTTGAACCAGTCAACTGACATTTGTCCTCAAAGTATGTCAATGTCATAAAGACAAACAGGTGTCACACCGGTGAATTTTCTGCCATTCAAATGAATGCAAAATGACCAAAATTTGCATCTTTCCCTCTGTTTCACTGACATTCCGGGTGATTTTCTGTGGCCGCTTCCGCAAAAACGATCACTTTCATCCAAAATAAGCTGGAGAAAATGGCATGTTGATAGTTTCGTTTTCGAGCTACTGCGGGTCTTCTGGAATAACAATGCTTTTTTCCATGCACCCAATAGTTGACTCGACCGAAGCACACATACATTGTCAGTCTTCAGCCAGGGAAAGATAATTCAGAAAAAATATCAATGAAACACGCTTAAAAGTTAGCATGCAGGTCATATTTGAGCTACATCTTCATGTAATTTGGTCAACAATTAGCATTTTCCACACTAAAACGGTACTTGAAAAGACATAAATCAAATTTTTGAAAGGGACTATTTTAGCATACTACGACCCGGAAGCACTTTCCACCGGTGTGACACCAACATTGGTAGATTCACACGCAAGACAGACATTCCGTTTGTCATAATGGACAACAGGACTGTAAATGCTATAATCATACACAAGTTCATACTGATTATTAATTGCTAATTTGATCATATAAATACACGGCTATGCGATTAATTGAACTAGCTAGTGCAAAAGCAAGTGCTATAAGCTAATTTACTAGTTTATTCAGGACATGCGTTATATTAATGTGTGGACGACCTTAATGTGTGTCCATCCTCCTAAACTGAGAACCTTTGTCTCTTCTAGAATCGCTGTACTCCGGATGGTCCGATTTAAAGTATGTCGTATGAGTCCAAAATTCTATGTCACCACCCAGCCAACAGCCAAAATCGGCTTTTAATTTTGCTATTATACAATTAGTCAAGTGATGTTCGGGTAGATTTCTTATATTATATTAAGCCATGTTTGATATTCCGTACGTCTACTCTACTCCAATCGAGAAAGTTAGTATTTGCCCTCTTAAACAGGTGGTGTAAATGAATTGTTTATTATTCGCATGTGGTCTTACAATAACAACGGTTCCAACCGCCCCCAGCATCCAGATAAAAAACCAACAATATGTGACATGTCTAAATATAGCCAGTTAACACGTAAGTTCCATTAAGAAAAATGAAATATATTTGCTCAGAGTATCATATTATCTATAAACAAACTGCTTAGACAGGAAGCAGACAGTAAAACAACTATTTACTCGTCAAATAGTTTCCGAATTGACTGAATAAGGTTATTCTTAAGAGTCTTAATTAATTATAGCTAGTTTCTACTATTGTTCTATTGCTCACGTCAAACATTGCACATACTGCTATAAAATGTCACTGGAATAGGCCATGAAACTTTTGAGGCTGCTAATTTGGACAAATAACTGTTGGTCTTCCATCGAAACATTAAAGCATTCCGTATAGTTTCCATTAAACATACTTCAACTAATTTCCTTATTCGACAGCTGTCATAAATCATTTGTTTTCTTGAATATTTATCAATCAAGTCAATACGAAGTTATTACAAGTATTTTCAAACTAAGACAAAATACCCCCAACGAACCTAACAATGATAGTAAAGTATGTATTTACTAGGCGAATGAACCATTCCTAAGAGAGCATAGCTCTATCGATATAAAGTACAATTGGCAATATATGAAATATATATATGACTCTGTATATGCATTCCTACCCAGATACATTCCCAATAGGCTGTAACAAAAACATACAATTTTGTACAAATTCCAGTTATGCCATGATAAATAATGATGAATACTACAATGTATTTGTCTTTATAAAACATAAGCAATTTATAAGTATTCATGTATGTGTTTTCTTTTCTTAAGTCTTTAGTAAGTGGTTTGCTATCCTATAATGTATTACCCTTTCCTTCATTTGATGTGTTTTATCATTTATTGCAATGTGTCTGGTTTAATGAATACAAAAACGATATGAGGAAATTGGACAGGAAAGGCAGCACTCAACTTAACCAGCCGAGCACAGAAGGCAGTAACACCCCAACAAAACTTCACATAGCAATGCCCATGCCCACACACAACAAAATATTAAACGTCCAAGCCATGAGTGCACCGCCGCAAGTATGCAGGATGACCCAATTTTTCAAAGACATTACATAATAGCGGTTATCCCATGAAACCGAATGCGCAAGTCTTAAATTGTGCTTCCGTTAAATTATCAACAAAACTTGTCGAATGTAGCATTTCTACCGAAACATTTATCTAAGAACGCCTTATTTGTCCGGCTATTATGAGGGTAATTTGATCATCAGAATAATTTAGGGTAACAATAGTGTTATTCGCACTTAAATGTAGCGATGTAAAGGTTATAAACGTCCCAAGAATACCGCTAGTTCAATATGTTCTAGCATTCTTTAAGCTGTAGTCCATGGTTATGCGAATTATTGTTTTCCCGGTTACTGTCTAAACCGGGGTTTCTAGTTGTCACTTTGTTGGAACGGAGACTCTATCCTGGCGGAGGTCGTAGGGCTAGATTCCATTTCGTTCCTGCTATCATCTATTAGTGTGTTTTTGTGCCATTAATATGAAAATATCAGGTTCCTGTGATATACTACACTGTTGACAGTTTTAGGAAATAATTAGTTTTAAGTGGACCACAATAATGAAAAATCATCATATGTACTGTTTCTCTCTGCAAATAGATCTGTCTCCGGATTGTTATAGGAAACGTCCGCTTTTATTTCAAAGTTTGTAAAGGTCGCTTTTTATATTTGATTTGTTTTGTCCAGGAAAATTTATGTCGACAGATGCATTAGCATGGGCTTGCTAACAACAATAAAACGTCATTTGATACATGTTATTGTCTCATGTTTGGCGTTTATTTGCTTCTTACATGCTTTTGGACAAGTGTCCAAGCCTCCACAAATGAATAACCAAACGCTACATTCTCCAGACGTGTTTCCGAATGATATTATATAATTATTGTTGGATTTAAACAATTGTCTGGGAAAATTCAAGTCATGTTCGACATTTTGACATTAACTTGTTACTCTTCTGGGTGATGTCAACATGAACGAGGGATAAGTGGTTGCATTTATGTATATGCATGACTGAGGTTGGACAATTCGGCAGGCGGATTAGGATAAATCTGCGGATATTTGGAAGAACAATTTAGAATGTAGACGGCATCATCAAAGGGGTTCGTCATAACTAATAAATTAAGCTCGATTCGGTATTATGTCATACCAAATCGTTTATTCGTTTAGCCTCCGAGGACGGATAGGTTTGGGCATCTTGGGAAAGAAAAAAACAACAAAATTTGTAACCTCTTATTTCTTCAAAATCCTTTGATATTTTGCTTTCATACGTATCATACATATTCACCATCATGTCCCCAACCCCTACACAGCAGCAGTTTATAAACAAACATGTTTTAAGTTATTTCATTAGGTTATTATGATTGACAATGCTTGATAGCTATATATGCAAGCCATTGGGGCCTACATGTTTAATCATGTGGATTGAAGTCATATGAATGATTTTTAGTGTGTTTTGTTTTTTGTCTCAGGATAGCTAGATAGGTTTTCGAACTTAGGGTTGTCGCTAAACGAAAACGCGATTTGGTATGGCCCAATCATGGCATTTGCTGACTTGCCGTTCCTGAATTACCCAACTCTAAAAATGCTTTGTCTAATATTCTGACTAAGCTATAAGCACTGCACACTTCGCGACAATATATTATCACATACATGAAAAACACAACTTTAATCAAATTAAGAGTACACTGACGCCGATATATATGGAGCATTGAAAGTTCTCAAAATTCAAAAATCCAACTTCGTTTACATAGCTGATAGTAATTAAGCACCCCAAGAATATGCGTGTATAGACAAAACGAATGGAAGTTTTATATCGACAGTACTCTATACTCAAACAATAAGCTAAGTTTGAACATGATTGTTATGACGATAAAGTTACACTTATTATTCTTATTATTTGCCAATTCCAAATTTCTTTGTAAAATACAGATATTTTTACAAATTGGCAATATCTGTCGTGCAGAGCTAGCAGTTTGTTTACTGTTTATGTTATTACTGTTATTTTGTGATGCTGTGTTTGTTCGTGCTCTAGTGTTTCTCCTGAGGTTTTTTGTTCTGTTTGTTATTATCTTTTTTCATGGCAAAAACTTTCTACAATAGGTTGTTTTTGATTAAGTGCGTTTTGGTTGTTATTATTACTTCTACAGTTTGAATATCAAAAGTGAGACAGAATTCTGCATATAGTTCTGGTATTACAATACTCAAGGGCAATTGTTTTTATTTCGTTATTTTTTTATTGAGCATGACTTTTGTCAAAATAAAGTTGATTTTGCAAGCTACCAAATGGAATCATTTTAAACAATTTCACTAGGTTTGTTATGTTGTTCAATTAGTTCACAGGCCTAAAAAATTATATCACAAAAAATTGGCATTCCCCATTTTCACCCAATCATTATAGGAAAAGGACCTTTTCTATTATAAATGAGTGAAAATTGGAATGTAAAATCTGTTTTTAAACTAGATTTTACGCTCTCAGAGAAACAGCAATTATGGAAACGGACGTCCTTGGAATTATAATCACATTAAGATTGACAACTTAACAAGTACGAATTGATATCACGATGTCACGCATACGTTGTAATGCTTGAAGCATGCATGTCTTCAAACATGAAGGAAATCACCAAAATGTCCATTATTTTCGAAATCTTCTTACCGCATGAGGCTTTAACATAATATTATTATTATACTCTGTACTGAAAGAAAACACTGTGTGACCAAACCCATTTCCCGACTTTGTTTGGCTTCCAAATTGATAAGAAAACGCAATAATTTGTTTGTATACTCTCATTATGGCTTTACCTTTACCATGGAAAATGTCTAAGACAAAAACTTGCTAAAATAAAGTACGAATACATTTTACACAACAAACGGAAACCCCCATAATGCATTCGCGAAGGAACTCTTCTTTTCTGGAAACAATAAACAGTCAACATAATGATTATTTAATGGCGTTCTCCCTCGTGGTTTAACAACTGTCTAAGTAGGATACCATAAAATGGTCATTATCTGTCTCTTGTGAGATAAACTGCGTACAAACAATTGCAAATGTATATGTGAACGTGACTAAACAACGGACCGACTTATTAGTTTCAATTTGAGACCACTAAATGAACTGATGTACATTATATCTTCTCCAAACTGAAGTACTTTAAAGTTTCTCTACAAATCGCTGACTTGGAATGAGAAGGTCGTAACAACCAAATCGATATTTTGATAAAACAAGAAAAATCAGACTGAAATTTACTCTGACAAATTACTACAGGACCGATTATTGACCGATAGCAGTTAACCCAATCCTAACTAGCGTTGTGTAGAATGACATACATAGTATCAGACATGGCAAGAATGTACAACATCCAAAACATTAATGAAGAAACAATGAAAACTTTAATACAGTAACCGGTAAAATCATTTTGTTTTCTCTAAAACTTGAATAAACAAACAAAACACCAATCGAAACAATGAAAACTTTAATAACCAGACAAACATTGTTACCTTTGTGTCATGTTGTGGAATGGCATGGTGCAGCACTTGATATGTAGAGATACGGGACAGCAAGAAAAGTAAGGCAAAACAGATGACAAAAATCGGACTGGGGTGGCAGGTGACAGGGGTGGCAGTATACTCAACTATCACAACCAAGCGCGAAATTCTGAAATTGCACATCTAATAACCACAGTAAAAAGAATAATTACTAAAAGTCTAAGTTTCGACTATCAAGAAGCCGAAAGTCCAAATTTCAGTTGTGAAAAGGCGAAAGTGTAGGTTTCAGTTGTTAAAAAACGCGAAAGTCCATGTTTAAGCTTTGAAATGTTTACATACCTTTGGACTCTTTGGATGACATCTCATTTGATAGGCGTATTTGACCCCTATGTGAAGAGCTACAATTCTAATCCCCAACAGAAAAACAGCGGAATTACAAGAAGGCCAATTTGATATCAGGTGAGAATTGTCTATGAAGCAACTGCCAAATATTTCTGGATTAACAATATCAAGATAACTTTTAAGTTTGTTGTTTGTGCATTGTTTCTTCCAATAACTCGGTTACCTCGGTGTTCAGCTGAACATGAGCAGTCGTGAAGGGAATTATTTCGTCCAAGCGAAGCTACTCATATATGATTCTTGATAACCACACGACATAGTTATCGCCCTTAAAATGAATAAAGTCGAGCGAAGCATTTAATTTAGACAAATGTGGCCAGTTTGTACAAAGTGACCAGTTTTTACAATGTGGCCAGTTTCTAAAATGTGGCCAGTTTTTTACAATGAGGCCAGTTTCTATAATGTGACAATTTTCTACAATGTGACCAGTTTCTACAATGAGGCCAGTTTCTACAATGTGACCATTTTTTACACTGTGACATCTTCTTCATTCGGAGTTCATCAGTCATCATGAGCAAGTTCGTACTTACTGAATTAATAACGGGTTCAAGGACTTTGTCAACCGATCAGTGCTAAGTTGATCTGAAAAGGTAGACATTTAAATTGCCTTAACTAATTTCACGGGATAAAATAACCTCATGTGACACCCAGTGCAGATACACCCGTGTGACCTTGTGCAATAACCAGTGTGAAGGGGGACACTGCACCTTTTCTAACGGCTTACTTTTCGTCGAAGTATGGACAATATAACTACAAAAATGTAGCAAGTTCTTCTGCACGTCGGCATCGCTTAACCTCCAAAATGCCATGGAAGAACTTAACTTGATTTACCAAGACCACACCATGTCCGTGTAGCACATCACCAACTGCGCTATAATAGCTAGCTCAGAAAACTATTTTAAACTCCATGATGCGTAAGAAACGTGTAATATAATAAATTATATATGCTTAGTTTGATTTTGAATTAATTATACCATGCAGCAATGTCTTTAAGTTCACTTACGTTTTCAAATTTCATTGCTGAAACAATAAAAATGACAACTGCAAGCAAAACATGATGTGCGTATGAGTTTTATTCCGCTATAAATGTCATTTTGTTTTCGTCTTTTTTAAAAAGTGCTCAACCAATAAATGAATTGCTGACAGCTTTAAAATAAATTTTAATTACCATCTCATTTTAAACGTTCAGAATTTAGAAACAATCCAATGACACTGCTTGAATAAGCAGCATTGGTCTCTAATCATGAATTGCTCCATGGCATCTATGGAACGTTAAGGGACCCATTGTTCGGTATACGGTGCGTTCGTACGGTACCACAAGTCCAAAACAAACACGTCTTTTTAATTAATCCGAAATTTCGAATATATCGTGTTGAGTAACGAAAAAGGATACTGGGACATTTTACGCCGTTTGGGTATCATGCACATATGTATCAGTGAGGTGCCTTACTACTCATACCTGTACATTTATTTAGTATTTCATGTATAAATCTTATATGATCCGTTGAAATAGTACATGTAGAGTAGGAAATCCTATGCGTCAGAGTCACTAAAAGGTGTTTCAAATATGTTATTGGTTATTAAGATTGTGATTGTAGTTGTTGTTGGTTATGGTTAGGTGTTATTGTCAAAAAAAGTTCCCTATTTAAGAAGTAGGCCTACTCCGTTAGATAACAAAACATGACATATACCAAAATGTTTGGAAAAGTCTGTAGTATCTTAGAATGGCGGCATAAATTGTGGACAATCAATCATCAATCAAACTTCCAGACTATATTCAGCTTAAAAATAAATCAACAAGATCACAAATTTCTGGTACATCATTTATTGAACTAAGAACTAACTATTAACACTACAAGAACAGTTTTCTCGCTCGTACCATCCGAGACAGGAACGCCCTCCCTCCAGACCTTGTACAGGCAAACACTGTAGACGAGTTTAACTGTCGTCTACAGAAGCTTGCAGCATAGACAGTATTGATTCATAGATGTCTGTCAAAACCGCCAGAATGTTTCATTTCTAAATAACTAAATGCAGTAAGTATAACCACTACGCTTTAGGACCATTAGAGTTTTAATCATATAAGAGTATTTATGATGGAAGAATTTAATTCCGAGAAACCTGTAATAATCGCTCAGGTTGAATGTTTGTTTACGCGGTTGTGACAGAGATCTTTGAATCAACTATACACGGGTTTTATTGTTTGTAAACTGTATATATGATGATTTTAACCATTGTAATGATGTCACTTTGCCTGTGATGCGTAAGCCCTAGGCAGTATCAACATAGATGTAGAAGTACAACAATGGCTTCTACCTCTATCGGTGCAACTTTCGTTCGTAGCACCGTGTCTTGCATCAACGCTGCCACCAATGTTGTGTTTGTTGTTGCTGCTGTGGTGGTTGTTGTTATATGTATGAATTAAAGATATCTTAAATGTAGCAACCACTAGAAACACAATTATTTTTATTATTTGCGTTTTTCACTTCTATGACAATTCGTATATCTAGACATAGTAATTTTAATGAGGAATACAATTTTGGCGGTTGTTTGTTTTAGTTTAAATATACATACACGGGAAAGAGCTATAACACCAACGAGGTTCATAACTCAACAACAATAAGCAACAATATAATTATGTTTGTGGGACAATGATTATTCTGGTTCCCGGCATCCAGACAGTTCAGAATTAGCATCAAGGGGAAGGAACTCCAGACAAACAAATAATCAGATTAGGTTCACGAATTTTGTGTTTTTAACTGCTACATCCTCGTTAACATTTAGTCGTTGGAATGTTTTCTTTTTTATTAATTTTTGGTGTGTGTGAAATTTTAAATCAGCTATTACATAGTCCAGTACTGTTAATGTTTACACAATGTTACAGCTTTTACAAAAATGAACTATTTGAGGGTCATTTATCAGATTCTCTTCACGAATTTGATGATTTTGCATTTTTTACTGCTACATCCTTGTTGAAATTTTGTTACGTAATTAACGTGGGGGTTAAGTTCATTATTCAAAATAACTAATCAAGCAACACAAGTATGCTCTGTATTCTCCTCCAAATGAAACAATACCTGTATAACACATTTTGTATTTACATAAATTTATTTCAGCAAATTTACCGGTTTTCTTCAGTAAATAAAGCGTAGATTATCATATCGTACGAAGTAATGAATTAATTACCACTTACCAGTAAGCACGGAAGGAGTCCTGAGTGACAGCTATTTAACTATTCCTAGATTTAAAGCAGCTTGACAATACATTCTTCCTAATTTTAATTTTTCATTTGATTTCAACCGTTTTCGGTTATAATTTTTATAACTTACTAAAGTGTATGTTTTATCATTGTTGTTGTTGTTGTTGTTGTTGTTGTTGTTGTTGTTGTTGCTGCTATTGCTGTTGCTGTTGCTGTTGCTGTTGCTGTTGCTGTTGCTGTTGCTGTTGCTGTTGCTGTTGCTGCTGCTGCTGCTGCTGCTGCTGCTGCTGCTGCTGCTGCTGCTGCTGCTGCTGCTGCTGCTGCTGTAGCGGTCATTAACAGTACATCCATATCAAACACCACATCAATAATGAGACCAGTTGAAAATTATTGCCACACTTTTCATCAGCATTTTCACCGGTTAGCTCATCGTCCATAATTAACTACTTTGGCTTGAGGCTGTGCGGTGCTGTGCGGTGCTGTGCTGTGCTGTGCGGTGCGGTGCGGTGCGGTGCTGTGTTGTGTGTTGTGTGCTGTGCGGTGCGGTTCTGTCCACCCGATTTAATGTTTATTAGTGTACATACATAGAATATCACCTTTCGAGGTGGAAATAAAGATGCTGTACTGTGCTGTGCTGTGTGGTGCTGTGCGGTGCTGTGCTGTGCTGTGCTGTGCTGTGCTGTGCGGTGCGGTGCGGTGAGGTGCGGTGTTGTTTTACAGTGCTGTGCTCTGCTATGCTGTAATGTGCTTTGCTATGTGGCACTGTGCTGTGATGTGCTGTGCTGTGCTGTGTATCGCTGTGCTGTGTTTTGCTGTTGTGCTGTGTTACAGAGTCCTGTGCTTTGCTATGCTGTACTGTGCTTTGCTATGCGGCGCTGTGCTGTGATGTGTTTCGTTGTGCTGTGCTGTGCTGTGCTGTGCTGTGCTGTGCTGTGCTGTGCCGTGCCGTGCCGTGCTTTGCTGTGCTGTGCTGTGGGGTGAGGTGCTGTGGGGGTGAGGTGCTGTGCTGTGCTGTATTTTGTTGTGCTGGACTTTATGGTGATGTACTGTGTTGTATTTTGTTGTCTTTCGTTGAGTTGTATTTCGTTGTGCTGTGCTGTGCTGTGCTGTGCTGTGCTGTGCTGTGCTGTGCTGTGCTGTGCTGTGCTGTGCTGTGCTGTGCTGTGCTGTGATGTGCTGTGCTGTGCTGTGCTGTGCTGTGCTGTGCTGTGCTGTGCTGTGCTGTTTGTCGTTGTGCTGTGTTTCGTTGTGCTGTGTTTCGCTGTGCTGAGCTTAAACGTTTGTTTGTAAATTTGCGACACGTATTTATATACAACGAATATGCACGAGGTATACTATAAATGTAAATCTG
Organism: Spisula subtruncata; assembly: GCA_963678985.1. Lineage (NCBI taxonomy): Eukaryota > Metazoa > Mollusca > Bivalvia > Venerida > Mactridae > Spisula > Spisula subtruncata. The sequence goes on from OY787678.1 coordinate 17,406,081, forward strand.
AAGGAAGGATAATGCATGAATTGCTTACTGAGTATAATTTTATACTATGTAATGGCCTTGCAATATATTCTTAAGGTCAGAAACAGGTTAATATTTATTTTACTTATGCTAAAAAGAAATAGTATCTTACTGTAGTATGACAATATTCATGTGTTTATTCAGTTTCGTTCCGATTGCAAAGTTTCGACGACAATTAGGCGGAATTCTCGGAGAGTGTGTACATTTCCATAAAATTAATGTGCAGAAGTCGGAGAAGTGTCGCTCTTTCTCATATATTCATAATTATATGACTAACATGTTTTCTGCTACACTCGGGGATTCGAGAATAATTGGGAATGTCGCTTTAAATCAGTCAAAACAGAAGACGATGCGCAGACAAAAACGACGTAAAGATATGATAAAGCGTCCATTGTGTTATGGCAGACGACATGAAATTTGTCAAAATGTAAATTGGTCTCGGTAACTGTTTTACAACAAAATTTTCAAAGTGTCTCAGAACCGGCTATTCAATATTTCAGTGAACATTGTTAAAACATATGCGACTTACTGTGTCTATCTGTCGCTGTCGTCTTATTATTTTGGTGCACTATTGATTCGAATAATACGGGGAATTTTAGGAAGTTTTGAAACGCTCTGCATCACCTCAGGGCTGCAAGTGAAATTTATGACATGTGGAGTAAATAAATCACCGCAATTTTAAATTCTAATTAATATTTTCTGTCATAAGTACTACTGTACTGTGTTTTATGGTCTTTTTAAACAACCGTGTTGAACATCTACGCGTTTTTCTTCAGACCGTGCATGTGCGACGCGTGTGATCAACTTTGGAATTGGATACAAAAAGGCGGGGTCTTATTATCTATCAACGCCATTCAAGGACGCTGAGTTACCGGTCCTTAATCAGGTGTTTGATTAATTCCTTGATAGTGAACACATTGCTCAAATTCTTGCAAAAACGTGTTTTGGTGAACAAGTGCGATGTCGCTTTAACTTCTTAACTAACTTAACGCACATGAGGTTTTTGAATTTAAATTGAAATTCATTTTAATTGTGAAAGTGTGGAACGACAAAATATGTCGGTGTTGAAAAGTTTTGGGATTATACTTGGATTAATTATGATAAAACACGTGCTCGGTGTGCAGATATCGGATGAGTTACAAAAACGTGAGTACATGTATAATACTTTTAATATCATTTAATAAAGTAGAATATTATAATTTTGTTCTAATACTGTAAATTCACATATTTTCGTTTGGTATTCTATTTCGTCGATATTGATAAAAGGCATGTCCGTGGAATCGTTCGCTCATATGCCTACCATATTTCAGCAGAAAGCTGACTGCCAAAAAGGGTATGCTCGACATTTAAAAAACTAAATTTGTTGATTAGAAAACATGGAAGGGATTAAACCTTGTTTGTTATTTATGATGTCAATATGATGTCGTGTGGAATACATTTAGTGGTCAAATCCATCCGCGAAATTAGCGAAAATTAAACTCTTGAATAACAATGGTTTGACAGTAGTATTATATATGTTTTTGTGTGAATACATTGTTTGGTTCTCAGTGTGTTGTATTAATGCGCCAGTGAGTTGTATCCACGGTCCCATCCCCGGGAATGGGCGATTAAAAGCCGGGGAAACGCCAGCTTTTTTACCTTCCAGCTTCCCCTCAACTGCCGGGATAATGTTGGGATTTTTTCTCCGATCCAATATCCATGGGACAATATTAAGTTGTCAATGGGGCGGGGAAATACCGGAGATTTTACCATCAGCTGTCCCCACATGGCCTTGGAAGGGTGGGGGTTTTGACAACCCTCCTGTGATTGGGGCCGTGGATGCAACTTACTGGGGCATAATACTATATACTATTGGAAAAGTACAAATGAACTGCGTAGCACGAGGACGCAAATTGGTACAATAATTTGACATTTTCCAGCTTTCGGTTTCAGTTGGAACATTATCAATGTCATACGTCTGTTGTGATTAGTCTGGTACACGGTTATTCATAAAACACACATTCATACAGATAAGCTGAAAGAAACATACAATCATTAAAAATCGGTCATTTTCGTTCATGTCCGGCCGAGGTGATCAGAATGATAAATCTCATTCGTGAAAGCTCGGACATTTCCGTTTGTCTCCGGCCGAGGTGATCATAATGATAAATCTGCAATCGTGAAAGCTCGGCCATTTCCATATATCTCCGGACGAAGTGATCAGAATGATAAAATATGCAATCGTGAAAGCTCGACCATTTCCGTATGTCTCCGGCCGAGGTGATCAGAATGATAAATCTGAAGTCCATGGACCTGTAAAGAAATGATTCAGCTAGGTTGTTAGTGAGTGTGTAGATTAATAAAATTAATGAATCTTTTATGATGATATGCTTAAGCATTTAACATTTCTCATTACTCACGCGTGTTTGTCCGTATGTAGGAAGTGGGTCAGCAATATATAGCTTGGCCAATTTGACACGAGCCTGACCTTTTGATTAGCATAATTTAAAAGTCGATATATTGCCTACGTTTACTTTACCGACTGTGTGTTTTCATAACCGCGAAGTATCACGAAGACGCTCGAGATGTAATACAAACACAAATTTGAAATAACGATGTCTCACGATTCGCTTGCGGAAATTGATATATTCAAAGCAAGAACCTTGTAATATATTCTTGCATAAAGGTCAGGCTTAGGTCAAAATAGCCAAGCTATTCTATTAAACGTGGTAATAGTAACTTATGCCTAGGTCCCACTGAGACATTTTTCAATCGACAATGTCCATCCGATTTAATGTTTAGTAGTGTACATACATAGAATATCACCTTTCGATGTGGAAATAAAGATGCTGTGCTGTGCTGTGCTGTGCTGTGCTGTGCTGTGCTGTGCTGTGCTGTGCTGTGCTGTGCTGTGCTGTGCTGTGCTGTGCTGTGCTGTGCTGTGCTGTGCTGTGCTGTGCTGTGCTGTGCTGTGCTGTGCTGTGCTGTGCTGTGCTGTGCTGTGCTGTGCTGTGCTGTGCTGTGCTGTGCTGTGCTGTGCTGTGCTGTGCTGTGCTGTGATGTGATGTGATGTGCTGTGCTGTGCTGTGCTGAGCTGAAACCAGGCCGCATAGCTCAGTCGGTAGAGCGCGAGACTAGTAGTCACTACTGATCTCGGGGTTGTGGGGTTCGAATCCCGGGCTGGCCAACTAAAATTACTAATAGTCTTTCGGATGAGACTTAAAACCGAGGTCCCATGTATGGTGATATACACTGGCATGTAAAAGAACCAGGGATGCTTCTGGAATTTAGGCATCTTCTGTATCATGCCGTATCCCCCCCAAAAAACTAAAAATACTAAAACTCTTCTGGGGGCCTCGCCCATATGGATTATCCGGTGGCGAGGATAAAAAACTCATTAATAAAGGTTTTGTTTTGTATTGTATTGTATTGTATTGTATTGTATTGTATTGTATTGTATTGTATTGTATTGTATTGTATTGTATTGTATTGGGCATCGAAAGGCACGGGGAAAAGGGTCCTCGTGTTCTAAGCAAAACTTCGTGGATGTCATTTAAAAATTCGTGAAATCCCTGTCCCCGAGGCCTCCCAAAGCTAATTTATTCCAATCGGGAGGAGTACACCGCCGAGGCCAAAAAAATGCTCAGTAGGTACAAGGCATAAGTGGTCAAAGACTGGTGGTATAGCTCATACTTTGTTTAAGGAACCACCTGTCTTGAACAGTAAATACCACTGTAACTATACTTGTATTATTAGTATGCAACTATGGCAATTGAAGACATATCGGCCTCGAAGTTAATATTGTTTAATTATGTACCAGTCAGTTGCATCCTCGGTGTGGGGGCTGTGGATGCAACTGACTGGTGCATTATGTTTCTAAGTATTATGACTGGAACCGTAGTAAGGTCGTAGTGCTTGGCAATTATGTTTAACCCCCTACTTATAACAGGTGATAGATCTCCGGCTTCCAGGGTACGGACAGAAAGTGTGTGTTATACATGTACAATGTATCGAGGCGCGTGGTCCTTGTTCTTTCTTAAAGTGGTTGCCTAGAGGTAGGACGCGCGCTTCGGGATCGAGAGGTCCCGGCCCGGTTCGATCCCCGTCTGGACCACTGGTTAATTTCTCTGAGCAAGACCCACATGCTCCACTCCACCATGGTGTAAAATGGTACCTGTGAGGGCAGTGTCTATTCCATGGCGCCGCAGATCGATGTTGGAGAGAAAAAGTCTCCCCAAGGAGACACGAGTGAAGGTTTCCATATGCAGCCCAATGACCAGGGGAAGTTTACATGTCAAAGGGTGCTTGAGCGGCCTAACAGCTGAAAAGAACCCTACAAAATTGGTAAATTAACTTTTTTTAAAACACTCCAAATTGCTTTAATTGGGTATTAATCTGAGATACGCGAGATTTTCCCTGTGTCCAACGGGAAGGTTACACCGAAAAGCGTATCCGAAATTTCATTATGCTACGATGGTTGTTTAAGCTTGACAAACTGCTTAAATCCTCGCTCCACGTTAACCATCGCCGAAAACAATGTACAAATGTACCTTGTATCAGGTAGTCAGTGTCCATGTTCAACTGCTGAAATCTCATTAAACCCTGGTCAATTATTTGATGTTTGATTGTGTTTATAAATGTGTCCCTTGTATTTCGTATCATGTTACAGGTGCTTAACACTGGGTCATTATTTGTGAAAATGATATTCATTGTGGACACTGACAAAATAGTTATTTTGATGCTGTGTTTGTTTTATATGGTGGAAAAGATGTGACATCGTCAGATTTCAGATTTGTATAGCAAAAAGCTAAAACCAGATACTTCTGCTTTTTGATATCTAGGACTTGAACCATCGACCTTTCGGCAGCTGGAACGGGGTCTTTCATGACCAATGTTTTTGGGTTTTTTTGCTTTTTTAGTGACGCTGGTAAAGATCTGACATACGTATGTTTTTAAGTCGAGGGAACATTAAGATTTGACACTTGTTTTAGGACAAGAAACTGTGTTGAGAAAATATGTACTAGTATCAAACCCATATCTTAACATAAATATAAATAAAAACATATGCATGTCATAGCAATGCCACCTTAGTCTTACGGCAATCTAGTGTAGGAAAATGCATTTGATGCCAAACATGATGTCTAATCCCCTCTTAGACGATTTTTCAAAGATCGCAAGTATTAAGGAGAAAAAAATGTTTTATCAGTAAATATCACTAAACCCTTATTCCTTTGAAATTTAGCTTTGATAGACTAATATACTGCAGACACCTGTTGGAAACAATCACAATTAATCCAAACATTGATAGGCTGCTGGATATAGTGTAAAGTATAGTCAGGATAAGGCTTGGCGTTAGGTATTTTGCATTATGTAGATTCTTCTGTGAGGTATCTTTGCGTGCGAATAAAACATTCGTATAGCGTGGCCACTTCGTTTTTTTATCCCTGCCTAATTGACCAATAACGTCTGACTTCGAAGGCAGATACATGTACTTGACTTATACAAGATTAGGAATTCTGGCGCGCTGCCCTTTGACCTATATAGCTCGTTTCTAATAGAACTCTTGGTTCTTTTACGTTCCTGGTGTGCAGTGTCGAGATATATCAGACTTCGACTTGGTCTCAAAACAAGTTCATTCCTAGTTTGGAGGGAAACACTGCAAAACTGTTTTGTTTAATTTCTAGTGTCCCGATCGAGATTCGGATCATGGACCTTCGGATTTACGACTCGATCATCGTTCCTCACAGCATGCTGTAAGGTGGTGCCCGGTGTATGGTTTATAGTTTCTACATGTGAAAAGAAGTAAAATAAATTACGTGTAGAGCGACAATGAAGTACGATTGTAATATGCTGATTCGCAATGTCAGACACGCGTCAGAGCGAGTATCAGTTATAATATATAGGACGTTCGAAATGGAGTTTAGCCACATCGGACATTCCCCTCAGTTTATCCAGCTCATAATTATTCGGTCAGACCGGACGTGGCAGAGGCTAAAGGTCATTATCCGGACCTTAATAAATTAAAAAAGCAAATAAGTAAATGTTCTTAATTAAATATAATGCCCATCCATTACATAACAAAACAATGTCCGTCATAGTTAGTGAGTTCGGTGCATTTCGCAATAAATCGTAGCTATGAATGTTATTCAAGTTATAACTTTCATCCTTAACGTTATTCATAACTCGGACGTTTGACAAGCAAAACTGACGTTAAAATATACACTGCGGACGAATTAGAATTAATTAAAAACAAAAACTGCTTTAAAATTAAAAGCGCCGTTGTTTAACGTTGTTCAACATATTGTATACACAAGGCAAATTATAACAGATGAGAGGTTTCGTGTCGATATAATTGAAACTATATTATACCACGGTTGTCACATAAAGATCGCTAATTAATAACTCATTGTAATAAATTACAATGAATTATGTATAAACACACATAATAAAGTTCCTCTAATGTAGTTTTTACGCCAAATGTTTTCGTCGAATCTCGTTAGCGGTGTTGTTTGTTTACTCACAGCGTATCACCCATTCGATCCGGTTTTGATTTTAGATAAGATTATATTTATTTCTACTTACAATGTACAATTTGCATAACAAAACATTAAAACAATATAATGCCATGGTAATCAACATTGCATCTAAAGGATGGCACACAAAAAGAACTACACGTAGTTTTTATTTCAATTGATGTCCTATGACATATAATTTCATGATTTATGCTATGATTTTATTATGTTTATAAGAAACAGGAACTAAAATGCAGCAGTCAGTTGTATCCACGGCCTCCAACCCCCGGGGATGGCAAGCACTTTTACTTGTGGGTTGTCAAAACCCCGTCCTTCCACGTCAACAAAATATTGTCTCCGGAGTATTGGTTCGGAGAAAAAAATCCCAGTATTTCACCGGCAGTGCGGAGGAAATGGAAGGTAAACCCACGGCCGTTTCTGCGGCTTTCCACCGCCCATCCACGTTTCGAATTAATTGATGTTCAATTTGATTTCAGTTCAGTTAGTGTACAGTGTATAGGGCTAGAACGGCTCCGTTAGGTGCTGAATTAGTTTGGGTTATATTCATCCATAAAATGAGGGGGTGATGTCGCATGTACTATGGTACAGCTAAAAACAAGCAAGAAGCCTACTAATTGATAATTAATTCCAATAAACCAAGTAGAAGGTCAGATAGCCACGGTAAATGACTGAATGATTGTTGAAAAAGCAATGAGAAACACGCAAACCAAACACACAAACCAACCTACAAACACATTTTATAGTTGCAGTATGTATTTAATCATAGCATAATTATGTGGTAAAATGTCATCTACGCAGTTATTACACATTAACAATAAATGTTGATGCATCCAAATGTGCGATGCATGGAGTATTATGACACTGTACTGTCAGACTATTCTGTAAAAAACACCCCTATGACCAGCATCAAAAGATGTTGCCCCTAAGGAGATTGTCAGTTGTATCTTGCAGTAGGGAACCACTATAACCAAGAAGTATCATTCTGATCACCTCGGTTTTTATCCAATGGAAAATGTATTTACCGGAGACAAACGGAAATGGTCGAGCTTTTACGATTGCAAGAAATATGACAGACTGTAAACAATTTTGATGTCTCGCGGTTTTTTGTTTATTTAATTAATTCTAATTCGTCCGCAGTGTATATTTTAACGTCAGTTTTGCTTGTCAAACGTCCGAGTTATGAATAACGTTAAGGATGAAAGTTATAACTTAAATAACATTCATAGCTACGATTTATTGCGATATGCACCGAACTCACTAACTATGACGGACATTGTGATGGTATGTAAAGGCTGATCATTTTATTCAATTAAGGTCATTATTGCTGAAAGTTTGTAAAAAATCCGAGACGAAAGTTAACTACATTGGAAAACAAAACAAAAAGTATTTTCAAAAATGTTCTTTTTTTGTATTCGGAGCGCAGCAAATTTGGTCTTGAATTTGTAGCCTGTTAGTGGTGTCAAAATCATGTGGTCTTGCTTCACTAAATATAGGTGGTGTACATATTTTTTTTAGAAGAATATTCAGTCCAACACACACCACTGCATATAAGGATATTTACTTATACATGCATGTATATGATATACTAAGTATGTATATTATGATTAATACTGTATGTCTCAAATTATGAGCGCTAATTTGTTGTACAGTATACAAATGGTGTCTAATAAAACACGTTATATTATAGATCATAATCATGTACTTCAGTATCATAGTTCGCTGGCATAGAATGAGAAGGTCGTAACTGCTACTCTAAGACATATGTAAAATCTGCATCAGAAGGCGCTTCTTATGAGCCTATTTCCATCAAAACGGGAAGTTGTCATGATGACCAATATGAAGTTGTAAAACTTTCTTTTTCCATAAGTAAAGACTAAAACAGTTTTTTCTCAGTTTTCAGTTTTCTCAAAATATTGATTTTGTACTTACGATCTTCTTATTCTAAGTTATAGCGTTACTCTAAAATGGAAAAATGACACATTTAGCGAAAGGAATCGCTAGACGGCACAAGGTAGTTATTTTAGAATGTTGTTAACCGTCGTAAAACTAAAAAAAGTCTCTTGTTGATCTACTGTGCTTGCAATTAGTCAGTTTTCGAATATAATTCGAACCCGCTAGATCACAGACATTGAAGTTTAAATCATATCAAGCATGATTTAGCCAAGAATTCAAATAAAATAGTAGTAATCCGGATTTACCGCCTTTCAGTTTTATCGGAATGTTTTATAATTAATTGTTTTATTTCTATGATATATTTAAAGAGCAACAGAACGCTCATTTCCAGTTATGTCATAATAATATTGCAAATTGTGCTGTTTTGATAGTAACATTGTCATGTTATATACTGAATAAATCTTGGAATAGTTGGCTTTCTATTGGTATGTGAAGATATCAGATGGGTTGATGTATGTACTCATAACATTCGTTTGTAATGGGACAGAAATTATGAAGCCGTCTGTATGTCTCCTGACAACTTTATGCACGTCTAAAGCAAATATGTTTAGGAAAATGTATTTGATGTTTGAAAAGACAATAATTTACCATTTCAAACATATTCGCATAGCTTCGGTTTATCATCTTTTAAGCACTTACAATATATTCGTGACTAACGCAGTAAAATATATAATTTAACGTTGTTAAAGCGTAGAAGGGTATAACTACCGTGAAAAGCCGTAACGGACGGTAAACATGTTCGGGAGTTTTCATCAATAGCGCCTTTCAAAATGTAAACACAGTTCTTGATAGTGGTGTTTTATTATTATGTTGGGTGACGCGCATTACGTGTATACTTGAATAAACGTCTTTATTTCCAGTTTCCAGTACAAAATGAATTATTTCGTCTTCTATGTACACTCTCCTTTACTGAAAAAGACTACTGTACTCACAATTTGATGACGAAATACTCAAAAAGTAGTCTACACGTACACTGTATTCTTACGTGAACAAGTGCAGTATCGCAACTTCCCTAATTATATTAGGAGACACAATAGACCACCGTGACCGTAGTTGGTTAAACACTATGTACGAAACATTTCGCAACCTATTTCATGCTATGGTTTATACCTTCCCCCACTTCATTTGTTAAAGCACACATTACCGTATTACGTGATGACATTAGGTCAACAGATTGTGTGTACTTTATATGTTGAAGACATAATTTGTCAAGGGTAGGTACGTATAAAGGCCATCCTGAAAAGTTTATGTTTGTACTTTGTAGTAATACTCTTTACCTACTTGAAATTTATCTTTACTGGTATGTTTGCTGCAGTATCAAATTGTTTTACGTTAAACTTACCTGCGCTTCATCATCTTTAGTTGTTATTGCAACCGTGTTGGTGTCGGATGTCGGGGCTTCTTCTTATCTGGCTAGTTTGGGAGTCGCTAGCTAGTTGAAGTTTGACAACAACCCGAGTCCACATTAAATTATTCAGTGGTTATAGCGCGGTTGTCGTCCAATCTGAGGCATTGGTTCAAATACGGATTGAGACACTCGAGTATATGTCTGTTATATTTCAACAGAATGCTGATTGGCAAATAAAATGAAAGCAGTGCTCGGCATGAGCAAATGCAATCAATAAGATGGTATCATAATACAAATTTGTGCCTTTAAATAGAGTTAACATTATCATAAATAAACATGTTCTCTCTTGGGTTTTCTAGTCTTGCCTTTTATTGTCTTTCTACTCCCATTTCATTCTTACCTCGCCTTGTATTGTACTGTCTATATTTTCCATCTCTTACATTGCCGTGTTCTGCCTTGCATAATTTTGCCTTATATGTTGACTAGTATCGTCTTGTCTGATATATGTCCATGCATGACATTGTTTTGTCCAAGTGCGATTACATTCCTTTCTCTTACCCTGCATAGCATGTATTTCCCTGTATTGCCATGTCCTATATTTCCAAGTGCATTGGGTCGAACATCCGCTAGAGAAGGCATGAACTTCTGGTCCGTCTTGATTTGCATTCCCATTCCACACCTTACAGTGTCTAGCATTGAGATGTTTTTAGTTTTGCATTGTCTTGTTTTGCTTCCATGTCTTGCTTAAACTTATACTGTCCTATCTTTTCTCCAAGCGTATATCGAGTGTTCAGTGCATAAATGTGCTACATGCCTCTTTAAATGGATGTAGTTTTGCACTGAGCCCTTGGTATATTATAAGCCATTAACGAGTAAAGTTTGTCTAACTACCCACAAATCGTTAGCTATATGTATAATCTAACCTCTGGGCAATGACCATTCAATTGACTAGGTATATTGTGCCTCTGTAGCTCAGTGGTTAGTGCATTCGCCGCCTAATCAGGCGACCTGGTCCAAGTTCAGGTGGAGACACTCATATGTATGTTATATTCAAGCAGAAAGCTGACTGGAAAAAAGAGGCTAGACCAGAAGTGCAATCGCGGCTCAATACTGCTTCTTACTATATGTTACATTTTGCCAAGCAAACAACTGTTTAGGGAGGGCCTAGTTTATGTTACAAGCATTTTTATTAATTAAATGCACAAACAAGGGCGTGTTACCATTGTATACAATAAACCATGCCGGTATGTCCGTCACACTACAAGTATTGTCTGGTACGGTACTAAGACATGATCATGGGTTTTAGCCACAAACCGTCATAATTGTATACATTGTATTAATTAATTGTGACAGATGCTAACCACTAGATATACAAACATGTTTTATTACAACATTATTCTAATGTACGATGTTAAACGTTGTCTTGGTTATGACATCTAAATCATTTTACATATCATTTTCGCATTTATTTAATTTCACTACTCAAGATGCAAATTTCCGGATTTTTGAAGTGAGCATTTGAAAGAAATGGTTTATGCATGTGTATATATATTCAATCATGTGAAGTAAGATCTGTGTTAAGGACCACCTGCAAACAAAGACAACCGTTATAACTGTGTGCTAAGATCATAGGCACATTGTTTCAATATTTTCCTTTTTCATAAACCATAAAGGTCCCAATACAATGAGAAGGTAGTGATGTGAACATGTTTATCTGCAACGGATATGGCGTCATTGAAGCTGGTAACCAGTTTTTCAACAGTTGTCACAATGAACACGGTAACCAGTTCTTGTTACGGCATGTCCGTTGCGGTAAAACATGGCCGATGCACTATCTTCTCTTAATATAGGATACCACTAACGCCATCTCCCATAAGAGCATGATAATTAAAACGTTTTCTAGTTTCTTGGTGCTGTCTGTCATATACGTCGAGCACATTTATTACGTACTAAGTGTATATGGGTGTATACGGCGGCGGAAAAGAGACAAAGATATACAAAGACTTATCAAAATGGCACCATCAGAACACACTGCTTAGTGAGATTATCTTATATATAAACCAACGCACAACCGCCATTTTGATTTGACGGTTATCGATTAATCAGTTGCTACCAGACCCAAACTACTGTAATATTTTGGACAGGGAACCAAACTACGAGCTGACTGGTTCCAGCGTATTGTTTGTGTAGAATATTGAAGGACACAATGGCTGTAAAACGACATTATTATCACATCAACTGAGATATATGCACAAAACATGACATAAAACATGATAACTCATACATTGCATCCATAAAAGGAAATTTCTAAGTACATTAATCAAATATGCAAGATGAATTAGGCGCGAAGGCTAGCACGTGCAGTTATTCTTCTGCTAAAGCGTACTTGAAATATGACAAATTCTATAGCGCCCAAAGTTGACTAAAGAGCGGAAAGGTTATGTAAATGATTGCTGTAATTGCACGATGAATATGTCGTACAATGAAAAGACTGACAAAAATCGTTCAGTGTGGTGATTATAACACAGTCTTGCACGTTTAGAGCGCATACTGAAATATTTTATGATAGATCACCCAATATATTTTGTGCACAGAAGGCAATTAATATAACTTGTAGTATAGTAGGCCACAAAACATTTGAATTTAATTTTAATTCCAATTTGAATCAGCGGTATATATGACAGTGAATCTAAATTAAAAGGCGTTGTATTTAAATCATTGATATAACTTTCTGTGTATTCTAAAACCAAGTCTGAAATACGCACTGGCCTTGGCCATAGGTAACTGAATTATTGATAACGAAAAAAAAGTATTATAAAACTTTATATTTTTCTATTTCCCCCAAACAATGTTTTTGGGTTTTTTCGTGTTTGTTTTCGTTTTCAACGATACAGTTACCTGTGGTCTTGACCTGTTATACTGAAGACAAAATTCTAATTATACATGTTGTAAATACACTCACAGGTAAATATATCATTAATAAAGACTAAAACGAAAAAATATTTTTCTATAAAAAAGAAAAATATAATTTTCCAAAAAAAAATTTGGTTTCTTTTTCTTTATCATTGATACAGTTACCTGCGCACATACTAGTATGACAAGACAATATTTAGAATAAACACTTCTTTGGTGCAATTAACGCCGAAAATTGAGAAATAGCTTTCATTTATACTCAAGAATTTAGATTACCTACGTCGAGTCCAAGCCTGATGATATACACGGAGCTAGTAAGACAGAGATTTACCCCGCTAAATTAAACAACAAACAATAATTAAGAAGTTCGTATCTACCAGCACTTTCCAGTCATGCTATGAAAGGGTTCGAACGTATAACTCAGGCTGTTGACGTTTGATTTTTATTTAAGGATTAAACGAACATATTTTGACGTTCACTGGTGTGTAAATACCCAATCTGAAGAACACATTGAATAAAGCCCTTTCGTGTATATTACGTCATCAGGTTGGGAGAATAATATTAGCTAAACAAAACGTGGATAAGACGAAGCTGTGCCTTATGCCACACTTCATAGTGATAACAGACCATGTGCAAAATGAATGTAAAACTGTGATGGACCTTTTCAGGTTTACTTGGTCCACCCATTTCAGAAATGACGTTTAATTACACGTCACAAAATGAATGCTTACTGATAGTGAGTACGACACGTCACGTCTCAGCCAATCAGAAGGCAGGGATTTGTCAACTTTGGAAATGGGATGTAATAAGAGGCTCGAACATGTACCTCAGGCTGTTGACACAATGCATTTTCACATTGATTGGTTGATTGATTGATTTATTGATTGAATGATTGATTGATTGATCGATTGATTGATTGATTGATTGATTGATTGATTGATTGATGGATTGATTTGATTGGTTTGATTGGTTTGTGTGTTGGTTCGTTGGTTCGTTGGTTCGTTCGTTGGTTCGTTCGTTCGTTCGTTCGATCGTTCGTTCGATCGTTCGTTTGTTTGTTGATTTATTTATTGATTGATTTATTTATTTCAGGATTACCTTTGAATATGAGTTGTGCCCCTTGTGGAGAGGATCAGTTTCAGTGTAACAATTGTCGATGTATAATGAAATCCTTTGTATGTGATCATCAAAAAGATTGTATGGATAACAGTGATGAGCCATCCTCGTGTAGTAAGTATGTTTAAAATGCCTGAATCAACAAATTAATCAATTATTATAAAAGCAAACTTGTCGCAGAAATTACGCTATGAACAGCGATTAGATAGGAAGCTGGGGTTAGGCAGTACACGTCTCCTCATGCCAAATAAAAGCAAGATTGGTCGAAGCATGACAAAGTTATGGTCCGATCAAATTCGGAAGTACGCGCGTCCGCACGCACCTAAAGTGGCGACTAAATCTCGCTAAAATATGTTCAATTAACGTCTGGGCTCTTAAATTCTTAGCGAACGGTATTGTTATCTGCAGTCTCCTATAGATTGTCACTTTAAGATAATGACTTTGAATGGATGTGTTTCTTTTATTGTTCAGTACTCGTTCATGTAGAATGTTGGTACCTGTAGACATGCTCTTTATAATAAATTAGGTGAGGCAATCAACATCTTTAAAATGATTGTTTTATTACCGTTTTATGTAATACATGTCTGTAAAAGGTTGAATTGATACATGTTCGTGTTCTTAAAATAATCTTATAGGCGGTGTTGTTCAACACGTATATTGTGTTTCGCGGAAGTCTGTTTAAATGGCCTTGTATTCTACGTACTTTTCAACATGTGTTTTGGTGTTTTACGGAAGCTTGGTTGTGACTTGTTTTCTCTCCAATTGCGAAACATTCGTCTTCATCATTATTATCAAGATGTTTTCCCCCTTATTGTTTCTTGTTCTTTTTCTTTTCTTCTTCTTTTCTGTACTTTTTTATTCTTCTTTGTCTCCTTCTCCCTCCTCCTCTTCTTCTTTATCTTCATCACATCATTCTTTTTTTCTTTTTTTCTTTTCTTCTTTTTCTTCTTTTTCTTCTTTTTCTACTTCTTCCACTTCCTCCTAATTTCGTCTACTTCAGCCTCATATAGAATAGAAATCCATGAACTGGGCGGTACATTGTTCATATTTTCTTTTGGACCATATTAAAAAAAACTTTTCCTGAAAGTTCCTTACGAGACGCTCAGCATAAACGGGAAAAAGGCTTCTCTTCTCATAAACTCGTTGCGATGGATAACATCAGGAATGGTGTGTCTAGAGTGATTAATACTAAATTTGAAAACTTGTTTCACAATCGTCATAAATAAATTAGCATAAAATAAATATAAATAAAAAAAATCAATAAGTAGGCCTATATTTTTATCAACGGTTACCGATAACAACAAATATATCGCTGGCTTAGAATGAGAAGGTCGTATATTTGAAAGAAGTATACATCAAAATGGTTTTGGCATGTCACGTACAGGTTGTCGTACAACATTAAATTATCAGAAACGTGAATGTCATTAACATTCCATCGAGACGTGATTAATTGGAAATATTACATTAATTGTTAAATCATTTAAATGATTCTGGCCTAATTACTGGGTGAACTGTACAATGTATGTGTATATAGTTTTAGTAGTAAAATATGAATTGCCAGCCATAGACCAATCTGATCCTCGGGTGATTCAGTTATGAAATATGTCTGTCCGAACACTTTTTCCAATACTCGATCCTCGTATAGTGTTTTCATAGACGACGTCAGTTATGAAATATGTCTGTCCGAACACTTTTTCCAATACTCGATCCTCGTATAGTGTTTTCATAGACGACGTCAGTTATGAAATATGTCTGTCCGAACACTTTTTCCAACACTCGATCCTCGTATATTGTTTTCATAGACGACGTCTTTGCAAGAGCTAAGAGACCATTTTGCAACATTAAAATGTGCGTGTTAGGCTTTCAGAGTCTACAGCTTGCAAAGGCTTCGATTTCAATAGCGACGAGGACAAAAAAAAGCATACATACACGGGCATTATGTTTTCAGAAACGACAACTTATAAGGGCAACAACTTCAATTGCGAATACAAAATAAATAAAATATATATGCCGTGCGTGTTTAGAAACGACAATCTGTATAGTCTACGAGTTCCATTGCGACGGCCAAACTATGTATATGTCATGCTCTCAGACACGAGGGAGTGCAAGAGTTGTGAGTCATATTGCTACAATAAAATGCACATACATACATGCATAAAAAATTGTGTTAAGGGGCAATGACTTGTATGAGCTACGAATTCCATTGCGTTTGTTACATTAACATATATGTTGTTCCAATGAAACTCGTAGCTCAGAAAGTCTTAAAGATCATGTTTATGGACACTGGTAGTGAAATCGAACCTACTGTAGTTGAAGACAGGTGCAAGCTCCTCCCTGGCAATAAGCTTCTATCTTTTAGCCTAGTTCCTCCTTTTAATACATTACAAGACTGTTATATGTGGAAATGCCGAGGCTACAATAAGTACTTTGAAGCAAAATATCGAACATGCAATAATTTACAAAAGGTACAATTCCATTTTGAAGGGGTTGCAATCCCTGTCATTTTTTGCCTGTGTGTTATCATTTCACAGTTGGTTCGCTTTACAATTCCTCGGTACGTTTTTTATCATGTTTACCATCTTTTCATCTCTATTTTATTTTCACCCAAATATATGCAACGTATACATATGGCTTAATTGTTGATATTTTTTTTATTAAACTGAAAGTTTATCCAGGGAGAAGAATTAGGTAAGACCAAGTGTCTTCCATTCTTATCCTTTTTCCTTAAATATGTGTTTTGTACAGTAAATTGCACGTTTGCTGTTATGTATTTGGGAAAATGAATATGTTTAAACTATAGTGTTATGATTTCAGAGATGACGGCGTGTAAGGGCTATGAGTTCCATTGTGGTAACAATCTATGTATACCACAGGGGTGGATGTGTGACGGATCGTATGACTGTAGTGATAGCTCGGATGAAATACAATGTAGTACGTACATAATTCCATTGACATAAACATTACATTCTAATTATTTTTATAATTTATAAACTATTTTTCTATTTTCAATATGACGACATGTAGTTTTTCATTCGTTTTCTTTCGGGTATAATTTTATGTGAAGGTTGCTTTCATCATACAGTGAATTTCCGCTAATAAGACCGGTCAAAAGGTGGTCTTAATAGCTAATCGGTCTTATTAGCGGACACTTTTTGTTCTAAATTTAATACTTTGGGACCTTAAACTGGCAAAAGTCTGCATGATTTCAAAATAATCAAAGTAGCATTATTATCGGAACTTTACTGTAGATGTATGTCATGCATCATTTTACATGTAAGCATATTTAGGGATCTATACCGTGTACCCGACATTTCGTATACGAATAAATTTATAGCACCATGTGTATATTTTATTTGATTAGCGTAGATCAAATAATCAAATAAGGGATAGATAAGATACGGACCACTTTATTTATGGTGTTTATAATATGGTGTGTGGTATAGCTTGGCTATTTTGACATGAGCCTGACCTTTATGCAAGAATATATTACAAGGTTCTTGCTTTGAATATATCAATTTCCGCAAGCAAATCGTGCAATATCGGCATTTAAGATTTGTGTTTGTATTACATCTCGAGCGTCTTCGTGATACTCCCCGATTATGAAAATATACAGTCGGTGATGTAAACGTTGGCAGTGTATCGACTGTTAAATTATGGTAACCAATAGGTCAGGCTCATGTCAATGTGGCCAAGCTAAACTTTTTTCGGCCAATACAAATGTAACGTAAAATACTTGCACATAAACGGTCAAAGTTGGACTTTCTTTTTTTTCAGCGGGCAATAGGACTAAAACGTGCCTGAAAAACGAGTACCTATGTGAAAGTACCAATCGATGTTTACATATGTCAAAGTTATGTGCTGGATACGTGAGCTGTGAGGGACAGACGGATATAGTTAGTGTGTGCAAGGAATATATGAGCTGCGAGGGACAGACAGATATGTCTAGTGTGTGCAAGGAATATATGAGTAAGTCAAAGTTATATAGTTCGTATTAGGTTTATCTGAATTGAAACCGACAATGCCCTCTGTAGCTCAGTGGTTAGTGCGTTTGCCGTCTATTCTAGCGACCCGGGTTCCAATCCAGGTGGCGGCATATAAACATATATGCCTGCCATATTTCAGCAGAATACTGACTGGCAAATAAAGACTAAGCTCGGCATGTAAGCGTCGTCGGATGCCCACTCACTGTTGCTAATAACGCTACATTCTCTACTTATAACGGGTGTTTTAAAATGGTCAAACGTAGACAAGGCCCAAATCTCCCGAAACATCTCAATCTGAGTTAAATCTCACCTCAAATATTGTCATGTATCGTTTGGATAGTTTCCGTGGGAGGATGGACTCAAAACTACCACCAAACTGCAAACAGCAAACATTATTCTTAGTTTATTGCAGTGATATGGGCCAAATCTCAATTTGAGATGATATTTCTACTTGATATGCTTCGAAAGATTGGGGCCTGTATCCGTCGGACGATATTAACAACAGCACCACTTGATTACATCCATAAACTCTCAGATAAGAAAGGATACAAAACCTCATGTTCATGAGCTGTTTCAAGCATGTAGACTCGTACATGTACATATGTATAAATAATACCTAATGTCATATTTGCATAATCCCATTCACAATTAATGTACGAAAAAGTCAAATTGGATGTCCACATAAGACAGTTTATAATAAATTACCACACACATGCATTTAATAAAATAGGATAAGATTATCGCTGTAAACTGTAGAGAACTCCATGTGATTTTGTTTTTGTTTTTCTGGTGTTCCAAAAACACGTCACGTGCCAAGGGGAGTAACTCGGGTTAGTTTATTTTCAAAATAAGATAATCAGAATAAGAGATGAGGTTTATTGTGTGTTATAATCATATCTGAAGTGCAGAGATTGTTGTATTCCTATATTTATACCATATACTTATTGAAAGACCAAAAAAATAATCTTGCGTATATGACCTTATTAATAAGTAAACAGTCATCAAAGTGTTAAACTTAAAAAATCATGCCATGCTTGCATAATCGCCTTAGTTTGTAATTAATTTTATCAAAAAGGGTCAAATTGGATGTCCACATCAGACAGTTTATGAAGTTTTTTCTCATACATGCGTTTTCTTCGTTATGATCATCTGTGTCGACTTAAAGAGGCATTCCCTATAACTAGCAAATTTTTTTCTCTACTATCACATTAAATGAGCCAAATGTACAAAACACTATCAATTGTTATAATTTGTCAGAAGAAAGTGTGTGTAAATATACTTAGCAACTTTTCTAAGTCCCCACCTATATATTCTTAGATAACTTTGTCAACCATGTATATAGCCTAATGAAATTTGGCTATTTTTGCTCGTTACGGAAATATATTTTCGGGCGCTTCTTGTTGCAATTTTGAGGAGTTGAAGCAATAATAATGTTCATCTAATGTTTACTATTTCTGGGTCGATTTAAATTATCAAAATTATAGGGAATGCCTCTTTAATTTTATATGGCGCACTGTATGTAACGTAGTCGGTCCCGACCATTTCTCAATAGATTTTATTTATTTTCAATAGCGTACTAGCCTTTGCCGGCCACAAACAATTTATTATTTATAACTGTTATAAGCACGCCAATCGGACAAGTAGCCAATAGTGGTAATAATTTAAATTCACGTGATACGTAGAATCTAGTATTCTGTTCTTTGTTATAAGCAGTTCTGACAGTTATGCTAAAAATAGATTAATTTGGATATCCACGGGGACGACTTCGGTTTTTATCGCCTTGTGTATTTACAGAAGAAAAAAGGAGTATTTTATTAATATCTCCAACGAGACAATGCTTTATAATGTGGCGTAAACAAGGTTAGGTCGTACCAAGTCGTATTTTCGTTTAGCGTCCGCACTGATTTTGAAAACCTATCTAGCTCTCCTGAGACAAAAAAACAAAACACTCGGGGAAAAAACCAAGTCATAGTGACTTCTATCCTCATCAGTATACTTGTAGGCATTTGGCAAACAAATATGGGTATGAAGCATTGTTTATCATAATAATTTACTAAAGTAATGTAAAACTTGTTTGTGTGAAAGCTACTGCTGCATAGGTGTTTGGGACATGATGGTGAACAAGTATTATTAGTATGAAAGCAATATATCAATGGATTTTGAAGATATAAGAGGTTACAAATTTTGTTGTTTTTTCTTTCCTAAGATACCTATCCGCCCTCGGACGCTAAACGAAGAAACGATTTGGTATGGCCTTAACTTGTTGCACTTCTGGGTGATGTCAACACGAACGAGGGATAAGCGGTTGCATAATTAGTATGAAAGCAATATATCAATGGATTTTGAAGATGTAAGAGGTTTCGAATTTCACGCTAAACGAAGAAACGATTTGGTATGACCTATAGTAGTCGGTCAATGATCAAGATTATATTAATTGTCTTTCAGAGAATTTTACGGCGTGTAAAGATGGTGATTGCAGACGGACGCAAGAACATATATGTTCGTTGTATATACACGGAAGTAGTATTCAGAAGTCCTTGAATTCATCGTGGTGTAACTGTAAGACAGGATACATGATCGTGATGGATGATACGGACGCCAGGTCGTGTGCCGGTCAGTCAGTATAATTCGCTGGCTTAGAACAAGAAGGTCGTAACTACCAAATCGATATATTGAGAAAACAAGAGAAAACTGTCTGTAATTTACTCTTTATCTATGGGAAAACACGTTTTTAAAACTTCATTTTGGTCAACATGACAATTTCAGATTTTCATGAAAATATGCTCATAAGAAGCGCCTTGTGAAGCAAATTTCAAATATGTATGAGTCTTAAAAGGTCGTAAGAGGTAGATACGACCTTCTGGTTTTAAGCCATCGAATTATGAGAATGATTTGTATTCGATTTTTAATTTAGAAGTTTAAACTGGTACTCCATAGTTTAGTTTAACCATTCCATACCACACTACATACTTTCGATTTCATCATAATTTTTATGATCGCATTTTTGTCAAGAAAATGCATTAACATTTTGATTTGGAACGAATACAAATATTATGTTGTCCTTTTCAATTGTTAATAGATGGGTGGTATAAGATTATACGTACTCGCTTTACTTACCCATATACAAGGAAAGTCATGTAATATATATAAATTATGTGCACGTCTCTTATTAGCATAGTTACCAAAGACAAAATACTTATACAAATCATAGGCCAAGTTTTTACCCATACTAAATTGAAACAATACAAAATTAATGAAGTTACCTTTATTAAATAAGGTACATGCTAAACGTGCTCTCCTTTAAACGTTCTTGCAATTTCACTCGAGATTTGCACTTGCCTGTCTACTGATACCGCCTAATACCTCGAGTATTATTGAATGGCCGTGTGATTTAAGACAGAAAAAAAGGAAATGGTTTTTAAAGGACGAAAAGAACAAAGAACATAGAACCAACAGAACTATCGTTGCTAAGCAATTGCAACCCTGTTCATAAACTGATGTATACGTTTTGTATATTCCTTAGATTACAACGAATGTGAGGAATACGGAACTTGTGACCAGAAATGTGTGAATATACCCGGAAGTTACCAATGTATTTGTGCGCATGCGTACAGGTTGCAAGGTACTAGAACATGTCGAGCTATCTCAGGTGAGGAACTATTGATTCTAGTCATTTACTTTCGAGTTATATTAATAAAAATGTCCCCTATAAATCCAACCTACCTTTAGATTATAAGCTTGGATTAGACCAAAAATATTTCCTCTTCAATGTGACCAAGTGCACAAAAACACTACTCGTGCTTTAGACAGCCAATAGTAGAAAAAGGTAGGGCCTTCTTATATAATTATCCAATGTGTCCCTACATGATAAACAGTGGCGGTTAAAACCTATTATTGAACTATTAAATCTGTCAACTAAAGTTTGGTTAAATGCTCTGACAATTTCATTTTCAAGATAGGAAAATGCATGGTGTGTTTGCAAATACGACTGGAACAAAATATAGATGTTTTTTAAAATGATGCACATGGAATATTTTCCGATTTGTATCGAAATATTGATGAATATGCGAATGGTTTCATTTGACTTGATCGTTTTTGTCACAGTTAACTCACAAGTTACTGTTTCATTGATAAAGATAAGAACGAAAGTTTTTTCGTTATCAATTGTACAGTTATTTGTGAGTTAAGTGTGCTTTAAAAGTAAATTTAATTTTAATTGGTTGTCACTCTTTCTAAAACTAGATTTTCCATTGACGCACTCATGATTGATTAGCTAATTGGCCTACTTGTAAAAACGCAGTTTAAAACTTAATTTCGTCCAAACGTGCGTTGACTTTGATTGAATTGTTGCACATGGAAGTTGCAAAGTCGGCATATAACTTTATACATGTACCTTAAATCGGTAGAATTATATATACATGTATAAACAAAGGCTAAAATAGTACATGCTGCATATTCTATATCATAGATTAGTCTCATATCATGATCTTACAAAATTGGGAAAAGTGTGAACGTGTGTTTTTTAATTCGGTCACTCAGTCATATCTGATATAAAGGTAATGTAATCTGCTTTGCTTGAAGAAAGTCATTTAATGACGGAGTGTTGTGTACCGAGGGCCAACTTAACATTCTTAATCTGATAATGTAAAACACATGGCCCAGTAATGACTGCATATACTACCTTTACATATTCGTTCATAGGTAGTTCGCGTTGTGATGTGAGCATCGGTGGTTCAGTGGTAGAATGCTCGCCTGCCACGCGGGCGGCCCGGGTTCGATTCCCGGCCGATGCATATATTTTTTCAAGCAAAATGATACTAAATACTTTTGTTAGATTAAGATAAAATAGCAGGCCATTTTCGAACTGAATTTTATGAAGAATCGAATGAGTATATAAGGTGCTAATTTATGAATAAGTTATGTGTACCGACTACACCCATTAGTCTGGTTCCCGGTACCTAAATATTTCATTACATTACAGTATAGGTCCTAAACCACTGTAAGATTTAGGACAGGGAACCAGACTACTACACCCATGGGCGTATTCTCATTCAATAGCATATTCGTGCCAGTGTCCTGTCAGATTGTTATTTATTATTATTATACCATATTTATATAGCCCTTTTTTCATGTATACACACGTTCAAAAGTGCTGTACAATCATGACTAATACATGGTTAAAACAGTATATAAATGTACATAAAATATAAAAGTAGGACCTACTAAACCCAGTAGGCGGGGGCTCTACTTAACCCAGTAGACGGGGCTCTACTTAACCCAGTAGACGGGCTTCTACTTAACCCAGTAGACGGGGCCCTACTAAACCTAGTAGTAGGGATCTATTGAAGACAGTTGACGGAGCTCTACTTAACCCAGTAGACGGGGCTCTACTTAACCCAGTAGACGGAGCCCTACTAAACTCAATAGTAGGGATCTAACAATAGGTGGATGGGGCTTATAGTCCTGGGAACATGTGGGTCGTTGGGCCCAATGATAGGGCGCCAAGTTAATGGGAACATAAACACAGTCAGCATGAATAAGCTCTATTAAAATAGTGCGTTTTCAGCGCTTTCTTGAAGGACGGTAGTGTTTGACTGTCTCCGAGCGCTGTTGGCAGTGCATTCCAGAGTTTGGGTGCAGCAGCTGTGAAACATCGGTCACCGTAAGTCACAGTCCTCGTCCTTGGCACAACTAGAAGAACAGAATCATTTTGAGACCTTAGCTGTCTTTGTGAAGTGTATACTTCCAACATACTTCTGATGTAGCCAGGCGATTTTCCATGTAGTGCTTTGAAAACATGAGTCAAGACCTTGTACTCTACCCTGTACTGCACAGGTAGCCAGTGAAGATCCTTCAGCACAGGAGTGATGTGATTGTAACGTGGTGTCCGTGTGATGAGGCGGGCAGCTGTATTTTGAATAATTTGTAGTTTATTCAAAATGATTTTCGGGGTGCCACATAATAATGAATTGCAGTAATCCAGTCTCGATGTTACTAAAGAATTGATCAGGGATTTTGTTGCATCAACAGTTAAGTATTGTCTGATTTGACCTATTTGTCGGATCTGCATGAAACACGACCTTGAGACAGAGTTTACATGTTTGTCCATGTCCAAATGCGAATCCAACATGGCCCCGAGGTTTCTCACCATCGACGTTGGTCTGATCACAGCATCACCAACTTTTACATTGAGATTGTCAACTGAACTGGCATTCCTTTTCGGTACAAACAAGATTACCTCTGTTTTTTCGGCGTTAAGTTTCAGCAAATTTTCTTTCATCCAGTGCAAGATATCCTTCAGACAAGCTTCAATTCGTTGCAGTGTTTCATCTCGCGAGACACAATCTTTTGGTTTGAATGCCATATACAATTGGGAGTCATCGGCATAGAAATGATGTTGCAATTGATGTTTTCTACAGATTGCACCTACTGGTTTTGTGTACATAATGTAGTTCTTCGGACCAAGCACAGAACCCTGTGGTACACTGTAGTTCATTAGTACAGGTTTTGAAAGTTCTCCATCTATACAGACAGTCTGGTAGCGGTCACACAAATAGGATTTCATCCACTCTAGTGGCTTGCCTATTATACCGAAATGATTGTCAAGTCGGCGTAGTAGGGTGTTGTGATCTATGGTGTCAAAGGCTGCTGATAAATCCAGCATTACCAGGACCGTAGCTTTATTCTGATCTAGAGAGCAAAGGATGTCATTTTGCACACGAAGAAGAGCCGTTTCAGTTGAGTGGAATTTTCTGTATGCTGACTGACGTTCTTCGTGGAGATCGTGCAGTGTTAAATGCTCTTCCAGTCGAGCATCGACTACCTTCTCGAGAACTTTGGAAATGAAAGGTAGGTTTGACACAGGTCTATAATTTTTCAGTACATTTTGATCAAGGCCTGGCTTCTTTATCAGTGGTCTTATTCTGGAGCTTTTAAAAGCCTTGGGTACATAGGCACTTTTGAGTGATGCATTGAATATTCTTGTTAATAATGGCAGAAGTTCATTCAAGCAATCCTTTAACAGCCATGTTGGTATTGGATCAAGTTCACATGATTTACTAGGTGATTTATTTATTAGTTTTCGGATTTCATCCTCAGATGTTGGAGAAAATTCTGACAATTGCTCTTTACCGAACGGAGTTTCGACTTCAACACTGTCGTTTTGTTGGTATGACTGAATAGTGGAGGCTATTTCAGTACGTATTGCTTCAATTTTGTTAATGAAGAAATCACTGAAATCCTGTGCAAGCGTTTTAGCAGGTTTACCAGTTGGCAACACTACTTCTTTTTCTTCACCCATCAGATGTTTAGTTATCTTGAATAACCCTTTCTGATCACGACCGCAGGACTCTACCTTATCTGTGTAATAGGATACTTTGGATCGTTTCAACATTTTGTTGACTACCGAACATTGATTCCTATATATTTCATGGTCTATTGTCAATTTAGATTTTCGCCATTTTCGCTCCAATTTTCGTCTCAGATGTTTGGCGTCATGTAGATCTTCAGTGTACCATGGACAGGAGGGTCTTAAAACTATTGTTTTTGATTTAAGGGGTGCATGCTTGTCAATTAGTGATGAAAGTCCATGGGTATAAACCTCAACTAGTTCATCAACGTCTGATATGTGCAGTCCACTGCTCAAAATATCTGAGGATTCAATGTCTTTTTTGAATTCATTGATATCAATAGATTTTAACTTTCTTAGATTTACTGTTTTTCTTATAGGGGCAGGTTTAGCAGCGCAAGCTTTAAATACTACTGCAAAATGATCACGAGAGGTCTTTCCACTGTTGTCGGGTAGACCGGGATCAGATATTTCTACATGGGAGACAGAAGTGTCAGTGTCTCTTGTGATTACCACATCCAATGTGTGACCAGCCACGTGGGTTGCCCCAGTGACGTGCTGTCGCATGCCGCAAGATTCAAGAATACTTGTGAACTTCACAGTGTCTAAATTCAATAGATTGTCTAGGTGGATGTTCAAATCCCCAACAACTATGATGTTACTTTCCGTTGTTACAAGTTTGGCCAGAAAGGATGGCCACTCATTTTCCAGAAAAGTACTAGTTTTTAGGCCATTTTTACAAGTTGGTGGTGGTCTATACACAACAGCTAGACGCATAGAATAGTTCTTAATGGATACCGTGCATTCCATGTGTTCAAAAGTAGTGAAAACTTTATCATTAGTAGAAGTAAGAAGTTGAATATTTAATGAAGTTTTGTATACAACTGCAATTCCACCGCCACGTCCACAGCGAGGGACATGTTTTATTTTGTAGCCACTGGGAACAAGCTCAGCAATGCAAGACTTATCGGAGGGTCCCCCAAGCCATGTTTCAGTTAGAGCGACAATATCATAATCATTAGACACTATGTAATCTGAAAGGGCAAGACTCTTGTTTTTGACTGACCTTGGATTTACACAACACACCTTTATATAAGTTTGGCCTTTGCAAACAGTGAGTGATTCACATTTGATCTTAGTCAAGTCATGATGTTGGGAACTTTTATCGTTTTCAGGATTAGTTCCGAGATTATCGGGGTTGGTTCTGGAATTTTCAGGATTGGTTCTAGGAAATAAAGTTGGTACTATAGTAG
Organism: Spisula subtruncata; assembly: GCA_963678985.1. NCBI lineage: Eukaryota > Metazoa > Mollusca > Bivalvia > Venerida > Mactridae > Spisula > Spisula subtruncata. The sequence goes on from OY787678.1 coordinate 17,432,525, forward strand.
GTATTTCTTGGGGAAGTGTCTGAATGTTTTTTAAATTTACACCATCATTCAAGTCCCATGTGCGTTTACACCGACCCCCTCTAGTACCCCTAAACTTAAGTATTCCTAACTGTTTTAATGTTGTCAATGTATGGGTATCAGGTTTTATAGGTGATAATTTCCCAATCTCATACAGGCTATACCTATTGTATTGTATAATCCCTGGTATGCATTGGGCCATGTTTGCCTCAGGCAAATACACATTTAAATTTACAGGTAAATATTGAACAAAATTGTAGAATATTTACACAAAACTCAAAATTTCACAAAATCTACAAACAACTACAACACAAAAATTACACATATACAAAAAGAATACTTCCATAAACATTCACAGCAAAATCCACAGCAATCACTGCAGTAATTCTGTTGATTTTAATCCAAAATGTGAGAGCACAAAATGTTGCAGCCTACACTTGGCGCATTCACACTGCAACTATTAGCAACTATTTAGTAAGGTACAGTCCAGCAGGTGGTCGTAAATTAAAAATGGCTTTTTATATAAGACTCAATGCATGTGGATTCCTTCTATTTTGACAACACACGTGTCCAATATTCCATTATTATATGCGGCATAATTAAATAGGCTTCTTGAATATCAAAATTACAAATTCTACAAAAATCCGGATTTTGACCGGAATGAACGGGATTTAGCACATTACTTATACCTTCCTGAGTTACTTCCCTTATTAATTTATACTCCATTTACTATTGGAAACGAGTCAAAAATCGTGCTGTAAAATCAGTCGTCTGCGGGGTGTTTTGCAGCCTCGTAGCTCCATGTTAAGGTTAGAATTTAGAATATAGATGCAGTAGAAACATTTGAAATCACTATCTGCTGTAAATAGACTGTAAAATTATGTTAATTAATAATTGACTGGAATCTAGTCTAGACAATCTGTCCACCAGTTTTGAAATAACCCAGCATTTTTTTACTTAAAATTGCACTAGAATAGTTTCCTTTGGATGTTTTGTGTCAACATAATCAAATATAAACTGCAGGCACAATTTCATATTTTATGATAGCAGTTTTAGCCAGACACTTACAGCTTATCAGCTTTTTAGTGAAAATCACCAATAAAAATCCAATTAAGGCTATTCTTGATGTTCAAATCAATACACTGTTCTTTCTAACTACTGTGATCAAATAGTATGAACAGGGAAAAAATGATTTGTCAGTATCATAGCATGACTAAAAATTGTGAAAATTCTGAATTGACATAGTATTGATCACTACTGTCAGTCCCGGTCCAGAATTTTCTTTATGGGAGGGGGGTACGGGAGTCTGACCCCCTGTCCTGTTGGTATGGGTTCCATTGACTCCCATATGATTTTTACATTGTCTGAATTTGTGGCCTTGCAGTTGTTACCAAGGTAAAAAGGTACCAACATAATTGTTCAAAAATAACGAGTAAAATGGTGAGTTTTAAAGTTTTGAAGGTAGCTTGAAGTAAAAGTAGTGTTCCACTGTAACTTAAACTTCCAAGAGTATCCATCAACACTTACACATGTGGAGGAAAATCAACATTGTAATTGTGTCTTAATTTTCATGGAATAGTATATTCTATCACATAAATAGGTATTCTTGTCACAGGCGCATAGCTACATGTACGCGAGTACTCTGATTTACTACCACCATGGAAGCACCATTAAAGCACCATGAGAATGCCCAAAATACAGCAGAATACACCATTGTAGTCCAGATTGTCCTGGTTAGCATGCCACCGGCCCCTTGCGCGTGAATGATGAATCCACATTGTGACAATGGATAGAGGACTAGTTACGCGTCTGCTTACTGTTTTGCGTGAATTAAAGATTTAAGACTAATTTCATTGTCTCCTGACAGGGCCTGCCACTAATAATCAGTAATTACTTGTCAGCTGCCTAAAGTTGAATATTTGAAGATTATTTTTTCTGTTGATGAATTCTCAATCATGAACATTATAAATACCTGCCTACAAAAATACAACAAGGTTTCCATATTAAAGTGATATTAAGATATTATATAAACTTGCTCTGCCTACATTGATGAGTTGACTAGTTAATATTACCCGACAAGACCTCTATTATCGGACTCGGTCATATTATTATACATTCCATGAACAGCAACTAAGGCTAATGGGGAAATGCGCTCTGATAAGTATGCGGCCACCCTGTGGAATAGTCAGCCAGTAGATATATGAGGCACTTTGACATTCTGGTGGTCTTCAAAAAAGCACTTAAAACTCACCTTTTCCAAAGAGCATATTAGTGTCTTCCAAGAGAATTTAAAGACTTTTAACAAATCAACTTTGAAGTTTCGCGTGTACATCTTTAGAGACTTGTAATATAGAGTGATAGATCTATTTAAATATTTTCATCTCTGTACCGATAATGCTAGGTTAGGGGATGAGTTTCACTATATTTTTGAGCCTCCACATTTTAATAATGACCGCAGAAAATACCTGCCTGTAGTACTAAGAAGAGCCAATATGTTTAATTTACAACTCTTGTTTCAAAATACTGATATATCTACCCTAGTAAAACTGTCCATTTTTGCACATAAATGCATATTGTTAAATAATTTTTACCACCTTCTAGTGTAAAACTATAACTGAGTATAATACTCAAATTCTTAACATAAAAAACTCATTTTCAGTCTGTATTTGTATTATGGCATATTATCTTCACTTCAAGTCATTAAGGGCGAAAAATAAAAAAAATTTGTTTCCCCTTCCTGACCGACTCAGGCCAAAAATGCCCGACTCAAAATATTTTTTCGACTTTCTGAAAAAAAATTTTTATTTCGTTCTTTTCGTACCAAAATTTGAAACTTGAATTATAAAATTATTATTAATTATATGTGGAGCGGTGGCCTAGAGGTAGGGCGCGCGCTTCGGGATGGAGAGGTCCCGGGTTCAACCCCCCTCTGAACCACTGGTTAATTTCTCTGAGCAAGACACACAGCTCCACTCCACCATGGTGTAAAATGGTACCTGTGACGGCAGTGTCTATTCCTGGGTGCCACAGAACGATGTTGGCTGCCACACCACAGGAGAGAAATAGTTTCCAGGGAGACACAAGTGTAGGTTTCCATGTGTTGCCCAATGACCAGGGGAAGTTGAAATGTTGAAGGGTGCTTGAGCGACCTAACAGCTAAAAAGAGCCCTAGAAAATTGGTAACTTAACTCTTTTTTTTATATATTAGCTTGCCAAATAATTTGACCAGTATTAAGTTGAAAACATAATGATCGTAATGCGAGGTTATGAAACATAAATGACATTCAGATTATTGTTATGACCATGGACACCAGTTGAAGCCCTCAACAAGAAGGTAAATGGTGCATTTACAAATATCTCATTGTTAAAAGGTGTTAAAGTAGGTATACAAAATCAGTGCATTTACTACTACAGTAACATTTGCCTAGAGGCACAAATCATGATGTTATTGGACATATTTTGGGCATATCATTATGATATATTCAGTAATATCTCTCTTATATTTTAATCTTTTTACATGTAACTTTGAAATAAAGAACAAATAATATATAGCCAAGCTTTTATTAAAATCTCATTGTAATTAATGAATTGTAAGATTTATTACACAAGAAAGTCCATTAACATTATCATCATATGCATTTATAGGAAGTATTTTTCTTGAAATTAAGCAGTTGTTAAAATGTGTACAATTGTAATATTTTATTGTTTACAAAGGGAAGTAACACTTCCAATTGGGATTTAACATCCCAGCTTTTTTCAAAACAGAGTACTCTCCTTGATTTTCAAGGGAAGTCACTCTTGCTGACTTAAAATAAGTCGCACAGTTGCTTCCCATGATTTGCCAAGGAAAGTAACTCTATATTACAGAGTTCTCTCCCCTGATTTTCAGGTGAAATAACTTTGCATTGACTTAAAATAAGTCAAACACAGTTACTTCCCCTGCTTTTCAGGGGAAGTCACTCATACCGATTTAAAGTAAATAAATCACAGTTACTCCCCCTGCTTTTCAGGGGACGTCACTCTCACTGACTAAAAATAAGTCTAACACAGTTACTTCCCCTGCTTTTCAGGGGAAGTCACTCTTACCGACTTAAAATAGGTCAAACACAGTTGCTTCCCCTGATTTTCAGGGGAAGTCACTCTTACCGACTTAAAATAAGTCAAACACAGTAACTTCCCCTGATTTGTCAAAGGGAAGTAACTCTGCATTGACTGAAATAAGTCAAACACAGTAACTTCCCCTGACTTGTCAAAGGGAAGTAACTCTGCATTGACTTAAATAAGTCAAACACAGTTACATCCCCTGCTTTTCAGGGGAAGTCACTCTTACCGACTTAAAATAAGTCAAACACAGTTGCTTCCCCTGCTTTTCAGGGGAAGTCACTCTTACCGACTTAAAATAAGTCAAACACAGTTGCTTCCCCTGATTTCTCAAAGGGAAGTGACTCTGCACTGACTAAAAATAAGTCAAACACAGTAACTTCCCCTGACTTGTCAAAGGGAAGTAACTCTGCATTGACTTAAATAAGTCAAACACAGTTACATCCCCTGCTTTTCAGGGGAAGTCACTCTTACCGACTTAAAATAAGACAAACACAGTTGCTTCCCCTGCTTTTCAGGGGAAGTCACTCTTACCGACTTAGAATAAGTCAAACACAGTTGCTTCCCCTGATTTCTCAAAGGGAAATAACTTTGCATTGACTTAAATAAGTCAAACACAGTAACTTCCCCTGCTTTGTCAAAGGGAAGTAACTCTTACTGACTTAAAATAAGTCAAACACAGTTGCTTCCCCTGCTTTTCAGGGGAAGTCACTCTTACCAACTTAGAATAAGTCAAACACAGTTGCTTCCCCTGATTTCTCGAAGGGAAGTGACTCTGCACTGACTAAAAATAAGTCAAACACAGTTGCTTCCCCTGATTTCTCAAAGGGAAATAACTTTGCATTGACTTAAATAAGTCAAACACAGTTATTTCCCCTGCTTTTCAGGGGAAGTCACTCTTACTGACTTAAAATAAGTCAAACACAGTTGCTTCCCCTGTTTTTCAGGGGAAGTCACTCTTACCGACTTTAAATAAGTCAAGCACAGTTACTTCCCCTGCTTCTCAGGGGAAGTCACTCTTACCGACTTTAAATAAGTCAAACACAGTTGATTCCCCTGTTTTTTCAGGGGAAGTCACTCTTACTGACTTAAAATAAGTCAAACACAGTTGCTTCCCCTGATTTGCCAAGGGAAGAAACTCTGCACTATAGAGTTCTCTCCCCTACTTTTCAGGGGAAGTCACTCTTACTGACTTTAAATAAGTCAAACACAGTTGCTTCCCCTTATTTGTCAAGGGAAGTTACTCTGTACTATAGAGTTCTCTCCCCTACTTTTCAGGGGAAGTCACTCTTACTGACTAAAATAAGTCAAACACAGTTGCTTCCCCTGATTTATCTAAGGGAAGTAACTATGCACTGACTTAAAATAAGTAAAACACAGTTGCTTACCTTAATTGGGCAAGGGAAGTAACTCTGCACTGTGTTAAAATAAGCAAACACAGTTGCTTCCCTTTCTCATGGCCAACTGGGGGACTCAGGGCATTGTGCCCAGTGCCTGGATCCATGTCTGACTTAATGTGTCAGAAATCAGTAAATCAGCAAAGCCTGAAAGGTGAAGTTTAGCTTCTTTCATCATTTATTCATTTCTAATAATTTAACTGATCAATGTTTCTTTTTTATACAGAAACGAAGCCACAGTTGTTTATAGCCACAGTGAACAACATCACACAAATGACACTGAGTGATAAAGTACCAGTACCAAGCTTGGTGATGTCGGGAAACATTGTGGACTTTGATTTTGACTTGTCTGCAAATACATTTTTCTGGATTGATGGGAAAACTAATAAGGTAAATGCTTGGTTGTTAATTGACAAGACAAGGCAATAACAAGGTAAATGTTTGGTTGTTAATTGACGAGCAAAAGTGTTGAGATCGCTCCACCTGGCTTTTTGTCGAAGTCTACTTGGCGAAGGTTTTCAAGTTAATCTATTGGACCATGTGATTATAATTTACTGTCAAAATTAATCTAAAGGATATTGATTGACATCTGACGTAACATCAATTTTTGCAAAATGCAATGGTACACATCATCAAGAAAATGATTTTCAAATCTTAATCTTAGGCTTCTCACGACTGCCTTAATGAGAACTTGATCAAGTTTTGGTCTCCTATATAATACTGTGAAATAATTAAATTTTCGTAAGGGATTATATTTCATGGATTTCTAGGTCAAAATCAAACCCCTTAGAATGATAATTTTGACCCTTGTATTTATTACCTGCAATGAAATATCCACAATTTATTGTCCCCTCAAAATGGATTTTTTTACCGAAACTATGAAATTTCCTCCCATTGAAATTAAATGATTTTACAGTAACTACCACTGTTAGAGTAATTCATTTTATTCACAAAATAATAACTAAAAATTGCATTTGTGTAAGAATAAATCCATTTATCCCTTGAATGAATGCGACCAGAGTCATGTGAATACTTTATAATAGAGTGGCCTTAAATTAAAATATAATCTCAAAGCAGAATAATACTATATGTTCTCATTGCAACTTTAATTTCTTCATTTCAAAGGTATATCATGGCCACAAAGGAAATGTTGGGAAACGAGAGATAGCACTAGAGAGCATACCAAAGCCATGTAGTATCGCCTTTGACTGGATTGCTAAGAACCTATATATAGTAGATTGCCTAGCTAAACGTATTGCAGTGTTCGATGTAAGACGGAACCGTCAGAAAAATATAATCAACGATGGAATACAAAATTGTAAATCTGTTGCTGTGGATCCCACAACAGGGTATGTGCAAAATATAAACAAAAAATGTTTGTAAAAAAATTGTTAGAGGTGTGTCAAAACAATTACAGTCCTTTCATAGTCAAATGAGAACGGTTGTAAACATAGTATTGTCTGGGAAGTAAACTATGTTTATCTAGGTTTAACTTGGTATACCTGACTTCACGGCTATTCTTTCGAACAGGATTGCTCCCTTATTAGTATTACTTATTGAATGGACTATAGCAGACAGTTTAAGATGCTTAATGGTAATTAGATAATGCATGTGACGTTAATTCTTGTTCATTGAAGTCTTAGCAGGTGTTAATTAAATTTTGTAGAATATTAACCAGTTGATGTATTTTAATTACTGAAAATTGTTGTGAATATTACATCAGTGCATTTTCAAAGGGGTGTCGAACCCCTTCATGCATTTTATGTCATTCAAGTGAAGTTTCACATTAGACTTATAATTGTTTTTCCTGTATAGTATGTGTCTACAAACATTTTGGTCACACCTCATAATGCATTGATGGAAGACAAATATTAATTTTTATTAAAAGTCATCACGATCTGACCTTTTAAGTACCGATGTTTCAAAATTGATAGGTGCTCTGACAGTTCATCTACTGAAGATGACAAACCTTAATTTTCAAATAATGATGCTAAAAGGTCAAAGTTAATCCTTAAAGTACTTGTTAAAATTCATGAAACTACATATATACATAGTTTAAACACATTTACAAGTTTTAATCTTTTTCAGGTACATGTTTTTCACTGATTATGGACGAAAGCCCCGCTTACTGCCAAGGATTGTTCGTGCATTTATGGATGGAAGTTCTGTGCTGGATTTAAAACTTGGCAAACTGATTTCACCATCCAGCATAAGTGTAGACACTGCAGCAAGGTAACAAGTTAATACTGATTGCTATTTTTAAAGGATGTGACATTTTATCTTTTCATTTTCGTAAAATTCACTTAAACCCTGGGTAACAGGCCCTGTCTTAGATTACAGGTAACAGTATCATCGAAAAAGAATAATAAAAAAATATTATTTGTATTATTGAGAACCTAAATTTCAAGAAAAACAAATTTTCCTAAAATTTCCCATTATTTTCATTTTTTTTAAATTTCTTTTTCAAGTATTCTGTTACCTGTGTCTTAGATGGGCGGACTTATGTCAACACTTTTGTTTGATATTTATTATCTCGTACAGTAATTGAACTATAGTCATAAAACTTGGTGTTAATGGTTATTAACATGTTACAAGTAATGCACTTGGATATTATTTTCTAGAATCAAATTGTAGCAGAGTTAAGGCTCTTGTTTGGATTTCCTATTTGTAATCCAATCCTCATCACATTTTACATTGTATGTGGGGAGCAGTGGCCTAGAGGTAGGGCGAACGCTTTGGGATCGAGTGGTCCAGGGTTATTTAAAACCCCTGTCTGGACCACTGGTTAATTGTCACTGCATGGATTTTTTTCACTTTTGATTTCAGGCTATGTCACAGAATTGAATAAAAATACCATAAATGTATAGAGGGGTCCCACATTTTGGGGTTTGGTACAAATATTTTTTTTCTATATCATCTGGTTTCCCTAGCAACCGTCATCAAAAAAACGTATTCCTGAAAATCGAGAAAACTTCCATGGAGACACTTACGAGGCTACAGCTTAAATAAACAAAATAGTTGAGTTCATTTTTTTCGTCAGTGTTATAAAACATACATGTGTTATCAATTCTATTATATTTAAACCTTCTTTAACGTTCATTTAATATGATAATTCTTTCGTTAAATGTGCCCCATGCGTTTTCACACCTAAAATACTCGGTGTTTTGAATGCGTGTTTTTTCACTTATGCGAAGGCTTTGGTTTATAACAACGGTTTTAGTATAATTTCAAAGCTTTGAAGTTCACTGTCTAGAAGTCACAATTACTTTTTTTTAGATTCGCGCCTGTAATTCGATTTTGAAAATTGCTCTTTTCGGTCCTTTTCGTATTTGAACGCACTTTTCGTTCCAATACGCGCAAAGTTAACTTCCGTTGTCAACCGGAAGCAGGAAGTAAAAGCGATTTCAGAAATGTCGTGAAATGAAAACTATTACAAAAATGTCAATCAAAGGCTGCACTCGTCAGGGTAATGACGCAGGTGAGTGATAAAATAAAATCTTTAAGTTGAAATCGTATTGTACAGCCGTTTCAGTGCATTGGTATCGCACTGTCTGGTCAACACGTGACTTGTTACCGAGTGGGTGGGGTATTTTTGCTGTTTACACTCGGTAACTTTTTGGACGAGATAATTTTATTGTGTCCGAGTTCACCCTCTACCATTGTTATTTGGTGTTTAATCATGGATGTCATGGTGGTCAAGCCGATATAACTCATCGAGTTGTCCCTGGTCCAATCTTTGGCTGTGGTCATGTCTGAAACGCTAGCATGGCTATGATCTTCATTCATGACTACCCTTATGATTATTTTCTTACTTAGATCTATCTCTATACATTTATTTATCCTTGATAAAAAATGGGAATTCTGAAAAACAGGTTTTAACCTCTAGCCGGGGAAACAGCCACATTTTACCTTCTTTCCCTGCACTGCCAGGGAAATTTTGGGATTTATTTCCCCTAACCCAATACCCTGGGACAATATTAAGTTGTCAGGGGCCGGGGAAACACCCGAGAGTTTTACCATCAGCTGTTCCCTGCAGGGCCATGGAAGGGTGGGGGTTTGACTACCCAAAAGTAAAAATCCCGGCCCATCCCCGGGTCGGGAGGGCGGAGTGGATGCAATGACTGGTGAATAATGTTGATACTGTGAATACTAGTAATAATATATGTGTATGTTCTCTTTCAGGTATGGTTACAGACTTACATGTCCACAAATGAGAACAGTCGTGACTACTTTCTAGATTTCTAATGATGTGAATCACTGAAATACATACTGAAGATATGTAGAGAATGTTGTTAACTGACGCAGACAAGATTAAATGCTTGTGGATCAGTAAATAAGTAGGTTTCTCACCATACTTCATGACTATTTGCATTAATATAATTATCCAGGCTCTTTTATGGCAAGATTTAGAGCCAGATATCTGAAGCTTTGACAATTCGTGTGTATTTTGACTATTGCTGAAAGTGCTTTTGCAATGCTTTTTAAACTTTGACCTAATCAGCACACATACAAGATCTTATTTTCTACAATATCCTCTTTTTAACTCATCACAAAATTAAATAAAGAAGCTTGTCGAGCTTAGCCTTTATTTGCCAGTCAGCTTTCTGCTGAAATATGTCAGGCATATATATGTGCCTCCACCCGGATTTGAACCCAGGTCTCCAGATTAGACAGCAAGTGCACTGAGCTACGGAGGCTTGTTTCATAGCCTGTCTGTTATAGACTTGTTAAATCAAGAAATGCTGATTACAAAAGACAAGTGACAAATATTCTGCATGATTAATTGGTTTTGTGCATATTGTTGGTGCACATTATTTAAAAAAAAATATTATGTTTAAACTCAAAGACAGCATAGTTTCGCCAGTTCAATGTTTGTGTCTAAAACTGATGATGGTTAAAAATTGAGCTAATCGTATTAATCTGAATTAGTTTCAACTTATTGTTTGGTTGTTAATATAAATTGATTTTTTCAATATTTGCATATTATATCATTGCAGATGAGATGATATTAGACCTACTTGTTGAAGTGGAAAAAAAAAAGTTGATCCCTAAGGAGCCTTCAGACCATGAATGGTCACTGCAGAAATCTTGTGCTTTGTGCAGAAACACTGTCACAGTAGATGGATAATTCGATTCATTATGGCGAGGCGTGATGATTTGAGGCATGTTTATGCGTGCATTCATCAGGGTTCAAATTGACTATCCAGCAAATAAAATAACGAACATTATTTAAAGAGAGTGTTGTGTAGGCTAGCATATGATTTTTTTTATTTTTAAATATGCACAAAACAGCTATTATGCTTTAAATTTAACAAAATAATTCATGGAATTTGTGTATAGGACTGAGCATATCACTGCTTCAATGGCTATGATACAAACATATCATTGACCAGACTGGAAGAGTTTGTTGTGATGAAATCTAGGTTGGGATTTCATGTTGGTCACATGTGCAGTCAAAATCTATGTCACTGCAATCATAGCAAACTTGTGTCACAATTGTGGTCAACGTCACAAGTTATGTCCCCTTGTATATCATTGTTTACTTGAAAAAAAGTATTAAAAGTTGGTTATATTGCTTTGCACAGGTCAGTTAGTAGAGTAAATATTTTCTGCCCTAGACTGTGTCTAAGATCTTTCCGCTTTAAAGTGACTGTGCTGCTTCTTTGGCACAAATGATTTACAGACACACAATTAATTTATTGTTTTAAACTATAAAAAGTACTTAAATCACTTTATATTTATGAGATATTTATTTCTTTAATTTTAGTGGTATATTTATTCTGTAGATTAATTAATGTCCTGTCTAAAGTTTAGGATATGTTTGATTTTGAGGTCAGTTGGTCAAAGCTTCGATTTTGACTATTTGGCGACCAATGGGGGCATACATGTTTACAAACAACTGTTGTTATTATCGTTTTTACTGTAAAACAGTGCTTGATATAACTTTATGTTTGCGTTATCTTTACTTCCTAAATTCAGAATCAGATTTATGAAATCTACATCAATTTTAACATGAAAGTATTTCATACAGGTATGAACTTTTCTGAAACTAAGACAATGAAAGGTATAATTTATTGTTATTCTTACATTAAGCTTGCCTTGTAAATCAATTTATATGTCATCAATTTTTGAAATTATATATTGATCAATTTATGTTTATTGTTATGGTTTTTAAATGTATTTTTCCAAATGTTGGTTTTTATGGGTTTAAAGTGTGATAAAAGCTTGTTTAACGTGTGTTGTTCCCAGATAAAAGATGGTGAAATCCAGGGTTTTCTTTGAAAAGTCACTTTACATCCACTTTGACCCAACAAAAAACCAACTAATTGGAAATATCTCTCTTCAAGCCCACCTTCCAGAAATACATAAAATCAACTTATTGAGAATTGATGAGACCTTTGTATCAACATGGAACAGGATTGTCTTGAACAAGCCAACAGCTCATTTCTTGATGCAAAATGTATAAGAAGCATTTTACTGAAACAACACCCACAAAATGAGTAATCATATGACAAAACAAAATTGGTTTATTTTAGTTACCATGGCAACCATCCAAATAAATTATCACAACTGTTTTGAGTATGCATTTATTTTGAACACTAATGGTGTATTGGTAACTGACCTTAAGCATGTTTCAAATCAAAAGTAAAAAGCCAGAAATCTAACAAAAATGCTTAAAAATTGATATTGTTTATTCAGTTACCATGGAAACAGATCTTGAAATTACTGAAAACCATACCCATAGTAAAGCATGTGGTATATTTTGATTATCCAATTCCTAATTTATATTACTGTCTCAATAAAACACACTGTATGCTAAATATTGTGCCAAAATGTATAAAAATTGACAAAAATATTGATTTTTTCGGAAGTTGCTATGGCAACGACTTAACAACTCATCAAACTAAGTTTACAAAATAAATCGGGCTGACAAGTTACACAACATATGATATCCATATGCATTTTTTCTATGTCCATTGACGAGAAAATCGAGTTAGATTGATCTTTTAAGGTGTAAAACATTTACAGCTATGGTTGATTTTGCTATGTTACCATGGTAACCACTTCGAAAATTGCCACAAATACCACACCAAATAACTAAAGGAATACGTTTCACAAAGTAAAGCATAATTTAGTTATTCAATTATATATTTCTGGGAATTAAGCGAGTTTAATTGACAAAAATGTAGGGAAATACTGAAAATGTCACTCATTTTGATTATTTGCCATGGCAACCATGAATCGTTTATATCAGAACCGCGCACCAAACATTACAACTATCAGTTAATAGTAAAATAAGTCATGTTTCGCCATTATGTATGCATGAATTAAAATTTTGTCCTTAGAAACGAGTATGATATAATATATCACAAAACTGAAAAGTCTATAAACCGTTGCCATGGTTATGGACTTATTTGGAAATAAAAAAAAAATTTACAATCAAGAACAACAGTCAAAACGTCATTCTTGGAAGTGAATATAGTGAATACATTGAAAGCCTTCGCATAACTTTTATTTAGTTCCTTAAGTTTTATCAAAATTTGATGTTCAAGATAAGGCTTTACCCCACCCACTTTTGACAGGGAAAAAAGGCATGTTTCAAAGTTCTAGCCAACTTGTAATTTGGTTCAATTATTACAGCTAGGTATGTTGTATCCCATAATATAACACATCTTAATCAAATATCTCACATTAATGCAGGACATTTAGATGAAATATGTGATTTTTTGGTATGAAAAATTGGCATTTTTAGGCCAAAATATTCTTTTCATGTTTCCATAGCAACGGTAGTACCAGAAAGTCAAAGATGCATAAAAATCTTTGTTTGGCCACCTGATGTACTTTCATGCAAAATTTCAAGTCATTCTGAGACATAGCCTGAAATCGCCCCTATTGAAAAAGTGAAAAAATTCCATGCAGTGACTGTTAATTACTCTGATCAAGAAAAATTCACATGCACCATTCCACCAAGGTGTAAATTGGTACCTGTGAGAGCAGTGTCTATTCCTGGGTGCAGCAGATCAATGTTGGCTGCTACACCCACAGGAGAGAAAAAGTCTCCCCAGGGAGACTCGAACTTAGGTTTCCATAGGTAGCCCAAAGACCAGGGGAAGTGAAAATGTCAAAGGTCGCTTGAGCGGTTTAACATATGAAAAGAGCCCTAGAAAATTGGTAACTTAACTTTTTTTGTATCCTTGCAGGAGAATATATTGGACAGATGCTAGACTTGACGTGATAGAAACAGCAACGTATGATGGCATGCAAAGGTAATGTACAAGCATACCTGCCAAGTACTCCTATTAAAGTGCAGTTAATTATATTTTCATTGTTAATTTTTTTTTTAAGTTCATCTAACTTTGAACAAAGATACATTTGATTTATTTTATGATCATCTGTCTCATATTTATAACCACTAAAATGAATACATTCCTTGTTTATGCATCTAAATACCTTATTATAAATCACATTTAAGTTTCATCTTATGACATGTTTTACTTTATCACTCCTATTTTGGATTTAACTAGCTTGGCAGGTATGTGTATAAGTAAGGCCCTTATTAGTAATGAAATGAAACAGTATTTGTTAGATGTTTGTTGCACTAACTGAGAACGTTGTTCATTTCAAGAGCATGATCATCCATTTTTTCCTGGCCAATGTCCACCTTCCTTCATCAGGCAAGAGACTGTTCTGCAGTTGAACTATAATCAATCTGGAAGCATGAATACCATAGCTCTTTCTGCATAAACTCATTTAACTTGCCCAGTGTACAGCTCGGATACATGTGAGACTGCATCAGGGTTATCAACCGTTCAACTCTAGTTGGGTTGGAAACTTTGAAAGTAACTGCCCCCCAGATCAAGATTCAAGCTTGACACCTCTTGTTCCTTAAAACCAAGAGCATTGTCCAGTAGACCATTACTGTAAAGTCATTGTTTTTTGTGGGGGGTAAATTTCGTTGATTTTGTGGTTCACTTTAACCATGAAATCAAATCCCATCGTACTATAGTTTTGATCCTTGTATTTATTACCTGAAATGCTAAATCCATAATTTCAGGTCCCATCGAAAAGGTCTTTTTACAAGAACCATGAAATTTAATGATTTTACAGTGTGCCATCAGTTTAGTTCTCCAGAATAATATTGACATACATTAAAAGACCCCTTTTTGATCATCAGAAAGTAACTATGTGACTATCCTATGATTCCTATCCCTATTTAGGACAAGAATTCTTGTAGGAAGCTTAAACATACCCGCTCCTGTTAGTCTGACAATGTTTGAGAATGTGCTGTTCTGGGCGGACATCACCAAACTGGCGGTGTTATCTGTGGGGAAGTTTGCCAACGTGAGCGATACAAGCAGTATGAAAACCATGTGGAGAACTCAGGAAGAACTCACTGCTGTCAAAGTCGGCCATGTTGCTTTGCAAAGTCATACAGGTAATTTTTACTGATTTGATAATTTTCTTGTGCTCTGATAGTATTTGAGTTTTAATGTTTCAGCGAAAAAAAACTCCCTATCAGTTCTTCCACAAGACACCATCAACTTTTCTACCTGCCATTTAAAATTACACATTGTTGTACCAAGAATCAAACCTGGATCACTAGGTTAATAAGTCAGTGCACTAATAACTGGGCTGCTATAATGTCTGGCTAGCATAACTATGAGCAATGATAAAGACATTTCTTTGTAATTTTCTTATGCTTTAGAATGATAGAATGCATAGCATGTGCATAACATGTGCATAACCTGTGCTGGGCTTTCACTAGGTTCTAAAACTGAAAAGTCAAAATAACTTCTGACTCTCAATTTTCAACAGTCATCTCAATTTTGCAAGATAATGTCTACTGTAAGTAAAGTAAATTTGACTCTTGATCTTAAATTTCAAGAGTCAAAATAGACACTTTTGTCAAATTCAAGAGTCAAAATGCAGTTTCAAGAGTCAAATGAAAGCCCTGATGTGCAGGCACATACCCCTCTTGACTTCTGATATCAATGTGTACACTAATTCTACTAAAAATGACTTGTTATATTTAGCTGTGGATGTTTGTATTTCTTACAGGAAGCAATCCGTGTGAACACACAAACTGTGATCATCTATGTGTACTGACACATGTAACAGATAATGATGGGCTGGGATATAGATGTGTATGTGAGGCGGGGTACGAGCTCGCCGAGGATGAGCAGTCTTGTGTAGGTATGTATGGAAAATCTTCCAACATGTTCTGGTAATGATACATGCAAATGAAGTACTGTTTGAAAAATGTGAAATTCAAGATACCTATCAAAATTTCCTTTTTTATAATTTTAAACGATTATGACGCCAAGGTATTGTTTAAGGTTTACCAGATATTTTTTGAAAATTTTGCTTTTGAGAGCATGGAACAATATCAAAAGAGCTGAAGGTTACTCATCTGCCATTGTGTGAGTGACCTTAAGCCTCAAGAAAGGTCTTTAAATTGTTTTGTTTTTCCATTGCTTTCTCCAGATATCAATTTTTTTCTAAAATTTCTTGTAAATCAAAAAATTAAAAATGCTTTGACCTAAGAGTCAGTACTTAATGTAAATACTCAGGTTTAAAATATTCCTTCTCTAATCCACCTATTATTATGGTCTTTTCAAATACTGGGATTTTATCTGCCAGCACTTATATTTTGGTACTGAATTGCAGAAGTAGATGAGTTTGTCATATTTGCAACCAAACATTCTGTTCGAGCGATACCTCTAAAGGTTTCCACATTCTATGCTGTGGATGCTATCAAACCAGTGGTGGGACTGACCAACACCAGGCGAGGAAATAGCTTTGTGGCCGTAGATTATGATGCCTCGTCTAAAGAACTCTACTTTTCTGATATCTATAACAGAGCCATCTTTAAAACACGCATGGGTGGACAAGGTAAGGATTGATGTACATGGGTCCTTCACTATATCGCTGGCTTAGAGCTACTACTTACGACATTATAAGACTGATACATATTTAACATCAGCATCATAAGGCGCTTCTAATATGAGCCTATTTTCATGAAAATCGGAACTTAACAGGTTGACCAAAATTAAGTTGAAACAGCCATAAGTAAAGACTAAATTTCAGACAGTTTTTCATGTTCTCTCAAAATATTGATTTATAGTTACAAACTTCTAATTCTAAGACAGCGATATAATGGCCATTATTAGCCTCCTTCCGTTTTCAACCGGAGGGGGCTAGAGGTTTGCTCTCTGCAGTGATTAATTGTCCATCCATAAATCTGGATCCTGCCATATGGCTCAAAAAGTAGGTTTATGAAACTTGGTATATGGATAGGGATCAATAAGGATGTTTAGTCTGTATTTGATTTGGACAAAAATTGTCGTTACCATGGTTGGAAACCAGAAAAGGACTTCTACATGTATTGCTTGCAATCCCTTACTATGTGATATAACATTATTATACATTGATCTATGGAAATATGAAGATAAAAGAAATCTACGACTATTGTCTAATAAAATATTGATTTTCTTCCCTATCATATTTGCAAAATATCACAGAACCTTTTGTCCCAGAAATTTCATTGAATTAAAGGGAGTTTTCCTTGTTGAAAATTAATGAAGTTGTGTGCAGTTTTCACTTATTATACTCAAATGAAAATATCATATCATTCTGTTCTGATAAGATTTTTTAATTGTCTCTTGCTCTTTCTTTATCAATATTATGTTATTTCTATTTTGTTGTAGAGATTATCCATGTCGTCATCAAATCAAGCTCATATCGTAGAGCGCGGGAGTCGAATTTAACTTTAACATAGATATTATATTGACTGAGGGTAGTTTCAAGATGCGATTTGGAATTATAAGGATTAAAATAAAATTTTCGGGGATTTTTAAATGTACGAAGATATCAGCAATGTTCGTTTAATCCAATAATACAATGCAATTTTATCTGAGTATATTGAGTATTATAAAACAAATTCTTTGACAACCTTGTATGTTTTGTCGTATTGTTTTAGACTTTATTTTTTAGTTGTCCCTATTTACAAATGCATTTTCTTCATCATTTCTATTTTGTTGTAGAGATTACACCAGTATTAGCCAGTGATATTCGGTCAGTGGAGGGGATCAGCTTAGACTGGATATCCAGGAATCTCTACTTCACGGATTTCTATGCCAGGACTGTTTCTGTGATAAGAATTGATAATCCTGACCATAGACGTGTATTATTGACAGGACTAGGTAGTCCACGATCTGTGGTTGTTCATCCAGCAAGAGGGTATGTATCTGTGGTTGATGTATAGTACTGAGAATTTGACATTATCCTTGATCTTCTATTTGCCTAATTAATTTAATACCCAATATAGTTTGATTTCAAGCATTGAGCCATGACTGCACTTATAAAGTTTAATCCATTCGCCGATAAACTGTAAATCTATAAATTACACGCAGTAGTATTAGAAGCATATCTTTAAATAATGACTATTGAATAAATCACAAGTTACCAGCCCAAATAGACTCGTCTGAAAGGTCATGGCTCAGGGTTCAAAATTGAACTATACCTTGTCTATATTTATACTGCCATTGTGTGTTTTCATTAGCGGGAAGTATCATGAAGACGCTGGTAATGTAATACAAACACAAACCTGAATGACTGATGAATGAATAAATGAAACCTCTGTATAGCAACAACCTCTAGATCATGGTGATTATTTGTAGGTCATAAAGGGTGGTGCTTTACAGCACTTATACTGTATACATATTACATGGTGGCCAGGGACTTTGAAAATCAGGAAAAATACCCAAAACATAATCCCTGCTGGGAAACTTTAGGGAATTTTTAAAATTTGGCAAATATCAAGGAATTTTTTTAAAAATGGAGGACAGATTTGTCATCTGGTAACTTCTATTCACGACCATCAAATAGATAGCAAACTTGTGTATTTGTTTCAGGTATTTATTCTTTGCTGATTGGCTGAAGGATGAGAATAACTTTCCTTTCATTGGACGTTGCCATGGAGACGGTAGTAACATCACCAAAATCCATAGATACGAATTGGGTTGGCCGAATGGTATGTGTATCGATTATGAAAGAGATCGTGTTTATTGGGTGGATGCATATTTTGACAGGTAAGAGTTTATTAGTCCCCTTCTGGTGAACCCACCAAGTGACGCACTCACTATACAAAGCGTAAAACAAACAAAAATACTCTGAGGGTAAACACCTTGGAACGGTCTGGTGAGAACTGTAGGAGGCTTAAACTAGTTTAACGGCGCCAACCTCACACGACCCTATTGGCTACCCGGGTAGGGGACTTTCAGTGCTTGGCAATAGTCTTGTTATACCTTGATATTTTTTTTTTTTTAAATATTCAATGGATAGAAATGATTGAAGATATACTGCATGTATGTCCCTATACGATCATTTTGCTTACTTAGAAAAACCAGAAAAATATTGTAAACTATTGACAAAACTTTGGTATTGCAATGAATTACCAAATGTGCATTTTCAAAGAATTAATTTGTATGTGTCGAAAATGGATATGTGTCAAGCTTTTTTGAACAAATTATGGCAATGTTAAATAATTTTATATCCATGTTCTGCCAACATTTGTCAATATCATCGCAATATTATGCTAGTATTATACTTACTGCGGGCTAGATAGATTTGTCACTTTTCATCAAAGTATGTTATACTTGCAGATTACAACATACAGATTTGGATGGCAATGATCTACAGACTGTACAGAATATCAAAATTGTACATCCTTTTGGTGTGGCTGTTTTTGGAGGTAATTTGAAAAAATACTTCAAGAGTAATTAAACTAATGTAAAAATGTATTCCATTGATATTATTGCAAAGAAATTGAGACACTACCTTGTATGACTTGATGCAGTTTTCCAGTGCAATTTTGCTAATAAGTGCTCTTTTATTTAAACGTTAACTTTGGTAAAATGTTTTAAACTGTCACACAATGTCCTGTGAATGTTTTCATAGAATATTCACTGTCTCGGCAGCTTAATCACGTGACTGCCAAATGCTCCTATTAAAGCAGAGTTACTTCTATTTTCGTTGTTAATTTCTGATTTTCCAAGTTCACCTAACTTTGAGCAAAGGTAAATTTGATTTATTTTATGATCTTGTATCCGATACTTTTAAACAATAAAATTAATACATTCCTTGTTTATGCATCTAAATCCCTTTTAAATCACATTTAAGTGCATCTTGTGACATGTTTTGCTCCTATCACTCCTATTTTGGATTTAACTAGCTCGGCAGGTATGTTAATCATCATGAATTATGAATGTACATGTTCTATAAACTGTTTCATTTAAGCGTTATATTTTCAGATTACATATACCTAACAGACTGGAAACTTCAATCTATATCTCGTGTAACTATGAGTGGTGAACAACAGACTGTCCTCCTTAAAGGCATCGAACTACTTCGTAGCTTGAGAATATTCTCAAAGGATCTCCAGAAAATATCAAGTAAGTTTTTGATCGTGCCAATATAAATGACTCTTTATACTCAATATTTCAACCTATTGGTCTTCTTCTGGAGCTATGTAACCCGATTCTTCTACATACGTGGGGTTATCCAAAAGTTCGTGGACTTGTGCTCTTATTAAAAAAATGTTAAACTTAAAGCTACGAATCTATGGTCCCTGTAAAATAGATTTATATTGAACACGTATACCAAATATCATACGGATATAATTAAAAATAACATAAATATAGCATTTGTAAGCATGCGTAGTAGGCATACCCGGCGCACGCTCAGAAATGACGTATGACGTCGCCCTTTCGACTGAATCATTTCATGAAGCTCTTAAACGCTGTGAAAAAGTTGTTCTTTGTTTCCCGTAATCAGCTGTATGTGGGTGAATCAAAAAGTTCGTAGAAAAATATCATAACTCACAAACCACAGCTTCAAATGCTTTCAAATTTTAAGATAACGTGATCATAAGTGTAACAAAACAATTTGTCAAATTTCATTGAATTAGTCAAAACTACATGATTTTTACATTGTAACGCACACATGCTGTGACCACATACCGGAGCACGTCAGCTTCATTTGATGAACGACGTCAAACTTACGCCACGTGTGTCAATACTTACGTTAACGTTTTGACTCATTTTCGCTTCTCGAGTGACTAATATGTAGATATTTTTGGATAACCATCGTAATAATAGTGTCTGCATTTTCAATTGTTTGTTTAATATCGTGTACGCTGTCCCACAAAATTATTCTAAGTGTTTGCTATATCCGCTATTATATAGCGCTGGTCCTCTTCGACGACGTTGCAAACCAACGTCACCAATATCGGGTGTATTTTATTTGGTTGTCAAAATTCGTCGGCCTACACGAAATCAATAATTCCATTTATAAATCGATGTCTATTTATTTCAGGATATATACCTGCAAGTTTCAAACCATGTATTGGCTCTGATGCCGTACGTATATTCCAGTTTCACGCAGATTTTGATAGCCGCCCGTTGTTCCGTAAATTCCGGTAGACCCGTTTTACGCGGGTATTTCTATATAGTGCAATTATGTAAATGTTGATTAAAGCATTATTTATCGGAGATGACGTCCAAAATTTTAATAGACTGTATAAATGACATCATGCAATCAGACATAACATTTTGACGGTTTTTGGAGGTCCTTCAATTGAGATATTTTAGAAAATTTAATAAAATGTGTTTCAAATTATCAGTGTGCTCCGGTATACGTAATCGCCCTTATTTTAGATTTAAATAATTTTAAAACGGTTATTATCAGGTTGCTATAAATCTATGTATATAAAGAAAACACCAATGTATTCATTCAGCATAAATATGACGACGATAACTCTAAAAATAAAAAAGTTACGGCAAAATTCTACGAACTTTTTGATTCACCCACGTATACTTAAAATATGCAAACACACTCGTTCTGTCGATGTGAACTGAATTGTGTCGTTTTTAGCTCACCTGAGCACAAAGTGCTCAAGGTGAGTTATTGTGATCACTCACCGTCCGTCGTCCGTCCGTCCGTCTGTACGTACACACCCACTTGTAGTTGTGGGGTGTGGAACAATAGGCTATATTTAGATTCTATTCATTCCGTTGCTTACGGGGTGCAAAATGTTGCTTATGGGGTTTTACAAACAAAAGGATGAACAAAAGAAAACCCCACAATGTCAAGTCAGTGAGAACGTCCGTCCGTCCGTCCACACTTTCAAACGACATCTCCTCTGAAACCATTTGGCCAATTTTGATGAAATTTTGCCAGGATGTACGTGGCATTGGGGGATTTAGTAATTGTTCAAATTATGGCCCTGGGGTCAAAATTGGCCCCGTGCCCGGGGTCACTGTTTTACATAGACTTATATAGGGAAAACATATAAAAATCTTCTTCTCTAAAACTACAATGCCTAGAGCTTTGATATTTGGTATGTAGCATCATCTAGTGGTCCCCTACCAAGATTGTTCAAATTATGGCCCTGGGGTCAAAATAAGCCCTGCCCCGGGGGTCACTGTTTTAGATAGACTTATATAGGGAAAACATATAAAATTCTTCTTCTCTAAAACTACAATGCCTAGAGCTTTGATATTTGGTATGTAGCATCATCTAGTGGTCCCCTACCAAGATTGTTCAAATTAAGCCCCTGGGGTCAAAATTGGCCCTGCCCCAGGGGTCACCGTTTTACATAGACTTATATAGGGAAAACATATAAAAATCTTCTTCTCTAAAACTACAATGCCTAGAGCTTTGATATTTGGTATGTAGCATCATCTAGTGGTCCCCTACCAAGATTGTTCAAATTATGCCCCTGAGGTCAAAATTGACTCCGCCCCGGGGTCACCGTTTTACATAGACTTATATAGGGAAGACATATAAAAATCTTCTTCTGTAAAACTACAATGCCTAGAGCTTTGATATATGGTATGTAGCATCATCTAGTGTTCCCCTACCAAGATTGTTCTAATTATGCCACTTGGGTCAAAATTGACCCCGCCCCGGGGGTCACCAGTTTCTATATTTACGCTCTACCTTTGTTAGTCTAAATTGTGCAGGGTTTCATTTATAATCAGGTGAGCGATATAGGGCCATCATGGCCCTCTTGTTATCTCTACAATAGGATTTTATTTCTCTAATACCTAGGACGGTCGATTCTGAACGTCAGTTTTGTGCCTATTAACATGCATCGTCTGTCACACCACCCTGACTGTCTGTTAGCTATTTATGCCGTTTAAAAACAATTGAATACAATGCAGAAGGGTTCTTACTCAATTTGCCAAACAATTCTTGTCTTCCTTGCGGGTTCCCCTAGCTGTATATATAATTGAATTATATTGCGACTGTAAATGATATCTTGTGACGTCGTATTTTACGTTGAATTTTATATGCCTACATTAACCCTAATGCTCATAAAATGACGAATATATGCGATACAACCTTTAAATTATACCAAAATATCGGTATGACATTACTTAACATGAGGACGCATTTTTGTATTTTTAAATGAAGAAACACTGTAACAATCGACAATAACGTAACGCATTTGACTGGAAAAAACCAGCAGTGCGCCGCTATTGCATTTTTGTGTTACTATGGCGACGTGTTACTCTTCATACAATTCATACTCTTCATGCAATTGTTTGTAATAGATTGTTGTCACTGTATGGTAATTTTCATACTGATCTGACTTAAGATAAAAGTTTTAGAGCAAAAGTCCACGAACTTTTGGATAACCCCACGTACATTATTGTAATCCCCTTTTAGGGATACATCGTTACCAATATAAATGTATTGTTCTTTCTGTGACAAAGTTTATATCAATTCATTATAAGTACTACTAATGACCTTTATAATAAGCCTCATGTATATTATAAATCTGCGTTATCAAGGCACTTCTTATGAGGCTTTTTCATGAAACCAGGAACTTGTCATGTTGACCAAATCTGTAGTCCAAAAAGTTTCTGTTTCCATAAGAAAAGAGTAATTTTCAGCCATTTTTTTCTTGTTTTCTCAAAATATTGATTTTTTAGTTTCGCCCTTGAGATTTGAAGCCAGTGAAATGGTGATACATGTTGGCTAGAAGTATTAATTGACTAACATGTGGAGAAAATGGTTAATATATCATAATTTATAAATTTTAATGTGTATTTTACAGCTGATCATCCGTGTAGCAAGGGGAATGGTGGATGTTCACATTTCTGCTTTCCTATACCAGACACAGATAATACATATATTATAAAACTTCCTGGGAGAATAAAGCGACAATGTGGCTGTCCATTTGGTATGAAACTACAAGACGATAATATACATTGTGTGGATAACCCAGATGAAAAGAAAACTACTTGTAAGTTGTATCTACTGTAAAATGATAAATTTTCATGGGGTATTTAATTATGTGGATTTCGTTGTTCGCCTTCAACCACAAAATCAAATCCCATCAAACAATAATTATTACCCATGTAGGTATTACATGAAATACAAAATCCATGACTTATCGTCCCATCAATATGATCTTTTTTGCCAAAACCACGAAATTTCGTCTCATCGAAATTAAATGATTTTACAGTATTATGTATCTCACATATAGGTGGGAGAAATTAAGAGACTTGGTGTTTTTTATGCTGGATGGATGTCAATCTTATTAATATCAGACCCATATTACGCTTCACTGCTTTACACTAATATAGAATCTGATGGCACTCTGTATGGGTTCATGTCGATGTGAAATTTATGTCATCCAATCAAATCGCTTCTTTCACAAATCTGAAAGTGCGGAGAATCTCTACTAAAGTACCTTAATTGACCTCTCTTGTGTATGTTATATTATGGCTACTTCAACTGTATGTGTACTAAAGTTAGTCAAGTTAGTTATTTTCTCTTTATTTGCATAAAGTAAGTCAAGTACTCTATATATAAACCATCTCTCTCACTGTAAACTAGGTAGTTAAGCAGAGATTCTCTGTGCTTTAAGAATTGTGAAAGTAGCCCCATGCTTGATCTTGTGTCCAAACAGTAAAGCTTGATCATTGAGAAATGCAGATAAGGATTAACTGCAAAAGGAACATTGTACTTTAGATGGTTATATTAATGTTGTGTATATTTCAGCATGTAAACGTTCCACGTTGTTCCGATGTAACACGGGCAGATGTATATCATCCACATATAAATGTGACGGTGATAACGACTGTATGGATAACAGTGATGAAACTAATTGTCCACTAGGTAGGTTCATATAGTTATGTTGCCCACATATCACCTTAACATTTCGCTGGCTTCATATTCAAATTCAGCATCACAAGGCGGTTCTAATTAGCCCATTTTCATGAAAATCGCAACTTGTCATGTTGACCAAACTGATGTTAAAACAGCTCTTTTTACTGTAGGTGAAGAGTAATTTTGCGAAAGTTGTTTTCTTGTTTTCTCAAAATATTGATTTTGTATCTCTCATTGTAAGCCAGTGATTTGTCTGATTTCAATGAAGCTTTATATGAATACATGAAACCATGCCTAGTTGCATGATCATTTTCAGTTGACTTTAGACACAATGATTAGGAAAGGTTATGCATGTGACGTCTGAGGTCAGGCACTGTGATATCTAAAAGAAATAAGACATTTACTCATATGTTTGATGCCTTGAACTACTGTGAACCAAGAATTTATTTTTCACGAGTGGTAGACATTCTCCAAATTAAGTAGCTGTGAAAGTGTTTCGTTTGTCCTTTTCAACAAGCTTTTAAGTTGATTGGCTTAGCTAGTTATGATGGACAATTAAGGCCTCCACCAGGCGTAAGCGTTTACTAAACGTAGTCTTGTTTATGTTTTCAGTTCAAGAATGTACAACAGGAAAGTTCCGATGTAATAATGGTAAATGTTTAAGTTATCACTGGAAATGTGACGGTGATGATGATTGTGGTGATATGTCCGATGAATCTCAATGTCGTAAGTATATACCCTTAAAGGGACTAAACACCAGTTGGTTAGTTGCAAAATTTATCAAAAAGCTCACTTAAAATCACATTTTTTTGGGTTGACCGACCTTATACCGTTATTTACGAATCTGGACGTATTCATCTATAGAAGAAAAATAATTGTATAAAGTCAATTTATTACCTTTTAATTAAACCCCTAAAATCTATTGCGTGACTTAAGCAGTAAAATATGTAGTCAACGTTGTTTCAGCGTAGTAGTTAATAAGACCGAGAAAAGCTGTGACCTAAATAAGCAGACAGTAAAATATTTCAATATATTTTCAACTATTATATAGCTTCTTTGATCATAATGTAAGTTGTAAGAATACTTTATGTAAAACGGTTTTGTGATTAAAATGTGTACAAAACGTGTTTTTATCATTGAAATGGAGTTTAGTCCCTTTAAAGCTTCTATCTTTGTGGGTTGAAAACTGTATATAAGTTTTAAGGTTTGAAGGCGACAAACAAAATTGTTGCATATTTGTATCAATTTCTTTGTATGGAATGGTCGGAACCGCTCCTTATCATTTTGCCGGGTGGCATTGTGGCCGAGTGGGTATCGCTTTTGACTAAGTATCAGGAGATCCTTAGTTTGTTTCTTGGCTTTTCAATTCTTCCACCCAAACAAAAGATGAACTAGTTGGAAACCCAGATAAAGTATCTTGGTCATTGTTGCTGTACACTGAACACAATGAATAAGCAAGTACACAAAAAGTCACAGCCTATTCAGAAAAAGTTGAACATCTCAACCATATTTCTTGTATCACATAACTATCTTCCACATTTATTCTATATATCATTTATTTCAGCCAATAAGCATAGTAAACTAAAAGATCATCATTTATTTCAGCCAATAAGCAAAGTGAAATAAAAAGGTCATCATTTATTTCAGCCAATAAGCAATGTAAGCCGCAGGAGTTCCAGTGTAACAATACTCTATGTATACATATACGTCTCAAATGTGACTCAAACAATGATTGTGTGGATGGTTCAGACGAGGGAGACTTTTGTGGTAAATATTTACTTTAACCCTTTATCCAATAGATACTCTCCTTGAAGTCAAATATATACTTTAACCCTTTATCCAATAGATACTCTCCTTGAAGTCAAATATATACTTTAACCCTTACCTGCCAAGTACTCCTATTAAAGTGGAGTTACTCCTATTTTTGTTGATAAATTTCTGGTTTCCAAGTTTGCCTACCTTTGCGCAAAGGTACATTTGATTAACTCATTCTACCCGTGCGCCACATATATGCGTCGTATTTACCAAGCTCTGTATCCCGAGCGCCACTGATAAGCGTCGTCGATTACCTTAGCCGAGTCCCGTACGCCGCGTATATGCGTCTTCGTAAAGCTAGCTCTGACTCCCGCGCGACGCGTTATGTCGTCGTCTACCATTGGTCAGATTCGCTTGTTTCGGAAGCGTCCCCTGAATTTCAACCAATCAGAATATTTGTTACATAGACGAAGGGAAAATTTATCTTGTTTACGAATCAAAATAATTATCGATAGCTTGTGTGAAACTGGAATTAATTAGAAGTTAATACGATGGAATGTCAGGAGAATCGGCGTTCTTTGATCGAATTGACGATTGATAATTCGTCCAATGTGTCGGGCATTTATGTTGATGTGAATTGTCCTAACGGTTCGTCGTCTGAACGAGAAAATTCCCAAATCTTTGAAAGTGAAAGTTGAGACTTTGACGATCGATCGGATGCACAAAATACGACTTTCCTGGACTCCAGAACGATCCAACAACTGATTTCAAAATTGATGCGATGGAGTCGTTTTACTAGACACACTCCTCCCCTCTGTAAATTTGATCGCCAACCCGTCCAAACAGTCAGCCTATGCAAGACCTCAGAAATAGAATTTGGATGCATTTAAATGCCCATAAAAAGACAGGAGACATCTGGTTCCAGCCCAGGTGGAGATTTGAGCCAACAGTTCGAGCCTTGTATCTGGATATGCATGTGACTTCTCTGTGTAAGTTTTCTCATAGCTGTCACACATTTGTAATTCATTTGGTAATAAATAAATAGTGCAGAATGATGACTCTAGATATTTTTTATTATCTGCTCAATTTAATTTAAATTTTAATATTAAAATATTTATTTCTGAATGCCGCTGAAATTACAACTACGCGTTGGTATCTTTGTCTGAGCGAGTCGTTCGGAGTCGCGTTATGACAAAATTCATAACCGATCAACAAATTTGATCGCTATATTCTAAAATATTGCTAAGTGAATGGCAGCGAGTGACTGACCTCTGCCAAATGCAGTACAGATCCGTATCCTGGTACTATCCGTTACACTCAGACAGATATAAAATTGGAATCGAAGAGTCCGAACCGCCAATTTGACTTGAACTCTTGTATTTCTTCAACTATTATTAGTAATAATAATTAATATATGTTGTTTTGTATATTTTCAGCTACATCAGAGGGCCATGCAGTTCTACATATGAATTTTCCTACATATTCCTTGTTAGGAAATCTTGTTCCAAAGGATTTTCATACACCGGTTCAATCAGATCATCCGGTACCTTCATTCGAATGACTGGGCGCGATACCCGGAGGCTACCCTGGTTGGACAATATTAAAATTTAAAGCGCACATGTTCCTCCAGTCTGTGTTGCAGTTTTGTTCAATTGTCTGTATGTTTGTGTAGACAAAGCTAATTTAGCTATGAAGATCCTTGGGCATAAATTGATGTTTGTTGAAAAATATAATTATATAGTGTTCATACTAGTGTTCATAATTTCAGTTCAAATAGGAATATTTAATTATTTTAAAACTTTGTGATCAGTGAAATAATTATGTGATCATTCAAATGGAGGATTATGTGATTTAAATAAGGATTTTTATGGATGACATCAAGGAATTATGAGGTTTTTATTAAATAATCACCCAAACTTGCATGATAACAACTATTTCAACCTTCATAACATGATTAAAATGGTGGAAGATTATAATAAAATTTATATTGCATGAAAGATAATTTCGTTCTCTTTACATTGATATATACTTTATAATATGTTTAAGGACAATATTTTCAGTTATAGTCAATAACATTAAACTACTCCAGTAATTAATCCAGATTACTTACAATCTGATAAAATAGCCTAGGGAGTCAGAGCTGATAAATCAATAATAGCAGTAGGGGTTGATAAGCCATTTATCTCTAGGAGATAAGTGGAGAAATGGTCTCAGGGTAGAATGAGTTAATTAAATTAACCCTCTCTTATTAAATAGATACTGTCCCTTGAAGTCAAAGACCATTGGTGAACTTGGCTCAATAAAACTGAATGGCCACATACTAACAAATGACTCAGTCAAATGCATTAAACTAACCGCATCTATATTGGTGGCATATTTGGTAAATTTACAAAATTTTGAAAGTACAAGCTTCAAAATACTAAAGGTCACCTAAAATAAGTCAATCTTTTCTTTGATAGTTCATATTGAATAAGATTGCCTGCAGGGCTTTTTCTGTTCATTTTGGGAAGGGGTGTTAGCCTCTAAATTTTGGGGAAAATATCGGTGTAGAAACATAAATGTAGTTATAACTTGGGATTTTGTGGAAAACTGCATGAAATCAGTTGAAATCTTGACACTATGGTAAGAAGACTGTGCATGTTCAATTATGTTGCGTCTTGAAAGAAAGTCTTGATCATTATTATTAGTAATCATTTTATGATTGTTACAGCAAGCCATGTATGCCCATCGGGACATTATCTCGTCTGTGATGGTGAGGGTTCGGCATATAAATAAATCATTTTATGATTGTTACAGCAAGCCATGTATGTCCATCGGGACATTTTCTTGTCTGTGATGGTGAGGGTTTGGCATATAAATAAATCATTTTATGATTGTTACAGCGAGCCATGCATGTCAATAGGGACATTATCTGGTCTGTGATGGTGAGGGTTTGGCATATAAATAAACATTTTATGATTGTTACAGCAAGTCATGAATGTCCATCGGGACATTATCTGGTCTGTGATGGTGAGGCTATGCTCATATAAATAAATCATTTTATGATTGTTACAGCAAGTCATGAATGTCCATCGGGACATTATCTGGTCTGTGATGGTGAGGGTTTGGCGTATAAATAAACATTTTATGATTGTTACAGCAAGTCATGAATGTCCATCGGGACATTATCTGGTCTGTGATGGTGAGGGTTTGGCGTATAAATAAACATTTTATGATTGTTACAGCAAGTCATGAATGTCCATCGGGACATTATCTGGTCTGTGATGGTGAGGCTATGCTCATGTAAATAAACATTTTATGATTGTTACAGCAAGCCATGTATGTCAATCGGGACATTATCAATGTAAGGATAAGAGATGTATAGCAGAACGACTGGTCTGTGATGGGGAGGAAGATTGTTACTCCGGGGAAGATGAGGAAGGATGCCCAGAATTACAATGTCCAGGTATATCAGAGTTTTTGTCAGTCAGTGTACTAACCAGGAATATAAATATAGTAATGTCAGAAGTTACTTGCCTGAATAAAAAATTTACTTGTCCTAAGATCTGGTTGCGGCGACTGATGGATGCCTACCTATACCTATCATGAATTGTATTAGATGATATAAAAAAGAAATTGAAAAAGAAATTGAAAAAGAATAGTCTTAAGCTTCCTTCTGTGATCCACAGGGTAGGACAAATCATAGGTCTGTGAAAAAGGTCCAAAATCGCTTATTAATACATATTTTTACATATTACTTAATATGTATATAGGTGACATAGGACACTTTTCACAGACCTGTGGGACAAATTATCGAAGTTTTCAAATCATTATTGCCTCGTTATTTACAGCTGAATCGTGGAAGTGTGACTCTGTGAGACAATGTGTACCGATACAGTATCGGTGTGACGGGGCTATGGATTGTAGGGATAACTCTGATGAAAAGAATTGCTGTAAGTCTCAATTATATTTAATATGATTTGGGAACTTTCGTAGTGCATTGTGTGAAATGTTTTGTCTGGTACTCTTGGTAGAGGCACTCATAGATATGCTTGCCATTTTTCAGCAGAAAGGTGATTGGCAAATGAAGGCCGAGTTTGGCATTTTGTTGCTCATTCAACCTTGCATGTGGTTTGGTTGTTGTATTAAAGTAATGCTTCTGACAAATCTGATAGGAAGATACATAAGCAACCACATGCACCATTTGAAAATTAGCAAACATTCCTTTGACAAATTCATCTTAAAAACATCAATAATCAGGGTATCAGAAAAATGTTAGGGTAGGTCAGATACTGGGAACAAAATAGGTATTTTTATATTATTTGTCCCCTGTCAATGCAGTTAATTTATGGTATAGTAAAGTGACATACACATGGTATGATTGAACATGTCTGACAAACGTCAGACGATTTATTTTAAAAAAAAAATCAAAATAATGTGTTTAAACTATAACATAAAGTTGGACATAACAAAGTCCACAAACTATAACATAAAGTTGGAGATAACAAAGTCCAGCATATACAACAGTATAGTAACAAAAGGCGGGTGGATGGGATGGATCAGCGGAAATAATTAAGTGGAAACTCATCTGCGTAGAAATCTTCTGCTTTTCCAGCTGAGAACATATTGAGATTGAGCCAAAGTATGAGCAATTGACCAAAAGTATCAAAAAGGCTGGAGCCAAAGATATTTTATTACATAAAAGTTCCACAACTAGCCAACACCCTAACATATATAAAGTATATACAAGTAAAGTAAAAAGTCACTACATCAAATATAAACTACTTTATAATGTTGCACTTATAAATTATTGTTTTATACACCCAAATATTCTGTTATATTTGTAGCTAAGCGTCAAGCTGGTGGATGTTTCTCACATGAGTTTAAGTGTGGTACAGGTGGATGTATACCTGCTAAATGGAAATGTGACGGACAACCTGACTGTGCAGATAGTACCGATGAACTAGGCTGTGGTAAGTAGTTTATACTAATTTATTGTAGGTCAATTGTGAAACAAGCTTTTCCAACTTATGTTAATCACTCTCAACACCTCATTCCTGATGTTATCCATTGCCACAAAGGTATGAGAGGAGAGAAGCCAGTTTCCCTGATATGCTGAGCGTCTAGCAAGGCAATTTCTGGTACCATTTTTATTTCGTCTTTGGTATGACGCAGCCTGGGATCTAACCCGGGACCTCCCGCACTCGAAGTGAACATTCAACCACTAGGCTATCAAGGAGGCGGTAAGTGGTAAGAGTGATTCTATCAACAAGTTTAATAATAATTGTTCACCAGACTTTAGAGTCAGTGATTAGGTACCAATGAAATAGGCTGTGGTGAGTATGATACTACTCTCAACAAGTTTAATATTGCTGTTAACGAGACTTTTGAGTCGGTAATTAAGTTTTAGTCTTCTACATAAAATATCACTGAGAATTGTGTAAAACTAGTTATGACTGCAGAAAGTATGAAATATTTCAACGTATTGCTAACACTTATCAACCTAAAAGTGTGGCCAGAAATGGCTATGGCCCTTACACTGCATCTTAAACTTTCCAGCTCATTGCAGATAGGTATTGTTATAGTGGTGTTCGTTTGCTGGTGGTTTTCAACGTAGATTTGACTGAAATTTAAGTGATCTGGACCAGTATTTTTAAAGCATTTTAGTTGATAACTTAAAATTCTCTTAAAATATTGAAGTTTACTTAAGGGTTAACCAATATTATTGATTGTGTACAATATTTTCTAACATTGTATTGAGAGCTACCATGATCACTAAGGCAAACATGGATTCTTTTTCTATTTGCAGGAAATATATATGTAGTGCAAGTTTTGAACTTAAGTCAAAATATTTAAGTTTTCCACTAAGATGCTTTATAAATACCGGCCCTAGATTCTTTACTTAGTGCTATGTATTTGACTGCATGTGTTTTGTTTATTATATTTAGATAAGAAGTGTCCTGATGATCATTATGAGTGTAAGAATGGTAAATGTATAGTAAAACATCAACTATGTGACGGTACTGATAACTGTGGTGATGGTAGCGATGAAGATATACTAGATACATGTAGTATGTACTTTTACTGTAAATTAAGAAACTTTTTCGCTCAAGTTAAATTCACTTTTTTTACTACTTATATTTATTTTATGCTTATCCGTGGTTTATGGCAGAATAACAGTGAATTATTCTAAGATAATTTCACTGTTGATAAGTTCACTGTTGATAATTTCACTCAAACGATGTCACATCAACATTGAGGCACCCAACGTGTCACTAAATTCAATTACTTGCTAATTGGTTAAAACATATTGAGACAAAATATGAAATAAATAGAATTTTAGTAATTTCGGTATAAGATCAGATGTTATTTCACCTTGTGAGCAGCTGACTTTTATTTTCACTCGTGGCTACGAAAATACGAATATCCTATTTATTGAGATATAACCAAAGTTCTGACTATTCAATAGTCTTCATCAGGGATTTTTTAATATTAAAGTAAAACTATTGTATTGTTTAGACTTGTATAGTCATGAAGCAAACTATGAATTCAGCTAGGTACTGCTCATACAGTGACATTTAGAATGACGTCACATGACGGACAAGTCACGCACCCTTTGCATGATTGAAAAGTGTTATAAGTGCATTCCATTTGGAGAGGTTTTATTCCAAATGTTGCTAATCTACTTATTAGCCTTGTTGCCAAAAAAATTGGTAGATGGAAAGTTGACAAATATATTGATCACCCCTAATATATGTTTGTTGTAGCACACCTGTCGTTACTGTGTCCACACGGTGAGTGGAAGTGTTCAGGTGAGAGGGAGGTGTGTATCAACAGTTCCCTGGTATGTGATGGTAATGAAGATTGTCCATATGGTGTTGATGAAGGAGATCTTTGTAGTATGTATTATTTACACTCGGACATTAAAAATTATTTTATAAGGTCACATCTGCTGTTAAAGAAAACTGTGAACAAACATTGTCAACTGAAGTTATCACTATTTTTAGGGACCATTAAAATCCATTACTTTGATACAAAGAAATTGTTAGATAATGAGTTAATATAAGAAGACTTAGTGTAATTGTGCATCTATAATGAATAATTTATTTGATCCAATAATGGGTATGAAGGGAGACGATCCAAATATGGAAATGGACTTAACAAGACAACATATCAAGGGAGACCATTCTTGATAATGTAACATTATGCCTTTCTTTCTATATTTTAGTGTTAAAGGAGTGTGCCAGTGCTGATTGTAGCCATGATTGTATGCAGACACCGCGTGGTGCACAGTGTACATGTCCATCTGGTCAGAGATTGAATGGCACTAAAATATGTGTAGGTAAGATATGTATCACCAATATCATCCAATAATGTCACTAAAAACATTCAATAATTTTACCAATAACATTCAATAATGTCACCAATGACATCCAATAATGTCACCAATAGCATCCAATAATGTCTCCAACAACATCCGTTAATGTCACCAGTAACATACAATTGCGTTTCGAATAACAACGCAAATAACATCCAATAATGTTGCCCATAACATGAAAAAATGTCGCCAATAACATCCAATAATGTCACCAATAGCATCCAATAATGTCTCCAACAACATCCATTAGTGTCACCAGTAACATACAATAACGTTTCGAATAACGAATCAAATAACATCCAATAATGTTGCCAATAACATGAAATAATGTTGCCAAAAATATCCGATAATATCACCAATAACATCCAATAATCCCACATACAACAATGTCACCAATTACATCCAACAATGTCACCAATAACATCCAACAATGTCATTAATTACATCCAACTATGCCACCAATAACATCCAACAAGGTCACCAATTACATCCAACTATGCCACCAATAACATCCAACAATGTCACCAATTTCATCCAACTATGCCACCAATAACATCCAATAATGTCACCAATAACATCCAATAATGTCACTAATAACATCCAATAATATCACCAATTACATCCAACTATGCCACCAATAACATCCAATAATGTCACCAATAACATCCAATAATGTCACCAATAACATCCAATTATGTCACCAATTACATCCAATAATATCATCAATAACATCCAATAATGTCTCCAACAACATCCAATAATGTCACCAATAACACCCAATAATTAATGCCACCAATAACATCTGGTATTATCACCAATAATGTCACCAATAACATCCAATAATGTCACCAATAACATTCAATAATGTCACCAATAACATCAATAATATCACCAATAACATCCAATAATGTCACCCATAACATCCAATAATGTCACCAATAACATTCAATAATGTCACCAATAACATTCAATAATGTCACCAATAACATCCAATAATGTCACCCATAACATCCAATAATGTCACCCATAACATCCAATAATGTCACCCATAACATCCAATAATGTCACTAATAGCATTCAATAAATTTCATCGATTGGGTCTGGTTAATTGTGTTAAGGATTTCCTTATATTGCCCTGCTAGATCAGATTGATTGTAGGACTGTCACCAAGAAGATGAAATAATAAGAAGTAAAAGAGTTCCAGTACATTGTTGCCTTGCTTTATAAGCATATTCCAGTAAAGTTAAATTATTTATTTCTATTTTTAGATATCAAATGTTCTATTTATAGATATCAATGAGTGTGAGGACCCTACATTATGTAGTCAGATATGTGAGAACATCAAGGGATCGTATAAATGTAGCTGTATGGAGGGATACAAGAAATCAGATAACAATTGTTACGCAGTGGGAGGTACGTTTGTTAGTTTCCTTATATTACCATCTATGACTTGAAAAATCAAAGCGCTGATGGCGCTGAAAGTACTGTCGGTTTATTCCTGTGGTCAGACAATTATATTTGCAGTCACAAAGCATTTTATATTTATCATCGAGGTTCTGCCTTACTTTGGAATTACACTAACCAAGAAAAGAGTGCTCAATGCACCCTGTTCAAAAATAGTACCAGTTCCAAATCGTCCATATTGGACCATGTATACTAAAGCGAATTTTCACTTGAGCTGGAAAATTTGCCCGCTCAACATGTCCCAATCTCTGTAAACATCTCAATCTGAGCTAAATCTCATCTCAAAGTTTTGCCATCGGCCATATAGATAATGTCCTTGGTAGGCTGGACGCAAATTCTGCATCACAAAACATAATCTTGGTTTATTACAGTAAAATTTAAGGAGATTGAACCAGTAATACTTAAAAAGCTTAAACTTCATATTTATCTCAAATTCAGACTCTGATTTGAACAAAATTTCAATTTGAGATGAGATTTCTACTTGAGACATTTTGGAGATCAGGGTCTTGTCAGACATCCATGTCATATCGACCCATTCCTAGTCATGTAATCATACCTGCCAAGTTAGTTGAATCAAAAATAGAAGTGATAAAGAAAACAATATGTCACAAGATGCACTTAAATGTGATTTAAACAGATTTAGATGCATAAACAAGGAATGCATTTATTCTAGTGGTTATAAATATGGGACAGAAGATCATAAAATGAACCAAATGTACTTTTGTGCAAGGTAGGTGAACTTGGAAACCAGAAATTTATCAACGAAATGAGGAGTAACTCCACTTAATAGGAGTACTTGGCAGGTATGCATATGATGACATTTTCACACTTCCATGGTGCCTTACATGTTCTTAAAAAAATATCATTGTTTTAAATACATAATTTTGATCAAATAAAGCAGTGTTACATTATTTTACAGATTTGAAACTGATTGTTAGTACAGGAGACCATATATCATACAGTGGAAACCGTATCTGGAACCGTATCAATACATTACACGTGCCGTTCACACGTGCATTGGCTGGTATAGATGTTTATATGAAGGAGAGGAAACTGTTCTTCTCTGACTCAAAGACAATGAAGATATACAGCATGTCTATCGATGGTACTAATTTGACGGAGGTATGTATGGATCTCAAAGTTAGCAATCAAGATTTGTCATTAAACTTGTTCCTTCAAATCTATAGCTTATATGAACATTTTTCATTAATTTTTTTGTAACGAATTGTCATTGCCCTTGAACTATTTGACAAAGTTGTACTGCAGATGTATTACCGTTTAACTATTTGACAAAGCATTACTGCAGAGTTATTGCCCTTGAATTATTTGACAAAACATTACTGCAGAGTTACTGCCCTTGAGCTATCTTACAAAGCAGTATTTCAGACTTAGTGTCCTTAGTGGAATGGCCAAGTGACTGTGTGACAAAGTGATATTGCAGAGTTATTGCCCTTGGACTACCTTACACGGTGGAATTGAATGCAGTTATAGACCTTTGACATTCTGAAAAAGCAGTACTGCATGCAGAGTAATTTCCCTAGGACATTCTTACATAGCAGTACTGCAGAGTTATTGCCCTTGGACATGCTATGGTATTTCAGGGTTTTTCCTAATCTCTCATTTTCAGGTAATTTCCTCGGGTATAAATGTTGTTGAAGACTTGGCTGTGGACTGGATTGGTGGTAATTTGTACTGGAATGATTACACGTTGGAAACTGTGGAAGTTGCCAGGCTAGATGGATCTAATAGAAAAGTACTGTTCAGTGAAAACGTCACTAGACCACGAGGGATAGAACTTGATCCAAGGGATGAGTAAGTCCATAGTCTGTTAAGTACTGCTTTTACTATTCTAATGTCTATTCTATGTCTCTGATGACACTTTTCTTATATAACAGTTGCATTTTCACAATTTTTATGTCCCAGTATCTACTGATGCGGTGGCATAAAGCAATGCACCTGTCTGTCTGTCTGTTTGTCTGACATTCGTCCATTCCTTTGTTACAAAATGTTGAAACTGAAATATTTTTAAAGTCCATCAATGCATTACATGGCATACTTGTTAACCATCATAAACACAATACATTATCAAAGCCATGTAAATTGTCTAACATTTTAACAGAATTATATGGCCCCTGAATGACTTAGCTATGTGTTATGGACAATGCTTCCACCGAGGTATAAGCGTTTACTGAATGCAGTCTTGTTTCATTGTACTATTTTCTTTTAATGTGTTGTCAGATTTTCCTGTCTCCAATGCAAAATTGTTCTCAAGTTTCAAGGTTGTTCTTTACGTTCCAAGTCAAAATCACAGAATGTTCAATGTTTGCTTAAACTTAATGATAATCATTATGCTCTTCATTTTTTTAGATTTCGTAGTAAGGTGTGGTGCTTCTGCTATCCGTGTTAAAGTCACTTAGAGCTATCTGGCTGAAAGAGCCAAGATTAAAAGTTATTTGATGAAAATATCTTGAGAAATGGCAAATTTATGGTCATCTTAATCTGTTTTGAAGGATT
The DNA here is from genome assembly GCA_963678985.1 of Spisula subtruncata. Taxonomy (NCBI): domain Eukaryota; kingdom Metazoa; phylum Mollusca; class Bivalvia; order Venerida; family Mactridae; genus Spisula; species Spisula subtruncata. The sequence continues at coordinate 17,470,313 of OY787678.1, forward strand.
TCTTAGTAAAAACTGATTCAAATATGGAATCTATGTGGTTGAATGCCTCTAGTTTGTTAAAAATGGTTGACCGCATAATAATTATGATTTTCCTGATTTTAAATTTGGCTTCGTTGACACCCCTGTGATATATTTCAGTGTACGTTTGATATTTTGGTCTGACTGGGGACAGTATCCTAGGATAGAGAGAGCAGGTATGGACGGTACAGGACGTATAGCAATCATATCTAAGAACTTATACTGGCCTAATGGTCTATCTATTGACTACCCGACAAAACGTCTCTACTTTGCTGATGCCAAGCTGGATTTTATAGAATATTGCAACTATGATGGAAGTGACAGAAGAAAAGTGATCGCCAGTGACAAGGTAAATTTGTTTCTTGTTTCTGTTTTAAGCAGTCATTTTTTATATTGACCAATGAGAGCTCACTATTTCTAAAGGTGTGTCAATATTGACCAATGAGAGCTCAGTATTTTTAAAGGTGTGTCAATATTGACTGCTGAGAGCTCACTTTTTCTAAAGGTGTGTCAATATTGACCAAGGATAGCTCACTATTTCTAAAGGTGTGTCAATATTGACCAATGATAGCTCACTATTTCTGAAGGTGTTTCAATATTGACAAATGAGAGCTGACTATTTCTATAGGTGTGTCAATATTGACCAATGAGAGCTCAGTATTTCTAAAGGTGTTTCAATATTGACCAATGAGAGCTGACTATTTCTATAGGTGTGTTAATATTGACCAATGAGAGCTCAGTATTTCTAAAGGTGTTTCAATATTTACCAATGAGAGCTCACTATTTCTAAAGGTGTTTCAATATTGACCAATGAGAGCTCACTATTTCTACAGGTGTGTCAATGTGTGCCTCCGTGACTCAGTGGTTAGTGCGCTTGCCGTCTAATCTGGCGACCCGGGTTCAAATCCGGGCGGAGGTACATATATATGCCTGCCATGTTTCAGTAAAAATAGAGCAAATAAAGGCTATGCTCGGCTCGCCTTGGCTCGGCTCCGCTCCGCATGCTTGTCGATATTGACCAATGAGAGCTCACAAATAAGTGTATGTATTCCAGGAAGCAGGCTTTGAGAGTGATCAATATAAATGGTAGAGCATCAGCTTTAAGTGAGGAAGCTTGCAGATCCCAGGCCATGTCCTACAACAAAGGACAAAAAAGACAACAATAATTCCCTTACATATATTAACCAATTGCTGCAATCATCAAGGACTTGATGCACCAATTACCTCAACCAATTACTTACTTCACAAAGTACTGTTAGAAAAATTGTGTACCTGTGAGGGCAGTGTCTATTCCTGGGCAGATCGATGTTGGCTGCCACACCCACTGGAGAGAAATAGTCTCCCTAGGGAGACTCGAACATAGGTTTTCATAGGTAGCCCATTCCCCAGGGGAAGTAAAAATGTCAAAGGGTGCTTGAGTGGCTTAATTAACAGCTGAAGGATGGTAACTGAACTTTTTTTAACAAAAATGTGGGCAGAAGCCTTAAAAAATGTCCTTATATTTTGTTTCAGTTTCTACTACATTCCCATGATATTGTGGTGTTTGAGAACAACATATACTGGACAGATCGAGAGGAGCATAAGATGAATATGTGTAACAAATATAATTGTTCGGCCAAATACACTAGTCAGAATCCCTTACTTAATCCTATAGGCATCACAGTATATCATCCACTACGTCAACCCACTGGTAAAAATTGTACATTTGCACTTATAACTTTGCAATTCTCTTTCTTCATATGCAAAAAGGAATAATTTCTCCCAACCAAATTTTGTATAACTTATACATCAAATCACATTTTCAGATGAAAATTAGATAACTTTTCTCTCAACCCAATTTCATACTTCATCAATCTATGACAATTTCTGTTTTAAGATACTGAAAGACTTCAAAAACCTCTCATTTATTTTGTTTGAACAGTATAAACATCAATTTTCACAAATCAAGAATTGAGTAGATAGCTATAAGCTTATTTATAAACTTGTTCCTTATATTAGGTGCACACATGATAATCCTTAGTTCAGTATTGGGAGTGAAATGTTTTAAGAGGATGTGATTCCAAAACCAAACTACTGTTTTTACACTGTAATAATGTTAACATTTCAGCCATGAACCCATGTGAGAGTACAGATGAGAGTATGGACAACAACTGTAGCCATCTATGTTTATTGTCACCAGTATCAGAAAGTGGCTTTACTTGCGAATGTCCAATGGGTATGAGACCCAATTCCAAAAACCAATGTGTCGATGGTAAATATATATTTACTAGATTATTTATTATATTTATAATTATATCCCAGCGTCTTCTGATGCTGAAGGCATATAATGCTTGGCCTAGGTGACCATAAGAACAAAATGATGACCAAATAATATTCCATATTCAGCTAAACTCAAAATATCTCACTGTCTGTTTGTCAGTTTAATTGAAAATGTTAATAAAAACTTTTAATGTTTGTCCTTGTTTGTTCTCCTTAACAAATGGTCAGACTTTGTCAAAACTTCACCCAAACAGTTGATACCTAGTGTAGTTGTGTACATTATCATAAATTTTGGGTTTGGGCCGTGGAATGAAAAGCGTTCATTATTTATGGAGCCAGGTGTATAGGATTTAATAACCAATAGGGGAGAAACTTGTGTAGGAAGCCTGCAAGCTCAGTTGGTAGAGCATTCACCCTGTAAGCAAAGGGTCCCGGGTTCAAGCCCTGGTATGTTACATTTGGTGCCCGACACAAATAACCCACCTTACACCCTCAGAACGTCCGACAGAGGTTCTGATACTCCTGGAATTCGAGGATGAATTGTTCAAAGGAGGGTGTTCAATCCCCAATCTAGTTGCACATTTTCTCACCTCATTACATTTCTATTCCCACTAGATGTGAAGGACTACATTCTGTACAGCCATGATGAGGGTATCTCAGCGCTACAGATTCCTGCTATACCAGGAAATGAGACCTATTTCACCGTGACAACCAGTAAGAAAGTGTTGAGTATTGATTACGACAGTGAGGATAAGAGACTCTTCTTTGTGGAGGGGACAAAGCGTGGTAATGTGAGTATTCTGATTAATGTTTGTGCCCCCCCACCCACTATTTTAAAATTCAGCAAAAAGTCAGCAAATTCTTATTAAAGCTGTACATAAATACAAAATACCAAACACATAAAAAGCTATTGCTCACTTTGCTCCCTTGAGACAATTTTAAACTTTCATAGCTCTTCATCAATCTCTAGTCCAAAAACTTATTTGTTCCATAGACAAATACAGAATCCTTCTGTATACATTTATAGTCATACTCTACTAATTTGACAATGAAGCAAAACTTTGGTGACCCAATATTTTAAAAAGTCGGAAAGAACTGCTTTTTTGTCGGGGAAAAGTCAGGGAAGTTTTGTTTCAGAACAGTTTGTGCCTTCGTAGCTGAGTGGTTAGCGTGCTTGCCGTCTAATCTTGCGACCCGGGTTCAAATACAGGAGGGGGCTCATATATATGCCTGCCATATTTCAGCAGAAAGCTGACTGGAAGTTAAAGGCTAAGCTCAGCAAGCTCAGGAACTCTGATGGTGATAATTTTGTCTCTTTCTTCTTACATTATTACAGACGAGTTTGAAGAAGGTTCAGTTATTTGGTGGTGATGAGGAGCTGCTTACACCTACAGCATATATTGGTAACCCTGCAGGTATTGCATATGACTGGATCACCAAAAATATATTCTGGGCAGATTGTAAGTTTATAATGTTTTAAACATTTCATTTCAATTTTTATTGCTTTTACATTTATTGTTACATAATTATGTCCATTTTGAGTCCCATTCCGAAACGTAACAGTTGGATAATTATATACAATTGGAGTTTGTCTTGAATTCCATTATAAAGGAATGTGCCGTAATTCATTTTACATTTTGAAGAACTGTGCATGATACAGAAGTTCCAGAAGTTTTTTGGGTTTTTTTTCAACTTTTTTCCAAATTTGAGCATCATGCACATATCCTAAGTTTTAGATGGTGCTCTGTATGATTATGGCCCCAAAGTAATAATTAAGTAGGGCCGGTATGTATAAAGCATCTTAAGTGAAAACTTAGAATTTTCTTAAAATATCAAAGTGTATCATCTAAGGAGGAAAACTAATACTTACAACTACTTACGTCGATTAGAAGCATTATGTAAAGAACTACAGTTATCACATAGAAAACGTGGGCTATTTTTCATTTCTTGTGAAATATGGTCAGCTCAATATTTTAACTTAAGTAAAAATATCTTAGTTTTCACTAACGATGCTTTATAAATACCGGCCCAGGCCTTTGTTTAGAGAATCACAAATAAACCTACTATTTTTCATACAAAATAACTTGTAAAGTTATGTTTCAGACACAAGTGGGACCATTGAAGTGATGAAGATTATGAATGGAACAGTTTATCGTAAGGTGTTGCTTAGCAACATGGGCAGACAAATAGACTGTGTCACTCCTGTAGCTGTAACCATTGACCCGTATAAAGGGTATGTTGGAAATATTAACATTTTATTTCACTATATTGTCACATATTTATCATACCATGTTGGTGTCGGTTTTGACTGGGAAAGTCCTGGAAAATCTTTTTTATCAATTTTGTCAAGGTTACAAACCACTAAATGCCTCCGCGAACCAAAATAGGATACACTCAAATAGTCCCTAAATAAACTTGTGATTGTGTTTAAATGGTAGTATGCTTTGACAAGGTGCAACTGGAATCATCTAATTGGGTTTACAGGCTTTGTATACATGTATGTGATGTATTGAAACTGTTTCATTTTACATATTTTGAGATTTTGGCCAAAATACCAAAGCGAAAGTAGGGTAGGGTAAAACCCGGATTTGGTCAGTCCGCGCGCCTGTAAAAATATGTTCACCGCGTTGGACGGACAAAATTTTTCTTATATGATACGTGACCCCCTGTTTTTTTTGTATTTTCTTAAAGCTGGTAGCCCCTTCTTTTCATTGATATATGTCTGCCACCTGGCCATAGACTTTAACATGTATCAACCTGGGACCGACTATTGTAACTTTACATTGAGCTAAAGAACAAATTTATTTAGTGGTTTGTGACCTCAAAGAAAACTTTTGTAATTTCAAATGATTACCTGGATTCAGTTTCCTTCGTGAAAACATCAGAAAGTCTTAAATGCATGAAAAATTCAAATTGGCAGTTGCAATATTTGTTCCTGTGTGTTTTGAGCCACCTGTGCAAATATAAAATTATGTCATCGAAAAAAATGAAAATGAAAATTTGTTTGAGTGCTTAACTTCTGTGTCAAAAATCCTTCATTATAAATTTTGTACCTGCATGACAAAGTTACTATATTATTTGTTTTCAATGGATTAAGGTGATTTCCTTGTGGGTGAACATAACAGTGACAAATAACAGCGAAATTATCTTTTTGTTATTTTCACTGTTTTGGAATTGGTTCCAGTATCGTGCAGAAAAAGAAACGCAACGTCAACAGCACCAGCACCAGGCTTCAAAATATGCCTTATGTCATTATGATGTCATAATTTTCGCACCGTGACATTCTAATTTCAACACAATTTTTCCAATTTAGCCAATTATGGTACCATTTTACGACAAAATGATGCAAATAATGAACAGAAAATTTGCTGATTTTTATGTGAAAGATCTTATTTTATTTCACTCATGATCACAGAAAAGTATATTTCATGAGTGGCGTGATTTCTGTGATCATGCACTCAGTGGAATAAAATTTGAATCAACAAATATCCTCTATATATTTATGAGGGGTTAGATACAATCTTTATAATATTTGTTACAGAATGTTATACTGGATAGATATAGGAGGTCGTGGTTCACGTCCAAAGTTAGCCTCTATGATGATGGATGGTAGTGGACGACAGATACTCAGTATACGACGTGTGGACACGCCCACTTCTATATCTCGTGATCCAATCACAAATGATATTTATTGGACAGAAGGAAGAAGGCAGCAGGTAATGGTTGTTATGCCACACCCCCTCCCACCATCTTTGATGACGGGGTATATTGCTTTGATCATGTCTATCGGTCGGTAGGTTGACTGTCGGTCAGTAGACCAAATGGTTTCTGTTCAATAACTCAAGAATGCTTTACCCTAGGATCTTCAAATTTTACATGGAGGTTGGTCTGCAACAGTAGATGGACCCCTGGGTTGCCATGGGGGCATACTTGTTTTACAAACATCTCTTGTTTCCATTCACTTTATAAGGACACTTTAAGTATGCCACCCTTCTTGACGATGTGTACATCGCTTTGCAGGGGTAGGTCTCATTGTCGGTTTGTTAGTCTGTTGGTAGACCAAATGGTTTCCATTTGATAATAATAAAGACTTTATTTAATGAGGCAACACAGTTGGCAGAGCCAGTCTAACCTGTGAGCTCAAGCCTTAATAACTTTGTTACTAATGAGCAATGATAACTTATGTTAGAGTCTTGCCATTTTTCATAATTCTGTATATTTAGAAATGTATAAACTTTGTATTTGTACAGGCCTGTTTTCTTTCAGATACTTAAATTAGAATACCTAACAAGAAGAATTGAAGTAGTTTTGAACGAGTATGGGAAACCAAACGGTATTGCCTGTTTTGGCGGGAAGCTGTATTTTGCAGACGACAGTCGAGAGACTTTGAATATGATGGATCCTAGAACCTCAGGTCATGTGACCCTGTTAAAGGAGAATATCAAGGGCATTAAGGCAATATCCATTTATAACCAACGGAACCAAAAATGTGAGTCTTTATTACGGGGGTTAGTGGCAACAGAGCTAAATAAAAAAAATCCTGAAAATCATGGCCAACATTTTCGCCAAACAAGACGCCTTCAATTATAACCTCATTGGTTCTATAAATATCTCAATTTTTATTAAAGAAAATCCTTCAGAGTAGATTTTGTTCAACAAAACTATTCCATTTCTATAAAGATTTTTTATTATTATGATCTTGGTTGTGTGTTGGTATTATTTGTACTATTATGTTTTAAAAGTGTTATTTACATGTCATGTTATATGACCCATAATTGGCAATAAACTATATTCAATTCTATTCTAGCTGAGGTGTACATAAACAGTTGTAAGAATGGTAAGAATGGTGGATGCCAGCAGTTGTGTCTACCGACCGGACCAACAACGTCTGTGTGTGCATGTGCTGTCGGGTATGAGATGGATGAACACGCACGGTGTATACAGAGTGAATCATTTATACTGATATCATTCGGATCCTATATAAGGGGTGTGTCACTCAGCCGGAGAGATCACGATGATTCTATTGTACCTATTGGTGGAACAGGTGAGATGTTACAAGTAACTAAGGCTATGATAAATTCATTTCTATGTGCCCTTGATGCATACCTGCCAAGTATACTCCTATTAAAGTGGAGTTACTCCTATTTTTGTTGTTAATTTCTGGTATTCCAAGTTTACCTGCATTTGAACAAATTGAGGTACATTTGATTCATTTTATGATTTTCTGTCTCATAAACATGGAAGAGGTAAGAATAAATTGGTACCTTTACTTACCTGTGTCTCACTCTGTAAAAAGTATTCATCTTTAAATCTCATCTACCTACCATATTTATGACAATGACTGATGTCAAAAGTGGGATATGCTCCTCATTTAAGGCCATTGCCTCATTGATATACCGGCTGACAAGTTCTTGCAACCTGCTATGTGAACCACTGGTGGTTGCACCACCAGATACCAGCTACTACCGTTCAGCCAAACAGATGTGTACCGCCACTTGCTCTTCCCAGCTGTAACAGTCCTATGTAATGTTTGCTATATACCCCAATGGGGGCTCCCATGAACCATGGACACATTTCTAGTTAGAATACTAAGATCAAATGATACTGTTTAAAGGGTGGCCTCATTAAGGTTTTCCTGTTTGGAATTTTCTTTTCAGACAACTCTATTTCTGAAGTTGATGTTTTGATGTCGGAGAAGCATATATACTGGGTGGAGTCTAGGTTGTCACGGGTACAGATAGGTATACATAGAATATCGGCAGACGGAACAGATCATCGTCACATTATCAGTGGCGGCATCGGTGCTAGTGGGATTAAAGGACTCGCAATTGATTGGATAGCTAGTATGTTTGTAAATTTTGTAAATATTTAACCCTGTTCTTTTTTCAACAGAATAAATGTATATTTCCGCAGTTAAAAAACTTAGTGAAATGAGAATTTCAGACAATGAGTACAAAATTATAAGCAATTTCTTGACTTCTTTGAATACCAAAATATATGGCTATTATATTTCCACTTCTATAGTTTTATTTAAACTTCATATAACTAATTACTAGTAAGGTACAATCCTGGTAAACTGGTTTCGTGAATTGGACATCATGTGTCTCCATAGTTTAGTGATTAGTCGCTTGCCGCCTAATCTGGAGACCCAGGTTCAGTCACATACATACATGTATAATTTAATATGCCTGCTAATTGGCAAATAAAGGCTATGCTTGGCTTTTTTTTAAGGTATAATGGAAAAATTGTTGGCATTAACCCAAAAAACATTGTTCTAAAACACTATTCAGTTTTTTTTGAACATTGTTCTAAAACACTATTCAGAATTTTTTGTATTATTCCAGAAAACCTATATTTTACAAATGTTCTGCAAAGTGAGACTTTACTGGAAGTGTCACATGTTGACGGTAGCCATAGGACGGTTCTTATCCAAGATTCTACTAACTCGCCGACTGAAATTGCCGTTAACCCAATAAAAAGGTAAAAATCGAAAACAAATTCTAAGTAGATTCATATTCATTTTGAATAAGTTATTTGTTTTACAGTACAACCTCTGTAGAGTAAGTACACCAGATGGTAGCTGCAAATAATAGCCGCTGTTTCGAGGTTGTAGTTATAAAGAGACTTGCTCTTGCCAAAAAGCTGATGACTTCACATATTTATTCTCACACATGCTTAGGAACGTTATTGTTTGGTAATTTATTCCATACCTGGCAAATACTCCTATTAAAGTGGAGTTACTCCTTATTTCGTTAATAATTTTCTGGTTTCCAAGTTCACCTACCATGCACAAAAGTACATTTGATTCATTTTATGATCTTCTGTCCCATATTTATAACCACTAGAACTAATACTTTCCTTGTTTATGCATCTCAATTCCTTTTAACTCACATTTAAATGTATCTTATGACATTTTTTTTTCTTTATTACTCCTATTTTGGATTTAGCCATCTTGACAGGTATGTTTATTCTAACATGGGAGATGCACAATACATGTTATAAATATTCTTTATCTAATCATTGTACTACATGTTCCATTAATTAGATATCTATACTGGATTGATGCTGGTCAGTTCCCTAAAATAGAACGTAGCTGGCTGGACGGGTCGAATCGTTCGACATTGGTCACAACTGATATCAAACAACCAATGGGTATAACTATTGATATTGTTACCCACGATGTCTACTGGACTGATGCTGTAGTAGATACCATTCAAGTAGGTGTCTTTTCTCTTATCTTTATTAATCAAAGCGCTGAAAGAACAAGGTTTGTCCCTGCGGTCAGACAATTATATTTCCAGTCAAAAAGCCTGTGGCAAGTCTCGTTACATTTTGTCATTCTGCTAACCTAGAACAGAGTATCCTGTTAAAAAAGTCACCACTTTCAGAGGGCCACTTTCAGCCGAGTTCAGTCTTTCAAGCACCCTTTGACATTTAACGTCCCTATGTAGTTTACTGGTGCCACATGCTAAGTTGATAATGCTCATTAGGGCTTTGCTGTCCAATGGAAGGCTGACATAGAGGACTTGTTGATTGCCAATAAAATTTTCTGCTTAAATCACAACCGTATTTTAGTAGCAAACCATTTTGTAGCAAAGCTCTGTCAAACTCTTGGTAGACTAAGCTCTTTCCTTATATGAGAGCCTCAGATTGTAATGTCATTGCCTGAGTCGCATTTCTTGCTTTAGTTAAAAAAATTTTTTATCTCAGTAATGTTTTCAAACAATAATAAGACTAATAGTTGAGAGCTAAAGACTTACCATAAGTTTAACGTGAGATCACAACAAAAGAAAATGAAACCACTTAAGAACATTTGCTTACCCCTATAATGTATCTTTGTGTTGTTCTGCAGAAAATGAGTTATGATGGTAAATCCAAGATGGTGGTACAGAGGAACTTACCCAACCCACTCGGAATATCCTTCATCAATGATATGATGTACTGGATAGATAAATCTCTCGGTACTCTGTTCAAAATGCGTCAAAACAGCCAGGATCCTACAGCACGTATACTGAAAGGTGGACTACATAATATGGTGTCCATAGCACTATTCGATAAAGATATTCAACCGAATGGTGAGTTTATACCTTTATCATATGCTTCATATCTAGGAGAGGACTATTGGTTTTATCTGTCAGACTTCCAACTTGAAGGTTTTCCGCCCATCAGTCTGTCCATGTCTCCTCAGATGCCAATTATGGGCTCAGAAAAATGAAAACCTGACAAAGTTACGCCCCTTTTTATACACCCACACTTATTTAAGTGTGAAACATATAGCAACCTTATGCAAATCGTGTGCTGAACTCCTCAGCAACTGTTGACTCTCTTGTTGAAATTTGTTGTTTTTATTTCAAGATACAAATCCATGCTCTGTTTTAATTACAGATGTGAACAGTTATCTGGGCGGGGCTATACAAGAGTAGTCACCATATTTTGTGAAAGTTAGCAGTTTTGTTGAAATTTGTTGTTTTTCTTTCAGAGACAAATCCATGTTCTGTTGATAATGGTGGTTGTGAACAGTTATGTTTTGCATTGCCTGGGAAGAGAGTAGCATCATGCAAGTGTAGTACAGGGGAACTGAATACAACCAATTTGAAATCATGTGAAGGTCAGTACATACATGCATTTTATTATGCCCCCCATCTTTAATGAGAAGGTATATTGCTTTGCTCATGTCAGTCGGCCTGTAAATAGACCAAATGGTTTCTGCTCAATAACTTAAGAACCCTTTGCCCTATGGTCTTCAAACTTGACATGGAGGTTGGCCAGCAACAGCAGATGACTCCTATTGATTTTGAAGTCAGTAGGCATAATGTCAAGAACACTGTGACCCTTACCATTTTCGACTATTTGGTTGCCATGGGGCATATGTGTTTTACAAACATTTTATGGTGTTAAACATAATACAGTGTTTAAAGCATAATAGACAAAAACATGAGAAACATGATAATTTAAAGGGAAGCAGTTAAGAAATACATTTTTGTACCTACAGTCTGCGAAATTAGCACTTGCCTGGTTGTCTTGGACAAGTAATTGTTGATAAGGGCAAGTAACTTTTGCAGCTGGGCAAGTTATTTTTATAGTAATTATGTGTAAAGTATATAGGGAAACCATTGAATCAGATATATATTCGGGCAAGTAGTTTCTACTTCACAAAGTTCACAGACTGTACCTATTGGCTTTAACAGATATTGAATTTATATCTTTCTTAAATTTTACCAAAATACCACTTAAATTCCTTGCCTCAAAGCCATGGGGTTATTGTTCCCAAAATAGGGGAAAAAACACTCAGTCTGAGATGTTTAGCTTACACTGTGACAAGGTGAGCTTTTGTGATCACTCTTCTGCCCGTCTTCTGTTGTCCGTCGTCTGTTATCCGTCGTCTGTCAACAATTTGCTTGTGTACAATCTAGAGACTACAGTTTTGATCCCATTTTCATGAAACTTGGTCAGAATGTTGTTCTCCATAAAATCTAGACCAATTTCAAAACTGGGTCATTTGGGGTCAAAAACTAGGTCACTATATCAAATTTAGAAAAACCTTGTCTTTACTCTAGATGTCACCAATTTGATCCACTCTTCATGAAACTTGGTCTGAATAGTGTTCTTTATGAAATCTAGTCTAAGTTCGAAACTGGGTCATGTGGCGTCAAAAGCCAGGGTCACTTGGTCAAATCTTAGAAAAAGCTTGTGTTCACTCCAGATGTCGCCGTTTGGTCAATCTTAATAAAATATGGTCAGAATGTAAGTTGTATTGATACCTAGACCAATGTGCAACAGGTAAGTGACCTAGGGCCCATTAGGCCCTCTTGTTAAGATACTCAGCTCATGAGAAATTTCCTTATGCTCTATTCCAGCGTCTACAGACTATATTGTATATACTACGGGTCATGCTATTGGCAGTGTATTTCTGGACCAGGAGAAAACATCTTTACCATTTGCTATAAAGGATAATAGTGAGATACCGTACCATGTTGACTTTGATTACACTCGGCAGATTATATTCTTCACTGATCATAGCACTAATACAGTCAGAAAGATTGGTGTGAATGCAACTAAAAGTGAGGAAGTGTTGGCCTACAATTTGACCATGGCCCCTTCATCTATGAGTAAGTTTCACATTATTATACTTACTTTAAATTTACTTGGTTTACTTACGCATTCAAATTCTTGGCATGTCAGTTAAAACTATGTTTATATTTCAGATTTGCAAATTATGATGTGAATGTATATTTCTTGAATCACATAACTGTCTCTACCCTAGAAGTAAGATGTCATTGACCATTCTGGCACAAATAACTAACCAAACTCTTCAACCATACTTGCCAAGTTATTTAAATCTAAAATAGGAGTGATAAAGCGAAACATGACACAATGTGCGCTTAAATGTGATTTAAAAGGAATTTAGATGTATAAACAAGGAAATTCATGTATTAATTCTAGTGGTTAAAAATATGGGAAAAAAGATCATAAAATAAACCAAATGTACCTTTGTGCAAAGTTAGGTGAACATGAAAAGGAGTATTTCCACTTTAATAGGAGTACTTGGCAGGTATGGTTACAACTGTCTCTCTGTCAAATGCAAACCAATGCGAAAACATAAGTCCAACATATCCCGTTTTTGAATGAAATATTAATGTCATGTGTATTATAATAATAATAATATAATAATAATAATAATAACGTATTTAAGCAAAATGCTAGGACAAAAATGGTTTCATACTCAAATGGAAATGATAAAAGCTTGTTTGTAAATCACTATTAGACTTGGGGCCTTATTCACCAACATTGTAAGTCTAAAACTCAGACTTAGACTTTATATTGCCAAAATTTAATGTTCTAATCTATCTCCTGTTGTTATAAATGTTATAAATGTACCAAATTTGATATATGTTCAATAGGTAACAACAAATAATCAGATAAAATGTCATATGGTAAAATCTAATTGCAAAGATATAGTAGTGATTATAATTGTTGTCAATTTTAAGTCTAAGTCTGAGTTTCAGTCTTACAATGTTGATGAATAAGCCCCCCCCCCTAATTGTTTATTGTGCATTTGATTGGTCCCTGGGACATTTTCTTGTGTAATGACAAAAGTTCTATTATGTTTCAGTGCAGTCCCGGCCTGTAGTTACAGGTATAGCGTATGATTGGATAGAGGAAAGATTGTACTGGACAGATACTATGTCCATTGTCAGCATGAAGACAGACGGTACAAGTCGAAGAATTATCTCCCTTATGCCCATATCACCTAACATTGTAATCGACCCTTGTAGACGGTAATATAATGGTTTTAATTAAATATTAACAAATTGTAAAGGATTATGTGGAACAAACAAGCCACAAACAGACGTGTTACGTCATCTTGTTTAATTAAAAACCTAACACCTAAAACTTGACGCATAGCCTTCATCAGGGTATGATATAACCATATATAACCTATATTCACAAGTACTTAAATCACATGAACACAATGTCATTTACTATGAGATAGTCAATTCTTCTCTTGAAATAGTATGATAGTAACGGGTTTCACAAAAAAATAGTAAAAATTGAGGGAAATATATAAATTGTTACAGTAGCTAAACTACCATTTGTTTTCATATAACTAAATTCTTGTATTAAAAACAACTCTTTCCAAGTATGGATTAATTTTTGTATGGGTGCATATCAAACTTATTTATAATACTTATAATACAGCGTCTGTAGAGCAGCACCATTTGAGACCTGCAAATATTGGCTTTTGTTGATCTATAGAGCCTAAATTTATGCTCTATATAGGAAAAAATTTAAAGTGTTGTTATAGAGAGGTTATTGCCCTACATTGGGCCACTGGGTCAGTCTGCCAGTCTGTCCATCAAGAAAATCTGGATCCTGCCATAACTCATACAGTTTTCAAGCTAGGTTTATGAAATTTGGTATGTGGATAGGGACTAATAAGGAGATTATGCACATCTTATGTTTTGTTGATTCAGACAAAAAAGTCAGACTGAAAACCAGGTAGTGGACTTCTGTATTTCTTGCAATTCCTAATTACTTGTTTTTTTCTAGGTATATATTTTTCTGTGGTGTGCGTATGAGTGGAGGTTGGGTGGAGAGAATTAACATGGACGGTACAGACCAGACAACAATCGTTGATGTACTGAATATATCTCCTCAAGGACTTGCTATCGATTATGAAGAAGAAATTTTATACTTTATAGATGCTGCTAAGTAAGTAAATTTTTATCCTTTCTGAAAATGATGCAGCGGTGGCCTAGAGGTAGGGTGCGTGCTTCGGGATTGAGAGGTCCCGGGTTCGATCCCCTCTGGACCACTGGTTAATTTCTCTGAGCAAGACCCACAGCTCCGATCCACCATGGTGTAAAATGGTACCTGTGAGGGCAGTGTTTATTCCTGGGCGCGGCAGATCGATGTTGGCTGCCACACCACAGGCCTCGAGAGAAATAGTCTCCCCAGGGAGACACAAGTGTAGGTTTCCACATGTAGCCCAATGACCAGGGGAAGTTGAAATGTCAAAGGGTGCTTGAGTGGCCTAACAGCTGAAAAGAGCCCTAGAAAATTGGTAACTTTTTTTTAACAACAATGTACGATATTTGAGTATGTAGATCTAAATTCATTTTCTAAGGTTTAGTTCACTCAGATCATGTTTTTTCAAGACTTTAGCTGTAGGGTTATGTCCTCCACTTGTTGATAAGTTTTCAGTGGCTTGTTGAAGAACAGATTTGTACTGATTGATCAATTAAGTCCAGGAAATCTGGTTACGTTTAGTAAATAGAGGTATGACCAACAAATTGTTAGTAAAACCTTATAAATATAAGCCAAGATGAAACATTTGAGTATGGGAGGTCCCAGTTGATCAATCAGACTTAATTTGCCATACCAAAATTGAAATAAAATGCAGTGTTCCTGTCCCTTGGTGCAAAACATAAAAGTCGAAGCTTTTCTTCTCTGATTATCTTGTGGTGATAGGAGCAAAGGTCCTTGAAATTTGTCCTAAGTTACCTATATATACCTATGTAAAAATGTATATATATAGGTGACTTAGGACAAAACTTCCACTACAAACGATTCAAGGCTTTATATAATTATTGATTATATTTTACAGCAATAATATTATACACTGTGATTATTATGGACAAAAACGGGAAAGATTTGGAACATACGGAGCGGTACCAAAAGATATTGCCATATTTGGAGACCATATTTATTTTACTGATGTTAATACATGTAAGTATATTTAATTGCATGTTGATATGGTCTTGCTGTCTTTGTTTTAAAATATTTCATCTATTTTGACATACTTATCTATGAAAATTGATGATACTTCTAACAATTTTTTCATTCAGTGACTGCATTATTTCTACTTTCTTAAAAGCCATGTTTTCGCTCACAATACTTTTTCGATCATAGCTATAAGGAATTACGGAACCATTATAGCTATTATTCACAATGACTGATAATCACAACAGAATGTTAACTATATTTGTCTAACTTGTATGCCAAACATCATATTTAGTAAAATGTATGAATGACAAAATACTAAGTTTGCAAGAGTTGCTCCCCTTAGACTTAAAATTATGCATGTATTATTTACAAATTGTTATTTTGTCTAAACACTGCCTGGATGCTTTATTTCATTTTCTTCCATCTCATAGTGTTTTCCTACTTTGGAACTTAACTAAAGTGCTCAAAATTCACCGTTGTACAGGTTACCAAATTTAATTAAGTTATTGCTTTTTGAAAAAAGCAGTTTTAAGGCTATATGTGGCTTTAAACCAAGTTCCAAAAACATATGGTTCGAAATATATCATATTGATGATCATCTGGAGTTTGTTACCTTTAAACTGCATGTGTATGCATACTGTAAAACCATTAATATTCATGGAGGAATTAATTTTGTGGATTGCAGGGATGATCTCAACCTCAAATATACCCCCCACAAATATTAATAATTATAATCCTTGTGGTGATGGTAACTGGTGAAGCTAGTATGGTTGTGATAAGA
This sequence comes from Spisula subtruncata, assembly GCA_963678985.1. NCBI lineage: Eukaryota > Metazoa > Mollusca > Bivalvia > Venerida > Mactridae > Spisula > Spisula subtruncata. The sequence goes on from OY787678.1 coordinate 17,486,598, forward strand.
ACGACACAGATTGAAATTGAAAATGGGCTTAATTGATTAAAGCCAAGAACTTTATACACAGTACAAGTTCGAAAAGTCATATACTGAATGAAAAGAGGCAATACAGAATCAAAAATACCATAAATACAGTATATGACAGAAAAAATTTAAGTTACAACATATATGGGCAGAGAAAAGCGCCACAGTCAAGCATTGACGCCCGCCCATACAAATCATTTATATAGCATCTGACTTTGTGGATAATGTAGCCTTGAAATTATGTCCCCACAAAATGGTCCTTTTCACCAAAATCACGAAATTCAATCTCTTTGAAATTAAATGATTATACAGTATTATAATATTTAAAGTTTAAATTTAAAAATTCCTTTTTTCCCTTCAGTGAGATTATATCAAAGTAATAAATATACTGGAGCCAATATAAAAGTGGCAAAACAGTTTCTGGAAGCACCTATCAGTGTGGTCGTCTTCAGGGACAGGTCTCATATTTGTAAGTCATTTTATGATATTTTCTTAGTAAATTTTTAGTAACTTTGTAATATTTTCTCACTAATTTCTTTGTGATTGTTAGTATTTTCTTAGCAATTTCGGAGTATTTTCTAAATAAATTCTGACTATTTTCTTAGTTGTTTCTGAGCATATGTTCTCTAGAACCCTTATTATGGTCACGGAAGCAACTGTCACAGCCCAACACCAAAAACGGCACAAGCTCCTCATCATTTTCCATGTTTCTTTGGCATTCAAGGCAAAACAGCTTCTTCTGTACTAAATATATTATGCTTTGGATCTCTAGATGCCATTTTCTTTTATATTTGTTACATTTTAATGCCCCGTATCGAAAAATTTTGGAGTGTATTGTTTTTGGTCTGTTTGTTTGTCTGTTTGTCCAAGAACGCTTTGGCCTAGGTTCTTCAAACTTCTCATCGAAACCTACAACCTCCACCGGTTTTGAGGTCACTATGTCAAAGGTCAAGGTCAACAGGGGGCATAAGTGTTTATGAAACACATCTTGTTTTGAAGGTCAAGATGAGCATCCATGTGTGTCTAACAATGGAGGATGTAGCGGTATATGTAAGGCAGACAAAGATAACAAAGCCGTGTGCTCGTGTCTACATCCTAACCAGACCAAACTCAGTAAAAATGGAAAGACTTGTGAAGATACCAAACACAATTGTAGAGAAGACCAATTTGTTTGCCCTCTTGGAGAATGTTTAAGGTAAAATAGTAAAACCTCAATAACATAACTGCCAAGTAACTCCTATTAAAGTGGAGTTACTCCTATTTTTGTTGATAAATTTCTTGTTTTCCAAGTTCACTAATTTTTCAATTTTACATAAAAGTACATTTGATGCATTTTATGATCTTCTGTCCCATATTCATAACCATTAGAATAATTATTAATACCTTCCTTGTTTATGCATCTAAATCCCTTTTAAATCATATTTAGGTGCATCTTGTGACATGTTTGACCACTCCTATTTCGGATTTAACTAACTTGGCAGCCATGCTCAATAATAAAACTCACCTTGTAAACTGGTCTCTTTATGGAGTTGGTCTTGATTAAAGGGTTTATATGTCCACTCAGAGAATTTTTTTGACCCAGCACTTTCCTGATGGGGAGGCATATAGTGATTGTCCATGTCTGTCTGTAACTGTAACTGAAGGCTGTATCGGTCTAGGCTATAATTACAACTGAAAAAAAAACATGGCAAAAACATGATGAATAAATATGAAATTTTTGTTTCAGTTTTTCTTCTGTGTGTGATGGTTTACCTGACTGTAAGGGGAAATGGTCACTGGAGGCTGAAGATGAAAATAAATACTTCTGTGGTAAATCATCATGCTTTTTCAAGGTTACCCGACTATTTAATTAGAAATAAAACACATATTTCTTATAGTCAGGATAAAATGGTCCGAAAAATTGGTGGAAAACAGTTTTGTTGATTTTGTCATTGTAGACTCACAGAATTTCAAATTGTTAAAAAGGGAAAAGAGGGTAATGTACATAGCATTTTACATAGGAAGCTTATTGAAAACCCTCAAATAAAATTGTGTTCTAAAAAGATGAAATATTTCATAAAAATGTCACAGGAAACTTATAAGTTCATGTTAAGACCCACAGAATTTCAAAGTAAGTTTTGGACAGTCTGTCTTCATCAGATATTTTTGCAGCATTTCGTTATGGAATGTTGTTATATGAAAAGTATGAAATGTATTTTATACATTACAGCTGAACGTGAATGTGATGCAGCATTCTATAGATGTGACAGTGGTAAATGTATACCTAATGAGTTCCGGTGTGATCATGACTTAGATTGTCCGGAAGGTTCCGATGAAGTCAACTGCAGTAAGTTAAACCTACAAATGTAGCTGTGACACCTTTAAAAATTAGATTTTTATGCTCTTAGATGAGGGATGTCTGTTTTTCTGTCGGTCGTTCTGTTGGTAGACCAAATGGTTTCATTCAATACCAAAGAATGCTCTGTCCTAGGTTTTCCAAACTTGATATGAAGGTTGGCCAGCAACACAGTAGATGACCCCTTTAATTTTGGCATGTGTCCATTGTACAGAGGTGTGTTTGTTGCTCTACAGCAGTTACATTTATAGGAAATAATCCGCTTATGGAAATTTTGAAGGACTGATGTTGTTATAGAAAGTTGTTGATCTACACAGAGGGCCACTCTGGATCTATAGGTTGCACTGTATTTTACATTATTGTAGCATTTGCTGCATGTGGGGTATATAATCAGCTTAAAGTAATGTTGAAAATGTTTTAGTACCGGTATATAGATTGTTGTCTACAGAGGGCCACTCTGGTAAAGTTGTACTATATTTTTTAGCATTTGCTGGGTGTGGGGAGGGACAGTTACAGTGTGAGAATTTTCGATGTATAGATGAAGCCTTGCGGTGTAACGGTGTAGATAACTGTCGAGATGGTAAACATACAGATGAACTCAACTGTCGTAAGTTTCTAAATAATATTATAGTTGATTCAATAAGTAATACTAATGAGGGAACTGTTACATTCAAAAGAATAGCGGGGATTTCATAAACTCAGGTATACCCAGTTAAACCTAGATAAACATAGTTTACTGAACAGCTGAGCTAATGTTCACAAACCGTTCTCATTTAACTTTGAAGGAAATGTACTATATGGTACTGTGTAACTAACATTGAGTAAAAATAATGTCAAGTAAATCAAAATATATATTTTTTATATATGAGTTATGACCACTCATATTGCTTCATATCACTGGCTTAGAATGAAAAGGTTGTAAGTACTACTTACGACCTTATAAGACTAATACATATCTAAAATCAGCATCACAATGCCCTTCCTATGAGCCTATTTTCATGAAAATGACAATTTGTCATGTTGACCATAACTGAAGTTGAAATAGCTTGTCTTATGAGTAATTTTTTTACATTTTTATTTCTTGTTTTCTCAAAATATTGATTTTGTAGTTATGACCTTCTCATTCTATTCCTGCTTTATGTAATCACTTTTTCATAAAATACTGATCAGTATATTATATCAATGCCTTCTTGATGCAGTATCTTGAAATTCCTGCCTACCTACCCTAATTGTTCTGGAATATATACGAGATACCAAAACTTTTTACCTTTTTCTCAATATTTTACACATGACCTGTAATTTATGACATGTTTCAACTCCCTTAACCTGTAGAAAAGGGTTCATAAAATGCCCTAACACCAGCATATGTTTATCAATATTTTTTACACAACCTGTTTCAGCTCCCTTAACCTGTAGAAAGGGGTTTATAAAATGCCCGAACACCAGCATATGTTTATCACGGAGACATTTATGTGACGGGGACAATGATTGCGGAGACAACTCTGACGAAAGTTTACTCTTCTGTGAAAAACATCCATGTACTAAAGGTATGTCAAATATGGATCTCATGGTATTGGTAGAAGGTCATTTTATGCCGAGCATAGCCTTTATTTGCCAATCAGCTTTCTGCTGAATTTTCATCCCATCAAAATTAAATGATTTTACAGTATATTTCCTCATTTTCTTATGTAATTGCAAAATTGATAAATGGAATATTGAAATAATTAAATCCTTCAATCTGATTGAAGTAGTGGTTGGTTCTTGGCCTTCTGATGCTGCAATATCTCCAAATGTACTTGTCATGTTCACAGGTAGTAGTCATGTAAATTCCAGGAGGCAAGTGCTGATTTTAGTGCTGTCCATCCATCCGTACGTAACGCAAATCTTGTATATTGAATTCCTCACAAACTGTTGGACGGAATTTCTTCAAACTTTCACGGATTAACAACCTTTGATGTGTAGTTGACTGTAAAGGATGAAATATTTCCTGCAGCAATTTTTACCAGAGTTATTGCCCTTAGTTACTTTTACTATTTACCCTGTCAATGGACACATTTTAGTTTATACTTCATTTGTAGATGAGTTCCAATGTAGTGATGTAAGCCATCAGTGTATACCTAAATCCTGGATGTGTGACTCTGAAAATGATTGTCATGGATGGTCTGACGAAACAAACTGTGGTAAGTCAGGCAATTATCTGGCTTTACAAGAAATAAAAAATAAAAAAACTGGCGGTTTAAAGTTTCGACTTACTGTGCTCAGTTGGTTAGGCTGTGTGCTACCTTCCCTGTCTGATTTCCTCATACTTTTTTTACTGATTAGCATACCTGCCAAGTACTCCTATTAAAGTGAAGTTACTCCTATTTTAGTTGTTAATTTCTTGTTTTCCAAGTTCACCTAACTTTGAACAAAGGTACATTTGATTTATTTTATGATCTGTCTCATATTTATAACCACTAGAATTAATACATTTCTTGTTTATGCATCTTAATCCCTTTTAAGTCACATTTAATAGCATCTTGTGACCTATTTTGCTTTATCACTCCTATTTTGGATTTGACTAGCTTGGTAGGTATGAATTATCTGACTTTATAAGTGTCAAAACATTTTTGAATGGAATTTCTGTTAACTTTCACAGATTAACAATCTCAATGTATAGCTGAACTGAAAGGATGGAACTTTTGCTGTGTCTATTTTACCCTTTGAAATGATCTGTCCTTCAATACAATCTCGATCCTGCCATAGCTTAAACAGTGTTCAAGCTAGGTTTATAAAACTTTGTTTGTGGATAGCTAGGGCCCCATAAGGAGGTTATGCATGTCTATATTTTTTACTCAAATATTGTGGTTGCCATGTCAACAGAAACACTAAAAACCAGGTAGGGGACTTCTATATAGCTTGCAATTCCTAATCATTTGTTTTAATTTCAGCTTCGTATAGGAACACCTCATGTGCTGGTGATCAGTTTAAATGTGCCAACTCCAAATGTATATCACATCTGTGGGTATGTGATGGTGTAGATGATTGCGGGGATTCTAGCGACGAAAAACTCGTGCTACAATGTGGTAATTCACTTTGTGACTTTTTTTGGTCTATGTGTGGGCATTGCTCAGTGTAGTTGTGTTGTGGTGTTACTGATTTCTGTGCTCGGCTGATTAAGTTGAGTCCTGCCTTCCCTGTCTGATTTCCTCATACCTTTTTTACTAAATCAAGCCTTTATTTAAAAGTGGAGATATAATATTTGTTTATCAATGCATGATAAATACTGTAAACCAATGTTCTTTCGCGACTACAAATAGTGATTGTCCTATCCATTCATTTGTTCGTCCGTCCGTTCCTTGATTTCTGTTGGATTAAGTTAGGAATGAGATACCATGATGAACTTTACTGTAATGGTAGCGTATGTGAAAAAAAACCTGGAATTCAAAGAGGGGCAATTAGGGTCAAGGTCACTGTTACTAAGAATAGAAACATAAAAATATAAATTATGGACAAGGCTTCCATCAAGGCATAAGCGTTTACTGAACGCAGTCTTTTATTGTAAATCAAGTGAGTGTACTCTTCGAAGATGAAGACGAAGAGCTGGTGCCACAGGACAACGTCCTTCTACCTGAATCAACTTTGTAACTATATTATATTACTTTACAGAAATCCGAGCTTGTCCTAATGGTACATTTACTTGTCTGGCAAATCGTGGAGTAGGAAGATACCCCTGTATATCCAACAATCAGGTAGGTAGAGAATTTGGAATAGAAAATTCTGTAGGAAGGAATCCGACTAGCTGAAAGAACAGTTATAGTACTACCAAGGTGACCCTTACACTAGAAGTAGTACCCAAAAGGGTGAATCTTTGCCTTATATCAATTGTCTTTTTGTACAATTAAAGTTCCCAAACTATATTGTATTTCTCCGTTGATTTTTATACGTCCGTTGAAAAACGGGACGTATTATGTGAACACCCTTGGCGGGGCGGGCGGGCCGCGGGGTCCAGTAATTTGTCTGTACTCATACGCAAACAGTTTTTGTCCGATCATCTTCAAACTTGCTGACAATGCTTATGGGTGTAATATCTAGACCAAGTTCGATTATAGGCCAAATAAGTGCAGGCCTTCTTGGGTTATGGTCCTTCTTTTACCAAAAAAATGTGAAATTAGCCTTGTCTGTACTCTTACGCAAACAGTTTTCATCGGATCGTCTTCAAACTTGCTGACAATGCTTATGGGTGTAATATTTAGGCCAAGTTCAATAATAGGCCAAATCGGTGCAGGCCTTCTTGGGTTATGGTCCTTCTTTTACCAAAATAATGTGAAATTGGCATTGTCTGTACTCTAACTCAAATATTTGTTGTCTGATCGTCTTCAAACTTGCTTGCAATGCTAATGGGTGTAATATCTAGGCCAAGTTTGATTATAGGCCAAATCGGCGCAAGCCTTCTTGGGATATGGTCCTTCATGTACCCAAAAAATGTGAAATTAGCCTTGTCCGTACTCTTACTCAAACAGTTTTCATCCGATTTTCTTCAAACTTGGTGACAACAATGGCAAACATTATATATAGTTTCTGATTAAAAAGATTAGTTTAAAGATGATTGTTTAAAAATGTTTTGACATAATATGGGCTTTTATTTCATAATCAATATTTTTTGTCACTAGCACAACCAAGACAGGCGTATTTTGTGACATTTTGGCATCTTGTTAATTTCTTAAGATTCTAACAAACAAATTTTCCGCCTGGCTTATACAAATGCCTAGAACAGAAGCTATTCATTTGACAATTTTATCATGAGATTGCGACATAGGTAGTTTGTGGCCATTCCATTTGATCCCTGCCTAACTAACCAATGATCCCCAGCTTCGAGGGAAGATGCAGAAAGTTTGTGTGATACAAAGAATCAGGGAGGGACTCAATAGCTCTTTCGAAATAGATTCCTTGTATCGAATGATCTTTTTGACTTGTGTATAGCACAGCTACCCTCAAGATAGTTGTAAAGAATAATGCGAATGAAGCAAAATGCAAAAAAAATTGTTTAAATATCTTGCATTTTGAGGAAGTTACAGTTGTTTTTGTAGAGTCCATATTCAGAGTTTTTTGTCTGATGTCACGAACGTCATTAAAACGTTATTTGACGTTACTTTAATAGGTATTGATATTTTCCACAGGTGTGTGATCATGTACCTGACTGTTTTGATAAAGCGGATGAGATTGGTTGTCCTGTTAAATCCTGTGACAAGAACCAGTTCCTGTGTGTATCGGGTGAATGTCTGGACCAGCGTCTACGATGTGATCATAACAATGATTGTGTGGACGGCTCTGATGAAGGACATATGTGCGGTATATATAATTATAATTATTTATTATTATTCTACCATATTTATATAGCATTTTTTCATGTAAATTACACATTCAAAAGTGCAGTACATTCATCACTATTTAGACATGAGTAAAACAGTATTGAATGGATATAAAAATGCTAGTTAAAGTAATATGGGTAAAAAAAGAACCAAGGATGGATTGTTTAAAAATCAACACATTCATCACTAATTTATGTAGACGTGTAAAATATACTATTCAAAATAGTATAATGCACCTATCAATATTTTACCCAATGGAGTAAGTGCATGTACAGACTTAGTTCACTAAATTTTGCAAAAAAAAAATTTCTAAAATGCTGAGCTTAGCCTTTACTTGTCTGTCAGCTTTCTCCTGAATATGGCAGGCATATGTGTGCCTCCACACAAATATTTTATCTAGCCTAAATTTGGACCTGCAAAGAAACCCATTTATAAATTTTTAAAAAAAAACATAATTTTTCCACTGTCTAAAATAGAGAATTTAATAACTTTTTGACCTGTGGAAATATCCGCTTATACCATAATTTTTTGTTTGAAAAGTCTTGGAATTTTGTTTAAGGATGAACATTGCTATATTTATGACCATTTGTTGGGAGACGTATACATTCTTTTGTCAAGTAGGCTTTTATTAACCAGATTATTAAACAAAAAAAAAGGTTCTCCGACAGGCAGTTGTCACAATTTGGTTTTCAATTGTTAACTAGAGTTTGGAATGAGATATCATAATGAAACTTGCTAAGTAGGTCGAAGCTTATATGAAAGCCTAGCTTTGGATTGAAAGTGGGGCTGTGGGGTCAAGGTCACTGTTTCTAAAAAAAACATATCTGCCAAAATATGCTTTTGGTAGAATCAAACAAGACATGAACATTTGATAATATATAAGTCACTACCTGTGTGTACGTAGTAGTGTGGTCACATGACCACTTAATCCACTGCAATACAAACCTGGTTTTCATGGAAATTTCATGTGTTGTTTTGTTTTCTTGTATGTTAATGTACAGAATACAAGAAGTGTGGTGACAGTGAGTTTACATGTAACAATGGTAAATGTATCTCACTACACTGGAAATGTGACACAGAAGATGATTGCATGGATTTCTCTGATGAAAATAATGCAACGTGTGGTGAGTACTTGTTTTCAATGATCTTTATGTCACGGGTTCTACCCTCTACAGGCTTATTCTGTTTGGTTCGATAAGTGTAAATAGGGATGACAGATACTGTCGACTTAGGCAAGGTGGCCGAGGGTGGCTTTTCAGCCTGAAAGTACACAATAAATACAATGACAACACGTCCGTCTCACAAACCATTTACTTTACGACTGCTTTTTATACACATAATAACAAATGAATGAGATGAGGATGATAAATGATGACAACATGAAGAAAAGATGAAGTAACATCCATACCTGAAAGTACACAATAAATACAATGACAACACGTCCGTCTCACAAAACATTTACTTTACGACTGATTGTAAAGTGCGATGACGTGTTATGGCGGGAAACAAAGCCCGTGCATCACGACCACAACCATGATATGAAAGTGAGGCCCTGATGAGGGTAAATTGTTAATGTTATGAATGTTACTGTGAAATGAATGATGTGATGGTATGATGATATACAAGAATGATTTATAAGAAAATGAATGATTTATAGGAAAATAACATATATGCAGTGTTAATTTGACCCTGTGACATTTACATCTTAATGTTACCAATTTTCTAGGGCTCTTTTCAGTTGTTAAACCACTCAAGCACCCTTTGAGATTTAAACTTCTCCTGGTCAACTTCTCAAGTTCATGTCTCCCTCAGCAGGTGAGACTATTTCTCTCCTGGGGATGTGGCAGCCAACATCGATCTACGGGGCTCAGGAATAGACACTGCCCTCACATGTACCAATTTACACTGTGGGTCAAGTGCAGCATGTTGGTTATTCTTGCTGAGAGAAATTAACCAGTGGTCCTGACGGGGATTGAATCAGGGACTTCTTGATCCCGCACCTTTCCCCACATAACATATGTTATGATAGGACAGATATCTAAAAATATCTATTTTTGTTGTTCTCATGATTCTTCTATATATTTATATAGATACTGCCATGCTTAACTGATGTCTTTACATTGATAATAATTAAGGATGGCAACGAATACCAAAATTGGTATCCGGATATTCGGAACGGTATCCGAACGAATATCCGGATATCCGTATCAAATTGAATGTTGTTAAAATCGGGGTTGAATAAAGCTAATGCTATGTTACAATATAACGTAATTTCGTGACCAACATCGTCTTTCTGTACCAGATAGACTAACATTGCATGTCTCAATGCGGGATCTCGGCTAGTTTCTTGTTGTGTGCGAGTGTGTGATGATTGATATAAGCGAACGTACGTAACTCTATTTGAACTATTTCTACCTTCGTTTAGGTCAACTGCCACAACGTGATCTCCCTTGTCGCTCTACACGAGAGACTTACTGTATCTGATGCATTTTGATTTTATTTTCATGTTTTCCTCATTAAGCAAAAATAAACAAAAAACTTATGTGTATATTAGTACCCACTGTGTGACATTTGTTGATTATGAGCTCAATATATCTATACTTGATACTTACAACTTCTTAAAATCAGGGAATGTTACTTAACATAATTAAATTATTAATTATAGAATCTAGTGTCAGTCAAAAACAGTACATGAATTAACCTAACTGGGAAGTGATGATGCAATCATGAATCTAACGGAGACCCGTGTCAAAGAAGTAAACAGACCGCACAATTAGCAATGTGTCACTACAGAATAAAATTGACAAATTAACCTCTGTGTTGACACCGACAACAAATGTATTCTATTGTTATGAGTGTTAATTGATGATTTCCCTCGTAAGGCTTTGACATTGCATGATTTTTTTTCAATTTTATAACGAATATTCGGATACCAATTTGCTATCCGGATAATCGAAACTCGATGCGAGTATCCGAATATCCGGATATTCGTTGCCATCCTTAGTAATAATGTGTCTTGATATAATAGTCGGTGTGAAATGGTGAATGAGTTTGAAATTTTCCTGTACTCTTTTTTTTTGGTTTTATTTTGTTACTTCAGCCTTGTACTTGAAAAAAAGTTTTGCCCTCAAATTTTCATGTCAATATTTTGGCGGCCATCTTGAATTCAAAATGGCCGCCATGTAATTAGTGATAGGACTTCTAAAATCGATATATCTTGGTCAATTTTAAATGTAAATGGGTCAAAATGGTGTCGAAATGATTGTAATGAACAATCCTATGTGTTAGATTTGTTTTTTGTTTAATACCTAATTTGCATATTCATGAATATTAATGAATATGTATTAGATACAGTACTAGTTTTCGTTCAAAAGTGTCTTCTTACAAGGGTTATTGTACAGTTTCGGAAGGACAAACAACATAATTGTCCGAGGCGAAGCCGAGGATAATTTGTTGTTCGTCCTTCCGAAACTGTACAATAACACTTGTAAGAAGTCACTTTTGAGCGATAACAAGTTCTGTATCTGACTTATACTCCGACAAAAAGCAAAATGATCTCCAGAGAGACAATGGTTATCCAAAAGTTCCTTGCACAATCCACAAACAGAGCATCGTTCGCAGCATAGAAAATATAGTTCTAATGTAAAAATATGTTTGGCCTATAATGTAAAAAAGGGATTAAGTTAACTGTCCAAAAATGTCCATTCACAGGTTTAATTAGCTTGTGATTAAAATTCACGGGTGTCAGTGTGTTTATACACCTTATAAGTGCTTATAATACAATTGCATCTAGTTTTCGGCATTCATTGAAAAAGGACTTAGTACACAAAGGTAGAAATTTATGCATCTTATTTTCACAATTGTCATATTTCTATGAAAATATTTGTATTGTTTTATTTCTAATACACATAACAAGGTTATATTCATACTACCCATGTTGCGCTCACAGTCGTATTAATATATAGAATAAAGATCACCTGATAGACAATTATAGTAACTATTTGTATATTGTATATATTCAGGTTTCTTGTACATGTAATTCATTGCACAATGAATTTTTACTGCTTAATCTTAAATTCGCTTAAATTGTTACAAATGCTTCAAAAAATACTGTAAAAGCACTGCTTTTCTTGGGAATAATAGTAAATAAAGTTTGATTGGTATGAATATTCTGTTACTTTGCTTCAATTGCTATGATAAATTTCTACTTTTCTTGGTCATTACAAGAATATAAATTTTGCTCCCCATTTTGCTGTTTACAAAACAATAAGCAATTTCTCTAAAATTTGTTCTAGCCTTAATTAATCAAGAATATTGGAGTTCATGGTTTAGTTATCTACACTATTGATTCGAGTAAAACGCCACAAATTAGATGGTTTTACAGTAGTACAGGCTAATATTGCACTATCATTGGGTGGATTAACAATTTGCTAGCTACATGTTTTGACGAGTAAAAATAATTTAATTTCAATGTGACAAAATTTGTGGAAATGGTGAAAAAGACCATTTCGTGGAAAGTTCAATGTACATTTTAATTTAAAGGATTTTCGTGGTTGAAATCATCCACAAAATTCACGAAATTAAATCCCCCTCGAATATAATTGATTTTACAGTATGTCATTTATTAAACTGTTCATGTAGTTATAAGTAGATTTGTCATGATTGACCAATTATTTTCTGAGTAAATGTTTTGTACAAACAACTTTCTTACAACTAAAAAAGTGTACACTTACGAAAATAATGTATACTTTATCAATGGAGTCACAGGGCGTATCGGAGTATAAATAAAAATAATCGCATTTTTGTCATAAAATTGACTAGAATTAAAGTTTTTCCCAATATTTCCTGCAAAATGTGACACATCGGAGTAGACTTATTAGAATTAAATATAATAGAAGTGAAGATTCAAATGTTGATATCACAAAAGAGTGATATAATGAAGCAAAATTACACAAAGTTCAAGTATCAGTGGGTGGGGTATAAAATGACAATTAGCAAATAGACATACAATAAGTTATCGTGGTGGATTTTTTGGAGTATGATGATCTAAACAGAGTTTTAACATTCATGGAGTATAGCTTTTTGAAAATTTGTGATTAATGCACTCATGATTCATTTTTTATGAATCAGTCGGTCTACGAAAACAAAAACAAACGCCTGAATTATGACTTGTAATTAGGTTACCTACACAATTGCCTGGTGTTTAAATATTCTTCATTGTCTATACATTTACATACTAGATATTGCTAACATGTAACATATTTTATATTTGGTGACCGTGTAGTCATGACGGTTTTACATGATGTTGTGGTATGTTAGGGAGTGCCATTTGGCCCAACATCGCTGATGTCAACTCTCTGGGTTTTCTGTCGAGCTTAGTCTTTGTCGATCCAAAAACTAACCACAAGACAGTGATTTCCTACTTGATCCAGTAGGCGGGCAACCTTATAAACCTGTGTATCACAGGGGTCACTTCACTTAGCCCAATGACTGAGGAACCATTGGTGGGCAACTGACGTGGCGCTGCTGCCTCACCTTTAAGAATGGTTATCTTCCGAGCCCTCCATAGTCTAGCCTGAGCCCAGTTGATCCATGCCGCAACGGATAGGCACTTTGGCAGGACTTGCTAGGGATAGGCTATGTACTGACGGACTTTGACTTACAAATTTGCCTTGCCAGTTGGTTACCCCACTTGTCAGCGGCCGGAGCTGAGGTTTTGAAGTGCCCTGCAAAGGCACTAGGGTGCATCCTGTAACCATTTGACATCACCGTAACAGGTCTGAACAAGTGATAACGCTCGGGGCACATTAGGCTGTACTCTCACATGTATCGGAAATACAAATTGGTGCCATCTCCGACCTGTCCATGTGGGGAAGAAGAACAAACTGTCGATTATGTCCTCCAAAGATACAACCAGGAGCAATCTGCAACGTGGCCCACAGACACAACTCTTCAAGAGAAGCTCTATGGAGATGCTGATGATCTGAGGAAGAGCACAAAGTTCATTGCAGACACTGGAATGATAGTGTAGGACGAACAACTGAGGTGAGGTGAGATATTTGGTGATGGCACAGTTACACTTTACCAACTGTGTCAAAGGAGCGACAGATGCTATGTCACAAATGAATTTCAATACTTGTATAACAGTTTAAAGTTTTACCATTCTTTAAATAAACTTAAACGTGTTGTAAAACACTGGTTCAATCAATATGTCTTGGCATCCGTACATTTGCTTGCAAATGAGAACGCAGTTTTTGTTGATAGCATGCACTGTAAGTTGAGGGAACCTTTTCAAAACATAACAGATGAAAGAGATAAAATGTCATCGAGCACAGTTCACCTGTGCGCGACCGTGTATTTTTTAACAACTGAGCAATCTGCATAACTAACACACACATGCAGCAATAGTTTGCGGTCCTGGTACATCATATGTTCCTAATTGAGGTAAGTTCTTCTTTCAAACATTCGTTAAGCATGATATAGTTTTCTTCTTTTTAACGTTATTGATGTTCCCGGTTAAGTATCTGAACACGTTGTGGACATAATACCCACTGAAATACTGAATAGTGATAGTGAGCACTTTCTATTTGTACTTACTGTCTTGTATCAAACAGATTTGAAGAGAAGAACATTAGACAGTACTAATATGTCCAGTCACCCCTGCAATATCATGCCCAAAGTAATCCTGGGCAGAGTCTTCATAAAGCAGAATAAGTACCGGTACTTCTGAGGAGCGGACTGACTTCAAAGCAGTCAGAAGCGCAATAGCGCAGATGTTAAACTGTAGATTTATAATAGACAAACATCTCCAACTCCAACTTGACATTTACCACAACTCGAAATCATATTATAAGGTTTAGCATGATGACAGCAATTGGTGTCAGACATGTCTCCTACTCTCACAATTATTATTTAACCTCTTGCACGAGATAATAATGCAAATCGCACCACTCTGAGAACATGTCCCATCTCTCGCTGTCTCTCTCTCTCTCAATCGGTGGATGACCAGTCTCCAACCAAGTGTTGGCGAAGACATATATCTAATGGAGGGAGTAATGGCAAGCTGCAGGACTTGGTAAACAATCTGGTTACTAGCTTTGTTACTTGTTAGCCCAAAGGAACCCTTGCTAGTAACTGTTAAAAGGAGAAAACTCTAGTGGTTTGGCCAAGTCACAAGGCATGGTAGTCCTAGAAAACAGTATCTAGAATGTAGGGGACAGAGAGGAAGACAACACAACAGCTGGTCTGGCAACGTCAAGAAGTGGATAGTACTGCAGATGCCTGGCCATCTATTGCAAGAAGCCGATAATCCTGGTTGCAGACAAACACCACTTCTTCGGCTATAGACTCGTCCCTTTAAATCCAAATATACAGTTAACCTGTCATCAGATTTACAGTCTGTGAATATCATCTAATGGTGTTTTATTTGCAATTAGAGTCCAATTAACAATTATTACTTTCTTTTCATTTCTAGCTGTGCTTTTAATACAGCTCACTGATAGCTATACTAGATTTTTTCTTTTAGTGCAATAATTGATATATACTAGTACATAATTTTCAACAAAAACCTTGGACATTTCCAAACATGTTTATGTATATGTTTGCAAGAAATTCCAACTGACAGTACAATATCCATGACGTCAACAATTATATATACATGTATTTCATTATAACTGCTGGTACTGTATCAACGTTTCGATTCACTTTTGTTTTGACCCACCCATTTTCGTTATAGTTTTATTTACATAATACTGGTTACTCATAACTAGAGAATTCATTTTAGAGATATACTAGTAATTGTGGGCCATATTTGCAACAATTAACAGTCTGGATAATAGTGTTGTTGGTTTTGCCTTCCATTGTCGTTGAGAATAGTCTGGGGGTTACTTCTCTTTGTTTTATTCACCCCATTGATTTACCTTCATCATGCCACATACGTAAGTGTTTCACTTTACCTTCTTTTTATCAAATCCATTTATTTTCTCATCCCTTTTTTCTGTGTTAAGAATATTTCTATTCGTTTCACCTGTCAACACTTTTTTCAACAGCATTGGATCAGTTAAAACATTTTCTAAATCTTCAAATCGATAGCATTGTTTTCATCTTTGTGCACTGTTTTGATTGTGTCTTTGGCAGCTTTATTTAAAACAGATGGCGTGTCGGTGATATAGATAGTGCTGCATTTCCAATGATTGCATCATACTGTTTCCTCTGATATTTTGACTATCCCCAAGGCAGATAGACCAAAAAAAGAGGTTGGTTGGTGTGTCAGTCCATATATTCCCCATCCCTTTATTTACTTGTTTGGCGTTTTTGTGCTAGGTCGAATCCAAATGACGTAAGTGGGATTTATTGTTTTGAGAGCTATATATCTAGGCTAGGGTATCGTCCGTTCTCGATGTCGAATTGGTAAAGCTGTTGTTCTATGTTCATGTTATCTGATGTATTGTTCATGCTTTGGCGAGTTTCCTTTATATCAGAGGTAGACTCTGGCTCTACAGATTCTTCAAATTCCTTAACAGTTATAACGAGTCAATGATGTCAGATGTGCCTGACACTGATCTGTTTTCTAGTCATTGTAAAAAGACCAAGACATTCATGTATATGAAATAAAAGTAAGTAATTAAACTAAATTTGATAAAATATGTTTGGTTAATATAATATAAAGCGCAATCAGTTTTTGTTGGGCAAAAATAATTTGCTAAAATATGGTTTTGAATATTTTGTTTTAGGCACAACTTTCGGGCACACACATGCATGACTTAATTCGATCCTAGTGATTGCTAGATAGGGACTTTAAGCTCTTCATTATTACAAAACATCAGCTCACAAGACTTCTCATGAAATAATTGGCTTCATTAATTGGAACTAGAATTCCTCAAGATAGTTCCTTGTATTAACTGAATATGCTAAATATGTTTTTAAGATTTTACTTAATAGTGTTATATTGTTAAAATGCTTTCAGAATGTATGAATATGCAAATGAGCTTATTCATAATGATGTAATGAGTTTTTATATACTACGAGCATTTTGACACTATTTAAGCTCACTAACTCCAAGATATACAGGTTTAAAAATAGTAGCTCTAATGAAAATTAACACTATTTTGTTAGTTCTCATTTTATACCCCACACACTTGTATAATAATTTCTACATGATATCATTCTTTTATGGTAGCATTAGTATATTTGCTTTTTTCTATTTAATAAGACTACTCCAATGTGTCACATTATGCAGAAAATATTTGGTAAAATTTCAATTTTAGCCAATTTTATGACAAAAATGTTATTATTTTTACATATTCATTAATATTAACGAAAATTCAAATGAAGTAATCAATCAATAATGATTGGAAAAGGCTGGGTTATTCATTGCAATCATTTTGAGATCATTTTGGCTCATTTCCACTGACAATTGACCAAGCTGTATAGGTTTTAGTAATCTAACCACAAAATTGCATGGCGGCCATTTTGTCAATAGTCATTTTATACCCCACCCGCTTATAACTCAACTTTAGCGTAATTTCTACATGATATCATTCTGTTATGGTAGCATTAGTATATATACTTCTTTTCTATTGAAGAAATCTACTCCGATGAATCACATTATGTAGAAAATATTTGGTAAAACTTCAATTTTAGCCAATTTTATGACAAAAATGCTATTATTTTTACATATTCATTAATATTCACGAATATGCAAATAAATAAATCAATAAAAAATACTTGGAAAATGTAGGGTTATTCATTACAATCATTTTGACATCATTTTGGCTCATTTCCACTAATAATTGACCAAGTTGTATATGTTTTAGTAATCTAGCCACAAAATGCATGGCGGCCATTTTGAATCCAAGATGGCCGCCAAAATAATGACATGAAAATTTGAGGGCAAAACTTTTCTAACAGTATATGGTCTATATAATAAAATGAAACCAAAAAACTAGAGTACAGGAAGATTTCAAACTAGACCCCATTTTTTAACCATTCAAAACCCACTATAAGTTCATTTCCATAACTGGATTCTCTCCCCTCCATATACCCAATACTTAGGTTGGGCGATTGTGCTGTATCTTTGAATGTGTTAGATGCACCACCTTTCATTATGTAGCAGGTTATATATATTGTAAAATCAATAATGTTCATGGTAGATTTAATTTTGTTGATTTCGTTGATGATGTCAACCATGAAATTAAATCCCTATGAATATTAATGATTTATATAGTATATGACTTAGTGGACGAGTTATCCATAAAATTATGTCACAAAAAAATGGTCATTTTCACCAAAACCATGCAATTTGGTCCCATTGAAATTAAATCATTTTACAGCAGTTTATGATTGATTCTCATACGAGCCACCGACATGATTGCCTCCCTTACATACTTATGATGGATGGACATTTGTACTGTATTTGATAGATAATGTTACAGCAGGTTATATAATAATGATTTATGTTTGAATTTCAGACACGCCACCACCAGACTGTGAAGAAGGAATGTTCCGTTGCAGAGATGAACATTGTATAAATAAAACACTGGTTTGTGATGGACAGAATAATTGCGGTGATTGGTCAGATGAAAGACTGTGTGGTACTGTGTACATCTTTACTTACTTTCTTTATTATTTCTCCCTCATATACCGTAAAATTATTAATTTTACTGGGGGAGTTAAATTTCCTGGATTTCCTGGTTCACCTTCAACTATGATCTAACATTGTTTTGGAGATGTGAAATTTCTCCTCGTGCTGATGCAAGTAATAATCTTATCGATGCTCGTATTAACGAAGTTTTACTGTATATATTATGGGAGAGGCATATTTGATTTTGTGCTGGATGCCTTGAGGCATGATGTTACATTTAAGTTTGTCTGCACTTGTACTCCTTATCACATGGTCCAATTTCAACAAAACTTTACATGTATGCTTAATACCAAGCCTAGTTTTGCATACTGTCAGGAATTTTAATTCAAAATTATGGTACAGGAATGCTCATACAGATCAGGAGGAAAACG
This sequence comes from Spisula subtruncata, assembly GCA_963678985.1. Classification (NCBI taxonomy): domain Eukaryota; kingdom Metazoa; phylum Mollusca; class Bivalvia; order Venerida; family Mactridae; genus Spisula; species Spisula subtruncata. Next base: position 17,505,315 of record OY787678.1, read on the forward strand.
GTGATTAGGAAGCTGTTAGCTGTTAGGAAGTTTGGCCAAGTACATATCACAGGACTTCTGAACTTGTTCACAGTATGGAAAAGGAAGTGTGTATGCGGCTGGAACTGCATTTGCCCTGTAAGCGATGGGCAACACTAACACTGGTCAGCTGCCCCGAGACCATCAGCTGGCCCTGAGGCCAGAGAAAATCAAGAAGGACCAGTGAAGGTCAGAAGGACAAGTAGCTATTTTGTTAAACATTTACCAATTCTTTTCTGTATGACCAGTGATCAAAAATAGTAAGTGTTAAGCCCTACGAAGGGTTCAGGGTTGGAGCCTCATGTCAGACTGCACATTGTTCACCCTGTGCCATTTATATTTATTTGTAGGTGTGAACCTGTGTGCCAGTAACATCACCAACCAGTGTTCACAGATTTGTGTAGACTTGACCTCAGGGTATGAATGTAAATGTCAGCCGGGATATAAACTTCTCAAAGATATGAAGTCATGTACAGGTAAGTGATAATTCCTTGATGTATCTATAACGTTGTGTGGGTTGATGAGTTTGTAATGTTGAGTGGTTAGCACATTTGCTGCCTCCAATCTGGTAGGAGGCACTCGTATGCCTGCCATATTTCAGCAGAATGCGAGCTCAGACAAGCAAATAAAGGCTATGCTCAGCATTTCGGTGCTTCTATCTTAAGCCATTTAGCCTTTTACTCCATAGAGAAAAATGAAAGTACTTGATTTTCTAGCAGATGTATGATATAAATTCTCCCCTTTAGTGTTACAAGCTTGTTTGTACTATATAGTATAATATCAATAAAGACACCGAAGTGTTAATGTAGTTACAGGATCAACGCAGGTTAAGGTTATTATTATTTTATTAAGACCGATGTTTACAAAGCCTTCATCAGGGTATAGTATAATGTTAGATTTTTGCTTGTTGTGCCAAAGGTACGAGATGTCAATCAGCACTTATGTTTAAATAACATATATGGAAATGTTAGTTTGTGTTTATTTGTTTTTGCTTGTATTTGTTGTGAGTGTGTGGTCATACACTTTTTGCTATGCCCTATTTATTTTGAGGTCAGTGGGTTAAAGGCCAAGGTCACAATGAATGAATAAATGAATGTCTCAATCAAATGGTTTATAATCAACCATCTTCAATCCTTTACCTATTTATTTTGAGGTAAAGTTTATCAAAAAGGTCAAGGTCACCAAGAATCAATCATTCACTCACTCAAATGATTTCCAATTAACAATCCTTGGTCCTAGGACCCTCAAAATCAAAAGAAAAGGTCACTGTGACCTTCTAATATTAAATGACTATTTATAATTTGTATATTACAGATATAAATGAATGTGAAGCGGCACCAGAATCTTGCAGTCAAGGTTGTCTGAATACCGAGGGAAGTTATATGTGTAAATGTAATAAAGATTATATCAAGAGAGATGATGGTAGTACATGTAAACGTATTGATAGTAAGTATATTTCGACATTGCCATTCGAAAATGCCGTATGACGAAAACCCACTTTTCAGGAGAGGCAAAAACAGTTTTTTATGAAAACTAAAATTCCTTCAGAAATCATTGAATATTGAACTAAATTATATATTTCAAAAGCAAAACATCTCATTGAATAGGTATGGAATAATACATATAATGGAATTGCTGATAATCGTTCTTTTCTTCGCCCCCATATACTAAGAGAAATTTGGCATTTTCTTTTTGTGATGATTTGATGGTCTCCCATTAGCTTATTTACCCCAGATAAGGCGTAATTTAACATCATAAAATCATTTATGCGCGCGCTATATCGCGTTCGTAACGCGTAGTATACGAACGCGTAGTAATAATTATCAACGCCTTTAAACACCTTTTCTTTTAATTTCATACAATTTCCTTTCATTTCAAGAAGAAACTAATATATTACAATCGAACAGAATAAATGAAACAAGGAAAGTTGAATGTTCTTATCTTGCAAAACTGATTAACGAGGAGGAACTATTTGCATTGAGTGTATAGATTCTGTGTTGTCAGTTTCGGGAGTAAATTCATCTTAGTGGATTTAATTTTTTAGGATTGTAATAGTCTGGCGCAAATCGCCAGCCTAAAAAGGGCATTTTGATTATTCGGCATTTTCGAATGGCACCGTCCATATGTAAAGAATCTGGACTTACTGGAGTTACAGGAATTCTTGGACTGTATAGACTATATAGACTATATTGACTATATGGAACATATTGAGTATGGACTCAATGGATTTATAGGATCATTTTGTTGCATATTAATGCTTGACTTGAGCAGTACAGTTGTCAGTTAGTTTACCATCAGGACAGAGTTACAGAGTGTTGTATTATTGGAGGATCTAGCATTTGGAATACATATTATTGGATTACTTTGTCATTTTGATATATATAATCGTATTAGGAAAATACATTTGATTAAGAGTGCTAGGAGTGTTTGGTCGAAATATTCAAATATGAGAAAACTGAAGATATTCATTTATAATAACATTATCATGAGAAACTGTACAGTTTGAATAAATAAACTATCTATCCTTAAAAAAAGAGTGCTTGGAGTTGTTGTAACTGTGTTTTTAATCTTTTCCAAAGAACAAAAGCGTTACATATATTTATTTATTGAACAGCCTTTTCTTGTGTATCCAGGTTTGAAAAGCAAGTATAGCGTGGCGAATTTGACAAGATCCTCAAACCTATTAATACTGTTAAATCATTAAATTTTGTGGGGATTGAATTCGTGGATTTCGTGGTTCACCTCAACCACAAACTTTAATCCCAACGAACATTAATTGTAACTCTTGTTTAATTACCTGAAATGCAAAATTCACGAATTCAAGTCCCATGGAAATGGTCTATTTTTACCAAAACCTCAAATTTTGTCCAATCGTAACTAAATGATTTTACAGTACACTTTTGTTTCAGAAATAACACCATGGCTTGTTTTCACAAATCGTTATTACATCCGAGAAATAACAACAGATGGTAGAAGTTACCAGAAAATCGCGGATGATTTTGGTAATGCCGTTGCTATGGATATTCTGTATGACGAAAGTATGATCTACTTCACCGATGTCACCGCTAAGATGATAAAACGTATGACATTAAATGGTTCAATAACAGAAACAGTGGTAGACCATGGTATAGAATCGGCCGAGGGTATCGCTATCGACTGGATTGCTAGGTAAGTAAGGCACTGTGAGTGGAGCATGAGTAACTTATCTTGCACATACTGGATATGAGCATATCTGACACACCCTAGCACTTTTTAGCTCACCTGAGCACGAAGTGCTCAAGGTGAGCTATTGTGATCGCCCAATGTCCGTCGTCCGTCGTACGTCGTACATCGTACGTCGTACGTCGTCAACATTTTGACTTGTAAGCACTGTAGAGGTCACAGTTTTCATTAAATCTTAATGAAACTTGATCACAGTGTTTGTCTCTATAAAATCTAGGTCAAGTTCGCAACTGGGTCATGTGGGGTCAAAAACTAGGTCACTAGGTCAAATCTTAGGAAAACCTTGTGTACACTCTAGATGTCACCAGTTTGTTCCAATCTTCATGAAACTTGGTCAGAATGTTGTTCTCCATAAAATCTAGGGCAAGTTCAAAACTGGGTCATGCAGGGTCAAAAACTAGGTCACTAGGTCAAATCTTATTAAAACCTTGTGTACACCCTAGAGGTCACCAATTTGATCCAATCTTCATGAAACTTGGTTAGAATGTTGTTCTCCATGAAATCTAGGCCAAGTTCAATACTGGGTCATGCAGGGTCAAAAACTAGGTCACTAGGTCAAATCTTATTAAAACCTTGTGTACACCCTAGAGGTCACCAATTTGATCCAATCTTCATGAAACTTGGTCAGAATGTTGTTCTCTATGAAATCTAGGCCAAGTTTAAAGCTGGGTCATGCGGGGTCAAAAACTAGGTCACTAGGTCAAATCTTAGAAAAACCTTGTGTACACTCTAGAGGTCACCGTTTTGGTCTAATCTTCATAAAACTTGGTCAGAATGTTGTTCTCCATGAATACTAGACCAAGTTCGAAACTGGGTCATGTGGGGTCAAAAACTAGGTCACAATGTCAAATCTAAGAAAAACCTAATGTTCACACCAGAGGTCGCACTTTTGATTGTACTTTCATGGAACTTGGTCAGAATGTTGTTCTCTATGGAATCTAGGCCAAGTTCAAAACTGGGTCGCGTGGGGTCAAAAACTAGGTCACTAGGTCAAATCTAGTTAAAACCTTGTGTACACCCTAGAGGTCACCAATTTGATCCAATCTTCATGAAACTTGGTCAGAATGTTGTTCTCTATGAAATCTAGGCCAAGTTTAAAGCTGGGTCATTCCGGGTCAAAAACTAGGTCACTAGGTCAAATCTTAGAAAAACCTTGTGTACACTCTAGAGGTCACCGTTTTGGTCTAATCTTCATAAAACGTGGTCAGAATGTTGTTCTCCATGAAATCTAGACCAAGGTCGAAACTGGGTCATGTGGGGTCAAAAACTAGGTCACAAGGTCAAATCTAAGAAAAACCTAATGTTCACACCAGAGGTCGCAATTTTGATTGTACTTTCATGGAACTTGGTCAGAATGTTGTTCTCTATGGAATCTAGGCCAAGTTCAAAACTGGGTCACGTGGGGTCAAAAACTAGGTCACTATGTCAAAATTTAGAAAAACCCTGGTTCACTCCAGAGGTCGTGGTTTTGATCCAATAATTATGAAACTTAATCAGAATGTTGTTCTTTATGAAATCTAGGCCAAGTTTTAAACTGGGTCATGTGGGGTGAAAAACTAGGTCACTAGGTCAAATCTTAGAAAAACGTAGTGTTCACACCAGAGGTCATAATTTTGATCCAATCTTCATGAAACTTGGTCAGAATGTTGTTATGCCCCCGGAACCGATGGTTAGGGGGCATATTAAAATCGCACCGTCCGTCAGTCCGTCAGTCCGTCCGTCCGTCCGTCCGTCCGGATTCGTTTCCGCTCAATAATTCAAGCAGTGTTTATCCGATCTTCACCAAACTTCATGAAAATGTGTAAGGCCATGAGATCTAGGTCAAGTTCGATAAACAGTCAAATTGACCTAGCCGCTTCAGAGTTACGGCCCTTGACACATAGAAAAATGGCGTTTTTTTTGGTTTCCGCTCAATAACTCAAGCATTTGTCATTGGATCTTCACCAAACTTCATGAAAATGTGTAGGGCCATGAGATCTAGGTCTAGTTCGATAACCAGTCAAATTGACCTAGCCGCTTCAGAGTTACGGCCCTTGACACATAGAAAAATGGCGTTTTTTTTGGTTTCCGCTCAATAACTTAAGCATTTGTCATTGGATCTTCACCAAACTTCATGAAAATGTGTAAGGCCATGAGATCTAGGTCAAGTTCGATAAACAGTCAAATTGACCTAGCCGCTTCAGAGTTACGGCCCTTGACACATAGAAAAATGGCGTTTTTTTTGGTTTCCGCTCAATAACTCAAGCATTTGTCATTGGATCTTCACCAAACCTCATGAAAATGTGAAAGGCTACGAGATCTAGGTCAGGTTTGATAACCAGTCAAATTGACGTAGCCACTTTAGAGTTACGGCCCTTGACACATAGAAAAATGGCGTTTTTTTTGGTTTCCGCTCAATAACTCAAGCATTTGTCATCGGATCTTCACCAAACCTCATGAAAATGTGTAAGGCTACGAGATCTAGGCCAAGTTCGATAACCAGTCAAATTGACCTAGCCGTTTTAGAGTTACGGCCCTTGACACATAGAAAAATGGCGGTTTTTTTGGTTTCCGCTCAATAACTTAAGCATTTGTCATTGGATCTTCACCAAACCTCATGAAAATGTGAAAGGCTATGAGATCTAGGTCAGGTTTGATAACCAGTCAAATTGACGTAGCCACTTTAGAGTTACGGCCCTTGACACGTAGGAAAATGGCGTTTTTTTTTGGTTTCCGCTCAATAACTCAAGCATTTATCATCTGATCTTCACCAAACCTCATGAAAAAGTGTACAGCTATAAGGTCTAGATCAAGATCGACAACCAGTCAAATTGGCCTAGCCGCTTCAGAGTTACAGCCCTTGATGCGAAGAAAAATGGTGTTTCTTCCCGTTTCCGCTCAATAACTCAAGCATTTGTCATCGGATCTTCGTCAAACCTTTTGAAACATGAAAAGGTGTACGGCCATAAGATCTAGGTCATGTTAGATAACAAGATTTCAAATTGACCTACACGCTTAAGAGTTATGGCCCTTTACACAAAGAAAAATATGTCAATATCACATTTGCCCAATATATTATGACACATCTGTGACGGTGCTGATATCTTAACGTTACGTTACTATCAAAGCATGCACGGGGGCATGTGTCGTCCTATGGAGACAGCTCTTGTTCTCTATGAAATCTAGGCCAAGTGCAAAACTGGGTCATGTTGGGTCAAAAACTAGGTTACTAGGTCAAATGCTTAGAAATTCATTGTGTTCACTCCAGGGGTCACTATTTTGATCCAATCTTCATGAAATATGGTCAGAATGTAGGTTGTACTGATACCTAGACCATTGTGCAACAGGTGAGCGACCTAGGGCCTTTCAGGCCCTCTTGTCTATAGTGCAGTTAAGTTGGTAATGCATACTAGCAGATAGTGCAAAAAGTGCATTTAATGTGCAATTGACGTCATTTGACTTTCTCTGTTTATACAGACTTTAGGTTGATGTAATGTCGCGCTGTAAAAGCTGAACCAAGTGTGAATGTTAAAACTATCGTCTTTGTTTTATTTGTGTCGGATAATTGATAAATAGAATATTGAATGTTGATATTATGTTGATTTGTTATTGTATTTATGAAACAAGTTGAAAAAAAGCTTATGAGCATAGCCAAGACATGTTCATATCACTTTATTCAACTCATTCCATAAATTCAAAAATAAAATATTAAATCAAACACTCATTCAATATTCTGTATATATATTGTCTGTTAGTATGCTAAGATTTGGTCTTATTATCTTTAAGAGTCACAGCAGTAGTAAGTGCGCTGAATTTTTATCGAGGCCATCAAGTTTCAGCTGCAGCAGGTGATATCATTCCATGAAAATTTGACCCCACTGTCAATTTTCCTCCCTCCTCATTTGGAGAAGTTGCCAGATTCATACCCATAAGCAAATTATTCCTGGTTAAGATTCAATCCATAAAAACTGGTTAGGTGAATCAGCAACCATATACGAGTACTATTACAGAAAATGGTGTCAAACCCAAAAATAAACTGTAACTTATCCAATTATTTTAGGAAGCTGTACTGGATTGATGCTAAAATTGTGGGCTTATTTGTGTCAGAATTGAACGGTACAAGTGTGAAGACTCTGCTGAGTAAATCTATTTTACGTCGACCTAGAGCTCTTGTCGTTAATCCATTCTCTGGGTAAGTGAATATTTATATATACAACTCTCTTTTGTCTAATCTTTAGCTCATTGGTTAGCGCGCTTGCCGTCTAATCTGAGGACCCAGGTTCAAATCCAGGTGGAGGAATGTATATATATATATATGCCTGCCATATTTCAGCAGATAGCTGACTGGCAAATAAAGGCTATGCTAGGCAATTACCAATTCATATCAACTGCTATTAAACAAGTTTTGGAAACTTGTTTAGTCCCCTACTGGTGTTCAACCGGAGGTGATTATACAGGTTTGCCCTCTGTCAGTCAGTTAGTCTGTCAGTAAATCCTGCTAAAACGCAAACAGTTTTCAAGTTAGGTTTATGATACTTGGTATGTAGACAGGGTTCCATGAAGAGATTATTTTTTAATTCGGACAAAAATTGTGGTTGCAATTGCTACAGAATTATTGGAAACTATAGAAAGGGGACTTCTGTATTTCTTGCAATTCCTAATTGTAACTTGACTATTAATGACTAAGCCTCTCAATTTCAATGAAACAAGCTTCTGAAAACTCTTACTAAAAGCAAGCCTCCTTAAGACACAGAAAACAGTTATTTCCTGGTATAACTGCTGGTTTGTCTTGATGTCAGGATGTGATTTGTTTGTCTATGTATAATTATTCAGGGTGGACATACCATGTGATGCTTTGGCTAAGTCTACAAGTAAAAATATATAAACAAAACACTAAAACAACCATAACTATCTTATTCTTGTATCGATTTTTATGAGGTATGTTTGACCCTCAAGCAGAGAATGAGCACTATCCACCCACCTTAATAGTTTTGAGAAACAGGTCACAGTTTATGCCCGAAACGAACTCAACTGCATGTATAGCAGTTGAGCTGGTTTCAGGCAAAAACTGTGACATTCTGTTGAAACATATTAAGTTGCATGGGTAGTTCTCATTCTTTGCTTGAGCATCGAACATATGTCGTGAAAATTGGTCATAGATTAAGATAGTTGTTTTTATCTTAATGCCCCCGTATCGATAGATCGGGAGGCAAATAGTGATTCACCGGTCTGTCCGTCAGTCCGTGAGTCCATCCAGCCTGGTTAACCCAAATTGACCGATTTTTCTAGAATTAATATTGATTGCTACAAAGCTTTCAAACTTGCATGGATGTTGTATATGACCACTCTCCACACGCCTGTATCACCTGACTCCATTTTGACCTTCACCTTGACCTAATTTTGGACTTAGACTTATTGAAATGGTTTCCACGGGGGCATAAATGTTTATTGAACGCAGTCTTGTTTTGTTTACATATTTTTACTTGTAGACTTGGTAATATGGTATGTACACCCTGTTATTGTCATAATGGAGGAAAAAACATTGATCAGTGGTATTTCAAACAATATTTAAAAAAAAATCAAGTGATCCACATTTGTTTCTCAGAAGGCATCCAACTGCCAATGTGATCTCTGGAAGGGATGCAGCTAATAACTATTTTTCTCATAGTGAATCTAAGAGTAGTAAATTGAAGTATTTATAATACATTTTAAGTTCAGGATCGTATCAAATTCTCTGAGCTATACCTTATTACATTCAGGTATGCCTATTGGTCCGATTGGTCGAAGGATGCTTACATTGGTCGTATAGGACTTGACGGTTCCGATCCTAAGATGGTGATAACACGGAAACTTGGCTGGCCTAATGCTCTCACTATCGACTATGAGACGAACAAACTGTGGTGGGCTGATGCTCATTTGGACTGGATTGAGTGAGTTGATACATTTTTTTATTCACATACGAGAAATAACGTGATGATACTGTAAAATCATTTGATTTCGATGGGACAAAATTTGTGGTTTTTGGAAAAAAAAACATTTCGATGGGAACTTAATTCGTTGATTATGCATTTCAGGCAATAAGTACAAGGGTCAAAATTAGTGTTCGATGGGATTTGATTTTGTGGTTAAAGTTGAACCACGAAATAATCAGATTTAATCACCCATGAAAATTAATGATTTTAGAGTATTCCATGTGAAAATGACTGAAAAATGTTCCCCAATGTGTGATGACATATGGGAATGGGTGATATCACCTGTTTTTTGTCCCGTAACAAATTACTGTATACCCCGAATGAACGCCCTCATATTTCTCGTGGAACTTTAAATGACCGATGCATTTCAAGTCTGAAACTTCAGCTTCAAGTATTCTTCTTTTTATGCTCCCCGAAAATTCAGAAAGTACTTAGTTTTAAAATTCTATAACTTTGTTAATGTGTGTAATAATTCCTTCAAATTTTCAGAAAATGTTTATAAGAATCTCGTCTTTCTAATGATATATTATCATGTTTTTCATAATTGTGCACTAAGCCTGGTTTTCCTGGAGAACGGCTTATATAAATTATATGGTGGCTGAATTCTGCCATTTCCCATCTTCATGTGTTCACTCCCCGAAGGTCGAAGCACAACAACTTTACCACACAACAAATAAAACTATATAATAGAAAACTTAGTTTAATACATAAAATCATTTTATTTTCTAATACATAAAATTATTTTATTTTCGAAGAAATGTGATTGGTCAACAGGCTGTGCCTATATTAGCCCTCTTTGTACATACTGCATAATTTATAAACAATCAGTGAACAAAATCAATTCATTTGGACGCATAATATATAAATATTCTGTCTCTTTGAAATTAAAAAATTAATAAGAAACACAATGTTCAGGGTGGCCACAGACTCTGGAAAACAGGGAAAACAGGGGAAATGCCCAAAATAAATTCCCTGCAGGGAAAAATCAGGGAATTTCAAAATTGGGCAAAAATCAGGGAATTATCAGGGAATTTTACAAAATTGGAGAAATCAAATAGTCTTGTAATAGTTATTTTGCTGTTTGTTTCGGTGAAAAGTATGAAATATGGATTTTCGTGCTCGCTACGCTCGCAAAATAAGTGTAAACTATATTAACATCTTATTAGGTAGCTGCAAAAAGAAATAGTAAGATAAAGTTTGCACCATATCCTATATTGCCATTAGGTTTTATGTTAAATAATAAAACAGCCTTTACTAAACCATGGTCGCAATCACCGCACAAATCATGGAAAATAACCTTTTGGTCAGGGAAAAATCAGGGAATAATCAGGGAATTTCATTCTTCATTTTCTGTGGCCACCCTGAATGTTGAAAGCAGCATATATATATCGCTGGCTTAGAATGAGAAGGTTGTAACTAAAAAATTGATATTTTGAGAAAACAAGAAACAACTGTTGGAAAACTACTCTTTACGTGTTGCAAAAACAACTTTTTGGACTTCTGTTTGTTCAACATGACAAGTTTCGATTTTCATGAAAACAATCTTATAAGAAGTGCATTGTTATGCAGATTCCAAATATGTATGAGTCTTAGAAGGTAGTAAGTAGAAGTCACGACCTTCTCATTCTAATCCAGCGATATACAGTGCCCACCTTTAATAAGTATATTGACAGATGAAAAATAATAATTGGTTTGATTATTCAATATATGTTTATCAGATGGGCGAAACTATAGTAATTTCTGATACTACAGTTACTAAATGAGTAAAAAATGACATAGAAATAAAGATGAAAATGTTCAAAATTAAAATAAAAGGGGCTGAATTTTTATGGCCAAGTTACCTCAAAAGTCAGGCACAGAAATTAAAAACTTTTTTTCTAGGGTAGCAATCAATGTATTGCCTTAACAATTAATAAATAAAAAATATTCCTGGTCTTCAAAATAATAGGCAAGTAAATGGAGAAATTTAATAACCTCTGTATACTTATTTTTGCTGGGCACTGTATAGTCAATATACAACAGAATAGGGAGAGGAAGAGAATAGAGCGATTGCGAGTGAAAGGGGCACAACTAGTCAATCGCCTATCAAAAAATCATTATTTCACCTTCAATATTTCATGTTTTTGTAAATTCATCCACTTAAGTCAAAGGCAAAGACATGATAAATGGGCGATTTAGTTTTGATTTCAAGACTGCTTTAAGATTTATTATGATTTGATATAATTTGAACTAAGGCATTGCCTATTTTGCGGATTTATTTTTAATACTAAAGAATCAAATAGCAATGTAATCCATAATCTCACAATCGGCTCGCTGAACAGGCGCACATAAGCATGGCGTCACATTGGATCCAAAATGACGTCACGTTGGAGCTATAAAGACGTTACGTTGCACATAAGTATAATTTATTTGGGCACGCTACATAATCAGCCTACGGCCAAGCTATAATTTTTTCTTTTAAATACTAACCGTTAAGCAGTTGGAGACGCAAGTAGGCCTACCATTTTGGTAAACTAATGTAGTTGCCGTATGTGTTCGGGTTTTAAGCACGTCTAGACGACAACAATAAGACAACAACTGTTAGTCACCATTAATGATTCTATTCCACACACAAAATTGAGACAGTGGATAAAATTTTTAGGTGAAATTTCTCACATGCGATACCTCCTTGCGCATTTTAATGTGTGGCCTTTAGCCACGCCTTAAATCCGCTATTACAACAAAATAGTTATTTACATATAATGTGTTGATATATTGTCGTTGTCATTTAATCTTTTCCGAATGTATGAAGTCTGGTGCATATTTTGGACTATATCGCATAGCTCTACACCAATCAGAACCGGTTAAAAAGCCATGCGACGACTACAATATTTCAATAACTACGACTTTTCGTCTGACAAATTTCAATCTCTATGACTTTTCGTCCGACCGATCAAGCTATTTATAACATTTGGTGCCGTTACTTTACAATTATAAATTACTACAAGATTACCCTTTAAATTTGCCTATGTTGATAATATTCCAAGTCATCACTGGTATTACCATACTAATAACTTGAAATATTGTCCGTAAATATCATAATAATTATATTAGTTTCCTAAAACTTAAAAGGTGAATTGTCGTATCTCATTAAAATGGCACAACTGTTGGTGATGAAATATCGTAGCTACCATTTTATGAATATCAGTATGACTTGCGCGTCTTCGGCTTATACCATATTTTGCAGCTTCATCTGTTTGGTATTTTTATAAAATTTCATTCTTTTAGAAAATTGTTTTCTCTCACCTGGAAAGTTGGCATTTGGGAGTTACAAAGTTTGAGAATGACATCGTCGATATGTGCCACAATGTAACTATATTTCAATTATTATGTCACTGAGTTTCCTATAAATGACACAGGCGTATTTAGCTTCAAACTTGGTCCTTAATCCAAAGCCCTTGATTGTCAAATATTCTTATATATTCAAAACCATAAAACTTCGTCCCATCAAATTAAAGGATTTACAGTTTGGCCAAGATATTGGCTATGAAACAGATCCCTGGACTGGGCATGTAGTTGTATCAGCTAGCCTTATGATAGTCCTAAATATTCAAATCATAGACTTGTAGTGAGTTTCTCAAGTCTTCAGCACTGTAGTCGTTGCTTATGTACAGTCTTTGCATGATGTCACAATATGTAATGGCCCGTGGATACTTCACATGTTTATCCTTCTGCAAGATGATTTTACTTCTCTTGAAATCTGGTGAAACTACATGAACACATCCATTCCCACAGCTACATACATACAGTATGCCATCTTCTGTAAGAGCTATACCTGCAGGGTTTCTCAATGCATTATGGCTGTATGTTTGAAGAATCTGACCTTTGAATGAAATCAGATGGACTTTGTGTGTTCTAAGGTCTGATACAATGACAGTATTTATTTCATTTCCAAATGTAATGTAACAAGCTAGTTGTAGAACATCTTCAGTACCTTGTTTGGGCTGTATCCTATGTAGAACCTTACCATGTATATCCAGTATTTCTACTCTGTTTGAATAGGTGACAGCAAACTTGTCATCATGGTATGCGATATCCCTGCATCCTGTTGTAGAACAATTGATATATTTCTGATGTTGAATACGGTTTGATGTAACATGAAGTTGTTCTATTTTCCCCTCTTGAGGCAATGTCACAGCAACTGTCCCTGCATTTATTGTTGTTATTCCAAGTGGCCGACTTGATGTGCTGTAGCTAAATATGATTCTTTTGGCTTCTAGGTCAATTATCTTAACCATGTTATTGAAGGCATCAATGACAACCATACATTGTGGATTGTGAAGTGTACATCCCTGAATCCAACAATTACTAGTGTCATTTCTTGACTTAACATTGATAGTTTTTCTGTATGCAACTGTAGTATTAATGTTTGGTGTGTATGACAGTTCATCTACTAGGGGTGTCTTTTGTTCATCTACATTTGGTGTGCCAGCCAACTTGCCCTTAGGTTTGTTAGGTTCAGTAGCATATGTGGGTGTTGTGCTTGCCATATCCTCCAGGTTTGTCTTTGGTGTTGTAGTATGTACATGTTGTGTGCTAGACAGTTTCCCCAGGGGCTCCTTAGTCGACAAAATACGCTGTATCTCAGGAGAGGGGCTAAACACATAATGTTTTTGTTCTTGTTCCGTTTTCTTGATGGTGTGCAATTCCTTCTCCATTGTAACCAATCTCTGCATTGCTTGTTTTGCATGCACAAAGATAGCATTCATATCAGTGTCATTCTTCAGTGTTTCAATTCTGTCTTCAAGCTCTGATTTCATTGATTGGTTCTCTGATCGAATTTTGTTCATAACTGCCTCATGCTCCTTCTTTATCTTCGCCACCTCATCTGTTATTTGTTTCTGCATCTCATCCAGGTAGTCGTTGATCTGTTTGCGAAATTCTGTAATGTTTTCTTGAATAGTATTGTACGAAGCTTCAATGTCATCAAAGTCATTGTCCAAAGTTTTTTTCATTAATTTGAGTTCCTCATGAAATGTGTCAAGTTTTTGTCGTATTTGTTTGAATTCTTTGGTTGCTTGGAAACCGTCAGAAATATCTTGAATCCTGTCTTTCTTGCAAGTGGCATGATTGAGTGTCATGCAATCTATGCATCCTGGTTCCTTGTGAGCCTGGCAGAAATAGCGTAAAATTTCTGGGTGGTGTGTTGTACAGACCACTGTACACAAACTCTGACTTTCTTCAAATCTTGGCTTGGTTGGCATCTGTTTCTTGTCTAAGATTGTATGACTTCTGGACAACTTTTGTTTTCTATGGAATTTAAGACAGCTTCCACACATGTATTCTTTGCAGATTTGACAATAACCTTCGACTGCTACCCAGTTTTCTTCATTTATACACGGTTCACAAAACAGTTCCTCTGCATCGCCGGACGCTTTACCAAACGTGTCCTTGAATGACCTCTGTGGTGACCATCCTTCAGCCATGTTGTTTGTAATGTGTAAAAATAAAGTAAAACTATTAATTTATTAAGTGTTACCCAAATGTCAAGGTCTGCTATGCTGGTCTGCTATGCTGGTAGGGGACAACCCCGGAGTCTGGAACAGTTTCAAGGTTTCTGTATGATCTTCCTGCAACGCTGGTAGGGGACAACCCCGGAGCAACGCTGATAGGGGACAACCCGGAGGCTGGAACAGTTTCAAGCTTTCTGTATGATCTTCCTGCAACGCTGGTAGGGGACAACCCGGAGGCTGGAACAGTTTCAAGCTTTCTGTATGATCTTCCTGCAACGCTGGTAGGAGACAACCCCGGAGCAACGCTGATAGGGGACAACCCGGAGGCTGGAACAGTTTCAAGCTTTCTGTATGATCTTCCTGCTACGCTGATAGGGGACAACCCGGAGGCTGGAACAGTTTCAAGCTTTCTGTATGATCTTCCTGCAACGCTGGAAGGGGACAACCCCGGAGGCTGGAACAGTTTCAAGGTTTCTGTATAATCTTCCTGCTACGCTGATAGGGGACAACCCGGAGGCTGGAACAGTTTCAAGCTTTCTGTATAATCGTCCTGCTACCCTGGTAGGGGACAACCCCGGAGGCTGGAACAGTTTCAAGCTTTCTGTATGATCTTCCTGCTACGCTGATAGGGGACAACCCGGAGGCTGGAACAGTTTCAAGCTTTCTGTATGACCTTCCTGCTACCAAAATGGTGCCATTCATTTATTGTAAGTCTATGATCTGAAATGATACAGGAAAATATGATAAGTCAAAAATACTTGTAAAAGTTACAATAGATGTTATCTGGAATTCACAATGTTGGGTTTTCCCTCTAATTTACATGCTGTACAAATGATATTTACCCTTATCTAGTGGGGAGCAGTGGCAAAGAGGTTGAACGCATGCTTTTGAATTGAGAGGTCCTTGGTTCTACCCCCGCCTGGAACACTGGTTAATTTCTCTCAACAAGAATCACCCACATGCTCCACTCCACCAACGTAGGTGTAAATTTGTACCCGTGAGCTAGGGCAGTGTCTATTCCTGGGCGCTGCAGATCGATGTTGGCTTTCAAATGCTTCCCATTTTTTTAAGCTCACCTGTCACATAACTTTTGAGATCACTCTTCGTCCGTCGTCCGTCCGTCCGTCCATCGTCCGTCCGTCAACAATTGGCTTGTGTTCACTCTAGAGGCAACAGTTTTGATGCAATCTTCATGAAACTTGGTCAGAATGTTGTTCTCTATAAAATCTAGACCAAGTTCGAAACTGGGTCAGGTGGGATCAAAAACTAGGTCACTAGGTCAAATCTTAGAAAAACCTTGTGTTCACTCCAGAGGTCACCGTTTTGATCCAATCTTCATGAAATCTGGTCAGAATGTTGTTCTCTATAAGATCTAGACCAAGTTCGAAGCTGGGTCATGTTGGGTCAAAAACTAGGTCATTAGGTCAAATCTTAGAAAAACATTGTGTTCACTCCAGGGGTCACTGTTTTGATCCAATCTTCATGAAATTTAGTCAGAATGTAGGTTGTACTGATACCTAGACCAATGTGCAACAGGTGAGCGACCTAGGACCTTTCAGGCCCTCTTAAGATATTCTTAGATTTAGGGGAAAACCCCTAAAAACCTAAAAATGTATTTTACCGAAAAAGCTTTGGTTCAAAAAGCATAAAACTTGGCATATATGAAATTACACATGCAAGGAAACGAACAGTAACATATATTATATACTTTGTAAGTTATTTGTATTTTTAAATAATATTTTAAAATATGTATTTTTTTATGCCCCCCTTCGAAGAAGAGGGGGTTTATTGTTTTGCTAGCCTGTCGGTCTGTTTGTCTGTCTGTCTGTCGGTAAACCAGTCAGTTTCCGATTGATAACTCGTCAATGGATTTACCGATGGGCCTGATACTTCGCAGGTGCAATGTCCTTAGACACTAGATGACCCCTATAGAAACTGGAATCACTAGGTCAAAGGTCAAGGTCACTGTGGCATTAAGTGTGAAAACTGTTTCCGATTGATTACTCGTCAACGGATTCACCGATGGGCCTGATACTTTGAGGTACATTGGCCTTGGACACTAGGTGACCCCTAAAGAAACTGGGGTCACTAGGTCAAAGGTCAAGGTCACTGTGGCATTAAGTGTGAAATCGATCGATAACTCGTCAACTGATTAACGGACGTACCTGATACTTTGCAGGTGCATTGGCCTTGGACACTAGTGATTTCAGAAATCAGGGGAGGTGACAAAACATTGTGACGAATCAACGTTTTGCATCCGTTGTTTATAGTTTTTGCGATTATACATGTTTAATAAATGTTTATAATCACATATGTTTACAGTTCAAGGGTTGTTTTTCCTGCATTTGCTAGACAATACCCTTAAGAAATAAATGCAAAAGAACCTTCTTCTAGTTATTTTGGGATGCGGTTTTAAAATAGTAACTAGTTTTGATGTGATCGAGTGCATAGTACTAAGTTTTACAAACGTTGTAACAAATTCCTAAGATTTGGTTTTTAAAACTATTTGGGATAAATCGTTCGTAAGGCCTCATCAATAGTTTCTTAGATATTTTATCAGTAATGTAAATTAGTATTTAATACTCAGAATTATCTCGACTTTAAGACATGAAAATGTATTACCACACCAATTGTACACTTTTGCATACGTTTTGATAATGATAGTTAGATGCTTCAGATACGTCTAAGGGACTGTGATTTTTAAACTTCCGCTCAACTGAAAAGGAACAAATGTCCTTAAAGCCCAAAGAATTAGTTAACAGATAGCTTTTTTCACAGACTTTACAGATTCCACTAGCTAAGTGAATTGGTCGTCATATAACTGGAAAATTGTTGAATAAAATTACGTGTACAATGAAAAAAACTTTTTAAATACTAAAATAATATAGGACGTCTTTAACAACATCTGTATTTACATACCAACTATAATTCATACAAAGTTAAACCTTTGATTTATTGACTGTACAAAAATAATGAAAAAATACCATGTATTGTTATTTTCTATAGTATAGGTGTATATAATTTGTTTTACATTTTTGCGCCGGGCCACGCAAATTGAATAAGAAATGTGCGATTTTGAAGACAGATAATTTATTTTCACCAATATCTCTCTTAATATTCAGTTATTTTACACAAATCATTAAAAAGAATAATCTATAATACATATTGGAACTTTCTATGAAATCTCAACACATTTAGGTCTTTGTAAGCTTTATTGAACATGCAAATAAACGCATACAGATTGATTGGCATATGAATGGAAAGTCATTTTCTAGTGTTTAAGCAGTGGTTTATAGGACATTGTGTACATTATGAATTAATGGTGATATAAATGGAAAGTCACTCTTCCACTTAGGGTAACCAAACCTAATTTTGCACTTCCCTGATATGTTCCTCCGATATCATGGGAAGTAATACAGAGTGCACACCCCTGATTTTCAAGGGAAATAACTCTTACTGACTTTAGAATAAGCCATAGAGTTCTCTCCTCTGAATTTCAAGGGAAGTAACTCTTACCAACTTAAAATGATCCATACAGAGTTCCCTCCCCTGAATTTCAGGGGAAGTTACTCTTACAGACTTAAAATAGGTCAAACAGAGTTCCCTCCCCTGAATTTCAAGGGAAGTGACTCTTACTGACTAAAAATAAGCCATACAGAGTTCCATCCCCTGAATTACAAGGTATGTAACCCTTATCGACTTAAAATTAGTAAAACTGAGTACCCTCCCCTGAATTTCAAGGAAAGTAACTCTTACTGACTTAAAATAAGGCATACAGAGTTCCCTCCCTTGAATTTCAGGGAAAGTAACTCTTACCGACTTAAAACTTATCAAACAAAGTTCCCTCCCCTGAATTTCAAAGGAGTAACTCTTACCAACTTAAAAGAAGCCATACAGAGTTCCCTCCCCTGAATTTCAGGGGAAGTAACTGTTACCGACTTGAAACTTGTCAAACAGAGTTCCCTCCCCTAATTTCAAGGGAAGTTACTCTAACCGACTTTAAAGAAGTCATGCAGAGTTCCCTCTCCTGAATTTCAAGGGATTAACTCTTAGCTTAGCACTAACAATCTCATTCTTGCACCAATACATTTGTCTATTTTGTTTCTGGTTCATTTTCACACAGATTTGTCAATTTGACAACATCCATACTCGGATATGTATATTTAAGGATTTTTTGTTAAATTCAAGTACAATTTTGGCATTCTTTCAAGGCCACACCTAATTCAAGTACTTTTCAAGGTTGAAACCAAATTTAAACCTTGATACACCTATAAACCATTCTATATCCCCCATTGGTATTTTGTTAAAGATGTTTATCCAAAATAATTTATCATAATTTTTTAGATTTTTGCAAGCGCATTGATAATACTGAACCCTCATTCATATTCGTAAATACTACCTGAGTGTGAATACATTTATACAGAATGCGGAAGACAAAATATAAACAGGTTAAATTTATATGCTTAAGTAATGTAATCAGGTAATAGAATACTACCTTCAAATATGTTTTGTATGAATATGGTTTTGATATCGGATGAATTGGCTGTGGAGCAATTACATGGTTATTGTCGAACCCTACTTGTAGTGAGCGAGACTTAGTCGCCACTTTTGGTGTGCGTCCGTGTGCCCGTCCAATTTGTACGGAAAATAATTTTGTCATACTTTGATCAATCTTGCTTAAAGTTGGCATGGATGTTAACCTTTATTAATCCAAGTGCACTAAGCAACCCCTGGTTCCTTTCTTAAAGGTCACAGTCACAGTTGGAGAGCAAATGTCTTTTCATTATGCATGGTGGGATTAGGTGTAGCTTTATGCATTTTTTTCAACGTGCTCCAAGGCTAGACATAATTTTCCCAAGGCTACAAATTTCAAGTAATCTTCAGGCATTGAACAATATTCAAATATACAGTTAGGTAACAGTACTGGGGGGATTCCCAAGGTAAAAATCATTACAAACATTAAAAGAGCATTGCAGTCTAGAAAACAACTTTGGTTAAAAACTATCACTGGTCTATTACAGTTTGAATAAGGTTAATTAAGGTTCTATTAGTATCTAGTACTAAAATACATCTGAAATCGATAGGTTACGAATTTGTAAAACACAACTTTTTCTTGCCCATCTTGAACAATCTGGTGCGACGAAATACAAGCTAAAACATGTTTAAACATATTTAAAAAAAAAATATCAATATTATCTGTGAAATTCCTTTTTATTGTTTAAATGAAAACCAAGAATAAAGATAAAACTTAAAAACTGTATAGTTTTTTAACTCACCTGGATGTCAAATTTCCGTTTTCCGATTTTCATGTAGATCGAGATATTGAAATGTTTTAAACTGTACAGTTATTCAATGTCACCTCCAAGTTTAATATACTGTACTTTAATATGCGTTTACATGTACCTGTTCTTCACAAATAGGTTTAAGTTTAAATGTACACTGCTCAGAGATAGTAACTTTGACAATATGTTTAGATAAACTATCGACATTAACCTAGTTAACGTTTTGCTTTTAAAGTCCTTTCAAAGTTAAATGAGAACAGTTTGTAACATTAGTTTATCCGTCAGGTAAACTATGTGTATACATCTAAGTTTATCTGGGTATACCTGAGTTAACTGTAGTACCCGCTATTCTTCGGAATGGGATATACAGTCAGAGACTTTAAAAACGCAACAGTTTTTAAACAGTTGAAAAAGTTAGTTAACATTGGTATTGGTATATCTTCATGAAAATTGGCAACAATACACAATTCGGTGGCTTAGAACCAGAAGGTCGTAACTACCTCTTACGACCTTATAAGACTCATACATATTTGAAATCTGTTTCACAAGGCGCTTCTTATGAGTATATTTTAATAAAAATCTGAAATTGTCATGTTGACCAAAATGAAGTTTTAAAAACGTGTTTTCCCATAGGTAAAGAGTAAATTACAGACAGTTGTCTCTTGTTTTCTCAATATATCGATTTGGTAGTTACGACCTTCTTTTTCTAAGCCAGCGAATTATCCTTTCTCAATCATATCTGAAAGTTATATGGCATAACAATAATCAGTAACAAAATTATCTGATTCAAAAGAGGCACGCTCTAAAAATGAAACTCACAAAGTGATAATTTTAACCAGAAACGATGTGCGTATTCCATCTCAGCCACATGTGTTATGTCGTGTTGCGACGTATTACTCCATTCCAGAATTAGTGATTGAGAGGTCTCATTAACGTTTTAGGGGTTGTGTTATGGGCTTGCAAACGCTTTTAAGCTCATCGAAGAAATGCCCAATGACCAGGACAAAAAAATACCAGATTTGCGTAAGGTGCAAATTTGTAGCGAGATAAGCAGTCCATATTATGTCTATCGGCAACAATGTATATCTTGGTTTGTTCAAGACAAGTTGTAAACAAGCACACCATTCGTCTTATAGTTATTGCAGGAGTATGGAACGCTGGAATACACATGTTATTAAAGTTCTCTAACTTTAATGGACATTTTCATTGCATTCAAGTACAAACATAGTTTTAAAATGGTCGTGAAAACTTGTAATCGGATAAAAAGTGGTTGTTTTTTCACTCTGGTTTGTGTACTGGAAGTGGAAATGTCTGTGTATTTGGTGAATGTTTATAAAAATTATGCTGTTGATTCGTTATTACTCGGGTCTGTCCTGGTTTAGGCCGATTGTTTTCATATTCTGTGGTTAGGAATCGTTCGCGAAGCCGAAAAGTTGTGCACTGTGTGCCATTTTTCTGACACACCACATCCGGTACTCTATATCCGGCCCAGAGTATGCCATATGCCTCTGGGTCTTCATGTTTGAATACATGCCACACCGTAACCGATATTATTATTAGCAACGTTTTGTGTATTTCATATATGCCGATCTATATGGTACAAACAAATCAGGTTTTTATTTGAGTACATACTTAAGTTTGTGAATCACATGCAAAAAGGTCCAAAATAGCTCGAGCGGATCAAGCGTTACTATTCATTATAATTTTGTCAATTTGTAGAGCAAACATGATAGCCGTTAAGGAAAACTTGGTTAAATCAATTTGGTTTTACCAAAATTAATTGTTGATAAAGTGGAGCCTTTTTAAAGTCTCTCAGTGTAGTTCCCTCATTTGAATTACTTATTGAATTCACTATATATCCAATACATAGACCACTATACTTTTATTTGGCGGAACTGATATAAACTATATGTATGTTTAGACCACAGCTTACTGTAACTGACCAATCAACCAGCAGAAAAAGTGTTGAATAAACCCCATCAATTTTTTTATACAAGGCTTTTCTGTGGTATATAGAAAAAGAGTTGTATATAAACTTACATTGATTTATCCAATACTATTTAGGCCAAGCAAAATTATCCACCAAGTCAGGAATTTATAGCTTTATTGTAAACACAATCCATCGACAAGTGTGATTGTAACAATGAAGTTATACAATCACTATACATGCATATATCCAACACAAACATCAAACATAGAGTTTAAAGAGGATGTAGCAGCGTTTTCAATGACTTAAAATTGTTATGCTACTTTATATCTATATTTTGTGTAACTAGAGTAAAGTATCATTAAAATACAGAATAATTTATTGCTGAAGCAGTAAGAATTACAATAGTATTGATTATAAAACATATACATGCACTTAAATACTATTTAAGCAGTTAAGTTTATCAAAAAAATCATTGTTCATTAGTGAACTATTCAGTTATAACATAAGAGTTTTCTGCTCTTTTACGAAATTGGTATGCCAAAAATGAAAAAACGTGCCGTGAAATAACATTTTTAGTTTTTTTACATTTTACTGCTGCTTACACAAATGTTTTGACTGGTGATTTTACAGTGTAATCAACATCTTTCTGACGCCTTTGATAAGGGTTGCCGAGGGGACTAGTTAAGCTGTAGGCTGGACTTCGATGGCGTTTGTAGTTTGGATGAGAAGTTACGCTACAGTGTATTTAACGGTTGTTTATAATCTTACACAGCAATCTTCTATGCCCACTGCGTGCCATTATTGCTTGTTCGTCAAAATTGTTTTCATATAGACGGATACCCTGTATATTTAAATGATGAAAAGGTAGGCCTGGTAATATCTTAGAATTGCGTCATTGTGCATATTGCTCGTATGCTGAACATGTCCAAGAATGTTGCTTTCTGGTATCTTTCGGCAGACGCTGTTCTGAATGCGGTTGCACGTCCTTAAACCTTTGATTTTCATTCAGATCTTTGACTAAAAGGTCTCGGGATGGAAGATGCTTGATCTGCGTAACCGTGGTTACGTCCTCAAACTCCAAAAACATACTACATGTCGATGGCTTAGAATGAGAAGGTGGTAACTACAAAATCGATATATTGAGAAAACATCATGCATGCAAGAGAAAACTGTAATTTACTCATTAACAATAGGAAAACTAGTTGTTAAAACTTCATTTTGGTCAACATGACAATTTCAGATTTTCATGAAAATAGGCTCATAAGAAGCGCCTTGTGAAGCAGATTTCAAATATGCATGAATCTTATGAAGTCGTAAGTAGTAGTTACGACCTTCTTATTCTAAGCCATCGATGTAGTAGTTTCATCAAGTGAATCAAATTCCACAACTTGTTTTTAAAATCACATGCATGTACACTTGCTTTAAAAAAGATATGTAAAACATGTACAATACAGAAAGAAAGTTGACCAATGGAATGTTACCAACGAAAACACAAAATACCCGTGCACCAAACATTCCTCGATTTGATTTTATGAATGGCCAATGTAAACGATTTGGGGATATTGTGTTTACTAAGTATTAATCATAGTATTAGTATAGTTCGATTTCGAGCATTGAGCCGTGTCTGCACTTTTAAAGTTTAATCCATTCGCCGATAAAGATTGGCGTGTGATTGACTTTTCAGATATGTATAACACACATTAGTAAATAGCATATCATTAAATCATGACTATTGAAATCAATAAATCACGGGTTACCCGCACAAATAAAGTCGTCTAAAAGGTCATGGCTCATGGTTCGAAATTGAACTATAGTTGATTGTTGTGCAAATTGTATCTGAGAAACTAACATTTTTAGCTGTGGTCTGAGACAGATAGACCTCTCGTAAGTGTTGGGTATGAAAACATAAAATCTCGCAAACTGGATTTAGTCTTCATACCCAACACTTACTGTGTTCTATCCTATACATAGTTATAGTGATATCGGTGATTTGTTTACCCGGCAAGCCTGTATTGATTAGCTACCTCAACCTAGACTGCCGAGACTACCTTGACCTAGTTTGCTGCAAGATTGTAAATTATCTGTCAATATCCTAATAATAAACTGGATCAGGTGTCAATTTATCGTACACATGTCGCTGGGTTAGAATCTAGTACAAAATGGATATTTTGACAAAACAAGAAAAGATTGTCACTTTACTTATGGTAAAACAAGCTGTTTTAACTTCAGTTTTGTCAACATGACAAGTTCCCATTTTCAAGAAAAAAAGCTCAGAAGAAGTTACGACCTTTTTATTCTAAGCCAGTGATGTGTATTGAACATATGGAACTTCTGGCTGGAGATAACTCTAGCTTTGTACTATATGAACAAACGAAGCACTTAGATACTACTGGGGCCTTATTCACAAATACTTTGAACAATTGAAGCACTTAGATACTACCAGGGCCTTATTCACAAACATTATGAACAAACGAAGCACTTAGATACTACTGGGGCCTTATTCACAAACATTATGAACAATAGAAGCACTTAGATACTACCGGGCCTTATTCACAAACATTATGAACAATCGAAGCACTTAGATACTACTGGGGCCTTATTCTTAAACATTATGAACAATCGAAGCACTTAGATACTACCGGGCCTTATTCACAAACATTATGAACAATCGAAGCACTTAGATACTACTGGGGCCTTATTCACAAACACTTTGAACAATTGAAGCACTTAGATACTACCGGGGCATTATTCACAAACACTTTGAACAATCGAAGCACTTAGATACTACTGGGGCCTTATTCACAAACATTATGAACAATCGAAGCACTTAGATACTACTGGGGCCTTATTCACAAAATAAATAATCTCTAAACCTAAGACTTAGACTTTAAAGTGTCAAATGTTCTATTTGCTCTCATGTTAATATAAAGATATAATTATTATTATCATAATTATGTAGAGATAAATAGGTATACATGTTCCATGTTTTACAACAAATAATCAGATCAAATTTCACATGGTTAAATCTAATTACAAAGAAATGGTAGTGATGTAGTTTTTAAGTCTAAGTCCGAGTTTCAGTCTTATAATGTTAGTAAATAAGGCACCCATTTGGATGAAATTTGGTTGCTCCTATTAAAGCAGAAAGCAATTTTACATATGTTAAGTTCATTTTCTTACTGCTCCTAAGTCATGTCAAACAAGGCAGGCACTGTCACCAAAAAAAATAGTGTTCTTTATTAGAAAGGACCAATGTCACTCACGGGTGGCAGTACCAGTGTTTGCAAAATAAAATTTTTAAAAAATGGAAAAAACGTCACTGAGCTAACACACTATCAAGGTATAAATGTTCTATATGTATGTGTCCAAAGATTGTGGAACATTGCATCTAAAAATAGACTTGGTTCCTAACAATAATTACGATTATGTGAGTGGAGCGGGTAGCCAGCGCATAAATAAAATTACCTCGAGCGATGTTAAATAACGAAAGGAACACTGTTTCGCCGTTTTGCAGATATAAGATACAATTGAACGAGATTTTCGGTAAGAATGATTATCTTATAGTTTATTTGAATGAATTGTGTACAGCGATTTTCCTTCAGCGTCTGTATTTTATGCTGAAACAACGTGATGCGATGTTCCACAATCTTTGGCATATAAACATTTAGTACACTTTATACCTGGATAGTATAATAGCAAAGTGGCGGAATATTTTTTATATTTTTATTTTTTGAATCATTTGCGGACCAAACACTGATACTGCCACCTGTGATGTCGCTCTTGGAAATTGCTGGCGTTGTATGAATTAGTAGGTTGGTTGGTCACAAAATGATATCAAATAAACGTACAATATCTTGCGTTTGATCTAGCTTATATAAAAAGATATCTGACCACAAGGAGACAATTTTCTGAAAATTTTTAGAAGTTTTTTTATTAAGTTCATGACGTTTTTAACCTGTCTTGTTGGCATTACGTTAAAATTTGTGTTGAAAACTTTTCGAGCTACTGTCGATAGTAATACTTAGGTTGGAACTATCCGATTCGAAAAAATAGCGAGGATTTCAGTTAAATCAGTTACACCCTTTTAAACCAAAATAAACACAGTTTACCTGAAGGACGAGCCAATGTAAACATTATCAGTTAACTTTGAACAGATTGTAAGTAATCTATAGTGAGACCTGAGTTCCAATCTTCAGTTATCTAAAAGTTGTTATTATCATCATAAATTATATTTATAAATCAATATAAACCGCCTCCTCTATAGCCTAGTGGTTGGGCGTTCACTTCGAGTGTGGGAGGTCCCGGTTTTTATCCCAGTTCGCGTCATTTTAATGACAAAATAAAAATTGTACCAAGAATTTCCTTGCTAGACGCTCAGCACATAAAGGAAACTGGTTTCTCTTCTCTCATACCCTCGTGGCGATGGATAACATCAGGAATAAGGTGTCGAGAGTGATAATAAAGGTTGGAAAAACTTGTTTCACAATCAACCGTAAATAAATTGGTATAAACTATGTATAAATTATTTATTTTTAGATTTTCCAACGTAGATGGCACTAATCGTCATGTGGTTCGTAGAAACATACCCCACCCATTTGCTATAGCTGTATTTGAGGATTGGATCTACTGGACAGACTGGAACCATCTAACCATCGAGAAATGTCATAAATATACTGGAGAAAATCATACAACCCTTCTTAATACCACACACAGACCCATGGATATACATGTGTTCCATCAGCTGAAACAGAAACCAGGTATACTGTAAAATCATTAATTTTCGTGGGGGATTAAATATCATGGATTTCGTGGTTCACTTCAATCACGAACTTTAATCCCAACAAACATTGATTTTGACCCTTGTTTTGTTACCTGAATTGCAAAATACACGAATTCAAGTGCCAACGAAATTGTCTTTTTTACCAAAACCAACCAACGAAATTAAATGATTTTACAGTAGTCACCACAGATTTTATACAAAATTTGAGCATAATTCATAGTATCAGCCATGGTCAGCCATGGTCTAGTTGATAGTGCACTGGATTTGTATGTATCAGGAGTGTCAACAGTACCATATTTAAAATATGGAAAATCTTATGAGGCTGAACATTTTTGCTAAACAAGATGCCTGTAGCAACACTGTTGTCATAAAAGACTAAGATGGTATAAAAGAAAATCCTTCAGAGAAGATCAAATTCATCATAAATTTGCCATTTCTTGAGATATTTTCATCAAATCACTCTTATTTTGGTCAGAAGCCATTGTTCCTTTTGGAGTAATAAAGTCAGAATTCTGGATGAATTAGGAAAATTGACACCCTGATGTATCCTTGCAATTTAAGTTCAATGCCCGGCCGGGGCAGGTCACAATCCCATCTTGGACAATTAGTAAATTGAACATCGTCATTATTCAAACGGTTCTGAACGTTTTTTAGTAAAGCCAGAACGGTTATATAATCAGGTTAAAAATGGAACTTGCGACACTGATTAAACACCTTGGACATAAATATACTCTTAACTTAGCATGTTTATATATTTATGTTCTTTAAAATGTCATAGCCTACTTATGTGATGGGTATGTTATGGTTTATTTTTCTTGTAAACAGCATCACACATGTGTGTGACCGCATCACCGGTGTGGAAATTTCCACTACTCTTACATAACATACATCCGAAGGAGCTTCTGGATTCATCACGGAAAAACCTGAGTAGTTACGATCAAGCAGGTCATACATTTCCATGAAAATTTACATAAGTCTTGATTTTCCTCCACATGTGGAGAAGTTGAAGATTTCTTACGGAAGGATAAGTTAGTCTAGGAAAACTGGTCAGTTGAATCAGCCAAAGAAAATAACTGAAAAAATATTGCTAGTAAAATAAGCATAAACATTAAATTTTCCCTATTATAAAATGCCCTTATAATTTTTTCTGCTATTCTTTGAAAAACTAAATACAACATTTGGACCAGTGAGACAGTGAACAAAGTTTCAAAAGAAGATATCAATGGCCTTATTTGATCGGTAACAGTCGGAGATTTTGCGTTCTGTTAGTTTTTTCCCTACTTTAAGTTTTACATGTATATTTTTACCTTATCAGCTGTGAATCCATGCGGGCGTATCAATGGTGGCTGCAGTCACCTCTGTCTCCTACAACCTGGTGGTACCAATTACACGTGCGCTTGTCCGGATAAATTTGAACTCAACAAAGATGAGCATACATGTCGACCTAATTGTTCTATAAATCAAGTAAGATGTGGACCATCAGATGAAAGGTAAGTCTGGGGCGGTATTAGATTTCTTCTCCATCTTTGATGAGAGGGTATTTTGCTTTGCGTATGTCAGTCAGTCAGTAGACCTGTTCTGATCACCTTGGTTTTTATGAATGTAATATACCTCTATCAAGGCACCATATTGAACTATTTTCAGCCACATGATTAGAAAATGGCGGCCCCCTGTTAACAATATGTAACACATATACAATGCAACAATGCCGAGCTTTCATGATTGTCAGTAGACCAAATGTTTTCCTTTCATTATTTCTAGAATGCTTTCCCTTAGGATCTTCATTTTTTACATGAAGGTTAGCCAGTGACAGTAGATGACCTCTATTGATTTTGAGGTCAGTGAGTCAAAGGTCTATGTCACTGTGGCGTTCATTTAAGACTTTTGGGCTCCCATGGGAGCATACATGTTTTACAAACATCTGATATATAAACTGACAGTGGAATTTTATATTTCTGCTTTTAAAACGTCAAAAACAGATGATAAATCTGAACTTAACAGCAAAATACCAAAATCAAGCAGTCCCTAAATTCAGAATAAACCATTAGTGGTATAAATGAGGAAAGATTTATTCCTGAAGAAGACAGATTAAAAGTCAAAACGTTAAAAACATGCCAGAGTTTGTAAGATATCTACCTATTCATGTTGTAAGGTATTTACCTATTGATGTTGTAAGGTATTTACCTATTGATGTTGTAAGGTATTAACCTATTCATGTCATAAGGTATTTACCTATTGATGTTGTAAGGTATTTACCTATTGATGTTGTAGATATTTACCTATTGATGTTGTAAGGTATTAACCTATTCATGTCATAAGGTATTTACCTATTGATGTTGTAAGGTATTTACCTATTGATGTTGTAGATATTTACCTATTCATGTCATAAGGTATTTACCTATTCATGTTGTAAGGTATTTACCTATTGATGTTGTAGATATTTACCTATTCATGTCATAAGGTATTTACCTATTGATGTTGTAAGGTATTTACCTATTGATGTTGTAAGGTATTTACCTATTGATGTTGTAAGGTATTTACCTATTCATGTTGTAAGGTATTTACCTATTGATGTTGTAAGGTATTTACCTATTCATGTTGTAAGGTATTTACCTATTGATGTTGTAAGGTATTTACCTATTGATGTCGTAAGGTATTTACCTATTTATGTTGTAAGGTATTTACCTATTTATGTTGTAAGGTATTTACCTATTGATGTTGTAAGGTTTTTACCTATTGATGTTGTAAGGTATTTACCTATTCATGTTGTAAGGTATTTACCTATTGATGTTGTAAGGTATTTACCTATTCATGTTGTAAGGCATTTACCTATTGATGTTGTAAGGTATTTACCTATTGATGTTGTAAGGTATTTACCTATTGATGTTGCTGTATTATAGATGTATACCACGTACCTGGCAATGTGATGGTACCCCGGACTGTAAGGATGGTGCTGATGAACCTGATTCTTGCCGTAAGTATGAGCGTTACAGACCACACTAAATGCTGAAGGATGATTCACATTCTGCAGCCATTTGTATGGGCGGCCAACAGATATCAAAATATTTTTACTTAATCTTCTCTTCATGAAACATGGTCACGATGTGTGTCTTTGTAAGATAAGATATATTTCAAGTGTGTGACTGACCTTCGTTTGATGTCAAAAAGTTACTGTTACCAGGTTACACAAATGATAGAAATAAGCCATGTTATTGTCTGCGAGCTATACAAGTTATGTTATGCCCCAGCATCAGCATTTCAACAGAATTATTGCCCCTGATTGTCTTACCAAGTTATTATCGACAAGACTTCCAAAGGGGCATAAGTGTTTATTGAATACAGTATTGTCTTCATACCATGTTAATTAGTCCCCTACCAGTTTTCAACTGGAGGGGATTATGTGTTTGCCCTCGGTCAGTCTGTCAAGAAATCCTTTTTTTTATTCGTACAAAAATTATGGTTTCAACAGAAGCATTGAAAACCTGAAAACCAGGTCGGGGACTTCTGTATTGCTGGCAATTCCTAATTACTTGTTTTACTTACGTTAATGCAGCTACTACAACATGTTCTCCGGGACAATATCGTTGCCGTAACAACCGTTGTGTGTATCAGTTCCAAATCTGTGACCTTGTGGATCAATGTGGAGATGGTTCGGACGAGGAAGGATGTGAGGAACACGACTGTGAATCCTGGCAGTTCCAGTGTAGCAATCATAAATGCATACCTAAAGGTAAGTAACCACACTAAGCAGGTGACATAATGAAAGGCCCTTGTTACATGAATTTACTTTGATATTTATTTTATTTCCAAAGAAATAGGATTGGGCAACATATTTAGTCTATATAAGCCCTCTCCTTAACACTAATACTGTTAGCTTATAGCTTTCATCAGAGTCCACACAGAACTGGTTGTGTTTAGATTGTTTACACATTAAATGTGTTTTGGTGGTTTATTCAAACTTTACCTTTCAACCAAGAATTCTAGGAAGAATTTGCTGTGCTTTTTATGAGAAAATGCTATTTTAACAACTTGTGTTGAAAAATCCTTTATATTCTGCTGATAACTAACTAAAGAACCCCTGAGCTCTGTGACTATAATCTAGATAGCATATATATAAAGGATGGTTTGCTATGATCTTCAGATGGAGCTTTCTTCTTGTGCCTCCGTAGCTCAGTGACTAGTATACCCTGTCTCATAATGTTGTGCCTTCTCATGAAATCCGTGCTTGGGTTAATTCAACTCTTTTACATGTTCTACATACTATTAGTCATTTTGGCAAAATTACCAAAATAAACCATCCCACAAATAGCCTGCATCATTTGAGGGTATTATTTTGGCTGACACTTCATAGCTGTCACCTTGACGACCAGGAACGATACACCTAGTAATTATTCCAATTGATATTTTTCAACTTGTGTTAATTGTTTTTTGCATTCCGTTTTCATTATGCATTATTTTTATCATCTAAGAATGCGCACTTTGATAAGAACTCAGTAACTCCAAATTTATTTAATCTTACTGCAAATTTGCAATTCCATCACTTTGGGTCCCATTACAGACCCGTTTTTATGGAGGCACGGATTTCATGGGAAACAGTTAACAGGATTCAGAGCGTCGACCTAGACATAATAAAGTTTTGATTTTATGAATGTTTGTGAATATTTTTAAATTATCATGCTCTCATTAGTTAAGTCAGTATTTAGTCTTCCGAAAATGGTGCAGACAACTTTAAAACTTGTATGCGCGAGTGCGCATGCGTCGCTGAAACTGTTAAGGAGCACGGAAATACGAAACATCTTATCTTGTGACCCATATAAATATCTAGGTGCCATATTTCAGCAGTATGGACTGGCAAATAATGGCTATGCTAGGCAATTCTTTTTATCTTGGCAAAATAAAAACTTCTTGGCCAAAACATCTTCTTGGTCATAAAAAAACTTATTCGCCATACAAAACTTCTTTGCCATGAAATCTTCTTGGCAATAAAAATCATCTTGGTCATAAAAACATGTTTTTATTTTCTTTCAGGTTGGAAATGTGACCAGGAAGATGATTGTGGTGATAATAGTGACGAATCACCAAATATATGTAGTATGTATTGTTTACTGTCCATAAAAATATGTCCCTTAAAGCGTATAGAGCTATATTTTAACAGTCATTCAATGTCAAAATAATTACTTGCATAGTTTTTAGTATGATACTAGACTACCTTAATTGCAAATTAAAACTTTGGATGGGTTCCTAGTTCTTTGATTCAATTGTCGAAAAATTGACAATTCTTATAGTTTCATAGGGTATTCTAGAACACTTTCATATGAAAATTGACAGTTTGCAAGTCCAATAAATCACAGAAAGAAATTCTGTTAAAACTGAAGCGAAAGATGATCTAATGGATATGAAACCATAATTGTTTTTCAGTTTTAAACTTTTTAAAAAAATAACTTCCGATATAGCTCTATACACTTTAAAATCTTTATAAAAGTGTCCAGGTATGTCCCATAAGGAAATGTGGCCATACAATCAAGTCCCACAAAGTGTCCATAAAACTTTGTCCCATAAAATGTCCATGTCCACTTGTCCGTAAAAGTGTTCATGGAATTATGTCCAATTAAGTGTCTATGAAATCATGGCTAAAAAGTGTCAATAAAATAATGTCCCATTAATTGTTCATAAAATCTTGTCCCATGAAGTGTCTATCAAAAGAATGTCCCTGAAATAATGCCACATACATGTCAAAATATATTGGTATGGACTACCAGTTTTTCAAATGACAATAAAACAAGGACAATAATAGGTTAGTGCCTTGGATGAGTAAGTTTATCTGGCAAGGTGGAGGAATTTATCGGGTGAGCCGTAGGCGAATCCAATAATTTCCGCAGCCGAGCCCGATAAACTTTTACTCACTCCACGGCACTTACCTATTATTCTATTTATCCGGTCACTACATCTGCTTTAAAAAGGGAATAAAAGTCGGGACTATTTATTTGCCTTTTCATTATTTGTGCGTAACATCACGTTCGTTCACTGACGTCACAACAAAACAACAACGTCAGACATATTGATAGCGTCATGTACACGCAGGTAAGTCGTAGAACAATTATGGATCGACCCAAGCTCATTTTAAATAGTAAAACCTCATCCTCGGGGACAGAGTTTCAGCCGGCGACTCTGCTTTAAGAAGAAGTCTGTCAGATCACATGATGAGGTGTCCGTTTATTGCAAGTCACATGACCACTTGACGGTTTATTGCAAGTCACATGACCTATTGACGGTTTATTGAAATTGTTAATCGGCACCCTGTTATTGGGCCGATTTTGCCGGAATCGACCAGATAAGAATTAATATTTGGTATCTTTTGCCATAATGACAATGTGGTAGTGTGTATACATTTGAGACATTTGTGTAAGCAGCCGGCCAGCTCAGTCGGTAGAGTATTCGCCCTGTAAGCGAAGGCTCCCAGTGTAACAGTCAGTTTTATACACCCTATTACATTTTAAAATCTCATACTATTAATACAACAGCTTCTTCAGTTTAATAAATACAAACAAGAAATGATTGACTTCTTCAGATAAGTTTGACATTTGTCCTAATATTGTATATTTGTATGGACTATTTCAGACATTTGTCCTAAGGTTATATATTTGTATTGACTTTTTCAGACATTTGTCATAAGATTGTATATTTGTATGGACTCTTTCAGACATTTTTCCTAAGGTTATATATTTGTATTGACTATTTCAGACATTTGTCCTAAGATTGTATATATTTGTATGGACTATTTCAGACATTTGTCCTAAGATTGTATACATTTGTACGGATTATTTCAGACATTTGTCCTAAGATTGTATACTGTAAAATCATTCAATTTCAATGGGACAAAATTTTGTGGTTTTTGTGTAAAAGACCATTTCTTTGGGGATGTTATTTCAAATATCCACTATGTCAGATATTATAGAATTGTTACTTTTTGTGAGGGATTTGATTTTATGGTTGAGGTCATCCACCAAATGGACTAAATTAAATCCTGCATTTATTTGCATAATTTTATGGAATATTTCAGAAAGAAGAAAATGTGATGATGATAAGTTTATGTGTGATAATGGACGATGTATACCATTAACCTGGCAGTGTGATTTTGATGATGATTGCGGAGATAATAGTGATGAAAAATCTGAATTTGGATGCAGTGAGTTTAGTTTTAACATATTATAACCCCAAAGGCAACAGTATCATTGATGACAAAACAGAAAGAAAACATTTTTTTTATAATTTTTTTCTTTTTTCTTTATTTATAGCAAAAAATAATTTTACAAAAAAAATTATTTTCCTCTATCAGTGATGTATTTACCTGTTATATAACCCAGTGTGCCTCCCTAGAACAGCGCCGTCTAATCCTGTGACCCTGTAAGGTAGGTAGAGGCACTCGTATGCTTGCAATAATTTCCACAGACGGCTGAATGGCAAATAAAGTCTATGACCAACCATCACAATTGTGCAGTGTGAATCAATATTAGCTGGAATATAATGCAACAACAATTAAAACGAACAGAAAGCTTGCATATTGAAAAACAGTGCAAGCTTGTGCAAGGTTCTAATTTTAAGCTTGGGGCAAGCTTTATTTTCAAGCTTGTTACAACATTTTAAAAAGCTTGCATTTTTTGTTTTGGGAATAAAGGATATGCTTGACATTTAAAAAATTATATTTCGCTCACAGATAATCGGACATGCAAACAGGGCTGGTGGAAATGTGGATCTAACTATCGTTGTATACCAGACTGGCAGAGATGTAATGGTAAAGATGACTGTAGGGATAATTCTGATGAACAAATAGAGAACTGTCCAAAATGTCATCCTACCGGAGATTTTGAATGTGCAAACAAACGGTAAATATATTCAAGTGCAACTTAGTTCAAACATGATATTCATTTATTGAAAGTTTTTTGAAGAAATTTTTTTAACCTTTTGCTCCAAATATGGTTTAATTCAAGCCCAATTTCCCATGTCCACCTACAATTATTTTCCAACAATGGTTATAAAGGGTAGCAGACAATTTTGGAAATTGACTTAAACACATCTAATCAAGGGAGACAATCCTTTATATTTGTTTCAAAAGGCTAATACAGGTTATGTGTTCCCTTTGTAGATCATCTCGTATTATGTAATAGTTTTTTAAGTGCAACAGAAAAATAAGAAAATCTGTGTTGCTTGACATCATGTGACGTTGTCATAGGAAATGGCATGCATTCAGATTTTACTCCTTAAGAATAATAAATTGTGAATAAAGTTTAAATAGATATATGTACAAATTCTGAATGTTTCAAAGACTGAACATGACAATTACAATGGAACCTCTTTAATCCGGACCTATCTTGACTAGATCAAAAGTCCGGTTAAGAGAGGTTTTTTTTGATAAGACAAGTTTTATTTGTAAAGTAATTAAAAACAATATTACATTAAATCATCGTTGTTGTTTATTGTTATTGTTACCACCTGATGAAGCCATATCTATATGCGAAACATTGTGGAGTAATCAAGTTAACGGTATTTTTTAATTCAACGCTTGTTATGTGGATGTTTTCATTACTTAAATTGGACATAGTGTTCAGACTTCAAAAAGTTGTGTGGTTCCACTTACTTCTTTACTTATTGTTCTCACTATTTAATTAACGTAATAAGAGCACTTTTACGCCCTACTTGTTGATCATCCCTCATACTTCATGTACTTCATCTGTTCATCTACTTCAGTTGTATACCAAAGCGGTGGATGTGTGACTTTGACAATGATTGCGGTGATAGCAGTGATGAGGACCGTACTATGTGTGGTGAGTTGTTTAAATAATATCTCCTAAATAGCTAGCTGAATATCAAAATAATATTAAGGTTTTAGTTATCCTTCTTCTTCTTTTTTTCCATCATCTTCTTCTTCTGAGTACTAGCTGGTAAAGTTGTATAGTTTCCAACACATAGCTGGTCACACCTTTAAATGACTTTGAGGTTAATTAAAATACTACATTTTGTCACTAAATAACTCACTAAAAAGTAATTATTGTCTATAATAATATAATGATACAAGTAAAACTCTTTTTTAATGCCCCTGCATCATATTCTACAGATGCAAAGGCATATAGTGATTGTCCTGTATGTCCGTCCGTCCCTCCCTCTGTTATAAAATGTTAAACAAGGTGATTGATTTAGCTAGTTTTTATGGACAAGACTACAGCCAGGGCATAAGCATTAGCTGAACACAGTCTTGTTTCAATATTTATTATCAAATGTCCCTTGTTTCATTCAGCACCGTTGTACAGGAAATGTTCCGAGACAGAGATTCGGTGTAAGAATCAGAAATGTATACGTAGCAAGTGGTTATGTGACCATGACAACGATTGTGGAGATAACTCTGATGAGGATGTATCAACTTGTAAATGTAGGTTATCTGAACGCTCTATGTATACTTTGTGTGCGGTCATAGCTTTGTAAATAGTGTGCTTGCTGTCTAATCTACTGACCAGGCCCCGGTCTCCAGAAGCATCTCAAGTAGAAATCTCATCTCAAATTAAGATTTTACTCCAATTGGAGTCTGAATTTGAGATATATTTTAAGTTAGAACTCCTTAAAATTTACTGTAATAAACTGAGAATAATGTTTGCTGTTTTTGGTTCTTAAATTTGGAGTTCCTCCTCCCATGTAAACAATCAAATGACATATGGCAATATTTGAAATGAGATTAAGTTTAGCTTGAGATGTTTCGGGAGATTGGAGCATGTGTTCAATTATTGATGGAGGCGCTGATGTGCCTGTCATATTTCAGCAGAAAGCTAACTGGCAAATATAGGATATGCTATGCTTTATTAAATATATCAAATGTTTTCGTGTAAGCTCAGTAACTATTTTAGCTATTTAAAGTTGTTGGGTGATTAGGGTTGAATCCCACCTCCTAGGTGAAGATTCGTGTATGACTATTAAATATCCAAGAGTAACAGCTCTCTAAGAAAACAAAACTTTTTAAGGACTTTGACATGAGTGTTATATATATAGTCACTGATTTTCCTGAATATTCAGGACTTGGTGGTATTCTTGCACTTATAAATTATTTTCATTATATGCATAGGCACTATCCCAGACCTTCATATAAGCCAAGAGGCATGGCAGAATTGAAAATCATTACAAAATTATTTAAACCATAGTTTGGTCTTAAACTATTGTGGTGTGACTCATTTGGCTACAAGTAAAGAGGATAATCAGTACACACATTTTACAAAAATTTATAGGTTTAAAATGTCTTACTAATTTTTATGCTCTATCTCTGTTTATTTTACAGATCAAAGTTTCTGTCCTGGTCATCAGTTTCAATGTACCTCTGGTCAATGTTTAGACCGGTCATTCCTCTGTGATGGTGTTGGTCAGTGTCCGGATCTATCGGATGAGAAGAATTGTTCACGGGTATTGGGGGTGTGTCCGGGCGATACCTTCCAGTGTAATAATAATGTAAGTGACATCAATTTGTGTACTGTTGAACTCTGCATTAAGCGACAACCATAGAGAAGGCTAGAAAATCGTTGTTTTACATAAATGTTTGAGAAATATTGTGTATATGACAAATTTAAGGCTTCCGAAATATCATTTAATTCAATTTTTTGTGAAAATAAGTTTTATGACATTTGTGCTATACACATCATCTTTTTTAAACACATTAAAGTCATTTTTATAATATACTTGTTCATTATTTCTTTAAATTGATATGAATGGATGTCAGTTTGCGTTGCACACAAAGAAAAAAAACGATTCCAATGGACAGCGGCAACAACTTCAATCAGTAAAATGTAAGTTAAGTTACCAGTTTTGACGGGCTGTCACTAATTTCAGCAGTTTTGCCATTCAGCCATCCTATGACATTTATTAGTTTCCCCTGGACATTTAGCTAAGAAAACCTGCCTTCAAGTCTCCCTAATAGAGAGACCATTTCTGTCCGGGTTTGTGTGGAGCCAACATGAAGATCATCAACTGTGTCCAGGGGTGGTATTCACAAAGCATCTTTAGTGAAAACTTAAATATTTTGACTTAAGTTAAAATTTTGAGCCACACATATTTATAAAGAAACAAAGAAAATCCCGTGTTTACTATGTGATTGCTATAGCTGTATACATAATGCTTCTAATCAATGTAAAGAATTGGTAATCTTGCTTTTCCTGTTCAGCTGATACACTTAAGGAAAATTTGAGATTTTAGAAAAATTCTAAGTTTTCACTTAAGATGCTTTGTGAATACCACCCAGGAGTATCAAACATTTATTGCAAAGTTTTATAACTTCTATATCACTTTTAGTTATGTATTCCACTTAATTGGCGTTGCGACACATTGGATGACTGTGGTGACCAATCAGACGAGTTATTGATGTCATGTGATCATATTAAGTGTCCCAACATCTCACATTTCCGATGTAATGATGGGAAGTGTATACATAGGTGGCAGCTGTGTGATAATGTTACACAATGTGCAGAGAATGATGATGAAGACCTTAAAGGGCCATGTAAGTAACCTTTTATTCTGTTACCCCTAAAATAAAGGGCCATGTAATAAACCTGTTTTATTGTTCAATAAGACCTAAAAAAAGGGCCATGTAAGTAACCTTTTATACCATAACCCCAAAAATAAAGGGCCATGTAAGTATCCTTTTATACCATAACCCCTAAAATAAAGGGCCATGTAAATAACCATTTGTTCCATAACCCCTAAAATAAAGGGCCATGTAAGTACCACATTGTCAGTTGAGCCCTTTTTCCATGTCTCCTAAAATTTATAGGGATTTAGGCTGGGACATGCCAGTAGAGCATTGTCAGTTCATTCCTTACTCAATAACCCCTAAAATGAAGGGCAATGTATGTAACATAGTGACTGTTAACCTGTATGTTTTCCATAACCCCTAAAATAAAGGGCTATAAATCTTCACCAAATTTCTGTTTAACTTACAGGCAAGCCTCCTAGATCAACAATTTAAGTGTTCAACTGGAAATGTCATTGTGTATTTCTATAAATATACTGCACTAAGTGACTAGAATTGTCTAACATATCGTCACTATTTTCCTGATGATTTTCAGGCAAGCCTCCTAGACCAACAATTTGTGATGGTGATAGTTTTAAGTGTTCTACTGGAGAATGTCATTGTGTATTTCTATATTTATCCTGCACTAATTGAGTAGAATTGTCCAACATTTCATGACTATTTTCCTGATGATTTTCAGGCAAGCCTCCTAAACCTACAATTTGTGATGGGGATAGTTTTAAATGTTCTACCGGAGAATGTCTAGATAACAAACATCGCTGTGATAATGTCAAGGATTGCCCTGAAGCTTCGGATGAACTCTACTGCTGTAAGTTATTGTACTCCACCTCTCCTTCTACTGCAAAGTTAGATTGGTTGTGCCAGTATCATACATGCCAGATCTCCTGCATTTGAGACTCTATTCCTGCA
Source organism: Spisula subtruncata (assembly GCA_963678985.1). Classification (NCBI taxonomy): domain Eukaryota; kingdom Metazoa; phylum Mollusca; class Bivalvia; order Venerida; family Mactridae; genus Spisula; species Spisula subtruncata. Next base: position 17,544,459 of record OY787678.1, read on the forward strand.
TGATCAGAAGCTATTTGAGCAAAATCTCACACATTTCTTGGACATACAGGAATCTAACATTGTTTATTAAAATTATGAAAATGATTACAAATCTTAGTTTAAATTGTTCCATGGGGCCTGCATGGTATTGCCATACAAGTAAAATCAGTGAAAACAGTGTATATTAACTTCATTAATTCAAGTTTATAGTTTGAGCAAGGAAAACCTCCTGCATTTTAATGAAATCTTCTGCATTTTCAACACAAATCTCAGGCAAAGGGGTCTGGAAAACTTGGCATGTATGCAGGTTGTACTGTTCCATGAACAATCATTCAAGTCATGTTGACCTTCCTCCACATGTGCAGAAGAGTATAGAAGTACTGGATATATTTCAGGACAATGGATTAGGTAATTCAGCTGTTGTATTTAACTAAAATTGATGTGAATTTTTTTTTAAAAAGTTAATTTTTCAATGACTATTTACAGCTAATCCCAAGGAGAAACCCAAGTCTACATGTGATGTAGAGAATGGTGGTTGTGAACATAACTGTACTACTGTAGAATACGGCTTCTATTGTTCCTGTAAAAATGGCTTCAAAACCAACGGAAAATCATGTGAAGGTACTGTAAATGCCAAGCAAAGCCTTTATTTGCCTGTCAGCTTTCTGCTAAATTCTGCTTGCTTTCTGCACCCATACTTTAACCCAGGTCACTAGATTAGACGACAAGTGTGCTAACCACAATGCTTGAAAACAGAGAATACGGCTTCTATTGTTCCTGTAAAAATGGCTTCAAAACCAACGGGAAATCATGTGAAGGTACTGTAAATGCCAAGCAAAGCCTTTATATGCTAGTCAGCTTTCTGCTAAATTCTGCTTGCTTTCTGCACCCATACTTTAACCCAGGTCACCAGATTAGACGACAAGTGTGCTAACCACAATGCTTGAAAACAGAGAATCCAATCAATAATATTAGTTGCCTTGTTTAACATGTAAATTTCAATATTTTACGAAATAACGAAATTACGAAAAAAAAGTTAAGTTACCAATTTTCTAGGGCTCTTTTCAGCTGTTAGGCCCCTCAAGCACACTTTGAAATTTAACTTCCCCTGGTCATTGGGCTACCTATGGATACCTACACTCATGTCTCTCCTGTGGGTGTGGCTGCCAACATCGATCTGCGGCGCCCAGGAATAGACACTGCCCTCACAGGTTCTATCTTGCACCATGGTGGAGTGGAGCATGTGGGTCTTGCTCAGAGAAATTAACCAGTGGTCCAGAGGGGGGGTTAAACCCAGGACCTCTCGATCCCGAAGCCCTCGTCCTACCTCTATGCCACAGCTCCCCACGTTTTCAACTAAGATGCGTTATAAATACCAACCATGATTTGTATTTTATTTAATTATTTTTTTTACCAGATATAGATGAGTGTGCTACTGTCGGACATGGATGTCCACAACTATGTAACAATGTCAAAGGGTCATACAAATGTCAATGTGCTCCTGGCTTCAAGGACGTTAAAGGTCAAGGTCGTGACTGCAAAGCTAAAGGTGAGTCAGTTTTCCATTTTACCTAACTAAGTCTTGTATTACATGAGTACAAAATTTCTTTTTAGTAAGTTACAGACTAAAACGCCATAATTTAATGGCACTAATTTTCTTGTAATTTTATCAAAACTTTTGAGAAAATATTGATAATTGCCTTACAACTTGATCTTTTGTTCATGGTCCATGGCATAGGGTTATTGAACTGCCTGACTCTCTAGTGTGAGACTGTCCGCTTCCATTGTTGGATGTCAGAGGCTCAATCCCAGGCCACTAATTCATTATTATACTTACATAGGAAAAAATAAAATGGTACCAGTTATTCCCTGCTACACACTATATACTGTACATCTTACATCTGTAGAATAGCAACAACCTCTTAAAATCAGCCAATACTTGCAGCTCCCGAAGGGTGTTGTTCTGTAAGTTGTAAAAACTTGTTTGATAATCCACCATAGTTCCTTTCATGTCTATCCGCAGATATTAGTCGATCATTCTTTTTCTCCACATTGACTGAAATACGCCGTTATCAACCTGACAAGAAGGAGTATTCAGGGGCAGTAACTGCTGGTAGCCCCATAACTTCAATGGACATTGATGTGTCCAAGAAAATTCTCTATTGGACAGATGCGAAAAACAGGTAATGGGAATAAACCTTTATGAAGTGATTTTAAAAAAGTCATAAATAGTGTAATTGTCGTAAGAATGAAAATGAAAATTTGGAAAGTGTTCAGATGGAATATATCCTTGTCTTGATGCATTTGAAGTTACTTCCCTTTCTATCGTATAAATTTTGCTTGAAAAATCAACTATACTGTAAAATCATTTAATTTATGGATTGAATGAAATTTTGTGGTTTTGGTAAAAAGACCATTTTTCGACGGGATGTTAATTTGTGGATTTTGTGTTTAAGGCAGTAAATACAAGGGGCAAATTATTGTTGGCTGGGATTTAGTTTCGTTGGAGAAGTGAAACCACGAAATTAAATATCCCCCATGAAAATTAGTGATTTTTCAGTAATTAAAAGTTCTGCTCAAGGGAGATCATTCTGGCTAAAAAATTATTTATAATTTTCTTCAGTGAGGTTCTACGTGCCCCTATACCTGACAAACAGAATAGACTGGGTCTACCACAGAATATTGGTGTACGATCTCGGAAACCTTACGCTATCGCTGTAGACTGGGTACAGAGGTAAGTGCTTTACTTGTTTCAGTTTTACCCGGTTCTCACAATAGACAAAAATTATAATAAAAGGCCATTCTTAAAAAATTGTATGTTTGCCCTAACGCTAACGCTACCTACTCATTGAAATCGCCTCTACTCAACATTTTTGTCTTATATAACTACATTGACTTGAATTATTTTACAGGTTCCTCAAAAATTATATCCATACAAAAAAATATAATTCGACCTACCTACCCACCTTAAAAATCTTGGGTCAAACAAACAATATTTAAGGATGGGAGATAAAATTGATTGTCTTTGGAGACAGGTATTGTAATAGTGACTTTGTTCAGACAGATTTTTCTTTGGAAAATTATTGTCTTTGGTCTGATAGAAGATGGCTGGTCCTTACAGACATAGTTTTGTTTGCAGGTGGTATTTAATACATGTTCAATTGTGCTAATTGGTTTTTGCTTTATAATGTCAGTTCTTTGCAGAAGGTCTTTAATTAACATAGATTTTAATGTATTTTCAGTAATATATATTGGAGTGATCTTGAACTAGGATGTATATCTGTATGTCTGTTTGACGGACGTTATCAGCGCACCATTCTAGGCAACCTTACCAAACCATTAGCTATTGCTGTCAATCCAAAGTTAGGGTAAGTATCCATTCATTAGATAAAGTCTATGTTATGTTATTAGGCTGATACAGGGCATTATTCACCAATGCTGTAAATCTAAGGCTAAGACTTTATATTGCCAAAGGTTTTACTCGCTCTTGTGTTGTTATAAATGTACCAATTTTGATATAAATGTGTATAGATGTTCATGCAGTGAGCAACAAAATAATAGCAGAAAAAAAATCACATGGTTAAATCAAATTGTACAGAAATGGCAGGGATTATAAATTTTGTCAATTTTAAGTCTGAGTCGATTATAAATTTTCTCAAATTTAAGTCTGAGTTTTGGTCTATCAATTTTGGTGAATAAGGCGCCAGGTCATCAGGTTGAACAGGTCACTATTTGTGACCAAATGTGTTTGAGGTCATTAGGTCAAAGGTCACTGTGACCTTTACCATTTTCAAGAATTGAGCTGCTATGAGGGCATATGTGTTTTACAAACATCTCTTGTTTACCAATGAACTCCGGCTCAAGGAAGCAAGACTTACTAAGGATGCCTTAAAGAAATTGAAGAACGACAAACAAATCGCAATTTTATTTTAAAATCTTAAAAGTAGCTAACAGTATCGAGCAGGGTGGACATACCATGTGACATAGAACCATACCACGTGTCTGCAAGTAAAAACTGTCAACAAAATGCTAAAAACAACCATAAGTATCTTATTCTTTGTCTGATTTTCACGAGATATGTTTGACGCTTGAGCCGAGAAAGAACAGATTTGATGATGTCGTTTTTATGCCCCCGTATCAATAGATTTGGAGCCATATAGTGATTCACCTGTCCGTTCGTCCGTCCGGCCTGGTTAACCCAAATTAACCGTTTCTTCTAGCATTAATATGGCTTGCTACAAAGCTTTCAAACTTGCATGGATGTTGAATATGACCACTCTCCACAGGCCTGTATCACCTGACTCCATTTTGACCTTCACCTTGACCTAATTTTGGACTTAGACTTATTGAAAGGCCAATTCTTGGTTAACCCAAATTGACTGTTTCTTCTAGCATTAATATGGCTTGCTACAAAGCTTTCATACTTGCATGGATGTTGTATATGACCACTCTCCACATCCCTGTATCACCTGACTCCATTTTGACCTTCACCTTGACCTAATTTTGGACTTAGACTTATTGAAATGGCTTCCACGGGGGCGTAAGCGTTTAGTCAATGCAGTCTTGTTTTATTACAGAATATTATACTACGTAGATGCTGATCCAGACTCTCCCAGCATACAACAGAGTTGGATGAACGGTGAACATGCTAAAGTTTTAATATCTACTCGACTTATACACCCTTCAGCTTTAACCATTGACTATACTATGAATAATAGAGTTTACTGGGCCGACTATAAACTTGGTGTGATTGAGTCGATGAATGCTGATGGTACTGAAAGGACGGCATTGGTTAAAAATGGTAAGTTAAAATTTGACCAAAAATAATTTTTGGGTCTCTCTCTTTCGACTCATGTCATTTAGTGCTTGGTATGAAAAAAGCTTTTAAACAGAAGTAAAACATAGAATTACAACTTTAACCAATTTCTTCCTTTTTTGTCAGTAAAATAATCGGGTAGGGGTGATTTTACCCTGTAATTAAGTAGCAGGTGGGGAAACAAATAAAAAATTTACTGCTCTGGTTCTTATCCCTTGGTAGGGGATAGCTGTAACACAAAAACATTGTACTGGTCAAAGGTCACTATATGTCAACCAAGTGCTTACTAGAAAATTGAACTTTATTCTGTTTTATGATCCAAAATCATCAACCATTATAATTATTAAGCTCAAAATAGTCGATCAAAAGTCTTCACATATCAGTATTCATCAACATGTTGAGCTAGAAATTTGTATACTCGCAGTACCTGAACATTGAATTTCAATCATGATGGTCCGATGGTCCGATGATAATCCACATTTCTATGTGTATTTTCAGTGTTTACAGTGGTCAGTATAGATGTGTTTGAGTCACGACTATACTGGGTGTCACAACGTAATGGTTCAGCATTCTATATGGATAAATCTGGTTATGGTAATACAACTATATTACAGACAGGACTCATCTCTCCTAGTGGTGTTAGACTCAATCATCGTCTACGTATGGACTTGGAAAGTAGGAGATTTTACTCATTTTTGTAATTTTTAAAAATTGAATTATGCCAAGCAAAGCCTTTTTTTGCTTTATTTTTAGTGAAACATGGCAGGCATATATGTATCTCCACCCGGATTTGAACCCGGGTCGCAAATTAGATGGCAAGCGCACTAACCACTGAGCTACGGAGAAACATATATGCTATATAGTATCCTTGTTTCCCATGTTGTTTTGCTTTCTCATTTTACCGTATCACATCAAAACTTCACTTCTGAGATATTATTTTGGAGTATTTTGATAGATTTAACCGATTTTAGTTGTTTTTTACCAAAAATGTACCAGATCTGAGCAAAAAAACGAAAATTTGGAAAAATTAAAAATTAAAAAAAAATAGCGGATTTTTAAAAAAGGGAAACAACTCCTCTTATCCTTGATCAAACTCTTATTTCAACTGATATGCCACCATGAACGAGAATGTCAACATGTGACTGAAGGGTAAAACTACAATTTGGGCCCATAAAACAGTTTGTAAGAATTCCACTTATGAAAAATACGAAAAAGACCGGAAATATGAGAAAGTGCATGACAATTCTGATCATATTTGTTACAGTAAAGCCACGGTGTCCATGGAAAGGTGAGATGTGTAGTCATCTATGTTTACTGGTACCCGGTGGTTTTAGATGTGCTTGTCCAGATGGTGCCACATTCAGATCTGATAGTAGCTACGCATGTGATGCAGGTAAGTAAAACACAAATAATAATAATAAAGACTTAAAATATTTATAGAGGCAACTCTGTTTGGCATGCCCAGTCCTCCTTGTGAGCCTCTGTAAGAGTTTGGCTTGATTCTGACATTTATGCAAGAATATAAATACTGGTAACGATGTTCTTTAGTTGAATATATAAATTTCTATGAACAAACCTTGCAATATTTTTTTCTCTTTTAGACATCTGTTTGTTTTACAAATAGAAGGTTGAGGATCGTGCTGTGTGATAAAAGGAAACTGGGTGGGGTACCCTTGCTAATGTATGAATCTATTTCTTGGTTCTAAATATGCCTGGCGTACAGCACCGATACACATTGATAGGTGGTGTAATCAACTTGGTGTAACTCACAAAATATAGGACAAAATGAGGATAATTCAGATTCTAACACGATTCGCGGAATAATCCAATACACAAAGAACGAACCGAACCATGTTTTATTGCCCCCATAAAACATACCTATCAAATTGGCTGTTTCTGTTTAGGCCCAGTATCACTTGACATATTTATGAATGAATGAACGTAAACTTTATAGTAAAATTTACTACGAGTCACAATGACAAGGCGAGTTGCACGAGAATCCAGTGTTCCATCTATGACGTATCTATTTTTAGAAACTCCAATGTACTCTAGAAACCAAGTTTTATTAAAGCTTCTGATAATCAATCCTTTTATATTTTTCATTTTATGAAATAGATACCATATACTCGTGTTATTAAAATTGTTTCAATGTTTAAATTGTGGCATTTCCTTCAGAAAATTATGAAGGTCGTTTTCATTAACGAGGGAGGTAATTGTACCAGCTAATAAGCCACTCAATTTCATCGTGGAATTATGTTCAATGTCAAATGGGTGAAAATGGAATGCGCGCAGTCAAATAGTGCGGGATATTATCGTATTTAGAATCGAAATAAAAACTCTGTTCTTGTATATTGCTACGCACTCGTGATTTAATTTTTCCGCAACCGAACTCCTGCCTGTGTTTTATTCACCGACAATAAACGCGAACAGATTTTTATTTCTTAAACAAAATCAGAGTTTTAAAATTATAGCTAAATTTGCCAAAGCATTGCCTCATATTTTATTTGTCGGGAAGTAGTATTTGCAAGGGACTAATTATGTGCAAGAGGCTAGTTATAGGTGCATGGGACTCAAGTGGTGATGTCTGAAGTTATGGAATTAAGTTTCATTTGTGTGGACTACAAAAAAAGGTGTCAGTTGCGAAAGACACTAGACATGCAGCTGCAAAAACATTACACCCTACTACACGTAATTTACCAACCAACTTTTCTGCTCTGGTATCTACTGATGCAGGAGGCATTTAGTGATTGTCCTGTCTGTTTGTCCGTCCAAAAGTGATAACCAGAATTCCAAGTTGTTGAAAATGAAATATTTTTTAGTGCATCAAGGCATTGCTTTCAAACTTGGCATACTTGTTTACCATCGTTTGTTATGCAGAATCGTACAATATTTGATGTGTTACAGCATCAGAAGTATCAAAACCTATACCAAGGATATGTGCATGCTGGAATGGTGGCGACTGTGTGAAAACAACCAATGGATCATTTATATGTGAATGTCTTCAAGGTATGTACTGTTGGGAATGATTCTATGATTTCTATGGTTATATATTTGTTTACGCATGGTCATTGGTGTTTTTGCTGCCAATAACCTGTACCTTGAGGTAAGAGGTATGTACGGTTGGCAGTGGACTTATGACCCTAGAAATGAAACTTTCACCCTCTCATAAAATTAGAGATTCAGCCTCATTTTGACCCTCGTGATTTTTGCTGACGGGGCATATTTTTTTAAGTAAGAGGAAATTTTGCTGGAAAGTAGTCAAACCCAGTAAAAAAATATCAAAATGACACTTGAGAATGAGCTGCTAGTAGAACCTTTGTAAATCAGCGAGTATGTGTTTTGTCACTTAAGTATTTGTAAATGTTTCCTTTTCATTGTGATTAAAGTCTTATAGTTGTACTCATTCATTACTCTTTCTTTTCTAGGCTTCAGTGGCAACTTGTGTGAAATACCTGATCCAAAGAAACTCACTAATGACCATGAGATAACCAGTATGTATCGTAGAATTTAATCCCCAACTCCAGATAACACTCAGTATTGTAGAGGTTTATCCCCCTCCAATTTTCTGCTGCCCATTATAGATTAGGGCGTAGATTCCTTAACATATGCCCATCAGTCGGTCACTTAACGATGTCCGGGTGTAAAAACTTTTTTTTTTAATTTTGAGGAATGCATTTTAAATATTTTTATTCTATTGTATACCCATTAAGACAACTGAATGTGAATTTTAAAACACATGTATTGTCATTTAAGAGAGTAATTGCTATTTTAATTTCCCTACACCCATCCTAAGAACGTACTGCACAAACAAATGGAGGCAACCTCATGATAAATAAAATAAATCTCCAACAGATAACACAATAAAAACAAAAGTGTATTTAAATCTAATGATAATGATTATTTCTTCAATCAAAAGTGTAAAAATGATGTTTGGTCTAATAATGAAGTAGATAAAAATAAAAATGTAACCCCACCCTCCTCGAAATTAAGGCATTTTTTTGCATATTGCCAATAAGTACCCTATAGATAAATGGAAATAAAATACGATCTAAACAATTGGCACCATTGAATTTTTTTCAAAAATAACTTCAATGTGTGTGTAATGTTTTAACACAATTTTAAAAGGTTTAACCGAGCGGTTTTGAAAATATACATTTCAGAAATCCTTAGTAACCCGATTTTCATCTGTTTACCACATATTAATTCCTAAAAAAATTAAGGAAAAAAAATAGAAAAAAAATTTTTTTCTCCAAATTACACTATAAAGTGAAGTTACGAAGCCAAAACATTGTCTTATAACTAAAAATAAAATAAAAAAGAAAAAAAAATATTTTGGCTCTAGTGGGGGTTGAACCCACGACCTACAGGAAATCAGTCAATTTGTCATAAAATTACTGAAATTGAGAACTCTTCAAAAGGAGATTCTTTATTAGACCCGGATATATCCTTAAGGTAGACTGAATGGTTTTCATTCAATTAATCAATTAGAATGCTTGGCCCTAATGTTGCTCAATTTTTAAATAGAGCTTGGCCAACAAGTGTAAATGATATGTTCATGTTTGAGGACCCATTAGGGTATTTGTAAAAGATATGTTTGAAGCAATTGTACCGAACAGTCTCAAAATGTATTAAGAGAGTTTTTTAGATCACATTGGCTGACCTTCAAAGCCCATGATGATACTTGTGTTTAACTTTTGCTGTTATAATATTTTTCAGACACAATGGCAGTTATTGTACCCTCAGTGGTTATATTCATTCTTGGAATTTTATCTGTGATTATATTTGCAATATTTTGGAGAAGAAAAAAGTGAGTATTATTCTTTCAGTATTTATTTTTCACATTTTTGGAAAAGACAATACCTATTTAAGAAAGTGCTTTTGTATGTGAAAAAAAAGATTTAATAATTCATGAAGTTTGATTTTAAAAAAGTGTGCATTCTATAGCAAGTACTTTATGTTTTCACGAGCATTTAATGAAATTTGAAACTTTCCCATTTTTAAAAATTTCACAACTTTGGTACTTTCAAGTTTAAATCACCATCTGTTCTGTTCTGTAGAAGGTTCCCCCACTCAGGAGACACTCGATCTGCTTGTAGTCATCTGACGTTGGATCAATTGTAGTACTTCATTCTATCAACTTATAAACAATGTTCAGTTTCATTTTAAACTTTATGAACTCAAACTTTAGGCAGCATTTCACTTTTGGAGACCAGGCCTATTTATTTCATCTCTAAACAATTTCAGCAAGAAATTAAAGTCGGAGTCGGCAGTATCATACAGAGATGGTGGAAATGTTGAAATCCCAACAACATACCCGTCACCTTTATCTCCTGATGTAAGTAAATGTTGCTGTGATTTTATTTCTATGAATGTTGGTCCGATGATACTTCATGGCCCGTATTTACAAAGGATTAGATTTTAGGGTAAGGATGTAGCACAAATAGATGTTTTATCAAATTTCAGGAATAGTGTGAATGTTAAGCAATGTATCCTTCAATTTAAAAGACATTAAAAATACAATTGAATAACAAGATCAGTTAAGGTCGTCAGATGATATGTTGGTTTGTTGATACATCAGTCTGTTACTATGTTGGTCCAGCTCTTGACCAACTCAAAAACAATTATATGGGATGAATGTAAGCCTAAAATTAACTTCATATTAGAAAATCCATTGCTGAAACGTTTACTTTAACTGTGGCGGGTGTAACACGCTGTGGGGGACGGCCATAGAGATTTGTGTTGATCGCACAGTATCTACATTTTTAGTATAACTTTTTAACTATTGGATTAATTTTGATAAGATCTGGAATGTAAGTAATTTAAGCATTGCTGTATATGAATATAATTAGTTTATGGGGATATTGATAGTCAATTTTCGTTTTTGATTGGTTGAATTTCTGGTTCATTTAAAACAAATAAAACCTTTAAAAAAAGTTTCATGGCTTTTTTTCCTTCTATAGCAGGGGTTGTTTACAGGCCCCTTCCCCTGAGGAAAATTCTTTCAAATCATGCAATTTTGCCCAAAAATCCTATAACATCAAGCTTTTCTTCCCTTTTGCAAAATTTATCCTGTTTAATTATTTTTTCCCAAATTTAAAGAAAAAGACCCTTCCCCAACCATTGAAAACAAGCCATGAGTTTTAGCAAATTTATGATATGTTTCTATAAAACAAATTTCAGGCAAACACCATACATACTGATGGGGGTACAAATTTCTGTAATCCTATATATGAAACATGTCAAGGTGAAGACCCCTCAATGTTCATGAAAGGTGTACAAGAGATATCAATGAACAGTGAAGATTCGGACCACTATGTCTCTGCTGGCAGTGTAACAACTATTCCACCAAGGTTTGTATTATAGTCAAACCTCACATTAACAACTCCCTCAATAGTAAGACCACCTTGGCATCAAATGACCATAATTTATTATACACTAAAACCTAAAGAACACCTACAAAATTAGACCACCATAGAATTAAGACAAAATTTCGCTTTATTGCTCTGTAATTATTCTCAATATTAATAAAACCACCTCAAAATACCACACCTGAAGTTTTACAACTATACCCCCAAAGTGTGTATTAATGTCACCTCAATAATGAGACCACCTCAAATTAAAGACCACAGTCTGAAGGTTCATTTTGCTGTTTTGGTCTTTACCTAATTCTAATATTAGGACCTAACTTAATGATGAGGTCAGTTTGAGGGTCCGAATGGTGGTTTTACTGTACATATTATCACAGGATGAGAAATATAAGTTCATCACATCAGGGCTAGAACCAAGACATTGGTTCATAATTATTATACTACCTTAAGTTGTATAATTCTTAAATTAAATTAATCAAACTCAATGTAAATTAATAATTTCTTAAAGTGAATATGTATGTTATGCGATTTTATGTTAGTTATAATGGTATATTCAAATTACTTCGAATATTATAATTACCTCCCATAGCACCCAGGTCTTGTGGCGCAAAGCCTTTATTTATCAGTCAGCTTTCTGCTGAAATATGGCAGGCATTTGAGTGCCTCAACCCAGATGGAAACAACTTACACCACATGATTTAGGTTATGCATAGAAAGCAGTTCTTAAAAATTTATATTTCTCTGTCATTTCTCCTATTTATAGTATTGAAGAGGATGTTGTCTCAAGAAGGCCTCTACCAGAACGAGGTTTGAATGTAGCAAACTTGATAGCGAGCAGTGAACCGCGACATCTGGACGCCACTGATGGACCAGACAAAGATACAGTCACGCTTGTAAAACAAACCAAAGACTCGTTGGCATAATACTAGATGGTGTAATATTCTCAATTGTTTGATCGAACATAATGTAAGTCATAACAAAAGCCATAATTTGCTCTTTTTATGCCCCCTATTTTTGATGAGGGGTATATTGCATTGCCCTTGTTGGTTGCTTGGTACACCAAATGGTTTCCGTTCAATAACTCAAAAACACTTTGCCCAAGGGCCTTCATTGTTGAGGTTGGCCAGCGACATTAGATGAAGTTGATTTTGAGGTCAGTAGGTCAAAGATCAAGGTCACTGTACTGTAACCTTTACCAGTTCCAACTATTGGGCTTCCAGGGGGCATTCACGTTTTACAGGTTTTTAGCACCCCCTAGCATTATGGAGTAATGGTTTAACTGTTATTTAATTTATATGCATATAGACCAGTTTTCTTAACATTCCTCTGAATGTTTTTATATTATAATTTACTTGTACAGTTTATACATTTAACCAAGATTTGTGAATGTGACTTGTTTGTATTAACTACTATTCATTCATCAGCATCATTTTAAGGCATTTAAACTATGTTAGAACTATGGCTTGTTCACTTTTGTTCTTATTAGATCGACTTTTCAAAGAAAAATAGTTGAGCTATTGTTGTGACATCAGCATTTGCACTGGTTAAGTTTATTGTCAGAGTCATTTTCTCATAGACTATCAAAGGTATCCCCTTGAAACTTGGCATATTTATTCACCATCACAGTAGGATGAGTCTATGCTGACAAAGCTGGTCATCCTGTGACCTTTATTCATTCTATGCTGACAAAGCTGGTCATCCTGTGACCTTTATTCATTGAGTTATCTGCCCTTGTTACTATCAAACACGATAGAAGTCTAGTTCCCAGCACTCATAGGAGGAGCTATTGTTTTTACTGAAATTATTAAAATGAAAATATTGGTTTTGGTGACTGGAGAAACCAGACATACACAGGTTATTGAACCAGACCAGACTATATAGTTAGTGCAAACACCTAGTCAATGTAGCATTTTGTTGCATTTCACAAATTTTCATATGTTTTGGTGCATTTAATATATTGATTTTTTTTGTTAGAAAATAAAGCAATCAATTGCATTTTATTTTTTATATCAAACTACAATGTATTTTTATATGATGATGTTTGTAGTAGGCCTATTCATGTCTACAGTTTGATGACATGATAAGTGCTGGTTCATAAAGTTGGCTCAACCTTGTTTTCAGTAATCATTGGTCAGATTTCAATGAAGCAACTTATGAATACATTGTACCAAGCATAATTCTACATATTGTCATGATTAGTTTCGTCAGAATTATTTTTGTCAGAATAATGGTCCTTTTTGAGAGACAAACATTTTAGTTTAATTTAGTAACAAAACCCTCAGGCCTGGTGATTATTAACATTGGAGTACATACTCCAGGCTCCAACTCATACTCTGTACTCCAATTGGAGCATTTCTTGGTAACAAGAACTGCCGTAACTTCTTTATTACTGAATGGAAACATATGAATGGGGGTTCATTTTCTTAATTAGATCATTTGCTACAAGTTGGTGTTGGTTTTGATTTGATGCAAAATTCTAAAAATACAGTTTTTTCCAGTTGGAGTATGGAGTTTGAGTATGAGAATGAGAAATGTTTATAATCACTGGGCCTGTTTATATTGAAACTTATAATTTCTTTCAATGTGTGGCAGTGAAGAATCATAGAATTTGAAAGTCAAGCTTCGGTAATATTTCCAGTATGTAAAAAATACAGTATTAGATCATAACTGCCAAATTTCATTCATTGCATATTTTTTCATAAATTCAGCATTATGCTTCAAGAATAAATACACAAAGTTAATGAACGGGTAGAAAAAGTAACATTCTAAATAAGCATGTAGTCATGTTGGTAGCCTAAACTGCAGCATTTGTTAACATCGTCTTGATTTTTTTTGCCAGAACCACATGAATTCAGTGACATTATCACGTATATGCAGCTACCTGCTTGGCTCTCTCTGTTTCATATATTATTTCATTCCATACATTGTGTTTCAATAACTGTGATATAATATATGATAAATATACGGCTGTTCCATGCTTGTTTTCTTTTTTATTTAATCTCAAACAAGGTATAGTTATAGCTTGCCAAGGACATTCTAATGTTTAGAAATATGAATGGGTTTCCTACCTTGTTCATTATTTTAAACTAGATCAAGTCGTTGTTGTGCCTGTTTATGTTGCATTAACGTTAGGTCACTGTCCTTGATGTGTTTTTGGGGTTGGGTCACCGTGCAGCAGGGCCTTGGGGAACTTGATCGGGTCTTGGCTGCGCTATACTATAATTTCTTTGTGAAATTGGATAATCCTTCATTTTTTCGGCGGGACTTGGACTTCTAATTGTTTCTTAGGCTTATGTGTGGGCATTGCTCAGTATAGTTGTGTTGTTTGTGTTTCTGATTTCTGTGCTCGGCTGGTAAGGTTGAGTGCTACCTTCCCTATCTGATTTCCTCATACCTATCTAGATCAACGATTTCTAAATTGCTTTTACAAATTATTGTATTACTCAAGAAACAGATATAACCAGTTTTAAGCAAAACCAGAAGTGAGAAGTTGTACACACCATATTAATCATCTTTGTGGAATATACCCAATTTTCCTTTTTCATTATCCTGGGCACATTTTAACACATAGTGAACATAGTACACATACACAAATCAGGACATTCCCAGCACCTGGAATGAGACCTGCAAGTATTAAATATAATGGTCTTCGTTAAAGGTAGATTTATAATAATGACAATTTATTAAAATTAGAATTTTCAATAAAATGATAGTTGAATAAAAGTAGTTGTTATACAGAGAGTAATTATACTAAGTAATAATTGAGTAAAAATGGTAACTTTATCATTGATGAATAAAAAAAGTATTAGGTAACTGTATCTTTGATAAAAACTAAAGCTTTAAAATATTTTTTTTGTAAAATTTATATTTCTCTATGAAAGAAAAATATAAAGTTTACAAAAAAAAATATTGTTTCTTTTTCATAAAAATGATACAGTTACTAGTGATTCATACAGCATGTTTTTTCATCATGCATAATTGTAGTGTCACGGTCTGAACATATTTACGAAAGGGGAGAAACTTGTGTAAGCAGCCGGCTAGCTCAGTCGGTACAGCATTCGCCCTGTAAGCGAAGGGTTCTGGGTTCGAGCCCCGGTCTGGTTGCACATTTTTCTTCCCCTGTTACATTTGGCACCCAACGATGGTCTCTGAATCTTTTATGAACTATGTACAGTTGAGTTCTTCAAGAAAATAAGGCTGCACAAGTTTACTGTTGTAATTATAAATAATGAAAATAAAGACAAAAGAAAAAACTTCCCTCTGACGCAGATAATGTTACAGGGGTTTTATTCACCAACGTTGTAAGACTGAAACTTTACATAGACATAAATTGACAACATTTATAATCACTGCCATTTCATTGCAATTAAGATTTAACCATGTGAAATTTTATCTGATTATGTGTTGTTACCCACTTAGAATGTATAGACATTTATATCAAAATCGATAGATTTATAACAATATGAGATAGAATAGAACAGCTGACAATGTAAAGTCTATGTTTTAAACTTACCATGTTTGTGAATAAGACCATAGGTGAAGCAACTCAAATATCTGACCAGCACTGATAAACTGGTACATATCATTTTTCTTCCCTATATTTCACAACAAAAAACATTTTTCACTTTCGGAGATAGTACAACGTACTTCCTTGCTGCATTTGTATCTGTCTATTCAACAAGGAAGTGTTTCGAAAATCAAGGGAACATACACGGGATTTGGTAGACACAAGGAATTTCATGTACAGTAGATATCTCGGCTTTAGTGTCATCCAAAATCAATCTGAACAACTTGATACACTTACATGTGTTACTTCCTGCACATAATTACTTTTCAACACAGATTTTGATAAACCTTCAATTTGTTACATTGTACACTCAAATTACAACACTGAGACGATTAATCTGGAAAAAAAACGTATAGTTTTCCTTACTTTCCTATTGTAGATCCAAACACAGGATGAATTCTGAATCCTGTATGGCGTCGGTTTCCAGAGGTCTAAGTAGGAATTCGATGCACACGTAACAGTATCGTTGAAAAAGAAATTTGAAAAATGAAATTGAAAAAAAAAATCTCGAAAAAAAAAATTCTCGAAATTTAGGTATTATATAATACCTAAATTTCGAGAATTTTTTTTTTCGAGATTTTTTTGTCGAGATTTCATTTTTTAAATTTCTTTTTCAACGATACTGTTACCTGTGATTCGATGCACTGTTTAAAGAAGAAATTTAGTACATTACATTGATTAAGGGTTACCTATTCACAACTTAATGCTAGTATAATTTTGTGAAACACAAACTATGAAAATTGTGTCAGTAATGATGTTCAAAAAATAGTAAATAAAGCACTTTGAACCAAAGCAACAACCAGCAATATTAGAAAGTGTCATCATAGTGAGTCCGTTAAGTACTACATCATTCATCCAGTTTACAAGTCGCGTGTTTTGGTCACCTGGTCACCATATCACTCCAACATAACGCTGGCTTAGAGTGAGAGAGTCTTTACTACAAAATCTTCTTTTTTTATAAAACAAAAACAGACCGTCCGAAAATACTCAGTTTGGTCAACATGACAAGTCCCATTTTTCATGCAAATAGGCTCATAAGAAGCGCCTTGTGATGCTGAATTCAAATACGTATCGGTCTTCTCATTTTAAGTAAGCCAGCGATATGACTGAACACATCCATCCTCACAATATCTCGTGTTTGTAGATCTATAACACGTTTCATTTCCTGTTTAAGATCGAAGCTTAACAACATTTCTTCTTTTTCTTGGATTTCATATTAACACTACTGCCCTTTCGTATATAAGAACTGCATTGAGGTGCATTCTTGCTTATAATTACGCGTCCTGAAAACAAAGATCGAGGTTCATGTATTATATATTACACAGTTATTTGTAATATGGGGTATTCTAAAGGAAATAAAATAACTCTGATTGGTGTTCAAAATGTGACTCGGCGTCACCGCTTTTCGAACGACGTCAAGTGTATTCATATCATCTGATGTCTGTTCTTTTTTACCAAATGCACGTGTATACACGTGTACTATGCTAGCGGATCCATGCATACATATAAAAGTCACTCCCTATGTTTCTAATGACGTCATTCCCCATATACAGGGTGTCCCAAAAAAACGGGGACCTACCTTAAACTCTTATTACTCATTCATAGTTTGATGAATAAAGCTGATATTTTGTGAAAGTGTATGTAAGGGATCCCCACTTCTAAAAAGGGTACTTGTTTAAATATTGGGCTTCAAAACAGGAAGTGGCGTCATCATTTTCACTATGGCAACATTTCACGTTATTATTGCTTAATCACCTGAAAAGGGACATTATAAGGAAATGCCATTTGTGTCAGAGCATTTATTGTTAGAAAACAACATTTAAAGCCAAAGGGGTGATCAAAATCTTGTAAATATATAACAAATATGACAAGAAATAGCAAAACAGAGGAAAACGTGGCGAGTTGACTGACCAAAGGGGAAGTGGAAAACCTTCCTAAATAACATCAACAATCATTCAATGATTAAAAACATAAATATTGTCAAGGACTATTACCAAAAAAGCTTAGACTATAGAAAGGGGCAAAAAGTAATGTTTTATCCAATCGAACAGTTCATAGATATATTTTGGAGTAATTGTGAATCTCAGAAATTATAAAATAGTACCATTTGCTAGCAGAAAACTCTTCTTGTAATAAATCAGCAGCAAAATCAGGATATTTTTGCTAAATAGTACTGACACCTTACCTCATATCACAGGCCATATGCCCTTAAATTACTCAAACTTGATCCCAAAAGTGAACTTGATTGCTATACATAATGAACTAATGTATAACGAGCCATAAACAATGATTTGGAGCACATGAGGAGATGTTTGAGGTCAGCATAGAAATACATCTCATTGAATTATGAAATCCCTGCTTTTTATTTTAATGGTATTTTACTGAAACATGCGATTGTACACATGGGAGGTAACTCTAACTATTGAACTAAATAATCACGACATTGATGCTAGTATTCTGAACAGTGTTCTTTCCTTATTGTTTTGACATATTAATAGTGTGATACCTATAATTGAGAAAAAGTTGCAAGTATTTATCCTAGGTCCCCGTTTTTTTGGGACACCCTGTATAAGTACGCAGAAAGTACATTTTGACTGGAAATTGTATATTCACGTACTGGAAAATGTAGTTGCGGATCACCTTTCAAGAAAAAATATTTCAACTAAATTGTACTAGTTTGAAAACTAGGCTAGACCCTAGATTCAATACATATCTACAGTATTTGCTTAGATCTAGCCCTTCTATTTAATATATTTTACTGTCACCTACCTAGTGTTAAAAATAACTCGTCCACATTTCTACCCGTTTTTGCCGACGTTTCATAGAAAATTACATCATGAAATCGGCACCAATTCTGTGCTTCCTGAAAGTTTTAAAAGATTGAGAAAAAAACATTTACTAGATATACTATATCAAAATAACGACATAGATCTATCAATTTAAATGAAAGGTTAAAAGCTGAATTAAATTCAATATGTATATGTTTTCCGGTGGGACTTTTTTATTTGAGAAGTAAAATGTTCTGGCATTGCTGCAATCTGTATTTCTTAGCAACTGTGGTGTTGTCTTAAATGAATAGTCATTCTCGGTACCAATGAAATGCTTGGTGTCTATGGCTTGTATGTATACTTGTTTTAGGTGGTCCTGTTACGTCGAACATAATATCTGTTACTCGACATAATTTTAGTTGCAGTCATCCGGTTTCATGCATTTCTTTATGTATAAATGTACACCAATTTGTATTAAGATTCGTCATGGTTGAACATATATTAAAAATGATAAGCTACCCACCTCCGTTGTAACCTGTCGCCTGGGTGGGTTATATTCTGCTAAGTCTAGCTTGTTTCCTACCACAGCCAATGTCGTCAGGTCGGTTGCATATTTTCTTACTTCTGCTACCCAATACTCGACGTTTGTAAAGGTGTCCTGCAGTAAATTAGAGAAATGCTTGACCAATTAACAGGTGCTTAAATCAAGATAATTCAATATTATTGAGTACACGAGTATATACTGACAGTGAGAGTAAGAATATTCTTAATCTCAGACTCATAGCTCCATGCACTACTTATAATGTCAGCATCTGACAACACTCCGTATGGGGTAATGTCGATGTGAACTTTACATCATCCAATCAAATTGCTTCTTTCCACAAATCTGAACGTGCTGATTCTCTGCAACAGTTTACAATGAGAGAGATGTTTAAACTTTATGTATAGACAGCTAAGCGTAAACTGACTTTAGTACATGTAGTCTCTATACATACAGGTGAATAGATCCAATACAGCATGCACAAGACAGGTCATTTGAACGTGGCCTCTAATGTAGCGTAGTCAGATCGAACTGCGTAAAGGAATGAAGCAAATGTTAGGATCTGATTTTAATGAGAATGGAACATTATTTTACTTGTAGTACAAGTCATGTATTGAAACAATCGAAAAATTAGAAACTTTACATACTGCAGACTCCCCTAATAATAATATAACGCGTGATAAACGCTCCAGATAACTCCAAGACCGTTAGGAATCATCGCCAGTAACAATTAGATTACGCAATAATTGACATGAAAGTTTATTACTTTGGTGTTCTCCTGTTTCTATTGGACACAGCCTTTCTCTGTGCGATTTGTTATTATCTTATTGTCATTTAATACGAGTACAAAATGTATCTTGATATCATCACATGCATGAACCGGTGTCTATATCCCACGATCGATTTGATGCATGTTCAAATTTCATTCCTGCAATATTATATTGATTACTAGTACGCAAAGACATGTGAAAGGATGTTACTTAGATATTTTGGAGTTATCCTAACGTTAAAATGCCTTAAGGTAGGCACCGTGTTCATCATTCGTGAAAGTTCGACCATTTCCGTTTGTCTCCGGTAATGCAAAATCGCCGAGGTGATCAGAATGTGTGTTCATGAGTGGCCATCACGGTAAGGATGTTTCATGACCAATGATGTCTGAAAGTTTAGGAGCATGAGTGTTTCCGTTTGCCAATACCACCCTTCAAAACAGCGTTGTTCATATTTTGAAGTAGCAATCCGTTACCCCAACACAAACCAAAAAGTAGCAATTAAATATGAAATATTACAAAAAAACTCAACAAACTAATAAGTTCTGGGTAGGAATAGGCCAAACAATGTTTATTGTGTTAGGTGTAGATTTTCAACTTTCTTTTCGGTTATATATGGCCAGTAGGTTGCACTCAACATATTCTCATGGAACTAAATGTCAATCAGTATTTTTAAAATATACACTTGTTCTTCCACAAGCAAAATGGTACAACTAGTCCACAGGAGCACACTTTCCTGTGTCACAGAAGAACAAGCGAATATTTATCCACAGCGCTATCGGAACGGGAGATGCCACAGAAATAATTGTCAAGGTTGATCTTGGGGAAAAAGTAGAATGTGACATGCTATTATCATTAGAAGAAAATTCCAATTTTACACTAGAAACACCTCATACTGCGCGTGTCACCCCAAACTCACTCGGAAATCCTCGGCACTTTCTCTTTAAATAGTTCTGATAATTTGTCAAAAAAATGATAATCGCGATCTACTCAATGTCATAAACGTGCATGTTTTTTTCATTTTCTTTATTGAAATGATAGACCCCCTGTAGTTACACTGATTGCTGATATCTAATACTGTCAAAGAAAATTAGTTTGTGGCATCTCTGAACGACAATCGTGAACGTTCGGCCATTTCTCGTTTGGCTCTGGTAAGTATACCATTGTAATGCTTAAAAAGAGCCATGAATGACAAATATGAAAGAAATTCTTTCCCAAGATACCCAAACCTATCCGTCCTCGGACGCTTCATGGAGAAACTATTTGGTATGGCCTAAATATGTCATTCTTAAGTATAAAGGCCTTCAACGACAATTGTGGAAGCTCGGCCGTTTTCGTTAGAATCCGGTAAATTATATCAAACTATTGCAGTGCATAAAGACCAAGGTGCTCTGAATGAATGACGAGAATCAATGATGATCAACAATGAGTGTAAAATCTTTAATTAATAAGTCTGCAATGTACCGAGCAGTGACATGGGGAAAATGATAAACCTCCTGTTGTTGCAATTTGATGCTTTTGGTAAATTCGTCACAATCGGTGAATATTAAAGCGAGCACTCTCTTGATTTGACGTCATTTTTTTGTTTTTTGAATCAAATATAATATCATACTCCTCCCGCTGTGTTGTGAAAATTAAAGAAAAAAAATCGCTAGAAGTAATTACCGGTCGAAGTCTTAAGGGACAATGCATTCAGTAATTGATTATTCTAACTAAGCTACAATCATATTTTCAACGTGTTTTCGCGGGGGAGTCACCTGCAGTGTACCAGGAAAGGTATGCATTTTTGTATACAGTTAATGAAGCGTGCCTAAGTGTACACAAAATCTGTGCCATATGTACCCCCAAGAACATTCACGTATGGGATTTGCATGTTTCAAGTCAACATACGTTCCATTACACCAAGTATGAAAGGCTTTGTTAACAACCAGGAAACCAACGCAACTCAATTTCATTAAAAATGTCAGAATAGCTGAAATATACACCCTACTTTTTTCATTTGAATTTGTTTTATACGCCGGTAATCCAGACGCATGTCATAAACATGCCATTGTTCCGCTGATAAATTTGAGTTTCGAGCTGATTCCGATACCAAACAGACGGCATGTACGATTGATAAACTGTGACAGATTTTCAGGAAAATCATAAATATTGTTTAAATGGGATATAATGTTTTGTGGACAACCCTCGTTCATCTCTATTGCAAAAACAGACATGTAACACAAAATTAAAAAATGTCCCTCAGGAAAAAAGTTAACTAAAAGTAAATTATTTCAAACTTTTGTCGATTGAACGATTGGAACCGTTGATCCAACAAAACTATGCCACAAAATGGTATATACAGGCTATGAGCCAAAAGGGTCCCACTGCCCAAATTTGCAGACGCACATTTTCTGAAAGCCCTAGTATGGATGTTATCATACAACGATTATTTCCTACCCATTCGATCACCGGTGCATGTATTTGTACGCATACCATATTGATCATAACTCTACGTCATGTTTGGGGGCGGCGGACATTACAGAATTGCGTTCAACGTTTTGAACAGCAACTGTGAAGTGATGAGATAAATGTGATTAGGAAATAATCAAACAAGGATGTTGTTCGTGTGAATAGCAACCCCTACATCTAATCTGTAATCAAGGAGAGAAAATCGTTAAATGAGTTGATGTTTTGAATAGATAAAATACTAGTCTCTACGGCATGTGATGTATGTGATATCAATTTCGTTCGATTACAGTATGAGTAGTTGTACTATATTACAAAGTACTTTTATATCCTAACTATGTACATGTTGTTGTTTTGATTACTAAAATGTTGCGAAACTTGTGTTAGCAGTCAGCTAGATCAGTCAGTAGAGCATTTAACCAGTGGGCGAAATGATCCAGATTTGAATCCCTGTCTGACAGCACGTTTTACTCCACGCTGTTACATTTGGCACCCAACGTAAAGGTCCCTCAATGCACCCTTTTTATACTCTTATAGTATACCCGTCAAGCACTCCTATTCAAGTGGAGTTACTCCTATTTTCGTTGATAAATTTCTGGTTTTCTAATTAGCATACCTTTGCACAAATAAACATTTGATTCGTTTAATGATCTTCTGTCCCATATTTATAACCACTAGAATGACTACCTTCATTGTGTACCCGTCTAAATCCATTTTAAATCACATTTAAGAGCATCTTGTGACATGTTTCGCTTGATCACTCCTATTTTTAAGTATTTTGGATTTAATTAACTTGACAGGTATGCTTACGTGTCAACTCGAACTCATGGATTCGAGGGTTAAAGATTCTAAGGTTGTGACGTATGCAATCCGGTGGATAGATGATTTATACATGTATACGGCCTTCCATACATGGAAATAGTAAAATTGCTCGGTTCTACAGATAGGCCACTCAAAAGATAGTGTGCCTTTTGCAAAAATAAATGGATTAGAGTTCCAAAATATTGAAAATCCCTGGTGTTTCATTGGACAAAAAGGATGGTAAACGTAAACATAATTATAGTTTTATCATGATAATATACTGTCACCCTGTACACCTATCTCATTTACTAGTAAACAAAACCTATACTCTATTCCGCTAGTTGAAATTGATATAGGATCTGACCACACTCTGTAAGGCTTCATGTTGATGTGAACTTTACATCATCCAATCAGATTGCAGCTTTCACAAATGTGAAAGTACATTGAGAGAGGTTATCATAAACCCTACTAGTTTTATCGAGTGATTTAAACTAGAGTGACTTCATTGTACACTCTATACATACACAGTAAGGATGCACTATAGAGGTCATTTGAACGTGAACTCTAACGGAAAGTTGTCGGATCCAGAACAGTGCATGTTAGAATCTTATTTAAATGAGATTGCCATGCATGCACACGTACCTTCTCTGTGACGTCATACACAATAACAGCCCCATCAATTCCCTTCAAGTAAAGTGGTAACAAGGAGCGAAATCGTTCTTGTCCAGCTGTGTCCCAAATCTGATATACAATCCGGGAACCATCTATTTCTAATCCCTTCGTCTCAATATCTAAATTAGAACAAATCCTTTTTTTTATATAGTACATGCTTAAATAATTATTGTAAACGCAAGTTGTCAAAAAAGTATCCTCAGATGTTCTTTATACGGTGTTTAAAATATCATCGATAGTAAGTATTTCTGGACAAAAAGTAAGTCGACCATGGTCCTGGCACAAACTTGATATACAGTGCCCACCAAAAATAAGTATTCAGAGGTTATTTCTCCATTTACTTGCCTGTATAACACTATTTGCAGAACAGATAGGCAACAATATTTTGAAGACCAGAATTAAGTTTTGTTTATTAAGTGTTACGACAATACATTGATTGCTACCCTATATGTAATTTTTTTATTTTTTTGCCTGACTTTTGAGGTAATTTGGCCATAAAAATACAACGAAAAAAGCCCCTTTGACCATGGTTATTTTAATTTTGAACATTTTCATCTTTATTTCTATATCATATTTTACTAATTTAGTAACTATAGTTTCAGAAAATTCTATAGTTTTGGCCATCTGATAAACATTATATTGAATAATTGAACCAATTATAAGTCTGCATCTGTCAAAAAGTGTATACTTATTAAAGGTGGGCACTGTATCATGTTCACGTATGGCTTAATTTGTTATAAAAAATTGCTTGTCCATTTAATATACATATGTCCTTTATTTCTAACAACTTATCACCTTCTTTCAAAAAAATAAAATTGCATCTCAACATAATTATGCTTCTTGTTATCTGCAGAGGCGTCCAGAAGAAGCATATGAGATGATGGCCGGTGCATTGTCGCATGAGTACAAAATACTTAAATGTATTTATACCATTACATCCTGAAGACATGTCTTCGAGAAGGCTGTACCACATGAACGTTCTTTGTATAGACACAGGGCCAAATTGAATTAATCGGGAACTTTTTCCATATTCAAAACAGTGTAACTTGAAGAAAGACACAAATAAATTCTAGAGTCTAAGCGAATGGCCATTCTGATCACATCAGTATTAGCATTGCATGTGTATTTACCTGAGACAAACGGAAATGGCCGGGTTTTCACGATTGCGGCCGACCATAACTCGAACAATAAAAAATAATGTTTTACCTGATATTGTAGATTTATGTATATCTGTAAAGGTATTGTTCACAAATCGGAGTGACAAGCATGTCTTTCCGACAGTCATATCTCCGATAATTGATATCTTAAACTTCCTCGCATCATTAAACAGAATAGATTCATCAACCGGTTGACTCGACTTCCGGTTCATCTTGTACACTTCCGGTAGACAGTTGTATGTTGTGAACAGATCATAAATTGCACTCTGGACCCATTAACATTTAACTTAATCTAGTACACTTTTAATACACTTGCTCAGCATCAATAGCTATTTTCCTGTCCAACGTTCACACTATCCTCTGTCCCAGACAGCCACATATTCAATACCAGTCATAGTTTCATTCATGATTGAAAAACGCAGACGACACTTAATTTGTTGCAGACGACACTAAGTTTTTTTAATTTAATATAGATTTATTTAAACACATAGCATAATGATTTCACTGTGTAGATATAATTCGTCAACGGTAAGATATTTCCAAAATTTGAAACGTTAAAATATTTCCAAATAGCTGGAATCGTCATTCAGGAAATGTCACACTCTTGATAAACTTGTTAATCCTGAATCCTAGTGGTTGGTAGTATGACCAGGTATGGTATGACAGAGCACTGCACTCACAATAAATATTATGAATATATTCCGTGTTTGTGAAACTGTTGGCAAAGATATTAAAGAAACGTCATGGAACAAAAATGTCCAATTGGACGTAACTTCTTTCGTTATCAAACGAAATTGTTGCCGATGTCCACCGAAACAGTGCAGTTTCCTTTAAATCCGTCGAATGAAGTATTGGTTAACACGCTCGTCGTCGAATATGACAGTCTAAATTAGATAAGTGAATGGTTTTCCCCATAAACAATAACCTAACACCGTGTTAGCATGTTATCCTGCTCATTCTCATTCTAAATGAAATAATTTTGATATATTAAAAAAACGACAATAATTTTTTAGTGTTATGTCAGATGGCTTGATTGGACTTGCTCTGTATATCGTAAAGGTAACATTTAAGAAGCATTCATGGACAGCCATATCCCCCACCGAAGAGAAGATAATCAACAAGGGGCCATAACTCATACAAAATGGTAGGTGGTACTAAATTAGAGCAACCCCACTATGTACATAAAGACCTTTTTGTTTATGTTACTTTAGAAATTTGGTAATACATGTGTTCATGATATTTGGAGCACAAGCAAGCAGTAAGGTCTTAAATAAGTGAGGTTTTAATGTATCACACGAAACAATGAAAAGTCAATGATAAAGGCTAGATAAAAACTATGTTGCGACAGTGCATTCATGTATGCTAGACACTATATCTATTTTTGTAAAAAAACGCCTTTGATAATGCAGATTACAATATGTTATTTTAAAAGCGGAACTTTAAATAAAAACAAACAATTGAAGATTAGTCCTTCTGATTAAAACCTTCTTGTATGACCGCATGTTAAGCACGATAAAATGATAACCATTGAATGACACACATAGTAATGAACTTCTTGATCTAGAACGCCTGTTGATTAGCAAAGATCAGACATACTACATATTATTGTGTACCAAACTACATTGTATCTTCAATAGTATTATATAGTATATAATTAGATATCAAGTACATGCATATCTATTTCATATAGATTATATCTTCTATAATTTTGGCAATATTAAACATTTTAAAATATTCGCACACAATATTGGCTACTTAATTACTTATATACAACTGAGTGTAAGCCAAATACATTTGGGACATTGTGGGTGGTTTCAAACCTTACTTATTCAACAGTGACAGTCCCCTTGTTATGCTAAGCGTACATGCATATATTTAGGGTACTGCTTTATCAACGTATTAAATTACGGAAAATGTAAACTTACGATCAAATTTGTACAAATATACCATGAGATAAATTGAGTTGTAATACTAATCAAAATTCAGTTATTGAACTCCTACAAACAATATCTATCCAGAATTATACAGAATTTAAATTTGAACGTAAGTTTGCGATTTCCGTAAGTACGTTGATAAAACAGTACCCAGGTGTCCAACGACCTTAAATTTCATAGTCATAAAAAAACTCGTTAAGTATAAGTCCAGCAAGCGAATGTTAACGACTTCTAACTCCGTTTATTGGCAATTCCAAAGGGAAAATAAAATAACACAACCTGCGTGAAGAATGTAAACAAACAAGTCACATTTCCAAATATTCACAAACAAAATAGTTTTGACAGGATGTAAAATCACTTGTTTATTAATCCAAGTCACGTAAATAGTGCACACATCTGTAACTAGATATTATAAGGCTCATTCACAGTATACATCGTGTATGGTTAAATTATGTGAATTATGCATGTTAAGTTGTACCAACATCTATATTTATATCCTAACGACATTATTATTCATATACATTTGTACATGTACACAGGCATGTAGACTTTTGTACGTATGGTCAAGTGGTAGGAAGAGGTTCTATAGAAAACAATGTGTAAGTCTAATTGGGTGAACATATCCGGAAGGTCATTGTTAATAAGTGTAAAGCTAGATAAGGCTACTATAACCGCGGTGCCTAAGCTTTTATCTCTTCCAGGTGCGAGCATAACCCTGTCCAACCCGTGTGACAAGTCCATTGATGTAGCCAACGCGTGCAACTAGTCCATTGAGGTATTTAATGCGTGCAACAAATCCATTGAGGTATCCACAGCGTGCAACAAGTCCATTGCTGTATCCAACGCGTGCAACAAGTCCATTGCTGCATCCAACGCGTGCAACAAGTCAATTGCTGCATCCAACGCGTGCAACAAGTACATTGCTGCATCCAACGCGTGCAACAAGTCCATTGCTGCATCCAACGCGTGCAACAAGCACATTGCTGCATCCAACGCGTGCAACAAGTCCATTGCTGCATCCAACGCGTGCAACAAGTACATTGCTGCATCCAACGCGTGCAACAAGTCCATTGATGTACCCAACACATGCAACTAGTCCAGTGAGGTATCCATCGAGTTTGGAGTACCCTTTTTGTCTATTGAAAGCTTATAGCTATTGGAACATATGTGCTGACTGTGTGTAGCTACTGGAACATATGTGCTGACTGTGTGTAGCTACTGGAACATATCTGCTGACTGTGTGTAGCTACTGGAACATATGTGCTGACTGTTTGTAGCTACTGGAATATATGTGCTGACTGTAAGTAGTTACTGGAACATGTGTTCTGACTGTGTGTAGATACTGGAACATATGTGCTGACTGTGTGTAGCTACTGGAACATATGTACTGACTGTGTAGCTACTGGAACATATGTGCTGACTGTGTGTAACTACTGGAACATATGTACTGACTGTGTGTAGCTACTGGAACATATGTATTGACTGTGTGTAGCTACTGGAACATGTGTGCTGACTGTGTGTAGCTACTGGAACATATGTGCTGACTGGAACATATGTGCTGACTGTGTGTAACTACTGGAACATATGTGCTGACTGTGTGTAGCTACTGGAACATATGTGCTGACTGCATGTAGATACTGGAACATATGTGCTGTCTGTGTGTAGCTACTGGAACATATGTGCTGACTGTGTGTAACTACTGGAACATATGTGCTGACTGTGTGTAGCTACTGGAACATATGTGCTGACTGTGTGTAACTACTGGAACATATGTGCTGACTGTGTGTAACTACTGGAACATATGTGCTGACTGTGTGTAGCTACTGGAACATATGTGCTGACTGCATGTAGATACTGGAACATATGTGCTGTCTGTGTGTAACTACTGGAACATTTGTGCTGACTGTGTGTAGCTACTGGAACATGTGTGCTGACTGTATGTAGCTACTGGAACATATGTACTGACTGTGTGTAGCTACTGGAACATATGTGCTGACTGTGTGTAGCTACTGGAACATATGTGCTGACTGTGTGTAGCTACTGGAACATATGTACTGACTGTGTAGCTACTGGAACATATGTGCTGACTGTGTGTAACTACTGGAACATATGTACTGACTGTGTGTAGCTACTGGAACATATGTATTGACTGTGTGTAGCTACTGGAACATATGTACTGACTGTGTGTAGCTACTGGAACATATGTACTGACTGTGTGTAGTTACTGGAACATATGTGCTGACTGGAACATATGTGCTGACTGTGTGTAGCTACTGGAACATATGTGCTGACTGTGTGTAGCTACTGGAACATATGTGCTGACTGTGTGTAGCTACTGGAACATATGTGCTGACTGTGTGTAGCTACTGGAACATATGTGCTGATTGTGTGTAGCTACTGGAACATATGTGCTGACTTAGTGTAGCTACTGGAACATATGTGCTGACTGTGTGTAGTTACTGGAACATTTGTGTTGATTGTGCATAGCTATTGGAACATATGTACTGACTGTGTGTAGTTACTGGAACATATGTACTGACTGTGTATAGAACATATGTGCTGTCTGTGTGTAGCTACTATAACATATGTGCTGACTGTGTGTAGCTACTGGAACATATGTGCTGAATGCTTGTAGCTATTGGAACATATGTGCTGAATGCTTGTAGCTATTGGCACATATGTGCTGAATGCTTGTAGCTATTGGCGCATATGTGCTGAATGCTTGTAGCTATGAGAACATATATACTGAATGTGTGTAGCTACTGGAACATATGTGCTGACTGTGTGTAGCAACTGGAACATGTGTGCTGACTGTGTGTAGCTACTAGAACATATGTGCTGACTGTGTGTGTAGCTACTGGAACATATGTGCTGAATGTGTGTAGCTACTGGAACATGTGTGCTGAATGCTTGTAGCTATTGGAACATATGTGCTGAATGCTTATAGCTACTGGAACATATGTGCTGAATGTGTGTAGCTACTGGAACAAATGTGCTGACTTTGTGGAGCCACGAGAACATATGTGCTGAATACTTATAGCTACTGTAACATATGTACTGACTGTGTATAGCTACTGGAACATATGTGCTGAATGCTTGTAGCTATTGGAACATATCTGCTGATTGTGTGTAGCTACTGGAGCATATGTGCTGAATGTGTATAGCTACTGGAACAGATGTGCTGACTGTGTATAGCTACTGTAACATATGTGCTGGCTGTGTGTAGCCACTGGAACATTTGTGCTGAATGCTTGTAGCTACTGGAACATATGCACTGACTGTGTGTAGCTACTGTTACATATGTGCTGGCTGTGTGTAGCCACTGGAACATATATGCTGGCTGTGTGTAGTTACTGGAACATATGTACTGACTGTGTGTAGCTACTGGAACATATGTGCTGACTGTATGTAGCTACTGGAACATATGTGCTAACTGTGTGTAGCTACTGGAACATATGTGCTGAATGTGTGTAGCTACTGGAACATATGTGCTGAATGTGTGTAGCTACTGGAACATATGTGCTGGATGTGTGTAGTTACTGGAACATATGTGCTGTCTGTGTGTAGCTACTGTAACATATGTGCTGGCTGTGTGTAGCTACTGGAACATATGTGCTGACTGTTTGTAGCTACTGAAACATATGTGCTGACTGTGTGTAGCTACTGGAATATATATGCTGACTGTAAGTAGTTACTGGAACATATGTATTGACCGGGTGTAGCTACTGGAACATATGTTCTGACTGTGTGTAGCTACTGGAACATATGTACTGACTGTGTGTAGTTACTGGAACATATGTGCTGACTGGAAAATATGTGCTGACTGTGTGTAGCTACTGGAACATATGTGCTGACTGTGTGTAGCTACTGGAACATATGTGCTGACTGTGTGTAGCTACTGGAACATATGTGCTGACTGTTTGTAGCTACTGGAATATATGTGCTGACTGTAAGTAGTTACTGGAACATGTGTGCTGACTGTGTGTAGATACTGGAACATATGTGCTGACTGTGTGTAGCTACTGGAACATATGTATTGACTGTGTGTAGCTACTGGAACATATGTACTGACTGTGTGTAGCTACTGGAACATATGTACTGACTGTGTGTAGTTACTGGAACATATGTGCTGACTGGAAAATATGTGCTGACTGTGTGTAGCTACTGGAACATATGTGCTGACTGTGTGTAGCTACTGGAACATATGTGCTGACTGTGTGTAGCTACTGGAACATATGTGCTGACTGTTTGTAGCTACTGGAATATATGTGCTGACTGTAAGTAGTTACTGGAACATGTGTGCTGACTTTGTGTAGATACTGGAACATATGTGCTGACTGTGTGTAGCTACTGGAACATATGTACTGACTGTGTGTAGCTACTGGAACATATGTACTGACTGTGTGTAGTTACTGGAACATATGTGCTGACTGGAACATATGTGCTGACTGTGTGTAGCTACTGGAACATATGTGCTGACTGTGTGTAGCTACTGGAACATATGTGCTGACTGTGTGTAGCTACTGGAACATATGTGCTGACTGTGTGTAGCTACTGGAACATATGTGCTGACTGTGTGTAGCTACTGGAATATATGTACTGACTGTGTGTAGCTAATGGAACATGTGTGCTGACTGTATGTAGCTACTGGAACATATGTACTGACTGTGTAGCTACTGGAACATGTATACTGACTGTATGTAGCTACTGGAACATATGTACTGACTGTGTAGCTACTGGAACATATGTACTGACTGTATGTAGCTACTGGAACATATGTACTGACTGTGTGTAGCTACTGGAACATATGTGCTGACTGTGTGTAGCTACTGGAACATGTGTGCTGACTGTGTGTAGCTACTGGAACATATGTGCTGACTGTATGTATCTACTGGAACATATGTACTGACTGTGTGTAGCTACTGGAACATATGTGCTGACTGTGTGTAACTACTGGAACATATGTACTGACTGTGTGTAGCTACTTGAACATATGTACTGACTGTGTGTAGCTACTGGAACATATGTACTGACTGTATGTAGCTACTGGAACATATGTACTGACTGTGTGTAGCTACTGGAACATATGTACTGACTGTGTGTAGCTACTGGAACATATGGACTGACTGTGTGTAGCTACTGGAACATATGTACTGACTGTGTGTAGCTACTGGAACATATGTGCTGACTGTGTGTAGCTACTGGAACATATGTACTGACTGTGTGTAGCTACTGGAACATATGTGCTGACTGTGTGTAGCTACTGGAACATGTGTGCTGACTGTGTGTAACTACTGGAACATATGTACAGACTGGAAAATATGTGCTGACTGTGTGTAGCTACTGGAACATATGTGCTGACTGTGTGTAGCTACTGGAACATATGTGCTGACTGTGTGTAGCTACTGGAACATATGTGCTGACTGTTTGTAGCTACTGGAATATATGTGCTGACTGTAAGTAGTTACTGGAACATGTGTGCTGACTGTGTGTAGATACTGGAACATATGTGCTGACTGTGTGTAGCTACTGGAACATATGTATTGACTGTGTGTAGCTACTGGAACATATGTACTGACTGTGTGTAGCTACTGGAACATATGTACTGACTGTGTGTAGTTACTGGAACATATGTGCTGACTGGAAAATATGTGCTGACTGTGTGTAGCTACTGGAACATATGTGCTGACTGTGTGTAGCTACTGGAACATATGTGCTGACTGTGTGTAGCTACTGGAACATATGTGCTGACTGTTTGTAGCTACTGGAATATATGTGCTGACTGTAAGTAGTTACTGGAACATGTGTGCTGACTTTGTGTAGATACTGGAACATATGTGCTGACTGTGTGTAGCTACTGGAACATATGTACTGACTGTGTGTAGCTACTGGAACATATGTACTGACTGTGTGTAGTTACTGGAACATATGTGCTGACTGGAACATATGTGCTGACTGTGTGTAGCTACTGGAACATATGTGCTGACTGTGTGTAGCTACTGGAACATATGTGCTGACTGTGTGTAGCTACTGGAACATATGTGCTGACTGTGTGTAGCTACTGGAACATATGTGCTGACTGTGTGTAGCTACTGGAATATATGTACTGACTGTGTGTAGCTAATGGAACATGTGTGCTGACTGTATGTAGCTACTGGAACATATGTACTGACTGTGTAGCTACTGGAACATGTATACTGACTGTATGTAGCTACTGGAACATATGTACTGACTGTGTAGCTACTGGAACATATGTACTGACTGTATGTAGCTACTGGAACATATGTACTGACTGTGTGTAGCTACTGGAACATATGTGCTGACTGTGTGTAGCTACTGGAACATGTGTGCTGACTGTGTGTAGCTACTGGAACATGTGTGCTGACTGTGTGTAGCTACTGGAACATGTGTGCTGACTGTGTGTAGCTACTGGAACATGTGTGCTGACTGTGTGTAGCTACTGGAACATATGTGCTGACTGTGTGTAGCTACTGGAACATGTGTGCTGACTGTGTGTAGCTACTGGAACATATGTGCTGACTGTATGTAGCTACTGGAACATATGTACTGACTGTATGTAGCTACTGGAACATATGTACTGACTGTGTGTAGCTACTGGAACATATGTACTGACTGTGTGTAGCTACTGGAACATATGGACTGACTGTGTGTAGCTACTGGAACATATGTACTGACTGTGTGTAGCTACTGGAACATATGTGCTGACTGTGTGTAGCTACTGGAACATATGTACTGACTGTGTGTAGCTACTGGAACATATGTGCTGACTGTGTGTAGCTACTGGAACATGTGTGCTGACTGTGTGTAACTACTGGAACATATGTACAGACTGTGTAGCTACTGGAACATATATGCTGACTGTGTGTAACTACTGGAACATATGTGCTGACTGTGTGTAACTACTGGAACATATGTACTGACTGTGTGTAGCTACTGGAACATATGTGCTGACTGTGTGTAACTACTGGAACATATGTACTGACTGTGTGTAGCTACTGGAACATATGTGCTGACTGTGTGTAACTACTGGAACATATGTACAGACTGTGTAGCTACTGGAACATATATGCTGACTGTGTGTAGCTACTGGAACATGTGTGCTGACTGTGTGTAACTACTGGAGCATATGTGCTGACTGTGTGTAGCTACTGGAACATATGTGCTGTCTGTGTGTAACTACTGGAACATGTGTACTGAATGTGTGTAGCAACTGTAACATATGTGCTGACTGTGTGTAGCTACTGGAACATATGTACTGACTGTGTGTAGCTACTGGAACATATGTACTGACTGTGTAGCTACTGGAACATATGTACTGACTGTATGTAGCTACTGGAACATATGTACTGACTGTATGTAGCTACTGGAACATATGTACTGACTGTGTGTAGCTACTGGAACATATGTACTGAATGTGTGTAGCTACTGGAACATATGTACTGACTGTATGTAGCTACTGGAACATATGTACTGAATGTGTGTAGCTACTGGAACATATGTACTGACTGTGTGTAGCTACTGGAACATATGTACTGAATGTGTGTAGCTACTGGAACATATGTACTGAATGTGTGTAGCTACTGGAACATATGTACTGACTGTATGTAGCTACTGGAACATATGTGCTGTCTGTGTGTAGCTACTGGAACATATGTACTGACTGTGTGTAGCTACTGGAACATATGTACTGACTGTGTGTAGCTACTGGAACATATGTGCTGACTGTGTGTAGCTACTGGAACATATGTACTGACTGTATGTAGCTACTGGAAAATATGTGCTGACTGTGTGTAGCTACTGGAACATATGTGCTGTCTGTGTGTAGCTACTGGAACATATGTACTGACTGTGTGTAGCTACTGGAACATATGTGCTGACTGTGTGTAGCTACTGGAACATATGTGCTGTCTGTGTGTAGCTACTGGAACATATGTACTGACTGTGTGTAGCTACTGGAACATATGTACTGACTGTGTGTAGCTACTGGAACATATGTACTGAATGTGTGTAGCTACTGGAACATATGTGCTGTCTGTGTGTAGCTACTGGAACATATGTACGGAATGTGTGTAGCTACTGGAACATATGTACTGACTGTGTGTAGCAACTGGAACATATGTACTGACTGTATGTAGCTACTGGAACATATGTACTGACTGTGTGTAGCAACTGGAACATGTATGCTGACTGTGTGTAACTACTGGAACATATGTGCTGACTGTGTGTAGCAACTGGAACATATGTGCTGACTGTGTGTAGCAGTTGGAACATATGTACTGACTGTGTGTAGCTACTGGAACATATGTGCTGACTGTGTGTAGCAACTGGAACATATGTACTGACTGTGTGTAGCTACTGGAACATATGTGCTGACTGCATGTAGCTACTGGAACATATGTGCTGACTGTGTGTAGCTACTGGAACATATATGCTGACTGTGTGTAGCTACTGGAACATATGTACTGACTGTGTGTAGCTACTGGAACATATGTGCTGTATGTGTGTAGCTACTGGAACATATGTGCACACTGTGTGTAGTTACTGGAACATATGTGCTGAATGTGTGTAGCTACTGGAACATATGTGCTGAATGTGTGTAGCTACTGGAACATATGTGCTGACTGTGTGTAGCTACTGGAATATATGAACTGACTGTGCGTAGCTACTGGAACATATGTGCTGACTGTGTGTAGCTACTGGAACATATGTGCTGACTGTGTGTAGCTACTGGAACATATGTACTGACTGCTTGTAGCTACTGGAACATATGTGCTGAATGTGTGTGGCTACTGGAACATATGTGCTGACTGTGTGTAGCTACTGGAATATATGTACTGACTGTGTGTAGCTACTGGAACATATGTGCTGACTGTGTGTAGCTACTGGAACATATGTGCTGACTGTGTGTAGATACTGGAACATATGTGCTGAATGCTTGTAATGTAAAAACAAAACCACCAGTACATACAATATTATCACAATTTATTCATTATGTTGCACATAGGTAATCATGTGAACAACTTTTATCTATAACATGAAATAATACAGCTTAATCAATAACATTATTTAACAAGAATACAAAGACAATATCTAACAGCAAAACACTGAGTGGTGCAACGATACTGATATGTAGTTTACTATTATAGCTTGGCAACTTTGACATGAACCTCACCTTTGAGGATATCAATTTCCGCAGGCAAAATCGTGCAAAACCGGTATTTCAAATTTGTGTTTGTATTACATCTGGAGCGTCTTCGTGTTACTTCCTGACTATGAAAACATACAAACAAAGTTATAAATACAGGCAAGATATCGACTATTAAATTATGCTTATCAAAAGGCCAGGTTCATGTCACCAAGCTTTACCTAGCTGGCTATGTTAGGATCCCAACAAATATTTAGAAATGGTAAACCATTGACAATGGATTTATTTGAGATTGTTTTGGCTTGGTAAGCAGGGGTCCTACATTTTAGACAAAGTCCTGAATATATGACAAACCTAGCACACATCGCTACATCAAAAGTCTGTTTTTAACAATGTTCTTTTGTTAAATTTAGGTAATGAAATTTTAATAATCCTTTTCTTTATCCGAAAAAAATCTTTCATTTTCAGCATAAAAGTGCATTCCTCATACTGCAGCCACTCTTCCTTTTATATTCAAGAATTAATGTAAAATAATTTATTTTTTTATGGGACAAAATTTTGTTGTTTTGGTAAAATACCTATTTTGATGCCATGTTAATTCATGGAATTTGCATTTCAGGTGATAAATCCAAGGGTCAAAATTATTGTTTGATGGGATTTGATTTTGTGGTTGAAGGTGAATAATAGATTCAATTATAGATGTCCTGAATAATGTTGTTATATGTGCCTGTGATCCTTACATGAACACGTTTTTTGTTTTTTTATTCAATATGAACAGAGTTTATGAGACACATTTGAAAGGGCAGTAACTCTTGCATCACATCATTTGAAAGGGCAGTAACTCTTGCATTAGGGTATTTGTAAAAGATATGTTAGAAGCAATTGTACCGAACAGTCTCGAAATGTATTAAGAGAGTATTTTAGATCACATTGGCTGACCTACGAAGCCAATAATACTTGTGTTTAACTTTTCTGTTATAATATATTTCAGACACAATGGCAGTTATTGTACCCTCAGTGGTCATATTCATTCTTGGAATCTTGTCTGTGATTATATTTGCAATATTTTGGAGAAGAAAAAAGTGAGTATTATTCTTTCAGTATTTATTTTTCACATTTTTGGAAAAGACAATACCTATTTAAGAAAGTGCTTTTGTATGTGAAAAAAAAGATTAAATAAGTCATGAAGTTTGATTTTAAAAAAGTGTGCATTCTATAGCCAGTACTTTATGTTCTCACGAGCATTTAACGAAATTTGAATTTTTCCCATTTTTAAAAATTTCACAACTTTGGTACTTTCAAGTTTAAATCGCCATCTGTTCTGTTCTGTAGAAGGTTCCCCCACTCAGGAGACACTCCATCTGTTTGTAGTCATCTGACGTTGGATCAATTGTAGTACTTCATTCTATCAACTTATAAACAATGTTCAGTTTCATTTTAAACTTGATGAACTTTAACTTTAGGCAGCATTTCACTTTTGGAGACCAGGCCTATTTATTTCATCTCTAAACAATTTCAGCAAGAAATTAAAGTCGGAGTCGGCAGTATCATACAGAGATGGTGGAAATGTTGAAATCCCAACCACATACCCATCACCTTTATCTCCTGATGTAAGTAAATGTTGCTGTGATTTTATTTCTATGAATGTTGGTCCGATGATACTTCATGGCCCGTATTTACAAAGGATTAGATTTTAGGGTAAGGATGTAGCACAAATAGATGTTTATCAAATTTTAGGAATAGTGTGAATGTTAAGCGATGTATTCTTCAATTTCAAATACCATAAAAATAAAAATGAATAACAAGATTAGTTAAGGTCGTCAGATGATATGTTGGTTTGTTAATAATCTGTCTGTTACTATGCTGGTCCAGCTCTTGACCAACTCATATCGATTAATAAATGAGTGCAAATACTTGAAAGCATCGGGTCCTATAACTGAGGTTAGTATTGACCCGCATATGAAGGTCAAAAGTCAAGGTCACTTAGAGAATAAATAGCAATATGGTTTTCTGTTGATGGGCATACATGTTTAGCATGATTGTGTCTTATTGAGCGAGTGAAATAATGGGTTTGGGTGCAGCCTCAAAGACACACCTCAAATTCAAACACCAAATTTCGCCCAAAAAATCCCAACAGTTATTAAAAAATTAATAAAAATATATTTCCATAACAAGTGGATTAGGTGGATTGAGACGCCAAACGCTTAGCCTTTAGTACTGCCTGATTAAAACAAGAAAAGCCATTTTTCTACGAATCGGACGACAGTGACTAAAATGGGAAAGACAAATACAAGTTTTGAAATAATTATTTTGATGTAGATCTATCTATAAGATGATATTCGAGTTGATTAAGAACAAAATAGTACATTATATTCATTTCGTTGAGATTATATGCGTGTAAAACAAAAGAAATCAACGAAATCGTATTTTGTCATCTCCTTTGCGTCCGCTTCGTTGAACAATGTCCGTTTCGGATTTTAATCACACTGTTCTGTGGTTGTTGTTGTCGAATAAAAGGCTGGAAGCGATTTATTATTTTAGAAATTTAAATATATAATTTGATCATTATGGAGACAACTTTCGGCATATGTTCTTCTTACATGTTAAAACGATTTAGTGTTTTATGTTCATTTATGTCATAAAATGCGATAGGTAGTAATAATATGCAAGAAATAGGGAATGCCTCTTTAAGTTTTTGC
This sequence comes from Spisula subtruncata, assembly GCA_963678985.1. Lineage (NCBI taxonomy): Eukaryota > Metazoa > Mollusca > Bivalvia > Venerida > Mactridae > Spisula > Spisula subtruncata. The sequence goes on from OY787678.1 coordinate 17,583,142, forward strand.
AAAATTTATTAAATGTTTCTACAAAAATTGTTTTCAGGCAAACACCATACATACTGATGGAGGTACAAATTTCTGTAATCCTATATATGAAACATGTCAAGGTGAAGACCCATCAATGTTCATGAAAGGTGTACAAGAGATATCAATGAACAGTGAAGATTCGGACCACTATGTCTCTGCTGGCAGTGTAACAACTATTCCACCAAGGTTTGTATTATAGTCAAACCTCACCTTAGTAACTCCCTCAATAGTGAGACCACCTTGGCATCAAAGGACCATAATTTATTGTACAGTAAAACCTAAAGAACACCTACAAACTTAGACCACCATAGAATTGAGACAAAATTTTGCTTTATTGCTCAGTAATTATTCTCAATAATAAAACCACCTCAAAATTAAGACCACACCTGGAGTTTTACAACTATACCCCCAAGGTTTGTATTAATGTCAAACCTCATCTATAGGTCACCTCAATAATGAAGCCATCTCTTAATTAAGACCATAAATTGACTGTCCATTTTGCTGCATTTCTGTGTCACTTATAATATTTTTATGGTTCCGAAAATTTTTGGGAAGCATACAGTTGCCGCTTTGTCCCTCATTCTGATAAATTTTGCAGTATTGCTCTGTGTTCAATCGCAATATTAAGACCGACTCAATAATGAGCCCACTTCATATTCAAGACCACACTTTTGATGGCCCATTTGGCTGTTCCGCTCGGTAATTTATCACAATATTAAGAACACTACAATGATGAGGTCAGTTTTAAGGGTCTAAGTGGTGGTATAATTATTGAGGTTTTTCTTTACATATGATTACAGTATAGGGGGTTATGTTTCAAACCGAGACCCTGGATCATATACCACCTTAAGTTGTATATCTGAAAATATTATCCAACTCAATTTGTATATAATATATTTGTATATTAGCTGCAATTTTATTGAGGCTATAATGGTGAATTTGAATTAACGCTGTCTTTTTGAGTGATGTTCATACCAGTCAATTTTCGAAGTTACCTCCCTTAGCATACAGGTTTTTATGGGACTTATGCTTTAGAAAACAGTTCAAAGGTAATGTAATAATGCTTAAAGTTTCATATTTCTCCATCTTTCTCCTATTTTAGTATTGAAGAGGATGTTGTCTCAAGAAGGCCTCTACCAGAACGAGGTTTGAATGTAGCAAACTTGATAGCGAGCAGTGAACCGCGACATCTGGACGCCACTGATGGACCAGACAAAGATACAGTCACGCTTGTTAAACAAACCAAAGACTCATTGGCATAATACTAGATGGTGTAATATTCTCGATTGCTTGATCGAACATAATGTTTATCATAACAAAAGCCATAATTTGCTCTTTTTATGCCCCCTATTTTTGATGAGGGGTATATTGCAGTGCCCTTGTTGGTCGCTTGGTACACCAAATGGTTTCCGTTCAATGACTCAAGAACACTTTGCCCAAGGGCCTTCATTGTTGAGGTTGGCCAGCAACAGTAGATGTAGTTGATTTTGAGGTCAGTAGGTCAAAGGTCAAGGTCACTGTACTATAACCTTTACCATTTCCAACTATTGGGCTTCCAGGGCGCATTCATTTTTTACAGGTTTTTAGCTCCCCCTAGCATTATGGAGTAATGGTTTAACTGTTATTTAATTTATATGCATATAGACCAGTTTTCTTAACATTCCTTTGAATGTTTTTATATTATAATTTACTTGTACAGTTTATACATTTAACCAAGAATTGTTCATGTGACTTGTTTGTATTTACTACTACATTACTATTTGTGCATCAGCATCATTTCAAGGCATTTAAACTATGGTCAAACTATTGTTAGTTTGCTTTTGTTCTTATTAGATCGACTTTTCAAAGAAAACAAGTTGAGCTATTGTCGTGACATGATTGTCTGCATGTGCGTTGGTTAAGTTTATTGTCAGAGTCATTTTCTCAAAGACTATCAAAGTTATCCCCTTGAAACTTGGCATAGTTATTCACTATCACAAGATGAGTCCATAGTGACAAAGCTGATAACTCTGTGACCTATATTTATTGAGTTATCTGCCCTTGATACTATCAAACATGAGAAAGTCGAATGTCCAGCACGCATAGGAGGAGCTATTGTTTTTACTGAAATTATTAAAATGAAAATATTAGTTTTGGTGACTGGAGAAACCAGACATACACAGGTTATTGAACCAGACCAGACTATATAGTTAGTGCAAACACCCAGTCAATGTAGCATCATTTTGTTGCATTTCACAAATGTTCATATGTTTTGGTGCAATTAATATATTGATTTTTTTTTGTTACAAAATAAAGCAATCAAGTGCATTTTATTTTTTATATCAAACTACAATGTATTTTTATATGATGATTTTTGTAGTAGGCCTATTCATGTCTACCTCGCAGTTTGATGACATGATAAGTGCTGTACCTCTGGTTGTCATAAAGTTCGCTCAACCTTGTTTTCAGTAACCATTGGTCAGATTTCAATGAAGCTGCTTATGAATACATTGTACCAAGCATAATTCTACATATTGTCATGATTAGTTTTGTCAGAATTATTTTTGTCAGAATAATGGTCCTTTTTGAGAGACAAACATTTTAATTTAATTTAGTAACAAAACCCTCAGGCCTGGTGATGAAAAACATTGGAGTACATACTCCAGGCTCCAACTCATACTCTGTACTCCAATTGGAGCATTTCTTGGTAACAAGAACTGCCGTAACTTCTTTATTACTGAATGGAAACATATGATTTGGGGTTCATTTTCTTAACTAGATCATTTGCTACAAGTTGGTGTTGGTTTTGAATTTTGATGCAAAATTCTAAAAATACAGTTTTTTTCCAGTTGTAGTATGAAGTTTGAGTATGAGAATGAGAATGAGAAATGTTTATAATCACTGGGCCTGTTTATATTGAAACTTATAATTTCTTTCAATGTGTGGCAGTGAAGAATCATAGAATTTTAAAGTCAAGCTTCGGAAATATTTCCAGTACGTAGAAAATACAGTATTAGATCATTACTGCCAAATTTCATTCATTGCATATTTTTTCATAAATTCAGCATTATGCTTCAAGAATAAATACACAAAGTTAATTAACAGGTAGAAAAAGTATATTCTAAATGAGCATGTAGTCATATGCAGCATTTGTTAACATGGACTTGATTTTTTTGCCAGAACCACATGAATTCAGTGACATTCTCACGTATATGCAGCTACCTGCTTGGCTCTCTCTGTTTCATATATTATTTCATTCCATACATTGTGTTTCCATAGTGATGTTTTCAATAACTGTGATATAATATATGATAAATATACGGCTGTTCCATGCTTGTTTTCTTTTTTATTTAAACTCAAACTAGATATAGTTATAGCTTGCCGAGGAGATTCTAAAGTTGGGTTTCCTACCTTGTTCATTATTTTAAACTAGGTCAAGTCGTTGTTGTGCCTGTTTATGTTGCATTAACGTTAGGTCACTGTCCTTGGTGTGTTTTTGGGGTTGGGTCGCCGTGCAGCAGGGCCTTGGGGAACTTGATCAGGTAATCAAACTTGATCAGAAAATTGGATCTTCCTTCTGGCTTCATTTTTTCGGCGGGGACTTGGACTTCTAATTGTTTCTTAGACTTATGTGTGGGCATTGCTCAGGGTAGTTGTGTTGTTTGTGTTTCTGATTTCTGTGCTCGGCTGGTTAGGTTGAGTGCTACCTTCCCTGCCTGATTTCCTCATACGAGGGTATATCCAAAAGTAATGTCACTCCTCCCGTGGTTTATTTGTTTATAGGCCGATATGCATGAATATGATATCAAAATGTTCAGCAGTTCAATTATGATTTATATACAACGAGCTGCATTATTCAATTTTCATAACTGGATTAAATGAACATTTAAAATATACCTATGACGTCATATCGCCGCACACAAAAATTACGATTTTTTTTCATTATCATAACAATTTTCTTTTATGCGTTTTAATAAAAATAATTCTTGTAGGCAGACAATACTTTCGTGACGTGATGAAACAAATGTTTTGTGTCTGCTGCTAAATATTCATTAACGTCACTCTATTTTGAAACTCGCAATATATTTTCAACGCACTGATTACTTAGCGGAAACACGACAGATTTGTGATAAAAAGACGCTGCGCGCAGCAATGAACTTTTCCTAAAAGTTATGAAAGTTAGCTACTGAAACTTTAGTTACATAAGGCGACAAAAAGACACATGTGCATGTAGTATTTTAAGGGGGCGTGGATCACCTAATTATTATTGTTAAAGAGTCATATGAACGGTTTTTAGTGGATCCGAAAAGAACACCAAGAGTATTTTTAACGCCGTCAATTCAATTCGACGCTCAAAACTGCAATCATTGTGTGGCGAGTAAAAACTTTTGCTGTGGGACTATATAATCTAAAGGACATTTAAAAATATTTTGATTGACAACGCAGAGAGTAAGTGTCGGGTTGGTTACACATTTTTAAAGGTCTTTGAAATGACTGCAAAGTTTATGAGTCGTTAGAAATCACCAGGGATGAACTTCTGCTGGATGAGTAGGTGTCAGCAAGTAATGTCATTGTGACGTCGGACTTGCGGCGATGTTCATAAGTATGTCTCATGTAAATGTTCATATCTTCATAACTTTTATGTGCATTGTTGTGAAAGTTGGTCATCATATTCAAATTAGACTGAAGTTACGGTGTGACAAATTTCGTGGTTTTACTGACATTATACCCGATTTTATAGCATCAGTGACATTACATTTGGATATACACACGTACCTATCTAGATCAACAATTTCTAAATTGCTTTTACAAATTATTGTATTACTAAAGAAACAGATATAACCAGTTTTAAGCAAAACCAGAAGTGATAATTTGTACACACCATATTAATCATCTCTGTGGAATATACCCAATTTTACTGCCCTTTTCATTATCCTGGGCACACGGTTACACATATAGTGAACTTACAAAAATCAGGACATTCCCAGCACCAGGAATGAGACCTGCAAGTATTAAATATAATGGTCTTCGTTAAAGGTAGATTTATAATAATGACAGTTCATTAAAAATTTCAACTAAATGATAGTTGGATAAAAGTATTTGTTTTACAGAGAGTATACTAAGTAATCATTGAGTAAAAATGGAATTATGATGCATTCATACCACAGGTAACTTTATCATTGATGAATAAAAAATTTATTAGGTAACTGTATCTTTGATAAAAACCAAAGCTTTAATAAAAAAAATTGTAAAATTTATATATTTCTGTGAAAGAAAAATATAAATTTTACAAAAAAAAATGTTTTTTTTTCATTATCAATGATACAGTTACCAGTGATTCATACAGCATGTTTTTTCATCATGCATAATTGTAGTGTCACAGTCTGAACATATTTACTAAAGGGGAGAAACTGTGTAAGCAGCCGACTAGCTCAGTCGGTAAAGCATTCGCCCTGTAAGCAAAGGGTTCTGAGTTCGAGCCCCGGTCTGGTTGCACATTTTTCTTCCCCTGTTACATTTGGCACCCAACGATGATCTCTGAATCTTTTATGAACTATGTACAGATGAGGGGTTCAAGAAAATAAGACTGCACAATTTTACTGTTGTTAACATTTGTAATTATAAATAATGAAAATATAGTCAAAAGAAAAAACTTCCCTCTAACGCAGATAATGTTACAGGGGCTTTATTCACCAACATTGTAAGACTGAAACTTGACATAGACATAAATTGACAATATTTATAATCACTGCCATTTCATTGCAATTAAGATTTAACCATGTGAAATTTTATCTGATTATGTGTTGTTACCCACTTAGCATGTTTACACATTTATATCAAAATCGATAGATTTATAAAAATATGAGAGAAAATAGAACTTTCAATGTAAAGTTTTAACTTACAATGTTTGTGAATAAGACCCCATGTGAAGCAACTCAAATATCTGACCAGCACTGATAAACTGGTACATATCATTTTTCTTCCCTATATTGCACAACAAAAAAACATTTTTCACTTTCAGAGATAGTCTATTCAACAGGGAAGTGTTTCGAAAAACAACGGAACATCGAAATTTGGTAGACACAAGGAATTTCATGTAGATATCTTCAGTGGCATCCAAAATCAATCTGAACAACTCCATACACAGTAACAATTGCATGTGTTATTTCCCACACAAAGAACATTTCAACATTGTTTAGGATACACCTGTCTTTGCAGCACAGTAGACTTTAATTACAACACTATGGTAATCAATCTGAAAAAAACGTATTATACGTCCATATATGTTTGCTTACTTAACTTTCGTAACTTACGAGGGGTGATCAATATATTCGAGGACTTTCTTTCTCAATTTTGAAATATTGGAACTAGAGTAATGAAAATACAAGCTGATATAGATCAACAATTATCTCGCGATTTGTTTACTTTACTTCATCATAACGTCATTATTTACTTGATGACGTTACTTTTTGTAACCATGGTGAAGCACACACCGTCGAGCATCTCGGACGTAACGTTATTTCTGAGAAACGACATGCTATGAATATTAACGCGAAGCTTGTAAAATCTTCGCGACATCTTCAAAATGACTTCACTAACGTGTGCATATATTGATCACCCCTCGTACATCCAAACACTAAATGAATGCTGAATCATATGACGTCAAAGTGAGGATTAGATACATTGTATACAAAGAAGAAAACTTGTACATTGCATTGATTCAGGATTACCTATTCACAACGTAATCAGTTAATGCTAGTGAAATTTTGTGAAACACAAACTATGAAAATTGTGTCAGTAATGATGTTCAAAAAATAGTAAATAAAACACTTTGAACCAAAGCAACAACCAGCAATATTAGAAAGTGTCATCATAGTGAATCCGTTAAGTACTACATCATTCATCCAGTTTACAAGTCGCGTGTTTTGGTCACCATATCACTTCAACATAATGCTGGCTAAGAGTGAGAAAGTCTTTACTACAAAATCTTCTTTTTTTATAAAACAAGAACGAACAGTCCGAAAATTACTCAGTTTGGTCAACATGACAAGTCCCGATTTTTCATGCAAATAGGCTCAAAAGAAGCGCCTAGTGATGCTAAATTCAAATACGTATCGGTCTTCTCATTTTAAGTAAGCCAGCGATATGACTGAAAACATCCATCCTCACAATATCTCGTGTTTGTAGATCTATAACACATTTCATTTCCTGTTTAAGATCGAATAAGCTTAACAACATTTCTTCTTTTTCTTGGATTTCATATTAACACTACTGCCCTTTCGTATATAAGAACTGCATTGAGGTGCATTCTTGCTTATAATTACTCGTCCTGAAAACAAAGATCGAGGTACATGTATTATATATTATACAGTAATTTGTAATATGGGGAATTCTAAAGGAAATAAAATAACTGGCCCAGTGAATATAAACATTTTTCCTTCTCATACTCAAGCTACATTGCTCCAACTTGAAAAACAGATATTTTTAGAATTTTGCATCAAAATCAACACCAACTTGTAGCAAATGATCTAACTAAGAAAATGAACCCCCATTTCATATGTTTCTATACAGTAATTAAGAGGTTACAGCAGTTTTTGTAACTAAAAATTACTCCAATTGGAGTACGGAGTATGAGTTGGAGCATGGAGTACGTACTCCAATGTTAATAATCACCGAGCCAGATTGGTTTTCAAAATGTGACTCGGCGTCACCGCTTTTCGAACGACGTCTAGTATTCATATCATCTGATGTCTGTTCTTTTTTACCAAGTTCACATGAATACACGTGTACTATGCTAGCGGATCCGTGCATACATATCAAAAGTCACTCTCTATGTTTCTAATGACGTCATTCCCCATAATTATATGAGTACGCAGATAGGACATTTTGACTGGAAATTGTATATTCACGTACTGGAAAATGTAGTTGCAGATCACCTTTCAAGAAAAAATATTTCAACTAAATTGTACTAGCTTGAAAACTAGGCTAGACCCTAGATTCAATACATATCTTAGATTTAATATATTTTACTGTCACCTACCTAGTGTTAAAAATAACTCGTCCACATTTCTACCCGTTTTTGCAGACGTTTCATAGAAAATTACATCATGAAATCGACACCAATTTTGAGCTTCCTGAAAGTTTTAAAAGATTAAGAAAAAACATTTACTAGATATAGTATATCAAAATTACGACATAGATCTATCAATTAAAATGAAAGGTTAAAAGCTGAACTAAATTCAATATTTATATGTTTTCCGGTGGGACTTTTTTATTAGCTCACCTGAGCACGAAGTGCTCACTGGTAAGCTTTAAGGATAGGTGGCTGTCCGGCGTCCGTCGTTGTCCGTCGTCCGTCAACAATTCCTTTAAATGACTTCTTCTCCTAAACCAATTGATGGAATTTAACCAAATTTCACAGGAATGATCCTTGGGTGGTCCTCTTTCAAAGTTGTTAAAAAATTCCCGGTCTGTCGCATAACTAGGTCACACAGGCTAAAAATAGATTTTCACAAAGGAAACTTTAAAATCTTCTTCTCTGAAACCGTAAGGCCTACAGCTTTCATATTTGGTATGTAGCACCACCTTGGGGTCCGCTGCAAAGATTGTTCAAATTATGTCCCTGGGGTCAAAATTGGCCCCGCCCCAGGGGCCCTTAGTTTTACATAGAGTTATATAGGGGAAACCTTAAAAAATCTTCTTCTCCAAAACCGCTTGGCCCAGGGCTTTCATATATGGTAGGTAGACTCAGCTAGAGGTCCTCTACAAAGGTTGTTCAAATTATGTCCCTGGGGTCAAAATTGGCCCCGTCCCGGGGGCCCTTAGTTTTAAATAGAGTTATATAGGGGAAACCTTTAAAAATCTTCTTCTCCGAAACCGCTTGGCCCAGGGCTTTCATATTTGGTATGTAGACTCAGCTAGAGGTCCTCTACAAAGATTGTTCAAATTATGCCCCTGGGGTCAAAATTGGCCCCGCCCCGGGGCCCTTAGTTTTACATAGAGTTATATAGGGGAAACCTTAAAAAATCTCCATCTCCGAAACCGCTTGGCCCAGGGCTTTCATATTTGGTACGTAGACTTAGCTAAAGGTCCTCTACAAAGATTGTTCAAATTATGCCCCCAGGGTCAAAATTGGCCCCGCCCCGGGGCCCTAAGTTTTACATAGAGTTATATAGAGAAAACCTTAAACAATCTTCTTCTCCGAAATTGCTTGGCCCAGGGCTTTCATATTTGGTATATAGGCTCAGCTAGAGGTCCTCTACAAAGATTGTTCAAATTATTCCCCTCGGGTCAAAATTGACCCAATCCTGGGGGTCACCATTTTACCTAGACTTATATAGGGAAAACATATAAAAATCTTCTTGTCTATAACTAAAATGCCTAAGAGCTTTGATATTTGGTATGTAGCATCATCTAGTGGTCCCCTACCAAGATTGTGCAAATTATGCCCCTGAGGTCAAAATTGGCCCAACCCCGGGGTCACCGTTTACATAGACTTATATAGGGAAAACATATAAAAATCTTCTTGTCTAAAACTACACTGCATAGAGCTTTGATATTTGGTATGTAGCATCATCTAGTGGTCCTCTACCAAGATTTTTCAAATTATGCCCCTGGGGTCAAAATTAGCCCTACTCGGGGGTCACCGTTTTACATATATACTTATATATAGGGAAAACATATTAATATCTTCTTGCCTAAAACTACACTGCCTAGAATTTTGATTATTGGTATGTAGCATCATCTTGTGGTTTTATACCAAGATGTTCAAATTATTCCTTTGGGTGAAAATTGTGCAGGGTTTATAATCAGGTGAGCGATATAGGGCGGCCATCATGGCCCTCTTGTTTGAGAAGTAAAATGTTCTGACAACCAGTATTTCTGATCAACTTTGACGTTGTCTTAAATAAATTGTCATTCTCGGTACTAATGAAATGCTTGGTGTCTATGGCTTGTATGTATACTTGTTTTAGGTGGTCCTGTTACCTCCAACATTATATCTGTTACTCGCCATAATTTTAGTTGCAGTCATCCGGTTTCATGCATTTGTTTATGTTTAAATGCACTCTAATTTGTATTTAGATTCGTCATAGTTGAACATATTATTAAAAATTCATAAACTACCCACCTCGGTTGTAACCTGCCGTCTGGGTGGGTTATATTCCGCCAAGTCTAGCTTGTTTCCAACCACAGCCAATGTCGTCAGGTCGGTTGCATATTTTCTTACTTCTGCTACCCAATACTCGACGTTTGTAAAGGTGTCCTGCAGTAAATTAGAGAAATGCTTGACCAATTAACCGGTGCTTAAATCAAGATAATTCAATATTATTGAGTACACGAGTATATAATGAGAGTAAGAATATTCATAATCTCAGACTCATAGCTCCATGCACTAATTACAATGTCAGCATCTGACAACACTCCGTATGGGTTGATGTCGATGTGAACTTTACATCATCCAATCAAATCGCTTCTTTCCACAAATCTGAACGTGCTGATTCTCTGCAACAGTTTACAATGAGAGAGATGTTTAAACTTTATGTATATACAGCTAAGCGTAGACTGACTTCAGTACCTGTAGTCTCTATACATACAGGTGAATAGACCCAATACAGCATGCACATGAGAGGTCATTTGAACGTGGCCTGTAATGTAGCGTAGTCAGATCGAACTGCGTAAAGGAATGGAGCAAATGTTAGGATCTGATTTTAATGAGATTGGAATATTATTTTACTGTTAGTACAAGTCATGTATTGAAACAATCGAAAAATTAGAAACTTTACATACTGCAGACTCCCCTAATAATAATATAACACGTGACAAACGCTCCAGATAACTACAAGACCGTTAGGAATCATCACCAATAACAATTAGATTACGCAATAATTGACATGAAAGTTTATTACTTTGGTGTTCTCCTGTTTCTATTGAACACAGCCTTTCTCTGTGCGATTTGTTATTATCTTATTGTCATTTAATGCGAATATCTTGATATCATCACATGCATGAACCGGTGTCTATATCCCACGATCGATTTGATGCATGTTCAAATTTCATTCCTGCAATATTATATTGATTACTAGTACGCAAAGACATGTGAAAGGATGTTACTTAGATATTTTGGAGTTATCCTAACGTTAAAATGCCTTAAGGTAGGCACCGTGTTCATCAATCGTAAAAGTTCGGCCATTTCCGTTTGTCTCCGGTAATGCAAAAACGCCGAGGTGATCATAATGAGTGTTCATAAGAGGCCATCACGGTAAGGATGTTTCATGACCAATGATGTCTGAAAGTTTAGTGCATTCACATTTTGTTTCGCATAAGCGGATGGGTGTTTCCATTTGCCAATACCACCCTTCAAAACAGCGTTGTTCATACTGTAAACCTAGAAATTATTTCGCGCGATTTAAGTTCGCGGTGTTCGCGGTTAGTAAAAATCCGCGAAAGTAAATAGCCGCGAACATGTCCAGGAAAACGCGAAAGTTTCTCGTTTTTGAAGGAAATTCATCGTTTTGGTACGACGTTTATAAGACCGTATTATAAGTGCTATTTTGTCAAAATAATGAAAATATGGAATGTTTAGTGTATGTACTTTTTCTGAATAAAGCCTTTTATGAACACGGTACAATAATGAAAACACTTTAAAAAACATTCTTGAAAACGTTTTTAACAATAAACTCAATATATGAACATGTGTGTAAATAGCGCTGTTTATTACCGGGTATGTCATTATACAAAAGAGTGACAGTGTCAATAAAACTGTGAAAACATTACCAGCGTAGTTTTCAATTTGTGTCAACAAATACAATAGGTAACTATCTACATCATAAAGAGTTTGAGAGGGTTTAACGAAGGTGAGAAGTATAATTAAGAAGCAATTATATACGAACCGAGCAATGTATGTGACAGATTATAATATCAATAATTTTGTCACTATGCGATTTAGTGTTCGCGGAGTTCGCGGGAGACTAAAAAACGCGAAAGTTTGTAGCCGCGAATATGCCGACAATCGACAAAACGCGAAAATTTGTAGCCGCGAAAGTTTCTAGGTTTACAGTATTTTGAAGTAGCAATTCGTGACCCCAACACAAACCAAAAAGGAGCAATTTAATATGAAATATTACAAAATAGCTTTTAACAAACTAATAAATCCTCGGTAGGACTATGCCAAACAATGTGTATTGTGTTTGGTGTAGATTTTCAACTTTCTTTTCGGTCACACATGCCCAGTAGGTTGCACTAAACATGTGTTAATGGAACTAAATGCCAATCAGTATTTAATATACATTTGTTCTTCCACAAGCAATATGACTCAACTAGTCCACAGGAGCACACTGTCCTGTGCCACAGAAGAACAAGCGAATGTGTATCCACAGCGCTAATGGAACGGGTGATGCCAAGGAAATAATTGTTAAGGACGATATTGGAAAAAAAGTAGAATGTGACATGTTAGTATCATATTAACAAGAAAATTCCAATTCTACACTAGAAACACCTCATACTGCGCGTGTCACCCTAAACTCACTCGGAAATTATCGGCGCTTTCTCTTAAAATAGTTCTGATCATTTGTCATAAAAATGATAATCGCAATCTACTCAATGTCATAAACGTGCATGTTTTAAGCTCACCTGAGCACGAAGTGCTCACTGGTGAGCTTTTAGGATAGGTGGCTGTCCGGCGTCCGTCGGCGTTGTCCGTCGTTGTCCGTCGTCGTCCGTCGTCCGTCAACAATTCCTTTAAATGACTTCTTCTCCTAAACCAATTGATGGAATTTAACCAAATTTCACAGGAATGATCCTTGGGTGGTCCTCTTTCAAAGTTGTTAAAAAATTTCCGGTCTGTCGCATAACTAGGTCACACAGGCTAAAAATAGATTTTCACAAAGGAAACTTTAAAAATCTTCTTTTCTGAAACCGTAAGGCCTAGAGCTTTCATATTTGGTATGTAGCACCACTTTGGGGTCCTCTGCAAAGATTGTTCAAATTATGTCCCTGGGTCAAAATTGGCCCCGCCCCAGGGGCCCTTAGTTTTACATAGAGTTATATAGGGGAAACCTTAAAAAATCTTCTTCTCCAAAACCGCTTGGCCCAGGGCTTTCATATTTGGTATGTAGACTCAGCTAGAGGTCCTCTACAAAGATTGTTCAAATTATGTCCCTGGGGTCAAAATTGGCCCCGTCCCGGGGGCCCTTAGTTTTAAATAGAGTTATATAGGGGAAACCTTTAAAAATCTTCTTCTCCGAAACCGCTTGGCCCAGGGCTTTCATATTTGGTATGTAGACTCAGCTAGAGGTCCTCTACAAAGATTGTTCAAATTATGCCCCTGGGGTCAAAATTGGCCCCGCCCCGGGGGCCCTTAGTTTTACAAAGAGTTATATAGGGGAAACCTTAAAAAATCTTCTTCTCCGAAACCGCTTGGCCCAGGGCTTTCATATTTGTTACGTAGACTCAGCTAAAGGTCCTCTACAAAGATTGTTCAAATTATGCCCCCAGGGTCAAAATTGGCCCGCCCCGGGGGCCCTTAGTTTTACATAGAGTTATATAGAGAAAACCTTAAAAAATCTTCTACTCCGAAATTGCTTGGCCCAGGGCTTTCATATTTGGTATATAGACTCAGCTAGAGGTCCTCTACAAAGATTGTTCAAATTATTCCCCTCGGGTCAAAATTGGCCCCACCCTGGGGGTCACCATTTTACCTATACTTATATAGGGAAAACATATAAAAATCTTCTTGTCCATAACTAAAATGCCTATTGATATTTGGTATGTAGCATTATCTAGTGGTCCCCTACCAAGATTGTGCAAATTATGCCCCTGGGGTCAAAATTGGCCCTACCCGGGGGTCACCGTTTTACATAGACTTATATAGGGAAAACATATAAAAATCTTCTTGTCTAAAACTACACTGCATAGAGCTTTGATATTTGGTATGTAGCATCATCTAGTGGTCCTCTACCAAGATTTTTCAAATTATGCCCCTGGGGTCAAAATTGGCCCTACTCGGGGGTCACCGTTTTACATAGACTTATATATAGGGAAAACATATTAATATCTTCTTGCCTAAAACTACACTGCCTAGAATTTTGATTATTGGTATGTAGCATCATCTTGTGGTTTTCTACCAAGATGTTCAAATTATTCCTTTGGGTGAAAATTGTGCAGGGTTTATAATCAGGTGAGCGATATAGGGCCATCATGGCCCTCTTGTTTTTATTTTCTTTATTGCAATGATAGACCCCCTGTAGTTACACTGATTGCTGATATCTAATACTGTCAGAGAAAATTAGTTTGTGGCATCTCTGAAAGACAATCGTAAAATATCGGTCATTTCCGTTGAGTTAAAGGCTGAGAAGGACAATCATTAACGTTTGATCATTTCCGTTTGTCTACGGTTAACACCATTGCCATTGATTGGGTTTTTTTGGTGTTTTTTTAAATCATCAAAATGATATAAATGACAATCATGAAAGCTCGATCATTTCCGTTTGACTCCGGTAAATATACCATTATTAAGCATAAAGACCGTCTGACAATGACAATCGTGAAAGCTCGATCATGTCTATATAATAACAGTAAACAAAACATACCATTGCTATGCTTAAAGCATACGAATGACCATTGCTATGCTTAAAGCATACGAATGACAGTCATGGAAGTTCGGCCATTTCCGTTTGACTCCGGTTAGTTATATCAAACTATTGCAGTGCATAAAGACCAAGGTGCTCTGAATGAATGACTAGAATCAATGATGATCTACAACGTGTGTAAAATCTTTAATTAATAAGTCTGCAATGTAGCGAGCAGTGACATGGGGGGAAATGATAAACCTCCTGTTGTTGCAATTTGATGCTTTTGGTAAATTCGTCACAATCGGTGAATATTAAAGCGAGCACTCTCATGAATTGACGTATTTTTTTGTTTTCTGAATCAAATATGATATCATACTCCTCCCGCTGTGTTGTGAAAATTAAAGAAAAAAATCGCTAAAGTAATTACCGGTCGAAGTCTTGAGGGACAATGCATTCAGTAATTGAATATTCTCACTAAACTACAATCATATTTTTCAACGTGTTTTCGCGGGGGAGTCACCTGCAGTGTACCAGGAAAGGTATGCATTTTTGTATACAGTTAATGAAGCGTGCCTGAGTGTACGCAAAATGTGTGCCATATGTACAGTACCCCCAAGAACATTCACTTATGGGGTTTGAATGCTTCAAGTCCATATACGTTCCACTACACCTAGTATGAAAAGCTTGGTTAACAACCAGGAAACCAACGCAACTCAATTTCATTAAAAATGTCAGAATAGCTGAAATATACACCCTACTTTTTTCATTTTAATTCGTTTTATACGCCGGTAATCCAGACGCATGTCATAAACATGCCATTGTTCCGCTGATAAATTTGAGTTTCGAGCTGATTCGGATACCAAACAGACGGCATGTACGATTGATAATCTGTGACAGATTTTCAGGAAAATCATAAATATTGTTTAAATGGAATATAATGTTCACCACTTTTGTGGACAACCCTCGTTCATCTCTATTGCAAAACCAGACATGTAGCACAAAATTAAAAAAATGTCCCTCAGGAATAGTTAACTAAAAGTAAATTATTTGTAAAATTACTTTTGTCATTTAAACGATTGGAACCGTTGATCCAACAAAACTATGCCACAAAATGGTATCTATTGGCTATGAGGCAAAAGGGTCCCACTGCCTAATTTTGCAGACGCCCATTTTCTGAAAGCCCTTGTATGGATGTTATCATGCAACGATTAATTCCTACCCTTGCGACTATGGCAAGCCAAATGTCCAATAATTACGTAACCCCATGTTCACGGTCGTAAAACTAGGTTTTACGGTCGATAAACTAGGTTTTACGAACGCAAAACCAGGTTTTACGAATGTTAACCTGTATTTTCGAGCGAAAACATAGGATAACAGTCGTAAACCATAGTTCACGCTCGTGAACATGGGTTTACGTTCGATAAACTAGGTTTCTCGATTGAACTATGAATTTCGACCGTTATCCTATGTTTACGGCCGTTATCCTATGTTTACGCTCGTGAACCCCGGTTCACGAGCGTTAACCATAGTTTACGAACATTAACCTGTGTTTTCGACCGTAAACATGGGTTTACGAACGTGAACATGGGTTTACGAGCGTAAACATGGGTTCTCACTCGTGAACATAGGATAACGACTGAAATTGATAGTTATATCCGAGAAACTTAGTTTATCGAACGTAAACATAGCGTGAACTATGGTTTACG
Source organism: Spisula subtruncata (assembly GCA_963678985.1). NCBI lineage: Eukaryota > Metazoa > Mollusca > Bivalvia > Venerida > Mactridae > Spisula > Spisula subtruncata. Next base: position 17,599,418 of record OY787678.1, read on the forward strand.
ACGTTATCCTATGTTTTCGCTCGAAAATATGGGTTAACATTCGTAAAACCTGGTTTTACGTTCGTAAAACCTAGTTTATCGACCGTAAAACCTAGTTTTACGCCCGTGAACATGGGTTTACGAAATTATTGGACATTTGGCTTGCCATGTTCGAAAAACCTAGTTTATCGATCGTTAATCCTAGTTTTTCGACCGTAAACCATGGTTCACGTAATAATTGGACACAAGAAATACATGCCAAGCCTGTGAACTATAGTTCACGCTCGAAAACATGGGTTAGCGTTCGTTAACATAGGTTCACGTTCGTAAACATAGGTTCACGCTCGTAAACATAGGTTCACGTCCGTAAACCCATGTTTACGCCCGAAATTCATAGTAGAAACTAGGTTTCTCGATTTAACTACTGATTTCGGTCGTCATCCTATGTTTACGACCATTAACCTATGTTTACGCTGGTAAACCCTGGTTCACGCTCGTAAACCATAGTTTACGAAATACAACCCATGTTTTCGACCGTAAACATAGGTTTACGAACGTGAACCTATGTTTACGAACGTGAACCTATGTTTACGAGCGTGAACTATGGTTTACGACGTTATCCTATGTTTTTGCTCGAAAATATGGGTTAACATTCGTAAAACCTGGTTTTACGTTCGTAAAACCTAGTTTATCGACCGTAAAACCTAGTTTTACGCCCGTGAACATGGGTTTACGAAATTATTGGACATTTGGCTTGCCATATGCGACCACCAGTACATGTATTTGTACGCATACCATATTGATCATAACTCTACGTCATGTTTGGGGGCGGCGGACATTACAGAATTGCGTTCAACGTTTTGAACAGCAACTGTGAAGTGATGAGATAAATGTGATTAGGAAATAATCAAACAACAAAGATGTTGTTCGTGTGAATAGCAACCCCTACATCTAATCTGTAATCATAGAGAGAAAATCGTTAAATGAGTTGATGTTTTGAACAGATAAAATAAGGCATGTGATGTATTTGATATCAATTTCGTTCGATTACAGTATGAGTAGTTGTACTATATTACAAAGTACTTTTATATCCTAGTATGTACATGTAGTTGTTTTGATTACTAAAATGTTGCGAAACTTGTGTTGGCGGTCAGCTAGGTCAGTCAGTAGAGCATATAACTAGTGGGCGAAATGATCCAGATTTGAATCCCTGTCTGACAGCACGTTTTACTCCACGCTGTTACATTTGGCACCCAACGTAAAGGTCCCTCAAGGCACCCTTTTATACCCTTATAGTATACCTGTCAAGCACTCCGATTAAAGTGGAGAGACTCCTGTTTTCATTTAACTAGCTTGGCAGGTATGCTTACGTTCCAACTGGAACTCATGGATTGAATGGAGATTAATTCAGTAGGTGGTGACATATGTAATCCGGTGGGCATATGATTTATACATGTACACGGCCTTCCATACATAGAAACGGTAAACTTGCTCAGTTTAACAGATGTGACATCCGAAAGATAGTGTGTCCTTTGTAAAAATAAATGGATTAGAGGTCCAAATATTGAAAATCTCTGGCGTTTCATTGGACAAAAAGGATGGTAAACGTAAACATAGTTATAGTTTTATCATAAAATATACTGTCACCATGTACACCTATCTCATTTACTAGTAAACAAAACCTATACTCCATTCCGCTAGTTGAAATTGATATAGGATCTGACCACACTCTGTAAGGGTTCATGTTCATGTGAACTTTACATCATCCAATCAGATTGCAGTTTTCACAAAAGTGAAATTACATTGAGAGAGGTTATTATAAACCCTACTAGTTTTATCGAGTGATTTAAACTAGACTGACTTCAATGAACACTCTATACATTATACACAGTAAGGATGCACTATAGAGGTCATTTGAACGTGAACTCTAACGGACAGTTGTCAGATCCAGAACATTGCATGTTAGAATCTTATTTTAATGAGATTGCCATGCATGCACACGTACCTTCTCTGTGACGTCATACACAATAACAGCCCCATCAATTCCCTTCAAGTAAAGTGGTAACAAGGAGCGAAATCGTTCTTGTCCAGCTGTGTCCCAAATCTGATATACAATCCGGGAACCATCTATTTCTAATCCCTTCGTCTCAATATCTAAATTAGAACAAATATTTTTGTATATAACGTTAGTACATGCTTAAATAATTATTGTAAACGCAAGTTTTCAAACATTATCCTCAGATGTTCTTTTTGCTGGGTTTAAAATACCATCGATAGTAAGTATTTCTGGACAAAAAGTATATCGACCATGGTCCTGGCACAAACTTGATATACCATGCCTACCAAAAATTATTTTTAGATGTTATTTCTTCATTTACTTGCCTGTATAACACTATATTTGCAGAACAGATAGGTAACACTATTTTGAAGACCAGAATTAAGTTTTGTTTATTAAGTGTTACGACAATACATTGATTGCTACCCTAGATAGTTTTTTTTTAATTTCTTTGCCTGACTTTTTAGGTAATTTGGCCATAAAAATACAACAGAAAAAGCCTCTTTGATCATGGTTATTTTAATTTTGAACATTTTCATCTTTATTTCTATATCATATTTTACTAATTTAGTAACTATAGTTTCAGAAAGTTATATATAGTTTTGGCCATCTGATAAACATAATATTGAATAATTGAACCAATTAAAAGTCTGCATCTGTCAAAAAGTGTATACTCATTAAAGGTAGGCACTGTATAATGTTCACGAATGGCTTAATTTGTTATAAAATATGCTTGTCCATTTGATATACATATGTCCTTTATTTCTAACAACTTATCACCTTCTTTCACAAAATAAAATTGCATCTCAACATAATTATGCTTCTTGTTATCTGCAGACACGTCCAGATGAAGCATATAAGATGATGTCCGGTGCATTGTCGCATAAGTACAAAATACTTAAATGTATTTATACCATTACATCCTGAAGACATGTCTTCGAGAAGGCTGTACCCTATGGCGTGTCAGACGTTGCAAAATTCAATAACTGTCTATGTTTGTGGTATATTCGTATATATATGTTATATAAACTCATATATACATTGTAAAATGTTATATATATATGGTATTTTATCATATATATGTTCCATAAAGTTATATATATTTGGCAAAAACCATATGTATGTGGTATATTTCTATATATATGTTGTATAAAGTTATTTATATTGTAAATTAGCGTATGTATATTCTATAAAGGCGTATTTATTGTAAAAGTTTTCATATATATATTTTTATTCATATATATATATAAAAATTGTTCATATATATTTTTTTTGATCGTATATATATGTTCTATAGTTGCATCTTGGGAAGTGTTTACATAATGATTTGAAACGAAGGATTTCATTGGACAGCGGTAGCGGGAAGCGGGAGTTAAGGGTATGTGGAGAATCGGTCGGTCCTCCACCCGACCCGTCTTGAAGCACGGACCAAGGAGTCCAACATGTGCGCGAGGTCTTACGAAACCCAAAGGCGCAATGAAAGTGAAGGCAGTCTCCGATTGCCCAGGCAGGATCCCGTCGTCCTCGTGGCGGCGGGCGCACTGCCGGCCCGTCTCAGCCGCATCGTCGGCGAGGCGGAGCAAGAGCGCACACGTTGGGACCCGAAAGATGGTGAACTATGTCTGAGCAGGACGAAGTCAGAGGAAACTCTGATGGAGGTCCGCAGCGATTCTGACGTGCAAATCGATCGTCAAACTTGGATATAGGGGCGAAAGACTAATCGAACCATCTAGTAGCTGGTTCCCTCCGAAGTTTCCCTCAGGATAGCTGGCACTGATTCGCTGCAGTTTTATCCGGTAAAACGAATGATTAGAGGCCTTGGGGACTAAATGACCTCAACCTATTCTCAAACTTTAAATGGGTAAGAAGCGCGACTCGCTCAATTGGAGCCGCGCCTCGAATGCCTAGTGCCAAGTGGGCCACTTTTGGTAAGCAGAACTGGCGCTGTGGGATGAACCAAACGCCCGGTTAAGGCGCCCGATGTTGACGCTCATCAGATACCATAAAAGGTGTTGGTTGATATAGACAGCAGGACGGTGGCCATGGAAGTCGGAATCCGCTAAGGAGTGTGTAACAACTCACCTGCCGAATCAACTAGCCCTGAAAATGGATGGCGCTGAAGCGTCGAGCCTATACCGGGCTTTCTATATGAATTATTGAACATATATACGCAAAAATATCATATATATATTCTATTAGGCAATATGTATAACTTTTTTGAAAATATATATACAAAAATACCATATATATATGTTTTTATAAATACATATGTGACTTTATAGAACATACATATGGAAAATACCATACAAATATGATATTTTACAATACATATATGACTTTATACAACATATATATGATAAAATACCATATACATATGATATGTTACAATACATATATGAGTTTATAGAACATATATATGCAAATATACCACATAAATATATAGTTATTGAATTTTGCAACGTCTGACACGCCATAGTACCCCATGAGCGTTCTTTGTAAAACAATAGGGCCGAATTGAATCAATCGGGAACATTTTCCTTATTCAAAACAGTGTTACTTGAAGACAAAAATAAATTTTAGAATGGCCATTCTGATCACATCAGTTTTAGCATTGCATGTGTCTTTACCTGAGACAAACGGAAATGGCCGGGTTTTCACGATTGCGGACGACCATAACTCGAACAATAAAAAAACAATGTTTTACCTGATATTGTAGATTTATGTATATCTGTAAAGGTATTGTTCACAAATCGGAGTGACAAGCATGTCTTTCCAACAGTCATATCTCCGATAATTGATATCTTAAACTTCCTCGCATCATTAAACAGAATAGATTCATCAACCGGTTGACTCGACTTCCGGTTCATCTTGTACACTTCCGGTAGACAGTTGTATGTTGTGAACAGATCATAAATTGCACTCTGGACCCATTAACATTTAACTTAATCTAGTACACTTTTAATCCACTTGCTCAGCATCAATAGCTATTTTCCTGTCCAACGTTCACACTATCCTCTGTCCCAGACAGCCACATATTCAATACCAGTCATAGTTTCATTCATGATTGAAAAACGCAGACGACAGTTAATTTGTTGCAGACGACACTAAGTTTTTTTAATTTAATATAGATTTATTTAAACACATAGCATAATGATTTCACTGTGCAGATAAAATTCGTCAACGGTAAGATATTTCCAAAAATTATTTAAAGCAGTAAAATATTCCAAAATTTGAAACGTTAAAATATTTCCAAATAGCTGGAATCGTCATTCAGGAAATGTCACACTCTTGATAAACTTGTTAATCCTGAATCCTAGTGGTTGGTAGTATGCCCAGGATCTTCTCTGGCATGGTATGACAGAGCACTGCACTCACAATAAATATTATGAATATATTCCGTGTTTGTGAAACTTTTGGCGAAGATATTAAAGAAACGTCATGGAACAAAAATGTCCAATTGGACGTTACTTCTTTCGTTATTAAACGAAATTGTTGCCGATGTCCATCGAAACAGTGCAGTTTCCTTTAAATCCGTCGAATGAATTAAGTATTGGTAAACACGTTCGTCGTCGTCGAATATGATAGTCTAAATTAGTCTGGTTCCCGTCGTACTATAGTATTTTAGTACAACGAAGTGACAAGGGGCAGGTAATCCAGACTAAGTCTAAATTAGATAAGTGAATCATGGTATTCCCCATAAACAATAATCTAACACCATGTTAGCATGTTATCCTGCTCATTCTCATTCTAAATGAAATAATTTTGATATATTAAAAAAACGACAATAATTTTTTAGTGTTATGTCAGATGCTTTGATTGGACTTGCTCTGTATATCGTAAAAGTAACGTGTTAAGCACGATAAATTGATAACCATTGAATGACACATATAATAGTGAACTTCTTAATCTAGAACGCCTGTTGATTAACAATGATCAGACATACTGTATTTTGTGTATCAATCAAACTACATTGTATCTTCAATAGTCTAATTATATGTCTAGTACATGTATATCTATTTCATATATCTTCAATAGTTTTGGCAACATTTAAAATATTCGCACACACGATTGACTACTTATACAACTAAGTGTAAGCCAAATACACGTGTGACATTGTGTGTGATACCAAACCTTACTTATTCCCCTTAGTATGTTAAGTGTGCATGTTATATTTCATACTACTTTTACAACTATATCATGGGGTAAATTGAGTTGCAATACAAATCAAAATTCAGCTATCAAACTCCTACAAACAATGTCTATCCAGAATTATACAGAATTTAAATCTGAACGTAAGTTTGCTAGTTCCGTAAGTACGTTGATAAAACAGTACCCAGGTGTCCAGCGACCTTAAATTTCATAGTCATAAAAAACTCGTTAAGTATAAGTCCAGTAAGCGAATGTGAACGACTTCTAACTCCGTTTATTGGCAATTCCAAAGGGGGAAAATAAAATAACACAACCTGCGTGAAGAATGTAAACACACAAATCACATTTCCAAATATTCATAAACAAAAATGTTTTGACAGGATGTAAAATTACTGTTTTATTAATCCAAGTCACGTAAATACTACACACATCTGTAACTTGATATTATAAGGCTCATTCACAGTATAAATCTAGTATAACTTATGTGAATTATGCATGTTAAGTTGTACCAATATCTATATTTGTATCCTAACGACATTATTATGCATATATTTGTACATGTACACAGGCATGTAGATTTTTGTACGTATGGTTAAGTGGTAAGAAGAGAGTCTAAATGAAACAATGTTTATTAAGTCTAATTGGGTGAACATATCCGGAAGATCATTGTTATTAAGTGTAAAGCTAGATAAGGCTACTATAACCGCTATGTCCAAGCATATATCTCTTCCATGTGTGAGCATAACCCTGTCCAACCCTTGTTACAAGTCCATGGCCGTACTCAACGCATGCAACTAGTCCATTGAGGTATTTAATGCGTGCAACAAATCCATTGAGGTATCCACAGCGTGCACCAAGTCCATTGCTGCATCAAACGCGTGCAACAAGTCCATTGCTGCATCCAACGCGTGCAGCAAGTCAAGTGGGGTATCCATCGAGTTTGGAGTACCCATTTTTGTCTGTTGAAAGCTTATAGCTACTGGAACATATGTGCTGACTGTGTGTAGCTACTGGAACATGTGTGCTGACTGCATGTAGCTACTGGAACATGTGTGCTGACTGTATGTAGCTACTGGAAAATATGTACTGTGTGTAGCTACTGGAACATATGTGCTGACTGTGTTTAGCTACTGGAACATATGTACTGACTGTGTGTAGCTACTGGAACATGTGTGCTGACTGTATGTAGCTACTGGAACATATGTACTGACTGTATGTAGCTACTGGAACATATGTACTGACTGTATGTAGCTACTGGAACATATGTACTGACTGTGTGTAGCTACTGGAACATTTGTGCTGACTGTATGTAGCTACTGGAACATATGTGCTGACTGTGTTTAGCTACTGGAACATGTGTGCTGACTGTGTTTAGTTACTGGAACATGTGTGCTGACTGTATGTAGCTACTGGAACATATGTACTGACTGTGTGTAGCTACTGGAACATGTGTGCTGACTGTGTGTAGCTACTGGAACATATGTGCTGACTGTGTTTAGCTACTGGAACATGTGTGCTGACTGTGTTTAGCTACTGGAACATATGTGCTGACTGTGTTTAGCTACTGGAACATGTGTGCTGACTGTGTTTAGCTACTGGAACATATGTACTGACTGTGTGTAGCTACTGGAACATGTGTGCTGACTGTGTTTAGCTACTGGAACATGTGTGCTGACTGTGTGTAGCTACTGGAACATGTGTGCTGACTGTATGTAGCTACTTGAACATATGTACTGACTGTGTGTAGCTACTGGAACATATGTGCTGACTGTGTGTAGCTACTGGAACATATGTGCTGACTGTGTGTAGCTACTTGAACATATGTACTGACTGTGTGTAGCTACTGGAACATATGTGCTGACTGTGTGTAGCTACTGGAACATGTGTGCTGACTGTATGTAGCTACTGGAACATATGTGCTGACTGTGTGTAGCTACTGGAACATATGTGCTGACTGCATGTAGCTACTGGAACATGTGTGCTGACTGTGTGTAGCTACTGGAACATATGTGCTGACTGTGTGTAGCTACTGGAACATGTGTGCTGACTGTGTGTAGCTACTGGAACATATGTGCTGACTGTATGTAGCTACTGGAACATATGTGCTGACTGTGTGTAGCTACTGGAACATGTGTGCTGACTGTGTGTAGATACTGGAACATATGTACTGACTGTGTTTAGCTACTGGAAAATATGTGCTGACTGTGTGTAGCTACTGGAACATGTGTGCTGACTGTATGTAGCTACTGGAACATATGTGCTGACTGTGTTTAGCTACTGGAAAATATGTGCTGACTGTGTGTAGCTACTGGAACATGTGTGCTGACTGTATGTAGCTACTGGAACATATGTGCTGACTGTGTTTAGCTACTGGAACATGTGTGCTGACTGTATGTAGCTACTGGAACATGTGTGCTGACTGTATGTAGCTACTGGAACATGTGTGCTGACTGTATGTAGCTACTGGAACATATGTGCTGACTGTGTTTAGCTACTGGAAAATATGTGCTGACTGTGTGTAGCTACTGGAACATGTGTGCTGACTGTATGTAGCTACTGGAACATATGTGCTGACTGTGTTTAGCTACTGGAACATGTGTGCTGACTGTGTGTAGCTACTGGAACATGTGTGCTGACTGTATGTAGCTACTGGAACATATGTGCTGACTGTGTTTAGCTACTGGAAAATATGTACTGTGTGTAGCTACTGGAACATGTGTGCTGACTGTATGTAGCTACTGGAACATATGTGCTGACTGTGTTTAGCTACTGGAAAATATGTGCTGACTGTGTGTAGCTACTGGAACATGTGTGCTGACTGTGTTTAGCTACTGGAACATGTGTGCTGACTGTATGTAGCTACTGGAACATATGTGCTGACTGTGTTTAGCTACTGGAACATGTGTGCTGACTGTGTGTAGCTACTGGAACATATGTGCTGACTGTGTGTAGTTACTGGAACATGTGTGCTGACTGTATGTAGCTACTGGAACATATGTGCTGACTGTGTTTAGCTACTGGAACATGTGTGCTGACTGTGTTTAGCTACTGGAACATGTGTGCTGACTGTATGTAGCTACTGGAACATATGTACTGACTGTGTGTAGCTACTGGAACATGTGTGCTGACTGTGTGTAGCTACTGGAACATGTGTGCTGACTGTATGTAGCTACTGGAACATATGTGCTGACTGTGTTTAGCTACTGGAACATGTGTGCTGACTGTGTTTAGCTACTGGAACATGTGTGCTGACTGTATGTAGCTACTGGAACATATGTACTGACTGTGTTTAGCTACTGGAACATGTGTGCTGACTGTGTGTAGCTACTGGAACATGTGTGCTGACTGTATGTAGCTACTGGAACATATGTGCTGACTGTGTTTAGCTACTGGAACATGTGTGCTGACTGTGTTTAGCTACTGGAACATGTGTGCTGACTGTATGTAGCTACTGGAACATATGTACTGACTGTGTGTAGCTACTGGAACATGTGTGCTGACTGTGTTTAGCTACTGGAACATATGTGCTGACTGTGTGTAGCTACTGGAACATGTGTGCTGACTGTGTTTAGCTACTGGAACATGTGTGCTGACTGTATGTAGCTACTGGAACATATGTACTGACTGTGTGTAGCTACTGGAACATATGTACTGACTGCATGTAGCTACTGGAACATATGTACTGACTGTGTGTAGCTACTGGAACATATGTACTGACTGTGTGTAGCTACTGGAACATATGTACTGACTGTGTGTAGCTACTGGAACATATGTGCTGACTGTGTGTAGCTACTGGAACATGTGTGCTGACTGTGTTTAGCTACTGGAACATGTGTGCTGACTGTATGTAGCTACTGGAACATATGTACTGACTGTGTGTAGCTACTGGAACATATGTACTGACTGCATGTAGCTACTGGAACATATGTACTGACTGTGTGTAGCTACTGGAACATGTGTACTGACTGTGTGTAGCTACTGGAACATATGTACTGACTGTGTGTAGCTACTGGAACATGTGTGCTGACTGTGTTTAGCTACTGGAACATGTGTGCTGACTGTGTTTAGCTACTGGAACATGTGTGCTGACTGTATGTAGCTACTGGAACATATGTACTGACTGCATGTAGCTACTGGAACATGTGTGCTGAATGCTTGTAATGTAAAAACTAAACCACCAGTACATACAATATTATCACAATTTATTCATAATATTGCACATAGGTAATCATGTGACCAACTTTTATCTATAACATGAAATAATACAGCTTTATCCATAACATTATTTAACAAGAAAATATGTATAATGTCTAACAGCAAAACACTGACTGGTGCAACGATACTGATATGTAGGTTACTATGATAGCTTGGCAAATTCGACATGAACCTCACCTTTATGCATGAAAATATTACACGGTTCTTGCTTTGAGGATATCAATTTCCGCAGGCAAAATGGTGCAAAACCGGTATTTCAAATTTGTGTTTGTATTACATCTCGAGCGTCTTCGTGTTACTCCCTGACTATGAAAACATAGGAACAAGGTTATAAATACAGGCAAGATATTGACTGTTAAATTATGCTTATCAAAAGGCCAGGTTCATGTCAAATTCACCAAGCTTTACCTAGCTGGGAGTGGCTATGTTAGGATCCCAACAAATATTTAGAAATGGTAAACCATTGACAATGGATTTATTTGAGATTGTTTTGGCTTTGTAAGCAGGGGTCCTACATTTAAGACAAAGTCCTGAATATATGACAAACCTAGCACACATCTCTACATCAAAAGTCTGTTTTTAACAATGTTCTTTTGTTAAATTTAGGTAATGAAATTTTAATAATCCTTTACTTTATCCAAAAAAAATCTTTCATTTTCAGCATAAAAGTGCATTCCTTATACTGCAGCCACTCTTCCTTTTTTATTCAAGAATTAATGTAAAATAATTTATTTTTTATGGGACAAAATTTTGTGGTTTTGGTAAAAAACCCATTTTGATGCCATGTAAATTCATTGAATTTGCATTTCAGGTGATAAATCCAAGGGTCAAAATTATTGTTTGATGGGATTTGATTTTGTGGTTGAAGGTGAATCACAAAACCATGAAATTCAATCCCCCCCACGAAAATTCATGTTTTTCATTATAGATGTCCTCAATAATGTTGTTATATGTGCCTGTGATCCTTACATGAACACGTTTTTTTTTATTCAATATGAACAGTGTTTATGAGACACATTTGAAAGGGCAGTAACTCTTGCATCACATCATTTGAAAGGGCAGTAACTCTTGCACAACAGCATTAGGAAGACAAAGCATGATATATTAATTAAACTTAATACTAGCATCCTTATTGAAATGGAATGTAATCTTGAGCAAAAACATTTTGAGCAATAGGTGAAGGTACACTACAGTTATAATTATATGGTAATGCCACAATGAAACAATGCAAATAATTAAACAATACAATTTCGTCAACATTGTCAGTAGAAATATTAAAATCATCATGTTATATTTATTAAGAGAGACACTGTGTGATTTATCTCCCCTTACTAAAAACTACATTGGTTCCATCAGGCACATAAGAATGACAAGATACCTGCTTTACCCCGGACCATGTACAATAGTTTGAAACATTGTACATCTTATTTTATTTTGAGTGGAATAAATATCTCATACATGAACACAGTCATATCAAAAATATTTGTTCACAATTCTCTGTTTGATCTTCATACAAACATCAAATTGCTTAAAATAAGTTTATTCACTCTCGCAAATAAATAATATCACATATATGAGGGGCGATCAAACTGTTCTCTTGCACTTACATTCTCATACACACAAACAAATGAACCTAGTTAGTTTTTAGACGTCCCTCTTTCAATTTGTTAATAATCAAGCCAGGTAGTAGAGCAACTAATGCAATGCCTATAAGTTTAAACGTCGTTCCTCGAGTGAAAACATCATCAAGGGAGTTTATCTCTGATAACACACTACCCGTCTGTACACATATAAAGTTGTACGGCATTAAACCTGAAAATACAGTGAAAAGAAATGTAGGTTCTAAATCTTTTTTTATTGCAAGGGTCCAAATGAGGCATAATGCACAAACCATATGTGGGCTCTAGGTCGCTCACCTGTCGTAAAATGCACCCATGGTGACCTAAGAAACCATTTGCACCTTCTAACAATTTAGACTAGATGATGCTAGGTACCAAATTAATAGCAAAGCTCTAGACATAGTAGTTTTAGACAAGAAAAGAATTTTATATGCTTTCCCAATATACGTAAGTCTAAGTAAAACGCTTTACCCCCAGGCGAGGCTAAATTATCAAAACTGTTGTTCAATGAGATTTGATTTCATGGTTGAACCAAGAAATCCACAAAATTTATTCCCCGATGAAAATTAATGATTTAACAGTAATCAATGTACTTACCTATAAAGACAGAAAAGAAGAAGAGATGTATAGGAACTTCAAGTATTGGAGAAGCCATATTTAGAAACCAGTTTGGTGACATCGGGAAGAATCTGAGAAACAAGAGAAAGAAGAACAAACTGTCCATGTTGTCCGTAACCTGTAATGAGAATATTTGTCAATATTAAAACTAGAAATGTGTCCATTGACACAGGTGCCCGAATTGGGGTACATAGCAAAAGTAACAAAGGGCCATAACTCTGGTAAAAATTGCCACAGCAAAAAATCCAACCTTGACGGTCAACTACACATCAAAGTTGTTAATCTGTGAAATTTTGAAGAAATTCCACCATACAGAGTGTGAGGAGTTCAAAATACAAGATTTACGTTACATACGGATGGACAGCTTCAATGCTACATCCCACCCAATTATAAATAAGTGAGGGAGGGCATAATAAAGTATGCGTAGCCAGGAGTTCTATTTGTCCATGGATATTTGGAAACAGCCACATATTGGCCCTCATATTCTGTTGAAATGTTTGATAGTGTTACACGGCTTTGACAAATTTTTATGGTGGTAAACAAGTATGCCAAGTTTGAAAGCAGTGCCTTGATGGACTTGAAAATTTTGTCACAGACGAATGGATTAACGAATGGGCGGCATAAAACAGAAATTCACATTGCTTGTTTACTAATACATTTATATACTGTTTACAGAGTCATACAACATGCATAATATAAATATCAACTTTTATTAGCAGATCCCCTTATATTTTTTTTCATCAAATGTTTTGGTTCACGCTGGATAGGAAACCTGGCAAATCACACACCACACTTTTTTAGAAAAATATTAAGATGTTTACCTTTTTCTGCATAAAATTGACCTTGTCCGGGAAAAATCGGATAATATAAGTTTTTCCAAAGAACTTAGACAGCAGAAAACAACAGGTGGCACCAGTAGCTGTGAGTAAACATGTCAGTGGGAATGATTTCCATGTACCAAATAATGCTCCACCTAGCAGATTCTGAAAGGGATAGAAACATAAACATAAATCAAATTAAGTACCCATACATACACATGTATTCTTAACATCAAAATTATGATTTATAGGGCTGTAACGGTATGCTCACCTCACAATATAATACGTACCGTCAGTTTTTCGGGTTGGTATATTTCTGTATGATACAATATTCTCTAACAGCAGCTTAAATACTACAATTTTTAAGTGACAATGAATTTGTTGATTCTATAACAACAATTTATGTGGCTATCAACTATTTTAAATGAATTTCGACAATATGAGGCATATCTTGATACAATCAAAACGAGTGATGCATGGTAATTATACATAATAAGAGGACTTTCAGAATTTTCGTTCTCTGAATATTATTTTACGCATAAAAAAAGCTTATACCAAACCGTACCAAAATTTGCAACTCTTGTACCGTGAACCATGTGGGACTGAAGTATGCGGTCTTTCCTGTACCGCGGTATACCGTTACAGCCCTAATGATTTAACCTTTACTTATATTCAAAACATGAAGTGAGGCGACTTGAAAGTAACTTCTTTGGCTGTCATTAGCACACTCTTTACACCATAATAATTATAAATAAAGTTTCAAACATGGTTTTAATGTTAACAAAAAAGATTCGAATCATGGAACTTCATATGTCCATAACTTTTCATCAAATAACTTTTATTCTATTCGGAAAAGCTGATTCTTCCTTACGCAGCAAATCTGAATTTTCGGATAATTCCATAATTGTAGGACTCTTGTTATGAAATAATTACAAAATTGTCATCAAAAGATATAGAGAATCTATCACGAGTTGTTAATTGACATAAATTTATATTAAACGAGTTTTGGAATTTTTATTAAGCAAGCCTCTGGTGAGCTTAATAACATTTCCTGAACAAGTTTAATATAAATATATCAATTGACGAGTGATAGATTCTTTAATCTTTATAACTTATGAATTGATACTACAAAATTTATGCAAAATATGTATTGATTTATTGGATAAACTCACCCATGTTTTTAAATTTTATACTACACGTGTTACGTATAAGATTATACATACTCGCTATACTAAACCTGGATACAAGGAAAGTCATGTGATATAATAGTAACCAAATGCACATACCATGAAGAATGAGCCAGGTATGGCAAATGTTTGTTTGAACAGATAAGAAGCACAGTATAGTACCATCACATATTCTATATTATCACTCTTATATTCCTTCAACAACGAAGCCAAGGATGTCAACTCATCAAGATTTCTTGGAAACTTCAGAGCTGATCTGGAAATAAATAGCAAAATATTGTGACTGTCCATGACAAAAATATGCTTGTAAGAGTATAATACTAAATATTTAGAATTAATTAGAGTGAGTTAATCCTAATGGTAATTTAATTTACAGGCGCGTATATGGGCCTAATTTCCCTAAATCTATTATAAAAATGTACTGTGCTATGGGGTCCTGGTATTTTTAAAAAAATAATATAGCAATAATAAAAAAGTAATTGATGATGTCACATGCACATACCAATGCATAGTATACGTTTTCTATGTATATATTAGTGTTCATCCTTACTGTTCTATAGAAATTAGAAACGTTTCTAATTTCTATAGAACAGTAAGGATGAATACTAATATACTTAGTGGGCGGGTTTATTTGTGAACTGCAGTACTATGCTACTAAGTTACATAGTACGTTCTATGAACCAATTTTTACATAGTAAACCATCTTGTTCGTTCTACGGGATTTAGAACTCTCGAAACATTTAAAATACAGGAATTTCATTGGCTGACAAATAAACCTGCACACTAAAAAAAAATTAAGCTAAGAACATTCTCATTCACATGTGCTTATAAATATAATTACAATAAAAAATAAAGGCATTGTAACCTATCTGATCCTGTGTGCTCTGGTAAGTTGGCTGAGAGGAAGTAAATAAACGCAGCAGATATTGTGAATGCAACAGGCACCCAGACTATGGAGGCCATAGTGCTCTTCCTGAAATATTAATCATCATTATAAGTTTAGAAATCATATCAATATTCATTGGTGGACTGATAGACTGGTCAGTCAATTGAACCCCCCTAAAAAAAAACCTCTACGAAGGCAAAGATCACAGAATCTCTTTGGCTATGGGAGGGCGGCTCCCGGGGAATATTCTTTGCTTTTTAGCTTTCCAATATTTCGACGTTTTGTTCAGTGCCAAAATCACAGGCTTTAGTAATGTGAATAATAATAAATAAATATAGGTATTGTATAAGAGCTCAGGTCTAGACAAGTTGATACCAGTTCTGATCCCTGTGGCCAAAAGGGATCCGGTCAAAACGTAACCCCAACAAAAACGTAACCCCAAATAACAGTCCAAAAGGTAACCCCAGTGCGGTCAAAAAGTAATCCCTGCATAAGTCAAAATGTAACACTTGATGTAAAAAATGTAACCCTTCAAGTATTATATGCATGTGATATGTGTAGTCAGGAATTGGAGAATAAAGGTCGTAAAATATGAGTTTTGGAAGTATGTTTTACTAAAATTGTGTTTTTTAGCAGTTAGAATTTGTTTGTTCGTCATGTTGAAATTGATATGTGAACCAACAAATAAGAGCAATTAGATCTACATGCATGTACTGTACACTTGTGAAATACAAATTAATTTTTATACTTTGTGTGTGCATAATTATGCAATTTATAGATAATATAGAATATATCAACAACACAAACATTGTTTTTCTGATTTATTCATATTCAACATCATATAACAATACATTTTTATTACATGCATTTACATTATGATAGCTATTTAACATATAATTTTATGTTAAAGCATGAAATAAATATGAATGTTATCCTGCGTTTAAAGAATTGTCCATAAAATGATCTATTCAGGATTAGAAATACCAAAGACCTAAATTACATAGATTGGAAACATGTACCAACTCTCACGATATCTCGTGGCAGGTCTCTGAAATCTCGCGAAATCTCGTCCATTTTTGATACCTTATGTCTCCAGTTCTAATATACTTACGAAAAAAATAATAAGTTTATGCAATAGATTTATTACTCAGCTTTCAAATGATACCTCATTAATTGAAATAGGTCAAGGAATAAAACAATAGACCCCGAAGGGCCAGACCTACTCTCATTTTCATCAAATTAATGTAAATTCCAAGTTTATCAGAAAATACTTGATTTGCCTCATTCAAACCATAATTTTCTGTATTTTATGAAAGGTAGACAAGCATGAGTTACTTCATGTAGTAGAAGGAACTTAGCTCTTCAATATGATACATTGCCCATTAAAATAGGATGACTAAAACAAGTTTTATGCACAATAACTGAATCTGCTGCCTGTTATTTTGTGTTTTTTTCTAAGTTTTCAGTGGAGTGTCCAATAGTATAGTAAGAGCACATTTTTCATAATAAAGTCCAGGAAATTTATATGTATTTCTGTTTTACATCATAATTAATTTAAATATTAAGAGGCGTGCTCAATTAGGTTGGTATGTTGGTAATTGCTCCATTACTTTTGTTTGCATATTTGTTATTTGCCTTGACAAATTGTTTGTTCACACATGTTGGGCTTGCTAAACAAACACATCCTTTAGCTGGTATTCAATTTATTTTCATATATGCAATAAATATCATAATTTTATCTGATTTAATTCACATTTATTACGACTTACAGTATCTTCATTAACTAACTAAAGGACACTAAAACTGTTCATCAAAATAATTATTATAAGGGTTACATTTTGCCTTATACGGGGATTACGTTTTGACCGCACTGGGGTTACGTTTTGACTATTGTTTAGGGTTAAGTTTTGACTATTGTTTAGGGTTAAGTTTTGACTATTGTTTAGGGTTAAGTTTTGACTATTGTTTAGGGTTAAGTTTTTGTTGGGGTTACGTTTTGACTGTAACCCGGCCAAAATAGCGGGGAAATACAGTCGTGAATATATTTTCTCTAAAAATAATGGGTTTTTTTTACATGAAATTTAGTCAAAAATTTCAATTTGACCCTTCTGATTTAGAAGCAAGTGGAACCCCTGTTATAACTTATTAAATTTAGGTGGGTACGAATTGTCCATGGGACGAATCATCATGTCTTGCCCTTCGGACCCTTTAATTATATCTTTTGGCCGTAGATTTAAGTACGATAATGTTCTCAATAAATCCCATCATTAAGTGTGATTGTACTTTAGACAAAAGTTCTGTGTCTAAACTGCATGTAAATGTAGAATGGCGTAAAAATACCTACGATCAGAGAAAAATTGGGATGATTCGTTTGCGGGCCACCTTTGGCATGTCGCAAAAAATATAAAATTGCATAAATGTTGAATTATGGTACGACTGTGTATTATAGGCATTTAGTTTCCAACGTTTTGGATAAATACAGTCAAACTTATGTTTAGTTCGCATTTCTATGGACGCATCGGTTATTTTTACGGCATTATGCCAAACCGAATTGCGATAATCTGAATCCAAAGACGCTTGAGCACATGAAAAGTGGATTTGATCAAAATTTCTGAAGAAATGTATTTGCCGGCTCCCGAAGACGGAGAAGAAAGCGGAATTTTGGCAAAATTGTCACGTAAGTAAAGTGTCTCCAATGTAAGGTTATAACTTGGCAACACGGATCCTCACCCTACCCTCCACTTTACACCGCAATGCGGATACTGTGGGTCCTTGGATTGAAAAGTCCATAGCATGAAGTTGACTGTTGAACACAGTTCTAACTGTCGAGCACACATGGATTATACATCAGTCAATTGCATCAATGCCCTGTAGATGGCCGTTGGATAGTGATTAGTCAGGAAATGGATGTATTTTAGCATTCCAACTCCCCACTGACAGGGGGGGGGAGCCGGAGCGAATGTGTGACTCCGAACCAATACCCCAGGACAATAAATTAGTTGTCAGGGAACGAGGATTTTGACATCAGCCGTCCCCCCACATGTCTGGGGTTGTCACGACCCATAAGTAGAAAACACCCACCACCCATGAAATCCCCGCCACAATTATTAAAACTCCTAGATGGGAAAACTAATTGCAATCGAATTGTCCTATTCTTCTTCTTCCAGTGAATGGTATTACTATTATGACCAGTTGTGTAACCGGGTGTATAGGATTTAATTACTAATAGGGGAGAAACTTGTGTAGGCAGCCGGCTAGCTCAGTCGGTAGAGCATTCGCCCTGTAAGCGAAGGGTCCCGGGTTCGAGCCCCGGTCTGGTTGCACATTTTTCTTTCCCTGTTACATTTGGCGCCCAACGCAAATAACCCACCATACACCCTCAGAACGTCCCACAGAGGTTCTGGTACTCCTGGAATTCGAGGATGAATTCTTCGAAGGAGGGGGTGTGTGTAACCGGGTGTATAGGATTTAATTACTAATAGGGGAGAAACTTGTGTAGGCAGCCGGCTAGCTCAGTCGGTAGAGCATTCGCCCTGTAAGCGAAGGGTCCCGGGTTCGAGCCCCGGTCTGGTTGCACATTTTTCTTTCCCTGTTACAGTTGCAAAAGGGTTGTCCTCCTTGTCAGGGCTAGCTCTGGCTCAAAATTCTCTTGGGTCAATTTAAAAATTGAATTAACAGCTGGGGGCCAGGGGGCCGCTAGGACCCCTGGTGGGTCCAGGGCGAAGCCTTGGCTGGTGAAACAGGGGGCCAGCGCCCCCCCGGAAGCTCCTGGTGTTTTGCTATAAAAGAACTGTAAAATCAACCCTGAGATATACCATTTCATTTCATATTATAGTATTGAGCAATCCTGAATCTTGTGATCATTGAGAAGTAAACTCCATCAATATGACCATTTTTTGTTTTTTATTCATGTATTTTTGTTTTCATTGTGTTAAGTTTTGTGTTGTTCCTTTGGTTGATATAGACCTTCAAATCAGTAGTTACTGAACATGTTATTTGATAAAATATGGCATTAATAAAAACTATGAAACAGAAACAGATTGTTCACTGTACTTTTGCAATACAAAATGAGAAATGAGTGACATGTGATTTCATGTGACTGACAATGCAAAATTGCCCTTGAACTTAATTTAAAGTCCCAAGAAGGCATTCTATATTGTAATTGGTAGCTGGCATGTCATACTAAACAATAAATGCCATGATTAAACCCTATTATGTAGTCTTATTTGCCAGAAAGTAGCCAATATTCAACATAAACAAAAGTATCCGAAAATATGTGAATATCCGAACTAGTGTTACTCATGGTATCACTGACTTTTTAAATTCGACTAAGTGTTGTAATCAATGCGTTTAAAATCGTAATAGATTCGTCAAATACCCTTGGTATGTCTTAAAATTACATAGAATACAAGCGTTGTCATCGGCAGAATTGTTTACACTCATGATTCTCGATACGACATATTTGCAGAACAAACGCGTCACGTGACATGTATTTCGGCATATTTCCACAAATTTTCGCAAGATAAATGTGCAATGTGTTTAGACTACTTTCCATTACTTTTATGCGTAAACTAGATGCATTTATGCGATTTATAATAAAAATCGTCTATTGGATTACTGTTGTAGACTTAATTAATTGCCGAGACCGATTGAAAATTTAGCGACTGTCCCTCTTAACAAGTTCTATGTCCAAAAGTTCCAATTAAATATACAGTAAATTACTCTCCTGACAAATAACTCGCTGATTTTCAGTAACATCGTATCAATTACTCAAATTTAATACCAACAAATATCGAATACATTACGACATCTGCACATCATAGACGCCGCTCTTTTACGGAGTCGCCGCGCGGTGCGTTTTGAAGTCGTTAGATCTTAGAGCGGCGCCGACTACTTAAAAAAAACCTTGACCGAGATTTTCGCGGGTGGTGTCGTTTGCTTGCCAATTTTTTACTCTGAGTTGCATGTTTGTTGGATTACTCCTGTTACATTTCTATGTTGGAATAATTTATACGGAATATAAGATTTAGAACTGTCTCCGGTGGTTTTCTTCCACAAGTGATGAATAGTCGAGATTCATTGTTTGACTACGGAATATACGTGCGTTACAGGTATCTGATGATTTTCATTTTTGATAGTCTTTTGGTGACAGATTTTAATTAATTACTCGTCAATATTGTGCTCGTGCGCGGTTACTCATGGACAATCAAGGTACCGAATTTTATCCAATCAAATTAGAGAAGGCGGAGCTTCGACGCGAGTTTGCAGCTGTTTGTTGATTCAAGCATGTCAGTAGACCTCCCGTGGTGCTTGATTATCGGTAATTGACACGGATTAGCTGACTATCGATTGTTTATTGCAATGCCCGGAAGGCCACATATTTTAGTAACAGGATTTTCCAATATTCTTAAAGTCATACTTTTTGATAGTTCAGGCCAACTTGATTTATTTAGGGCCAAATTAGTTTTTTTCGGGCCATTGGCCCTCGACAGCGCGGGCCCTGCTTGTATATTATTGCATGTTCCAAATCGGTCTCTGAGTCTGAAAACCTGTTTTTCCTAATATAACTGATCATAAATTTTGCTTAAAAATTCCCCCTGAATTATAGTGTGTGTTTGTAGCGTCTGTTCTGGTACTCTCGGAACAGTGTTTCTGTTCTTCCAACTACTTACAAACAAATTAAAACTATTCTGAACAGTTTTCCGAATGTTCTACTCCAAAGAACTTACGAATAAAATGGAACAAAACCGGAACAGGAAGTATCAACAATAAAGCATACATATATATATATATAACTTTTACGGTTGTCGATATTGTCGTTATGTTGGTGGAAGAAATAAGACACAAGAAATTTTCCAATCGTAAAAGTTTGGTCATTTCTGTTTTTCTCTGAACATTGAGATATCAATATTATCAGACTTCCCAATAGCTGTCGGACCAGTCTGTTGGACCGCGTGACTGATGGTTTGTATTCTTCGGGGTACATTTGCATTGGGTACGTTTTGTATTGGGTACGTTTCCACGTGTATTTTGTAAGACTTAATTTGATTGGTCGATAATAAATAATTAAATTCGTAAGCCAACCGCAAAGCCCAAACCTTTTTTTTAGTCTGCATTCTTGTACTCCTATTTTGAAGAGTATCTTCCAATTTCGCGTCGGAAACATGGAAAAATATGGATAAAATCGAAAGAATTATCGGTAATTGGCCATCGGACAACAAAATTTAATTTAATGCTGATTTCTCGATGACAGTACTTGGAAACGAGGAAAGCCATCTCTTACTGTGTGTACTTAAAAGGGAAATTGAAAATATTCGCTTTTTTGTTGATTTTAGCAAACAAAAATTGGTTCAACAGATTTAATTCTGGTCTGACAGTTTCTCCAAAGTCCGAGTCTGTCAGACCGTTGGTCCGACATATTGTCGGCTACTATCGGGAAGTCTGTATTATTATTGCGAAGGTGATCAGAATAACACATTTCGTAAAGTTTCTTGTTGTGTTGTTTTTATAATCACACGACTTTTCTGCCTGCACCACCTGTTCATTGGACACAGTAGGACATGTCCAGAACACTGTTTCGGTTTATTTGTAAGTGTGTTCCCTGTTGCAGAACAGATAGAAACGTTTCAAACACACCCCTAGTTTTATACTGTAACAAACTGATTAACTAATATGTAAGTTGTTCTTTTATCACTCTTAGCTTAGCAGTTTGATGTGTGAAATGTCTATGTCCCTGCAAGGGGTTTGACATTAATCATTAATGGAAGATAGATAGATAGATAGATAGATAGATAGATAGATAGATAGATAGATAGATAGATAGATAGATAGATAGATAGATAGATAGATAGATAGATAGATAGATAGATAGATAGATAGATAGATAGATAAGATAAAAGTTGAGCATGTGGGCTGATGGTACGAGTTTTTATGCTTACGTAGACAAAACTACATTCTGAATTTATATACAGGAATGATAATAATATTTTTTTTCATAATCTTTAGTTTTCACAATAAATCTTTTCCTTATATTTTATAGCATGTTCCAAGATTGAAGTAGAGCCTGTTGGACGATGGTACGAGTCGTTATGTTTACGTAGACGTCACAAACATTCTCTCTCCCAGCACTCTCTTTCAAGTTCTAGCTCGTCCGAGAGTGAAGATGATGATGTGGATGTGGTAGAAGATGATTCCTTGCTGCTCAGTTTAGATCCAAAAGAATGGAAGGTATGGGACTTCAAAAAATTTATTAGAGCTATATAATCAGGGGTTCTACAATTCCGGAATAATCAGGAATCAGGATTTGCAGTATAGTGAAACCCCATGTAGCCGGTGTATCCACGGTACCGGTGTATGTACTTTTCTCATGAAATTGTAGATTCTTTTTCTCGTGACATTGCCTGCAGGATTGTTTACAATAACTGACGAGTAAATTAAATAAATAAATACGAAATGGACCAATTTCTGAATGAAATCACAACAAAAACTTACACCATACCTTCACTACGAGTAAATCCTTATTTAATCGGCAATGTTTGACATGCATGTATTCGATGCTCGCTTGTTTATTTATCAAACATAATTTTGACAGCTATGACGTCATCCATTGATAAAAAGGGTCGTGTGCAACTTTTGTCGGGGGGAAAAAATCAACTTGTCAACAAACTGGACCAAATTTACTTGGAAAATGTTATTGTTGCACCGGCTACATGAGGTTATTTCCCTTTCCTGAAAATTTGACATGATGTTAAATGTTTACATGTATTTTTTCCGATTCCAAAGGTCATTTGATGTGATTTTGCAGTTTTATTAATTAAAGGTCATTTTAGCAGTTCCCAACAAAATATGTGTCGAGGAGTTAGTGATTTATATTTATTTTGTCAATTTTGTTTGATACACCGGCTACATGAGCTTCAAGGCTCCTGGACAGAATGAACTTTGTGGCAGTTATTTGATGACTAGTCACTAAGTACCAAGTATTGACTCAGTTATGGTCATTTGAAGTTTCATATATATGATGAATTTACTGATTAAACAATGTTTGACACAGTTTTTGGTATCTAGGTGTGTGTGCAAATGGCACCCAAAATAGGCTTTGAAGTTGTGACTCCTTTTTAGGATTGAACTTTATTTCTCAGTAGAACCTCTGTATTATTAACCATATTTTTTAGCAATCAATGATCGATTGAATTATTCACAATTTAAAATATAGATACTGTACATGTCTGAGCAAAACTCATTACTTGGTTAAATGCACAACAAGAAGGTATTGAAAACCACATTGTTTATGTATTGTATTGTCTCTACTTCAGCAACAAGACCATTATGCTGTATTGGGGCTGGGGAAGTTACGCTTCAAGGCAACAGATGCACAAATAAAGAAATCTTGTAAGTAGGATATATATTGGATCTGTCGTGAGTCGTCTTTGCTTAAACGAGTCTCTAGAAAACACAAGTTATTAAGCGAGCCTTTGGCGAGAATTATAATTTGTTTCGTGACGAGTTCAAACTTTAAGAAATGTTGATCAATGTTGACAAAGACAACAAATGACAGATTCTGTTATCACATTTCTATTGTTACCGAGTGGAATCAACATCAGAAATAATTTATTTAAACCGTTGACGTTGTTTTCACACAGAAAAGCTGTGATGTCAGGCATTCATTAGTACACGTGTTGGTGAACATTGTTCCATTCTTAGTTATCACAAAGAATATCACATTATTTACTGAAAAATCATTAATTTATGTGGGGGATTAAATTTTGTGGATCTCTTGGTTCACCTTCAACCATGAAATCATATCCCCTTGAACAATAATTTTGACCCTCACATTTATTACCTGAAATGCAAAATCCACGAATTAATGTTCCAATGAAATGGTCTTTATTATCAAAAAAAAACAACACGAAATTTCATTCCATCGAAATTAAATGATTTTACAGTATGTGATAAATTTACATATTTATTGTAAATAATTATTCATCGGGGATTTGGTCATCCTCAAATTAAATCCCCCATGAATATTGATAATTTCACAGTTGGTTGACATTCCTGTAAAGTTTTGGTCGATGACATCTTTTTGTCTGATTAGCAATAATTAAACATGTAATATTTTACAGACAAACGTAAAGTTTTACACCACCATCCAGACAAGAGACGAGCACGTGGACTCGAGGTGAAGGATGGAGAAGATGATTATTTCACCTGTATTACACGAGGTTAGTACATTATATCAACTTATAAATGCTAGTTGCAACTTTATGATTCCAAAATAATCCTGAAATATTGATTTGCTTCGTAACACATGTTACTCTATTTTTAGCTTGAGAAACCCTTGTTGAGTAAAGTGCTCCTAGGATAACAAAAGAGGTGGGATATTTTGGAATAAGCCACATAGGTGGAAAAACCAAGCGTGCACAATTTTATTTATTAGTATCATTTTAGTACTATATAATTGACCATATGCGTTTGTTTAAGTAACCGTAGGCCAATCGGGTTGATGTTTGTAAACATTGCATTATCCTGGGCGCTCTATACTACGAACTCCTACATGTTGTTCTATTTTTAGCTTGGGAAACCCTGGGGAGTCCTGTGAAGAGGAAATCTTACGACAGTATTGATCCTCAGTTTGACGATGCAGTACCGT
Organism: Spisula subtruncata; assembly: GCA_963678985.1. Lineage (NCBI taxonomy): Eukaryota > Metazoa > Mollusca > Bivalvia > Venerida > Mactridae > Spisula > Spisula subtruncata. The sequence continues at coordinate 17,624,591 of OY787678.1, forward strand.
CAGCCAACAACAATGCGAAAGAAAAGTTCTTTGATGTCTTTAGACCGGTGTTTGCAGAAAATTCAAGGTGAAGTATATAATGTATAAAATATATATTTGTGTACATCAAAATTTTAAGTGTTTCCTGAGGTTAAAAGCCCATATTTTCAAATTAAGAAAGAAATACTTTCTATGCATTACTGTTGTTGTTTATTAAGTTCACCAACAAAAAGTTTTACATTGAAATTAAATGATTTTACAGTACATTCAATCGCTACTTTAACCTTTGAACTTGATTTTCTCAAAGTCGATAAATATGAGTTATTGAGTTTAGGAAATATATGTATTTATATATGTTATATACGTATATGTATTATATATTTTACACAGGTGGTCCAATAAAAAGCGAGTACCAGATATCGGGGATGAAAGTTCCAGTTTTGAGGAAGTGAATCGTTTCTATGGTTTCTGGTATGTAAATCATAACACTTGTATCAGACATATCTCTGGCTTAGAATGAGAAGGTGTAACTTCAAATTCGATATTTTGAGAAAACAAGAATGAAACTGTCTGAAAATTACTCTTTACCTTTGGTAAAACAAGCTGTTTCAACTTCTGTTTGGTCAAGACTCAACATGACAAGTTCCAATTTTCATGAAAATAGGATCATAGGCAGCGCATTGCCATGCTTATTTCAAATATGTATCAGTCTTGTAAGGTTGTAAGTAATACTTATGACTTTCTCATTCGAAACCAGCGATATGTTACATAGATTAAAATCTGTATCATAACTCAGGTTTTGTATGTAGATATGCCTATTACTTCTAATCTATGGCATTGCAGTGCTGTAAACCTGTTCTGGAAATATCTTCAGTGTTGAAAACAAATGTTGAAATTAAATTACAGAATTCAGAAATCAACTGTTGAATCATTCTAATGGAAAATTTGAGGATTACATTAAGTTTTTACATTATTCGTCTTTACTCTTTGCTATCAATGGATTTTCAAGATTTTCAGTGAAAATTACAGTGAAAATAATGTTTTGATAATTTCACCGTTCTGGTAGCTGGTTCCAGTACCCGCAGTAAAAGAAACACACCGCCAATAGCACAAATTATGTAACAACTCAGTGAAATAAAATTTGATTATGCACCAAAATCATCAAATAATCCTATTTTCTGTAAAATCATTAATTTTCGTGGGGGATTAAATTTCGTGGTTAACCCCAACCACGAACTTTTATCCCAACGAACATTAATTTTGAACCCTGTTTTATTACCTGAAATGCAAAATCCACGAATTTAAGTCCATACGAAATTGTCTTTTTTACCAAAACCACAAAATTTCGTCCCAACGAAATTAAGTCATTTTACAGTATTCTTATGTTTCAGGTATGAGTTTGATTCCTGGAGAGAATTCTCTTATTTAGACGAAGAAGAAAAAGAGAAAGGTGAAAAGTAAGCTATAAACTCAAGGTTCTCGTGCAGTCTGTATTTATATACCCTGGAAAATAAAGTTTGAGAGGGTTATATTGGATGGTGTTCTGAAAAACATCTAGCTGTGATTTTGGTCCAAATGGTTTGTGCGTAGATTTTAACCCAGGTTGAATTTTGTTAGATTCCCAGTCGCAGCTGGTCATACATCATTCCCTTTCACGAAAGTGTGAAATAATGTCGATTTTTCGTCAATATAATGGAGAAGTGCTGGTTTCTGGAGAAAGGATAAGTTAGTACTGGTTAGGATACAGTACAGGAAAAATGGGTGAATGGGTCGCCTTATGTAACTGAAAAAATGTTAAGAAATGGTATTACCCAAAGAAAATTCAGTGGCTTAGGTCGCTTAGGATCACCTGTTTTTAGTAGTTCTTTGTGAAACTAGGTCGTGCTGCTCTTTTACAATGGGGACTTGGGCTTTCAAAATAATCTTAATGTTAATATGTTTGTGCATTTCTCCATGTCATTATGTTATGTTGTGTTGTTGCTGTGCTTGGCTGGCTAAGTTGAGTGCTGCCTTCCCTGTCCAATTTTCTCGTATCTTTTTATCTGTGTATATAAATGTTTGTTTATAATACTTTAGTCGTGATGAAAGGCGCTGGATAGAAAAACAAAATAAAGCAGCAAGACAGAAAAGAAAGAAAGAAGAAATGACTCGTATACGACAACTTGTTGGTAAGCTGTCATTTTATACTGCAAAATCATTAAACTTTGTGGGGGATTAAATTTTGTGGTTCATCTTCAACTACGAAATCAAATCCATTGAACAATCATTTTGACCCTTATAATGATTTATTTTAATATTACCGAAATGCAAAATCCATGAATTAAAGTCCCATTGAAATTATCTGGTTTACCAAAAACATGAAATTTTGTCCCATCGAAATTAAATGATTTTACATTACCTTATTTCTATTCCCTGGCATTAACTGATGCACGAGGCTTCCGTCCTAAATTCCTGAAGGTCCTAGAAACAGGACACTCTCAAAGAGGCTTGATGGCTGTCATTAATTTTGATTATCCATTTGAATAAAAAACGGGGAAAATTCTTTAAGCTAATCAACTTACAGTTTAATGTTTTGACCTCAGCATTAAAGTGTTTTATATATACCACAGATAATGCATATGCCTGTGATCCAAGAATACAAAGATTTAAAGATGAGGAAAAAGAGAAAAAATTGGCACAAAAGAAAGCGAAACAAGACGCAGCGAAACAACGACAAGAAGAGGAAGAAAGGGTAAATAGGGGCCACAGTACTTTTATTTTTAGCTCGCCTTTTTCGAAGAAAAAAAATTGTTGTGACGGGATTGTCAGAGTTTGAGTCAGATTCTAACAGATCATCAATAGGTATCCTTATGAAACTTAGCATAGTTATTCACGATCACAAGAGGAGTCAATACTTACATGGCTGATAATCACGTGACTTATATTTATTGAGTTATCTGCCCTTGTTGGCGTATTGATAAAACTGTGTGTATGTAAAGAAATGGATACATATATATCTATATTGGTTCTATTTTATTGTCATAGAAACGTAAAGAAGCAGAAGATGAGGAAAGAAAAATACGAGAAGCAGAAGAGGAAAAAGTGAGACAAGCTGTAAGTTTTTTATATGAGGACCACTCTGGAGAGGGTATACTATACATGTCAGTCAACATAACTTATATTTAAGTACCGGTACTTGTTGGTCTTGATTTTGAATCTTAAAATTTTGATATTATACAGGCAGTCTTTAGTTTTATATGTAAAAAATAATGATATGCTTTATCAACATACGCAACATCAACAGTGCCGGGCTTCAAAATATGCGTTTTTATGACATCATAATTGTCATTTTGCGACGTTCTAATTCAAAGCATTGTTTTCAATTTAGCTAATTACTGTACAATTTTATGAGAAAATGAAGCAAATAATAACAGAAAATTTGTTGATTTTTGGTGAAAGATCTTATTGTATTTCACTTGTGATCACAGAAATTATATTTTCCCTTGTGGCTACTCAGTGAAATAGAATTCGATCTTACACCAAAATCAACAAATATCCTCTATTTTGTGCTTCATATTAGAAATAATTATTTTCCAGGCTGCTGTTGCGAAGAAAGAAAAAGAAGCACAGAAGAAGATTATGAAGAAAGAAAGGAAAACGTTACGTACAACTGTCAAGGTCAGTTTGCCTTTTATATCTGCACCAATCACAGGTAACTAACTGTATCGTTGAAAAAGAAAACAAAAACGAAAAGAATTTTTTTTTTTTGAAAAATGTATATTTTTCTATCAAGGTCAATTTGCACAGAAATCCACGAGCCGGTTCGAGAAGAGCAGTCTGTTTTAAAAAAAAAACTGCTTTATGCATACCAATTATCTATAATAGGATGTGAAATGTTTTTTTTTCGTTTTTGTTTTTCTTTTCAACGATACAGTTACCTGTGGCACCAATAATAGCGAATTTAGAGTAAGGCCTCAAAACTTCACTTGAAGCAGTGTTCCCAAAAAAAACAAATGAGGGGTTTTTACCCTCAAAATGCTTGTTGTCACCCCAGTTTTGATGCACTCGACTATATAATTGTTACTCTGGGGTTACCGAATTGTAAGAAGACCTGTGTTTGAACCTTCAAATAAAAATGTCAGTGGGAACACTGTTGAGGGTATCATGCATGAGTGTCACCTTACTTCAGTCCTACACTTTCACACCAGTTTCTGCAATAAACTTTGTGGTCTTCATCAGATCAGCAGGGTCTCTATTGTGCTTCTATTGCAGAGTTGTGTCTGTGTGCCATGTTGCAGACTGTTCCTGGTTGTGTCTTCTACACTGTTAAATTTGAGGCTTAATTGCAAGTTAGTAATTCAATGTGTTAATGTTGATTTTTTCAGGAGTATAACTTCTTTACTGAGGACGAATCAGAACGAGTGAATAACTTAGCTGAGATGGACAAATTAGCAGAATTATTAGAAATAACTAAGTAAGTATAACATAGCCCTTCCTTTTTGTGATCTTTTGCATTGTTCATAGTCATGTTGATTTAGATTAAGGTACTGTAAACCAATTTACATTCGCGTTTTGTCAATCATTATCATTTTTGAGACTACAAATTTTCACATGTTTAAGTCTCCAGTGATGTTCATATTTATGTTATAAATACTTTTGCAGCTACTTAATTTTGTGAATTCCAACTACTTGCAAACTCATCTCATTTAAATCGCGTAAAATGATTTCATGGTTTACACTATGTAAGATGATTGTTGTGGCCTGTTAAGTGTGTGGAGGCTGTCTTCAATGGGCACAAAACTTCTGTTTATGATCTTCCAGTCTGATCTGTAATTGTTTTTGTTTCTACTTACCAAGTTGGAATTTGGTTTTAAATACATAGCCATACCTTCCAAGAACTCCTATTAAAATGGAGTTACTCCTATTTTCGTTGAAAAATTTCTTATTTCCAAGTTCACCTTTCTTGCACTAAAGTACATTTGGTTGATTTTATGATCTTCTGTCCCATATTTATAATCATTAGAATTAATACATTCCTTGTTTATGCATCTAAATCCCTTTTAAATCATTTAAATCAAGTGCTTCTTGTTACACGTTTCGCTGTATTACTCCTATTTTGGATTTAACTAACTTGGCAGTAATGTTATTGCTTTCTTTCAGGTTACAAACTCTAAATGAAGCCTTAACATCAGGTGATAAAGAGAAAGCTAAATCAGCGTTTCTTTCTCAGGTATACTACTATTTCAAAAATTTTACATGATTTTCTGACCATCTAATAATTTCTATTTATAGCAGCCAATAAAAAACTTGTTTATATTAAAAGCCTTTCAATGAAAAGGGCTTTGATACATTTCTTACAGATTTGATTGGACCAACTCTTGAGCTTTGTTACATAGAGAATATTTTATGTAACGAGGGATTACATAAATCAGTATTTCCTCGAATGGGTAGTGACAAGTGAACATGTCAGTTCTGTGATCACAAGTGAAATAAAATAAGATCTTTCACCAAACTCAAGACATATTATGTTAATTATTTGCTTATTTCCCCATATTGGTATAGAAATTCACTTAATTGGAAAAATTATATTGAAATTAAAACATCACAACATGACAATTACGGCACCATAACATTATGCATATTTTGATGTCAGAAGCCGTCGATGTTACATTTCTTTTTCTGTGCGGTACTGAAAACTGCTACCTGAACTGTGAAATTATCACTGTCAATTTCAATGAAAAATCTTGATAGTCTATTGATAGCAAATAAATACTGTAAAATCCTTTAATTTCAATGAGACATAATTTCGTTTTTTTGTGTGAAAAATACCATTTTGTGGGGATGTAATTTCAAGGTTACATCGTCCACTAAGTCAGATACTACATAATCATTGATATTCGTGGGTTTTTTAATTTCGTGGCAGGGATCATCATCGAAATTAAATCTCACTCAAATATTAATGATTTTACAGTAGTAATGAATTGCTCTCTTGTCAGGTGAAAGAATTAAATGATCAGTTAGAAGCAGAAAAGTTAAAGCAGCTTGAAGACATGTCATCAAAAAGTTCCAGTGAACGGTCAAACAAGGGAGGCAAACCTTGGACTGATATAGAGTTACAGACCTTGATAAAGGGAGTTAATGTATTTCCAGCTGGCACCAAGGACAGGTAAGCAATCTATATCTTTGGTTATTGTATATATATCAATGACATGCAGTGTATCATATATTAATTTGAAGGTTCGTGCTTATTGTATGTATTCAAATTGAAGCACAGTAGCAAAGTCTCGTTCAAATTTTCATTTTTTCATTTTTATTAATATGGAACTAGTCCAAGACCTCAAATACTGAAGTGTCAAAATCATTGCACAGGTTTTGTGGTCGTATTTTCAAGTTTTAGACTTAAAATTAAATAAAGAAATCATTTCTTGTGCAGCATAAATAGAACACTAGGATAAGTGCCTTATATTCGTCTCTGAAAGTCTTAAATGGTTAGCCAAGGATTGCTGTATAAACCTTTTACCAACACACCAAATAAATTTACCTTTTAAATATAAGACATTAAAGAGGCATTCCCTATAACTAGAATATTTTTCTCAACTATCACATAAAATGAGCTAAATGTACAATGCAATATGAATTATCATAATTTGTCAAAAGAATGTGTGCGCAAATAAGTCTCTATATTGTCAAAAATAAATTTAAATCTCCAATAATAATTTATCGCTTCCAGTGATTTATTATTTTTTGGTCAAAGGGAAACGATTCGTGACTATTTTGGCTCGTTACAGAAATATGTTTTCATTCTTTTATCGGTAATTAGTGGGAGCTTTTCGTTGAAAATTTGAGGATTTTAAGCAATAAAGGTCCTCATTTAATGTATAATATTCTTGAATTAATTTAAACGATCAAAGTTATAGTGAATGCCTCTTTAACCTAAAATTCTCATTTGTGTTTACTTTGATTTCAGGTGGGAAGTTATATCTAACTTTATCAGGCAACATGTCACTACAAGCGATAAAAATGCTAAAGACGTTTTAGCAAAAGCCAAGAATTTACAGAAAAATGGTAATTCTCCTTTCTTACATTGCTTTTTCCTCTTGGCCACTAGTGGGATACAGGCCCCGATTTCCTGAAATATCTCAATCTGAGCAAAATCTCATCTCAAATATTGCAATGCGTGGTTTGGATTATTTCCATGGGAAGATGGTAGCAAAATAAGCATTAAAAAAGCAAACACTTATTCTTAGTTTACCATAGTTTAATTTTGATGAGTTCTAACTTCAGATATATCTTAAATATAGACTCAGACTATTTGGACAGAATCTCAATTTGAGATGAGATGATTTCTACATAAGATGCTTGCTTCTGGAGATCATGTCCTGGTTTACATGTGTAACATTTTTCTTCCTTTGGTGCAACAATGTTTTATTTTTCTGTATATAGTATTGGGCACCTGTCATGTTTTGTATGTCTTGACTAATTACTATCAGTCTGAAACTATCTATCTACCCATTCTAAATCTGTTTGTGTCAGAAAGGGAAAGCAAAGAATATTATAACTTATGTGCATATATTATGCTATATTTTACAGACACATCATTGAAGAGTCATGCTACAGAGAATGCGTTCCAAAACTTTGAGAAGGAACAGAAAAGAGCAAATCAAGCAAAACCCCAAGGAGGAGTTCTGAGTGAAAGAGTTGAAAGTAAGTCAAAGATCTATATATCGTAAAAACTTAACATAAACTTTTCTTGAATTTTTAGCTTGACTTTTTGCAAAAAAATTGTTATCATTTTATCATGTGTGTCAGAGTGTGTGTTGGGTAAGTTTTTTGTCAGAGTACTTTTCTAGAATATAATCCAGGGGTTCTTCAATTCCGGAATAATCTGGATTAGCAGCATGAGAAAGAATGGTCTTTTCTGCACAAAATAAAAGTTATTTGATTAAAATAGGCAAATGTTTTACAAAGTTATGGTCATTTGAAGCTCCATGAACTAAATTTTAACAATAAAACAATGTTTGAAGCCTTGTTAAGGTGTTGGGATGTGTTCTAATGGCACCCAAAACCAATTTGCAACTCGTTTTCAGGATTGGGAATTATGCCATGATAGAATCCCTGATAATCAATGGTGTCCACTTGGCAGAGTTATCCTCTGATTATTTAAAGTACCCTCATGGGTGCCATATGTATTAGATACAGTACTAGTTTTCGTTCAAAAGTGTCTTCTTACAAGCGTTATTGTACAGTTTCGGAAGGACAAACAACATAATTGTCCGAGGCGAAGCCGAGGATAATTTGTTGTTCGTCCTTCCGAAACTGTACAATAACACTTGTAAGAAGACACTTTTGAGCGATAACAAGTTCTGTATCTGACTTATACTCCGACAAAAAGCAAAATGATCCCCAGAGAGACCATGGTTATCCAAAAGTTCCTTGCACAATCCATGAACAGAGCATCGTTCGCAGCATAGAAAATATAGTTCTTATGTAAAAATGTGCTTGGCCTATAATGTACCAAAGGGATTAAGTTAACTGTCCAAAAATGTCCATTCATAGGTTTAATTAGCTTGTGATTAAAATTCACACTAGTGTCAATGTGTTTTACACCTTATAAGTACTTATAATACACTTGCATCTAGTTTTCTTCATTCATTGATAAAGGACTTAGTGCACAAAGGTAGAAATTTATGCATCTTATTTTCACAATTGTCATATTTCTATGAAAATATTGGTATTGTTTTATTTGTAATACACATAACAAGGTTATATTCATACTGCCCATGTTGACGCTCACAGTCATATTAATATATAGAATAAAGGTCACCTGATAGACAATTATAGTAACTATTTGTCTTCTGTATATATTCAGGTTTCTTGTACATGTAATTAATTGCACAATGAATTTTTACAGCTAAATCTTAAATTCGCTTAAATTGTTACAAATACTTTAAAAAATACTGTAAAAGCACTGCTTTTCTTGGGAATAATAAGAAAATAAAATTTGCTTGGTATGAATATCCTGTAACTTTGCTTCAATTGCTATAATTAATTTCTAATTTTCTTGGTCATTACAAGAATATAAATTTTACAAAACAATAAACAATTTCTCTAAAATTTGTTCTGGCCTAAATAAATCAAGAATATTGGAATTCATGATTTAGTTATCTACACTATTGATTCAAGTAAAAGCCACAAATAAGATGGTTTTACAGTAGTACAGTCTAATATTGCACTATCTTTGGGTGGACTTACAATTTTCTAGCTACATGTTTTTGACGAGTAAAAATAATTAAATTTCAATGTGACAAAATTTGTGGATTTGGTGAAAAAGACCATTTCCTGGAAAGTTCAATGTAATTAAAAGGATTTTCGTGGTAGAAATCATCCACAAAATTAACGAAATTAAATGGCCCTCTAATATTATTGATTTTACAGTATGTCATTTATTTAACTGTTCATGTAGTTATAAGCGGATTTGTCATGATTGACCAATTATTTTCTGAGTAATTGTTTTGTACAAACAACTTTCTTACAAATCAAAAAGTGTACACTTACGAAAATAATGTACACTTTATCAATGGAGTCACAGGGCGTATCGGAGTATAAGGCATAAATACTGTTAGGCCTAGAAGCTAAAATTTTAAAACTATGACATTGGTTTTTTATGCATTGGCTTGACGTCACACCTTTGACCATTTAAGGTACCTTCATGTGTGCCATTTGGCAGAAGTACTGTTAGGCCTTGAAGCTAAAATTTTTAAACTACAACATTGATTTTTCAGGCGTTGCGGAGCAGCAGATACGAGAGATGGGAACCAATCCTGCACCTTGGACAACAGATGAACAAAAGTTGTTAGAACAAGCGTTGAAGACGTACCCGGCCAGTACAGAAGAGAGATGGGAGAGAATCGCCGAAGCTGTACCATCAAGAAGCAAAAAGGACTGTATGAAAAGATATAAGGTGGGCTGTTTTGTTAATCCCCCAACATGAAGACAGAGCGGTTTTTAGGAATGGTCACCTTCTGTCTGTCTGTCTGTAACGCCTCCTCGATAGCCTAGTGGTTGACCGTTCGCTTTGAGAGTTGGAGGTCCATGGGAAAAAATTTGCTAGTCAGTTTTTTCCCCCGGGAAAAATTAGAGGGAGGGGGAAACTGACTGCTACACCGGATTAGATCCCAGGGTACTGTTTTATCAACAAGGAAATCGTAAACTTACGTTCAAATTTAAATTCTGTATAATACTTTAACAACTGCTGATTTAGAACAGATATTGTTTGTAGGAGTTCATTAACTGAATCTTGATATTTAAGTATTTCAGCTCCATTTACCACATTTTATATTTGTAAAAGTATTTTTAAGAATTTATATTTGGTCGTAAATTTAAGATTTCCGTAAATGCTTTGATAAAATAGTATCCTGGCCCAGTCATACCAAAGACAAAATAAAAATGGTACCAGAAATTCCCTTGCTAGACGCTCATTATATAAGGGAAACTGGCTTCTCTTCTCTCATACCCTTGTGGCGCTTGATACGTCACAGAAAATTTACATATCAAGGCCTATGTTTTACTTTTCAGGAGCTGGTTGAGTTGATACGAGCCAAGAAAGCAGCACAGGAAGCGGCCAAAGCCAAGAAGTGATTACATACAATATGTCCCCTACTATGTCCCCTACTATGTCCCCATCTCGAAATACAATGTGTCTTTACAGGTCATAGGTCAACTGTTGGTAAAACTTGTTTTCAGTGCAACGATTTGTAAAACATGTTTTCATTGGTCAACTGTTTATAAAACATGTTTTCTTTGGTTGACTGTTTATAAAACATGTTTTCTTTGGTCGACTGTTTATAAAACGTGTTTTTATTGGTTGACTATATTTAAAACATGTTTTCATTGGATGACTATATTTAAAACATGTTTTCATTGGTTGACTGTATTTACAATATGTTTTCATTGGTTGACTGTGTTTAAAACATGTTTCCATTGGTTGACTGTGTCTTTAAAACATGTTTCCATTGGTTGACTGTATATAAAACATGTTTTCATTGGTTGACTATATTTAAAACATGTTTTCATTGCATGACTGTATTTAACACATGTTTTCATTGGTTGACTATGTTTAAAACATGTTTTTGTTGGTTGACTGTATTTAAAACATGTTTTAATTGGTTGACTATATTTAAAACATGTTTTCATTGGTTGAATGTATTTAAAACATGTTTTGATTGGTTGACTATATTTAAAACATGTTTTTATTGGTTGACTATATTTAAAACATGTTTTCATTGGTTGACTGTACTTAAAAAACATTTTTCATTAATCAACTGTTTGTATAACAAGTTTTCATTGGCCAACTGTTTTGACAGGTCTGTGTATGTAAAGCATGTTTTCATTGGTCAACTTTTTATTAAACATGTTTCAATTGGTCAGCTGTATGTAAAACATATTTTCATTGAGTGAACATCTCCAGAGTTAGCTGTTTGTTGCGGATTATACTTATTGTTATTAAGTGCTACTTTTGATTTTGAAAGATCAACTGTGATAAGTTGCTCTGGATTTCATGGCTATAAACTACAATGTAGCAATACCACATAACTTCGGGCTACAGATCCGAGACGAAATTTGCTTCACATCGAAATTAAAAATAGCCAGATGTTTTTTGTTTCGTCACCAATTTGTATGAAATATACACCACACTAACGCAACTTATAGTATCTCTATCCGTGGCTGTGCTGTTTATGAAAATGCCCTGTGAAACCATCATTGTCGGTATACAGTTTCAAGTCGTTTTCCCCAAGTTTTCACAGGGTATTAGACAAAGCAGCTCAACTGCTGATCGTGATTCTACATGTCATTGAAAGCTTATATATTTTCCCTTAGTATGACGTTTGTTTTGAAGAAATTGGTCATAAAATACTTACAGCTACTTTTTCTTTCATATTGAAGCAATTTCCATCTTGGGTCCGTCAAATTTATGTGGTAAATGTTGCTGCACTAAACTAGAGAGAAAGGACTGAATACCAGAATCGATATTAAAAATGCATATTCAAATTCTAGTACTGTAAAATCATTAATTTTCGTGGTGAATTTAAATTCATGGATTTCGTGGGTCATGTTTAACCACAAAATCAAATCCCATCGAATATCAATTTTGTCCCTTGTATTTATTACATGAAATGCAAAATCCATGAATTAAGGTCCCATCTAAATGGCCTTTTTACTCAAACCATGAAATTTCGTCCCATCGAAATTAAATGATTTTACTGGATTTGAATTCTAGTATTTGATTTACTGATGTTCTACTATAAGCATTCGTTGATAAAATGGATTTGAAAAAATTGCTTGGATATATTTTATACACAATACCAAGCAGTACCAGTGGTGTGTATTATGCAAGCTCACCAAGTTGGTATGAAGAGTTTGTTTGAGTTGAGACCTGAATGTTAACATCAATAAAATGATACATGTGCTCAAACAATTGTGTTTGTCCTTCTTTACATAGCCTCAGGATCTTCTGTATATAGGATCTCTGATAGCCTGTAGTGTTGTTATGAATAGTTTGTAAGTAGAGGGAGGGGTGGGGCTTACCGTATGTAAGGCAAATTTTGTGTTTTGAACTCCTCATAAACTGCTGAATAGAATGTCTCTAAACTTTTACAAAATAGTTAATTTGAATCATACCTGCCACTTGGAGATATTTAACTCCAAAATAGGAAACATGTTGCAAGATCCAATTAAATGTGATTTGAAACGGATTTAGATGCATAAACAATGAATGTATTAATTGTAGTGGTTTTAAAATATAGGACAAGAGAATAGAATGACAAAAATGTACCTTTGTGCAAAGGTGGGTAAAATTAAAACCAGAAATTTATCGACAAAATAGAAGTAACTTGAGATGTATGACTTAAATCACAAGTCTTCCATGGGGGTGTAAGCGTTTATTGAGCACAGTCTTGTTACAAGATAACATAGTTTGGGACAGCTGAACACTGAATAGCAGTGGCACATCGTCTGTCTCTGTAAATAATTTGTGCCATGTTATTTTAAAATCCTACCACAATTAAGGAAGATACAGCCCGGACACGAAATTGCTAATTGACGAACAGATGATGGAGACAAAACGTAATACGACCCTTCGCGCGCATAAAAACCAGAAAAAAATCCTTCTACAAGTAAGGTCCTTAGGAGGATACGACTTGGACGAAGAATATTAGCAGACAATAAGACATATCGCCAGAAAATATCATGACACATTGTTTCACATGAAAACGACACCTGCAACAACATTGAAGAAAAAATCCTATCGCAAGTAAGGAAGATACAACCTGGACAAAGAATAGCAGTGCAAAACTTCAAACTGTTACCTTGACCTACAGACCTCGATCATGTGCATGAAAGATCGTCGCCCTGTGATATCATATATGACAGGTTATTTTAAAATCATACCGTTAGTAAGAAAGATACGACCCGGACTCAGAATAGCCGCGCAAAATTTCTAAGTCCCCAGAGACCTTGACCTTTCACCAAGGGACCTGGATCATGTGCATGACATATCGTCTCCCTGTGGTTATCAGTTGTGCCAATTTATTTTAAAATCTAATCGCAAGTGAGGAAGATACAATCCGAACACGGAATTGCTAACGAACAGACGATGGAGACCATAACCTTATACGACCCTTCGGGCGTATAAAAAGGGTTGACCAAACTGAAGTAGAAAAAGCGTGTATCCGTATTTCAAAATATTAATTGTGTAACGGTTACAGTAATACTTTTACGACCTTCTCAATATATGCCAGCACTATGTAGAGTTCGAATGCAGTAAACATGCGTTTTCTGTTTGATTCCTGTCTAACAGCAATGGAAAACAAAATCACACACGTCAAGCCCTCGTTTTGTATACGCCCGTTGAAAAACCTTGGGTAATGGTCTTTCATTTACCCAAAAAATGTGAAATTGGCCTTGTCTGTACTCTTAACTCAAAGAGTTTTCGTCCAATCGTCTTCAAACTTGCTGACAACGCTTATTGGCATACTATTGAGGCCAAGTTCGATTATAGGCCAAATCGGCGCAGGCCTTCTAGGGTTATGGTCCTTCATTTTCCTAAAAAATGTGAAATTGGTCTTGTCTGTACTCTAACTCAAACAGTTTACGCCCGATCGTCATCAAACTTGGTGACAACGCTTATGGGCATAATATCTAGACCAAGTTTGATTCAGTGAAAATGGAATGAACTTGGAATTTTATACGCCAAATCTGACCCCATCAATAAAAGAGAGATGGTATGGTGCATTTGTTAAAACATTATAAATAGTTTGTGATTATAAAGATTAGTTTAAAAATGAGTGTTTAAAAAATGTTTTGACATAAGATGGACTTTTATTTTATAATCAATATTTTTGGTCAGTAGCACAACCAAAACGGGCGTATTTTGTGATATTTTGGAACTCTTGTTTTTAATATTTATCCTTTATATTACGATGGCAGCATGTTTAGCAATAATTCGTTGAAAAATATATAACCATATGTGTGATGGGCATTTGCAGTTTTGACTTCACCCACTTCAGAAGAGCACGTTACAAGAACAAACGTCAAAAAAGGAGGTTTGCTTGGAGTGTAAACATCGCGTCTTGGCCAACAAGAATTAAAGCAGGGATTTGTTCACTTTTAGGATTATATAACGTTATATAATGAAAGTTGCTGAGATTGACATGACTTTAAATTTAAATATGTCTCAGGTTTAACTTATTCCAAACTAAACAGAGGTCTAACGTTCGGTTATCCCTCAACCCCTAACAATTACTGCTAAAACAAGAATCGCAATAGCCGAGATCAACCGAGTGCATAATACAGTACGGCATTGAACTATTCCATTGTTATTGTGTAGTATTTAGTCATTGTTTTCCTGACAAGATTATGTTTCAGCTGTTCACAGATCCGTACTAACCCTATTGACTCTATAACGTCTTTATTGAATGACACAGAAATAAACTATGCTGTACTCTACTGTAAACGTGCTTCGGACTCAATAGACGAAACTTATCGATAGACACCAACCAAAGGTTGGACACAATACCATGGCGACTTCTAAAGGGCACCGAAACATGACTAAATTAAGTACGAAGATACTAATATTATCGACTTCCGAAGCACAACAAAACTTGTCGATTTTCGATGAACACCAAAACATATCATCTTCCAATGAACTTCAAAACATATCAAATTCCAAAGGACACCAAAATATGTCGATTTTCGATGAACACCAAAACATATCAACTTCCAATGAACGTCAAAACATATCAAATTCCAAAGGACACCAATATTATCGACTTCCAAAGGACACCAAAACATGTCAATTTTCGATGAACACCAAAACATATCAACTTCCAATGAACGTCAAAACATATCAAATTCCAAAGGACACCAAAATTATCGACTTCCGACGGGCACCAAAAGATGTCGACATCCGATGGACACAAAAACATATGGACTTCCGAAGGACACCGAAACATTTCCGATGGACTTCAAAACATGTCGAACCGACGGACACCAAACATGCCGACTTCCGATGGACTTCAAAACATGACTAATGACGATGGATACCAAAGCTTGTATAATTGATATAGACACCAAATTATGCCGAACTTGGTTGTGCATCTGAACAAATTGACTTTCGATTAATGTTAAAAATGTCGATTTCAGATTGGAACCATTTATTCTTACCTTACTGCACGCTTGTAAACTTTTTAATTTCAGGAAGTATACAAAGCTTTGTTATTTTGTTATCATGCTAATTATACTCGGGGTCGAAAACTATAAATACCCAATCAAAATGAGTTAAAGAAAAGAAACCTGAGAGGTACCATATTATTTACAATATTTTATTCACAATAATGTTAAAGGTCATTACACTTTATTGAACACGCTCTATTTGATCAGATTAAAATATTGGCAAAATATTTGAATGGATTTATATGCATAAGAAAATGTAAACATAAATAGAAAGACTACAAGTTGGATTTTTTTATTGACTTAGATATCAATAGCTTCCACTGTTATACTGTTATTTTGTCTAATTTTGTATATATACGTTCACTATTTTTTTATTCAAAATTTATGACAATTTTAGTTGTTTATTTAAAAACATTTTTTAAGACGTAAAACGTGTTTTGTTGAAGTTCTTGATACATTGGATTATTGTGTAAGATTCAAATCAAGGAATGGAATTATTTGGACTAGGAAATTATCTAGCGTATTTAATGTGATTGAAATCCGTGGTGAGTATACATGAATTGATTGTATTTAGCAGCTATGTGCATAACCACTTTAATATGACAATGACGAAGTAATAAGTAAAGATTTATTAACTTGTTATGGTAAAACATATATTAAAAAATATATTACATATGGTAACATAAATAACTTTAATAACTTTGTCAGTTTTTAAGATAATGTGTGTTTAACATATACATTTAAGTTTTATTCAGGACATAAATCATTTTCAAATGTTACATATTATTTTCTCAGCAGATGTTTGAAGCATTTTCCTTAATTCCATAATCAGCAGCAAATGACGTCGTAAATTACCAATTAATTCCTTGCACTTTACCCATTAATGCTTCCAATTTGACGTTTAATTGTAGTTTTCAAATCAATTAAATGTACTGCTTTTATAATATACAATCCTTCCCTCGGCCATATGATCAGAAAGACAAGGGGTGTAAGTCCGGTGAGTGTAGGGGTCAAATTAAATGTGGTCTTCAGCGAAATTATTTCCGAACGCAAAATTTTCTGGAATTACTGAAAATGTACGACATCATCGATGACGTTTTGACATAATATTCACATAGCATGCATTTACTTTACATATCTTACAATAACCTTAAGCCATTACCTTTGAAATAAGGGTCAAAGCACTACTCTATCGTTAAATCTGACGAAGTTATTAACGTTATATATGTTACCATATATTAATGATCACCCTGTAGTAACTCATTTATTTAGGCTAGCCATATGTATATACTGCTCTGCTCTGCTCTTCTCTGCTCTGCTCTGACCCGCACATTTGCCGTAACTGTGATTCCAATTACGAGTGGTTTGGTCAATGAGATCACAAACGGTGTTGAATAAATAACAATAAATGTTCAGACGCGCTAAGTGTTATTGTTATAAAAATATTTGAAGACGGCCAATAGACTGAATTAATGATATTCGCTGTCCATATAATAACAATGATTCTAATATATTTACACGTACTTACCGTCGTGTATTCAAGAGTAATTTAAATATTTGTTATAATTACTTAAATTTGTCTCCCTTTTATGGCGGCAAAACCAGACAGAGCTTTGTTTATACTGCTAATTCAATATTGGAAAATGTAGGTCAAAATTCGTATATTTTTTATACAGAAGAACCGAAATAATATTACATGCGTCCGTTCAACGGCATATACATTTACCCATTGAGTCGCAAGATGGCGGTTACACCCGGTGCCGATGGCAATCACAGCGCATCGGCTTCCGGCTATCTTGGGTACCTATTATTAGGCCTGTGTGAACTGGAACAACGCGGCTATAATTGCTCTTAGAAAACGCCAGTGACACCGACGGGAGTTGAACCTGGACCTCACGTTCCTAAATGCCGCGCCCTACCACACAGGGCACAGCTTCCCGCATGTACAATGGCTCATAAAAAAAATCTTCAAGAATAGAGCACGATTAGAAATCCGACATAATTCCTTCAAATACAGAGTTGCTGATATCTGGAATGCCTTACCACAAAAAGTTATAGACTGTAAAACCATAATTTCATTCGAAAGAAATTTGGACAAACTCTGGGCTAGCCAAGACACTAAATATAATTATAAAACCAAAATTAAAACCGGTATAGCACCAACAAACTACACAACAGTTGAAAACTTAGAGCTGAATCAAGAGGTCCTGTAGTTGGACCTTCTCTCAGAAGCGGATTTGTGAGTATTTGTGAGTATAAGCCAAAATCCAAGTCAATTTGAATAGGGTTGGCACTATCGTTATAATAGAAAAATAAACACTTTATTTTCTGTTCTCCACCAACCTGTATCAAACCTGTATCAAACATGTATCAAGTGTCCATCTGTTTACACCTGTTCTTAAATTAAAGAAACGTGCTTTTAGTAGATTTTGCTGTATCAGTGTATAAAAGTGTTAAGCCTTTATTCAAATGTTCACATTTTGACTCCTTTTGGTCGACTGTTTGAAATAAGTATCATGCTTCTGGATCTTATATTTGTATGTTAATACCCTAATATGGGAAACGATTCATTGGTCAACTGCTACATCCAGCTTGTTTACAACTGTGGAAAGGTCACTATGATCTTATAAATACATTCGGTTGATAATTCATTATATCGCTGACTTAGAATGAGAAGGTCGTAACTACTTCTTACGACCTTATAAGACTGATACATTAAGTTTGAAATCCGCACCAAAAGCCGCTTCTTACATGTATGAGCATATGTTCATGAAAATCGGAACTTGTCATGTTGACCAAAATGAAGTTGTAAAAGCTTGTTTTTCCATTAGTTAAGATTAAATTTCAGACAGCTTTTTCTTGTTTTCTCAATATATTGATTTTGTACTTACGACCTTCTCATTTTAAGCCAACAATATTGTTAAATTATATATTATACATGTTATTATTAGGCTTCGGCCAACAAACTTGATTAAGTTGCTTTGATTTGACGATTAATTACCGTAATTGTAATTAATCGCTTGCAGCACATAATTATCAATGGACATGTGGATCAAAGAGTTTCCACACATTTTCTTCTTAAAAAACTGAAACAAAGCGCATAATTCTTTATGCAGAGAAACACCATTTAAGCACAGCAGAAATGTGCTATCAAAGAAAAGTTAACTATAAAAAGTGAAAAGGTTACACAGTGCTAAATTTTACTGTTAGATATTTTTTTTAAAAGTCACACCATTTCATTTGAGAATGCTCTTTTTCATTATTTATTTTATTTTGTTTTTCATTATTTTGTTTTTCATTATTTTTACGCATGTCTGGTGGCATTTTACAGGGGTTCGTTTACGTTTCATTAAACATTGCATTGTGTAAAACTGTTGAGCGGTGAATTTCTAACACAAAGGTTCATGAGATAAACGACTTATTCTCATACTTTCACAAATAAGTCAAATAATTGTTTTCACAATCTTTTTATCAATATTGACTAAACTACACAAATATTGTATAAGTATAGTCGAATTTAGAGAAAGTTTTTACTTCAGATATTTAGGCCACGTTTCTTATTGTTAGGTTTAAAGGACATTTTTGAAAGTTTTGCTGCGATCTGGTGTGAATTGAAAATTCTCAAGAGGCCCTTTTTGGGTCCCTTTTAGTATTGTACTGTCAGATATAAACGTCCGTGTGACCCTTTATTCTTCTTACTATAATTATGTACAAGCCCTCCAGGATTTTTTTAAAATCTCATTTGTCAAAAGATAAAAACCATGGCCTATACATCGAATCCGGTACTCTCATAAAACGGGACCTTTGTTCTTCAGGCAAATTTGGACAGCGTTAATACATTAACGAGCAAATAAGATTTATAAGTATATGCACTTGTACACATTATCAATTTTTAATGCATTTAAGTAGTTGATTGTTTAAAATCCTTTATATTGTTCGTGACAATCGGAGATTTTCGTATGCTTCAGATATATCGAGATTTTCAAACTCACGGAAACTTCGAATAAAGGTAGCTACAGCTGACTGTGGTCCCTTTTCACTTTAAAATAACATATGTGACCGACAGATCACCGGAAAGGGTGATATTGTTTTGATGATAATTCAAAATTGATCTTATTTCAATTGGAGAATAAGGATAGCCAATCATACAGCCTGTTATTGACCAATATTTTACTATGATGTGATCTGATTGGTTGTCCTTTGCCTTAAGTCAAGTGAGATCAATATTGAATACCACCTCTGGGTTCAAGTTGAGCATGGTGGTGGAATTACGTAGGAAAGAAATAATATTCAGGGAGTTTAAAAGCGAACCATGAGTTCCCGAACACGTTGCAGACCGTTTATCTAATGGACATCTAGGCGGTTTAGGTTATTCAGTACCCTTTTCATAGCTGAAAGTATGTCATTCCGCTTTTTATAGCTGAAATGGTGTCATTCAGCTTTTTGTAGCTGAAATTATATCATTCAACTTTCTATAGCTGAAATTATGTCATTTAGAGTTTTTATTTCGGAAACTAGATCAATAAGCGTTCTTACTATGACTGAAACTACTAGCATGTATGTAAGCCTTTTGATAGCTGAAACCATTGCCTTTCAATGCTGAAGTTCATTTTCTCGGTTGTTTGTGAAGTTGGTATGTTGACTTACGACTTTTCGATAGTTGAAACTATTAAAGTCGTTCAGCTTTTTGACGGTATGATTATGACTTTCGACTTTTTGATAGCTGAAACTAGGTCGTTCAATGGCGAAGTTCATTTTCTTGGTTGGTTGTGTACGGGGAATTGTGACTTTCGACTTTTCGATAGCTGAAACTAAGTCGTTCAGTTTTTTGACGATGGGACTTGGATTTTCGACTTTTTGATAGCTGAAACTAAGTCGTTCAGTGGTTATTTTTTCATTTTCTCGTTTAGTTACAAGTCAGCTGTGCTGTAACTGTAGTATGTGATGTTTATGTGTATTATGTTTTCTGTGCTGGCTGTGTGTAGTCTGTCTAACATACCAGGTATGTTAGGAAAGACAACTCCTCAATCTACTATTTTTCATGAAATTATTTCCCTTTGTACCCTCAAACATAGATAATCAAGCCCGGAATAAAATCCAGCTAAAATTTAAAAAAGTAATGCTATTTGATTGATAAAATATATTATCTAGTGGGGGGGGGGCAGGCTAGGCTGCGTGTTACCTTCCCTGACCGCTTTCCTATTATCTATATATTGATATCATTTTGAAGTACACATATCGATGGCTTAGTATTAGAAGGTCATAACTATCAAATCGATATTTTGAGAAAACGCGGAAAAACTGTCTGACATTTACTCTTTACTTATGGGAAAACACGTTTTTAAAACTTTATTTTGGCCAACATGACAAGTTCAGATATTTATGAAAATGGGCTCATAAGAAGCGCCTTGTGATGCTTATTCTAAACGTGTATGAATCATAAAAGGTCGAAAGTGGCACTTACGACCTTCTAATTCTAAGCCATCGATATATACGTATTTTATATTCACTAAATACGTCGGACGTTTTCCTCAAATGACAATAATGCGAGAGTAATCTGAAATCAATAGATAACGGTTCTCTCTGTTAAAAAAAGACATTTAAGTACATGTACATGAAAGTTGAATTAAGACAAAGTACGCACATGTAATCCAACATGTCAAACCTTGAGTACATCCTCTTTATAAATACACCAACGGTTAGATGATTTGGCATCTAATAATTACATGAAAAAAAGCCTTCCAATATCACAGTCATTGCTGTCTAACATGGTGCGTAATGAAGTGTTTTGTCCACACTAAGCACCCTCATACACGTTCATGAGTGCCGGATTAGTCAATGTATCAGACCATGTTATCGTACGTCGGTTCAGGAGTGCTCCTGGGCGGTAAGACGAGGCTGAAACTTAGCTTTGCCCCTATTTTAATATTTATATTCGTATACAAACCCCTTAGCAGTATACCGGTAAACACATTTCTTGGTTTATGCATTAATCTAATCTGCGTTTTTATCAGAGTAATGATATCCTATTTGTGTTTTAGCATGCAAGGGAGATAACCAATAACACGATATGATCGCAGGGTGTGTACATGAGTTGTGTCCCTTGTTTAACAAAATGCTTAAAATAAATATTATTATAGATCTAGTATTCACTACACCGTTAATATAAATCATACATATACATATTTGATCATTAGCTCCGCTGATAAGACCAGTCAAAAAAGTGGTCTTAATAACGAATCGGTCTTATTAGCAGACCTTTTTTGTTCTAAATTTATTACTTTGGGACCTTCCCTAAAACTGGTAAAAGTCTGCATGATTTCAAAATAATCAAAGTGGTCCTATTAGCGGAACTTTACTGTACTTACTACTCGTATTATCAATAGATAAAGGTTTTTAAGATCACATTGAGCACTGAGCAGTGAGCACTGGTCTAGAGGTAGCGCGGTTCGGGGTTGAGAGGTCCCGGTTCAACACTCGTCTGGACCATTGGTACAATTGTCTGAGCAACAATAACCCACGTGCTTCTCACTCCACCAAGGTGTAAATTTGAACCCGTGAAAGGATGGTTGAGTGGCTGAACAGCTGAAAACAGCCCTAGAAATTAAGTAAATTAAGTAAATTCACTTTTTACTTAGTCGTCGGTTACAAACATAACCCCTATTTTTTATCATTTCAGGACATATGGAACCGGTGTTCGTCCATGATATATAATTGTGATCAATTGTCGAAATAAGTATCACCAATCCACTGAACAGAAATAAATAACAAAATGACGGGGTTGTCTATTCTGTTTAATATGAATACGGACGAGGCTTGCTATGTGTATGGTCACATGGAGTCGCACAGACGGGCAAACGAACACTCCATACAGCAGCGATATTCTGGACTTCTGAATAATGGTATGTATGATTAAATAACACAATACGATAGAAAAACATATCATACCTCGTCATGCCAAATCTAATGCGAATGACAATCTCAATATCAATGCAAAAGGCAATGACAATATATATGCCAAAGCAAAAACAAATACATTGGCAAACCAAAGTCAATTTCCATGACATAGCCAAGACAAAATATTACAATGTAAGGTAGGGCAAGACAAACTAAGATACAATACAAACAAGTCAATGCAAATACCAAAACAAAAGTCAATGCCAATACTAATGCCAAAGCAATAGTCAAAGACAAAGTCAATCAATGTAAATGCCAGGATAAAGTTTATTGCAATATAAGGCAAGAAAAGACCAAGATACATGAAAAGTCTGGAAAGTCAATGTAATAACTATGTAGCAAATTTCACTTCCAATATCTATGTCAAATCCAATGCAAAACTCTATGACAAAAGCCAAACCAAACAAAAGCCAACCAAAGCCAATACCAATTTAATGCCATAGCCAAGACAAGGTAAGTTGCAATGTAAGATTGTAACAATGTGAGAGACCAACCAAAACACGCGACAAGAAAGCCAATGCAAATACCAACGCAAAGTCCGATAGTAATATCAAACGCAATGCAAAAGTCAATGGCAAAGCTAAACCAAAGCCCATACCAAACTAATGCCTATTTCATAGCCAAGACAAGGTTTTACAACGCAAGGTAGAGCAAACATGACACATTACAAGAAAGTCAATGCAAATGTCAAAACTAAAATCCGATATTTATGCCAAAGCCAATGCAAAAACCAAAGCCAAATCAAAGTCAACACTACTAGTTCAATATCAATCCCAGTGTCACAGCTAAGACAATGTATTGTAATGCAAGGTCATGCCAATCAAGACGCACATGTCAAGATAATACATTGAAAGAAGACTGTCAAGGCGTTATTATGAAATATAATGAAACACATGACAAGCCATGTAAAACCAAGATAATCCCCGGAGCCTGTTGCCTAAGCAAAGCGCTACCGAGCGCCTTCATTCGATTACCTCCGGTGTAATTACATATATGCGTACATGGAAAATCTCCTGTTGAATGTGCTACATAGCGCTTTGCTTGGACAACGGACTTCGTGTACCATCGGGCCAAGAAAAGTCATTCACGCAAAGGTCAATGTCATATCGGCTTGTGACTGTTTTGTATGTGCAATGTGTACATGTTTCACTTCTTTCACTTTTGCATAGTGTATACTTAATATCTCAATGATGCAAGTCAATGGTATCCAGTGCACATCGAGGACTTCGTACAAAACTATGGTAACTTCGCCAATTTATTGAGGCATGTACCATAGTTTTTCAATCTTATCCTCAACATTTTCTGTGGATAAGACTAATGCCAACCCCTAAATAACAACAAAGTCTCTATTATAAATTGGTTTGTGATCAATTGCGCGACTTTATTTAGCAATCTTACGTGACGAATTTCTAACTTTTAATGTCCTACTCACTGATAATATATATTTCGTATGTTGAAAGTTGAAACAATTTTTCAACAACATGAAAAGAAAAAAGACACATTGAGTGAGTCCACATAAATCATCAAGATTTGTCGACTTGGTTAAAATCATTTGATTTCTATGTTGTGTTGAACAAGTCATTTAGTTCTGCTCTTGTGATTTCATAGTCAACGACTAGTACACTTGACTTACTCAGCATATATACTTTCACTTAAGCAGTTGACTCAACATGAAAATTAGTGTAACGTGGAATTTGCAAATGCTTATTACAATAGGATACAAATGTTAAAATGATTTGTACTAGGAAAACAGTGAACCCACCATTTTGTATAAAATACTATTACAAATCGTTGTGATACTTTTGGCCAGTATCTGTTTATAAGAAAAAAATTTGTGTGGTACAAAAAAACTACATGTGAGATTCGAGAAAGTGCGTCGGTGTGTCGTAAAACGCGACAATATATTGTTTGCTTGAAGCTTGAAGTCGACATGAGAGTTTATATTATTACTTTTTATACATAAATAATGTGAAATAGTGTGAAGTGGAGTAAATTGCATTACAGTGTTCATGCCAAGTATTGTATTTTACGGACTTAAGGTCTGGCGATAACCGTATTTGTGATATATAAGCGTTTTATTTACCAGTGGCGGTCCTTTTATTACAAGCAAATACTACTGGTACAAATAGTACTGCAACTTGATATAATTATATCCCTTTATGAAACTCTGTGTTACATTTGAGCAATGATTTATTTGGTTTTACTATTCATGGCAGCCATCTTGGACGCCATCTTGGATTTAAATTTTGCCTTGTGCCTCTTCAAATTTGGGGAACTTTTTTTCTGTAATTCAGTACTAGTATATGATTACCTTTGTGAAGATCACTCAAAAGACTGGACTATAGCCACCAGACTGGACTATAGCCGTCAGAACTACAGTAGAGTATTTGCCCAAAATGTTACGTTGCAATTATTTGTACCTTAAGTGCTAGCATGACTGGACTAAGAAGTGAAGCAGTTAAATGTATTATTGCGGGGGTCTTTATACGAGTTATACTGTAATATTTAATTCACTGATTGATAGATTCCTCACCTAAGGTTCAACTTTATGTATGTTTTATCAAATTTATTCATACGATGCAAATTAATTTTCGATACAAAAGCAGATTGTAATACACTCGGATTTCACAGCAAGGTGCAGGGATTTCAGCCAGCTAGGGTGTCGTAATATAGCCAACTAAGCTATCACATAATTATACATATTAAATGCGATTACTGTAAGGATATGAAATTTAAATTTGTTTTGTTAATATAATAGGAGATTTTAACAAGCGTTAAATTATAAAAGAGATCATTTTAATTTATAGTGACACAAATGTCTAGCTAAGTAAGGAAACCTGCTCAGGCCCTAATTCTGTGATATCTTAATACTAGTATATGAAACCACACAGTTTTACTGAATTTGGCATTGGCAGCTATGTATGATCGTGGGTTTGGCTCCCACCTACTGGATGCCTTATACGATTGTTTCCTAGTTCTATGATATTTTAACACATAAAACGATACTGAATTTGCCGTTGTCGTCTTTGTAGGACGCGGGTTTGATTCCCACCTACCAGGCATCACACACTATTGTTTCTTCTTTATTTGTTTTCAATAGATCTTTTACGGCCGTTTATATCTTCAGTTTGCATGTGGTGATGACGTTCACCATCTTCTGAATGCCGCTTGCACTTCCCCACAGCTTTGTCTCGAAGGACATATCCGTATGCCAAACTTTCGGTCGTGCTTCCTCTTGATTGGGACAGATTTGCAGAAGGCCATTTATGAATGTTATCTGCTCCTTTGCCGCACACGGATACATTAAGTATACACAAGACTTAAGTGTTTTCTTATATTTCCATGTAGCATATAATATGAAATGTGGTGTCGACAATCGTAGCTACTTAGCACCTTCCACGGGAGGTAAGCTATGTCTTCTATTTTAATTGAACGGGGTACTAGTATTTGAATTAAGGCGTTCGGTAGCGCTTTGCTTAGTTAAGCAACATATCACATATCTCGAATATGTTTGGGCCGTACACATGTAGGGTTGTTAGTAGGGTGAACTTTTACATAACAGGAAAGTGTTAGAAAACATAGTCGTCTTTGAATATCAAATAGATCCGTACCACATGCAGTAAATGCTATTTGAATAATATTGTTGTAGCCGCGTTTAAGTTTAATCGGTTAAGCCCATCTTAGCATAACTGTTTTGAATTAATTTCAAGAACACACACACATCACATAAATGCTATTTGACATTATTATTTGCATACACGTACTGTAGTCGAATAAAATATACAGGCACACGTTTTCGAATTGCACACTTCTATTCCAACTACTAGTGAAAGCTCGGCCATTCCCGTTTGACTCCGGTAAATATACCTTATGCAATGCTTAAAGACCGAGGTGATCAGAATGTGTGTAGATGATGTTTGGTCGTGTAGATATGGCGTTCCATATTTCAGTTTTGTCTCTTATGAACGACACAATTTATGGACTATGGTCATAGGGATGGTTCGAGTACCCTTCCGTACATTTCCGTTTGGCTTGAATACAAATTTTAACGTCAAAACTCGTACTGTACATAAATTTTAAAGCTAAATCTGTTACCGTATAAATCTAATTTATGTGAGTTTAAAATGGATAAATAGAGAATCTAGTTCATACTAACTTAATTTATTTACTAGTAGTTTGAGGGTTGGTATAAATATGGTTGTTAATATACATGTACGTTCATGATTGGATGTTTATCAAGTATGTATCATCATTAATAGTATAAATACGAGTGTTTTACGGTTTGATAGTTTTGCATTTTTACATCGATAACTAGTTTTCTAGTTTGTATTTAACATATGTTAGGAAACATACAAAACGAGTTATTTCACACATGCATGGAGATCTATTTAACTATTTGAATATATGGAAATTATTTTAAAGGATATCTTAGCAACACGAGACATATCATTACTCATATATATGAGCAAACATTTGAAATTGGATATTAAAGTGTCGAGTTTTACGTGTATTTTAATATGAAATAGGATACTATAACTAGAGTAAATGACCTTGTGTGGGTAGGTTTATTTCATTAACAAATAGGGGGCAAACTTTAAGGGACCGGAAGTAGGTCTGGTGACCCTTATTTTTGGAGATTTGTATCATGTCAAGTATATGCAGCATTCCTGTATGTGACATTATATCAATATATCTAAACTAATGAAGAATCACTTAAGTATTTTAAAAGGAATGATCGTACCGGCTTTCAGCTTGTGTGTTTCTCATATGCATGTGCCTCCGTAGCCCAGCGGTTAGTGTGTTTGTCGTCTAATCAGGCGACCGGGTTCAAATCCGGATGGAGGCACATATATCTGCTATATTTCAGTAGAAATAAAGCTAAAAAAGGCCATACTCGGCATTATATTAAATCAAGAAGGTTGTTTGCTTGCATGATTAGATTGAATTATTACATTTAATACTAAAGTATCAAATATGCAGGGTACTTATAAGTATATGGATAAAAACCTTCAATATAAGGGTCTGTATCACAGGTAACTGTATCGTTGAAAACGAAAAAAAAAACGAAAAAAAAAATTGTTTTTTTTTTTATTTTCAATGATACAGTTACCTGTGGTCTGTATGGGAATAGGTCAATCCTGAATTGTTCCTGTACATGTGTACATTTGCAAAATTTCATCTCCGTAATCAGGGACCATAGATACTATTTATAGACAAGTTCCTGTTAACTATTGTAAATTAAAGAGGCATTCCCTATAATTAGATATGTTTTCTACTATCACCTTAAATGAGCTTAATGTACAAAGCACTTTCAATTATTCTTATTTGTCAGAAGAAAGTGTGCGCAAATATGTCTCTATAATGTAAAAAATATATTTAAATCACCAATAATAAGTTATCGCTTCCAGCGATTTATTATTATGTGATCAAAGGGAAACAACTTGTGACTACTTTGGCTCGTTACGGAAATATTCTTTTCTCGGTAATTAGTCGCAGCTTTTTGTTGAACATTTGAGGAGTTTAAGCAATAATGATTCTCATTCAGTGTATAATATTCCAGACTCGATATAAACGATCAAGGTTATAGGGAACGCCTCTTTAATGTATCCTTATTCAAATTAGACAATTTGCAAGCATAATTATACCTAAGTATGAAGCGCTATTATATATAATACTACAGTAATATTGGATACGAGAATAGGTGTAAATTAAGGAAGACTAATTACTATGTATGGCTTTGTGGTCAAACTGAATCGCACCAGACTTTATTATATCATAAATCGGAGGTTTTAAATAATGGCAAGACATCGTGTTGTTAAAGCCTAAACGGTTTCTTAAATTGTTTAAATTTTTGGATATGTGTATTACACTTCGACAGTGATTGATAGTTGGCGTTTGATATGTTGTGACATAACAACACCCAGACAGACGGACAGCCGTATGTGTTCGTGATGCAACGCTGAATGGATTTAAAACAATGAACCTGTCTTGTGTTGACAGACAACAAAAACCCAACCCTTTCTACATGTTCTATGTTGTTAATTTATATTTTAATCTACACTTGAAAAGTATTCAATTTCCTAACGATGGAGTTATTTAATGAGCGTGACCACAATGACAAAACTAGATTAGATATTTAACGTCAATATGGAGTGATAATAAGTGTATATAAAGTCATTGAGAATCTTCCGACTAGATCGTGTGAAATAATGAATGAATTCCGAGTGTGTTTAATTACCAAGTGCTAATTGGAATATACTATAACAAAAATGCCGTCGGATAACATCGTTCTTGTTCCGACGTTTCCCGCCTCCAGACGACGGAGTTCCCTGGCCGACTTGCCGACGTACAGACGTAAGTATCATCAACATTAAGTTATTGTACTGATGCCTACTTAGGGTCAAACTTCACTAAAAGATCACACAGAATGGTGTTCATAGTATACATGTGTAGGTAAATTTAAGACCATATTTTATATGAGCGATTACTTACAAGTATTTCATACGTCACTCTATATTTGTGCACTAGATAGCAAACAGTATAATTATAAAATGTAGCTTCCGTAATTTTTGGCGTAAACCCTCAAATTTAAATGAAAACAACCGACTCAACTTTTACAACTTTTCCTTCTGAGTTAGAGTTGGTCTTGTATCATTCTGACTAAAGTACAATGATCTTCCTACAATGACGCTGATTTTAATCTTAGTGTGCAGGTTTATTTGTCAGCCAATGAAATTCCTGTATTTTAAATGTTTCGAGAGTTCTAAATCCCGTAGAACGAACAAGATGGTTTACTATGTAAAAATTGGTTCATAGAACGTACTATGTAACTTAGTACCGTTCTATGTATATATTAGTGTGCAGGTTTATTTGTCTATGCTACTTAGTGTGCAGGTTTATTTGTCAGCCAATGAAATTCCTGTATTTTAAATGTTTCGAGAGTTCTAAATCCCGTAGAACGAACAGGATGGTTTACTATGTAAAAATTGGTTCATAGAACGTACTATGTAACTTAGTACCGTTCTATGTAGCATAGACAAATAAACCTGCACACTAAGTATATTAGTATTCATCCTTATTGTTCTATAGAAATTAGAAACGTCTCCTGTCGCTTCGCTCCCGTCGACGTTTCTAATTTCTATAGAACAGTAAGGATGAACACTAATATATACATAGTGGTCTTATATTGACCTGGAATGGACACTAAATAGTATAAAAAAAAACTTGAATGCTATTGCTTTATTTTGACATGTTGGCCTTTTTAATGAGATGTTTTAAAGTAAGAGTTAATGGTTCAAAGTGACTATGCAATACAGCTCACTACAATCAGCCTTGATCCATTAGATATCTTATTTGATATAAAAATGTTAAAACTGTTATAACTACATATCATATTTATTTCTTGCATTCATTTAAATTCATTAACTGTAGTGTCATGTGACATGGTAGAGCATTATGCGTACGTGACAATTTTCTACACATCAGCACATCTCATTTAGCTATGATTTTATGCATTTTATAAACGTCAAGCTCATATAAATGAATTTATTATTTACGCCCTTCCGCAGAGTTTTAAAGCGTTTCGGATTATGGTACGTGTAGGGCCTGTGCTTGATGTACACAAGAATATCTCTGTGGTCGTATTCAATATTGCATATGATCTTACTTGACTTAAGGATAAGGACAACCAATCCGCAGAGCACACCATATTAAACTATTGGTCAGTACACTGAACAGGAAATATATAAGTTGTTTTCCTCATTCTTCATTTGACATTACACCAGTTGTCATTCAATACACTTCAATTTAAACGGTAAATTATAAGCACATGGTTCAATGGATTAACTTGAAAACCTTCGCCAAGCAACCTTCGACAAACAACCAGGCGCTGGCGTAATGTCAATTAAATAAGACCAATGTTAAAAACCACACAGGTTTAAAAAGAGTAAACTTCATAACGCTTATCCATAATTTAAAGGCTCTGACTAGTATTGATTTGCATATTGACTTCGCGTACATTATTCAATCCACTTAAGGACGTTTCTTCGGGTATTTTTATCCGATGGTGAAGCCATAAAATATTGCAAAGACATAGTTTAATGTACACTGAATCAATTGTATGCATTACTTGTTTGAAAAAAGTCAGAAATGAAATAAAATAAAATGTGTCTCGGTGCAATCATTAATTAGGGGTCATTGGCCCTTTTGCAACATCACTTTTCAAGAAAATGCCCGATGAACAATGTTCAATACCGCAAAGTATTCTATTTTTAGTACTTAAATATTTTCAATAAAAATGTTTTGGGCTTTGAACTGGGGAATTTATAATCAGGAACGTAGCCCATTATCGGCTATACAATCGATACAATCAGCACCCCCCCCCCAATGTCTACTACTAGAATACTAGCCGGTTATGTAGGTTTATTATAGTTTATTGTCTAATCCAATAACATCATACATTATATACAGGTATAAATAAAATACATATCATATGTTATATGGCCGTTCAATTATGAACTATATCAGACATTTATTTTAAAAGTACTCTACATATATCACAATACCAATCAATGGTTAGTTCATGGCATTCGTGTCATTGACCAGTGACCATTCACAGTAGGGTTCACTCCAATAACATTTTGAGTATACTTATGTACGCAGGTTACAGTATCATTAAAAAGAAATTTAAAAAATGGAATTGAAAAAAAACAATTTGGGATTTTTTTTCGAAATTTAGGTTAAGTAGATCTAGAACCTAAATTTCGAAAAAAAATCCCAAATTGTTTTTTTTCAATTCCATTTTTTTTTTCAATTTATTTTTTCTGTTTCTTTTTCAATGATAGTCATACTGTCACCTGTGGTTATGAAAGGTGGTGAATGCAATGATCGTATATTGTCTTGAAAAAAGTGCTCAGTACTAAGCTTATGGTTTACATGTATGGATACAGACTAATTAGTTTCACATTACGTTCACCTTTATTCTTATCTAATTACGTGTATATATGTAATTAAGCATCACAAAAGATACATAACTAGCATTTTACTTGATAATTATGCACCTGTAAGAAATGAGGTACACGAGTTACGGCCCTTTTATGATTTGTTTGTTTGAAGCCTCCACATTCTTAGGGTAGGCAGACGTACGTTGGGTAATTAATCGCTTGGATAAACGACGAAAAGGTCTCGTATGTAATGCTTTTACCAGATGACAATGTTTTCTTATTTGTGTTTTTCTTAATCTTTATTCTGTTGCGGTGGTAAACAGGGGGTCCATTATCATTATGTAACACCGAAGATAAACCCAACCATACCAAAGAAGCTGAAGTAAAATTGGTATCAGTAATTCACTTGCTAGGCGTAAAACATTCAGCAAAAAGGGGAGCTGACTTCTCATCTCCATAGACCACACTCTCGTGGTGATGGTAAACTTGGGGAATGATCGAGAATGATTGGTATGAATTGGAAAATATTTTTGGAAAACTCCCTTCACAATCGACAAATCAGTCATAAAATATAGATAAATTGAACATTGTACTTGCAAAGTTGTTAAGAAAATTGGTATTTTTATACCTTGCAAAGGTTTGGACATTTACACTGTTTATTTCTAGAAGTGAATGAATTATGGGGGCAAATTACGGTGGCAAGACTTTATCGATATCAAACATTTTTCGACCAATCCAGATCAGAAAGGATGCTAAGAAACCTAGTAAACATACAAATATAGTAGATAACGACAATTAATGAATGGGGAGTTCAAAGAAAGTTAGTTTGTATGTACTCGTGTAGCGATAGTTTGGCAAATAACTGGACTAAACAATGTCCGAATGCTCAATTGTCATATATTTTCGCGATGCCGATATTTTCCGATTTTTTTGGTCACACGTATCTGATACTTTCCCGATTTTTAAATGCTTGTGAGCTTCTACTTTCATTTTCATAATACCACCATAAAATAAAGTGCATTGCATGTAAATCTATTTGAGACCATGACATAGTGTGACAATTCTTATACATGTATACCTCGCGAAAATGTATGATTTTACACGACATCATTGATCTACATTTGTAGCTTTAACAATCTTCCAATCAACCGACACTTCTCATTGATGGCCACTTAGTGGTCAGTCCATTGTTTACTAACATTTCGGTTTGTTTATATCTGCATATCCGTGTGGTAATCATAGATCTAGGTCTGCATATTCTATCAGATAGTGTCTCGGATTCTGTGAACTCCTGTGCCTCCCCAAAACAATGTCTGGGCGGATTATTAGAACCGATTTTTTCCTCAGAAAATGTGCTTGAAATGTGCTGTGAATATGTTATGGATTTCGAACTCGGTTTGAATTTATTATGATGCTATAACTGATAACTTTACATTGAAATCTGTCGAAATGTGTCTGTGAAACTACATGTACGTGTAATCGCTAATGAGATTATAAATATCCAATGTATACACATATTACACGTATACTTTATAATATAATGCTGTTTTCGGGTGTGATCTGTTAGAAATAAATGCTGGATTGATTAACAGTTACACAACTATAGATTCGGAATAATCTCAATATTGAGAAGGTAAGTCTATATAGTCAGTTCTACAATTTCGCTGTCGCAGTCAAACTTGTAACTATGTACATTAGTACAAATCAGAACCTCGCTATGTAAGTCATTGATATTACAAATGTATTGTATTATGTATTTGTGGAAAGACATTTTATGCTAAAGTGTTCATTCTTATCAGTATTATTTCGACGAATCTACTTCTCGGGAACGTTTGAAAATTATTGACTATGCTAGTATGTCGATTGTAAAATTATTACACTGACAGCCATATACTCGATCCTTTGGTACTGCTTCTTATAGTTATAATACTGTGGTCATATTTTTAATTTGTATGTTAATTGCGTGTAAACATTAAGATAGAATACGTTTTTCTCTCGGTTATAACTTAGATATGTTGTATTGAATATTTAATTACTAACGTTAGTAAAATATATTATTCAAAATTAAGAAAGTCGAAATCCTCGTTTCAATTCGCATTTTCTTTTTCAAAGTTTTTGGCACTCAAGTCGGGCTTCAAATACCTACTAGTATGTTTATCTCGTTAACTTGTGTTTTACGTTCCTATTCATTGTGCATTAAGTAAATGTCGATTGTTCTTTTTTTTCTAAAATATGTTGCAACGGTTTCTTTTTATTTCCTCCTGTACAGACCCTATGCCGATTTTTGTATTTTACCGTCAGATAAGTCACTTAATTAGCATATCATTGCCCAAACAAACATTATGTAGGTAAACTATATTTCAAAACAATGTTTTGTCAGCTGTTCGAGTGTTCAAAGACCTAATTTAGGTCTTTGGAGTGTTAAACAACAATATGTTGCTTTGTTTTTCTCCGAGTCAGAGTTTCTCGGAGTTTGTTTGAATTCCTTTAAAGTCCATCGTAATTTTACCATAAATTTACCGCAGTGGGGTCTCGAGTGTAACCAGGTATATTTACATTCAACTACACAACTATACGAATGTCTTTTTCCAAAACTGAAAGGATTCCATGCTGCCCCTACTCTCAGTTAGAGTGGAAATTTCAACCGATTGTTCCAAGACCTCTTGGCGGGCGACATTGGTCAGTCATGATTTAGCCGAACCACAGATATATATTAGATTATTAATGTCTATGGCCGAACTTATGATCTTCTGCTGGAAATTCTTATATAGATATATTATGAATATACTGAGATGATAAATCATCAAATTAAAAAATATACATCGATTAAATAATGCATGTGAAGAACTGGTTAGATGAGAAATTACCAAGTAAACGTACCTGTCCAACACTCACTGCCAATTAAATACCAATTTAAATTTCCCGCATTTTGTACTCTTCACGTGAAGGTAAATTTTACATCTAGGTCACTGAGACGCTCTGGTACGATGTGAGAGTTGAAGTAGTAGGGTTTTATTGAAATATTGTGATTTCGGAGCTTAGCAGATTGAAGTAAGAGTTATGAAATAGTTTATTTTAGTGTCAATTTAATGTACATTGTTCATATATGCATGACTTACTAAAACGCTGTCGTCGCTAAACGAATAACAGCCGGCCCCAAATTCGTTCGTACTTTCATTTTTCGTACGCAGTACTACTCGTGGTCGATTGGACCACCGTTTAATGAATGTATTGAGGCTTAAATATATTATATAGCAGTTAATTCTGGTTATATTAGTTGATTTGTATACCCCTTCTTGTGTTTTTATTATGCTTGATGATTTTTTTCTGACATTTTTGTTTGAACATTTTTGTTTACAAGTGTGTTTTAACTTTGTGTCATGTTCTTGTAATTTCAAATGATTTGAAGGTATCCAGGTATGCCTGTGCTATCATGAATTGGTTGTATTTAAAGACTAAAATACCCAAGTCTTTTCTACGGATACTTTTTGAGTTGTCACAATGTGTTTATTTTCTAGAAGACATGATCCGGGGTATTTTTACTTGGACTAAATTTATTTAAGTTATTGCCCTTGTCTGAAATTGAAAACACAAGCAATAAATAGTTCCTGACCAATACCACTGGATCCTGCCATAACTCATTGCTAGGTTTATGAAACTTTGTATGTGGATAGGGACAAATAAGGAGATTATGCATGTCTTATTTTTTTTATTCGGACAAAAATTGTGGTAACCATGGCAACTGAAACATTGACAACATGAAAACCAGGTAGGGGACTTCTGCATTGCTTGCAATTCCTAATTACTTGTTTAGCTTTACAAAGTTTCAATCAGAATGAATTGCTTAATTCTAACTTCAGACTTACAGAGTTCAGATCAATATAAAGCATTTAATGTTATATTTAATATAACATTTATAAGCTGAAGAACCGCACTGGATCTTAATTTATAGTTTATTTTATCATCAAATTTATGATAGGGTTTTCTAATTGTTTTAAATGGCAGTCTGAGAATTTAGGAAACTAACAACTTGCCCAAATCATCAAAAGTAAATAGTTTTTCCATATATTCTATACATAATTACTGCATAAGTTACTTGCCCAATGGTGAAGTGTAACATGCCCAAAACCAATAGTCTCTTGTCCGGTGCAACAGGACAAGTGCTAATTTCACAGACTGAAATTTCCAGAACACATGTACCTTCTGGTTGACATCTGTCAAAATATTGATTTGACTGGTATACATGTTGGTGTAATCAAATAGCTCACAAAAACTTGCTTGGTTATGTTGTTGAATTGAGAAAAAAAATCTATTATCACACAGCTTGTTAATGGCTTTAAAATAGCAGCAGAACTCTGGGCAATTAGCCATACTGAAAGTTGTTCAAAACCATATAACATTAAATGTCAGACACAAATGTTTTCCTGGTCTGTTGTGAAATATAAATAGTATTTCATGTTGGTAGGTATGTTTGCCAAGAAATTATACAGGTAAATTGTTCAGCACTCTATTCTCATCTGTAGAAAGATTCCATGATGCATGTCTTGGTTTTCTTGGTTTCCGGGGTGATGTTGTTTCCAAGGAAAAACGGAAAGTACTTATTGAGGTTTGCTTCATACCTGTTAGAGGAATATTCTAGCTTAGCATATAATTATGCTATATCTACTATTTGTACAAATGCTGTGTTATTCTTGCCCTTGGCTTGCATACACATGATGCCATTTGATGATGCCTTTTACATAGTGAAGAAATGAAAATTTAGTGTTTAAACTTTTTAAACGTTGCGTGGTATAATAGTTGTTATATTAATTCTTTGTAAAACATTTATTTTTACTTGGTATTATTCAATAAGTTACATCATGTACTTTCAGAACATCATTATCTTTTGATCATTGTCAAATCTAGACAATGAGTGCTGAACAGGAAATGACCAGTCAGCATTAATCTATAGTGTGACATCTTTATAATTGCTTATCACCTCAGTTATTATTATTGTTTATTGTTTCTTTCCTGATTTAGATAGTTTTACTTTCAAACAATGATATGTGTTAATTACTTAATATGACACTATCTGTTACATCCTTCCTTTAACAGACAGGTTATCATATCACTTATCTTATCATTCCTGTCTATTATCTGTCATGATCTATAGGGTACCTATATAAGAACACATGTTCATATCACACAGTAAGAATCAATCAGTCAGTTGTAAGATACGTTTAACTTAACTTTAAGGAACTGTCTTTGTGACATTCGTTGTACTCAGTGTACTTACTTTGTGTAAATGCTAGGACTTTGTGAAATTACTTGACTAAGCTAACTTTGTGACTTACTTATTATTATTTAAGATATTTATTTACGGAAATACATGTTAAAGGAACTGGTAACTAATTATAATAAATAGTATTCATCAAAAGGATTAACTGGCTTTAGTTGTGATTAAGCTCCACTACCTTACGCGCTGAGAATGGATCGATGCTGTGGCCATTGTTGTTACATTACCGCATGCAAACGACATAATGCGGGGTGTAATACATCTGGTGTTAGAATCTCGGGTAGCGAAACCTTCGGTGCCTCATCACTATCGGCAAAGCGAGTGTCAAAGCCATAATCCCCATATTCAATACAGAAGTTGCAACAATTGTTGTTGTGAGCTGCAGCGTCGGAATCAGAATCAACAGTGCGGAAAGTGTGGAGATATTCATAGTGATCACCAAATATGCAAGGCAAGTTCGCGAAAATGTTACATCTGTCACAGATATGGACACTACGCCAGATTGTGTAAATCAAAGAAAGTGATCATCAAGCCAAAAGTATGTAATTCTTCATCAATAAATCTTATTCTGGATAATGTAAGTGAAATGCCTTTTTCATGTATTGAGACTGCAGAGATGATTCATGAAATGAATTTCAATTCAAGTTTAAGAATATCTCAGGAAAAATACAAAAGTTCAAAATTCAACATGTTTATTGCCACTCTGGAAAATGTGAGAGATAAACTGGAAGCTAAAGTCAAGAAACTGACGGATGAAACTTCCCAATACAAGCAAGACATCGCTACTTCGAGAGAAGAAACTACCAGTTTGGAAATTGTGAGAGATAAACTGGTAGCTAAAGTCAAGAAACTGACAGACGAAACTTCCCAATACAAACAAAACATCGCTACTTCACAAGAAGAAACTACCATTTTAGAAAATGCGGTAACTAAACTGGATGCTAAAGTCATGAAACTGACGGAGGAAACTTCCCAATACAAACAAGACATCGCTACTTTGAATGAAGAAATCGAAATTACTTGGAGATTTACTTTTAATGAAATAGACCAATACGAAGCTCGAATAAAAGATCTTCGAGATCTTATTAAAATACAGCAGAGTTACACTCATTCTCCTTGGGAGTATCCAACGTGCAAAATGTGTGGCCTTGCAAATGGTCACACAAGCCAACAGTGTCCTGTAAGAGTCAACAAGTGTCGCCATTGTGGGAGGAACAACCACCATTCCTCAAATTGTAGAATCTTCAACAACCGCCCAGTGACAGATGAAAGAAGGAAGGCACTCACACTCATGAATAAACTGAGTGATAAATTTTCATTGTAATTACCCAGAAACACTTTACCTTTGAGGCCAAAGCTTACAAAGTAAGGGGAGACTTTTACATAGTGAAGAAATGAAAATTTAGTGTTTAAACTTTTTAAACGTTGCGTGGTATAATAGTTGTTATATTAATTCTTTGTAAAACATTTATTTTTACTTGGTATTATTCAATAAGTTACATCATGTACTTTCAGAACATCATTATCTTTTGATCATTGTCAAATCTAGACAATGAGTGCTCAACAGGAAATGACCAGTCAGCATTAATCTATAGTGTGACATCTTTATAATTGCTTATCACCTCAGTTATTATTATTGTTTATTGTTTCTTTCCTGATTTAGATAGTTTTACTTTCAAACAATGATATGTGTTAATTACTTAATATGACACTATCTGTTACATCCTTCCTTTAACAGACAGGTTATCATATCACTTATCTTATCATTCCTGTCTATTATCTGTCATGATCTATAGGGTACCTATATAAGAACACATGTTCATATCACACAGTAAGAATCAATCAGTCAGTTGTAAGATACGTTTAACTTAACTTTAAGGAACTGTCTTTGTGACATTCGTTGTACTCAGTGTACTTACTTTGTGTAAATGCTAGGACTTTGTGAAATTACTTGACTAAGCTAACTTTGTGACTTACTTATTATTATTTAAGATATTTATTTACGGAAATACATGTTAAAGGAACTGGTAACTAATTATAATAAATAGTATTCATCAAAAGGATTAACTGGCTTAAGTTGTGATTAAGCTCCACTACCTTACGCGCTGAGAATGGATCGATGCTGTGGCCATTGTTGTTACATTACCGCATGCAAACGACATAATGCGGGGTGTAATACTCCAATCTTACACATTTTATGCCTTTTGCAAGTACAGTAGATCCTCTCTGGAGCAGACATCTGTAGAGCAACAAATTTGTTGATGCAATCTTTCACATTTCATGTTATGCCTTTTGAAAACTTGTGCAGTATAACCTCTCCAGAGCAACCATCTGTAGACAGAAGAACAACAACCTCTCTATAACAACACCTTCACAATTTTCCTTAGCTGACATTTACTCTTAATTTTGAGCAATGACTTTTTGTATAAGGGCAAATTAAGCAGCTCCCTATTAAGGGTGTTGCTCAACAGGGGTTGTACTGTATGCTATAATATGTCTAAGGCTACCATCCAAAAAATGCAAGAAATGTGACTGTTTAATTCAGACGACTGTACAAGTGTCAAATATAATGTCCTAAGCTGATACATTGTTTGAAATATTTTTGTTGTAGCTTCATAATAAATAATCTTTGGGTTTACTCTACCACATTGTTTTCGACATCCAAGTATGTAAATAACTTACTCTAACATACTATAAATGAATCTATTGTGGCTCCTGGAAAAGAAAACTTTCTAACTGTTGGTATTGGTCGGAATGTTGCAAAAATTACTGTGTACTGTGGTAAGTGGTACTGGCTACAGACTCAGTTGAAAAAAGTTAGAAAAATGTGGAATTTTTCATGATTTTACAGAATTTGCTCAAAGCATACATTTTAGCCTTAGATAAATTATTTAAGTTAAGGTATGGGACTCATCATATCGAGAAATTTTCCTATAACAAGGATTGTTCGAAAATTCATTTTTCATGCGGAGTAACCTTGTATACGTTGAATAAAGTAAAAAAAATGGGGGGTCTATGACTTAATTTTTTGGCAAATTGCACTTGAAGTGACACTGTGTAAAATACAGGGGAGTCGTTTTATGTCATTTAAAAATGGGGTAGAGGTAGAATATCAATTCATGTTGCCTAAAATATGGCGATGTGTATAACGAAAAGTAATGTAACCTTTAGTCATATAAGTACCACACCGAAAAAAATCAAGTTGTTGGTGCTTTTGTATTTTTTTCGAAAATTATCATATTTATAACATGTAATGAATAAAGTACCAAAAATCATGAAAAATATACATTTTTCTGAAAACAAATACCTTGTAAAAATATATTTAATATAACAAGGATTTTCCAAGTCTTTTCCATGTTGTGCACACATATATGGTCATTTTAGAAATGCATTAAAAACAATATGTCTATGCGCTTAAAAAAAAGTTATTTGAATTTGAAATTTTCTAAATAAGGCCGAAACACATAAAATATGCAATTAGTCAATTAATGAAAATAATTACCCAAGAAATTGATAAAATCCATATAAAATGTAATTTATACAAAATAAAATAGACATACTGTATTTATCTTATTTCAAAAAGACTTAAACAATACAAAAAAGAAATAAACAATGTTAAAATCTTACCCCACCCATTTTTTTAACATTAAAAATCTTTAAAATTGAATAGTTTGTTCATTTATTGTTTGATCATAAAATAACTTGGCACAAATGTAACTTATGATAAGAATTTAATATAAACATAGTAATGTTGTTATTTACCTAAATGTCAAGGTCACAAAGAAAAGTCAAAAGTCAGTTTTTTGTGTCAAAAATGACTGTTTTTTCCTGTACACAGCCCTGATTTTGAGAAGTGCTGATACATAAATAATTAAATACACACCAACATAAAAACTCATGAGCAAGAGAACAATATTCCATAAAGCCATGTGTAACTCGAACATCCAAGGTCAAATGCTAAGGTAAAACAATCATTGGTAGATTCTATATGAATGAACAATTTTAAGAGGTTTAGTCATACAGGTATTTTTACTTGTAATAGATTGATACAAATATTAAATATGCTTGTTTAATAATTTATATGATGCATTTCAGTTATTAACTCACATAGAATAGTCATATATATTATAATGGGGAATCAAACAGGTGTTCACATTACCCCACCCACTTTTTATAACATAGAAAATCTTGAACTTTCATCAGTTTGATCATTTATTGAAAAAGTATTAAATTGTTTTGTAAAATATAATTTATTAGAAGTATTTAATACAAAATCATAAATGGTGTCATATAGTTAAGTTCAAGGTCACATTGAAAGGTCAAAGATCACAGTTTATAAAAAAAAACACCTGTGGCTGGTTAGAAAAGTTCCGAGTCAACGAGCGGAAACCATTTGATCTACTGACCCACATGTGCAAAGCAATATAGACCTTATGGTCCTTACCCCATCATCAAAGATAGCGGGGCATTTTTTTGCCCCTTAAAGATATAACAATAATTATGAATTGATCAACATTTATTTTCAAACAAATGTAGGAATTTAAATTGATTTACAGTGCATGCTGAGGGTTAAAATAGCAATAGAATATCACAACAACAATCAAGCAGGTAGAGCATGTTCATTAATATTTGTGATGTAAAACAGTTTATATTGTTTCTATCAACACATAGTTTCTCGCGAATCCTTTATGATCATCAGCAGCATTTCTCCACTTCCACAGGCAGGTTCGCTTGACATCTCATCTGTAATGATATAATATGCAAACATAAAAAAACATTATAAAAAAATAAAAAGTTTAACAAAAGCCATAATCACATGACCATCCCTGGGGTATATGTTTACTTGCAAGTAACAAGACCAGGACTGGTGTTTGTTGTAAGATCATAAGTGTTTTCTCAAAGCAGGACTTAAATTAAGTATTCATGCACTTCATAAAGATGTCATCTACATATTTGTGAAGTTCCAAATCAATCAACTGAATACCATTTAACTTATGCTCCAGACAAACAATACTTTAATTCAAATATCAAATCAAAACCTCAAATATTTTTAGAGTTATAATAAATATATTATAAAATTCAATAAGGGGAGATAATTTCAAACTGGACTACATAGTTATGGTTTTTTGTTACTGCCTTTGTCCTAGTTGCCATCATTGACATATTAAGTTTTAAGTCAATATCTTCAATATTTTTAGACAAAAATTTGGGACTGATGGAAGGACACTGATTATTACCAGCTTTATCAGTATGGATGCCCATCTTGATCATTGTGAATAACTATGTTGGATTTCAAGTATCTTCCATAGTCTTTCAATCACAAATTGACATATTTTCAGAAAAGGGGAATAACTCTTAAACAAGAGGGCCATGATGGCCCTATATCGCTCACCTGATTATAAATGAAGCCCTGCACAATTTAGACTAACAAAGGTAGAGCGTAAATATAGAAACTGGTGACCCCCGGGGCGGGGTCAATTTTGACCTCAGGGGCATAATTTGAACAATCTTGGTAGGGGACCACTAGATGATGCTACATACCATATATCAAAGCTCTAGGCATTGTAGTTATAGAGAAGAAGATTTTTATATGTTTTCCCTATATAAGTCTATGTAAGACGGTGACCCCCGGGGTGGGGCCAATTTTGACCTCAGGGGCATAATATGAACAATCTTTGTAGGGGACCACTAGATGATGCTACATACCAAATATCAAAGCTCTAGGCATTGTAGTTTTAGAGAAGAAGATTTTTATATGTTTTCCCTATATAAGTCTATGTAAAACGGTGACCCCCGGGGCGGGGCCAATTTTGACCCCAGGGGCATAATATGAACAATCTTGGTAGGGAACCACTAGATGATGCTACATATCAAATATCAAAGCTCTAGGCATTGTAGTTTTAGAGAAGTAGATTTTTATATGTTTTCCCTATATAAGTCTATGTAAAACGGTGACCCCCGGGGCGGGGCCAATTGTGACCCCAGGGGCATAATTTGAACAATCTTGGTAGGGGACCACTAGATGATGCTACATACCAAATATCAAAGCTCTAGGCATTGTAGTTTTAGAGAAGAAGATTTTTATATGTTTTCCCTATATAAGTCTATGTAAAACGGTGACCCCCGGGCCGGGGCCAATTTTGACCCCAGGGCCATAATTTGAGCAATCTTGGTAGGGGACCACTAGATGATGCTACATACCAAATATCAAAGCTGTAGGCATTGTAGTTTTAGAGGAGAAGATTTTTATATGTTTTCCCTATATAAGTCTATGTAAAACGGTGACCCCCGGGGCGGGGCCAATTTTGACCCCAGAGCCATAATT
Organism: Spisula subtruncata; assembly: GCA_963678985.1. Classification (NCBI taxonomy): domain Eukaryota; kingdom Metazoa; phylum Mollusca; class Bivalvia; order Venerida; family Mactridae; genus Spisula; species Spisula subtruncata. Next base: position 17,667,777 of record OY787678.1, read on the forward strand.
TGAACAATCTTGGTAGGGGACCACTAGATGATGCTTCATACCAAATATCAAAGCTCTAGGCATTGTAGTTTTAGAGAAGAAGATTTTTATATGTTTTCCCTATATAAGTCTATGTAAAACGATTAGTAAGGTTGCATAAGACTATAATTACAGCTTAATAATTGTTTAATAGTTTGTAAACATACAATCACTGTAAACGATGATAACCCTAATATCCACATTCTGCATTTAATTTAAATTAAAGCCTCAAAGCTGCTAACAAGTACACATTTCGTAGTTCTACAACTAAAATATAGTAAGAGAGACAACTCTTACATGATCACAACCAGTAATAATTACAGAGTACACTCCCTTTGACAAAATGAAAAACAAGGTTTTTCTATAACTTGACCTAGTAGCCTAATTTTTGACCTCAGATGACCCAATATCGAACTTGGCCTAGATTTTGTTAAGATGATCATTGTGACCAAGTTTCATAAAGATTAGGCCAAAATTGTGACCGCTAGAGAGGACACAACCCAATTGTTGACAGACGGACGGACGGACGGACGGACGGACGGACGAAGAGTGATCACAAAAGCTCACTCTGTCACTTTGTGACAGGTGAGCTAAAAAGTCAAGCTAATAAAATCTTTATTACCCTTTACAGAGCTATTACTATGTAAACTGTTATCAATTATGGGATGTTCAAGCAAGGAAACAAGATTTAATGGATACAACTTATGTGCAAGTTAAAATTTAAATAAAAAACATATTATAAATAAAACTGCAAATTACCAATTGTAGCTGTTCTTTGATTTTTTTCTGCAGCAGGATGTCTTGATCACACTTTTGTATCTATTTGATTCACATTTCATAGAGAAGAGAGAACATGCATCTGTTGCCAGGTGTGAACAGTTCACCAATCATTTTATGATGACATTTCCAAGCCTCAGAACAACAAACTGCAATCAGAAAATGAAATAAATATTGAAAATGTATTATTATCAGTTTAATTTTAAATTAAAGAACCCCCCCCCATAAGTTTGCACTTGAAATACCTAATTCTCCTATCAACATAATAGCCCAAACCAGATATTATTATCAAATTCATTGTGTGACATTCTACAAAGGTGCTCTTGGTTTACGGGAATAGACCGGGGGGGGGGGGGGGGGGGGGGGGCTGAATATAACAAATTAAAAACCAGTACAATATATTTACTATTACTTTTGCTGCCCAGAGTTCATGCACAAATCTCACCTAAATTCAAGGACTTTTCAAGGTAAAATGTGAATTTTCAAGGCCATTTCAAAACATTTACAAAGCAAAATTATAGAAAAAATGTTTTGTGCAGGATAAACTAGAACCATCACTGTCGTGATCAGGGCCCTGTCGTTATTATTGTCAATAGGTTTTGCAAGTTTCATTTGAATATCTTGAAATTTTTTGAACTATGGCCAATGTAAAGTTTGAAGTCGAAAAAGGGGCACAAGCCAAAATTTATTAAAGCTAGAGTTGTTGCCCTTTGCTGCAAATGTGCGTATTGTCACTGTCAATATATAATTTTACAAAGGGCTATAATTCTTACAATATTGTAGCTGGAGTTACATAACTTGGCATACAATAGTGTATTGTTGCTGTGACCTTATCTTTAAAGTTTGAAGTCGTTACCTTTAACGGTTTGCAAGTAATTAAGAAAAAACATGAAAAATGTGGACGGACAGACGGACAGGGTGATTACTATAGGGCACCTGAAAAAAATTTGCAGGGCCCTAATAAGAAATTTATGGTCATCACGACTACTGCTAACACTCGCAACAATGCAGTAACATCACTTTTTAATAGGTAAGACAAAGAGTGTTTCTTCATCATATTTTATGCAGATAATGTGTTATTTTCACAACATTTTTATTCATACACAATTCATGTATATCCAAGGCTGTGTGACTAAATTCAAGGACTTTCAATTAAATTTAAATTTTCGCAATTTTTTAGTTTTTTGTTCAAGGTTGAACTTGAATGGAATGGTAACAATGTGTAATTATATGTCTTTGAGTGAGTATTCAAGAATCATGAACATGTACTGCATTGCTAGTCAAAACTTAGCAATAATCATTGCAATAGTAAAACAATAGTAATTTGCAATAAAGCAATAGTATCACAAAAGCAAAAAGTATACCATAGTCAAAATTGACCCCAATAGTCAACACTTATGGCTCTAAAGTATGTCATAAAAGAACACAGCATAATTATAGCACTATCCTGTATATTCTGAGCCACAAGTTTGGGTCAGTTAATCCACATTTTCAACATATCTTACCTTTTAAAGTTTATCTTTCTCTTTTTGTTATGAATGTTCCTCTGAATGATTAGTTGGAGGATATCACTTCATTACAAATCTAGGGAGCAGCCAAGTGGTGTTGCCAAGTGATCTTGTCTGTTGACATACAGTCTATAAGTTAAACCATGACCCATGACTCCTCACACCTGTAAATATTATATACATGTTTAAGTATTACAAACAACAGAACTCATTCAACATTAATAAATGCTTTATTTTGAAGTTTCATGTCAATTCCACGACCAAGAGCTGTATACATAGTTGGCCTATATTCTTATTGTATTGTATTTGCAGTGTAATTCCAGTTGTATTGTAAGTTTGGGAAAATATCGGTGGTGTTACCTTAACATTGTCCCGGCAAAGTGAGTTTGTTCCCAAACAAATAATTGTCCCTCAGCGACTTTCCACCGCCATGCACCCTAGCTCTAGGGACAGGGTAGTCGAACCTCGACTCGATATCATAGACTGTGAAACTTTAAATTTATAAGGAGCTCCTAGAAGACAGCACACTAGGGCGAGGCGGCATTGGTTACGATTGACTAACTTCACTAAGTGTATAATCATAATGGACAATAAATCGAATAATCATGAATGATATGAATTAAGTTCAATTATAATGTTCATCTCTTGGATTAATTTCATTAAATATGCAACATATTTTGTGCGTAAAATTATCATGATTAATAATGAACCAGTCGGTTGTATTCACGGTGCTCCACCACCAGGGATCGTCCAGGATTTTTACTTTTGAATTGTCAGAACACTGGCCCTTCCACCGCTTTGCGGGGGACAGCTGATGGTCAAATCTCTGGTATTTCCCCAGCCCCTGACAACTAAATAATATCCCCGGGGTACTTATCTTTGAATAAAAAACATCATAACATTTCCCCGGCTGTGCGGTGAAAGCTGGAAGGTAAAAACATGGCTGATTGCCTGCCTATCCACCGCCTATCCCCGGGGGTTGGGTGCCGTGGGAGCAACTGACTTGTGCATAAATTCTTGCAATAATATTGCCAAAATTTTGGGAAAAAAACAATAGAAATTACAATAATTACTTGTTTGTGGTCGTCTTACGCATGCCACCGGTGGAATCGAATGTCTAATTTTGTTCCGCTTTCGAGACGTCTATATTCTTTGGAATAACATTCTTACAGCACCACATTGTAACAAATTGTCATAATTACGCGCAAAAAAGGTTGAAATTTGTCGTGTGTTTTGTTGTATAACGCAAACCGGCAATGTGCTACGGGAGGTAACTCTGTGGCTGTCGTAAACTTTAAATCACGAAAAGTCGAATAAAAAGCGAAAAGAATACTGTCATATACGACGAATGCATTGTTTGAAATTAGTTTTAACTGCGTCGAGTGTGAAAGATGCGTTCTTTGAATGTGCGTATTTTATGCAAAATCTGAACGATTTCCGGCGAAATTGGCCAGGAGTCCCATGCCTTAAAAGAGCTATATTATAAGATACATATTTACATAATAATACAATACTTAAAAATGGTTGATTTCTCTGCACATTAAATAATTTTCTACTTTTGCTAACTTTTTGACCCGCAGAAAAATCTCCTTTATGTTGAATAGTAAAATAATTTCTTCAAGAAGTTTTTCTGGCTTCTGTCCAGTTGAGCTTTTCTCAATGAAATGGAACTCACTACATGAAGCGATTTTCTGGTTATTAACTATTACAATAGGTGTGTCCGGGGTTTGCTGGCTTGCTGATAGACATGTATGGTATTCTGACAAGTGTGAAGCCACTTATATTTATATAACGGTTCTTGTGTGGCTCAGTGGTTAGTGTGGCGCTTGACGTCTAGTCTGGCTACCATAGTTCAAACCCGGGTGAAGGCACATAAATGAATGCCTGCCATATTTCAGCACAAGGCTGGCTGGCAAATAAGGGCTATGCTCGGCACTTTACAGGGTTTCATCATTATTAATTAATATGACAACAGATGTATAATCATTTAAATAAATGGCCGGAAAATCAACTGATTGGGCCAGTGCTCTTTCTATTAGTATTCATAGGTAAAGTGTTTGTTTGTTTATTATAGTGTCACCTCTGTGGGTTGTCCCAGAATACGGTATAATCCTGTTATATCTTGAAAACTATCAAATACTGCATGTCGATACTATAATGAACTTTTAGAGAAATTATTTCTTGACATACTAGTAAAGTTTCATTATATATCTTCCAAAACATACAAAGTGTGTACATTTTACAACCACCAGGTGACGCTTTACGGTCTACAGAACGTTAACGTCAACACTCATCAACGACGTCACGCTATCAAAGTTTTCCAAATAACTTCTATTCGTGGGCTTCACACTTTTAATATTATATGACAAAATTGGTATCAATAATTTGGGAATTTATTTCTTTACATACTTTCAAAATTTCATTAAATGTTTTTCCAAATTGACAACTGGAGTTGACATTCTGAGCGGATAGTGTCGGAAGCGATCTGGCGTAAGTTTTTGCTCTGATCGGTCGGTCTGCTGACTATCCTTTCACTGTCCTCCTGTACTGAACAAAACATGGGGGAATCTTAAAAATAACTGCCGTATTACGCTGATGTATTGTGCAGTGGAGTGTACATAATTAATTGTATCCAATTATATTATGTTACATACGGTATAACACAATGCTTAGGAAATGACAGTCGCTTTTTATACAGTGACGCTTACAATGTTGCTATATTACGTCATCAAAACCCCAAAAATGGCAACATCACTACGAATCATTGTGTAACAACTTGCCAAAACATGCCGAGTATTCTTATATATATTTTAGCGCGATGCGGCTAAAACTACCTTATTATTATTGCCCTTAAATATTTGAATTCATTTTTGTGATACATACTTTTTTCGTGCTGGACCGTATACCGTTACCATGGGTTACAAAATCTTCCATTTATCAAATGCTACATATACTAATATAAAATACTTTTCTCAAATAAACGTGTTATTGTTCTAGAAACACACATAAAAAATTTCATAACTGTATCATTATGGTGGAGTAAATAAATCAAGAAGTATACGCTATTCTGGGACAACCCTGGTATATTGAAAGGTCAAGTCAAATTGGCTGATAAGACACCTATAATTCTTTCCTGTGCACAGTACATCCTGAATCCTGTCTCTTATTGCCATGGATCTGGTCGAGATGGGCCTACAGTAACCAATCGTTAACTTAAGCTGGCGGCTTACCAACCTGAGTTGCAGCATTTCTAAACCAGCTTCTGCCGGGATTCAAACCTTCGACTGCCCGCTCCTAAGGCGCCCGGGCGGACACCCTAACCACTCAGTCATGGGTAAATGTATTAAAGTAAAAACAGGTTAGGGTACAGTTCGAAGAAAGCTGGTTACATTGTATCCGAAAAATGCTGAGAAACCGAGTGCCATTATAATCAAGGAATTACATTATTCTGGCCTTGCCTAGAAACTCTTACAGTAAATCTACCCTTTTATTTATAGTAATTATTAGCTTTCCAAGAATCGGGTTTTCGTCTACAGACCTGTGAAAATTCACCCAGCAAGCTTCTGTAACACTCAGATCTGCAAGCTTCTCTGTGATTTAGATTTATTGGATGGTATTCTTGTAGACATAAAATGAATTTCTCTGCATGTCTAATCAGTGGTTGATATTGGAATTTAATATCATTTTTTTATTCAAGATTCACGGAAGAAAACATTTTCTGAAATAAAACATCAGTTTATTAAAGGTTACAGGAATCTGTGAATGTTAAATCTGTGTTGAGGATTTTTGGAATAAATCAAAAAGTAAAGGTAAGGAAGAAAGTGTTGCTTAGCAACATTTTAAGATAATAAGATTTTATTTTTTGGAAAAAGGACAAATTACATTTTTTTGTTTCACTAAATTATTACTTATTAATTTATTATCAAATTCTTTAACATTGTTTTAAAAAAATGTTGTAGACTCTGGGAATAATTGCAGAAAATTTTGTATTGAATATGCTAAATGAACTTTGATAAGGGTGTGGCAGTAAGCAGGATATATTGTATTGAAGCAGATCTCCTTTATAGTCTTAAGAACAGCGAGGGGGGTCATGGAATTGAGTGTTGCAGGATTTAGGTTCTGCAGTGACTTTCCAACCCATGTAGTCAGTCCGTCAGTTACAGGAATACATAGAATTTCATTATATTACTGATATAATTCTGATATTCAAATCTGACAGTAGCACTCTTTGCTCATTTAGTAGGAACTGTTTCAATTCAAGACTTATGCGTCTTTCCAAAGAAAAAACTAATCGTCTCAATTTACAAAAAAAATGTGTGCTTTTGGTCCTTAATTTTGAAAAAAATCTGCTATCTAAGATGGTGTTTTAAGTCTGGCCCTCACCAGGTTGCTAAAACTGCAGGTTAAACTGCTAGTGTAACTGTATTCTACTATTAAATTGACTTTGAATAATAAGCGCACATTATTTTAAGATCTGGCCTAAGTCTTATCTGGTTTAATCTTTCAGCTTTGTTACAAGAACAATTGAGTGGAAAATTGTTGATTATTTCAGTGTTAATGATAATCTTTATTACAGTGAAACCTCCATGCTAAGCCTGTCACTACAAAAGATCCTAAAATAGTTCAAAGTGATCCTTTCAAGGCTTTCTGTATCTGTAGGTTACATCAAAGACACCAATACTGGCTTTAATTGAGATTTGCACTAACAATGTCATGTATGAAACCATTAGACCAATACCCTTACACATTGCAACTCCCAAACAAAACGCTGCACCAGACCAGTAATCGGCTGATATTCAATTGCTAACAGTCGTTTATTATTAGGCCTATATTATCTTTTGAATATTCCCTGCCCTTGAAGCAAGTAAAGCAGCAAACATTTACTTGCTTGGGCCCCCGTAGGCAAGTACTAAATAAAGAATAAATAAAATTAATTGAGGGCTCAGTGCAAAACTATGGTAACTACATCAATTTATACATAGGCACATACCATAGTTTTGCACTTAGCCCTCTTAATGATACAATGCTTCTGCTCACCAAATGTCAGCAATGTTGTTAATTCACTAACTTTTATACCCACCGCAAAATAAGCACATTTTACAGTAATCTGATGTGCAGTTTGACCATGCAGCAACAGACACATTTATATACCTACATTCTGATGTTGTTTTGGACACACATACCTACTGGAAGTGTGTGTGAATGCATTCCATGATTACCTTCCTTGTTGTGTAGATATACAGTGCCCACCAAAAATAAGTATCCAGACGTTATTTCCCCATGTACTTGCCTGTGTAACACTATTTGCAGAACAGAGAAGCACCAATAATTTTTAAGATTATGAATATTTTTTTGTTGATCAAGTGTAAAGAAAATAGATTGACTGCTACCCTAGATGTAAAATATTAAGTTTCTTTGCCTGGGTTGATTCAAGGCAACTTGGTCATAAAAAGGCGGGAAATGCAGCCCCTTGGACCCCATGGTTATTTTAGTTCGAAACAAATTTCATCTTTATTTCTACAGTCTCAGCCGAACACGTCAGAATTTTACAGGACAGTAGGTCCTGTAAAGTTCAGATTTTTACAGGACCGGACCAAATTTTACAGGACCGGATTTTTTTAAATAATTCATGCAGTAAATGATAAAGATTGGTTATTATTTGATTGTTCTTAATCAGTATTCTCTAAAAAATAAAACAATGTAAGAAAGATTACTACCAGATTTATATTGTCCTTGAATATTCTGTGCGCACGATCGAGACGTTCTGTTTGTGTCGCCGATTGTTTATTTACAAGTGTGGTACCCGCACTAAATCCGCTAAATATACACGATAATCAGTAAACCAGGAACCAATAAGTTTACTGCTCGCGATATGTGTGACGTATCGACAAAACAACTTTCAACAGACCAATGAAATGCGCCGTATAGTATACCGCTATTTGCAGACCTCTAACGGAAAATCGGATTGTCTAGGTACGGCGTAGAGGTCAAAATCTACCGGTGATGAGGTAAAAAATTCACCGGACAGTCGGTCCTGTGTAATTAGACTCGTAGGTTGGACCTGTGCGATTTTTACCGGACATGTCCGTCGGTCCGGCCTAGTTTGGCTGAGACTGTTTCTATCCCATTATTTACTTGATCAGTTACTATAGTTTCAGGAATTACTATGATTGTTGTCGTCTGATTAACAGATAATTCAATATTTTAACCAGTTATAATTCAGCATCTCTCAAAAAGTGTATACTTATTTTCGGTGGGAACTGTATAAGTTATGCATGTAATACTGTGTGTAGGTTGCTGGGTATCAGCCAGACTTGTACAGGCTGTACTGCAATCTGGAAATATGGCAATATTGTTATTTATAAAAACAAGTACAGTAAAAACTCTCTAATCCGAACTCCCTTCGGACCAGCCAAAAAGTTCGGATTAGAGAGGATTTCGGATTGGAGAGGTTTTACCTATGTAGTGTTTATAGGGAAAGTTTATATCGTCTGGTGTACACTATTGTCGGTACAGTATGTCTGTATTCTGAAGTCCATGTTACATTAGGGTTTCCGCTGCTATTCACCATTTCCGCTTTTGGCGGATTTTTTTTTAGATTGGCGAAAAAATAATTTCAAAGCTATTTTTTTATTTAAATTTTTGGTGTAAAGATCTGTATACCGGAAAGACCTGTAGACACCAATAAACAACTGACTACTGGTAATTTGCCTCTGGCTACACTGCAAACAGGCAGTTAATCCCCCTGTCAGGCAATTAACAGATTAAAAGGTGTGATAACGATCTCCATTTCTGCTCTTCGTATTGGGTTGTGTTTAAAATCAACCTGTGTACGGTCCTTCGTGTCTAAAACTAAGTGCAAAACCGTTTGATTTAACCTCATTCCGACTATACGTCGATAAAAAAAACTGTCAATATTAAGGGTAATTACGAATCAAATCTTTGTTTATGTTTACTATACGGAAACACTCGGGTTGATGCTAAAAGCAATTTCACGAGTAACGGAACATTTGCCAATCAAATAAACCGTTTGACATATTTTGTATAAAATCACAATAATTCCGGATCAAGCGTTAAATTCCGGATTGGGGAGTTTAAATAACACTGAATATTTGCATTCCGGACCGTAAAAGTAGTCCGGTCTACGGAGTACGGAGGTTCCGGATTGGGGAGGTTTTTTGCACATACCTTTTAGAAGGAACGAATCGGGACCGTGAAAAAATTTCGGTTTGAGGGGGATTCCGGATTTGAGAGGTTCCGGATTGGGGAGTTTCTACTGTACTGTAAAATCAAGGGAGTTGAAATATTCGTTGATTCTTTTGTTGTTGAATTTGACAAGGAAATGTAATTGCAACAATTAAATAACCTCTCAAATACAGAATACCCTTACATGTTTCACAAATTAAAAACAATTTTTTACCAAACTTTATAAAATTAATACCCGTAAAACATGTGATTTTAGAATATTTTATTCAGCCTTACAAATCATTAAATTGGCTGATTCGGTTCTAAACTGGCAATGACATCAGGTGTCTGTTGTCTAAGGAAAGCGCTTAGAGGTATATCGACGGTGCCATTCGAAAATACCGTATGACGAAAACCCACTTTTCAGGAGAGGCAAAAAAAAGTTTTTTTATGTAAACTAAAATTCTTTCACAAATCATTGAATATAGAATATAAAAAAAAAATTATTATATATTTCATGCACAAAACATTTTATTGAATAGGTATTGAATAATAAATATAATGCAATTGCTGATATATTCGTTCTTTTTTTCGCCCCAAATAAAAAAGAACAGTTATTCGGCATTTTCTTTTTGTGATGATTTGATGGTCTCCCATTAGCTTATTTACCCCAGATAAGACGTAATTAAGGGCGGGAAAATGATAAACAGGAATAACTAACGATAAAAAACGGCATTTTGATTATTCGGCATTTTCGAATGGCACCGTCGATATACTATAGCGATGCACACAGGGATTGAATTTAACTTTTTTTGCCACTAGCAAAACATTGCTAGTGCCTTATTTTTCTACTAGCAAAATGGTTTTTGCTACTAGCAATAGCATTTTCAAGTAGACGGTCTGACCGGTATTTTTCAAAATACTGTTACAGTTAATACTGTCCGTAACGGATTTGAGATGTCACATCATCTACATATAAAATGACATATATGTGAACAGTTGGGATGAATTTTATTAATTATATCAATATTTCATTTTTTAATAGTCCCAATTTCATAGTGTAACTGTTAACTTAAGACTTATGTAATAATACTGTATATACAATGTAACTAACATAATATTACTGTTACTAACTTTGTGTAGTAGTAGTTTTATAACATACTGTAATGTACAAATAGCCATGTTACCTAGTAATAAACTATTCTAAACTTAGCACAGTGTTTGTACTGTTACTAACCTTGTGTAGAACTCACTGATAATTGTTTTATAACATACTGTACATGTACAAATAGTCATTTTACTTAGTAATTAACTATTCTAAACTTAGCACAGTGTTTGTTTTCATTTAATAATCACCATTATGTATCTAATGATTAAATCCTAGGCATGTCCAGACTAGTATTGTAATAACACTGACTTATATTCAAACAATGTTACAGATCTGCACTAGTATAACTTATACATTTGATTTCTGTTCAGCAGGCTAATAACATTGTGCTTATGGCTTAACTAATTCCTTGGCCCATATGGTGCGACAGTAGGACGCTTCCTCCTCTGTCCAGAAATCCACCATCTGTTAACAATGGTGTCTGCTTGAAAATCCTTAAGCTTTGGGCCCCACAATGTTATTCTGAGTAGTTTATCCAAAGTCTCAGTGGTAAGACGTGCTCTCCAGTCACTCTTGACCCTCTTCATGGCTGAAAATGTTCGCTCACATGAAGCATTTGACAAAGGAAATACACTTGTGAGATGAATGAGTTTTAAGATGTTTCTGTAGTCCCCTTTATTTTCATCAGCTTGACTGATTTGTTGATAAACTGCTAGAGGGTGTAAGCCCATGTACCTGTGTCTGTTTCTATTAATGTGCAATTTTATATCTATGAACTCCCTCAAGGCAGCCTCTTCTTCAACATTGGCATTTTGCAGAATCTGATTGAAATGTGTGTAAACATTGCTCACTTCTGCTGAGCCATAGAGAACGAGCGCTTCGTCTTGATCTGGAAAATTACTATGGTCAAAAACATTACATGCCAGAAAAATATCTTCTGATGTCAAATTCTCAAACCTCTCATGCAAACAGTCTAGCATGCTTTGCACTATTTGGCCCTTCTGGTTGTTTAAAGTGTCATCTGGCACATGATTTTTTAAGGTATGTCCTTTATAAGTGTACCTATCGCCTTCCTGTTGTATCTTATTGTCAAAATCTGTCAAACAGACTCCATCATGACCATGAAGGTGCTGCAGAACTAGTTCTGATGCTTGCAACTTGGCCACAGCACTTCCTACGCTAATGTCTTCTCTTTGAAATACTAGACTTATTGTTGCTAGTTCACTCAATAGGTCTTTCAGAAAATGAATGTACCAGACAAATTTGTACTGCAGCATTTTGTTCAGGATACCTTTTGCTTTGGCTCTATCCTCTCCCCTATTAGTTACATCTTCAGCATAGTTCTCCAAATGGCATACAACTACAATCCAGTTTCTGAGTAACTTCGCTGTAGCCCTTAGTTTGTGATCAATCCAGCGTGTACCATTCACCTGTTCAGGTTTAAGAAATTCTTCTTCCATAATATCAGCTATTTGCCCCGCCTCTTTGTTCCTCTTTGATGATCCCTTGTAAAACTGATAAAGAAATCTGAGAACATCAATAACATCATCCATATAAGTCCTTTTAAAACAATCTTTTACAGCGAGTTCTAAACGATGTGCAAGACACCATACAGATAACACCCAGGGCGCATTTTTTCGATCTTTCAATAGTTTAATCACTCCCTTTTTTGAACCTTGCATGACACTCGCCCCGTCTGAGCAATAGCCTACTAACTTCTTGTGATACTCCTGCATTTCAAAATCAGAGAAAGCTTTATCTACACATTCTAAAATTCCCTCAGCCTTTGTGTTATTTGGCTCTTCCAATTTAAAGTATTTAGTAACTGGATAAAAATTGTCAATATATTTTATCATAATGACCTCTTTCTCACTTTCTGTTTTGTCCGTAGTGCCATCTGAGAATATACTAAAATAGTCAGAATTTTCCAATTTGGTTTTCAAGTTGTCAAAATAATATTCGGCAATTTCCGATACGAATTTCTTACAGGCATTATTATTGGCATATGTCTCCCCAAGATCAAGAGTATTTAATTTCTGGAGCTGAATTAACATTTCATAATCCGTGAAAGGTCTTTCCTGTATAGCTATGTAATAGGCTGTATTAAACAGCCCTTCTCAAAAAAAAATGCGCTTTTTACCAAAATGCGCTTAAAAAGTGCATTTTTCCTGCATTTTCTACATAAAAGTGTATTTATACTGCATTTTTGTCAAAAAACTGCACTTTAGTGCATTTTTTCTACATTTTTTTAATTGAAGTGTTTTTTTTCTGCATCTTTTATTCAAGCTAGTGTATTTTAACTGCATCTTTTCATTCCATAAGTGCATTTTTTCAATGAAGTGCATTTTAAGTGCATCTTTTGTAAATGAAGTGCATCTTTTACAGTTAAAATGTACAGTATTGTAATCAAGTGCATTTTAAGTGCATCTTTTGTAAATGAAGTGCATTTTAAGTGAATCTTTTGTAAATGAAGTGTATTTTTTAATCATACTTTTTCTGTACTGCGTATTAGGGGATTTCTATAGCCCATATGATTTTTCTGTTGCCATGACAACCATAAATTATTGTATTTTATGTACATTATCTACTTATTGGTCCCTATCCACATAACAAGTCTCAAATATCTAGCTTAAAAACTGTTGAGTTATGACAGGGTTCAGATTTTAACTATTTTCAGCATTTCTGTATCCATAGCAACCAAAAATTTTGTCTAAATAAAAACAAAATGAATGTGCATAATTAACTTATTAGTCTCTATCCACATACTAAGTCCCATAAATCTAGCTTAAAATCTCCCAGTTTTGACAGTATTCAGATTTTAACTATTTCAGTATTTCTGTATCCATAGCAACCACAAATTTTGTCTAAATAAAAAACAAAGTAAATATGCATAATCTCCAAATTGGTCCCAATCCACATACCAACTTTCATAAACCTAGCTTCAAAACGGTCTGAGTTATGACATGATTCAGATTTGGAACTGCTTTCACTATTTCCGTATCCATAGCAACCACAAATTTTGTCTAAATAAAAACAAAATAAATGTGCATAATCAACTTATTGGTCACTATCCACATACCAAGTCTCAAGTATCTAGCTTAAAAACTTTTCGAGTTATGACAGGGTTCAGATTTTAATAATTTTCAGCATTTCTGTATCCATAGCAACCACAAATTTTGACTAAATAAAAACAAAATTCATGTGCATATACTCCTAATTGGTCCCTATCCACATACCAACTTTCATAAACCTAGCTTCAAAACTGTCTGAGTTATGACATGATTCAGATTTGGAACTGTTTTCACTATTTCCGTATCCATAGCAACCACAAATTTTGTCTAAATAAAAACAAAGTAAATGTGCATAATTAACTTATTGGTCCCTATCCACATACCAAGTCTCAAGTATCTAGCTTAAAAACTGTTCGAGTTATGACAGGGTTCAGATTTTAATAATTTTCAGCATTTCTGTATCCATAGCAACCACAAATTTTGACTAAATAAAAACAAAATTCATGTGCATATTCTTCTTATTAGTCCCTATCCACATACCAACTTTCATAAACCTAGCTTGAAAACTGTCTGAGTTATGACAAGATTCAGATTTTGAACTGTTTTCACTATTTCCGTATCCATAGCAACCACAAATTTTGTCTAAATAGAAACAAAATAAATGTGCATATTCTCCTAATAGGTCCCTATCCACATACCAACTTTCATAAACCTAGCTTGAAAACTGTCTGAGTTATGACAAGATTCAGATTTTGAACTGTTTTCCCTATTTCCGTATCCATAGCAACCAGAAATTGTGACTAAATAAACACAAAATGCATGTGCATAATCTTCTTATTGGTCCCTATATACATACCAAATCTCATAATTCTAGCTTAAAAACTGTTATGACAGAATTCAGATCAGGTGCACTTCAATTTTTTTTATTCTAATATTCAATCGTGACCAAGCTAGACGTGTAAGCAGTGCACCCTGCTGTGCCCTAAGTGATCAATACCGCCCTGCCCTTTGTATAGTACCGATTTGTATAAAGAAATGTGTCAAACGAGTAATAAACAGAGTGACACGTCGTATAATTGACAAGATACCGTGAGATATGTCAATCATCCGTAAAACACTCTCTAATTAAGATCGATGGGGTGGAGCTTTGCATCCGCTGTCAGCCAATGAGATCGCGCATCGCGGTAACGCATTACCAATGTGCGAATATTTTTTAATTGACAAGGGCAACTGACATTAGTACTGATCGGTGATAGCACATCGACAACTATTCTTATTAATTTCAATAGAAAATTTGTGGCAAATTACCGGCAAGTTTATGTATTACTCGGACCTAATTAACTTACCTAATTTAACAGTCCTGTAATACGTTATATCACTGTAATGCATGTGCGTTATCCAAACATTATAGTAAATCACGGGTCACACAATATTTCGTGTAACCTTAAATTCCCCACGTGAAGTCTGTGAGTTACACACGTTATATGACGTCATTATGCATAACTCACGCTTGTTCTGTACTGAGCAGGGTGTAGTTGCACACGCTATATAAAGACCATATTAAAAAGTAACTAATGAGTTAATCATGCTTGGAAATATTAGGCGTTTAATAAATCATTGAAAAGTTAGTTTTAATGGATCAGGAACATATTGCTTAATGGATTTTGACTGGATTGCTAGTGGTGACGAATTTCCGAGTATGTTCGGCTATTTCATGTCAAATTTTTCAATTACGTTAGATTATAAATTCGTTTTTGGAAGAGCGATATAAAAATGAGCTTTATTTCCTAACAATATTACTTACTTAGACATGTCAACAAAAACTTACAGATCGATGTAAAATCTAAATAGATCGACGGGATATAAAATTCTGATCTAATAAATAAAATAATGGTGGTATCACACGCGCAAATTTGTCATTTTCATTAAGAGAAAATCTTTGATTTTTTTAAGTTTAACATCGCGTGTAATTGTGCATCCATTTGATGAAAAGCCACGATGGTTGTGAATTCAAATAATAAGCAGTGTAAATTAGTGATTGTATGTTTAAATATGTACATATGAGTACAATTTGACAAGGACAGTACTTTGTCTATGTAACTCCATAAATTTGGGTACTGTACTAGTAGGCCTCATTGGCTTCCTGTACATAAATTTTGGTTATTCCTCCTTACAGCGGGCCGCATCCTCCACAAAGTGTCCTTTTTACAAACTTGCACCCTACCTGTCCTTTACAAATCCTGGATGGAACACGTAATTATATCTAAATATCGTATTTTTGTCGATCATAAACAATATATTTCCCAATAATATCGTATAATATTAATCGACCCCGCACGTTCAAAGTACGGCGTTACGGGATTTTAACCATTAAGCATTTTTTGAATTAACCAATCAGCGCCGGCGTTATTTTTGTGTTTTGATTTTAAAAAAATGGCCACTAGCGTATGGAGAAAACAGACGCGGAACATGGCAATTTGCCGATGATTTACGGACGTATGAAGGTTAGTACATAAGTATGCTACGAGAGGCTTGTATAATCTCGTAATTTTCAATAATTTTTCGACAAATGGCTACGATTTTATGGCGATTGAGTAAAAATCGAGGACGCCATGCTAGATTTCGTCACAAATCATGATTCTCACATTTCGTATCCAGTTTAAATCGTTTTTACGCTCAGTTTCGTAGACATTATGACGTTATCAACATATACTGCCGACACATCATTTTCAAATGTGCTAAGAAAGGAATTATACGATAATACGACCGAATATAGGCAAAATTGCCGCGATTTTTTTCGGAAATTATGGTTTCGAAAAAAATTACCTCGTACTTTAACAGAGCAAAATTCATTAATTATAGTCAATGTTTATTACAATTTAGTCATATTTAGGAATTAATTACACTTAACTAAGCATTCCAGAGCGTGTAGTCATGCCACGAAGAGCTTTAACCTCCACACGAAACTAATGCCAAAATTTGCTAAAAAATGAAAGGCATGTGATTTTAAAAACAGTTTTTCTTCCTTTTTTTTATATTTTCCGTAGTTTGTGTAAATCATAATACATGTACATATGATTAAATATGTTATTTTCTACAGGATTTGAACAGATTATGGGTCCCAGGGAAGAAGGATGGAACTTAAACATAGAATTGCTGGGAGAGGTGACAAAGACATTTTATGAACAACAACATGAATTTGCAAAGGTTTCCTTTATACTAAAGTTTATGTTTTTAACTCGAAGGATAAATATTTATATTATCCCACACATAATAATTGGAGCCTAGGACTATTATACATTTACAATAATTGAACAGGAGTGTCTGTTACTTGATCAGTTCGGTTGTTTTGTTATTTAAGTTCTCGACACCTTTGAATTGAATTCTTAAAATATTTTCATGAAGCTTCATTGTCATGAGGGGCTACATATTTTTATTGCTTTGGCAATCTTATGTATTAAATTAAATATCGGTCCTTTAACGATTTATGAATAAAACACTTCTATTTTCATCAATATCTCTTATGTAACTTATCAATTATATATAGTAATTAACATTTTTTATTCTCTACAGGCCTTGGACAAATTAGGCATGAATGACGAAACTTGAAACAAGAATTGCTTGGAGAAGTGACACAGACACAAAACTTTTATGAACACCAACATTTGCAAAGGTTTCCTTTATACATTTAACTTAGGGATAAATATTTATATCCCACACATAAAAAATAGATTTTTCTTCTTCCATGTAATTTGCAGTGCCCAAAGTCTGGGGCATGATCGCAAATGTTGAGACAGAGGTGAGATACAAGGAATCCGGGTGCGATATCGTAGCTCGTTTCGAATAGATTCCTTGGTTTTTTAACATGCCCGGTGTAAAGCACCGATACATGCGAGACTTCCCCTGGGTTACCAACCAGGATCGTCTCTAGTTGGGTGGGAAACACTAAATAGCGTTTCTGAAATGACCAAGTGTCCTGGCTTAGAATCGAACTCAGGACATCTTGATCAGGAGTCAAGCGTCTTACCACTCGACCACCGTGCCACCCTCATTACTCATTATCAACAGAATGGAGGTCTATTATGTATTTATAAATAATATTACAGGAGTGTCTATAACTTGATCAGTCAGTTTCTTGCTATTTAAGTTCTCTGCAATTTTTGTATGGAAATCTTAAAAAAAATCATGAAGCTTCATAACCACGAGGGGCGTTACATATTGCCTTGGCATTCACATCTATAGATCATATATTGGATTTAAAACCTTTACTTTAATTATTCATGAAAAAATACATTCTTGTTATAACTATTTGTTAATTTATTTCTAAAGCTTGAGCTAAATTATACATAGTTAAATGTTTTATTCTCTACAGGTTTTTAACAGATTAAGCATGAGAGATGGAACTTGAAAATTGATAAGACCTACAATGGCTTGGAGATGTGACACAGAAATGAACAACAAGTTACACAGACAAAGGTTTTGGTTTGTCTCTTACTGGAGAAACATATTTTTACCCCACCAATGAAATTTTGAGGGCTATATAGACTCGAGATCATTGAGGTTACAAACCACAAAATGCCTATGTGCACCAAAATCAGATACACTCATATATATATAGTTCCTACAGAAACTGGTGATTGTGTTTAATGGTAGTATGCCTTATCAAGTTGAAAGTTGATTGAGTTAACAGGCATTGAATACATGTATGTGACGTATTAATTGAAACAGTTTTATCTGAAATATTTGTTTGAGGCTTTGGGTAGGGTAAAACTGGATTTGATCGTTCCCCAATATTTTCACTGCATTTGACAAACAATATTTTTCTTATATGATGTGATACCTACTATTTTTGTATTTTTTTAACTCTGGTAGCCCCTTCTTTTTATTGATATATGTCTGTCTGCTGGCCATAGCCTTTAACATATTTTAACATGGGACTGACTATTGAAACTTGACTGTTATTAAATTCATTTAGTGGTTTGTGACCTTGAGGTTTTTCCCATTTCAGTTCTCAGCTCCTCTTAACTGGAATTTTTAAAATGTTCGGTAAAGATAACTTTTATAAATGAAATTGATGCTTTTTTAATAATTTTCTCTGCAGCTTTTTCATGATGCTGAAATTTTTAGGCAACCATAATATCATTTCATTTAACTTTACAGAAAGTTTTTCAGTCATGGCCAAACACCTTCATTTTGTGCTGGTGCAAGTTCTTATCAACCAGCAAATTTAATTGTATGGTAATTTGTAGATATTACTTTGATAATATTTCATTTTTGTGTTGCATTGTATAATCATATTTCTGTATTACTGAGGTCATTTTCGGAACATGATCATATGGGCTCAATGAGTTGTGCACCAGGCAAAATTAAAGAATCAACATTGTTTACATTGTAGATGTCACAGGTTTGACTTGATAACAATAACATATTCATTGTAAGTCTCCATAATAAAATAGAAAAGGGTCAGGTCTCTTAAAGGGTATTCAGTCAGTGTCTAGGGCTAGGTTGCCTGCCAAAGACTCGCTCATCAATAGTTTTGATGAAATATGGAAGCATTATAAATGAGCTTCATGTTCTGAATATTGTTTTTGTTTATTATAAGTGAAACTGATTGTTATGAATATATTATGTACTTATGTTTCATTGAACATGTCAGTGTAGAACAGTTGTTACTTTTCCCATTTTCTGATTAATTTTTGGATAAAAAAGTATGACTTATTTTGGGTTAATTTCTTTCTTAATCAGAGCTGTGCTTCTGGACTAGCATGGCTTTTATCAAGAGGCTGTTTATGGTTTATAAAAAATGCAGCTTTTATATCACAATTTCGAAGTAGTTAATATAGTCTATCGCTCAAGTAGATTTTAAAAAAAAATTGCTCCTAAGATGTTATTTGTCAGCCTATAAGATGTGATTTAGGAAAAAGAAAAGCTAATCCTTCACAACAAAGTAAACCAGGCTTTTAATATGAACAAAACTGTATTTTCTATCAAATCTTTTTATGTCTACTGGTAATTATATTTTTATTGGTAATTATATTTTTATTCGGACAAGCTTACTACCATGGCAACATACACATTGACAACTTGAAAACCATGTATGTGACTTATGTATTGCTGGCAATTCCTGATTACTTGTTGATTTCATTATAGCATTATCTTGTCCACAGCATAACTTTGTCAATGTAGTTTCAAATGACTTCAAACTTTATATGATTAAAATTCAGTTAAAAGACATTCTTGTTATAGTTATGTTCATACAGTTCTATTTCACAGTGTAAAGAATAATTATTCAGTGCTTAAGCTCACCTGTCGCAGAGTGACAAGGTAAGAAGTTGTGATCACCCTTCTGTTGACCATCCACATTTTGCTATGAATAAGCCTTTAGTTGCCAATCAGTTTTCTGCTGCAACTCGGCTGGCATATCAGTGCCTCGACTCGACCTTTTTTTGCCTAATCTACCTGACAAAACTTCTATTGGATTGTTCATTGGTTTTGTCATTGCAAGCATCAATATATGCTATTCTGTTGACTGGTTATGTCCCCTAAAAGGACCAGAAATTCACCCAAAATGTTTTTTTCAAACGAAAAAGATACACCTGGGTGTACCGGTATTATCCGGGTTTTCTTTTGAGAAAAATACTGAAGCTGGAAGTACATTTTTTTCGGCAGAAAAATGCGCTTAAGTGTATTAATGCACTAGAAAAATACAGTTAAAGTGCACTGAAGGCAGAAGTGTTTTTTTTCAGATGAAAAATGTAAGAAAATGCGCTTTAGTGTATTAATGCACTTAAAATGCACTTAAAATGCACTGAAACCAGAAGCGTTTTTTTTTCCAGAAGAAAAATGCAGGAAAAAAACACTTAAAATGCACTGCCCCCAGAAGTGTTTTTTTTCCAAAAAAAATGCAGGAAAAATGCGCTTAAGCGTATAAATGCACTAGAAAAATGCACTTAAAATGCACTGAACCAAGAAGTGTTTTTTTTCCAGAAGAAAAATGCAGGAAAAAAACACTTAAAATGCACTGCCCCCAGAAGTGTTTTTTTTTGCAAAAAAATGCAGGAAAAATGCGCTTAAGCGTATAAATGCACTAGAAAAATGCACTTAAAATGCACTGAACCCGGAAGTGTTTTTTTTCCAGAAAAAAATGCAAGAAAAATAAACTTAAAATGCACTAGAAAAATGCAGGAAAAATGCACTGAACCCAGAAGTGTTTTTTTTCAGAAAAAAATGCAAGAAAAATGCGCTTAAGCGTATTAATGCACTAGAAAAATACACTTTAAATGCACTGATTACAGAAGTGTTTTTTTTTCACAAGAAAAATGCGCTTAAGCGTATTAATACACTAGAAAAAAAACACTTCAAGTGCATTTATACAGAAAAAATGTAGAAAAAATGCAGAAAAAATACACTATAAGTGCATTATTGTAGGAAATTGAGTGCATTTTATGTGCATTTTATTTACATTAAATGCAGTCGGTAAATAAAAAATGCAGAAAAAAAACACTGCCAATACCGCTGCGTTTAATGCGAATTAAATGTGTATTAAATGCGCATTTAAAACACTTATTCGAGAAGGGAGATACCGCATTTTCACCAGTTCATGTTGGTCCATTTTTTGAAAAGATGCTTCAATCTCGGTAGGCTCCTTGTTTCGAATTTTCTCTGAAGCAGTCCGTGCTTTCAAGGCATCCTTGTGCAAATCAGATTTTATGTGGAATACAACATTTTCTTTCTTAACCGAGCTACATCCAGTCACAAACTGAAACACAAATAAATGATTTGAATCAATAACAGGGGTCTTGTGTAGGTAAAATTACTCAAAAAGAAAAATTATCAAGTCTCAAAAGTTATATTAAATTTTGTTACGGAAAAAGTATTTCTAAAACATGAGCAGGTCATTGGTACCAGATGGAAAGACCACCAAAAAACTGAGGACACTAATCTAACAGTCTGAAATATCTGGGAAACTGCTTTTAAGCAGCTTAATTATTTTGTGGTTGATCCTTAACCTACTACTGAATGGTAGAATCAGCATTCATACCCAGAAAAAGAGCTAAATTACAATGTACATACTCATAACATTCTTGCTACGTATTAATAATTGATAAAAGATCGATCGAAAATTGAAAAGACAAAAAAAATCGATCTCATCCGAAAATATGTACGCGTCCGAAATTTGTAACTTGCATGTCGTACTTAATCCTATTTACGGTCAATTGCAGCCAAAAGCTCGTAAAATGATTGATTATGTTTGAATATAATAAATTGTGTTAAAACACGAATCATACCAGCATCGTTCAATGCTTTAAACATCTCGTCGATTGACATGCGTTGAATCATGAATGTTCGCGAGTGAACTAAATTAGCAAAGTTGGTAAACCCAGAAAAAGTCAGCTGCATCAGTCATATTTTCAAATTTATAAAAAAATGCACGTATATCGAATACAATTTACGGCATTAAGTTCACATGTCGCACGATCAAAGTTCACCGAATCGCTAGAACGCTCCTTTGAAGTTACCCGCGTCGGTTCCATCAAACGACATTGATGTAGAAATTGTCGCCGCACGTGCGTTTGATAATTGAAACTGACGACCTTTACTGAGTACAGTTGAAACTTTCGTCTTCCGTAATTAGGTCAAAATGTCCTCGAGTCGGAAATATTTCTTGTGTTGGGATTTGGATATTTTTATGCAAGGAATTATCAGCGCGGAATATAAATTTAATAGGTATGTTCTTTAAACTCGGCATTTGTTGAATTCGAAAATATTGTTTGGATTTAATTTATAACACACGCGTTAATCGTAAATAATAAGTTTGGATTAACGAATCGCTTTTCCGATGTTACAACGTTACGACAAACATTAAAATCGTCGTATAAATCTGTCTGCAATTAAATAAACGACACGGTCAGTAATTTAGTGGAGATATCAATTATGACCAATCAATTAAAGCGTACGTGTTTACGTAACAGTTTGTGATCTACACATATGCATCGATCTAATAAAGTTTATTTTTCGGGGGACGCGTCAATGATTATCTAAGGACTCGCGAACGCTGATTGGTTCACGATGCATATCTTGGGTATTTAACCCCGCCTCTCGCCTGTCAATTACTCGATACTAGGGACGCTGCAATTGTTTATTGTATAATCGTGTGTTTACGACGAATTTATGACCCAAGGTCAAACGCGTGCGTCGGAAAAAGCTTGCGTCCCGAAAACGCGTTGATCGCCGATTTTATGCGTCTGATTTCAAAAGTATGCGTCCAAATACGCGTAATTACGCGTTGCCGAGAACCCTGTCAACTATTACGTAAAAAAATGAGAGGGGTGTAATGAAAATTTCTAGACAAAGACAGACTTGTTTACACAATAGGCTTAGCATAAAACTGTGACAAAGTACAAAAAAGAAAACAAATATCTTACGCTAGAGGTTTTTTCTGCAGGTAAATCAGAGTGGGTTTCTTTACATACTGAACACCAAATTTTGTTAACAGTGTCTGTTTCTTTTTCTGTTTGGAATATGAGTTCAATATTTAGTTCTTTCATCCATTTTTTAACTGTTTTGACTGACGCCGTTGGACTGCTTTTAGTTTTTTTCTGTGCTGGTTTTTCCGAATCGGATTGACTGCCACTGGCCGAACTATCTGAACGTTTGTGTTTTTGGACGGCAGCTGTCTTTTTTTCACAATCTCCGGTAGATGTTGGCGAGGTTGGACCTGGAGAACCCAGTTTCGATGGCTGTTTACCAAAAAAACTTCGAATGTCTGCCATTTTGTCTGAATCGGCAGAGCGCTCACATCAAGCGCTTAGCGATAAACGGTGCGCGGGTACAAATTTTACGCGTGAAAAGGAGTTTAAAGAACGGAATGGAGACGGAAACGTCGGAAAGGACAGTTTGTTTATATTTGCCGATTTCTACATGCACTCGCAAAAAATTGCGATGGTAGAAATTTTGTACTCGCATTTTCAAATTGCAACTCGCATTTTGCGAGCTAGCGAGTGCTAAATTCAATCCCTGGCACATGTCCATTCGTTCATCCGTCCGCTCGTCTGTCTGTTAAAAATGTTGAAACTCAAATATTTTTAAGTCAATCAAGGCCAGGGATGGGGTACTCGTACTTGTACTCGAGTATTATGAGTACAAGTACTGATTTTCCAGTACTCGCTTGTACTCAGTACTCAGCTGAAAAAATCAGTACTTGTACTCGTACTTACTCGAGTACCATACCTAAAATACTCGATACTCATGAGTATTCATATCAGTACTCATGATTTTTTATCAATGAGGTTATATCTGGCAACATTCATTATGATCCTTTTGTGTTCTGTATTATCAAGTGAGATAAAGTGTCAATATTGCTGTTGAATAAACAGTTTTTCACACCTAATAGTTGACCTATTGTTACTACATTCTCAATTATTGAGGGTACAATAAAGAAAGGAGATGATTGATCAAGTTAAACAGCCTAAGGGTGATTACAGATATTTTTTCTCTTAAATCATTTAATATAGCAATTAATTGTATATCTTCATACAATTTTTGACTTATCAGTTATTAGTATAAACTTTTTAACAGAATATTTATAAACAAGGGAGATTATTGTTTAAAATTGATTCTCCTGGTTAAATATCTGGGTTGCATTCATTGTAACATATCATGTCATATTTTGAATAGAACTTTGAAATGTTAGCTTTCCATTGGTATATGAAAATAGCGGATGACATCAAGCGTTTTCTTATAGCATTTTGCTGAAAGTGTATCAGATATTATGAATTACCCTTTATATACAAGTTTTGCTAAATGCGGAATATTGGCAATGTTAGAATCAAAATAATATGTACTTGTCTTTCTCCTATCCATAAAAAATAATAAAGGGTGGTCACTAGATGCGCTTATTAAATGACAGCCATCCAAAATCAAGAGCCTACTTTATTCAATAGATAAAACAGTTTAACACAGGTACCTTTTCATAATATCTTTTAAAAGTCAATTGCAGCTTATACAACAGTTACATAAGTCAGTATTTTACAAGCACTTGATTTACTAAGTGGTGCTTTTGGAAAAGTAAGAGGAAAGTATTGACACTGTCATCACTTAATCTTTGTCAATTTTGAGAATATGATGTACCCGTTACAAATGACCTATGACCAAGTAACCTTGAACATAGTTTTAATAATTTCTGTAACTATGTGGACTGTGTAATATATATATAATGTATAGTATTCTAAATTATGCTACTACAATTTTGTATGTGGGTAATTGCTCGTAACCTTGAAGTTTATGTTAACATTACTGTACTCAAAAGTACTCATCCTGTACTCATGAGTACTATATGTAGTACTCGAGTACTACTCGAGTATTGGACTAAAAATAGTACTCAGTACTCACTTGAGTAAGTACTAAATTTCAAATACTCGAGTATTACTCGAGTACTGATGCTCAGTACTCGACCCATCCCTGATCAAGGCATTTCTTTCAAACTTTGCATTCATTTTTTACCATCATAAACACATTACATTATTAAAGCCATGTAACACTATCAAACTTTTCAACAGAAATATGGCCAGCTATTTGTTACGGACAAGGCTTCCACTGTGGCATAAACGTTAACTGAACGCAGTCCTGTTTAGTTTAATTTTTTGACATTGACAAAGTACCAGGTACTAAGTTCTATAACACAATGCGTAATGTAAGATTTGTTGCATTGGTAATGTACAGTAGCTCTACATGTAATTATGAAATTTATAGTTAATTTATGATATATAACATACAATTGTATATACACCGGAAATAGTAATACATTGAAGTTGTATGTAATTTGAATAAAATACTCTTTTTCTTTCGCCCTTCAAACATGATACACATCTCAGCTGGGATGACGCCTATTGTCTTTTAAATCAAAATATTAATATGAGAATGTTTTCATTTGTTCTTAGCTAGGGGGGGGGGGGGGCCCGGGTCCACTCTGCCACAATAAATCAGACAAAAATTTACGACTTTGTCCTAATTTTTGTTTCATTTCAATTTCAATAATTATTATTTACCTGTTAAATCTTAAAATTGATTTTGGCCGAATAACGCTCATTTCCTTAAGCCTTATTTCTTTAAGGTAGTGTAGAATAAGTTAAAAGCTTATCAGTACAATTATTGTGTGGACAGCCAAAAGGTTAAGTGGGCTATATTTATAAGGACTTGGCTTTTTCTGCCAATTGTATAATATTATATCCAGTTGTAGTATAGCTTGGCGGCTATTTTGACCTGAGCCTGACCTTTATGCAAGAATATATTACAATGTTCTTGCTTTGAATATATCAATTTCCGCAAGCAAATCGTGCGATATGGATATTTCAAATTTGTGTTTGTATTACATCTCAAGCGTCTTTGTGATACTCCCCGATTATGAAAACATACACTCGGTGTTGTAAACCTAGGCAATATATCGACTGTTAAATTATGCTAATCAAAAGGTCAGGCTCGTGTCAAATAGGCCAAGCTATACGTACATATTGACAAAGTATTAAATATGCAATGTTATACCTTGATCGGTCATAATGTGAAATCATGACTTTCTGTATACATTGTATTTGACTGAAGGATTATGTCTGCAAGATCAAGTGGAATGAGGGGGGTTATAATATCGCTTTTCCACAAATTATTGGTTTGTTTACAAAATTTACTAAACTTATGCACTCTTGAATTAAGTTGGGTATAGTCCGCTGGTGATAATGCTAGCCTTTCTTTTCAAGAGAAAATGGAAATAAAATGCATTTTTTCGGTGATCATTTTTGTACACTCTTTTTATACATTTAATTCTTGAGGCATTTTATGTTTGTATACAAAGCTAGAGTTATCATTGGTGATCTATTATAAGTTTCTATATTATCCATAACCCATTCTAGAACACTAGACTGGCACATAGAATAGAATAGAACTCAGACTGGCAGGCCGTCTAGAAATTAGAAAAGAACATATTACATTGTCAACCTGTCTGCCACCAACTGGCTGGCAGTGAAGAACTTCAAAATTCTAGAACAGTGTAGCACTCAGAGTCTAGAACTGACTCGGGTACTTGATCTAAAACTGTGTGTAAAACTGTGTGTAGAACAGTCAATCTGGCAAATACAATATCCATTTGTTTCATTGGAATATAAATATTAATTAGTATTACAATGATTCACACTTCATTCAGACTTTCCAAACAACCCAACATATTTCTAATTCACTGACTGAGATGTATTTCAATTTGTGAATTCATTGAACATGATTAAAAACTTCATTTAAAGTTTACAGCCTGTCTGAAAGTGTCTGTACACAGTGGAGGTGTTGATAATAAAGAAGTTATTTAAGTATCTTGTAGACTTAATAAAGCCATTGTCTTGTAAATCTCCCATATAACAACCTTAATGTCAGTTAAACATACCAGTACAGTTTATTATCATGGCACTTTACTATTGTGGGTTTTCTTTGAAATATTTCAGACATTAAAAATCTGGTATAGCTTGGCCACATTGACATGAGCCTGACCTATTGATTACCATAATTTAACAGTCGATATATTGCCTACGTTTACAACACCGATTGTATGTTTTCATAATCGGGGAGTATCACGATGATGCTCGAGATGTAATACAAACACAAATCTTAAATGCCAATATTGCACCATTTGCTTGCGGAAATTGATATATTCAAAGCAAGATAATATATTCTTGCATAAAGGTTAGGCTCAGGTCAATATAGTCAAGCGATATTCAATTAACTTTTGATACAAATATACAAATTACAAATCAGGGACAGCCATTAAAATGGACAGATCATTCTTGTATGATAATAAACAGTGAATTAAGTTTGCTGTTTAATAGAGGTGATTAAAGTTTTGGTGAATATTTGATGACTCGTCTGGTATTTAAAGCTTTATTTGACTTTGTGATTATTTTTGATTGTAGATCTTCCAAACTCTAATTTTACCCCGAAGAATTCATGTTGTAGAGTCAAAGACTTAAGTCATTTATAGCCGAGTTCTATGTTTTATTTGACTTTTGATAGTAGATCTTCCTAACTCAAGTTTACACCCGAAGAATTCATGTCATAGAGAGTCAGAGAGTTTTTAATAGCTGAGTTCGATTTTTTATTTGACTTTGTGATTATCATCATCTACCAGAAGTCTAGTATTACGCCCGAACAATTCATGTCAAAGAGTATCATTAGCTGAGTTCGATTTTTTTATTTGAATTTCTGATTATAATGATAGTAGATATATATCAGAACTCTGGTTTTGTGCCCGAACAATTCATGTCACAGAGTGATTGGCCGAGTTCAATTTTTCATGTCTATTGAGAAGTAAAAGTTCAAGACAAATTCAAAGTAAATAAATAAACTGGAATATTGGAGTTTTGGAATACTAAATTTTGTGTGTAAAAATCGCATGTCTGGAATTTTGATTTTATCGTGCTTTATATTTCATAATACTTCTTAAAAAGCGCTGATTGGTTATAAATATCATTAACATTTACATGTTATATGGGATGAAACAATTATGTGAAAATACATTATATTGGAACTACAGAGGAATTCGATTATAATGAAATCCGGGGGACCAAGAAATTCCTTTCACTATATCCGATTTCCGCCATATCAGTATAACTAAATTTCGTGATATATGATATTGGATATAATGCTATAACCGAGTTTTCGTTATATTTTAAAGCGAGTTGGTTATATTATAAGTGAGTTCCACTGTATTATAGATATGTGACCATTCTCCTGATGATACAACAGAGCTTGAAAAGTATAATACATGCTAATACATGTATGCATATATTACATTTTGTTGTGGGATAAAATTTTGTCAGACTGGTTGGCAAAGTGGAATATTTTCTATAAACAATCAGAGTTTTGTTTAATTTTAAGTGTGCATGGCTTAACATAAAATAATATGCTAATTTGTTATTACAAGCAAACGTGAAGTTGGATTATATCTATGCATATTAATGGGCACTAGACAAGGTAAATATATGTGTATATAACTTTTATATTTTTCTCTCCTGAGTCATAAAAAAACATTTCAAGCCGGATGGCACTTAATAACTGTTGTTTAAGGTATGCCTGTGCTTAGAATAGCAGGAACATAAGTCTTAGTCCAACCTGCCTTTGAAGACCACATATCCATGAATTTTAAAATAGCAAGTTTTTGTTGATATGTAGGTGGTGTGGTCTCTCTTAAAAGGTTAAATTACATTGGTTTTATATTAAGTATTGAAAATAGTCTAATTGGATATAAATTGAGTGATCTTTGCAGCAAGTGGCATTTAACACTGGCATGACTGTATTTTGATTGGATGTGGCAGAGAAATATTTTACTTTTCATCAAATGACAAATTTTGATGCTGAATGAGTAATATTTCTCTTTTTCATCAAATGAAACATTTTTATGCTGAATTGTATATTAGTGATATGTCCTGAAAATTATGGTGATGTTTATATTATCTCTTTATGACTTCGGTAATCGATACAGCTTAGTACAGCTTAGTTAAGTAACATACTGATGTATGACATATCAATATAATGTTATTGATATATAGAGAAATATTGAATTCCACCTACTCTACCTTAGTTTAATATAGATAATATGATGCGGCAATTCAGATTAAAATATTTGTTTAATGTTCCACATACACATAAAATATTATGATATTGTCAATTTTGTATTGAAAGATGATGGCTCTGTAGTCTGTACACTATTGTTTAGAATGCTTTATCCTGACTGTAGAGGCAAACGATTCTCAGTTTATAAATATGATTATTATAAATGGGCCTATGATGATGTGCAGTTTTGTAACAAACATATAAATCAGGTTGGTCAACTGTTGCAAAATTGGTTATAAATACAAATTATTGGTCAGTTTTGTTATAAATCATACATTTCTGATTTATGCACCTTTTGTGGATTATACCAAATTTTCCAGCCTTTCTTTAAAATAATTTTCCTGGGCGCACTAATCATGATTTCCTACACTTTTATTGGTCTCACTATTTCATGTAAAAAAAATTACATAAAATCTAAAATTAATTTTCAACAAAAGATGAAAATAGTTTGCCTTAATTTTAATGTTATATACATTTGAGTGAGTCACCACAAAAATTTAATGAATCGTGGGATGTAAAACATTAAATATTTATAAATATAGGTTTAAGTCAAACTTTAAGAAATATTACAACACTTACAAATAATTTTGTTTGACTTTGAGGCTGTAATCTATACCTACATCATGTACCGGTAGCTTATGATCCTGTAAAGTTAATGATGTCATTTATCGATTCCCGCCTCGTTGAATTATTGATAATTTCATCGTTAAGTTTACCTGAATGTGACTTAGATAGGAATTTCTTGTTAGATGAGTATTCTCGTTGATATATTGGATGATTTCGATTGCTTTTATATGACCCATTTACTTACTGAAGTAATACTTTGTCACATTATTTGAACTATTAGGCTAATCTTGTGGTTTTTATTTTAGGCTGAACTGATTCAATTTAAAATTAGCATAAAATGTGACAGCTTAAAAGTCTTAAGAACTTAACTTTGAATACTGTATGGCTTCATCCAAAACCGCACACGATGCGCTTGCCATGGTGAAAAGGTCTTTGAGGCATGAAAAGTTTGAGGCTTAGGAGGTAGGGGTTGATGTAAAAGGATTTACATTATTTATCATAAAGCCTACGGGCTTTACATGTATATAATAGCATGTTATCCGAACTCTTGACTCAACATAACGCTCTTTAAAAAACGAAAAATTCCGGTACGTCCCGGATAACTGGCTGTTAACCACAACCATTCAGCAAACAATCATAGTTATTCAAGCGCTTGACGTAAATAGACGTAAGATATTTCTTTGTAACAAATTGTTTCGTCGTTTTTCGAGTTATTTGGTTTGTTTTACCGTGTTACGGTCTGTTATAGTTCACTTGTTTATATTTTATTGCCGTGTTACGGCGTTGCCCCTTTGTTATTTCGGAAAACTTGTTTTTTCGAAGTTTTTTCATCGCCTCGTGTTACGAAAATTTTGTGAACTTTTAGTCTCGTGTTACGAGCTGACAAAATATCCCGTGTTACGGGTTTCTTCTCGTGTTACGAGTATATAATATATCCCGTGTTACGGGTTTCT
The DNA here is from genome assembly GCA_963678985.1 of Spisula subtruncata. Lineage (NCBI taxonomy): Eukaryota > Metazoa > Mollusca > Bivalvia > Venerida > Mactridae > Spisula > Spisula subtruncata. Next base: position 17,698,549 of record OY787678.1, read on the forward strand.
TTTCATAATGGAAGAGGAGGATGTCCTTAGTATTTTTGAGGACGACGACCAGGCCTCTTTTTCGGGTTTTTCCGATGAGGAAAATCGTCCTCAGCTTCAAGTCCCTTCTGTTGGTGCTAATGTCACCATTGACAACACTAAAAAGCCTAAGAACAAACTAAGGCAAATGCCCTAAAAGTGGCAAAAATAAAGTTAAAAAGTCTAACAAGACCACATGTTCCGGGGTTTCTTCCCCTAAGCCTTCCACTTCCAAGTCGAAGAATAGGCCACCAACAAAAGATTTTGTTGATCATCTGTCAAATTCAGATTTATTGAATTTAAAGAGGAAGTTGGGCCTCCTTAAGGATAGCCAACTGCCCAATTTAAGGGTTGAAGTTGACAATGTCTCCTCAGAAGGAGAGTACGAAGCTGCTCCTGAGGGTGCCCTTCATCAGTCTCAGGACTTTAATAATGACCTGATAGAGGCCATGTTTGGCACTGACCCTGAAGTTGAAACTTCTGATGAAGAATGGGCTATGCCCAAACTAAAAGCATTAGAAAAGGATAAAGCTATTGCCTCTTCTTTGGCATCCTTAATCAATACAGCATGCACGTCACAATGTGACACTGATGGTTTTGTCACAAAGCATAAAATCCCAGAGAATTGCGACATGCTTATACCCCCTACAATTAACCATGAAATTTATAAGATATTAGACAAAAAAGCTAGAGGTCAAGACAAATATCTAGTAGACATACAAAACTTAGTTGCCAGTGGGATGGTTCCCCTTATAAAACTGGTCGATTTGTTAAAATCAAATCTGTCTTCAAAGCCCGAAGCCAAGAACTTATTTAGTGAGGCTATAACTATGTTGGGCCAAGTGCAATTTAATTTGTCACTGAGAAGGAGGTATCTTATCAGACCAAATTTAAGGAAAAAATACCGTAATTTGTGTAACTACACAACACCTGTAACAACCAAATTATTTGGGAATGACATTTCAAAAGAAATTAAAACTTGTGACATGGGTGTCAATCTCGGTAAAGATAAGACCGAGTTTAGATCTTTTAGAGGCCGAGGTTTCAATAGACCCTTCTCTAGAAGGGGCCAAGGTCAAGGCAGATATCAGCCTTATCCAAGTCAGGGTTCGTATAGTAACTACCAGACTAATACTTACCAGAACAATCGTCCTAGAGGAGGTTACAGTAAAAGGGGACGAGGAACCAAGACGGCCACTGTGAGTGCCCCAAACGAATAGATGTTTTAACAAAAGTAGGTAAGCTAAAAGATTGTGTAAATATTTGGGAAACATTTACAAATGACCCATGGATTCTAGATACTATACAGGGATATAGAATTGAGTTTGAAACTAGTCCATATCAAAATTCTATACCAAGTCAGATAAGTTTTAATGACTGTGAAAAGAGTATTGTTAAAAATGAAATTCAAATCCTTTTAGATAAAGGTGCTATTGTGGAATCTATCCATGAGGAAGATGAGTTTATTTCCAATATTTTTGTGGTGCCAAAGCCTAATGGGAAATTCAGACCTATCATAAATTTAAAATATTTGAACCAATTTGTTCAGTACGAACATTTCAAACAAGAACATTTCAAGATCGTGTTAGATCTTGTTCAAGAGTCAGATTTTTTCACATCGATAGATTTACAAGATGCATACTTTTCAGTACCTTTACATAGCAATTATCAGAAATATGTTAAATTTCTGTGGGATGGAAAGCTTTATGCCTTTGTTTGTTTGGCTTTTGGTTTAAGTTCAGCCCCTAGGGTGTTTACAAAAATCTTGAAACCTGTATATGCATGGTTTAGACAACAGGGTATTAGATGTAGTTATTACATTGATGATTCTCTTAATATGAACAGATGTTTTGATTTGTGTGCTGACAATACGAACACACTTTGTACAGTTCTAGAATCTTTGGGTTTTGTTGTTAATAAAAAGAAGTCTATTTTTGTACCAACTCAAAGAATATTATATTTTGGTTTTATACTAGATTCGGTGGAATTTAAAGTTTTCTTATCAGAAGAAAAGATACAAAAAATTGTTTTGTTAGCTAAAAAATTAGCAGTTAAACATGTTGTTTTGGTACGAGAATTGGCATCTTTTATTGGTATGATTATTAATGCCTTTTATGCGGTGCTAGAAGCACCCCTTCATTATAGAGGTATGGAACGGGATAAGATAAAAGGGCTTGGTGAAACTTATGATTTTGATAATGAAGTGGTACTGTCTACATTCAGTAAACACGAATTATCTTGGTGGATTGATAATGTTAGCAAGAAAAATGGGAAAAGAATAAGACCATTTAAGATATCGTTCACATGTAGAACTGATTCCTCTTTGCAAGGTTGGGGAGGTTTTGAAGTACATTCTCAAAAGCATGCAAATGGGCGATGGAGTAAGACTGAGTCCATCTTTCATATAAATTATTTAGAATTGCTTGCTGTCTTTTATAGTTTGCAATCCTTTTATAATGATTTGCATGATGTTCATGTATTGGTTCAATCCGATAATGTTTCTGCTGTATCATACATAAATAATATGGGCGGCATGAATTCTGTTAAAATGGACAGGCTCGCTTATGATATTTGGCAATGGTGCTTAAACCATAACATTTATGTTTCTGCTGCATATTTACGGGGAGTTGACAATATTGAGGCAGATTTTAGTTCACGTAACTTTTCTGATTCCACTGAATGGATGCTAAAAAGGGATATTTTTGATAGGTTGTGCAAACATTTCTTTGTCCCTAATATTGATATGTTCGCCTCTCGGTTAAATAACCAATTGGAGAAATTTGTGTCATGGTTTCCAGAGCCAGGTGCATTTCATATTGATGCATTTACTTTATCATGGCAAGGATTGATTCCTTACATATTTCCACCATTCAATCTTGTTGGGAAAGTAGTTAATAAAATATTAGGTGATGAAGTGGAAAAAGTTATTTTAGTTTTTCCATATTGGAAGTCACAATCTTGGTTTCCTTTGGTGTTAGCTAACCTTGCTTCTTTTCCTGTCAGATTACCAAGACACAAAATCTGTTAACTCTGGCACACAGCGAGGAAAGACATCCTCTACAGAAGATTCAGATGTGCGCTGCAGTTGTATCAGGATGGGCCTGCAAGAACAGGGACTTGATAGATCAAGCATCGACGTTGTATTGTCATCATGGAGCAGAGGAACTAGGAAACAGTATGGATTGGCATGGAGATCATGGTTTCTTTGGTGTTTACAGAGGAGTTCCAATCCCATTTATACCTCTGAGTTTACAGTAGTGAAATATCTGGATTTTCTTCGTTTGAACAAGAAGTCATATTCCGTTTTAAATACTCATAAGTCAATGTTACTACAAACTTTACCTTTGTTGCATCAGTGTAATAATTGGTGTAGTTCTTGTCCCATTATTTCTAGATTTATGAAAGGGGTTTTCATTAAAGATCCTCCTAAACCTAGATATACCTTTACTTGGGATGTTTCGGTTGTGCTGTCTTACTTGAAGACTTTATATCCTTTGAGGTCATTGAGTTTAAAGTTGTTGACTTTTAAGACTATAGCCCTTATAGCCTTGGCTGCAGCTCCGAGAGCTCAGACTCTGGTTTCACTTCATTTGGATAATATGAAGATCTGTGACAATAACGTGTCTTTTTATTTTCATAATGTTTTAAAAACTTACCGTGTTGGACGTGCCAATTCTTTTGTATTAAAATTAGAACATTATCCCGAGGAACAGTTATGCCCTATGCATACTTTATTGTTTTACATTGAATCTACCAAGAGTTTAAGAAAATCTAGGCAAGTGATTATTTCGTATGTGACATTTAATAATGTGTCAACAAGTACTGTTGCTAGATGGCTAAAGGCGGTTTTGGATCTATCCGGTATAGACATATCTGTGTTTAAATCTCACAGCTATAGATCTGCTGCTGTTAGTGCAGCGTTCAACAGTGGATGTTCTCTTAATAACATTTTGAAAACAGTCAATTGGACATCAGATAAGAACTTTTATAAGTTCTATTATAGATCAGTTGTTACAGACAATGGTAACTTCACGGATGCTGTGTTTCACAAATAAACTTTGAGATGAGTGTTAAGCTTGTCAGTGTTTCAATATGAGTTTTGTTTATTCATCATATGTGACGTTATATAAGTGTGAAGTTTCATACATTTATATTATCATTCTTGGGTTTATTAACTTGGATATTATTATCTTTGATTATATTGTGGGTTATAGAGCTTTATTTTTTCTTTGAATAAAGCTCTTTCATGGTTTTATCGTGTTTTGTTGCTTTCTTTAAAGATGCTATTATATACATGTAAAGCCCGTAGGCTTTATGATAAATAATAGCCCCTCATCCAAGCTTTAGTGATGGATGGGGGGCATTATTAGATTAAAGCCGGAGGCTGAGCATGTATATACCCACCCTCAGATTTTGTCTGTGTTTTATACTTACAAGAAATTTGGTTTTTATGATACCCTTCCCTTTATTTGTTTTTTCCAGCAACAAAACTTTGTTTTTTAAAGTATGATTGTTTGCTGAATGGTTGTGGTTAACAGCCAGTTATCCGGGACGTACCGGAATTTTTCGTTTTTTAAAGAGCGTTATGTTGAGTCAAGAGTTCGGATAACATGCTATTATATACATGCTCAGCCTCCGGCTTTAATCTAATAATGCCCCCCATCCATCACTAAAGCTTGGATGAGGGGCTATTTTCTGACCTAATGAATCATATATGGCCCTCAGACCTTTTTCTTGGTATTGTGTGAGGCCGAAATTCGGCCTCAAATTCCATTCCCAATTGGTGAAAAAAAATCCCAATTGGTGAAAAAAATCCCAATTGAAAAATTTTTTTTTTAAAATATTTTTTTTTTTTTTTACTCCAGAGCGAAAAATGTTTATTACTAAGTATAACACGGTGTACCAAATATCTAATTTATTTTGGATTTACCATTGTAGCCTATTGGATGGTATATCGAGTTTGTTTGGTCACAGTACGGTCTGTACTATGCATTGACTGCTCCGGTTCAGTACGGAACGGTACGGAGTCTAACCATCCTCCAATAAAAATGGATATGTATCCATGGTTTTAAGATATTTTAAAAGGAAAAAAATCCCAATTTTGCCATTTAACCGCTTATTTTTTTCCCAATTTGTAAGAATCCGCGACGCGAAATTCCCAAATTGGGCAGAGGCCTTTTTCCCAAAAAGGCCAGAAAAAGGTCTGGCCCTTAAAAAATGTCTTCCCGAATTTTTGTTTAAACTTTGCAAATAATGACATCTTTTAACTTGATCTTGAAACTTTATTTAAATTTTACACAATATGATTGATTAATTCATTAAACTGAATGTTTTACACCATAAAAATTGAAAATGTTATTATTAAAAACATTTATTACAAATATGCCATTGTGGTAAAGTTGGGGAGGTTTATCTTAGTTTGTCAAATTTGTTTTTATAAACTTGACGTTATATTTCCTTGTTCGTTGACATCCGTGACAATTCAACGTAAAATAAAATTAATTTTCTTAATACTGCTTTTTCCTGTCCATGTGTATTTGTACTTGTTATAAAGTGCAATATTAGGTATTTTTTCAGAAGATAAACCATACTAAGGTACTTGTCATTGTTCCAACATATTTTGACATGTTAGTCAAAGCATTTTTATATCACTATGTTTATCGCTGATAAAAAATGTCATACTTGAGCTGAGAAATTATTGATAATGAATTGAATTAAAAGAGGTTAAATAAATCAAACTTTGGTCTGGGAAAGTTAAAATAATTAAGGTGGTCCTTCTATAATATTTTTTAAATATTTTTTGTAGGGATTTCTTTTATTTGCAGCAGTCTTTAATTGCTATTGCCCCCTTTTAACGAGGACCATAACTATAGAAACACTAAAGTGCATAGCAAAACATAATTGTTAGTAAACTTCCATGTCAGCTTAGGAAATATAAGTATGGTGGAAATGTATAGTCACATCTGCCAAAAAATGGTACAGTTTAAAACATCAAAATATAAATATATATATGATACCATTTAATCTGCTCAAAGTATGCACAAACACCAACTAAACTGTTGGTTGAATCACCCAAATATACAGTACAGTCCTTTCAAAGTTAAATGATAACGGTTATAAACATTGGCTAGTCTTTCAGGTAAACTATGTTTTATCTAGGTTTAACTGGGTGTAACTGATTTAACTGTTATCCAGACTATTCTTTCGAATGGGATGGTGGATCATAAGTTGCCTCGTTGGTTTTACTTATTGAATCGGCAATACAGTAGTTGAATTCAGGTAACAAACATTAGAGCTGTGGCATCAGTACCTGGCTAACACATTGTTGTTATACTTTGTTATATACATCAGATAGTTAGAGAACCAGTCATTATACTCTATGGAGTACCTGCATTCATGAAATTGTTGCTAAGGTAATTGCTGCCAAGTTTTTGAGGAGTTGCCTAGGTTTTTTTTGTGCATGAATTATTTTTCAAGATCTTACTCACAAGTGTCTCATTTGTCTTTCACTGCTAAATATAATTCTAATAACATTCATGTGCTTTCAGTATATTTAATCTTGAAGTTTCTAGGATTATGCTTGAGTTTATGAACTTAGTATCCTAAATGAAGTAATATTTTGCAATTTTCCCTCTATTTGACTTCTAAAAAGCTTCTGCTTGTACAGTTTGTTCGAAGTTAAATTAGAACGTTTGTAAACATTAACTCATCCATCAGGTAAACTATGTTTATCTAGGTTTAACTGGGTATGCCTGAGTTAACAGTATAATCCCTGCTATTCTGTCAGATGGGATAGTTCCCTGATAAGAATTACTTATTGAATCTACAGTATTGATTTTGCTGATTTTTAAGGTATTTATTAAGTGCATTTACATAGCTGATATGACTTTTCAAGAGTGTCTCGGACATGCCCAAATTCATGACTTTCAGTACTTTGATTTCCTGAAATGTTTGTTTCTCTCATTAATTTTATCCTGCATTATAAATGAGTCATTTTAAAAGTTATTGAATTGGTTCTGATTTGAAAAGACTGAAAATTTTATTTTTCGTGTTTTCATTGATAAGTGCTTCAAACTACACAAAGCCGGATGGTTTTAAATTTCATACTTATTGCCCTTCGTCTTTATGTTTGCAAACATGTTCTTTAAACAATTTTAAACACTTGACATTTTCCTTATAAAAATGACAATTTATCTATTTTTATAAGGGATTTGGCGTTTCAATCGACATATCTGATGAAAGGCATTTCATAGGGAAAATTTTGATAAACATGTCATTGGTTCATTTGTTTGTCTGTCATTTGTTTGTCTGAAGTCGGATAATATTTTGTACAAATGTTTAAGTACATTTGAATTGTGAAGTTTAAAAACTTGTCAAATTTTTTCGATAATTGTGAATGAAATTATGCGTTCAACTTTTTAACGTGCCTGGTCTCACTGCTGTGTGTTCAACGTTTGAAAATTGACAACTGGATTTAATTGACATTTAATGGGATAAATAAATTTATTTTTAATATCGAATGATATTGAAATGACTAGACCTTAAATCAAATCAACTTGTACAACTTATTGTGAGCAAAAGCACATGTGACTTCTAATCCCTGTATGAGTTATTGAAAAACTAAAATAATTCAACATATTAGGTACTGTATGACTTATTGTGATTACTTGAAGTTCACTCATTTAAGCTATACACTGAAAACTATTTATTTGTGTTAATGTTAATAATTTGTGGATTAATTCTGTGTTTGGTGCCTTTGATGTATTGAACCCTACACATTGTGTTTTGGATTACATGTAAGGTAAGAATTAAGAGTCACACCTCAGATGTAGTTGTCAGCTTGACATTCACTTTTGTTCGGTACCGTGGTGCAAATAGGTCAGCAGATCCGCTGATCATATCATCAGGCCACGATCTCGCGAAGCATCTCAATCTGAGTTAAATCTCATCTCAAATATTACAACGCATCCTAATGTTTATTGCCATGTGAGGCTTGACAAAACAATCTATAGTCTGCTTGAACTTAAGATTTATCTCATATTACAACTCTGATGTGAGCAAAATCTCAATTTGAGTTGAGGTTTGTGCTTGAGATGCTTTTGGAGATCAGGGGTGGTATTCAATATTGCTCTCATTTGAATTGGAGAATAAGGATAGCCAATCATATCGCTTGTTACTGACCAAGATTTTTATTGCGGTATGACTGGTTGTCCTTATTCTTAAGTCAAGTAAGATCAATATTGAATACCACCCCTGGGCCTGGTATGGCAACATTGCACTCCAAGGCTGATCCCAAACAGCCTGATAAGCCTAAGCCTAATGTGTAGTGTGATTTGAACCTACTATAGCTTGGCATATTTGACACGAGCCTGACCTTTTGATTAGCATAATTTAACAGTCGATATATAACCTACGATACAACACCTATTGCATGTTTTCATAATCTGGGAGTACCACTAAGACGCTTGAGATGTAATAGAAACACAAATTTGAAATACCGATATTGCACGATTTGCTTGCTGAAATTGATATATTCAAAGCAAGAACCTTGTACTATATTCTTGCATAAAGGTCAGGTTCAGGTCAAAATAGCCAAGCTATACTGAACAGTGCCATTACCTAGCAATGCAAAGTATGAATGTTTTACAAGATCACTTGGCTGTTGCAACAACATTTAAAACAGTTTTTGTCTCACAGTGCCCAGGTGCAGAATTCAAAGTTTTGTTATCTAAATAACATGCAGATATTTTATTTTAAATCTTTTTAAAAAAAGATCTATTCAGAATGATTGTATAAAAGCAATGTTTCCTATGAAATCCTCACTAGAATTTATCATCATTAAGATAAAATGACACACAGAACATGTTGCATCTGATCAGTGCTTATAATGTGAGAACCATGTTACCTTCATTTCTTATCTTCTAACATCAGGCCAGATTTAATATTTTGTTTTCAAAAATTTTAATTCTTTTTTATTTTTTTTAGGAAATTTTTGGAATTATAGGAAATTTTAGGATTTTTTGGTGAAAATTTAAAAAAAATCATTTCAGAGGAGGGAATCGAGTCCTAGTGGATGGTGTCACTCACACAATGGCAGAGGACCTGCATAGGGTCCATTAATTAGGCCCTATAATTGTACTTTAATTTGCCTATCACAGTATCATAATTAAAAAAATCCCACAATTCTAAAACACATTTCGAGGGCTTATTGCAAAACTATGGTATATGCCTCTATAAATTGATGTAGTTACCATAGTTTTGCACTGAGCACTAGAAAAGTTTTGCCTTACCTTCAATTGTTATCTTGTACCATTGGTAAAATGCAGACAATTTTCTCTTCTGACACCAATATGTGTGTTTGTGATGTATCCAATTTTCTTCTAGTTTACCTTATCAGTTATTTCTGTAAATTTGCTTCAAATATTTTAAAAATGCATTTATTAAAAATATGTTTTGAAAAAAATAAAATAAACATGAAAAGTCCCAGCTAACAGAAATTTAATACCATCCAGAGTACATTATATTTAAAGGCAAAGTATACAAAAGAACAACAACAAATCACAACAATTAGCAAACAAGAAAAAGTGAAAAGCTGTGCAGTTACAACAACTTAATGCATCTTCCATTCAGTGCTGCTCATCATGAGGAACACTATTTAACAGTGGCCAAGTTAAAGCTTCACGTATGCAGTATACTGTAAAATCATTTAATTTCGTTGGGACGAAATTTCGTGGTTTTGGTAAAAATGATAATTTCGTTGGCACTTGAATTCGTGGATTTTGCATTTCATGTAACAAAACAAGGGTCAAAATCAGTGTTCGTTGGGATTAAAGTTTGTGGTTGAAGTGAACCACGAAATCCACGAAATTTAATCTCCCACGAAAATTAATGATTTTACAGTATCTGAAGAGAGCAACCAGTTACCTCAAATAGGTTTAAACCCTCTGAAATGAAGTTCATTACAAGTTCTGCATGGAAGAGTGACAAGGATTCAATCCAAGTCTCTTATTCTCAATGAAGTTGTTCAAACAGTGTTAGTGTATTAATAATTAAAGAACACTGGCGGTATTGTTGGGGAGCTGAGGAGTATGAGTACATAAATTTTGTACTTAACAAGTTTATTTCACTTCGGAGACATTTAACACTTTATGTTGGCTTTATTTGTAAAGTGAGAGTGACATGGCTATCATAGAGATATGAATAGAACAGGATTAACATTCCTCCGTAGTTATTGATAGCCTAGATAATCCTAGTAATATACTATGTACATTGTAAGTGAAACCTCCCATACTTTATTGGCTTTGAGTTTAATTAACTCACAGCTCAATTTTATTTTACTTTCTGGACTCTCCCTGTTCACACCCATAAACTGCTTCCCCCACCCCACCCCACCCCTAAGGTCTCAAAATATTCCCCAGGTCTACTCACTGTATAGTTGTCCTACAAGGCAAGTAACTTCCACTTGCCCTGTGGTCAAAACCGCAACTCGCCGAATAATGTTTTATGCATGTTTTACTCTATTTGTAAATTGTAAAGTAAGAATTGTCTGAGTTTTAAAAGCTCTGCTGGTGAAGTTTTAAGGTAAACCTTAATAAAAAAGTCTCTTGATACACAAATTAGAAAAAAGGATCTACAAATATCCGAATTCTGTGTGTCCGAATTCTGTGTGTCCGAATACCATTCAACTTAAAATGATAACATTCCCCATGAGTCTTAATCTGAGATGATCAATCAAAGATTTGATAGATTAGATTTTGGATATGAGAAGAAACTGACCATTATCTACAGGTAGGGATGTTACTGGGTGTTACTATAGACTCCAGGAACTTGCCAGGAATGTTTCCAATCAGTGAACAGGTTATCAATTTGAGATTTAATTAGGATAGATATCTCAACAACATATGCTTGTAATAATAAAACATTTATACCCTATTTATTCTAATAAACTCACTTTATTTGACCCTTGTTACCTTTCAGGAGATTTATTATTGTTCTAATCCACACAATTTGCCCTTATGCAATTTAAGATTTTCAGTCAAACCTTTATTATAAATCCAACATTGCAAAACCTGTCTTCAAAGATCCCCAACTTTATCTCTCCTCTGACCATTTCCAACCTGTTGAGTGAGGTCACAGGGCAGTATCAACAAAGATGGATGACTGGCCTGCTGTGACTAGGAATCAAACCTGGAGCCCGTTGCCTTTGCAACACACTCCCAAGCACTCGATAAGCTATGGGAGGAAACATCTTGCTTCAAATAAGCGCTACATAGAGAAAAAATTATATGCTACCCACGAGTGCTCACGGCTAACAGAACATTGCGCTGTGAGCTGGTCCGCTGCATAAGAAATTGCTCACTAAGCAAAGTGCTGAGAAACAGTTTGGTATCGGCGAGCATTGTTCAAATTGTTTCAAAGCACCTCCAAAAAGCTTGGTAGAGCATTGGTTAGGCAACTGTCTCCAGGATTGCTGGATTTCGAATCCGGGCGCATTAATCACTTGACCATGCCCCCCCCCCATCGATCTTATTCTATTATAACATAAACCTCAGAGGATGTTTTATTTAGCCTAACAGATACCTATCTTCCTTCCTAAAATCATAACAAGTTTATGAAATGGGAATTTGACTCCATTATCATTTAAAAGCATATAATTATTTTGCTTGTGATCAATGAAATTTTGTTTCGTTTTGTATTGAAATCAATATGGCGATTTGTTGCGATTGTTACGCTTGATGAGACTATATGAACATATAAAATGTGGTACATAATAGAGTTTAATAATGTAAATTGTTGTACAGCCAGGCACAATGATTGAAATATTGATACTTTGTTAACCATATATAGTATAATTATCACTTTATAATATTTGTTTGATAGATCTTTATATCCCAAATTTTGGTAATGATCAACTTATTTTGCAGATTTATGAATTATTGGCCCAATGTTCCATTATGGGTTTTCATGATGATTTTCAAGCATTTTTGCAACTTTAAGAATTTGTGAGAAATTTAGTCAGAAAATAAATGCCAAAATCTGCCACATCATCAATTACAGGGTTGCCAGCGACTTTTCCCCAGCGACTTGGAAGTCGAGGAATTTTTTTTTAAGGTCAGTGAATTGTCGGGTAATTCTTGATGATGGTCAGTGAAAAGTAAAATTTCAAGAAAGTCAGTGAAAAGTCAGGGAAGATGAAATTCTGGGACGATGGTTGATATATTCTGTGGCTTTGACAGTCAAACTTTCTTCTTTATTATTTTCTGAATATTTTCATAATTGTTTGCTTTAATGGTCCATTTATTTCCCAAATACAAGTAGTACTAAAAATGTGAATAGCTAGCCTGATCAATATGAAATTTATAACAAAAGGAAAGTACTGGCAGTTTACGGTACTGAGAAATATAGTGATGATGGTATGTATGTTGTATGGTGTAGAAGCTGGGCTGCATGTTGTATTGTATAGGTAAATACCAGTAATAGTGATTATAGTCTGTAAGTAGAGTATAGTTGTTGTTTATTGTCAGGTGTTCATTCTGTTCTGTGGAATTCTGAATTCTCTGAGATTTATTTCCTGAGTGTAAGTACAATACAGTGAATAATTGATTACGAAATCAGTGAATAATCTAAATAATAATTACGAAACCAGTCAATAATTTAAATAATAATTACGAAACCAGTCAATAATTTTAATAATAATTACGAAACCAGTCAATAATTTAAATAATAATTACGAAACCAGTCAATAATTTAAGTAATAATTACAAAACCAGTCAATAATTTAAATAATAATTACAAAACCAGTCAATAATCTTAATAATATTTACGAAACCAGTCAATTCTAACAAATTCTTATTTTGATATTTCTTGTACAGTTTTACTGATATTTACTTACAGTTTCGTATGCTTTTATGCCCTTCTGATGCAGAAGCATATGCACTTGACCGTTTGTGCGTCCGTCCGTCCGTCCGTTTGTTCGAACGCTACAAACTTTCAAGTTAGTTGACTTAGCTACTAGTTTTAATATGGACAAGGCTGTTACCACCGGGGACATAAGCGTTTACTGAATACAGTCTAATGTTCTTGACCAAGTTTGATAATATTTAATTAGGTATTTAATGTATCATTTTTGACAAACATTTTGTTTTATTCTTTCTCGCAACTGAGACAGTTGATGTGGCCCTTCGGTTTTATCGCTGTCTGATAAGCCAATTACCTCCAGCTTCGAGAGAGTCAAACTCAAATAAGTTTGATGAATTTAATATGGTAAAGGGTCAACTCGGCCCTATTACAAACTCAGCCAGTACTAACTCGGCCGGCCCAACTCGGCCCAGTAGAAAATTTAAAATGGTCGCACTCGGCCCGATTAAAGAAAAGTTTTTCACAAGCGGCCCTTCAGAGTTTCTGTATTTGCATATAAAATGTGCGACTTATAATAAAAGTTATCTTTTTCAATTCAATATTGGTTTTATTATCTGTATAATAGTGTATACATGGAGCCATGTAATAGTATGCTGCTTTCTCGTGGAGTCGATATATATATTTTTGAAAAAAGCTGATTTATATAACTATTATCATGTCATTTTTTCAATTATATATATATACATCCATGTATACAATTACAACAAGAAGATTGTAAATTTAGTATACCAAAACACTCCACTCAATTTTGAGAAATAACACAGTCACATATGGTTTTACAATTTTGTTTACAAATTATTATCAATATACCAGTAGCGAGTATGCTCCAGCACATACAAACTCGCTAAATTTGAAGATGACAACAACATCGCAACGGTTGTAAATTACCATTAAAGAGAGTTAACAAAAACTAACACAGAAATACTCATATGCGTACTTCTTGTGTATTTATGGGTATAAATAATCAGGATTAATCATAAAACAGCCATTCAGTTCAATATAAATAAGGTATTACTATACAATTACTACTAAGAAACAATGATATTAAATTCAGGCCGAGTTGGACCTGGCCAAGTTTGTATTCGGGCCGAGTTGGGCCGACCGAGTTGGTAAGTGGGCCGAAGAATACCGGGCCGAGTTCATTACTGGGCCGAGTTGACCCTGAATCTTTAATATTTGCGTGGTCTCTGCAGCTCAGTGGTTAGTGTGCTTGCCGCCTAATACGACGACCGGGTTCAAATCTGGGTGGGGGCTCACATATGCCTGTCATATTCAGCAGAAAGCTAACTGACAAATAAAGGCTAAGCTCGGCAGTTTAGGTTGCACCCTTCAAAAATAATTGAAAATTTTCAGCAATATTTTTGTGATTAGAATTTGAATTTTGCGGGAATTAACTGTCATGGTTTGAGGGAGGGATGTAAAACTTCTTGTTATGTCATAAGCATTCACCAAAAGTATGCATGTTATCCTTGCTTATGAATCATGTTATTTTATGAATCATAATATTCATAATATTCATAAAAATGTCTAAAAAATGTGTAAAAATCCAGACTTGTTTTCTGTTGATAATGATAATGTTATAAGATTATATCAATGTTCTGTGCCCAACATATCTCACTGTAGATTCTACTCAGAGGCTGTTGCCATAGCTTCATTCCAAAATCTTTCAAACTTTAATGATAATTTTGTGATAATTTCCTGATAATTTCGTGATATTTCATGATAATTTTGTGATAATTTCTTGATAATTGTTGAATTTTCACTACATATTATCTAACTTATGTTGTTTAGAGGAATTTATCAAGTGTTTTTATACGCCCCCACATGTTGTGCATGGCTTACTGTCTGAAGTGTGAGATAGATGAATTCTACCTATGGGAGGGATGTTGAATATGTAGCTAGGTTATTTCAAGGCTAGGTGATCATTATTTTGAGGATAATGGGCCAGAATGAAGCATATTATGACCATTAATTGCTGTATGAGACTGATGTGGTTAAAATAAAAGAATAATAATGTCATAATTCTAGTTACTAATGGTTGATCTAACTAGATAGCCTGTTGTGATAGAGTGTGAGGGGTCTCGGGTTCAATCCCCGGCCATGACATACTGAAGTTGTTAAAAATGATACAGCTTGGCCAATTTGACACAAGCCTGACCTTTTGATTAGCATAACTTAACAGTCCATACATTGCCTACGTTTACAACACCGACTGTATGTTTTCATAAACGAAGAAGATTGAGATGTAATAAAAACACAAATTTGAAATAGCGATATTTGATATAAATTGATCTTATTGAAATTGATATATTTAAAGCAAGAACCTTTTAATATATTCTTGCATAAAGGTCAGGCTCAGGTCAAAATAGCCAAGCTTACTTATAATACGTGTTTGTCTCTGGCAATTGCTAAGAATAGATAATTTTAGGTAATTTCAAGCTACTAGGGTGTCGGGATAATGCGACTGGGTAATCTTCATATGACTAAAAACACTATTGACCTGAGTGCACCAGGAACTAAAACAAAATTTAAAAAAGCAATGGTTTCAATATTTCCATCTTTTTTAAGTTACCTGATTATTTAATAGGATATCTATCATTCATAGCAATGTTTTCATGTTTTTTTTTCCAATGGAACCTTGTTCTTGTCTGTAACTTACATTCTAATATTTCTGCCAAGTTGTCTGTAGTTGCAATTCAGTACTAATGATTATGTTCTTGTTTTCAAATTCTCTGCATATATGATGTTAAGGAAAGAAATTATGACTTATTACTTTACTTGACAGACAAGTTTATTTTTATAACTGTTCTTCTTTAACTTTGAACTGAATGTACATTTAATATTTTGAACATACTGTTTCATGTACACTACAGCCTGTTCAAAGTTAGATGAGAACAGTTATAAACATAGGCTTGTCCGTCAAGTAAACTGTGTTTATATATGTATAGCACTTTATAGGTTTAACTGGATGCAACTGATTGGAATTAACTCCCTCATTAGTATTACTAATTTAATCAACAGCAGTGTTGCTAATAATAGTGTGCCTTGGCATTTAAAAAATAAATAGAAAAAAATTGACAACAACGTGTTTGGTGTTTGTTTATCTACAGTATTTTTGGTCCATGTGCAATACCGAACAATTCAGGTGATTTTGTACCATGCTTACAAGATGCATATCCTGACCTTGAATTATTATACATAATGTAATATTGATGAGAATTTATGCAGTAAGAGTTGAATGTCCTGGGCTTATCAGGCAGGCCATGAATACAATGTTGTTTGTTTTCGGTTGTCAAATCATGAATTTTGGGAGACGTAAGAATGGATTTATTGTTTGTCTTGTCAGCTATATGATTTCAGTTTATATTTCAGTTTGTTTGGCGATTCACTTAATATAAAGTTTTCCTGAAAAGCATCCTTAACTTCAGTACTTAAAAAAACTTTCCACAGTGTATAAACTTGTATCATTTATTGCTATTGAAAGCACATGTAAAATCTGATCACTGTTATGATGTACTCATTATTGCAAATGCCTTACAGTGCTTTCAGGAACCGATTACTTCTCCACATGTAGAATGAAATCAACATTGTTATCAATTTTTCATGGAATGGTTATAATGACCTGACATGACTAAGAATCCAACAAACTGGGAATATGATTTAGGAAATTAGAGAGTGGGATTAGGACAGGAAGGTAGGACAATATTAGCGAAGTGGGGGGGGGGTTACAGGGGTAGAATGAGATTTGGTCAGGGAATCTGGAAAATTAAGGTAGGGTGGAATAAAAGAGAAGGAAGGTTGGAATAAAGGCGAAATGGATAGAATAGTGGTTCAAGAAGGTTATAATGATGCCATATTTAAGGGTGTTCAGGAAATAGAATATTGGCCTACACCAAACTGCTGGCATCTTTATCCTTTCTGATAGGAATCTACACAAGTCTATGTTTACCTAAGAAACTAACACTTTATTATCTTGTCTGTATCATCAGAAGTAGAATGTTTGTTCTGACAAATAATTCCCTGATAGGATTCCTGCAAGGTATGTTATAATGTAGTCTGCAGATCACACATGTTGGATAGGTATATGTACACACAGATATTTGTTCAAAGTAACATTATTATGTACTTATGTATTAAAGCTATTCAGCCTACAGAATTTTTCTGATATGTATCACTGCTGTATAAACAAAATCACTGTATGATTTATTGGGAAACTATAAAATTAATTCAACTTGTATGACTTATTGCGATTAAAAGCCTCTGATCACAGTGTATGACTTATTGTGATTCTATAAAATTAAATGTGTATGCCTTATTGCGATTACCAGAAGTCGACTCGTTTACACACTGATAGGTATGATACATAGGTGTTGATTAGTCTGAGTTCAAAGTACATTTTTACTGGGGCGAAACATTGAGTTTGATCCCCTCGGGTATTGATTGTTGTTATTCAGAGTTTAAAGTACATTTTTCTTGGCCAGGCTGTTGCGGTTCCTTAAAAAGCAGAATATGTGAATTATAAGGTAGTTGAAATCAAAGGGCTGTGGGAGCATATCTCATTCTTAGCCCTGAACAACGTTCTTGGACGATAAATTCTAAATATATCAGATGCATTTGAGTATGCCTCTGTAGTTCAGTGGCTAGATTGCTTGCCGCCTAATCCGGCAACCCGGGGTCAAATCCGGCTGGAGAAACTCTTATGCCTACTATATTTTGGCAGAAAGCTGATTGGCTATTTAATAAAGGCTCTGCTTGGCATTTTTAAGTACAATGAAAAAAAAGAACTACAATTATTATAGGCTATCTGTAATTGTTTGGTTGTTGTCTGTGGAGCTGGGGTTTGTTTTCAATCTTTTTTCTCAGGAATTAATTACAGAATCGGTTATGGTTGTTGTTGACATTTAATTAGTAAGTTAATACCTGTTTTCCTGGAAATCATTACAGAACAGGTCATTGACTTGCTACTTGTAATATACCACAATTTTCGGTGTACTGTAAAACCCTTTATATTTATGTGATCTTTATTTTGTGTATTTCGGCCACAGTTTTATTTCCCGGAATTACAAATTTTAGTCTGATGTTCCTGGATAGGTCTTCATATTAGGAAAGCGATTCATGGATATTTGCTAAAAAATACAAAAATAAAAACATTGCATACACTTTCGGCTTTCCTCTGCCAGATCGGTCATTGACCTTGGACTTCAAGGGGGGGGGGGGAGTCAGTTGTGCGATGTAAGGTATCTAGGTGGACTACCCTACCTCATTATGAATAGACTCCTTGGGTCTTTTACATGCCCGGTAGATAGCACTGATTCTGATTCATGCATTTTGTAAATATTTATAAAACAATATTTTCTACTTTCAGATCGGCATAGACATTACAGTGACCACAGATATAATACAGACAAGAGTTATACATCCAGTTACAGTGACAGCTTACCTCGATATACATCTAGTCATGGATATTCAGGTAATTCTTTCATACAATCTAGTACCTGACTTTCACCCTATTTCCCCGAAATTTTACCCCATTCAACAGGGCTCGACACTAACACTGGTCTCCTGGCCTTGGGCCATTGAAAATCTTGAACGACCAATGAAAATCATGAAGGACCAGTAGCTGTTTTCTTTACAAATTCAAAGCTTCTTTACTGTTGGACCAGTAACAAAAAATATTTAGTGTGAACGCCTGTTCAATTTCATACCCAAATAGCAGACATTTTACCCTAGTTAAAAAATAGTCTTTAAAAAATGTGTTTAATCTTTTGGGCATCAATGAAACCACAGACTCTGACACCAAAATTTGGCCCAAACTGATGACTCTCATTTGGTCACTATTTTAATATGAGTTTAGCTTAATACACACACTGTATTGTACATAATTATGTCACATGTTGCATTTTTGAACAAATATCAAGAGTGATCTCCCTTGATAAGTTCTCATAGTAAGCCTGTTTTTGTAATTGGATTGTCTCCCCCTCCATACAACAAAATCGGCCAGGGTCATCAAATGAAGTATTAGCTTGTAGTGAATGCTAATTATTAGCATGCAGAATGTTGATGTTGTTATCATTAGTATGAATAGTTTCTTATGGTTAACATCTGGTCGAAAATGGTATGTCCAGAATTAGGTCTACTTGTACCAAATTTTTTCAACAAGAGGCTTTGGACTCGGAAATTACAGAATATCATTTCTGATGAAAGTTACATTTTTGATATTTCCATTTATTACACACTGAGTCACACTTGGCTTGCTGTGTGTGGCTTAATACTTACCTTTGTTAAGAGATAAAAGAAGATTGTTTCTGAGATACCTTATTACCTGGAACATTTCGATTTTATTTGATTTGAAGAAGTTTCTGATGCCAGGGTATCTGCCATTAAATAGTTGATTTACCAGTAAACAAGCTTCTAGAAGATAAACACAAGTGTTGCTGTTAACATCAAACTTTGAAACCTAACAGACATGTTCTCAGACTTTCTCTCACTTCTAAGTGATCAGGGTCATTAAAAGCTTTATTCATACTGTTTATTTCATGTAATATGTATAATGCAATCATCTGAGTGACCCTGATTTATTTACAAGGAATATTTTTATGAATTAAAAAAGAGAACTTATATCTGGGGTGGTAATTCATTATTGATCTTACTTGAATTAAGGATAAGGACAACCAATCGGATAAAAAAAGTTACCAATTTTCGAGTGCTCTTTTCTGCTGTTAAGCCTCTCAAACACCATTTGACATTTAACTTCCCCTGGTCATTGGGCTACCTATGGAAACATATAATCCTGTCTCCCTGGGAAGACTATTTCTCTCCTGTTGGTGTGGCATCCAACATCGATCTGCGGTGCCCAGGAATAGACACTGCCCTCACAGGTACCACTTTACACCTTGGTGAAGTGGAGCATGTGGGTTATTCTTGCTCAGAGAAATTAGCCAGTGGACCAGACAGGGGTTGAACCCGGGACCCTCTCGATCCAAAAGTGCGCCCTACCTCTAGGCCACTGGTCCACACACCATATTAAACTATTGGTCAGTGACAGGCTATATGATTGGCTAGCCTTATTATAGATCGGATCAATATTGAATAACACCTAAAAAAAGAAAAATTAGATCTGGGTCATCAAAAGCTTGAATCCATGGGTGTGTTCGTAAGACCTGTGCAGAACACTGTCCAAACTGTTCCTGTTCCAAGTACTTACGAACAGAATAAAACTGTTCCGAACAGTGTTCCACTCCAAACGACTTACGAACAAAACGGAACAGGAACAGAACAGGAAGTAACAATAATAAATATAATTTTAAAGAAATAATATTAAGAAATAAAACTTTTAAGGTGGCCGATATTGTTAGTTTCAGCCGTTATATTGGTGGAAGAAAAATGCCACTAGAAAATTTCCCATTGTAAAAGTTCGGTCATTTCCGTTTTATCCCGTTGACATACTATTGCCAAGGTGATCAGAATAATACATTTCGTGAAGTTTCCGGTTGTCTTGTTGTTGTTGTAATCACATGGCCTGTTCTGGCTGCACCACCTTTTATTTGGGAACAGATAGAACAGTTTCGGAACACTGTTCCGAAGTGTTCGTAACGCTGTTCTATGTTCTGGAACACAGAACAGTGCGTTACGAACACACCCCATGTAATACACATAATGCATACACCTGAGTGACCTTGATTTATTTACAAGGAAAATTTATGAATTCAAAAAAGAAAACTTCCAGTATTATTAACATTGGCTGATAAGGATCCAAGCCGTGAATGTTTTTGATGTGATTAGAAATGTTGAGAAGAAGCAGAAATGGTAAATATTAGTTGTGGAAAGTCAATTAGTCTGACAGGTAAATACCTTTATAACAGTGGGGAGCGGTGGTCCAGAGGAATGGCACGCACTTCGAGATCAAGATGTCCCGGGTTCAACCCTCATCTGGACCACTGGTTAATTTCCCTGAGCTAGAATAACCCACATGCTCCACTTCACCTTGGTGTAAATTGGTATCTGTGAGGGCAGTGTTTATTCCTGGGCGCCACAGATTGATGTTGGTGGTAGAAGAGAAATAGTCTCCCCAGGGAGACTCAAATGTAGGTTTTATTAGATAGTCCAATGCCCAGGGAAGTTAAAATGTCAAACGGTGGTTGAGCAGCTGAACCGCTGAAAACAGACCTTTAAAATTGTTCAAAGAAATAAAAAACAAACATGTGCTTTCATTATGATCTATCTTTGTTTTAAATTGATAATTCTGTTTGAAAACAACTTTTGAATGCTCTAAATTGTGAAGAGGTCCTGATCTGATTTGATGTCCTGACATTTCTGTTTAGGATGAATTGGTTACAATGTTCTCTGTGAATTTGGCGCAAAAATTGGTATACTAAGTCAACCAGGAAGAAATATGCCAGGGTGAATAATATATAATAGTGTAACAACCATTAATAAAATACTGTAAAATCGTTAATTTTCGTGGGGGATTAAATTTCGTGGATTTCGTGGTACACATCAACCACAAACTTTAATCCCAACGAATATGGATTTTGACCCTTGTTTTATTACCTGAAATGCACAATCCACGAAATCAAGTCCCAACGAAATCGTCTTTTTTTTTACCAAAACCATTCACGAATTCGTGCCAACGAAATTAAATGATTTTACAGTACCCTTTGTTTTACCGTTAATTAACTACCCTTTGTTTTAGTTACCTTCAGTATTTAATTACTCATTAATTTAAAAGCTTCTAAAGGTGTGTTGATTGACTCAATATTTCCATGGAATACTGCCACAATGTTATATTTTATTGTTATGTATACCATGTACAGTATTACATTGATGCCGGAACTCACAGCTTTCGGACAGGGGAAATTGTTTGGCTCTACCTGTTGTAAGTGATCAACTTATTTAAGTACATAATTATGTCTTTTGTCAGGACCAAATAACTTGTTTTAGGTTTATTTTAGTGTTCAAGGCAAAAATTGCTTGAAGTCTTCCAGTGTAACTGTAATGTTTTGTACATGTTTTGTACATATATTAAAGTCAACAAGTCCTCTGAATCATGCATGTATTACATTATTTTAGCACTTAGGATCTTGGGTGTCTGGGATTGTCAGGGCTGTAAATTTGGAAGTTGTTTGCATCTGGTTAATATTTAGTCACCACAATAAAACGCATATGATATATATTTCATGCTTTCACCATTTCATAAATCTTCAGAATTTGGTTCTGTTGTGAACTATTTTTTCTAAGCAAATTTGTGTTATATTTTGATGTGTCGTCAAAAAAATTGGAATTTTTAATCGAAAGAGGAAATTATGTACAAACTAAGTATGAAGGATTTTAGATCTATTGTTTACTTGTGACAACTCTGGTCGTTCTGTTTAGAATTTATTTGTGGTTTTATCATGAATTAGTCCAGTTACCTGTCTTTAAAGTTCACAGCAAAGATGGTCTTTGTTGACAGGTGATTTCTTTTCACTGGTTAAATGTTATTAGAAAATGGTTTGATCATTTATGTGCAGCTCATTTGTTCAGGGCTTTGTAGACAGGTTTAAATCTAGGGGTTTTAAGGTTTAGATCTAGGGGTTTTAAGGTTTAGATCTAGGGGTTTTAAGGTTTAGATCTAGGGGTTTTAAGGTTTAGATCTAGGGGTTTTAAGGTTTAGATCTAGGGGTTTTAAGGTTTAGATCTAGGGGTTTTAAGGTTTAGATCTAGGGGTTTTAAGGTTTAGATCTGGGGGTTTTAAGGTTTAGATCGAGGGGTTTTAAGGTTTAGATCTAGGGGTTTTAGTTCACAGGTGGTCTTTAAAACAGGTAACCGAGGTTTGATCAACTGAAAAAGCCTTACATGATGTGAAAGTTTAATTATTTTGAGAACTTGGTGAATGAGATGAAGACAGCCAATGAAAACAAGTTCAGGAAAATTTCGACCAATCAGAATAGAGTATAGTACCAAATGGAAAATTTTTACCAATCAAAATAGAGTATAATACCAAATGGTTACTGTCTGGTTTCTATTCCATGATATGTGTATATCTTACTTTGATATTAATGGGGTCTATAAAGACACCCTTGTAAACAAGAGTGGTGGCAGCTGTCTCATATAGGCTGTGCTTGCCAATATAACAAGATACTTTTGTTTTATTTGATGAAATTCATGTATGAGAGAGTTTGGAATCTTGTTTACATTTGTTCCTTTCAAATGGTTATATACCCCTGGCTTGGCCTCTTTGACTTTGGAATGTGGCATAAAATGAAGCATGGACTGGAATGAACTGATCTGGAACTTTTTAAGGCATTAACTAAAATGATTGGTTTTCATTGGACTGGATGAATATGTGTTGGTTTAACGTCTAAAGTTCTAATTTGCCTTTAGCAACAGCCTCTTAACTTCTGTAAAATCAGTTAATTTTGATGAAACAAAATTTTGTGTTTTTTTGTGTGTGAAAATGACCCATTTCACCGGGATATAATTTCAAGAAAACATCATCCACTAAATCAGACACTAGAGATTCATTAATATTTGTGGAGGATTTATCTTTGTGGTTGAGGTCTTCTATAAATCCACAAAATTAAATCCCCTACAAATTTTTATGATTTTACAGTATATGAAGTAGTGTGTATAGGATTTAACGACTGATAGCAGGCAGCTATAGCTCAGTTGTTACAGCATTTGCCCAGTAAGCAAAGGGTCCTAGGTTTCAGCCCCAGTCTGGCTGCACATTATTTCCTACCCTGTTTTCATATACTAATGGCCAAAATGTGCATTCCTAATGATGATGAGTTGTATACAATGAAATAAAAAAATTTTTCGTTTATTTTCAGAATTCCAACGAGAACCTTACGCTTCGTATACTACCCCACTAACAAGCCGAGGTCTACACACTGGTGGTGATAGTATGTCCAAATATAGCCGAGGATATGACATTACTAATAGAAACTCTTCAGACTTCACCACAAAATCTTACGATTCACCAAGGTAGGTTGGTTTAATAGCATAACAGTTGTCACTGTGGTAAAATTTTTAGCAGACTTTCCAAGAAAAAAGTCTATTGTTGTGACAGGATCATGTGCGCATGCTTTATTTAAGTTATTTTTCCAGAGTCATTTTCTCGAAGTCTATCAAAGGTATCCACTTGAAACTCAACATAGTTTTTCACAATCACTAGGGGAGTCAATGTTGACAAGGCTGGTAATTCTAGGCTGGTAAATGAAAATTTTCACTCAGACTAATTGCAACAAAAACTAAACTTATACTGGGCGAAAGTGCATCATATTAGTATATTCAAGAAAAAAGTTGCAACCTGTAGACCCTGGCAAAACAAAACTATAGACCATCAAAGATGTAAAATTTTCCAAATGAAGTTATGGCCCGTATAGCACACTGTAGTGAGTACTCTTCAGCGGGAGGTACGATTTACGTACGAAGTTTAATGGCGGCGCCCAGTAAAAAAACAATAACAAACGTCATGAAGTGTTATTATCGATAGAATATGCAAGGTAAGTAACGATTATGTTAATTTTTAATGATTACCAAGTGGTTTGTCACTGTTTACGCGTTGTACGTCTTCACAGATGTACATGTGCGTCGTTTTACGGCGAAGTCGGGGCCAAGGTCAAATGTCGTTTAAACTACCAAACATTGAGATATTAAAGTGAATGGGATATTTTAATAATTATATAAATACATATCAATGTTAAAAAAAATAAAAAAGCACTTGTTTGATAATAGAAACGTGTTTTATGGGTTATCAAATATTTTCATTTTTCCAAGTATGGAACGCCGTTATTGCCATCATTTTGACGAAACTTGATAAATTATCAAATTTACGAATTTGACGACGAATAGTGCCTTGTTTGTAATATCCTTTCGATTTTAAATATGAAAAACCATTGAAAGCATATTTTACTGCACAATTCCCAAGACTAAAACGATCGATCTACTATAGAAAGTCAATTAAATACATCCTTTAATTGATAGTTGTTCCTGAATATAGCGTATATAACGGTACTAGAACACGTCAAACCGTATATTATATGGTCACAAACTGCATTGCTTGATTGGCATACTGCATGTTTCATGATGTTCATGATTTTGATATACATGTATTTTGAAAATACACGCTTGTTGATAGTAGCAATTAGAATAAAAACAACCATTGTCAAGTTATATTGATGTTGTTATGATAGCGATGCCCCCCATTGTTTAGTTCCCGTAAAAGATACATTTCTAATCAGAATAAACTATCAGCTTCGCAATTTCAAAGAAAGAAACTCTTTGTCTGAAGCTGTTTAGCGTCTAGCCCATATATATGAGCATGCTCCTAAACGTTTTTAAAGATTTTTTTATTTAAGTAAATCAGGGTTTCCCTAGAAATTTTCATACAAGGGTCCCTTAAGGTTTATATTTAGTGAGTCCCTGAGACATTTTGGGGATCAAATCATATACGGGTATGCATTTCAAGTTCACTGTTACAGTATCCAATTTATAAATAAAATAGCACATGCATATGAGTTAATCATTTACATGACTATTTCAATTGGACAGCAGTATGGAATGGTAGGTTCTGTCATGATTGCAATAAGACGCCTCTAACTTATTATAGCTTGTAGCTGAGACAATACAGGTTGCTCTGCCAATAAACCACAAGTGCAATAAATAAAGTAGCAGAAAAAATGTTCTAGCGGAAACAAAAATGTGTTCGAAGGATCCGATTTGGGGTACCAAGGATGCACAGTAATGCAGAAATGAGGGTCCTAAGTCACAAAGTTGCGTCAGCAACGCAGAAAACCTGCATCAGGGTAATCCCTGCTGTCAGTTAAATCCCGATGGAAAGCCTGCACTTGTTTCCAATTAATTTTGTACATGACCTGTGCCTATCTCAATCAAGCCGACCAAATGCTACATGAATATATCACAGTCTTATCAAATATTACCCAGATAAGCTGTTTATTATAATTTCATGTTTGATATTAATCTGCACATAAAAGTAATGTACGATCCTATTAACTTATCTACACTCTTTACATCTCTAGTGTGTTACAGCCTAAACAATGATAACATACATGTTTATTATACATGGATCATCCAGAGTACCTGGTTCATATTTATTTTCATATTCAGGTGCTGAATAGATACTAACAACGAAGTCCAAGTAAATGGACATGAGAAATTTGAACATTGTATGTATAACTTTCCTAACTTGCATTAAATGACATTTTTGTAAACAATGTGTTAACAATAGTGGTATTAAATGCTAAACACATACATGATAATATATTGATATGTAACTTTTAATTGATCTTTTGGGCCTCAGTAGTTGAATATAATCATTCAGTTATTTCACAATACATATCCTGTGATACTCAACTATACAGACTATCGTATCTACACATATACCGATCAGTATTAGTAGTATCTATCATAGAGTTAAAAGAGTTTTACATTAAATAACTATGATGGTATATGTTCATGTACATGTAATACTAATAAAATATTACTTGACAAATGATCTCACTATATAAGACTTTTTAGTCTAATATTTTATAGACAAACAATACCAGTAAGTAATTCTAGGATGGAAAACTTGAGAAAATTACCGGTAAGAACAAGTCTGGTTGAAATTCCAAAAGAAGTCTCGATCAATTTGCCTAAGTGTTTATATTTTTGCTAAAATGAATTAGATATATTGATTAGATTGTAGAATTTAGTCGATTGTTATCTTAAACTGGACATACTTATTCATTTCAGATAGATAGCTGTTTGTTCTACACTGCCAAATCTACAAGACAAAGGCAACAAGCCTTACTGACAGTCAATCCAATATACTTGTTGTTTCTGGACAGGAAATTCATTCACATTAACTGCAGAACAAACCATATCTGTAATCGAAACATTTCTTGTAATTCTAATGCTAGTAAACAAGAATTGTGATACATAATTGCATACGTTCCACAATTCCTTCGAGCGTATTTGGCATAGTAGTAATTTATGTACAAGATGCAACTCTGGAAGAGTCACTAGCATAACTGATCTTCAAGCTGCTGGTTCCATGAAATGCCAAACATGTCAAAACTTTAAATGGCCAGATTCTTAAGGAGTTTGAATAGATGCCAGGTCTCATATTTAATATACAAAGTCAAGCTATCAGATTACATCTAAAGACAGTGATTTGTGGACACTGTTTACAAGACAGAATCACATGGAGTCATCTTTAGACACTATTCAATAAATTGTTCATCTGGAGGAAGCACAACAGAAGGTTCTACCAACATACACGTCTTTTGAGACCATGATTCTGGGAGATGCAAGCAACCTACAGAAGACAGTTCAGTTACACTACAACATCCAAATTTTAGCTATTTTATAATACATGTAATAACGACATAGATCATCCAGAATTATGTTCATTGTGTTCATCATTTTCTACTGATTCGTCTACAAAGGAATATACACATACATTGCTGACTAATCATTTAGGTGTAGGGGATAATACTGATGTTAAATCAGCAAAACAAATAAGTTATATAGTAAATATACACGTATATAAATGATATAGTGCACACACCCCTCCAATTTGGTACCATTAAAATAGGCATAGGTGTGCAGTTACACTAACAGTTTGGACACGTGTACACTGGGTATTGCGAGTAAATGAGTTATGTAGACATAATGTAGTGCTATACTCCGTACACAAACATGACAGTTGGCAGTTGTCAGTACAGTAAAATCAATATTCTGCACAGTTCCTTTTACCTGTTTTAGTTAGGATCTGTTTGTACTTCCGTCATTCTTATGATTTTTGGAGCAAGTTTGTTTTGGATCATCATTAACAGAATGTTCAATTCAAAATCAATGACACTTTAGTAATGCAATAATTCCAGACACATTATGACATATGCAGCATCATGACCATTACTTGATAGTGAGCAGTCGCTCTTTACAAGGGATTTAAAACACTTAAACAATACCTGTTATAGTTTGATATATTTTATGACCATGATAAAATCTGAAGTTGCATAAACCATTTAAGATGCGTAAAGGAATCAGTCTTGTGGATCTCGTGACTGAACTTACACTCTTTTCCAGTCCAATGTCGCGAAAAGTAATGCTATTTGTTAAATTGACTTGCAAGATCCGATGTACGTTATACCGCAGTTGGTAGATTTGCTTAACAGTTTGGTGCTTCAGTTATTTTTAAGGTTAATCATTTTGTGACTTATCCGCGATCAATTTTGGCTATTATCCATTTTCACACATGGGTCACTACAAATAGCGTGTATCATATTCACAAAACTGCTGTAAAATAGTTTTAAGTTTCATGAAAACTACTAACAATTCTATCTTCGTACGTTAACAAATCACTACAAATTAGTGAAATTGGCCACAAATAGGTTGTTTTCGAAAACATACATCCATCATTTTGGATTATCCAATCATTTAGGATTACCTGGATAACAAGGGTGCTATCTGATATGTCATAAATAAGGCAAATAAAAGACATTGTCAAAAAAATAATAACTAACAAACATAATGGTGTGTTTTGTTATTTTTATGAAATTTAAGTATAGACCTAAAAGTGGGTGGGGTAATTTCACCCCCAAGAAGGATAATTAATGCGTTGTTTATAGCATTGTATGTAGAAAATGGCCAAAAATGCGTTAAAAGATATCTTAAGTTCATGGTGTATACAGTACAGCTTAAAAATAACCCATAGTATCAAAGGTAAGTACTAAACGACCAAAACATGTAACGATCAGAGCTTTTAAAAATGATTTCATATGACCTTAAAGAAAGGTCATTTTCTCAGTAATGCCAGGTCTATGTGAATGCAACTTTTTTCCTGTGTTACAACACATATTGTAGTTTACGAAAACAATGGAGAAGTTTTTGTTGCAATTAGTCCGAGACATGATGCTACTCAAGATTTCGTTTACCAGCCTATTCTGTGACCTTTATCAATTGTGTTATCTGCCCTTGTATAAAGACTTTATAAAGAAAGAGTAGAGTTCTTGTACTACAATTTTGTGCCTCCTTAGCTCAGTGGTTAGTGTTCTTGCCATCCAATCTGGCAACCCAGGTTCAAATCCAGTGTGGGGACATGTATGCCTGCCATATTGCAGTAGAAATAAAGTAATTATAAAACAATGCTTGGCATACCCTGGGCGGTAGAGCCGTTGGTGGCTCTTCATGTTTCATTGTAAATATCAGCTTAGGAAAGTTTTAACGACCGCTCTGGAAAGAACGTGGGCTGCATTTGAATGGTTGCAGGCCGCTCTGGAACGGTTGTGGGTCGCTCTGGACCAGTTGTACTGTATGATCTTCCTGAATGTGTTTCAGCACCTGAGTGCACATACCTTTTAATTATACCAGCTGGACAATTTCCATTATAACTTCTACAACCTGGGTGGGAATCGAAGCTGTTCCTCGGTGAAGGCCAAATATTTCATGATTTAGTAAAAAATGTTCTGGGTATGATTCATACCTGAATGAGATGCAGTACCACCTTTCCAACGCGGTCCTCTGTAGAGCAACACTCTCTCTATAACAACATTTCCCTTAACTGGTATTTACTATAAATTCAACCTCTGTAGAACAGCAACCTCTATACAACAGTCATTATTGGCAGTTCCCAAAGGGTGTTGCTCTATAGAGGTTGGACTGTACTGTAAAATCACATTTTTTTCGTGGGCATTAAATTCCATGGAATAGGGTAAAAAATGCAATTTTGGTGTCATGACTTTATTGATTACAAAACAGGAATAGGAAAACACTTTGTATTTGAAATGTTAATTATTTGTGAGAATTTGATATCATGGTAAAGTTTCAACTTTGAAATCCTTGAAAATTTACGCCTCACAAAAATTAATGATTTTACTGTATGAACTAAATCATGCATTGAAACTCTAGATTTATTTCTGCTATTCAGCTCCGGAAGATGTTTTATTTTATACATTAAATTTTTTTAAATAGAACTTTAATAATTATTGACAAAAAGGCCAAACATGCATGAAATAGGGTATGGGAATATTTATCATATCTCAGAATTTAATCATTGAGGTCTTTAATTGGTACATTTGTGTCAACTCTTTTCACTTGAAAATGCTTTTAAATGTTTCATTATGCAAATTTTGCATAAATTTTATGCAAACTGTCAAAGACACACTGTAGTCTTGTATTGAAGTCATTAAATTATCACAACCTCAGAGACCTATTTTTCTGTACAATTTGCTCAGCATGACTTCTAGAAGGTTAATAGAATACTATCAGCATTCCATCAGTGTAGGTTGCATATTTTTCTATCCACTGTAAGCATAGATTCATGATTCAAGCAGATGTTTAGTAGGTAATGCTTGAATAAATTAATTCTTGGATTGTCATCCCCATCGCTTCCTGTTTGATTAAAGGGAAGAAAATCAGTTGTAACGGAAAGCTAATGTTTTAAAAATTGTTCTGAGAGAAATTTAGATGATAATTTTGCAATAATGAGGTGGAGTGTTACACCTAACCACCAAGTTCTTCCAAGGTCAAAATCACTGTTGAAGGTCAAAGGTCAAATTGATGCTTGTTCGGACAATAACTTTGTCATGATTTGATCAACCTTGCTTATATTTGGCAGGAATGTTTACCTCCATAAGGCAGAGTGTCATGCCCAAACACCAGGTTCCTAGTTCAAAGGTCAAGGTCATTATTGAAGGTCAAAGGTCAAATTGAAGCTTTTTCGGACCATTTCTTTGTCATGCTTTGATCAACCTTGCTTATATTTGGCATGAATGGTTACCTCCATAAGACAGAGTGTCATGACAAACCCCAGGTTCCTAGTTCTAAGGTCAAGGTCATTATTGAAGAACAAAGGTCAAATTGAAGCTTTTTCGGATCATAACTTTGTCATGCTTTGACCAAGCTTGCTTATATTTGGCAGGAATGTTCACCTCCATAAGACAGAGTGTCATGCCCAATCCCTAGGTTCCTAGCTCAAAGGTCCATGACAAAGCCGTGTGTGGGGTATTCTTAGTCACTCTGTGGCAGTTCTTGTTTAGAAATTATTATGAATGATTACCTAGCAATTAATCATGGTTATTTTGCAATTACTGAATTATAGTTTAACAATAATTTTATCATGGCCTACAACACATTGATGTATATGATTGGTGCAGATATAAGTGGTATACACCTGAATAGGTTGCTGGTACATTCATATGTTGCATCAAATATTCCAGTCCCCTGTGGGGATATATCTATAATGGTACTGATACACAGCATGCAAGTTATTTCATACAACTTATATGTATATTAGTCATGGGTAGCTATGTTGTATGTATATTGTTTGCCTTAGAAAAGTTATTTACAGTCAAACTTGTTGGTACAAAGTTTCTGCAGAGTTATTGCCCTTGTTTGACAATCTGGTTTTCTTTGAAATTGCTGCATTGTCTTGTAATATTTCAATATACAGTGCAACCTATATAGTGCAATACCCCACCCAATGGAGCTGCAAACATTGGCCATTGTTTAGAGGTTGTTGATCTACAGAGATTAAAATTATACCATATTAATTCCAAAGTAATAAGCTTCGGGGCTTTACTCAATGTGTACCTTCAGATCGGGTGTTTACACATCAGTGAACGCCAACAAATGGATTGGTTAATCCTATCAACTTAGGGAAATTCCAAGATGTTGCTATAGAGAGGTTGTTGCTCTACGGAGGGCTGCTCTGGAATGATGTACTGTATTTATAAAATGTTTATTGACTTATTTCCAGGTTCTCTGACCGAGGTAAGCTCAATTTGGACAAATTTGACAGTGATGTAACCTCACCACCATTTGAATTTGGTGTCAGTTACAAAAGCCCAAGAACCCATGACACAAGCACCAAAAACCATGACATCAGCACAAAATCCTATGACAGGATTACGAAGATTGATGATGTCACCACAAGAAGATCACCAGCTAGAAGGTTTGTTAATTGGATTTTAATTAGTTTTTCGTGTAACTAGATTACGAAATATTGTGTTGTTATTTCTTACTTTGTTGGATTAAACAACATGAAAGTTGAGCACTTAACTTAAAATTGAGTGCAGTAATATGAAATTTGAGTGTGAGAATCATGTTGTTGAGTGTGTGAATATGTCAGAGATTGGAGTATGTATGAATCTGAGAGTTGGGAGGGTAAAACTGAGAATATTAAGCGTCATTAGAGTTTTGAATGTGAAACTTGAGGTTTGAGCATAAAACTTGAAGTTTGAGTGCAAAACTTAGGGTTGAGTGTGAAATCGAGAATTGAAATTGTAAAACTGAAGTTTGAGTCTTTGAATGTGAGAGTGTCAGTGTGCCAATCTGAGATTGAGTGTAACAATAAAAGTTCCAGTGTACAACTGAGGTTTGACTGTAAACATTTAGTTCCAAGTGTTGTGGAAGTGTGAAATATTGGCATAACGAAATATTTGCACCACATGAGGTGGGTTTACAGTATTCTAAGTTAAGTACAAAGTAATGATTGTTTTATTACATAATATACAGTCGGGGGGGGGGGGTGGAATATTTGAGGGGTGGAATAGTTTAGTTTTATCATGATTCAACATTGATGATAGATATATAAGATAGTAGCATACTGTAAAATAATTAATTTTTGTAAGGGATTAAATTTTGTGGATTTCATGGTTCCCTTTCTACCACAAAATCAAACACCATAAAAAATAAATTTGATCTTGCATTTATTATCTGAAATTCAAATTCCACAAATTAACCTCCCATCGAAATGGTCTTTTTGTATCAAAACTCCGAAATTTTGTCCCATCAAAATTAAATGATTACAAGTAGCTCTCACTACCTTAATGTGCATTTTTGATTGTATATCTCAGCTCTCACTACCTTAATGCCTGCCTGATGATTGCTGGATATACATTCGGACATAAAATTCTACCTGTGTTAGATATAGTTGTGTACTAGATTCTTACACTCTTCATTCTCTGTGGTGTTAGTAGGATGGTGTTTTGTTTGTTGGTGTTTGCTATTGCATAGTACAGTTGCACTCAAATATAATGAATATTTGGTCGACCCTCTTGATAGCACACAGTGGTAGTAGAGCATATGAGAGTGTTAGTGGTCGCCTGCTTGACAGTTGGACACAAAACAATGGTCAACCACCTTTGGTAGTCTAGGGCTTGGGTTTGATCCCAGACTGCAACATTCCAAGTTCTTAAACATGATACTGGCATTGCTCCCTTGCTACGCATTCTCAGCATATGTCCGTAAGCTTATTTCTATAATTTGGTTGTCTCCCCTTATTGAACATAAATTGTGATATGGGCATGGGATAGGGTCAATTTGTATTGAGTTATCTATGGAGGAAATGGTTACTTAGGTTAGATTGGTACAGTTAATTGTTTATTATAGGGTTAGTCAATTTTACTTATGGGTCACTTATCTTTTGTGTGTACAGTGCCACCTGAATCCCTCCTGTATTGCTGGCTACTGGTAGAGATGGGCCTATGGTCACCATTATTTAACTAGCAGGCGACTCATCAATCGATCACATCAGTTCCAAATCGGCTTCCACCGAGATTGGAACCTTCGGCCTTCTGTTTCAAGGCTTCCACTGAGATTGGAACCTTCGGCCTCCTGTTTCAACACGGACACCCTAACCACCTGACCACAGTCATTAAATATGATGATCAAATCTGTCACTCATCAGCAGTTTATTATCCTCAGACTTAATAAAACACAACAATAAGACTACAATTAATGATCGTCTGTGTAGGAATGTTGGTTAACATTACACACATGTGGAGAAGTCATTGAAGTGCTGTGAGAGTGGGTTGTTACATAAATTGACCAATTTATCTTCTAATTAACTTCCTTAGTTTGATAATATGCTACTTCCTATTCCCTACTGTGTGAACAATGATACATCCATATGAGTTCATTAACTTTATGCCAAAGACTTGTCAGATCGGAAATTGCTCGTTATGATGTTATTAATGATCTAAGCTGTTGTAATGAAGCTATTAACACACTGCACTTCAATCTGAAGTGTCCCCTACTTTGCCTAGTCTTGTGAAATAAGATGTTATTTCATATTGCCTAATTAGTTATTAATTAAATCTAGTTTGTTAAAAGTTGATTGTTTAATATGATAGTCATTATGATAAGGAAGATTATAGTTGTTAATTAGGGACTTGATACAAAATCTTTTTGCCTTGTATTAACCCTTCGACCCCTCATACCCTTAACATATCCGTTTTCACTACATACCCTTACATATCCCTTACCCCAACCCTATATGCTAAAGACCCCTCACTTCTCCATTAACTTCAAAAATAAAATCACTGGTCTTGTCACAAAATTTGTAATGTAGAATAAGGGAGGTAACTCTTGGCTGACTTATTTATATACTTTTCACAGTTGCTTCCCCTTACACATTTTGCTTTATTTTCTTCTTTCAAGAAAAGTCTGATTATTACTATTTATAAGTGGACTTGTTTTGTTCTTGACTAATTATAATAAAAGTAATACTTTTAAAATAATGAAACCTTTATTTTAGTTGTAAAAATGATAATAAAAAAATATTAATTAACTATCTACAAAAAACGGTACAAATTACAGAATTTAAGAAAACACATACTTTTGAGTCTTAACCTTAATTTGAAAGGTGTATAGAATTTATCAGATAACATATTATTTCAGCATCAAGTTATTAAAAATTAATTACATTTAATTGAATTCTAAAACTTTACTGGATACTATCTCACAATAAATTTAAATACTGAAAACTCACTGATTTTCGTGGATATTACAGTTCTTGGACAAAATTTGGATGTTATTATTAAAAAATCAGGTTTCAAGATAACATAAAATTGTGAATCGCAAAAAAATGGGAGAGAAAGACATTTTAGGGAGTGATTGTGCGTGGGATTCAATAAGAATTTTCATTTTCAAATGAAAGTTTAATCTCAAAATAGTGCAGATGGGATCGAAATTTTGGATATTTGAATATTATGAAATTGAACAAATATTTGTATCCAAATTCAATATCTTAATATATTTGAATAAGAATTTGATTATGAAATTCAAATATTCAAAGACAGGTTTTGTTTTTCAGCCAATGATCTGAATAAAATATTTTTTTAAATTTACCACCACGAAAAATAATGATTTTTGAGTATGCTGAATATGAATTGATCTGTAATCTATTTTGTGAGAGTAAACATTGAATTCACTGATTCTCAGATATTGGGGTATTGAATCATTGAATCATCACAGGTACCTGGGTGTATACTGTTCAATGTTGCTGCCAAATACTGTTCCACCTGCATTCCTCCTCACAACTGCCAGCCAACATACTGAAATTACAGTGGATCTATTACAATAGATCTACTAAGGGTGGTATGATTTTGTGTTTCTGTTTATTCCTATGTTGGTATGAAGAAACATATAGTCAAAGATGTGTTTAAGTCAGGGCTCAACCCTTACACTGGTCTGCTATATTAGTTGTTACTTGTAAGTAAGGGTTCGTATCAAAATGCGTTGGCTGCCACCCCCCCCCCCCCCATCCAGGAGTCACCAGTTTTACCTAGGATTATAAGGGAACATATAAAATCTTCTAGTCTTAAACTATGACATTAGAGTTTTGTAATATAGCAATTTCGCCTTGTCTTTCTTCTTAGAATGTGTAAATTATTTCTTAGGTCACCATAGGTGCATACGACAGAGGACCCTCTTGTTTTTAGTTTACAGATACTTTATTTGAACATTTGGCTGCTTTGAGGAGGATATGAAACGATTATAAGAGGCACTGTTAGGGCCCTAGATTGCTCACACTCGAAGACTTGTTATATTTACATTTCCTCCTTATTCCCTCCAAATAATTTCATGTAAACCGAAAAATAAAAAATATATTGCCCACATATTTTTGTACCAGAAAAGGGTTGTAGGTTCTCAGCAATAGTGTTAATGGTGTTTTTATGTTTCTATGACATCAAGTGGATATCACACCAACATCTGTATAATATTGACATTATAATAAACTCTCACCTCTAGAGGTATATACTTGTGGAACTAATCCAGGAACTCCATCAATAATGTTTTTATATTGCAAACTTCATGTACATGTACTATGCTAATGTTTTTGTACTTCTCCACTAGCTTGGCACTGGGGTCATAAAGAATGTCAGAATTCAAATACCTCTGTTGGTTTCTTAGTCAGACATTAAAAAGTTGTAAGTGGGTATACTGTTTTAAGCTTGTTTGTTTGTCTGATCATCTTTCTGTCCATCCGTTGACCGATGTATGGACACAACTCCTCCCGTTTGCAGGGTTTCCTTTCACACATGAACAACTTCAACATGTAGATTTGCATGAAGGAAAGAATAAGGGCTGAGATTATTTTTGCAAAAATTATGCCCCTTTGCCAGCGAGGGTTTATAAGTCTACTGAATAGCGACAGCTCTAGATCTTCCTTCGTGTGAAAATGTTTTTCTTCTGTTTATGAATTATAAGTCAGAAAGGCTTTTCTTACAAGAGTTATTGTCCTTCATTTAAAAGTGTTTTTTTTTGCCATATGGTTTTATCGAATTCAAGGTGTCTTGTTTTAAGACATTGGCCATGATGATTGGAAACTTATTTTGGCAGCTTCCCACTGATTATACCTTAATACCTCACAGTATACAACATCTATCTATAGTTACAGTTATATATATATTGAGTACATAATTTATGTAAACCAAGAAATTATTGCGCTCAATTAAATTTTGTGGTAATTGCGAGTGGTTAAAAATTTGCGAAATTAAGTTGCTGCAAAAGTTTCGCTAACATTAATATGGACATGGTCACTTCACAGGAGACTTAAAAATGCGGAAAATATGTAGACACATTTATGCCGATATCGGCAAAACATGAAATTTAGTATTCACGTCAGTAAATTTGTTTACAGTATTGAGTAGATAATTACCTGTATTATACTAGTGGGGGATTATGTTGTTTTCTGCTAAACAAATTACTCTGTTGTTTATCGTTGGGTTTGTTCGGTTTGTTTTGACCAATTGTTGCCAAGGTTTCCGGTAATATCATTATGTGTATTGCCACAGACTGATGATATTGTAACAATGTGTTCCTAATGTAATATAGTGTTCTATGGTTCTATCAGGATATTCCTGATGTTATCATTTTCTTAGAAGTTAGAACCTTGTGTACGTCTAGTATGACTGTATTACTAGAAGAGGCAGTTCTACATAAAGCGTAGTTTCAGGGTAAACGCTGCTACAAAGTGCACAGACAATCCAAAGCCACACAGAACTGTCAGCATCATCTAGCCACCTACGCAAGAGTCACACATAAAATGAACAATCCATATCCTAAAAACAAATGTTTCAAGCAAGCCTATAAAATGTGCCTCGGTAGCTACGTGGTTAGTATGCTTGTCGTCTAATCTGGCGACCAGGGTTCAAATCCGGGTGGAGGCACATACATGTATATGCCTGCCATATTATAGCAGAAAAAAGCCTATAAAATACTACTACTACTTTGGTGGCAATGGAAGAATTGGCGACTGTGTAGATCCTTTTACACTCACAATGTATCAATATTCAACCAAGTGCTGTATATGCTTGATGCATCCAGATGCGAGTGTAACGGGTAATTTTAAGAACCCCAAATTTCATTGTTTTCAGTGCTTTGATTAATAGATTATGATCTTTGTTGTATGATAAGTACTGTTAACTGGTGAGTGATGTGAGATTTAACACACATGTCTGTACCAAGAACTAATCTAACCTATTTTCTGGTGATAAATGGTCTATAAAATAGTAAATAATTTGCATTATTTACACATTAAAATTATGAGATATATGACCCTCAGCTTCCCCCTGATTCTAGTCTGGCCCTCCCACTAAATATTTAAATATATTTTATCAATCAAATAGCATAAGTTTTAGCTAGATTTTATTCTGGGCTTGATTATCTACGTTTGAGAGTGCAAAGGGAAATAATTTCATGAGGAAAGAGTAGATTTCTAAACATAGGGTATGTTAGACAGACTACCCTGAATCAAACATACCTCTGTTGAAATTAAAATGCTAGTACAGTAAAACAGTAGTTTTTGCCCTTTGATTATGAAAATTCCAGGAATTGTTTCCCTTTGATTATGAATAGTGAAAATAACCACCAAACACGTGTTAAACTAAAAAATATTGTTAACTTTTAAAATTATTATTCCACAACGTTTCGCCTATGCGGCTTTATAAGGGGGTAGCAAATCTATGATAATTCAAGGAGTTTTTGAAAATGCAAGGAGTTGTTTCCCTTTGATTATGAAAATGCTCCTGTTACTCAGAATAAATCATTATTGTGTCAGCGACCCTCTTACTTGTACAATTCTTGACAATATTAACTGTACAAACATTTACATATTGTTGTATTTTATGATGAAACAAAATTACTGTGGGTGTATGAACAGATTTATAATGGTTATTGCTAGGACTGTAATTGCCTTGGTGAACAAATATGCCAGGTGTATGATTTATTTCCCCTTGAGCTAAATGTTACAAGTACCTCTGACAATTATTGCTTGGAAATATTTTTTATCAGCACCTTTCAGCTGTAAACCACAAAATGTTAGCAGTACTGGAATATCGCTTGTATAAAGGCTGAGCTTTGAATATTTTGGGTTTTCTACTCCTTTTGTTGATATAGCTTGGCCAATTTGACACGAGTCTGACCTTTTGATTAGCATAATTTAACATTCGATATATTGCCTAAGTTTACAATACCGATTGTATGTTTTCATAATCGGGGAGTATCACGTAGACGCTCAAGATGTAATACAAACACAAATTTGAAATACCGCTATCGCACGATTTTCTTGCGGAAATTAATATACTCAAAGCAAGAAACTTGTAATATATTCTTGCATAAAGGTCAGGCTCAGGTCAAAATAGCCAAGCTATACTCAAAATGAATTGTCTTTCAAAACATCCTTTTGGCAGGGTTTTCAATTGTCTGAGCATTTCCGTTTTTAAAGGGCCCTGTCAGTAATCCCTTTTGAAATGGCCCTGAATCAGTGTTTCCCTTTCCAAAGGGCCCAGCCAATATTCCCCTTTCAAAGGATCCAGTTTAATAACATTCTGCTTTCAAATAAGCATTCTGATTTCATGTGGCCTGTTGTCAAATCTTCTTAAATATATAGTATAATAAAAAATGTTTGGCCTAAGACTGTTCCAACACAATGCTTTATTCCTAGTATGATCTGGTAAAAGCATTCAGAGCTAATTATCCATAAAAACATGGATGACATCAGTTTTGGTTGGGGTAAAACCCATAGGTATAAATGTTTTGCCTTTATCTGAGTTGTAAAAACTGATGATGATATCAGTTACAGTAGGGGGAACCTGAGTGGTTTAAATGTTTGGCCTAAAACCAAGTTACTGTTTGGGGTTGAGGAAACCCATTGGTTTAAAGGTTTGGCCTAAATCAAAATTGCTGATTGGGGTGGGGGAAACCCATTGGTATAAATGTTTGGCCTAAATCAAAATTGCTGATTGGGTCTGGGAAACCCATTGGTATTAATGTTTGGCCTAAATCAAAATTGCTGATTGGGTCTGGGAAACCCATTGGTATTAATGTTTGGCCTAAATCAAAATTCCTGATCATTGGTATTAATGCTTGACCTAAATCAAAGTTGCTGATTGGGTCTAGGAAACCCATTGGTCTTAATGTTTGGCCTAAAATTGAGTCGCTGATCAGGGTGGGGGAAACCCATTGGCATAAATGTTTGGCCTTAGATTGAAGGTAAGGTTGAAGCTTACCTAGGTTGGTTGGCAGTTAGAGGCATTGACAACTGATTGACTGTATTTATCAGTAAGCACATATTTTGCTGTCAGGAATTCCCCTCCATCTTACACTGTATCAGAGATATAACAGATTCTGAGAGCAAGTTTTGTAACTTATGAGGGTCGATCCAAAAGTTTTATGTTCGGGGGGGGGGGATATTTTGGAAGAAAAGTGGAAATCAAATTTTTGTGAAGATGATTTTTACTGTATGATTCATGTTGAATAAGCCATTTTGGAATTAAAAGATTTACTATAGATTATGTGTAATATATGACTTAACAAGATGATTTTACTATATGACTCGTATCAATAAAACCAATTTGGAATTTTCTGAATTTCTTTAGATTTTGTATTTTAAGACTATGGCTGTTCTTTGTTTGATTTCTAGAATTTGTTTTTGTTGTTAACTCACAGTCTTACATAGCAGTTCAATCTACTATTATCATATTGTTAAGCCAATTAAATTTAATGGAACACAGGGCCTAACCCAGAGAGAGAAAAAAGCACCTAGACAAAAATTGTTTTGACTCTTTTCCTTCAAACAGTGGTTCTATGCAGTGTGGCTACCTCACAACGTTGATTCCATTTATAAAATACGATTCAGGAAGAGGTCGTTTGAACAGGTTTGACTTTAAAATAAGTAAAGAAAATTTGATATGTTACAGTAGGAATGAGATGTCTAGACACTGTAATTGTGTTTACATCACCTTACAAATTAAATGCTTTTAATGTGCATGTGCACTTAAACTTATCTCAATTCTGTGTTTATATTTCTGTTTTTTGTTATAATCTTTTCGTTGACAAATCTGACAAATCGCTGAAAATGTTCAAATATCCTTGTTTTTCTAAAAACTTCTTCAGTGATATGTGTTTATTTTTAAAACCTGTGTGATGTTGAATCATTGAATAGTTTCGTTTAAAGTGAAAATTTAAATTTTAACTGATCTTTAATACGCATTGTGTTCATAATTCATTGGACAGCGAGCATATAATTCTGGAAATTTACCTAAAATATGAATTAATTTCTTTTACCAAAAAATCCTTAAATTATTGTTAATAACTTTTAAACTGACATTGCTAAAAAATGTTGTTTATTTTTTTACAAAATTCATAAACTGCTGTTTGACTTTAGCTCTACATTACCAAATTGCTTTCTATAACTTTATAACCAGCTTGCCAAAATTGTTCTTTATTATTTGACTGACATTTCCACATTCCGTTGTTGAACTTTTTGGCCGACCCTCATTCTTGTTGTTGGATATATCTGTGGATTTGTTTCTATGAATACTGCCACCACTATAAGGTTGGCATCAGTTATTGCATGAAGGAAATCATCATATTGTATGTTCAATGGATTTATTACAGGATTTAATCATGAATTATGGGACAGTTTAACTCATGGTAGGTCAAACCATTGCACTTTATTGTCAACCCTTTAATTGTCAACTTTGTTTCTTTCTGCAGGCTATTTCTGTACTTATTTCTTGATTATTGTTTATGACATCAATATTTTAATTATGGGACGAGTTTAATTCATGGTAGGTCTAACCATTATACTTTGATTCCAACCCTTTGATTTTGTCATCTTAAGTTGCCCCTTTGTTGCAACAATTTGATGATGTCACAAAGTGATGCATGCACCTTTGTTGCTAGGCAACCACGTTTTCTTAGATTCTTTTGTTTCCCATTGACTTCTTAACAATATTTTTCCTTTTTGATTATTGATTGATAATGTCAATATTTTATTGAATATTTTCATCATAATGACCAAATATGGTATTAAAATTAATGCCCTGGTCACTTGTAAATTCAACTGATGGGCTGTTGGTCAAGCAGCTTGGCATCAACACTCAGTGAGTCTTTAAGTTTCATAAATTAAATATATTATTTTGTAAAGATGCATTTTAATTATGGTATTGAAACTTTGCAAGAATGTTTGTCTATCAGTAATGTTTTGTTGTGTGTTAGATTTGTTTTTGCTTGGGTTGTAGCAGAGTTATTGCCCTTGTTTGGAAAATGATTTTTTATGGAATTTCCATGTTTACTTTTCTGCAGGAATGTTCTGCAAGAAATTTGTGTAAAATGATTTCAATGTTGCAGTGTAAACATAAGAGAAGGCGTATACTGTTTCTTTGTTTTCATTCTTGCAATCTCCACATTACATCTCTGTATTGCATCTCTGTATTGCATCTACTTCCCCAAATGATTCATCACAAAAAACATGAGCAATATTATTTATTATGACTTGTAGAATCCTTACTCTACTTCTAATATCAAACAGATGTGCATGTTACATACAACACTTGGGTCTCTTACTATGCAGCCTGGTATGGCAAATGTAATTAAATATTCTTGGATTGTCAAGCAAATGGGCGGAGACACCAGGTCTCAAATAAATATTTTATATAACCACCGTTTTAAAATATTTACTCGAAATTTAAGAGCACAAGTTTGCTCTTAGTTTAATGAAGCCATACAAGACAGTGAGCTTTTAATGGTCTTGTAGGTGATCCTTTTATCGGGGTTTCATTAAGAGGCAGGGTTGAAAGATTCCCTCATTTATTGGTGTTTTAAAGTCTGAATTGAACCCAAACTTATGGGTTCTTAGTCAAAGTGGTCCTTGGGTAGGAACACTGAGTACTTTGGAGCACTTATAAGGACTGTCAGGTTTTCTTCGACAGGGCAGTTTTGCCACATATAACATACATGTGCATGATAGTGGTGTGCCTCTGTAGCTCAGTGGTTAGTATGCTTGCCTTCTAATCTGGCGACACTGGTTCTAACCTGGGTGGAGGCCCTTATATATATGCCTGCCATATTTCAGCAGAAAGTTGACTGGCAAATACGGCAAATAAAGGCTATGCTGCGAATCATAATACAGAAACCATTTACTCTTCTGGAATCATCATTGTTCAGCTCTTGAGGAGGTATTTTTCTCTTATTCTAGCAGCAGCTAGCTGTTCTGTGGCATATTTATTTGATCACCTGTGTGTTATGAGCACCATATGACAGTCATTTGAGGTATTCACTCCAAGCAATGTGATACAATTAACTCCATACTGTAAAATCCTTTAATTTCAATGGGACGATGTTTCTTGGTTATGGTAAAAGGACAATTTTGATGGGACGTTAATTTGTGGATTCTGCATTTCAGGCAATGAAATACAAGGGTCAAAATTATTGTTTTATTGGATTTGATTTTGTGGTTGAAGGTGAACCATGAAATCCTCAAAATTTAATCCCACATATATTAATGATTTTACTGTAGTATATATGACGTAAATTTGTTTTTTTGGCTCCTGAGTACTAGACTGATGATGGTGAGCTAAGATATTTCCCTACCTTCACATGTGGTTGTGTTTATGATATAATGTCTGTATAATGTGTTTATGATATAATGTCTGTAGCAGGTCATTGAGGACTACTAATTACTTGTTGTGTAGGTATGTTTGTTGTGGACTGACATAAGTACATGGTCACCCAGTTCTCCCTCCCCCATGTCTAATTGGTCAATGATGTCTGGCTATGTGGGTAGTCCAGTAATCCAGATATCTAGACATAATGGATACTGAGTTTTTAATCGGCAGTGACCAGGTTTGTTTATGCAAGTCAAAATGCTAAAACACCAGACCAAAAGTCATGTTCGTTAGAACGACTGGTTACATGTCTTGCAACATGTTTTCCCCCTGCCTATTTATAGTGGTCAATAACTACCAGCTTCAAGGGATAGCCAAAATCTGATGTTTGATACAAGGAATATTGCATGATTTTCAAGAAATTTGTTTTAACTATTGAATTGGTTAAGGGTATAAACTGGCTGGTGTCAGTTGACCTGAGAATTAAGTTGAAAAAGATTCAAAACTGATACTTTAGAACAAGCAGTCTTTGAGAATGAGAATTGAGCCAATAATGTTTCAAGTTCTCTGTGAAATGGATATGCATATTCCAGCTGATACCTGAATTTTACAATATTCATGAAAATATTTGATTTATCTTCCAAGATATTGCACCTTTCAATTTTAAAAGTACTGAATATGTGTT
This sequence comes from Spisula subtruncata, assembly GCA_963678985.1. Lineage (NCBI taxonomy): Eukaryota > Metazoa > Mollusca > Bivalvia > Venerida > Mactridae > Spisula > Spisula subtruncata. The sequence continues at coordinate 17,742,334 of OY787678.1, forward strand.
TGATTTTGACAAATCTACACCCAGTCTACATACCTATCTATCAATTAGGTAGGCTGCTTTTATATTTGGTGGTAACCTCGACAGGTGTTGCTGCATTTCCACCATCAAATATAAACCTATTTGTCTTTTCCAATTTATCTAAGATATTTTGCACCTGTGGACCTTGATCTTATATTAGAAGTCGGATCACTAGTGTTGTGCAGGTATGAGGCTTTGAACCATATTTCAACAAGACTTCTGGCTATTCTATTTGGATTGGAGTCTTTTGATCAGACCTATATATGTGTCAAGTACAGTTTAACCTGTCTATAAAGGCCACCTGTAGCAAACAGTGGCTGATACTTTGCATAATGGTGGTTCCTCTTTACTTTACTGGTGTTAATTCTACACAACCACACCAGTTTCTGCGATGAAAGATGTGGTCCGTCTCAGGTCATCGACATCTCCATAGAGTTTCTGGTGGAAGGCTGTCTCTTGAGGTCACTTTATTTTTCGCTCCTGGTTGTGAGGTTTACATCGCTGGAGGATATGTTCTGCTGTCTGGTCTTCTGTGCCACATGGACTACACAATTAAGCAGTGGTCCCTCTTAGCTATCAATGAAAATGGTCAGATTGTAGATCAACTTGGTGACCTTTTAGCCTGACAGGTTTTGTAGTTGTGGGTTCATGTTGAAAGGTGGTATATCTACAGAGGTTTAAACCTGAAATAATGGTATTTGTTGACAGATAGTCTCTCTAAACAGGTAAAGTAGCAATGAAAATGGTCTTGTAGTTGATAAAATTGGTGTTCTTTGCAGACAGATTTTGTAATAGTTACCATTGATGACAGGAAGTTCTTAATTAAAGCCGGCTTGACTGTACCAGAATAACAACTTTGTACTTTTGTCTAGAACCCATGCTAGTTTTATGTGAAATATGAATACATTAATGATTATGTTCTTCCGGGGGGAAATACCATATACATAACACATGCCTGGATATACCCTCTCAGATCTAGGGTTTTTATGCATTCAAAACATCTTGGAAGTTTAGGCTTGTGCAAGGGCAACATTTCCCCCTTTACTCAATAGATAAGTTTGTGCATATAGTCGGTTCAATGAATAATACTAATGAGGGAACTATCTCATTTTTGAAAGAGTAGCAATGAATACTGTTAACTCATGTATACCCAGTTAAACCTAGATAAACATAGTTTACCTACCAGACGATAGTATATTTACAACCGTTCTCATTTGAGTTTGAAAGGACTTTTACATTTACCCGATATCCAACAACAGGTATTTACATTTATATGTCCAATATTGAGTAATAATTAAAGGGAGACAATCCAATTACAGAAATTTACTTAATAAAACACCTCACCAAGGGAGATCACTCTTGATATTTGATTAAAAAAGCTGCACATCATACCTTAGTTCAAAATGTAGCTCATCTGTTATTTAAGTGCAGAGGGTATTGGGTATAAAAGGGTTTAAGTTGTAATAGAGATTTAAATGATTAGGAAAGTACCGTAGTCTGGTCAACTAAACAACTAAATTTACTATCTATGTAAAGATTAAACATTATAATGTAAGTTTTAGGAAGTGTTACCAAAAATTTGTCTTTGACAGATTAAAGAAAGCAGGTCTATATCAAGTGCACTCGTAATATTATGAGTGCAGATTATATTTGTACTGATTAAACTTTTGTTGTCTTTGGACTTGTATGATATATGCTGCCAGGTGGTCGGCCTAAGTCAAGACTTAAACATTGGTCTTATGTTCCATATATACAAGTGTCTCCTTTAGTGTACTGGAGTATTGAACAACATTGTCACTACATTACTCAATTTACTGGCACTACCCAGGTGTTGCAGCGCACTACAGTAGAAAGCAATAATAATATTTGTTTTTAAACTTTTAATCACTTGTATGCCACTTGAAAAACAAGTTTATTCCATAAAAAACTATTATATTTTTAAAATATTAATACAACATGTAAATGCCTGACAAATTTTAAGCCATTGAGTACCTAATAGGTTAGTATTAAGAGTGAATTATTGTGACTTGATTATTCCACCATTAGCCACTTGTGCCTCATCACAAACTGCTATACAATGTCTTCTGTGTTATTAATATCAGGATCAAATCTTTACCACAAAGCTGACACTAAAAAAACTCGCCAAAGGTAATGTTTATGTTCCACCCTACATCATGCATCAGTTTTTACTGTGAATTATCCTTGCTCACAAAATCAAGAGAAAAAAACAATGGTGTTCTTTATCCATATGTGTTTTGGATACATCATACCTAATGATGATTGCAATATTTGCTTCTTTCTAAATAATATTGGTATACTAATATGATGCATACTATGAGTATTGAATACAGCTCGCTTAATGAAGATAGCTTCTTCATCACCAGGTGTTGTATCTATGATTATACCCCACAGTTTGGTACATTGAATACCACTCATCCTTCCTATTGAAAACACCCAGTGACATAGTATGATACTATTCCATATTTCTTCTGTCTTCAATATCACTATATCTAAAGATCAACCAGATATATCTTTGTTTGTTCCTTTGGTGTTCCCCCCATGCACACATAGTTTGTTAGTGCATTTCATGAGTACTACCCGCCCTACCTATTGAAGACAATGACATTGTAACACATATTTTCTCAGTTTCGGATACCTTTAGATCTATAGATTAACCAGAAGCTGTTCTCCCTGATGCACATATAGTTTGTTAGTGCATTACATGCATACCTCATTGCTCACTTGTCTTACTTATCTGATTATTGTCAGTCAATATAAGTGAACAGACATTTTGATTCAGCTTTTATCTTATACAGTTAGGTGCAATGCCAAGATCACAAAAGTTGGCACATTACAGTTAGGTCCAAAGCCACAAGCACTACAGTTAGGTTCAATGCCAAGAGTACTACAGTTAGGTGCACAACAGTTAGGTCCAAAGCCACAAGCACTACAGTTAGGTTCAATGCCAAGAGCACTCCAGTTAGGTGCACAACAGTTAGGTTCAATGCCAAGAGCACTACAGTTAGGTGCACAACAGGTAGGTCCAAAGCCACAAGCACTACAGTTAGGTTCAACGCCAAGAGCACTACAGTTAGGTGCACTACAGTTAGGTCCAAAGCCACAAGCACTACAGTTAGGTGCACTACAGTTAGGTCCAAAGCCACAAGCACTACAGTTAGGTGCACTACAGTTAGGTTTAATGCCAAGAGCACTACAGTTAGGTGCACAACAGTTAGGTTCAATGCCACAAGCACTACAGTTAGGTGCAATGCCAAGAGCACTACAGTTAGGTGCACAACAGTTAGGTCCAAAGCCACAAGCACTACAGTTAGGTGCACTACAGTTAGGTTCAATGCCACAAGCACTACAGTTAGGTTCAATGCCACAAGCACTACAGTTAGGTTCAATGCCAAGAGCACTACAGTTAGGTGCACAACAGTTAGGTCCAAAGCCACAAGCACTACAGTTAGGTGCACTACAGTTAGGTTCAATGCCACAAGCACTACAGTTAGGTTCAATGCCACAAGCACTACAGTTAGGTTCAATGCCACAAGCACTACAGTTAGGTTCAATGCCAAGAGCATTACAGTAAGGTGCATTACAGTTTGGTTCAATGAAAAGAGCACTACAGTTACGTGCACAACAGTTAGGTCCAATGCCAAGAGCACTACAGTTAGGTGCACAACAGTTAGGTTCAATGCCAAGAGCACTGCAGTTAGGTGCACAACAGTTAGGTTCAATGCCAAGAGCACTGCAGTTAGGTGCACAACTGTTAGGTTCAATGCCAAGAACACTACACAGTTAGGTACAATGCCAAGAGCATATGGTTGTTAGAGGCTACTTAAGGATACGGCAGTTGAAGGAGTCTGTTGACATCTGCTTAAAGCGTGTGGGAGTTCAGAGACTTAGTTGATTTCTGCTAAGAGTTTGAAAGTTCAGAGGGGTTTGCTGATGTCAGTTTTAGGGTATGGCTGTTGAAAGAGTCTGTTGACATCTGCTTAAAGTGTGTAGGAGTTAAGAGTGTGTTCAAATGTTTGTGATTAAGAGTGTGACAGTTCAAGGTTAAAGGTCTATTTTTCAGTCATCAAATTGTTAAATCTGCTGCAGTTAGGTGCACTACAATTAGGTTCAATGCCAAGAGCACCTACAGTTAGGTTCAATGCCAAGAGCACTATAGTTAGGTACTTCAATTAACTGTTGTAATTTTGTTTATTTACAGCATCAGTGATAGAGATGTAGTCAGTAGAAAGGCCCATGTTGATCCTCCACTTGACAGACGGAGACAACGACATGGATCCAACGATTCATCAAGCAGTCATTCGTCAGAGAGGTCAGCTGGAACAGAAGACAGGCAAGTTTAACATTGACCTTGTCAGAATATTTGACCTTGGCTTTCTCAGAATATTTGACCTTGGCTTTCTTAGAATATTTGACCTTCTTAGAATATTTGACCTTCTTAGAATATTTGACCTTCTTAAAATATTTGACCTTGTAAGTTCTAAATATATTTGAATTTCTCAGCATATCTGACCTTGACATTTTCAGTGTATTTTATCATTAACTTTCATAAAACAAAGGAGCTTGGGCCTCTTCACAATTCTGCAGAAAAAATCCCTAACATTACTTCTTGCTTCAGAAATAGATAACATGATTCTCTTGTATTCAAAGGTAATTGATCAAAGTCACAATAGTCTTCAATGTGAAATGTCTTTTTACATGTCTTAATGCCAACATCTCTTGTTCAAATTTGGGTTCATGCCAGTCTCTTAAGCTATCAGAGTGAATCAGGTATAGTACAACCTCTATAGAGCAACACCCTTTGGCAAATGCAAATATTGGCTGTTGTTTGATTGTGGGTGCTCTACAGAGGTTTACTTTATAGTAAATACAGTATATTTGTTGTTGTTATAGAGAGGTTGTTACTCTACAGAGGGCAACTGTTGATGGTTATACTGTATCTTAGTAAAAGTTTCTGAATTTGATTCTTTTGACTTTAATTTTGTTCATTTTATACTTTCAGATCTTTACTAAGTGCATTGAAACATCGTTACCAGGAAAATGCTGCAGAGAAGCAGGAACCAGGAAGTAGAGCACCATTTTCGTCATGGCGACGGAGCGGAAATTTTGAGGAAGTGACATCATCAATAGCTCCAGAAGCTCAGAAAGAGAAAACAAAATCATTGGAACGCAAGACTTTCCATGGCGACAGTGATAGAACGTACTTAAAACATGACACTTATCGCGATGAAAGGTCAAGGTCGAGTTCCAAGGATACGGAAAGGTCACGGTCTGGAGCGCCTGAGTCGTCTGCAGTCAGTGAAAAGAAAGCTGAACTGAGTACAGATGACTTAATTTATAACTTTCGGCAAGCGCTTTGTCGTCATGCACTTTCGGAACAAGATAAAACATTAGAGCTCGATAAAGGATCTGATTCGAGTGCTCTTAGGACGAACACTGATGATGATGCCACAGCGCAGAGGTTGGAAAGACTTCGAGCTGCTCGAGCTAAGATTCACGAGCAGAGGAATTCCGATAAAACTAATTCACTTACTTTTGCTACGGAATTTAAAGTTGAGAAAGATACTAGTAAGCGGGATAAAAGTAGATCTAGTAGTGTTTCTTCAGATAAAGAGAAAGCAGCTTCAGATGATGGTTCTAAAACGGATGAACTTAAACATAGACAATCAACTAAATTAGCTAGACAAAAGTTAGTGTCTGATGATCTAAGAGCTAAGTATATGATAAAACGTGATGATGAAAAGGATAAACCATCAACTGAAGCTACTGCTGAAGATAGTCTCGCTAGAAAACGTTCGGAAAGAAAACAAAGACTGAAGGAGCACACTGAAATATGGTCTAAGGATCCCGCTGGCGAGCGGAAAGATGACGTGCCATCTATGGAAGATATGCTTCTTGGTTCAACACCACAAACCAAGCAGCAGACACCTTCCGTGGCAAAGAAATTTCAAAACGTTGATCATTCATCACCATTCGGATCCGTGTATTCACGACCGCCCGTTGTTGCCACGACAATGACATCACCATTGACATCATCGGCATCAACTACAATAACTACCACCACTACTTCAGCATCAGTTACATCACCGACTGAGGTAGCAGTTGAATCACAAACATCGAATATTGAACCATCTGAGGTTAAACCTGTTGAATCTAAGCCTATTGAAACTACGAGACAAAAACCAAAGTCTGATAGAAAGTATAAGAAATATAATCAGAAATCTAAATCTTTAGAACTTGGACTTTTGTCAGAAAATGTCAAAGAAGAACCTGATGTTTCTATGGAAACTAAAGATGACAGTAATTTAGTGGAACAGTCTGATGAAGATCAAACTCAGTTAAACAGGCAGGAAAGAATTGCGAAATATAAGGAAGAGCGTAGAAAACAGTTGAAAACAATTCAAGACAAATTCGCAGTCGGAGAAATGCCATCATTATTTATGTCTAGTAAATCCGAAACTGATTCACCAGTAACAAGATCTCATAGTTTGAAAGTTGAAACTGAAAATAAATACGCTCCTTATGGTAGTTCTATAGCAAGGTCTAGAAGTTTGAAGGAAGATTCAGAGAGAGAGTCAGATTATTCTGGCCGATCGAGTCCTGCTAGAGATATGCCTAAGGTTACACCAGGTTTAAGATTGGCTGAAATCGGTAGTCAAGATAAGGTGACTACAACTGTCTCTACTGAGAAAACATCGGTTGATTCAAGTAAAAAGTCTGAAGCTGATAAGATTCTTGAAAAATTACATGCATTGAAAAAGTTAACTAAAGAACAATTACAGAAATCTCACGATAGTGGTGCTAGTGATGCTGAAGCTGTTGATATCGGACAATCTAGTTCATATACATCTAGGACTTTATTAGCCGACAGAGCGATGGATGAATTGCCACCATCTCGTGAAAAAACTCTGACACCATCTAGAGACCGGGTTAGATCTAGCTCCAGGGAGACTGAAAGTGGTAGATCTGATAAAATAGAACATTCGAAACATAAATTCAAAAGAGAGCCTGAAGGGCAGAAAAGTTTCTTTGAATTTGGAACTGTTTTCTCTAAACCAAAATCTGAAGTTCGAAAAAGTGTTGAAAGATCATCTTCCGCTGAAGCATCAACAAAAGATGATTCTGTTAAAGAAAGTAATGAATCTTCTGCAAGGGTACGGAGAAAACTTCCATCTATAGACGATGTATTAGGCACAAATGGTACTGAAGCTGAAACACCTTCAATTCAAATTCCAGAAGAGAAACCAACTATTATCGAAGAAAAGGCAACAGTTATTGAAGAAAAGCCACCGACTGTTGTTGAAGTTAAACCTGAAATTAAAACTGAATTAACTAAAGAAGAAATAAGTAAACTTAATGCAGATGAAATTTATAAAAGAAAGATTGCTGGTAATATTAGCCGTGCTAAGAATAAGTTCATGGAAGGTGACAAACTTGATGCTGCTACTGAGGCCTCTAGATTTGTTCTAGGAACTGTTTATACCACTAAGAAAGAAGATAAACCAAAAACAATTCCTGTTCAAGAGGAAAAAGTACCAGTAGTTACTTACAAAGAACCTGCATCTTTTGAAAGTACTCAACAACTGAAGTTAAATGTTGATTCTGGTAAATCTGAAAAGGTTCAGGAAAGAGAAATAATTAAAATAGTCGAAAAGTCGGATTATGTCACTGAAAGTAATTTCGAACCTCCAGTAACTAATGCCAAAGTGAAACCACCTTCTGAGCCAAAGGAAATTAAATCACCGGAAATTGTTGAAACTGAAACACAAATTAAGTCAATAACGTCTCCAAGGATGGAGAGGCGGAAACGTGCAGAACAGAAATTCGGAAAGATTTCATACAGGAAAAGCGAGGCATTTGAATTTGGAACAAGTTATGCTAAAAAAGAACCTGCTGTTGACACGGCTGTTGCTCCAAAACCAGAAAAGCAGGTCAATAAACCTGAACATTATCAGCCTGTTAAAGAGAAAACTCCTGAATTAGCTCCTGAAACTATGAAAGAACCTAAGAAAGTACATGAAAGGGAAAGTACAAGTACTAAAGTTCATGAACAAAATATTGGTATGACATTTCAGCCTGCTTCTTATGCATCTCCTAAACCAGAGAGTAGTACTAAGTTTGACATAACAGCAGAAACAGTTTCTAGAGCTAGTGCCCAGAGAGAAGAGGTACCACCTTCACCGCGTAAAATGTCCCCTGTTCGTAAAATGTCCCCTGTCCGTAGAACGGCCCCTGCTGTTAAAATGGCCCCTGTATGTGCTGTTGTGACAACAGGGGGAACTCTTCATGGAGCGTCTGTACATGATAGTTATCAACCAATGAATGTTGAAATCCAACCAAGCCAAGTTCATAAAGAAATCGGAAGAGTACCAAGTTTGGATAAAACTCCTGTAGTCAAACCTATTGAAAAGGTGCCAAGTTTAGATAAAACTCCTGTGGTCAAATCTATCGAAAAAGTTCCAAGTTTAGATAAAACTCCTGTTGTCAAATCTATCGAAAAAGTACCAAGTTTAGATAAAACTCCTGTTGTCAAATCTATTGAAAAAGTACCTAGTTTGGATAAAACTGTACCTGAAAAGAAAGAGAAACCAGTTCCTGAGCCTAAGCCTGCAAGACCTGCTCCTGAAAGACAGACATCTTTTACGAAATTAGAACTAAAATCTCCAGTTGAATCAAAGGTAAAAGATGAAACTTTAGGTATATCAGTGATTACGGAACAGAAGCCTGAAGCTACCACTCCTACAAGTACTAAATATGACCGACAATCCTCATCTGGAAGCGTTACCATAGATACGGGAGATATTAAAAGTGCTTTTGATATGCACAAAAAACGTGTTGAAGGTAAAATCGAAGAACAAACACCTAAAAGAAGAAGTTTAAACTTGGAAGATTATTCGCCCGAAAAACAAGATAAAAAATGTGAACTTTTTGAAATGCATAAAAAACAAATTGAGATGAAACTAGAAACTAAACAAGAACCGACCCATCATGAGAAAACTATCGAAAAACAGGATTCAGAAGTTTTTGAATTACATAAAAAACAGATAAGAGAGAAATTAGAACTTAAGTATAAACCTGTGGCAGGCGAAGTGGATGAAAGTAAATCTGATTTTGTAACGGATGAGAGGCTGGAATGTAAAGATGAAAAGGTTCGAATGGAAATTGAAAAAATGAGAAAAATTGAAGCGGAAAAACAACGGAGGTTAGAAATGGCTTCAAAACTTCAATACATGGAAGAACTTTCTAAACTACAGGAGACTATCAGAGTTGAACCTCCTAAAGTACAACCTCGTACTCGTGAACGTCAGCAAGATCGTACACGCCAAGGACCACAAGAACGTCAACAAGTACGTCCAGAAACGCGCCAACAAGATCAACAAGAGCGTCCACAAGAGCGTTTAAGAATGAAAGCAGATATGCCCGAGCAAATTAAGGGTAAAATGGAAAGGGCATTAATGGAAACTAGTTTAGACGATATTTTAAGTAAAAATGTGGACTATTTAAGTGATATGGACACTATTCAATTAAGTAGTAGCAAAAAGAAGCGGCCACAAAGTGTTCATGAAAATCAGAAACCAAAGAGAAGTTTTAAGAAGAAAACAAGTTCTAAAAGAAGTAAATCTGAGGACAGGTCTCGATTTAAGGTAATTTGGAATTTTGTATATATTTTGTTGTATTCTTAAATATGCACATTTTTTATTCAAATTTAGAAACGTCCATAATGCATCTACGATATATGCAAATTTGGAGACACTATCATGTATTTGTATACGCAAATTTAGTTAAACTTATGCATTATTTAGTTGCCATTTAAGTTGATAAAAAGAACAAAATGTACCTGCATAGAGCCTAAGAGGTTAGGTAGGAGTTAATAGTGTTTCTAGGGAGAAAAGGGTTAAAGTGATGAATAGCTTGTTGATTTTCTAAGATACATGCATACAGGTATGCAAGTTCCTAAATGTTTCTGAGAGTGCCAATAAATGTACAAGTAATACATTGATAGCCTACAGTGTAAATCTTTTCAATTTCTGTTGAAACCTATTACCAGTTATCAAAATCATTTATCACATATTATGTATTTTGAGTTGGAACAGAGATGATATATGTATGATGAGTAATCATAAGGCGAGGTAGGTAATAAGCCTGATTCCTAATCTTGATTTCATGCACCTGATACATTAAGTTTTGTTTCTACAAAATACGACATGTGGAGTCCATCAATTCATCGAATGACTTTTATGAAAGCAGCAAATATTGATATTGATACATTCACACAACATGTACTGAACATTAATGAATTTTATCTGAAGCTGTAGACTAGTTGTGTGCGAGTGCACAGGTAACTGTATTGATAAAAACGAAAAAAAAAAAACGAAATTTTTTTTTTTTGAAAATTTATATTTGTTGATAGAAAAACATAAATTTTCAAAAAAAAAAAATTCTTTTTTTTTTCAACGATACAGTTACCTGTGTGCGAGTGTGCCATAAGGGAGATAAACCTTTGATAGATTGAACATGAAGCCTTATCATTGAATGTATTTGTTTGTAATGAATAAACCATCTTTTGGTTCCTGAAATACTGGTCTTCTTAATGCTGAGTCGGTCTTGATTTTGAGCTTCAATGAACACATACAGTGAAAATGACTTTTATAGTGTTGTCTTTAATTTTGAGATGGCCTTGTTTCATAAGCTACTGAGATAGTTGTAAGTGCATGGTAATTCAAATTTTGCTGTGCCAGACTGGTAATTCAATGATCTCCAAATTTTAGGGAAATGTGGTCTTTTTTCTATTGTTCTCATATTTTCCAGGTGTCAGAGTCTGAGGAGGATGGTGGTGCTGCAAGGTCAGATGTCGCTGAAGGTCATTCAAGGTCGTCGTCATCTAGGGTCACAGAGACAAGGTAAAGACTAGTTTATGAGATGTCCAAGTGTGTGTTCAACTAAATTGTTTGCATTTACCGTAAATCCTCAAGTTTGGCCCGCAGATTGATTGACCAAGCCCCAGAATTGTACCATAATCTTTGATATCTGCTTTCCAATGCAGTGTAGGCACTTTTTTAGATATTTATTTTCCAACTTCTGTCATTTCTTTTCTTAAACAAAAACTGTACCCAGGTGTAGACACTTCAAAGACATTTTTTTCCAATTACTTTTTTCACATTTTTTTGTCGCTGAATCTTCAGTAATATTTTATTAGTGTGCTGCACACAATTATGCGACCAATACTTGAGTTTTTACGGTAATATTTTGTTTGAGGCCAAATGAAAAATGTGTTTGGTTCAGAAGGATATACATGTATTTAATGGGGTGAGAAAGTGGTGACTAATTTTGATTTAGCGATTTGCATAATTTAAGAAAAATAGTTCACTTCCATTAATTTTATTCAATTGATGATGAAAAAAAGTATTTTAAAAAAAACGAGTTTACTGCGTTAGTAATGATTTAAGTATTGAAACCACACATATTTATTTGGCCTTAAATTACTAACATGTAGATTTCTTTATTATAAGGCCTTGTTTTGTTTTATTATATGTATGTTGCTGTATGAAGACAATGAATGCATTGCTTAGTACATGCAGTGTGTGATTGTGATAGGCCTTAGTGGTCTGATTTATGTAAAAAACAGGTTTTCAGCTAGCTTTCATCACAATTTATAAGGCTAAATGTTAAGTGTATGTTTCTTTGCCTTTCTCTGATTCCTTCTTTAAAGGCCATAATTTTGAGGCAGTTGTCTCCAAATTGCTTTTTGAAATCAGATGTTGAAATGGACAACCTGGGGTCGATAAATTTTCCAATTTTAAAAAGTATTAGCCCGGGACATTTAGCCCTAAGCCATGGGCTAAGTGAAAATAAATTTTGGTTTGTAGAACTTAATAATTTCTTATGTAACATGTAGGCTTGATTTTCAATGATTATACAGGAACTTTGTCTGATTGGTCTTGAATGAAAAAACAACACCCTAAAACTGAAAATGCACAATCATATAAAACATCATTTTGTGATATCATTCAATGAGTATTTGTTCTGTGTGAATCATGATTGCATGTTGGTATGAGTTGAGCTGAAAGTTTGATCGAAATGTAATAATATGCTTCTCTAGCATGAGTTGACAAAGTTTATGATTTGCTTGGCAGTTCTATGTTTGTGTTCCATTATTTCAAAGTGGGCCTTGGGCTGATCAAGTGAAAATATTGACAGACTAAGTGTGTACAGAAAAAACAATATTTTGGTCTTAAAACCCTCTTGAACAAAGTATTATATATATTAATACATGGAGTTTATTTTATTGCTGATAGTATTATGTCTGCCATATGATTCTAAATAATTAGTGTCCAGGACGGTTATGCTCTCTGTTAGCCAGATCCTGTCTATGGTGTATATTGATCGAAGGGTCGATGCAAAAATGTTCCAACTTCTTTCTTTACCAATTTATACACCTGTGGCTTAAAATGAGAAGGTCGTAAGTTGTACTGATACATAATTATATATTTACAATCAGCATCACAAAGAGCTTCTAGTGAGCCTATTTTCATGAAAATCGGCACTTGTCATGTTGACCAAACTGAAGTTGAAACAGCTTGTTTTACCATTTAAGTAAAGAGTTATTTTCGGACAGTTTTTCCCTTTTTCTCGAAATATTGATTTTGTAGTTACAACCTTCTCATTCTTAGCCTGCGAATTGTAGTCTAAGAACAGTTTGGCTTATAATTCACATAATAAGCCGTCAAGTTACATGTATACCTGTCTGGAATTTATTCTAATCTGAGTTGGAAACATGCTTCCAACTTGATAAATGATAAAAAAATGTTGGACACCCTGCTACCACTGAACTCAAGTTAAGTCAAACTTCATTGATTGAGTATGAAATTAAGTAAGAATTATCTGGACCAAAATTTTTCGTTAATTCATTTTGGTAGGTCCCTAATAAAGGTGGGATTTGAAGTACATTTGAACTGTTAAGATAACTAGCCAAAAGGATTAGAGGCTATTTATTGGTAGTAATTTATATTATTAGCGATTTAAACCGCCTGTTCAAATGTTCAACAATTGTACAATTGAGTATAAACTACGTGTGTGTATACATACGATTGAAATTGCTATAGTATTGACGGAAGGAATTTTAATATTTTGAATTAAGGTCTTGTGTTCTTTTAAATTTTGGAATTCATTATTATTGTGGCCTGGAAGTCTTTTGTGAATTGGTGTTAAAAATAATATTATTTCTTCAGTGCTATGCTAGTGATAGACGATTGTGAAAAAATAAAAATTTGTGAAACAGTTTGTGACCTTGTGCTATTACGGAATAATACAATGTGTAAATTCTAAATTTGTGAAATTTTAAGTTTATGGCCTAAAATAGTTAAAATTATGTACATACATTTTGTATTTAGATTTGAAGCAAAATTGTTGCATCTTGAATGTTGTAAGAAATTGTAGATACACTAGTTTATCACCAACCCTTAGTTTGTTAATGTATAGTGTAAAATCATTATTGTTTGTGGGTCATAAATTTCATGGAATTTATTAAAATTCAGTTTTATGGAGTCACAAATTCAGATTTTTTTTAAAAACATTATTATGAAATGATTACTAATCATAGTAATGGGGATTGAATATTTTGGTCAAGCTCATTTCAGAAACTCCGGCCACAAATATTAATGATTTTATCTAATGCTTCTTTGTATACTATACATGTGTCGAAATTGAATGCATAATAATTTTATGATGTTGGATTGAAATGCTGATATGTTTTTTTTTGCATTTTCTGATATTTGTTTTGTACAAATAACTTTGTTACAGTATGGAACTGTGGTGTCAGAATGTATATCCTTGAGTGACCTTGACCTTTGTATAATGGTTCAGATGTTCATTGACTTATTTTGAAGAGATGTTACCCTTCCTTTGTTGTTATTTGTTCCCCCTTGTTTTACTCAGTGTTTTACAAAAATCCACGCCCTTTGTCTTGGTGCGAAAACATAAATAAACATCTGTTTTGTAGAACTGAAATTAGAGAATTACCTCCCTTTGATGACTGCATTAAAGAGTTGTCTAACTTTTAAAAAATTGTCTCCCTTTATTTATTGACTGGATTAGGTATTTGTCTTGCTTATTAGACTGCATAAGGTAATTGCCCTCCTTTGATACTCTGACTGGATTAGAAAGTTTTCTCCCTTTAATTAAGTATGACTGGGTTAGAGAGTTGTCTCCCTTTGATAGTATGACTGGGTTAGTAAATTGTCTTCCTATGATTATATGACTTGATTAGAGAGTTGTCTCCCTTTGATAGTATGACTTGATTAGAGAATTGTCTCCCTTTGATAGTATGACTTGATTAGAGAATTGTCTTCCTTTGATAGTATGACTTGATTTGCGAATTGCCCCCCTTTGATAATAGGACTTGATTAGAGAATTGTGTTCCTTGGATAATATGACTGAATTGGAAAGTAGTCTCCCTCTGAAGGTATGACTGTAATAGAGAGTTGTCTATCTTTGATAGTATGACTTGGTTAGAAAATTGTCTCCCTTTGATAGTTTGTCTTGATTAGGGAATTGTCTCCCTTTGATAGTATGATTTGGTTAGAAAATTGTCTCCCTTTGATAGTTTGTCTGGATTAAGGAATTGTCTCCCTTTGATAGTATGATTTGGTTAGAAAATTGTCTCCCTTTGATAGTTTGTCTGGATTAGGGATTTGTCTCCCTATGATAGTATGACTTGATTAGAGAGTTGTCATGCTTTGATAGTATGACTTGATTAGAGAATTGTTTCCCTTTGATTTTATGATTTGGTTAAAAAATTGTCTCCCTTTGATAGTTAGTCTGGATTAGGGAATTGTCTCCCTTTGATAGTTTGTCTGGATTAAGGAATTGTCTCCCTTTGATAGTATGATTTGGTTAGAAAATTGTCTCCCTTTGAAAGTATGACTTGATTAGGGAATTGTTTCCCTTTGATTTTATGACTTGGTTAGAAAATTGTCTCCCTTTGATAGTTTGTCTGGATAGTCTGGATTAGGGAATTGTCTCCCTTTGATAGTATGACTTGATTTAGAGTTGTCTATCTATGTTTATATGAATGATAGAGTTCTGTGTAAAGCTTGTATGTCTGGATTATTTAAGTTGCAGACTTTTGATAACATACTTTGTACCTTGTTAAGGTTGTCAATTTCAAACTTAATTATGGGGACAAATTCACACGTACATAACAAATATGCAAAAAACTATACAATATTCAAAAATCAGTTAATAATTTGCTACTGTTAAACTGAATAGCTGTCAGGTTTGTTAAGTAATGTGTTCGCATGTCATAAAGTTTTTGCACCCTAGGTAAGATTGAAACATTGAGAATATTTGGAATGACATTGCATTCTTTCTTGTTTGAGTCAGAGCCAAAAATCAGATCGCAATATTTACTGTGGGTGGGTTAAAAACATAAAGTTACAGACCCATTAAGCTTATCTATATTTTAATATATTTATTTGTCACGACCACAATATTGATATAAGAACACTTGATTATAAATTTATGAACTTTGAAAATGCCTCTCGGAGCTTTTCGGAAATCCTATTAACTTTTAAATAAAAAAATATGCATCATGCAATAAATGATACCTTAAGGGGACCCAAGGTCCTGACAAAAGTATTGTTATCTACTATATTTACACTGATTTGTCAAATGCTCAGGATAACCTTCTTTCAACAATTGCTGGTTGGACCCCCTCGGAGCGAATTTAGCAGGTCGAACCCCTTCCTGATACAGTGAAAAACTTGAAGCATTTAGTATTTTATAAGTAAAATCAGAAAATTAAACATTATGCTCATATTTGTGTAACATATTTGATCAACTTGTCATTGACCAGTCCAAAATAAAGTTGAATCTTCATATTAAAATTTTTTGTTAAATACTTTGAGTTTAAGTTTTCTATATTTGAACCTATTCCAATCAATTTTATAATATTGAAAAGATTTTACTATATTTATAAAAAGCGCACAACACATTACCGCATGGTTTATAATGGAATGTTATTTTCATTTTTTGAGCCAATTAAACCTGAACACAACTATGAAGCCTGTCGAAAATATGGCTATAAATTTGACAGAAGTTTGGCTCGGAAATTAATTGAAATTAAATTAATGTCTCTTAATGTATGAAAACCTTTTGTTATGTCCAAATTAATATTCATTGTTTTGCATTGATAAATTTCAGTTGGATAGCGTTTTTATCACAAAGGTTGATTCATTTTAATTGAATGTTGAGTTTTGGGAAAATTTTGAGTTTTGAGTTCAATATTTTTGTTCAGGACAATTTAAGTAACTTTCTCTAATCAAACAGTTTTATATTAGAGTGCTATGAATGCATTGGCTTATATATCATGATAATAGCATGATTAATAGTTATGAAAACAATGTAAGTTTCTAGTTTTAAGTTAAAAAGAAAATAATCATATAAAGTTTTAAAAAATAGGTTTTAAGAAACCCTTGTAAATCAGTTGAATTTGTCATAATTTTCACCTTCTTGCCAGGGCTGACTTGTTTTGTCGATTTGTGGATGTAAAAAGTGTGGATTATAGTAATGTGTGTAATGTACAGATTGACAAGGGTAGGTAACTCACTTTTAAGAATGTTGTTATTTGTGTTGGACTCTTGTTTAGCGCATTCCCAGATGCCTGATCGGCAATAATAGACCTCTGACTTCAAGGGAAGAGACAGTTATGTGATACAATACATTGACAATCCCATGTGCGATGCTAAATGACATATTCAGAATAAACTCCTTGGTTCTTTAGTGTGTTCAGTAAACAGCTAAGTTGTATCAACATTGAACCTTATTATTATGATAATAGTAGTCTAGTATCATTTAATACCCTTGAAAAAAAAGGTTTAAAAAAAAAAGAAAAAAGAAAAAAAAAATGAAAAAGAAAAGAAAAAAAAGGAAAATGATATCCAAAAACAGATATTTAGTATAATAATAGTAAAAAGGAAAAAAATAGAACAATATCAAGTACCGATCTAGTAGAGTAATATTTACATGTACGACCTCTGTATGCCTACCTACCCCATGTGTTGTTGTTGTTGTTGTTGTTGTTGTTGTTGTTGTTAGTGTACCAGTATGTTGTTCTTGTTAGTTGTATATCGGTATCTAACATGTTTGTCATCATGTACTACCATCCAGGGAAGGAAGCGGTTATCACCTGGCCATCTAGATAGGAAATGTTTCTGTGAGGGGAAAAATAGATTCATTATAAAGATGTAGAAATATTTGATAGAATTTACTGTAAAATCAGGAAATTTTGTGGGGAGATTAATTTTCAATTATTTTCTGTTAACTTTGGGGTTCAAGAAAAACAGGACTGGAAGAAATCAAAATGTCTTTAATTAATGATTAATTGAATGCAAAAATACTGGATAAGTTTTTTTGCCATCTTTTTGAAATTTACAAATTTACAAGTTCAAGAAAATGGAGTTTTCCCCAAAATGCACGAAATTTAATTCTCAAGAATATAAATGATTTTACATTATGGTTCTGAAATAAATAGATTCTTAGCAAGAATGTGAAAGACTGAAGATATAAAAAACATACTAATTACTAAATAGTTGGTGTGTATTTTGGCATGACGTAGCATTCCACTGTCCTGTTTTGCTTGATGTACGAATTATTTGTGAGCTATGAGCTATTTGTGATGCGAAATTGAAAATTTCTATGGGTGAATTATTTGTTTGTAATCAGCAGCATTTTTGATTGCAATGTTTTTTGCATTATATCTATTGTTGGGCCTTGTAGGGCGTTTTTGCGATGAATTAGTTGCTATATTAATGCACTAAACTTTTATGGGGATGATCAGTTTTGGATTTCTTGATCTGTGTTTGGCGCTGGAATGATAAGCACCCTGGCTTGTTATGAGTTCGAGTGATTGATACATTATTAATTGGATTATAATTACAATTATTTGTTTTGTTTAAATTTATTTATTGTTCAATGTACCATATTTATATTGTGCTTTTATCATGTTATGTCATTACCTGTTCAAAGGCTTGACTTCTACTTTAATATGTCCCTGTCAAACCTGTCTTTAAGGACCACCCTTGAATACGGAAAAGTGGCTTTTGTTTACAGTTAGCCTCTTTAAATAGGTTTAATATCATTGAAAATGGTCAAAATGGTCTAATGGGAAATAAAAATTTAGACATTACAGAGAGGTTTCGTAATACTGTTTTTTGTTCACATGTGGTCTTATAACACAGGTTTTACTGTATATATTTCAAATGCTATATTATGTCAACTTACATATATTACTAGTGACCTTAACATTTAAGGAAAATATTTCCAGCTTTTTTAAAAAAAAACTAAAAATATCATGAACACTACTCACTAATCAATATACAAGGATTTTAAATTGAATTTTGTTTATGAACCGTATCTAGATATTGTACCTCATAATATTAGATTTTTTATTACAAAACTACGTATTTCTGCTCATTCTCTACGAATACAGACGGGTAGATTTGGAGAAAATAGATTACCCCGGCATGAACGATTTTGTTTATTTTGCAATATGCAAGATATAGAAGATATCTATCACTTTGTATGCATTTGTCCATATTATAGAACGATACGATTAAAATATATTCAACAGTATTACTATTTGAGACCGTCTGTTTTTAAATTCTATGAATTGCTATGTAGCAATAACAAAAATCACCTATGTAACCTTGCATTTTACCTGAAGGAAGCTTTTAGATCTAGAAACACTGCTAATATAATTGTAAATAATTAAATAAATTGTGTATGTCAATGTACCGTGAGAAGTTTTGAGCGCGCGTGAGCAAGTATTCGCTGAATGAAATGAGGTGTATGTTTTGAGTGGAAGATTTTGGTGCGCGTGTCTGTGAGTGCTTGAAATATACTGTATGATCATATAACACTAAAATGTTAACTAACCTTATTGATGCTTTAAAAACTTTTCTCTCCGTTACTTACCCATTTATCATGTGTATTTTGTTTGTATTACATGTTTATTTATAAACATTGTATATCAGAGTTGTAGACTATGTACTCGTTACTTGTCTTAATAAATATATGTTCTGTTCTGATATTTTACTGTAAGGGAAGTAACTCTTGTTGGTATTAATGCTTTATACACACAGTTCCCTTCCTTGTGTTTATTTTTCATCACATTTGACTTCACCATCATTTCTTTGCAATCATGCAGACATTTCATGTTAAGACATTTATTTTACTGGTACTGGTTTGATATTTGAGTATAATATGATTAAACCTGTCTATAAAGACCGCTTGTGCTCGAAATGCAAAAAGATGGTACTTATTACATGATTGTGGTCTGTATAAAAAAAATCAGGTCTGATGGTCTTTGTTGATAAATTTTGTAATAATGGTTTGTATATGATCACAGGGAGTCTTAAACATAGGTTTAACTGTTTATAATAGACTTTGTTCAGGGCTGGACACTAACACTGGTCCCCTGGTCCGAGGCAAGTCAAAATCAAGAAGGACCAGTAAAAGTTTTGAAGGACCAGTAACTGTCTAGTTTACAAATTTTATGTTTCTTGTCTGGGGGACCATTGACCAAAATAGTTAGTGTCAAGCCCTGCTATGTTACAGTCTGCAAAATGTTGCAAGTTTAGAAACAGATATTTGTTGAGAAATCATTTGAAGAGAAATGGGTTGCTCTAGAGGGGTGATTAAATGGTTTGAAGGAGATGCTGTAGCTCATTTAGAGGTGACTGACTTACGGGGTATAACGGGTGAATTCTGGGTAGATTTCTGTGTCAATACAACTTTATTGCTTTCATAAATCATGTTCTAGCTGTGTTAAGCAGAGTGCATCGTCGGATACCCACGTTCGATTGCATTACGTTATACTCATACATTGACTGTGGGTTATTTGGCTAGCAAAATATCGTAAACGTTATAGATAAATGGTGCAATTTCATTGGTTTCCAAAGGATTTCCACTTTGGAAGGTCAGCCAATGAAATTACATGTTACATTCGGCCTTCGTTTCATTCTCCAAAATGGCGTCCATTTTGATTTTGACTGAAAGAAAAATCTATTTAAAGTAACAAAAAACCCCTAATGACGCAAGGTTAAATCTCCGATTGAAGAGTATTCTGTTTGTAAGGAGCGATTTCATTGGATACAGGGTTTGAAGAGTTATTTCCCTTTGAGCCGAGAAACGAGAATTCGGCAGTCAAAAAACCCACGGTACCAAATGAAGTTGTACGTAATGTGTACCGTGGGTATCCGACGATGAGCAGAGTGATGGGCCTTGCTTGATTACTTAGCTTGCTTATTGTCTGAATTTCATAAGATTCATTTATGAAAAAAATTCCCATAGGCTTTGTTAAGAGACAATAATAACGTTACTTATATTCAATGCAATATTGTAGTTTCATGTATGGAAAATATTGGTGGATCACTTTTATAATAATGCAGTCAGAAAACTATCCTTGAGGCCACATGAATATTCCACATAATTAAATCCAAGTGCATCCAAAATTATCTTTAAGGCCTCGGACATGTTCTGTAAGAAATCGGTGTGTGTCGTAGCTGTATATCCTTGATCTATATTGTAATAACTATGTACATTTATAGTGCCTTGTGGTTACACAAAAATGTTCTGTGTTTTGTTATATAAATGAGAACATTGTGTTCCGGGAGGCAAAACATTTTCTGGTCAATTTACTTGATTGTCTGGCTTTGTTTCCTGCTACTCTACATGTTTGCTTGTTCGACTATACTGACTACTTCACCATCTGTTTAAAACATATATACAGCCTAGCTTATAGTGTATTCATGCTTGGTTTTGTTTAGGAAAGTTCTAAGAACAGACATGACTTTCACATCAGCAATGTTTACATGATTTCTACATACCTACCTGTTATTCAACATTAAGGTTTCTGTCTACCTCAACAGTTCTTAGAGGTTAATGTTTGGTCTACCTATTGTTTGAGGTTAAAGTTTTGTCCCAGGTTTCATACATCTTATTCTGCAAGGTTAAGGTTTTGTCTACTTGTTATATGATATTAGGGTTTTGTCATGTTAAGGTTCTGCCTACCTTAACAGTTCTTAGAGTTTAAGAATGTGTCTACCTTTTCTATAAGGTTAAGGCTATGTCTGTCTGTTCCATGAATATAAGGTTTCGTCTACTTTTTCTATGAATTTAAGGTTTCGTCCACCTGTTGTGTTTCAGGTTATACTTTTGTCTACCTTTTTTGTGAGGTTAAGGTTTAGTCTACATGTTCTGTGAGGTTAACATTGTACAGTAAAAACTCGATATTAAGACCACCAACGGGACCGGCACAAAGTGGTCTTAATATCGAGTTGGTCTTATTATCGAGTTTGGGTGTATTGAGTTTATCAGTATCACTAAACTTCCAGTTGAAACATGTAATGGGTGTTTCTCAACATGTGTGTGGTGTTTTTAATACTCATTACTGTCTAACAGACCTGTTACGAGGGGCCACCCATCAACAAATACTTTAGCTGTTCCATTGGTGGTCTTTACAGACAGGTTGTACAAACCAATGAAAGACAGCTGTCAATAAGTAAAGTTATTCTTATAGGAAATGCCACATAATGAATAACATCATTTGCTACAATATGGCAGTATGATTTTTTTTTAAATTTTAATGTCACTTTTGATCTTCCATAGTCAACAGATGTGGTACATTTCAACAATCAGCAGTCCATTCAATTATCCTACTTCACGAAAAGTAGAGGTCAAGTTAAATCACCTGAGTTTTCCCAATCCCATACTGTTCTGCTAATTTCCTCTGACTTTTCCCTGGACTATCTTTAATCAAATTTAATTTCTCTATCACATTAAGCTCTACAGCTTTCCACTCATCGTGGAGATTTAGCTAATTTATAACTTTGTAGAAAATGCAGATGTTTACCAATTGCAATCAAATTGAATTGTGATTAAATAATTTGGTCTTTAACTTCTACAGTGTACAAATTCAATCCGATAATTACGAATGTTTACACAAACATTTTTGTTTGTCTGTCAATTAACGACTTTAACAATCAAAGAGATACGAAATGTGTGACCCCTCTTTACTCAATTAAAGGCATAACAAAGGACTAAACAATAAAATACCCCCTCATGGTTAGTTTATGACGCCTGTGGCGATTAAATTGCACTCAATTAGTGCATCGAATTAACAACATGTCACCATTTACGACCTTGACCGGCGGCTCGACTAAAATCAATACTATCCGTACTGAAACGGCACGTGGTCGTTGAATCGAGTTGAAGGTGTGACTTTATGCATTGTTCGGGACCAAATTAGTGGTCGCATTACGCAATATCGAGTTGCCCGCATTATCGAGTTTTGCGACCATTGATTTATATAGAGAAAACATCGGGACTGAGAAAAAGTGGTCGTAATATTGAGTTGGTCGTATTTTCGAGTTGGTCGCATCATGAGGTTTTACTGTATCTACCTTTTCTGTGAGGTTAAGAAGTTGTCTACCATTTCTGTGAGGTTAAGGTTTTGTCTACCTTTTCTGTGAGGTTAAGGTTGTGTCTACCTTTTCTGTGAGGTTAAGGTTTTGTCTACCTTTTCTGTGAATTTAAGGTTTTGTCTACCTTTTCTGTGAGGTTAAGGGTTTGTCTACCTTTTCTGTGAGGTTAAGGTTTTGTCTACCTTTTCTGTGAATTTAAGGTTTTGTCTACCTTTTCTGTGAGGTTAAGGGTTTGTCTACCTTTTCTGTAAGGTTAAGGTTTTGTCTACCTTTTCTGTGAGATTAAGGTTGTGTCTACCTCTTCTGTGGGTTGAGGTTTGTCTACCTTGTCTGTGAATTTAAGGTTTTTGTCTACCTGGTCCTGTTCTTTGATACTAGGTTTTGCATATATGTTCTGTATCTGTCGGCTAGCTTTAAGGAAGTTAAACACAATCTGACTTGTAAGAGTATTCGTTCTTGTATGTTATAAACATGCAAATTCAATGTTTCGTGTACTAAGTCAATTTATATTTCAATGGTTACTAACTCAGGCTTAAATAAAAGTGAATGTCTTACTTTCATTCAGATTAAAGGAAGTTTGCTCTATATAAAAAAAGTTACACCAAAGGGAGCTAATTCAAAATTAATTGTTCAAAATGTTAAGTTTTCCATTTAATCATACATCCCATTGTTGCAAGTTGTTCACGATTGACAGTAACAAGTTTCACATTTTGTCCTTGTTGAACTCACTTTATTGTATTAACACATTACTGGTAACATCAACATTGTTGCTGACATGTTTTCTAGAATGCATTGCTATACATGTTGTGCACATTGACTCATTTTCAACCATAAAACCATTTGATAACATGCCTAACCTGAGTAAACATGTTTGAAAGATTTTATAGTTGAATGTTTTATTTAATGTACCGAAAATAATTTAAAATAATTGCCTTCAAAATTTTCATGTTATATAGAATTCATGTATTTTATGAATAATTATTACTCAGTTAATATTCTGAATAAGGTTGCTAAATATTCTGAATTAGGTTGCTTTAATTTTGTCTGTTCACAAAAATCTTACCAATGGGTGATTCTAAACCTTAATTTTTACCCATTGACAGATTCGGTTTCTGTTAAATATTTGCTATTGCTGGGTTATTGGTACCTTAGAAACCAATGTGCATTAGAAAATGTTCGTACTTAAGGTGTATGTATAACTTAATCACTGATTTTGTTGGTGCTGAAAATTTGTTTACATTTGGCTTATTGACTTCATTAAATCTTAAGGGTCCAAGAAAATTTGGTTACTTGGGAATATTGGTATCCTATCACCTTAAAGTAAAATGTAACTTAGTTGTCAATAGCATACAAAAAGGTTCATTTTCATGACAGATTTAATGTTCCTAAATTGTTTGCTTGTGTTTGCTTCATAGGTGTTCTACCACCTTAAGCTTACATTCCCCCACAGGTATCCTGCAACCTTAAAGTAAATGTATATAAGTTGTCAAAAACATGCAAAAAGGTTATTTTCATGACAGATGTTGTGTTCATAGAATATATGCTAACATTCTAATAATCATAGATATTCTGCCATTCTGACATTCTGCTTACATTCACATCACAGGTATCACACCACCTTAAGGTAAAATGTATAAAAGTCGTCAAAAAGCATACAAAAAGGTTATTTACATGACAGATGTAATGTTCCTAGTGTATGAGAGTATAATGCTTACATTCTTATCATAGGTATGCTACTACCTTAAGGTACAATGCATATATATCTATATATCTGAACTGTAACTTCTCATTGTATATAAGCTACCTGTTGGTTATGTATACACATATACTATAAAACATAAATGATTTTGGCACAATTATCTGCACCACAAGATTAATGGTTGAGCCGAATTTTGGTTAAATGACTTTTAAACATTTCACAGTGTTGGTACGACTCATAAAATCTTGGTCTAATTTACATATTTCATGTGTAAATTTTGTTTCGTATTCAGTCAGCAAAAACGTAAGATGTATATTCTGAGTCAGAAATCATGTCATAAGTCGTTCGAAAAAAATTATTTGTTAAACACGATTTTTATTTTCTTTCTTTTCTTCGATCAGGGAAAATGTGAGAACTCGTCGAAGGAGATTTGTGCAGAAGACTCTATAACCTACGTGCAATATAAGTGAACTATTTTATGACTGTTTATATTCCGTCATCAGTGTTTATATTCCGTCGTGGACATGTAGACAAAATCGTTGCTGTGTTTTATTATAGACTCGTGTGCCTTATAGTTACATTGTTACTTGTTGCCTCCTGTTGTTATTGTTGCTGTTACTGTTGTTGTTGTTATTGTTAGTTGAATCAAGTAACTTTGCATTTACTGACAATAGATCGGAATGTTGTTTCTCTGTTATCTGTTGAGATTTACTAGAAATTTACTGGATTTACTAGAAATTTACTGGATTTACTAGAAAATTATAGAAATTTTCTATATTCATTCATTGAGAACGTGCTGTGAAAATGTTGAATAGTTGAACTGATGTATGTACTTATTGACATTGTTTAGGACATTTTAGAGTTAGCTAGTGATATGACAGAAGCCTATGATATTCAAAGACTGTATACATTACTATAATAGGACTGCAATGAACCAAACAGCTCAAAAGTGATAGTTTTGATATATTTCTAAATTCAAATGTCATTGATGACTTTGTTATAATGGCATAACATTCAATTAGGAAGTGATTCCTTAGGTTTAAATAATGCTATTGCACTCTCTGTTAATGAATTCAATGAATTAGGACATAAATTTCTTTGAATTTATTAATTGGTTCAATAAGTGCTATTGAAAACAATGTTAATGATTTTAATGCATTTGCAAGTAATAGTACTGATTTTTTTTTATAATTGGACTCGATGTTATGAAAGACTTTGTTAATGAATTTAATGGTGAACATAAGAAATTTATTTGGCTGATGTATGAATTGATTTAATTGCATGCTAATTGGAAATTTAGACATTGTACACGGTTTCTATGAAGTATATAGTAATAAAGCTAATACTGTACATGTGTTTATTGCTTCATGTTTAGACACTGGTATAGATATACATAGAGAGAGATTATCTCCCTTTCCGAATCAATAAAGAAGTAATGTTTACAATGTATTGGCATTAAAAGCGATGGGTGCCAAAATATTTGTAGATTTTAAAGACAAGAATGCTCAGAATTGAAGCTAAGAGAATTTCTAAGGTAAAAATTGATGATGAAAGTAAAATTTATGAGGAAAAACTCAGATAGATCAATATTCATGAGGAACAAGTGGTGGAAAGTTTGAATTGAAATTGGAAATGAATGAAAAACAAAAAATGTTAAAATTAGTAAGTGGAAATCGAAATTGATGAAATTTGAAATTGATCGAATGCACTGTCAATCTTTTTGCGTATGATACGTAGCCATTGTGCACTTTTTGCATCCTAAGATGGATGTTTGTGTGAAAATCTTTGGTGTCTCTGAATGATTTGTGTTCATACATTGTGAATTGAAAATAATTGAACCGAAGTCCGATACAAAACTTTACAATGGCAAATTCTATAGTTGAGTTCATTCGCTTGCTGTGGTGCTATTCTGTTGGATTTATAGTTACATACCTGTTGGCCATATTTGGAAAAAACAGGTAATTATTTTTTATATCTATATTTTTTTTTGGTTTAAAAAAAAATATTTCTAATTTTCTATGTTTTCATTTAGCATGAATGAATGTTTGAATGAAAGTTCATATTCATGATGTTGTTTCATTATGTAAAATATAAAACTTTTCATTTCCGCTCAGACATTATGCTATATTTGATCATTACTAATGAATAGTTGATCAGGGTCTGAAGTTATAAAACTGAAGTTTTGAAGACCAGTCTATCAACACAGCCGTTGTCATTGGTCAATTTCAAAACTGCAATTCAAACCAACCAATCAGATGCTTGGCTTTTTAGACTGGTCTTCAAAACTCAGAATCCAGTAATGCTTTGTTATTGTTTGTTATTCTTACAAATAATTACAATGTATTTTAGTCTATAGTCTAGGTTTACGTAGTTGTCGATTCATATACCTGTTGTTTTATTATACATGTATGTATAAAGGAATCTTATATACTAAGTGTTGTAAATGTCTTGTGGTGTGTTGACGTACTCTGAAGTTCCGGGTATAATTATACCTGTGTATAAAACATGGCATTTTATTATTGTATGTAATATTCCAATTATATAGTGAAAACATAAGTACCTGTGGTATTACTTGATTTGTATTTTGTTTGTTAAGTTGTAGATGGGCCATAAAACAAAACTAAATCCTAATTGCTTGTAAACATCCATTCTGGCAATTGACCAGGTTTCTGTATGATTTGAATATCAAAATGTGTGCTTCAATTTTCGGGTTTGACTTTAACAAGATTGATTTCTTGGCTATGGAGTGTCAGTAACTCTGACTTGAGGGTATTTTCAAGTTCTTGAATAATTTGTAATGCTTGGGTATTTACTCGAATCATTGGTCCCTGGGTTTATTGTAAGTCAATAGTAAAGAAATCTAAAGTCTAAAAATGACGCTGCCTATTTCAATGTTGTAAGTTTCGGTCCTTGGGACTGAATCCCTTTCTATTTGGTCACTAAAGCAGACTGTAGGGCTTAGTACACACATAGGTGAAGACATTTGTTGATCGCCAAAACGGAACCATTGTCTCAAAGTATCTTGTAAATATTGTTTCTTTTACCATGTTGCAGTCTGTGGGCA
Source organism: Spisula subtruncata (assembly GCA_963678985.1). NCBI lineage: Eukaryota > Metazoa > Mollusca > Bivalvia > Venerida > Mactridae > Spisula > Spisula subtruncata. Next base: position 17,769,614 of record OY787678.1, read on the forward strand.
AGAAATTGCTTGAACTTTCATTGATATCTTATTGTTTATAACCGGTCTGTTTGATTAATGTATTCAGTTAAGTAGCAGGGTGTGCTTGATTTGTACCAGGCATGAAAAAGTCTCTCATACCATTCTGGACTTCATTTGAAGAGTTCTCAATAACAATCAAGCCAATCTAGACGTTCAAAAACAATAAAACCATGATATAAGCAACTAAAGTAAACACTTCTGGGAAGGCCCTTCTGGACTTCATTTGAAGAGTTCTCAATCACAATCATGCCAATCTAGACTTCTTTATTGAAGAGTTAAAAAACTATAAAACCCTGAAATAAGCAACTAAAGTAAACACTACTGGGAAGGCCAACACAAAGTTTATGGTCCACATGCAAATTTATGTACAATCATGTAAACAAGCAATTGATCGGTTCACATTTCAAGGTCAAGGACATTCAAGAAATCTTTGTGCGGCTTGGTCACAATCACAGTAGTAACCCGGATGTACCACTTCTCGCTTCCATCAGATTTTCATCTGCTTTCAGTTCCATCGGAGCCCTTTGAAAACCGAACAATTTTCTGACGGAACTGAAAATTTTTCTGGCGGAGCTGAAAATCGTTGTATTAGAATTTCTACTATGACAATGTGAAACCAAATCCCTTGGCAACTTGGCAGCATTTTAGGGATGGACTACATTATGCTATAAGCAGTACTTAGGAAACACAAGCAATTATTTATAAATAAGTATATGTTCATCCCTTCATAATGCAATTATCTGCATACTGTAAACAAATGACTAGTTACACACGTTTTTACATCATTACATATACTCTCAACTTGTCTTTGATTATTTGATTATTTCCTGCAACATGAGGCAGACAATCATCTAAACAGACATGATACAATATAAATTATAACCAGGAAAATGTACACATGTTTACGTCAGAGCCATCAGAGCAATAAAAACGTAACTTTCTAAAGTGCTTATATTGGTAGATAAAATTATAGGTGACATAAAACAGTTTAGCAGTTGCCCATAGATTTATACCTACATAATATTCCATTAAGATAGAACAGTTTAGCATTCTCCATAAACTCGGTATTTCTATGTAATATGATTAAGATAGAACGGTTTAGCATTCACACTTAAAATCGTATACCTATGTAATATCATTGAGATAGCACAGTTTAGCAGTCGCCCAAAGATTCATACCTACGTAATAAACCATGGGGATAGAATAGTTTAGCATCGACACCCATGGATACGAGCCTACGTAATACCATTGGCAAGAATTGGTAACAATCATATCAATAGATAAGACACATATGTTTTATATCTCCCCCCCCCTGTTTATAATGATGCTTCCATTGTATCATATCAAAATCACTCACACTTCTTTCCCTCTGTCGGTGTTAGGTAATATTGATAGAATTGTATATTCCCACCGATAAACAATGGTATATGTTGGGTGGTATATGTTAAGTTGAGTAAGACTTCGGCTAATGAAATGCCTTGGCATTAGTGTAGTTGGTGGTATATGCTAATTGGATTGAGACATCGGCTAATGAAATTCCTTGGCACTATACAGTGGTTAACGTGTCAACATTTTATCATGACTTCCCATCCCATAGTGTTAATGAGATGACGAATCCGAGACAATCCTCATGATTCACATGTTAGTAGTTAAGGATACTTCCTTGGCTACAGCTAGCCTATATGATGACAGTCTTTTTCAAAACATTTGAGTAAATTGTCTCCCTTTGGCCATGGTTACAGTCATACTACCAGATTGTCTCCTTTTGTCCATGATTACAATTATATAAGTAGATTGTCTCCCTTTGTCCATAAATTCAATTATATAAGTAGATTGTCTCCCTTTGTCCATAAATTCAATTATATAAGTAGATTGTCTCCCTTTGTCCATAATTTCAATTATATAAGTATATTTTCACCCTTTGTCTATGATTTTAAAGATACAGGTAGATTGTCTCCCTTTGTCTATGATTTTAAAGATACGGGTAGATTGTCTCCCTTTGTCCATGATTACAATTATATAAGTAGATTGTCTCCCTTTGTCCATAAGTTCAATTATATAAGGAGATTGTCTCACTTTGTCCATAATTTCAATTATATAAGTTAATTGTCTCCCTTTGTCCATAATTTCAATTATATAAGTAGATTATCTCCCTTTGTCCATGATTTCATTATATAAGTAGATTGTCTCCCTTTGTCTATGAATTTGAAGATATAGGTAGATTGTCTCCCTTTGTCTTTGAATTTAAAGATACAGGTAGATTGTCTCCCTTTGTCCATAATTTAAAGAATAATTATCCTGAAAAATAAATGATCATGTTACAATTTTTAACTTAACCTTTAATTGTGTATGTGTCTTTATGTCTATGATAAATGTATGCTCTGTAAATGATTAAGTGTTTTAAAATTAACATTCTATTAAAGGTATACCCTGAAACCATTGGCAATTCTAGTAATGAAATTACCATGAATGGTAGTTTTTCCTCAGGATTAATGAATAATTATACTGGCTATAAACACTATGTACCTATCATTTTACTTGTGAAAAAAACTTGGTTGGAAGATTGCTGTATGTCCTACCTTACTATCTATCCAGGATAGTTTCGTCTTGCTGTTAGGGTTGAAATAAATACTGAATACTGTAAAATCATTAATTTTCGTGGTGGATTAAATTTCGTGAATCTCGTGGTTCACCTTTAAACCACGAAATTAAATCCCATCGAACACTAATTTTGACCTTTGGATTTATCACCTGAAATGCAAAATCCACAAAGTCATGTCAAATCGAAATTGTCTCTTTTTACCAAAACCACAAAAATTTGTCCCATCAAAATTAAATGATTTTACAGTACTGAAAGTTTTAAATGACACAGGATATTTCTTACTCACACTCTTGTTGATGTTATATATATACCTTTTTGTGGTCATTTTAATCAGATACATCCTTATACTCAACTTTGTGGGATTAACTTTAAATGTAAGTTGTATTTAACATGATTTAATATCTAAATTTTTGTTCCGTAATTTGTAAATGTTTGTCTGTCCGTTTGTCTGTTTTCTGTTACATAAATTGCAAATTTATTGTTCTTCTTATTTTGACATGTGTTTAACAGAGGGTTGTTCTAGAAAAGGTTGCTTTTAATGTATAATTTGTTAAACAGAGGGGTTGTTCTAGAAAAGGTTGCTTTTAATGTATAATTTGTTAAACAGAGGGGTTGTTCTAGAAAAGGTTGCTTTTAATGTATAATTTGTTAAACAGATACTTTTTTTGAAAAGAGGGAAGGTTCTTTAACTGATAAGATTGGGTTTGCTCTGCAATATCGAGTATTCGAGGGGCTTGTTTAAGAAAGGGTTTTATGGAGGGGGTGTTGTGTGATTCGGTTTCTCTGCAGATGTTGCTCTGGCTTTTACCATCTTATATCAATATTTGATCACAACGTCAAATTTTTAAAAGGCTGTGGCGGTGAAATTTGGTGATGCACCATCTAGCTAATAGGGCTATATTACATTGAAACTTCCAATGTTAAGTGTTGTATTATGTTGATACTAAAATTTATTAGGTGCTGAAAGAAAGCACTGTTCTCTGGAGATAGATGTTGTTTACGACTTTATTACCTTATTTGGGTACATCGGATACTGATGTGTTTTTAGTATTGTCTAATATCCGGTGTTGGTACTATATGGTACTATATTGTTCATGCCTCTCGTATTCTGTCCTCATCTTATTTCACTCTTACTTTACGTCTCCAAACCTGAACACCTTGAATGAATTCATTGAAAGTGAAAAAAAAAATTTTTGTCAAATATTGTGTCTTCTTTTCTACAAAGTGTCGCCTATTAGCTATCGCCTAAAGATTGGATGCTTAATCTATACCTCTGATTGAAGGCCTTTGGAAAATTTCATTGAAAGTGAAAAAAGTTTTATTGTCAAAACTTGTCTGATTTTCTTCGTTATCTAGGACCTGAAGAATTTATATATAATGGAAGTTTATTTTTTATGAAGTGTTGGTGATTCAGTATAGGACCTTCAAGATTTATTGAAATAATGTTATTAGCTAGGACCTTTATGGCAGTTGAAAAGAAAAAGGCAATACCTGTTAGATAGTGCAGCTTGTTAAGGAATATAAACAATGGACACTACTCTGTATTTTCTGGGAATTAAACTACATTTGCTGTGTAATTGGTTGTGGTGAATTGGTGTATGTGTCGTTTTGTCTTTTCCAGATCCTATGAATCTATCTATGTGAACATATCTTGACCTCAATTGACATTACGCCCGGAGCAGAGATCGCTCAACCTGATTGTTTGTCGAAATACGCCAGTTGTCAATCAAGATGCTTTAAATCAATTTTAACGGTAAATTAAAATCACATGGCCCAATAGCTTAACTTGAAAACCTTTGCCAAGCAGCCTTCGACCATCAACCAGGTGGAGCAATCTATTCTGTGGAGTAATGTCAATTGTTTTCACTTCCTAACATACTATTTCAGTTCTGTTTTTGCGAAAACAAACACATATTTTAGAAAGGCCCTTAATAATAATCATTGTTTATATAGACTATTTTACTTTCTATTGTATTATTTTGTTAATTAAAAATTAATTGTTTGATTAATCGTAATATTAATTGTTTCAGAGATGACGGTGGAGTACGATACGGAGGTACAGGTGGATCAAGCCAGGATACCTACTCCGCGGAGGACAGCGATACGGAAGATTATACCGATAAATATAGCAGCGAATATGATTCATGTAATACTAGACTGGTACCACACACCGGTGAGGAATGTAGACCAGTCTCTAGTGAATTATTAAATGTTGAGAACCAGTCTGGTGAATTGACTGGTACCGATATTAGTGAAAGTGATGTGAAACGAACAGATTTTGAGTACCAGTCCAGAAAAATTCCAGGAAATTTAGAGGAAACGTCTCCTTCGATTTCGGAAATGCTTACTGGTGAAACTGTTCGTAAAGAAAGTTATGATAGAGTTTCACATAAGCCCGAAAATGCTAGTGGTATGACTTCGGACGCGTCGGATATGTCCGATCGTAAAAGATTCGTCACACGGGAAGGGGAAACCGCTAGGCTGGTATCGGATAGCGATCAAAGTATTTCGTCCGCCATGAGTGAAGGAAGTAGGAAAAGACGGAAGGATAAAAGTTCGATGAGAAAGTCCAAGTTGAACGAGTCTGCTGAGGGTAAGTGTTGCTTGGTTTTCCTAGATGTTGATTGTTGTGATGATACTCTGTTACCTGGAAATCTTGGTCTGATTCCCCATCCCACATCACAAATTTGACAACCATGTCTATTTTCCTCCACATGCGGAGCAGTTGTTGGTTTCTTTGTGGAATAACAATCCTTGTACATACAGTCAAACCTGTCTGTATAGGTCACCCTTGGAAACTGCAAAAATTCCAAGTCTATGTTGACAGGTGGTCTCTTTGAACAGGTTAAAATATTATAATCAATATTCCTTGCTGACAACATTTTGAGGGCTCAGTGCAAAACTATTGTAACTACATCAATTTATACAAGGCACATAGCATAGTTTTACACTAAACCCTCGGTTTGTAAATAGTGTTTTTTGTTCACAGATGGTTTTAAAACACAGGTTGATGTTGATATAGATAGGCTTGTTTGGTTTTCACCTTTTGAATGGTTAAATAATGACTATTATTGTCCATGTAAATTAGTATGTAATTATATATTCTGATGTTTGTAAAAATGTAACAAACCAGTCATTATGGGTAAATTATCTTAAATGTACAGTAAACCCATTGACCATTAAGAAGAAATTTCGGTAGCTTAGAAAACTTTCCCATTACAGATGCTCCGTTTTCATTAATGAAACTGTAACAGTAACTGTTGTTATATATAAAATTGTTACATTCAATTTTAAGAAATTTGAGATGTTTTAAAATCAGTCATATTGGTGGGAAATTAATTTTCCTTTCATTTTTGCCAAAGGAAGTTGTTACACATTACAGAGACTCAGTTTTCATTAATGAACCAGTAAAAACAGTTGTTTAATTTATAAGAAGTTGTTACATTCAATATCAAGAAATTTGAATATTTTAAAGAAAAAATCAATCATAGTAGTGGGAAATTAATTTCCCTTTCATTTGTGCAAAGGAAATCTGCAAGAAACAACTCTCCAAGAAATTGTCTCTTATTTTAATCTGATATTATCCATATAAAAATAGACAATGCAATATAATTGCCATTTGAAGTTTTAACAAAAAACTCTGAGAAAAATAGAAATTCACCACTCTCAGTTTTGGTACTTTCCATTGAATTTGACCAAAATTTGTAAAAAAAAATAAAATAGATAATTTGACGTAAATTTCTAAAAATTTTGTGCTCCCTATGTTAGGTTGTATAAGGAGGGTTTGTTAAATGCAGAACTATATTAAGTGTTAATGAATTAAATAGAAGATGGGGCACTTTAACATTGATCATTTGTATTCTGATATTGCCTTTAATGTTGAATAAAATCAGCAATTACAATTGTGATACAAGATTTCCGTACCTTATATTTAAAATAGACATGAACTTGAATATAGCCGGGTATAAAATTGGAGTAAATTATACATGTTAGACATAGGATAGCGGTATTGGATTACATCGCCCCGGGCTCAACTTTTAATGAAAGTAATACCCTACTACTTATGTACCAGATATAGTAATATACCCGGGTATCTGTATATTAAAATCTTAAAGGTACATACTCCAATCATGATGTAGCAGTCTTCGCTAAAACTGTCAGACTGACAAATCCTTCTGTCCTGACAGACTTATTTTAATTTGGACTGACGGAAATTCTGAAATCATTTTACCAATTCGTACTGACAAGTTTAAAAAAGTTTTCACAGAGCCTGGTATAGGGAAGATCACCTATTTTTAGTATGTAAAATACCCCCCGACCGGTATAACAGGGGATAAACTGGGCGGGGGGATAAAAACCGAGCAATACACCAGGAAAAAAAACAAAAAGACGGCTCAAGACTTGCCGCATTTCAACAGAAACAAAGAACAACAATTATGCAAGGGGATGGGTGGTCGACTGGCTGTGAGTCTGCGAAAGTGCATTTGACATTACACCAGAGCCGAGATCGCTCCTCCTAATTGTTTGTCAAAGGCCGTTTGGCGAAGGTCTTCAAGTTTGTTTTTTTTCATTTGAGGCCCCTTTCGGGTGACCCCGTTTATTTTTATTTATGGTACATTTATCACAAAATATATAACATACTAGTACATGTATTTCAATATAATATCATTTTGCTAAATAAATGCATCATTTAAACTATTTTACAATCTACATGTTTTGTCCCACTTATTTGAGCAGTTTAAGGAAATCGAAACAAAAAAAACATGGGAGTTTTCAAAAAAGTATATAGCATAAAAGAAGGAAGGGGAGGGGAGGGGATGTTGACCGTACCATCTATGAAGTTATAAATTATTTTTGATATGAGTGTAGAAATAATATGTCATAGGAATCTTTTCCATTTTTGTTTAAAAAAGACAAGTTTACCTTTTTTAAAAGCAATTTGTTTTTCTAGTTTAATTCTATTTTCTAGATATTTTTTTAATCCATCGATTCTCGGTATTATTTTAACTTGTTTCATTTTGAAGAGATAGAATTTGCATAAAATGATAATATAATTTAGCGCAGTGTTTGTTATACATCGTTCTTGAATTCCAAAAAATACATTTTGACGGTTGAACTGTATTTCAAATTGCTTTGTTTTTAGAAAGTTACTCAATCTATTCCAGATATTTTGTGTTACATGACATTCCCAAAAAAGGTGTTCTATTGTTTCATCTTGCATATTGCAGAAATCGCATAATCTTGACTGAGTTAGTTGGCAGTTATACAGATATGTGTTGGTTGGTGTTAACCTCATTAAAAATTTATATTGAAAATTTCTTAAGATGGAGTCAATTGTTGATTTAAAAGGTGTTAAAAATATGTTTTTCCAGTTTTCATTGTTTTCTATACTGATGTTGTTAGTCCATTTCCTTTTTGCTTTTATTGTTTCTTCTTCTTTGCTTTGAATTTGTATGTTGTAAAGTAATTTATTTGGATGCTTTATATTTTCCATTTTCTCCCTCAAAGTGGCATCTCTAATTTCTGTTATCATTTCTTGTTTTATATTATCTATACTTGCGGCATTTATAGCACGAATAATCTTGTGATAAAGCAGGAAATGTTGCAATGGGATATCATACATTTGTCTTGCCTCTTCAAAGGAGTAGAATTTTTTGGTTCTAAAGTCATATAGTTGTTCCACATATGTGATACCTTTGTCAAACCATTCTTTTAAAAATATTGGTTTGTTATCAACTTTGATCTTTGAATTGTTCCATATTATATGATTGTTTATACGTAAATTGTTTTTATAGTTCAGATTTTGGATATTAAACCACGATGTGAGAATGTTGTGTATGAATATGTTTTTGCTAAACATCTTATTTATATCTTTGGTTGTTAGGTTACAATCAAAAATAAAATTTCCTCCGTAACGTTCTAATTGTTGTTCAAAGAATATTTTCCAGGATCCATTGTTATTTTGGTCAATTATTCTTTTTACCCAACAAGACTTTATTGAGTTTAAGAATGCATGTATATCTGTCAATTTTAATCCTCCGTCTTCATAATTTTTTGAGAGTAGTTTTCGTTTTATTTTGTCGGGTTTTCCATCCCAGAGAAAATTAAAAATGGCTTTATTTATATCATTTAAAATCATTTCCGATGGGTTGGGTAAAACCGTAAGAGGGTAAATAATTTTTGGTAAAGCAAAAGTTTTAATAACAGTTACTTTTCCTAGTAGTGTCAGTTTTCTATGTTGCCATTGTTTAAGACAATTTTTAAATTGGTCGATTTTTGGTAATAAATTTATTTCTAGATGTTTTTGCTGATATGGTTGAAAAGTGATTCCGAGGGTTTTTGCACTTTCAGAGGTCCAAACAAAGTGTTTGTCTGTAGAGTATTTAATATTGGTATGCTTTAATGCTCCTAAGCGTAAAACTACTGACTTGTTAAAGTTAAGTTTAAGTCCCGAAACTTTCCCAAATTCAGTTATTACATAAACAAGTTTTTCAAACGATTTCTTTTCTCCATTATTTACATAAGTTGCATCGTCTGCAAACAGCGTTTGCTTTATTTCTACGTTTTTAACAGTAATTCCTTTTATGTCTACATCATTTGAGATTGTATTTGATAATAGTTCCATACACAGTATGAATAAAGATGTAGAGAGGGGACAACCTTGTCGTACACCCCTTTTAATGCTTATTTCTTTTGATAGATATCCATTATTTATTATGACTGATGTAATATTTTTATAAAATGTCTTAATCCATCTAATTAAGCTATTTCCAAATTGGACGTGTTTGAGGCATTTATATATGAAGTTATGACTTAATGTGTCAAATGCCTTTTCATAGTCAGAAAATAGCAAAAGGCCATTTAGATTATTATTTTCAATATGGTCGATTATCTCAAATATCAATCTGACATTTTCTCCAATGTATCTGCCTTTCATAAAACCTGTTTGGTTAGGATTTATTAATTTTGGAAGAACTTTTTTTAATCTATTTGAGATAGCTTTGGTTGCAATTTTGTAGTCAATGTTAAGTAGACTGATAGGCCTCCAGTTTGAAAGGTTAGTATGGTCTTTTCCTGGTTTTGGTAAGAGAGTAACAATACTTTGCTTTTGCAAATCCGAAAGCTCTATTTTGTGATAGCAGTTATTTATTGCATCTATATAGTGTTTTTTTAAATGTTCCCAAAAATGTTTATAAAATTTTGCTGTTAGACCATCTGAACCTGGACTTTTGTCGTTTTTCATTTCGTCAAGAGCAAGTTTGCATTCATGCTCATTTAATAATCCTTCACATTGATCAGACTCTGTTTTACTTAATTTGGTATTAGTGGAATCAAAGAAATTTATTTCTGGGTCCTCATTTTCCTTTAAATCATATAATCTTTCATAGAATATTTTGGTCTCATCGAGTATATCCTTTGTGTTTGTAATCATACTATCATTAATTTGTAGTCTTTGTATATTCTTTCTTTCTGCATGTCTTTTTTCTAAGTTTGTAAAGTATTTGGAATTTTTTTCGTTCATTTCAATTTCTACAGCTTTTGATCTTAGCAATATTCCTTGGATTTTATTGTCATAAAGGGTCTGTAGTTTGTTTTTCTTATCTGCTAGTTCTCGTGTATGTTGAAGTGGAGTTTGTGTGTTTAACATAGTTGTTTCTAGAATTTGAATTTCGTTTTGCAAGTTATTTTCTTCCTCTACTTCTTTTTTCCTTTTTCTAGATGCAAATTTAATTGTTTTATTTCTTATACTGCTTTTAATCATATCCCATAAAATTTCTGGTTTTGTTTCCTTATATATTGTAATTGACTGTGTTATTAATGCTTTCTATTATATTTTTTGAATATTCATCGTCCATTAACAAGCTGTTGTTTATTTTAAAATAGCCGGGACCTCTTTTTTGAGTGGTGAAGTCAAAGCTCATTGTTATTAAAGAGTGGTCTGTTTTATAACCTTGTTGTATTTTGTTAGTTATGATTTTGTTACATAGATTTTCAGTTACCAAAAAGTAGTCCAGTCGACAATGTACTGGTGGTTTACTATTTGAACTCCAAGTATATTGCAATTTTTTAGGATTTGATTCTCTCCATGCATCAAGTAGATTGAATGATTTGGATAAACTAATAATTTTGTTCCTACAATGTGCGTGAGTATTTGAATTTCCATTCTTTTTATCTAGATTTTGGTCTAAGATTGTATTAAAATCACCCCCAATAATGAAATTCTTTTCGTTATTCAATTGCATGTAAGATTCAAGTTTTGTAAAAGTCGAGACATCATCTTTGTTTGGGCCATATATATTAACTAGAGTAAATTCCTCTTCATTTATTTTTACATCGACTGATAGAAGTCGACCTTTTACTATGTTTGTAACTTCGGAGGTCTTAACTCCTAAAGAATTTTCTGGATTTATTAAAATAGCCACTCCTTGGCTATTTGAACTAGCACCACTAATGAACATTTCACCTTTCCAATCATTCTTAAAATGGATTAAGTTTTCTTCTTTTAAATGCGTTTCTTGTAGCATAGCGATAGAATATTTTTTATCTTTTAGCCAACAGAAAACCGCTTTCCTTTTCTTACTGTCAGCTAGACCTCTGACATTAAGTGAACATATGTTGCAAGTCATCGATATTGTCAATAATTGTTATAAGAGATGATACGGTCAAACAGGGGGGCGGGGGAGATACATATTTACCTTGTTGGTTCATTTTGAAGTTGGTGCATAACGGATGAGCCGTGTTGGTGTTTATTTAAGCATTTCATAGATTATCAAAATCAATTAATTTGTTTTAAAATCAAATACCTTAAAAAACATTTTCCATAACAGTTTTTTGGATGGCGATTTATCTGTATATTCATTGCATAAATTTTTGGAAAAATATAGTGTGTATGGATTGTCGTTTAGTAACAACTTGACCAACATATGATAAATTACAATTTGATTACCTACACATGAAAGTGCAGTTGGTAGGATACAGATGTGAAAACTTGGTACATAGATACATTTAGACAAACCACTCATAAATATATACAACATTCACTTATAACAAAATATATGCAGTTTTATGACCCTTGTTAATCGTAAATGGAAAACCCACACATATTTATACATAAAACATTCATTTGTAGCGAGATTTATATATTTTGGTGCTCTTGTTGAGCATACATCGACATACAATGTATCATGCTTACCGCTTGTACTCGGTTACATATTAATGTTATACAGTATAACTATTTCGAAATCAAAAATAAAAAATACATTGAATTAACCAGTTGAGTAAAGTTAGCGGTCAGGCAATATGTGATGCTTGCTATTGGTACTCAATACACCCATATAGTACAACATATTTGTTTATCAATGCATAGATCGTAGATGTGATTATACGTACAATACAGTATTATTTATCGTAAACAGACAAATAATGTACATTGCTCGCCACTGGCGTTCAATGCACGCATAGGTAGACATGCATGCATAGGTAGATATAATTCTGTTTCCCGGTCACATTGTTATATTATACAGTATAATTACCTACAGTAAAAATGCATTTCACATAAAGTACAAAATATTTGTTTATCAATGCATGGATCGTAAATGTGATTATACGTACAATACAGTATTATTTATCGTAAACAGACAAATAATGTACATTGCTCGCCACTGGCGTTCAATGCACGCATAGGTAGACTGATGCATGCATAGGTAGATATAATGCTGTTTCCCGGTCACATTGTTATATTATACAGTATAATTACTTACAGTAAAAAATACATTTCACATACCTGATTATGTTACACAGCCACTTCTTGATGTCATACAGTATAACTACTTTGAATACAAAAAATACCGAGCATTTAGTGTAAACAGACAATGTACAGTGCTCGCTGCTGGTACACTTTGCGCACATAGGTTCACATGATAATATCAATTTGTCAAAATGTAGTGTTATATGGTACATTTGAATACAAGAGTACATTTCTTTAAACAATGTTTTACTTAAATGGGCAGAATATATATATTTTATACATGTCACATTTTTATGTCATACTGTATAGTTTTATACATCTGCTGACAATTGTCAATACACAAGGATCATTTCTACATACATTAATACACAAAATGATCAATACACATAGAATATCAGTCAGCTAGTTTGTAGAATAAACACATTGTAGTATTGTCCAGGTCGACTTTTAAAGGGGGTTTACCAGATTTTTTTCTGGCCATGGGATGTTTAACCATACCCCGTATTCACTGAACAGCACATGGTGTACCTTTCCTTCAGTATTTTTGTAGAATATTTGACCATTTTTAGTCCAGCCATACTGAACAAATGGTTGTTTCTTCACTTTAACACTCATAAGTACATTGAAGTTTAATTTGGTAAGGTCGTCAGTTACAAAAATTGGATCCTTTAGTGACCTTTTTTGGCTCATAATTTTTCCTTTTACTAAGCGGGATGCAAATTTGACGATTATTTGTCTAGGTTTTTTACCCTTTTTACCCAGGCGGTGACACATGTCGATGTCTTGTTGTTTCAGATTGAGACCAGGAAGCTGCTTGTTGAATGTGTCGATGACAAGATTGGTGGTTTGTTCTGCTGTTTCGTAGAACTCTCTACTATCACCACTTGCAGATTGTGTTTTATCTTCCGTTGTCTCTTCGCCAGCAATGATGTTTTCTTCTACAAGACCGTTTATTCTAATATTGTTAGCTCTACTATACTGTTCTACATCGTTTCTGTATTCTTCGAATCGGTTCTCACCTTGTTTTGTTTCACGTCTTATTTTTTCTTTATATTCCTCTTGATTGCTTATGTGCATTTTCAGGTTCTTAACAGTTTCTTTAAGTGAGTCAATTTCCTTGTCTTGGTCGTATATTTTTGATTCTAGTATGTCAATTTTGTGGTTGACCGTCTTAAGTAGCTCGTTTTTCATTTGTTCAACTATTTCTTTTATCATTGATTTAAGACTATCGTCGTCTTTGGTCATTACATTTTGCATAGCTTTTTTAATTTCCACTATGTGAGTTGTTAAACTTTGCAATTGTGGTTCTAGAGAGCTATTTTCTTCGTTATTCTTTTTGGCATTTTTTTTACTTGGTTTGGTTATACTGGTATCTAGCTCACTACCAGTGCTGCTTAAGGCACTACGATTCCTCTTTCTCTCGGAGTCACCTTCACATTTTGACATTTTGAAAAAAAGTTTGGTTATATACCTTTAGTTGAAATAATTTTCTAAACACGGCTATCCTTTATGCTTTTTCTTTTATATGTTCATTTTCTATATATTTTTAAAACAGTCTATAAGTTACATATATACCTCGTATATTAATCCTTTATTTTGTTTAATTTATAATACACTATGACTTGTTTTATTCCACTTTTTTATAAAAAAAACTGAACTGTCCAAAAACATGTGTCCTGTCGTTAAGGGGACATAACTCAGTTTCTTCAAGTTAATCCATTTGACCATGTGAATATAATTTACTGTTAAAATTGATTTAAAGGGTATTGAATAACAACTGGCGTAATGTCAATTGTTGGTTGGTCCGGGACAAGTAATTGTTTATTTGAAGAAGTAACTTCTCCGGTAATCCTGCATAGAGAATATCGAGGGCTCGGTGCAAAACTATGGTAACTTCATCAATTCAGGGCTCGAAACTAATACTGGTCCCCTGGTCCGAGGCCAGTGAAAATCAAGAAGGACCAGTGAAAATCAAGAAGGACCAGTAACTGTTTTATTTACAAATTTTACGTTTCTTTGCTGGGGGACCAGTGACCAAAATAGTAAGTGTCAAGCCCTGCAATTTATAGAGGCACATACCATAGTTTTGAGCTCTCGATTTGGGAAAACTAACCATTTTTGATTTGGGCAAGTAGGTTAAAATCTTAAAATTCGCTGACTGCTGGCTACTTAAGTATGATCCCATTGCAGCTGGACATATAAGTATATCACTGGCCGTTGGTTGGTGGAGTACCTTTAAATTATACTGATTAAATTTTATGCCATTTCCCCCCTTGTATAAAAGCATCATTTCTTTCTCTGTCATTTTAATACTCAAGTTTATACATTAAACACTGGAAGGTTTGAAAATTGATATATGAATATTTTGTGATACCTGACTTTGACATGTAAGTTCATAAGACGATGATTTAAATTTCATGCATAGTTGACTTTGGTAATTTCGTACGAATGTAAGGTTGTATAAGGATACACTGTTTATACATATGCAGATTTGACTGGATATTATATATGCCGGTGAGTAAAATTATGTCTAGAAGAAAGTTGTATTTCTTTGCATCATCTAATTTTCTTTTGCAATATTGAATATATCTCAAAATTTATTTTCAAAAAATCTCCTTGCATTTATATTAATATTGAATATGTATGTTTTATGAATATTGTGTAAAAAGATGTGGAGGAGAAAATAATTCATCGTATACAATATTGTTTTGCAATTTAAAACTTGTTTTCGAATGATTGTTTTTATTCACTTTCAATGCATGTTATATTGGTATTTTGTCTGTAAAGGGAGGTAATTCTGAAATGACTGACTCTTGTTTGAATTAACTCCCTTTGACAAGAAAGTTGTTCAAAATGTGAGTTGCTATTTTAAATATTTGGGATTGTATTTTGGAATTTATGTGGAAACATGTCCAGTCTACAAGCATTAAGGAGAAAGATTTGCCCAAACTTATGTGGCACAAATATGCATACCAGTGTAGCTGGAGTTTTTAAAAAAAACCATAAAATTTACTATCACAGTCACATGACTCATTTCCTGAACACTAAACCAGACTGGACTATTTGATACTCTTCTTTTGATGATATTAAGAATCTGTTGCAACTCTGTCATCAGGTGTTTAAAATTGACTCTTGATGAATTTTAAGTCAGATGTTGCAGGTAACATTGAAAGCTGATACTTTTCATCTTCTTAGATCTATGGTTTCTAATGTTTCTTGAATATCAATTTTGACGAAAACGAGTGAATATCCAGGACTCAGTGCAAAACTATGGTAACTAAATCAATCTATAGAGGCATGTATCATAGTTTTGCATTGAACCCTCGAATTTTGCTTGTCTTCATAGATCAACCTGGTTTCAAGTTGCTTGAATGTATTGAATACTGTATTCAAAAATATCAAATTGGATAAAAATAGAATGAAGATTTTATTACAATGTGAAATATGATGAACAATGATGTATTGTATGAGCTCTATATTTATATATATGTGTGCAGTTTAGACACAGACTGACTAATCACTCTAATAGTGTATAAAAGAGTCAAGTCTTCCGGTATATGTCACCAGATGTCATACATATTGAATTGTATAGTCTCCCAATAAGTTGTACAGTACTCAGAAGTTACAGGTACTTGTGTTTGCAATAAGTCATATAAGTTGATTAATATAGCCTCACAAGATAATGAGTATAAAAGGGAGACAATCCAATTATTAAAATGAACTTTTAAAACTAGTTATATCATGGGAGGTAATTCTTGCTAGTTATATCCAAAAACACAACTTTTAAAATTACTTGTTTGATAAAAAGTTCATATTCAACCTGCGTGTATGATCCAGTTTCTTCATTAATGACAATGCTACTCTAAATCAGCAAGAGGCCAGTATGTATTCTACCTCAGGTGGATAACTTGCTAGTCTTCAATAATAAGTATATATGGAAGGGAGATAATCTTACTTTAGAAATTGACTTAAAACGGATCTTACTAGGGGAAATCATTCTTATTGTTCGTCTAAATGAAGAAAAGGAGTGTATTATACCAAATGTCAGTAATTTAATAATAAACAGTATATAGGGGAGACAATCCAATTGTAGAAATTGGACTTAAAACAATATCTTATCAAGGGAGATCACTCCTATTATCCCTCTAAATCAAGAAAATGAGTATCGTACCACTTGTCAGTAATTAACTAGTCTTCAATAATGAGTTTGTAGGGGAGACAATCCAATTATTGAAATGGGACTTAAAAAGAGATATTATCAAGGGAGATCACTCTTCTGTTAATGTATGATAAAGATTAAAAGGGTCATAAATCACCTGGGGTATATCATCTTGTATACTAGAACGTTTGATCATTAAATGACAATATTCCTTTAAATCAACAAGACCAGTATATCCTAAATCGAGAGCTCACTGCAAAACTATGTTAACTACGTCAAATTTTTATGGAGGCATGTACCATAGTTTTGCATTAAGCTCTCAACATGCGTGCACTGCGATGCACGTGAGTGACATTAAACAGTGGAGCATTGACAAACATCAAAGTGGATGTTAATGCATTATAATGCATCTTGTCTTTAAGATCGCTTGTTGTTGTTTTCCCTTTAAATGTTTACAATCAGATAACGAACATCTCCATCATTTCTACTTCATGGTGCTTGAGCTTATGTGGTATATAATTTTTGTTGCAATTTGAAAGCTGAATGTTTTGTTAACTTATATATTGATACTGTACTGCCTCAACATACGGAATGTCTAGCAGCGAGTATAACCAACAAACGACTGACTGTGAGTGTGGTAAAAAGCTGTAATTAAACAAAAAGGCACATTAAGCAACGAGTCACATTACACAAAAAATCACATTAATTAAACTACAAAGTATGTAAAATACAACTACATGTGAATAATTATACTTTGTCTTGTACAAACTCGTACAAAACCTCCAAGAGGCATAAGGGAGATAACTCGTACAACCCTGTCAAAAACGGTAAGTAAGGGAGACAACTCGTACAACTCGGTCAAATGCAAGCAAGGGAGACAATTTCCTGAAGACGATATTTCTAAGCAAATTAGAACAAAATGCGCATCAAGAACTTCAGTAAACAATGCAAAAGAGTTACTAAAGTCAATAAAAGCTGATACATACACTGTGATGGCTAACTAATGACGAAAATATCAGCAAGCGTGCAAACGCTCGAGGAAAACATCTTGTTTCCCGCAAAATACCACTTGATTCATCGGTTACAAAAAATCTAGTTCCAAAACTTAACCGAACAGAAACTGGTTCCAGAACACTCCCCACCTGTTATTTCTTAAATAACACTTCTCAAACAAGTCACCAGACAGTTACACAAAGAATAACTGGGTATGCTAAAGTAATGCAAATGTAAACAAATCTTACAAAAACCAAAATGAAAAAATATATGATAGTGGAGTGAAATAACCATACTTCACCATGCATTTTACAGACATAATACTGTTGAAGGTTGAAAATACAGCCTTTCGAACACAAAGTGTCCTTAAATGACTTTAGAACAATAAAAATACAAATGTACTCAAATAATAATACAAAAACCTGAATTGACTTCAGACATATATGAAAAAATAAACACTTCTTGTTAAAGCTATATGTACTGGTTTCTCGTTAACAACTTCTAAACATTTACCGAAAGCTACAGAATGTATATTTACACAAACTTGAAGTCTTTAGTCATGACAGACTTCGTTCTTTGGACTACGCACAAGCAGAACTAGATTAACAACTGGCCTTGTATAGAAAGCTTTGTTGCCATCTTTAATAACACAGACTTCGACCTTGCGGATTCTACCATCCGCACTCGGATATACACAGGAAACCCTACCAAGGGGCCAACAATTGCGAGCAACATCAGTGTCCTTCAACAAAACAACATCATCAACCATAAGAGGTTCCTGTTCATCTTTCCATTTGCATCTTGCCTGCAGCGACTGCAAAAACTCGCGGCGCCACCTTGCCCAAAATTGGGACGCTAAATACTGAACTTGACGCCACTGATTTTTGTACAGATTCTTTATATCCATATCGCCAACTGGTTGCTGATCTGGCTGTAGCTTCAAAGTTAACAAGGAAGAGGGGCTTAACACCTCTGGAGCATCTGGATCACTAGAAACGGGAACGATGGGGCGAGCATTAATGATAGCACTAACCTCTGCCATCAATGTTACAAGTACATCATGAGTCAAGTTTCTCACATTCAATAACATTGCATCCAAGATACGACGAGCAATACCAATCATCCTTTCCCAGGACCCTCCCATGTGGGAACTATGGGGACTATTGAATATCCAAAATAGAATCTGACTTGCGCAAAAACACTCCAGTATTCTCATCCTAAACATTAATTACGTCAACCTGAATATCATCTGTAGCACCAACAAAATTTGTTCCCCGATCGGAACGAAACTGTTTCACCTTTCCACGTACTGAAACGAACCTTCGAAGAGCATTCACAAAGGCCGAGGAGGACATTTCTTCAACAACTTCTATATGAACGGCTCTTATGCTGAGGCATGTAAACATAACTGCCCAACGTTTGGACGATGCAACACCTCCACGAGTGCGCCTAGCAACCACCTGCCATGGGCCAAAAACATCAACCCCTACATAACTAAATGGGTACAATGCCTCTATCCTATCAATTGGTAAATCTGACATTTTCTGGCTTGCAAACTGACCCCTTAACTTTTTACAAATCACACAAGCATGAATGACAGATGATACCAAACGTTTCCCATTGGTTATCCAGAAACCCGCAGACCTTACTGCACCCTCCGTGAAAAGACGCCCTTGATGTTTAACAGATTCATGGTAATGCTGTATAAGAAGTTCTGACACGGGACTTTTACCAGACAATAAGATAGGATGTTTCTCTGAAGAAGGCAAGCTGCTTCTGCGAAGTCTACCACCAACATGCAGTAAACCATCTTTATCTAGAAATGGGTCAAGAGAGATAATACTACTATCCTTACGCAATTTCCCAGTGGTGCTAAGATCCTTGATCTCTGCTGGGTACGCCTCTTGCTGCACTTGTCTTAAGATGTACAGGCTAGTTTCCAGTTTGAAGGGAACTTTCTTAGAGTCAGGACAAACATGCCAACCTTTACAATGTAATTTCAGACGATAAGAGATTGCAATGTGCCTTAAATTTGAGAGAGCCCGAACAAGTCTCGACCAAGACGAGAACCTTTGAAACCTACAACAGCCCAAACTATTTTGGACGTCTACTCTGGTTGCTGCCACTGAAACATTACTACGAACTTCCTTGTCTTGATCTGGGTGCAATAGAGGAAAGAGTTCGGGACTTTCAACAGACTGTAGCAACAAAAACTGTGGACCGCTTAACCATGAACTTTCACTCAACTGCAGAAGACTAGCACCTCTACTTCCTATGTCTGCTGGATTCTTCTCAGTTGGAACGTAAGTCCACTGAGTGGGATCACTAAAATGCCTGATCTTTTGGACCCTATTGCTAACGTACGTATAGAAACGTCTAGACTGATTGCATATATACCCCAGAACAACCTTACTGTCGGTATAGAATTTTGTACTATCTACATGTACCCCGATATGTTCTGTCACTGTCTGAAATAACTCAACAGCAAGAACCGCACCACACAACTCTAACCGAGGAATGGTATGTCCTTTTTCTGGTGCCAACTTGGACTTACCAGCAACAAAACCAACATGTCCCTCGCCCTCGACAGTATATGCCAACACATACACAACAGCAGATATAGCTTTTACAGAGGCATCCGAGAAGATGTGTAATTCTACCCTAACCATTTCAGAAAGTGAACCCTTAAAGTAACATCTGCCGATTTGGAACTTGTCCAAGTCCTTCAACTTGGTTCTCCAGCTAAGCCACCGCTCTCCAACACCCAGGGGCACAGGATCATCCCAATCACCCTTAAAAGACATAACTTCACGAAGAAGCAATCGTCCCTCTAGTACAACTGGCGATAGGAAACCTAAGGGATCAAAGACGCTATTGATCGTTGACAAAATTCCCCTTTTTGTGACAGGCCGACCTGAAAGATCAGAATTGAATGTAAACACATCGCGATTCAAGTCCCAACCAACACCAAGACTTCTCTGAGTAGGAAGGATACCATAGTCAAAATCCAAACCTTTCAAATCTTTAGCTAAATCATCAGAATGAAAAGACTTCAGTACCTCTGAATCATTGGACGCAAACTTGTGGAGACGCAAACCGCTTTCCGCAAGATCAGCCTGAGTTCTCTGAAGCAAACTAACAGCCTTAGAAACAGAAGGTTGCGAAGAAAGACCATCATCTACATAAAAATCTTTGTTAACAAACTCGCAAACATCTGAATCAGATTTCTCAACAGACTTTCGAAGACCGTATGTTGCAATTGCAGGCGACGGACTGTTTCCAAAAACATGTTTAGCCATACGAAACTCAACGAGTTGCTTATCAGGGTCGTTATCCTGATGCCAGAAAAATCTGAGGAGATTCCTGTGTTTCTCATGGACAAAGAACGAAAAGAACATTTGTTCAATATCTGCCATTACTGCAATTCTGTCTCTCCGGAAGCGCATCAACACACCTAAAAGACTATTGGTAAGATCAGGACCTTGCAACAAAATTGAGTTCAAAGACATTCCCTCAAAATCAGCGGAGGAGTCGAAAACAACACGTATTCGATCTGGCTTTTTAGGGTGATAGACCCCAAAGATAGGTAAAAACCAACATTCTTCTTGAGGTTTTAAAGGTGGAGCTAATTCGGCATGACCGTGCTTGAAAAGATTGTCCATAAACTCAACAAAATGCTGCTTCTTAATGGGGTTCTTAGCTAAGCTTCTATCCAATGCCTTGGCCCTGTTAAGGACTTGTGCCTTATTGTTAGGTAACCGTTCGCGTGAAGCCCTAAGGGGCAGGGGGGCAACCCAACTACTGTCACAATCTTTAGAGAACTCGCTATCCATTAACTCAATGAACTGCCTATCTTCAATGGACAATGATGGCCGTTCATCATCTGGCGTTTTCAGGAAAACAAGGTCATCCACTGGCTCTTGAACGGAAAGCCGACTGATACAAGGGCTAAAAAGAGATGTGCGACCATCACTAAGAACATGGGATTTATGGACATTAATAATATCTTGCGAATGAACCTGACCAAGACATACTTCACCAATGACTACCCAACCCAAACCAAGACGCTGAGCAAATGGCGCTCCTGGGGGACCTACAACTTGCTCAAAGACATGATGAGCCTCAGGAACATCTCTCCCTATAAGTAAGAGTACATCTGCCTTTTCATCAAATTCAGCCAAAGAATCAGCAATACCGTACAAATGATTGTGACAACGGGCATTATCAGGTGTGCATATCTCGTTCTTATTACCAGGTATATCTGTACATTCAATAAGCGTAGGTAGGTTATACCTAACAGTACCAGCAACCGACTCTATAACACAATGGTCCGCTCTGCGGCCAGAGGTTACAACAGACCCTGCACATGAATTGAGTACATATTCATAATGTTCACTTGTAATACCTAACATATTAAACAATTCTGGCTTGATGAGTGATCTGTTACTCTGATCATCTAATATGGCATAACATGTTACAACATTGTTAGGGTTATCTATACAATACATATTGAGTAAGATCACTTTCGCACATGACTTTCCTGGAATGTTCCCACAAATCTCAGTACACGAAGAAGTTACATTGTCTTTATTTCTTCTGTCGAATTCCTCCCCACCATAGGTTGGTCTATCTCTAGCTAGATGCATCAATGTAGCGTGTTTTCCGGAACAAACACCACACTTGATATCACACTTACACTCGCGTGAAACATGATCACTTTCAAAACACTTGAAGCACAATTTGTTTGCACTAAGGAATTTCTTCCTCTCATCAACAGACTTTTCCTTGAATACTCTACAACTTTCTAAAGAATGAGCAGTTTTGTGTATTGGGCACTTACACTCAATGTTGGTCATTCTAGCTGAGACTTCTTTTCTGACTGATTGCACCTGATTCACTGTGCTGTTATTCTTCTGTTTACCAATATTTGCACTTGCAGTATCATACAGGAAACTTGGATTGTTCCGTATTTTACTTTGCTCAGAGATAAACTCTGCCAGTACCGAGAATGGGGGAAAATGAACCCCATGCTTTGACTTATAGTTTGTGGCACGTGTTGTCCATTTTTCTTGTAGGTTGTAGGGCAGTTTGCTGATAATAGGATTTACTCCGACAGCGGAATCAAAGTATGACAGTGTTGTCGCATACTGTGGATCCAGTTTTAAGCCCTCAATTTCGTGTACAATGTCAGCGAGATCATACAGCTTAGCAGATTCCTTCATAGTAAGTTTAGGAAAAGACTCCAACCTGCTGACCGTCGCGTGGTAAACACTCTCAGGCGATCCATACCTTTCGTCCAGGCGATTCCAAATCTTGCCAAGACCCTTACGCGGGTCATGAATATATGCTATCTTGAGAGACGATGCTTGTCTTCTGGAGGTTGGACCAAGCCATTTAATAAGTAAGTCGATCTCTTCAGCTGGAGAGACCCCAATCTCTTTCACAACCGATATAAAAGTGTATTTCCACGATTGGAAGTTACTTGGTTCATCGGTGTATGTTGTAAGTCGAGAAAGTACAAGGTCCTTCCTAAGCAAATACCTGGTCAATTCATGTGTTGCTTCACTAAGTTCAGCTAAGGGTTCAGATTTCGGAACATATTCTGGAATATTAGGGTTCAAATTTGATTTAACATGTTGCTCCTTAAGAATGTATTCAGCTGTTTTGACATCGGGATCTGTATTAGGAATATCACTAACTTCACTGCTAGCCTGTGATTGACCCAGCTCGGTTTCTGCTATAGCAACTTCTTTCCTATCTTCCACCAACTTAAGGTCTATTTCAATTTCCGCCTTTTTACGCATTGCTGTAGCCGCGCGTATTTTCTCTTGCTCATCAATTTCCGCCTTTTGTCTTTCTAATTGAGCTGACTGTTCCGCAAAGGCAGCCTTTGCCTTTGCTGTTTGAAGTCGTTTCCATTGTTCACTAGGGGTCGAAGATCTACTTGACCTGTTGGAGTGACTATGTCTTGAACTGACCGAACAATTATCTGTCTTCAGGGAACGAAGTTTCTCAACAAATTTATTTGTCATTGTTCTATTTGCAATCACCACTTTTGACAAACTTTCTGCTTGTTTAAGACTTTCATCAGTTCTTGTATTTACTAAAAAACGACTAAATTCAGTTCCAATAGAGTCGAATTTTGCAAACTGTTCCAGAACTTGTGACTTAACATTTTTGAGTTTGATGGTATCACAGTCTGGTCCAATACTGACATTTCTTTCAATAATGTCTTCAACAATGTCCCACTGCTTCTGTAGGTTGTTTTGGTATTGTTCTACCCTTTCTTCATAAACACTCATGGCTTTGGGTGTTAAAGTTCGGATACGTGTGTCCATCAAACTTCGAAGATACTTCTGGACCAAACAGTCTTTTTACTGTACTGCCTCAACATACGGAATGTCTAGCAGCGAGTATAACCAACAAACGACTGACTGTGAGTGTGGTAAAAAGCTGTAATTAAACAAAAAGGCACATTAAGCAACGAGTCACATTACACAAAAAATCACATTAATTAAACTACAAAGTATGTAAAATACAACTACATGTGAATAATTATACTTTGTCTTGTACAAACTCGTACAAAACCTCCAAGAGGCATAAGGGAGATAACTCGTACAACCCTGTCAAAAACGGTAAGTAAGGGAGACAACTCGTACAACTCGGTCAAATGCAAGCAAGGGAGACAATTTCCTGAAGACGATATTTCTAAGCAAATTAGAACAAAATGCGCATCAAGAACTTCAGTAAACAATGCAAAAGAGTTACTAAAGTCAATAAAAGCTGATACATACACTGTGATGGCTAACTAATGACGAAAATATCAGCAAGCGTGCAAACGCTCGAGGAAAACATCTTGTTTCCCGCAAAATACCACTTGATTCATCGGTTACAAAAAATCTAGTTCCAAAACTTAACCGAACAGAAACTGGTTCCAGAACAGATACAGTTAAACCTCTTTTTAGGACAGTCTCTTATAGTAAAAACCTCTTTTTGTGTCTTATTAGACTCTCTAGAGCAGCAGCCTCTTACAGAGGGTGATTTCTAATCCTCTCTATGGCAGACATTTCTCCAGCTGTAATTTGTGTCAATTGTTCGAAAAAGGAGTCTACTACACTGCTGGGTTGTTGCCTAACAATGAGGCACACTCAGAATATTTGTTGGCTCAAAAGACGGACACTTGAGTATGCTGCCGCAAAAGTTGGGTTGCTCTGGAGAGATTTGAAATTCAATCTTTGACATTGGGTATAAAAAAACCTGTTAATTCAATGTCTATCATCAAAACATAATTATTGTGACAGGAACCAAATGGTAACCACTAACCACATACTGAGTAGTTGAGATTTCGTTCAAGCCCATTTCCATTTCATGCAGAATTACAGTCACAAGTGTGTGTGGTTATAAAGCAATATGATTTAAAAATTCTGTTTTGTCATTTTGTCAACATTTGGTTTTGCAATGTTATAAAACATTTTATCTGCTAAATAAATCTTGAGGTCACGGGTACAGAGAATGTATTCATGTATGTAATGGGTAACTTTAGAAAAGGGTGTTAAACACAACATGTACAATTTCATTTATTTTTTCGCCCCAAAAACCTAAATTGCTTATTTTATATTCAGGTTTTGGTGTGTATGCACCTATGATATAGAGTGATGATGTGTTATACATTCATGTACAAATTGGATTATGAAAATTCAGTGTTTTTCATGATTTTGAAAATTTAGTTTCATATTCATTCTTTAAATAAATGGTGTGTCATATTTTTAAACAGGATATATTATTCTTCAAATTTCAATGTTTATTGATAAGCAAGATCCAAAGAAGAATGTATGCATTAATTATGTAAAAACATCAGGACTTCTGGGAAAAAATGGATGTAATTTTGCTAGGGGGACTGCCCATTTGGGGGAGTCATTATAATAGCCTATAAAAATCACTATTTGTATGTAATTAAGGACAAAATTAAACATGAACAGTTTGGTTGGTTTATTTACATAACCATTATAAGTTACTGTAAACAAATTAAATTCCGCAATCCATACTATCTTAAACGTTTTGTCGATCGTCTGCATATTCGCAAATACAAATGTTTGGCATTGTTTAAGGTACCCACTATGTCCATATAAAGGTTTTAGACACTTTCACGGCTATTTAATTTTAGTGAATTTCTGTCACTCATGAACTCCGTAAATTTAAATTGTGCAAAATAAATTCTTGTTTTACAGTATAATAGGCAATAATAATGTTTGAAATTATATTATGATGAATGATTGGCCTCTATATATATATATCATGTTATTTATTGTGTGAATGACTTTGTTATGCATTACTGAGAATAATCCATCAGTGGAGTGTGATGAAAACTTTTATCCCGCGTTTTATTGGTGTTAAAACATAATTCATATATACTTATTTTGATAATGTTCATTTGTCGAATTGAGTGTTACTGGAGTGTGTTGGAAGTTAAAATTATTTAAGACTTAAATTTTAAATGTTAAATAAATATATATACAACTGCTACTGGTGTTCTATCCTATACATATACTGATACTTGACTCAGGAGAAACATTAAATGGATTTAGTGATTTTTTACACAAAAAATAAATTCTCATTTTTACTGGTTAGAAAATTCTGAGTGTTATAACAACAATAACAACAGCAGCAACTGTTGTGTTAGGAGTTATGGTGAACTATGCTGAGCTACTAACACATGACTTGTATCAAATAAAATCATCTCAAAATTGCAAGATTTTTCTATAAATTTAGATGTGATTCTTTCACCTTGCTGCAGAGAACTAATTTTGACCAAACTTTGTAGGAGTCAGGTGTGGCTTTACATAAGACCTTTCATGGTACTCGTGATGATTATTTATTGTATACAATATGATGAAAATAATATTTACATATGAAGGGACATTACCAGGTTTTTCATATATCTCAGGTGTTCATATTTAAGGATGATATTTCGGGACATTTTATGAGATTTTAATGGCAAATCCCTCTCAGATTTTGGTGTTTTGTGTATATTTTAATTTTCCTGTAAAGTTTTAATGAGTTGAGAAAACCATTTGGCGACATTTATATAAGATTTTTATTGTAGTGTTGAAGGTAGAAGTGTATTTTATGATGACAGATAGGACATAGCCACACCTTGGCTTTAAGTTAACATAGTACAATCCCACTAATTAATCAGTGTTTGCAATTCATGTATGTTTACTAGGCCATTGTTGTGAGTCAGATAATTTCATGTTTTCTGAAAGGTTGAAATGAGATTTTGCCGGAACAGAGTTATGGTCCTTCTTAAAAATTCTGGTACCTTCATTGATTATAATTTCCATGTTTCCATAGTTATAATGTGTATTTTAATTATTGCAGGTGAAACAATTTCCTGTATTATAATCTATTGTATGTATGGTTATCTCCCTTTGTTGACAATTTTGTCTTACTAATCGAAACTTTTGAATAATTTTTGTAAGGGAGATAATTTACTGTTTACTGTTAGTATAATATATAGTTATTTCCCTTTGTAAACAAAACTCTTGAATTGCGAATTTTTCGAACTAACTTGTTTATTTAAGAGTCTACTTTAAGTCAATCTAAGGGAGATAATTACCTTGAAAGCATCATGCATGGTTTATCACTCATTGCGCTGGAATGTGAGTTCCTCAATTTAATAATTGTTGATTTTTTGCTGCGAAAAAAAGTTTGACATAAAAATGAAGAAAGTTCAATCTCCTGGTGGGAAGGATGCTGATCTTGATTGAGTTTTAATTACGGAGGTTAATCAGTTTTGACACAACACATTCTGTCTATCAACATATGGTTTAGATTTTTGCATAAAATCCTCAAAACTTGCAATTTTTATTTTTTTAGATTTTTAACAGAGTTCAGTTAAGCAGGTGATGATTAATTAACACTTAATGGAAATACCTTAGTTCCTCTATTAAATTAGCCCAAAGATTTACGGGTTAAAAATCCTTGTTCCTGATTTACTTCCCTTATCTAATACTGAGTGGGGGGGGGGGACTTTTGAAGGTTTCTTTTTGCCTTTGAATAACAATCTGTAAAATCATACAGTTTCACAAAAATTTATACTTTGAATTTATTTCTTTCTTTAGAATTGTTTAGTTCCTCATGTTTCCGAGTACTGATATGGAACCAGTAAAATGTTCAACTCATGGAGAGACAATGTGCTGAACCAATGTTCCAACCATACTGGTTGAGGTCACTGTTCACTCATAATATCCCCCACCCCATATTGATGAGGGGGTAATATTGCTTTGCTCAGGTCTGTCTGTCAGTCCGTTGGTCCGTCTGTCGATAGACCAAATTGAGGGCTCAGTGCAAAACCATATTAAACTACATCAATTTATAGAGGCATGTAACATAGTTTGCACTGAGCCCTCGAAATTGTTTCCTTTCAAGAACGCTAAGCCCTAGGATCTTCAAACTTGACATGGAGGTTCACCACCGAAAGTAGATGACCTCTGTAGATTTTGAGGTCAGTTAAGGTCAAAGGTCAAGGTCACTGTGACCCTTACCATTTTCGACAATAAGCCTGCCATGGGGGCTTCGATACATTAGTTTTACAAACATCTCTTGTTAATATTGCGGTGATTATAAAATAGCTGTCGTTCAGATTGCCTTTCGGAGAGCCTCACATTTAACCTAGAATAATTAATTCAGTATAAAATGCAGGAAAAATTTAAAACGAACAATTTCCTGTCAAAAATACTTCATGATTTTTTGATAAGTGTTGAAGTATAATACATATTAAACTATTTTTTATTACGGTGTTAATGGTAATGTATAATAAATTGTTAATTAATGTCAGTCAAAGAGGGAGTTTATAAAAAAATCTCTGCAACAGTTTTCCTCCTGTTCAAAAGTAAATTGGATAATTCACTTACAGTTTTTGCTGCCAGATTTTTTATATCATCGAATAGGATTTTATTGATGTAGAGTTTTAGTTCGGCAAAAAAAGTTCTTCATTTTAAATTATTAGGCTCAAAATAAATTGAGGGCTCGGTGCAAAACTATCGTAACTGCATCAATTCATAGAGACGTGTACCATAGTTTTCCACCGAGCCCTCAAAATTTGAATTTATTGGATTTTGAGTTTTTCTTAAAAAATGTAAAAATAATTTTTGGAGGATGGTGTGAATATATTGATTTTTAACCTGGTTGAGATTTTTTTTTGCTGAGTTGCTATTTGTGGAATATTTCTGGTTTTTTTGCGTGAATTTATGTACGTTGATCTGAAAAAAAGTTATATTATTCATTTTGGGATTTTTTATTGCACAGAATCTCAAACCTCCGAACTTGTAACAACGTAATCCCGAACCTCTGAAGGGCAATATTAACTGGGATAGATAAACTATTACTGATTGGCTTGTGTATTAAGTGACTCATCAGAAGAAAGTGTTCCCGATGGATTTAGAAATTTCTGATTTCCGATGATAATATTAATTGGTTACGTTTTGTATTATCTCAAAATATATGTCTGCTTGCTGGTATATTAACTTAAAACCATGGTGATATAATTGGAATGATTTCTACGGAACGATTCGATGGATTATCATTCTGTGGGCGGATTCACGAATCCACAAATCCATTCAGTGGATTTTTATAATGACTGCACATGTGTATGAAGGATTAAGTGGTTTTGGAGAAGAAGTTCTTGAAATCGTATGGAAAAAAATCTTGGAATTATTATAAAAATTATTTAATTAAATATGTGAAAAAAAAATATTTTTTTTGTGATTCCGATTAATACATTATTCTGTGTGCCTCTATAATAATTATAGCTCACAGACTTCAGAAAAAATATTGGATTTTATAAAAGTCTTATTCTAATTTAAAAGATGTTTGAATAAAAAAGCTTTATAACCTGTTGGAGAAAGTTGAAAGGGGGAAATTCAAGATCAACATAGTATTTGAAAAAAAAAGTTAAAACTAAAAAAATGTCTAACTGTAATTTATAACCTGCAGTTATCATTCTGTGTGTGCTATATGTAAAACATGTTACATATGTATGATATAGATGGATTTAAATATTACTGAACATCTGTGTTAGTCTCAGCAGCCGTCTCAGCTGAGTCAAGGTGAATGTCTTGCTGTAGGGATTTTATTGACTTTCCCTGGTATAACATAAAGGTTGTTATGTACTATATATTTTATTATGTTTCGTTGAATTCATATTTCTTATACGATCTACCTGAAGCAAAACAAAAAAATGTGTTACATTGTTATTGGGAAATGAAGTGTCAATTTTATGTGGATTTATTATGTTGTGGCGTAACAGACCATGAAATGATAAAACGTATATAGTGTTACTGTTGCTGTTGTTGTTGTTATTGATTCTAAGTTTGTATTGGATATATGATAAGAGAATATTTATGAATTTTTCTAGAAAAGAAATTATTTTCATACTTAATTGGATTTTACAATTTAGTGTTAGTTTTCGCTGGTGCAACATAAAATCTGTTACGTTGATATGCGTCAATGTTATTATTTTTAAACAATTTTTCAGTTGATTTGAAACTAATTGGAGGTGATACAAAAATTTAAAGAAGTATTTTTTTTAAAAAAATGAAAAATATATTTTGAATTAACTTCTTTGGTACATATTATTCTATGGCTTTAATTATTTATTAAAATTTATTAAAAATTTGTATGTGGATTTTAATAGTGTATTCAAAAGTTTATTTTATTTCACTTAGTTTGAACAATTGGTAATAAATGGACCACAGTTTGTCGAGAGACCTTATGTACCCTCTGCATCAAAAAGTTCATTACTTTGACTTTATTTGTTTTTCATTTGAAGAGCTCTTCAAGAGGGGACACTATCAGACTGAATGACAAGAGCAAAATATGATATCTTGGGCGAAATTAAAGTTCAAATTTTTACCTATATCGGCAAAAATACATAGATCTATAAAGCTGGGTCATCGTTAAGATTTTACTTCCATTGATAAAAAACCCTCGATCAATGGGTTAGATCTATCATATATAAAAACTTGTCAGTGTAAATTTGTTATTGGATGGTATAGTTTGTGGTTCAAATGGAAAATTGAAGAGTGGAAAAAAAATTACAAAAGTTTAATAATTGAATTAAATAATGAATTTAAATTCTGGAATAAACTTGTGAAAGTTTAAGTTAAAATTTATTTGAATTGGAAGTTTAAAAAGCAAATTGTGTTAGACTTGAATTGTGTGGATCGAAAATTCAACTTGGGTTTTTAATATCAACAAATTTGTGCCAGAAAAAAATATGGATTTACTTCGAAGATATGGTAAGTTTACTTTATGTATCTAAAATGTGTTGATTTAACTTAGAAAGTGATGATTGCTTGCTGCTTGATTCATTTCATTCTGCAGCTGGGTACATAAACACTATGTACTGTAAAATCATTTTATTTCGATGGGGGACGAAGTTCTCGTGGTTATGGTAAAAAAGACCTTTTTCGGTGAGACCTTAATTTGTGGATTTTGCATTTCAGGTAATAAATACAAGGGTCAAAATTATTGTTTTATGGGATTAAATTTTGTAGTTAAAAGGTTAACCACGAAATCCACGAAATTCGACCCCACGAAAATTAATGATTTTACAGTATAATATTGTTAATGTGATAGAAAGAAGATGGGTTTCTTGCAGTTTTAGGTGTGTGGAAATTGTAATCTAGGGCTATAATAAATATTTACCGAATTATCATAATTTTATATTGCCACAAAACGAAGTGTGTGGGACATATTTAGTATAGGAGTGAGCATGTCAGTTTGTTGGTCAAACTAATTATGGCTGATCCCTTTAGTTTAATTAGGATTGGAAGTGGGGCTGGTGGGGTCAAGGTCACCATTACTAAAAATCGAAAAAAAATCTGTTTCCATCTTAAAATTTTAATCAGGAATGAAGTATTATGAAGAAACTACAGTCTTTCAGCATACAGTGGTACCTTAAAGTGTGTTAAGACACTTTGGGATTGGAAGAAGAGGTTGGTGAGGGTCAAGGTCACTGTAACTATGAAACAGAAAATCAGATTCCGCTGAATTAGGAGGTATAATAACCTTGGAATTTACTATTTTGGTCTATTTTGACTATTGGCGAGGTGTTGCAACTTATGTTTAGTAGCTAGAGGATGGGGTACCTTATGTCGATTTGCTGAATGTTCTAATGTTCTGAAAAATGGAGAAAAGAAACATTTTTAACACTTTCTCTCAATGTTTACAATGTTTCGGGGATTATATAACTAACCCGTACCTATATTCCATTGTTTGATGTTGGGCAGACTGTTTATCACCGATTTGAAAGCAAATGTTTAGTTCTTGCACCCCAGAAATAGATTCAGTTCTTGTTTGTGAATTCTTGTTTATTTCGCTCCTTGTCTGTGGCTTTCAGTTTATTTCTAATTTATTGCATTCACAGCCCTTTCATATAAAAAGATGTTAAATTCTGATCTAAATGTTAGGATTCATTTAAACATGTTTTATGTATAAACACAATGGCGCACATTATGTTCAAAGATACAAGACTTAAATTTATTATCCCTTATACTATAAGCAGTTAATGAACAAAAACAGAACAGAACAGAACAGAACAGAACAGAACAGAACAGAACAGAACAGAACAGAACTGAACTGAACTGAACTGAACTGAACTGAACTGAACTGAACAGAATGAACAAAAATGAAAAAAGAAACTTAATGAAATAATGTTTGATAGGAGTTATATAATAATAAAACTATAAATCAAAGTATTCGCTAATTATCAGCATTTTAAACTAATTGATATTCAATTAGCAATGTATAATAAAATATCTTCTTTTTGCCAAATTTTGTGTTTCTCCATTCATTAAAAATGTATTTTTCTTACCAATGGGCTGAATTATGTTGTTAAGTGCGTTAGACCAAGACAGTCATCTTTTAAGTGAATGGTCAGTCTGATTTTTCCAGCCAGATCTGAGCCAAATTGACCTCCAATTTGGAATTAGTTTGAGGAAACCGCCAGAGCACTACCCCTTACTTTACTGATTATAGTCTCCCTGTTTCTTCAACAAATTGCTCAGTGTCACTAGTCAATTAAGAGCTTGACCCATTCAATCACCGGATGCCTCCTGGATCTGTTAATGAAATTAAAAAATTGAGGGCTCATTGCAAAACTATGGGACTAGTCTCTATAAATTGATGTAGTTACCATAGTTTTGCACCAAGCCCTCGGAATGTTGTCTGTGTCAAATACAGTCATTTTAAGATAAATATGTTCTTTAGTTCAGAATATACTGTAAAATCATGAATTTTCGTGGGGGATTAAATTTCGTGAATTTCGTGTTCACTTCAACCACAAACTTTAATCCCAACAAACATTGATTTTGACCCTTGTTTTGTTACCTGAAATTTCACAATCCACGAATTCAAATGCAAACGAAATTGTCTTTTTTACCAAAACCACGAAATTAAATGATTTTACAGTATATGATATTAAATGTTACATTTTTTGACAAAGTAATACATTTACCTATTTGCTCTCAGTGGTATTAAGTCATTAACCTTATCAGCAATATGACATCAATTGCGATTTAATTAAACTATTTTTTTCCTATAAGAAACTTTTCTCATTCAAAAGCAAATGGCAAATAACATATTTCTTGTCAAATAGAAGTATTTTAGCCATTGAATTATTCATCAGATGAATTTAACCTAGCAGAAATAGTCTTTATTGTGAAACTGTTGAATCAACAGTTTTCTATTCAGTTCATATTGTAAGGCAATAGCTATACCTTAAACTTCCTAATATAGCTCGCACTTTCATCAACACAGGATCTTAATTAGAAAAAAATGGATGCAACCTTTATAAGACTCTGCCTTTAATATTGTTTTAGTCCAATGGATTCACAAATACAGAAAAGTCTTGTTCTTTTGTGTGACATTTTCACCAATCTTTTGCATCTGATTTTTCTGTGAATTCTTTTCACAGGATTATGTAACCCCTCGGTTATAGTCATCATCGATCCTTGAAGACGGTACCTTAAACAGGCAAGACCCAGCTCTCAAGATTTGCACCGCAAAAAGTCTAGTCATAGTACCATGATTTCAGACTTACATTGAAATATTCTGTTAAAGTTGCTGTATTATGTATTGAGCTGAGCTGGAATTATTTTAATAATCTTAATCGTTTTCTCACAAAGAGTAGCTATAAAGTTGAGGTCATGTATGAAATGTTTTCTTATTAGATTATTTGTAATAATTATGTCAATTCAAACAAGTACTGAATATTTCATATTTGCAATATCTTATGTAAACAGTCAGTTACATTTGACGAGGACAAAGTTTTCTTTATTTACACCTGTGCCAATTAATGTTGAAGAGGGGGTGGGGTGTCACAAAAATATATGAAAATGTGCCAAGTGCAATGGATACTGTAAAATCATTTAGTTTTAATGGGACAAATTTTCATGGTTTTAGCGAAAATGACCATTTTGTGGGGATGTAATTTCATGGATAACTCATAATTATTTGTTGGGATTTAATTTTGTGGTTAAAATCTTCCCTGAAATCCACAAAATTAAATCCCTCACAAATATTTATGATTTTACAGCATATGTTCGGATTTCTACAAAACATAATTATAAAAACTTTTTCAGCATGATTCGAACATCATTCTGGAAAAGTATGTAAAGGAATATTCAAAATTCAAAAGTCTAAAAATTAAATTTAATTAAATGTCATATGTTCTTTGGTAAATGGTTCTACAATAATAAGTAACAATTTGGTCAAAATGTTGAATTGCGTGACCTTGAATTTTGTTATTGAATTGATTTTATTCAATTCCACTGCTTTTACTCAACTTTTTTTGAGTCCTTGAAGTTTGGGTCAATGACTGTTGTCATTATAAATTCATAGTTCATGGCCGTCCCCTGATCATTGTTGACATTCTGATCAAAGATTTGTAATGCTAAAGTCATCGATACATTTGCATTTAGATTATCTAAGCTTTGATTGGCTGATGACATTGAAACAATACATTTGATTGGCTGATGTATATATTGCATTGAAAGGATATATTTCATTGGCTGAATCTATTGATGGTTTTGCATCAAATTTGGTCAAATTGGATTTGAAATGGCTGATTGCATTGACACATCTTGAAAACCCTGGAAAGGTTAGCCTGACCCCTCTGAAATCACTCTGATCCATTAAATTGTTGTCCAAATCATCGGTGGAACATTTTCCAATTGACCATATTGATTTCTTCAGCACAATTATTGCTTTGAGAGATTTTCATGCAGTTTCTCAGGGAGATTTTAGAGAATTCCAAAACGCTGAGTCATGTTGTGGGAGCCTGATAAAGTTTGACAGCGAAATCAGAGAGACAGAGAATTCATGTTTTGGTTGGTGGGGGGGGGGGAGATCGGGCAGGAAGATGGGGGAAAGATCTGCAGATTTATAGATTACTGGTTTCTGATTGGCTGCCATTAAAATCTTAGAATAAAAATATTCAGTTCATCTTGTAGGTTTATCTCGAAAACTGAAAGTGATTTATTGCAAATTTTATGTAATTGTAATTTTATCCGACTGGTACTAATTGTGCAGATTATAGTCTGATCTGTATGCATTTTATATAATTTATCACATACTTCTATAAATAATCAAGGGTGCATTGAAAAAGGTGCTGGGTTTTAATGTTGCAATGAGTGTGCTCTTCATCATAATGACTAAATCTAAGTTCTAGAATCCTGTTTCAAATTGTGAATGTACATGTATAAATTATAATTGTGAAGCGCAATAGAATATGTTTTAATATTTTTTGTGCTATATAAATGCCATGTATTTGTATTTGCCATTTAGCACCCTCGGGCCATTACCTAAAAGTTTGCTTGTGCACATCTTCATGTACGTTTTCTTGAACCCATGAATTTATTTTACATTTAAATTGATAGCAAGAAAAAATTATGACTAACATTAACAGTCAATAATCAAACTTACTCAGTTTCTCTGGATATAGCCTGATTTGTAAAGCCTGACTCCATAAAGCTAGACAAATCATAATAATTTGTATAATGAACTGGGAACATGAACTTGAACTCTTTCCAACTACCATCCTTACGGAAAGAGTCATTCTACCCCAGAACAATTAGAGACTGGAATGCATTACCAACCACTGTAACCTCGGCTACCAGCCTTGATTCATTTAAGGGACTGCTGAAGGACCATTAATTGGTGAACTTTTGTTAGCTCACCTGACCACAATGTGGTCATGGTGAGGTTTTGTCATACCGAGATGTCCGTCGTCCGTCGTCCGTCGTGCGGCGTGCGGCGTGCGTCGTGCGTCCGTCA
This sequence comes from Spisula subtruncata, assembly GCA_963678985.1. Taxonomy (NCBI): domain Eukaryota; kingdom Metazoa; phylum Mollusca; class Bivalvia; order Venerida; family Mactridae; genus Spisula; species Spisula subtruncata. The sequence continues at coordinate 17,805,473 of OY787678.1, forward strand.
ACAATTTCTTCAAACGACTTCTCCTCCTAAACCGCTTGGCCAAATTTGATAAAACTTAACATGAATGTTCCTTGGGTGGACCTCTACCGAAGTTGTTAAAAAAATTCCAGTCCGTCGCATAACTAGGTCACACAGGCTAAAAATAGATTTTCAAAAAGGAAACTTCAAAAATCTTCTCCTCTGAAACCGTATGGCCTAGAGCTTTCATATTTGGTATGTAGCATCACCTTGGGGTCCTCTACAAAGATTGTTAAAATTATGTCCCTGGGGTCAAAATTGGCCCCGCCGAGGGGGCCCTTAGTTTTACATAGAGTTATATAGGGGAAACCTTAAAAAATCTTCTTCTCTGAAACCGCTTGGCCCAGGGCTTTCATATTTGGTATGTAGACTCAGCTAGATGTCCTCTACAAAGTTTGTTCAAATTATGTCCCTGGGGTCAAAATTGTCCCCGCCCCGGGGGCCCTTAGTTTTACATAGAGTTATATAGGGGAAACCTTTAAAAATCTTCTTCTCCGAAACCGCTCGGCCCAGGGCTTTCATATTTGGTATGTAGACTCAGCTAGAGATCCTCTACAAAGATTGTTCAAATTATGCCCCTGGGGTCAAAATTGACCCCCGCCCCGGGGGCCCTTAGTTTTACCTAGAGTTATATTATAGAGAAAACTTTAAAAAATCTTCTTCTCCGAAATTGCTTGGCCCAGGGCTTTCACATTTGGTATGTAGACTCAGCTAGAGGTCCTCTACAAAGATTGTTCAAATTATGTCCCTGGGGTCAAAATTGGCCCCGCCCCGGGGCCCTTAGTTTTACATAGAGTTATATAGGGGAAACCTTTAAAAATCTTCTTCTCCGAAACCGCTTGGCCCAGGGCTTTCATATTTGGTATGAAGACTTAGCTAGAGGTCTTCTACAAAGATTTTTCAAATTATGCCCCTGGGGTCAAAATTGGCCCTGCCCCGGGGGCCCTTAGTTGTAAATAGAGTTATATAGAGAAAACCTTAAAAAATCTTCTTCTCAGAAATTGCTTGGCCCAGGGCTTTCATATTTGGTATGTAGACTCAGCTCGAGGTCCTCTTCAAAGATTGTTCAAATTATTCCCCTCGGGTCAAAATTGGCCCCACCCTGGGGTCACCATTTTACTTAGACTTATATAGGGAAAACATATAAAAATCTTATTGTCTAAAACTACAATGCCTAAGAGCTTTGATATTTGGTATGTAGCATCATCTAGTGGTCCCCTACCAAGATTGTGCAAATTATGCCCCTGGGGTCAAAATTGGCCCAGCCCCGGGGGTCACCGTTTTACATAGACTTATATAGGGAAAACATATAAAAATCTTATTGTCTAAAACTACACTGCATAGAGCTTTGATATTTGGTATGTAGCATCACTTAGTGGTCCTCTACCAAGATTTTTCAAATTATGCCCCTGGGGTCAAAATTGGCCCCACTCGGGGGTCACCGTTTTACATAGACTTATATAGGGAAAACATATTAATATCTTCTTGCCTAAAACTACACTGCCTAGAGTTTTGATATTTGGTATGTGCTAAGCATCATCTTGTGGTTTTCTACCAAGATGTTCAAATTATTCCTTTGGGTGAAAATTGTGCAGGGTTTATAATCAGGTGAGCGATATTGGGCCAGCATGGCCCTCTTGTTTTTATCTGCACAGTGTAAAATAGTGTACAGCACTAACTGTTGATGCAGTGAACTTAGTTCTTGTTGTTTTTTTTGGACAATTTTAACTAGTGTTTTTATATACATGCGCTCACCAAAGTGAACCTGATGACGGTGGCCACCAATTGGTAGAAGTAGAAGTAGAAGTAATATAAAATAAAATTTCTTAACATTTTTGTATTAAAATGTAAATAAAAATTCATGTCTAGTAGACTAGATCATCGTATAAGTTGTGGGATACCCCAGTGTTGAAGTGTTGATCAAGCACTCTAGGGTATCAGACAACTAAATTCCTAAACAAAACAAATCTTACAAGGTTTTATTGAAAGTTTGCCCTTTGGCAAAAACTGCTGTGATATGTTTTTATTGATTCATTGTGATGTATTGGATAGTCAATTAAACAACTTGTATGCAATATCTGTGATTATATAATAAACAAAAATAACAAACACATTTCTCATACTTCATGTTCATGCACTCTTATAAGGTTTCTCTTCGAATTAACACCCAACCAGACTATTTTCTTGTTGAATCAACTGAACTAAAGATTTTTGGCAATTTTTGGGAAAATTTTTCCTATATTTTAAAAGTTCCTTGCACTAAAAATAAATTGTTTATAAAATGATTATGATCTATAAACTTTATATAGCTAGCATATGGTTTGATATGCATTGCACAGCAAATCCAAAGCGGCTTTGGGGGAAGGACCAGGTCATTTGGTCCAGAAAAGTGCTATCAAAAGTGGTATGCTACATGCAAGCATTTAACAATAATTTGGTTATGTATCGTTGCATACAAAGGCATGCATAACAGACCTCGACTTTTGCTGTTCTACTAAAGCTACATTAAAACCTAATTTGGGTGACCCCCGCTAATATTACAAGTTTTACATAATACAAATGTACTGAGGTAAACACCACAATATTTTAATACTCCATGTACTAGGTATATCTAAGTGGCTGACTTATATTGAAAACCTTGAAGTGGGTCGAATCTTAGCGAAAATCAAATATTGCTTAAATGTGTTTATTTTCCATTGAGTTTGACTTTAATATATTAAAGTCTATAATAATCTTACACTATCTCTATTGAGATATTTCGCATGTATTCGTCACCTGGGTGTAAAGTGTCATATATAATATATTATGAATGCATGCTGATTTTGTTATTCATAATAAATGATAGGCTCATTTCTTTGACAGTATGACAATTTAATCAGATAATCTCGCTGAGTCGAGGAGTGTGTATATGCATCAAACTTCGTATGGTGCCCGTCGTGACCTAATTATCATCGTCATATTCAGGTTAAAGCCCGATTATGTATTTGAGGTCGAAGATGTACTTTAATAATGAATGCAAGCAATGCAATAATAGTTGGAATCATTGTCATCGTCATTATAATAATTATTGTTATTTAATTACTTAAACAGGTGGTTGCATAATTGAATCACAATCTTTTCTAGTCAATATAGACAGTTTAAATAATTCCCGTATTTTGTACTAACAATTTGTTGTTTAAAGAGAGGTGGATGCTTAATTTAAGTCACCACTTTGATGACATTTCCAATTTACAACAGTTATGGTCTCAAATCACGGGACTTTAAACAATTTATACTATACAACTTGGTACTCTAGTGAATTTTATTGTAGCCCGAAATTTAACGATACTCTTGACTTCAATCAGTCAAAATGTATGTCACGTTTTGTTGATATTAGGTGTCAACTATAAAATGACCATATATGGTTGTGTTCTCAAAGATATTGTTAACATGCTTTATACTTACCCTGGTCTCTTTAAATCGTAAATTTTAGTTGATATATCAATATGAAATCTATAAAATTGTTGTTTCACTACAAGTGTGAGGTTGTCTATAAAATTTTATTGCATTTGAGGCATATAAATCGCTGGTAGATTTTGACGATTTTGAAACTACAGACCTTTCAATGACAAATGAAAACAGTTGTAAATATACTATCATTCGGCTGGTAAACTAGGTTTATTTAGGTTTAACTGGGTATAAGCTATATACCTGAGTTAATTGTATTTACCACTATTCTTTCAAATGGGATAATTCCCTCATTAGTTATACAACTTATTGAAAAACAACTTATATGTGGCACTTGTGGCATTGTCGATTGTAAATAAATACAAGAATCAAGGGTTTGCTTTAAATGTGCGTCAAAAGAAGATGCCTACTTAATATTAGAATTTTGATATGAAATTGACCAATTTTGCTTTTAAATCGTTGGTCGCTGTTGACAAGTGGTTGTTTAATTGAGGTTTAATTGTATTTTACTGCATTACGGAATATCACCCACTGACCTAATAACCATGCATGCATTATGAGTGACATTATGAGTGACATTATGAGTGACATTATGAGTGACATTAACGGTGCTTGTTTAGGCAGAGTAAGCTTTCTTAAAATATTGTAGTGTCATCAAAAAAAGTGATAACAAGTTATAAGACTTATATATAAATGTCACAAAAATGATTAAAACCTACTTACGTTTAAACTCATGCCCTAGAATTCCTAAAGTGATGTGTTCAAGTGCAGTTTGTAAAATAGAATCATACCATGCATTATATGTACAGTTGAAATTTGATGCATTTTAATACTTTCCGCACCCGGGTTATTTATTTTGGGCGTAAGTTTTGGGCGTAGATCTGCTCGGATGCACCGTGTAGCCTCGTCATCCACCCACGATATTTTATGATAAATGATTTAAAGTTTGTTTGACTTGTCTATGTAATAATTCAATATACATTATATCTTGTCGTAAATCTGGTCTGATGTTATCTGTTACATCCCGGGTCTTCTTCAGGGTACTGTTTTATCAACGCACTTACGGTCTTTAAATTAAAAGTTCAAATTTTAATTTTTACAATTTTCAAAAAATAGATGAGTGATCTTCCTTGATAATAATGTCTGGTTAAGTCAATATCTGTAATTGGATTGTCTCCCTTTCATAATTTTTTTTGATAATTGGAAAATATTTAGTGAAGAACCTATGGAGTAGCAGGTGAAACAGAACTTAATATTTTATATATTGGCAACAATAAAATAAGTGCATTACATTGACCTCAATAATTTTTACAAAAGCATTTTTTGCATAACAAGAATCTTAGAACATTGATAGCCTGAAGTGGTTGAGCATTTGCTGTGCGTTAGTTTTGATCCCAGGCCACACAATACTAAATATGAAATAAAAATGGTACTTGAAATTCCCATGCCTTTCGGCTCAGCATATAAGGGAAACTGGCTTCTCTTCTCTCATACCCTCGTGGCGATGGATTACATCAACAATAAGGTATCAAGAGTGATTAATATAAGTTGGAAAAACTTGTTTCACAATCGACCTAAAATAAATAAGTACAAACTATAAACTGTAAACTAAAATTGAGTTGTCTGGTTAGGGACACAACTGTAAAAATTCAGCTGTAATGCCTCAGTGTCGTGAGAAATATATTACAGTTGAACAATACAATTCACACAAGATTGTTGATTGCTACTGTAGATATATTATACTATAGGTTTTTTATGACACTTTACATTAAAATGTCCCCTTGCTCTTTAGCTAGCTTGCCTGTGGGTAAATTAGTTTTTCTTCTGAAAAGTCCATTTGGTGTAGCGGTGTTAAATGAATTAGAATATCTTGATTAAACTTTGTCTGCCTGAAATTTGTATGTCAAGAGACACCTATCTTTTAACGACTAGCTCGTTTCCGATACCTGATCACAGTTTCTGTTTATTAACCACAATAAGGCATACACATTGAATTGAATAGTCTTCCAATATACATACAGTGATCAGAAATCACCGATGCTTTTGCTCACAATAAGTCATTCAAGTTGAATTGTGTAGTCTTCCAATAAGTCATACACAGTGTTTAGAAATCTCATGCTTTTGTTCGCAAGTTGTACGATGATTAAGTTGATAGGATATGCTTATAGTTGAAGCCAAAATAAGTCTATGTCCAGGTGTTACTCTGTTAATGTTGCTTCATTGTTTCTAATGAGGAGTTATTCTCAGAAAATTAATATCAGTTAGTACATAATCAAAGTATAGTACAAAATTTATTATGTGGAACAATTTCAATTACAGCTAAGTGATACTATTAGTCAAGTCTGTGTTAGTAGTCTTTAAAAATAACCAGGTAACAATATGCCTCTTGTTTTATTTCTGATAAAAGATTATCCAATTTGCAGCTTTTTGTGACAAATATCAAGAGTGATTTCCCTTGATGATGTTTCTTGATAAATCCATTTATAAAATTGGATTGTCTCCCCTGCATACGTCATTTTTGTAAAATACTTGATAGTTATAAATAATGAGGGTTTTAGCTCTTAGGATGTGATTGCTTTTGAGTGAGTGATTAAACAAGCACTGGTCTGTTTTAGCCAAACAAATTAAATGCAAATTAAACATTTTGTATAAAACCACCTGCTTTACATAGCCAATTTTTTAATTCACTTTTGACTGGTTTCTCAAGACAAGTTAGCTGGTAAATACTTCAATTAAATGTGATTTGAGTTATAATATTCTGACTCGCATGTAGACCAAAAAAAGATATTGGACGAAAAAAACTTAAGTACACATCGTTCATTACTTACGGTACAGTACTTAAAAGGTTTCAAATATTTACTAAAGTTAAAGAAGAAGCCTCGAGTGTTGACAAACAATTTAAGTATTGAATGTCGATGTAGCTACTTATGTATTCCTGTTTCCCCACCCACCAAGTGACATCTCAACACCTCGTATCATCACATCTACATCTTGTCGTATAATTTGGGTCGTTACAAAAACTGCCCGATTAATTATCACCTATACAAGACATCAACACCGTATAAACAACATAAAACAACATTATTATAAACATTTAGTAGGTGGTCAAAAAATGATGTTTTGTTGTTAAACTTTCTGAAATCTGAACTTTTTGAAAATGTATTTATTTTCTGATCTATTAGGTTTCAAGTATTGATCAAGTTGATTGATTAAGATCAGTTATGATTATAAGTTAGCCTGTGACTGTATACAAATGATATACATAATTACTATTATCAGTTGCTGCATGTGATTTGTCGTATTTTTGTTAAATCGAAGTATTTACATAAAAAATTTCAGACACCCTTTTTTACGTATTTTTGTTAAATCAAAGTATTTACATAAAGAATTTCAGACACCCTTTTTTACGACTTTCGTGTTATTGAGGGTTTCCCAACAAAGTTGATAATGAAGTGACAGTCGTACAAATAAGTGTTAAAAAAGTCAATTGTTTGGTATACGTCCCCTAAGGGCAATGTTTATGTCTGAACTGGCTATAGTCATTATACTATTGTATAGCTGACCAATTGACTTCGGCTGTTAGTCATTTACACGGTTGTATCGTAAAAACCACTGAATGCATAGTAAAGAGTCAGTGTTTATTTTTACGTTTTATCAGTCAGAAAAACTATTTTTCTGTGTTAATCGTGTTATGTTTTGACGGATGTTAATTTATATAATTATGTGTACATTTCATCCTGGATGTTTACAAATTATTTCATGGTGATCATTTTCGGACAAGCAGTGCTGTGAGATTTCTGTGGAGTTTTGCATCCTTATTTAGTGAAAAAAAATGATACAGTGTTCACATATGAACATGTGCGTGTTCAGTTGATATCGGATATAAATCAGTTCACAAGCTCATATGTAATTCAATTGCTTTAAAAGAGCTAGGACTTCATAAGTCATATTTTGTTGGTTTTTTTTGGGGCAATTTAGAAAATTAATATAATGTCATAAATGTGTACTGCTTTGTAATAATTAAAAATTACTTAATTCAATTAAAGATATTAATTAATTAATGGACTCATTATGAATGACCTACTTTTAAGACAAATCTGTCTTAAGATGTCAATTTTTCAAAAGTTTATTTTAATCATTAAAGGGGATGTTTTTTGGAACAATGAATTCATATTTATATAATATCTATAAAATGATAATTCATGTATTTAATGTTAAAATGTAATTTAAATTTAGTAAGAAAAAAAATCTATTTAAAAAATGTTAAAATGGTAGAAAATCTGATTTGAAAAAAAATTTTTTTTCGCTTTAATGTACATGTATGTATACATAATGGTATTTAGACGAACCTTTGAAATAATTAACAACCTGTATCATCCCTTTGGTGCAACAAGGTTCTATCTTACTATATTTTATATTGTGAGATACAGTCTTGTTGCGCCAAAAAGACGATATTATACTTGTTTCTATAGTAACTAGGGAGAAGGAATAATATTACTAATATATTGTTCACAAATTTCCATCATTTCCGTCAGTGATAAATGTAATATTTGTAAAAATGTGTTAAAAATGGCCGTATTTCATGACGATTCTATTTATGTATATGTTATTGGATACAATAATTACTCATTAAAGGATGTTCAGGGATTTAATGCATTATTGCTGTAACTGAATTGTTACCTGGTTTGAGATACAGTGTTGTGAAGCAATTTCTGTCTGTATGAACGCTGGGTACTTTATAACCTGTCATTATCGAAGTCATGTTCAAGTGCATATTTGGAATTAGAAAAAAAATTGAAAAAAAAAGTTTTATAATTGTGCTTAAATGGAATGACTGGACTGATTAGGGTGTGATCGGTTTTTAGGAGAAAATCTGAAAAACGTGTAATTTACAATTGAGCTCAAATTGGCCGTCATGATGTGCATCAGTTTTTGTGTAAATTGAAAAAAATATTTCTAAAGGATTTGTTTCAATGTAGCGTAACTCATTATAGGGACTGACATTGTAGGCATATCTCATTTCCTTGTTAAAGAATAAAAGTCAAAATAAAATGAAATATTTTTTTGAAAAAAAGTGATATTTTTTGTAAAAATTGCACTTTTATGGAGTTAAGTCTGTCTTTAGGTATATCAAATGTCCTTGAGGTTAGATAGAAGATAGCAATTTAGTTATTTGTTGTCTGGGTCGAGTGGTTAAATACACTTAATGACATCAAAAATAACACATGAACCATGTAAGATCGTTATCAGTACCCCACCCACGTTACTATAGTATGGAGAACTTGACATGATCCTCAACCTTTATGCATGAATATATTACCAGGCTATTATAAATGTAACTTTATTTATTTATCAATTTCCTCTAGCAAATCTTGCAAACTGTTTTTGAAGAATTTTAGATTTGTGTTGCTATTAAACCTCGAGCATCTTAGTCCCGCTTCTGAAAACACGAACCAGGGTTATAAACATAAACAGAATATCAGCTGTTAAATTAATATTACTAAACAACGGTCAGGATCATGTCAAATTCTCCGAGCTATACCCAACCACTGATGTCTATCTGTGTTTTTATTGTGTCTATGATAGATACCACTTTATGATAGATACCACTGTATTACGCTGGCAGATTATATGATAAATATCAAAACATAATTATCAGATATTAATTGTTTTAAAAATGTTATAAATAACGTATCATGTTACTATTTATAGTACAATATAATCAGTCAATCTTAACCACTAATTTTAAGGACTTAATTAACAAAACAAATTAATTGTTCGAAAAATAATAATGTAATAATCAGATAACTGAATTTTGTCTTGTATATAGTTTAAATTTGATTTGATTCATTCAATAATATCATTTGAAACATGGTTCAGATTGACCGTTGTGATAAATAAAAAAGACCAGTTATGGTGTCCTATTTAATGAACTAAACATTTAGGTGACATTACCAAAATTTCCAACCAATATAGCTTAATGAAATGGCTACTAACATTAATTTACCCTCAAGTCAAATTGATTTTTGGTCAAATGCTCAATGTGTTGTAAAAGTTAAAAATAATTATTATGATGCATGGTCTCTTGAATTCTGTCCAAAATATCATTTCGAAAAACGTTGATAAATTTGAGTCGACATTCGTTGCAAGCTCTCAATCCCGAACACCTTTTGGAGGTTGCAAAGTTTGATAGATATCAAGCTAATAAAGTCCTGAGAAATGATTGTTAAAGAGAGGTTATTTCTGTACAGAAGGTCCCTATACAGAGTTCATTGTTGATAAGTCTTTCAAGGAAATTTACTGAAGACTAAAGAGAGGTCACTCTGGTGAGGTTATTGCTGAATAGAACAAATAATCAGGTCAATATTCTGGCCACTCAGGAGAGGTCATCGTGTCTTTCTATTGTACTCTTTGCTCCAAATACAGTACTTTGGCACAGATATGTCATCTTTTGTGTACAAAGTTAAAATTCACTCATTGTTATCCATGCTCCTCCTCGTGATTCATTTTGATTTTTTGTCGGAAATTTGTCATCTCGTATATCTATGTCATTGAGGATGGTAAAATTGTGGAATAAGCAATTATTATGTTACGGTACATACTAGATCTGTGTAGGATATAAAATTACCTTAATTGTATTCACCAGTATTGTGCATTCAAGTTTTTTGGGTTGGCTTCTGCCTAGGGGTTCGTCAGATGTGCGATTTCCATATTCTACCACATTTTCAGTTTTCATACAACTTGTTTTATGGATATTATAATGTTTGGTGCATTTTAACAAAATTTTAACATAATTAGAATCAGAAAATTTGTAAGTTAATTGGACCTGTGGATATAATTCATTAGAGCAGCCTATATCAGTTATATTTGTTCAATTTCAATTTAGCCTCATTTTGGATCTAACTGTAATTATGATTGTTTAGATTAAAAGTTTTGTTAAGGTCTTAATTGGTATTGTAGATATTAATAATTAGCTTGTTAATTGTGCTACACAAATATTTGGTTTCAACCAATAAAAGTATTAATTATTAAGCATAATATGTTAATTAAATAAGGTAAGGAGTTTAATTAGGTCAAGGTCAGAAATATTGATCAACCTAATGTACACACTTACATTTCTACTTAATGTAATGAAACTCAAAGAATATCAATGTATTAATTTTAATTGCAATTTCTACTAATCAAATTAATTGTATCCTGATAAAATACCTTAAAGTAACGTCAATTTTAAAATCTAAAGTCAACATTAAATCATGTCAATGGATGTTACAATTTTTTATGTTGAAATATGCTACTTCTATTTTCACTTTTTTGCATAAAAACAAACAAAATGCATTAAATTTCCACTTTCATATTATAGATAAAGTAGCTTCCCGCAAACTATCTGCTCGTTTATCGCATGTGACAATTTAGAGAGTGTTTTAGTGTCTCTAATGAGGAGAGTAGTCATCAGTGATAAATTAATTGATGACGGAATGAAATCGGGGAAAATAGATGAAATGACACTTCCTTAATTGGATAGAATTGATAAACTCGGCTGATCCCATGTGTTGCAAAAAACGTGATTAATTGGCTAGTTAAACTGTTTTGGAGTATCTATAGTGTTGCGTTGCTACCATGGCAATCAGTGGATTGCACATATTATAGCAAACTTAGTCCATGTGATGAAAAACTTTGCCTAATTGATTGAAGCTACCTTTGCCGAATTTCATGAAAAACTTTGAAAGTGTATGTCAGCAACTGAAATGAAAAAAACTTTGCTGAATTATGAAAACCTTTGCCGAATTTCAACTTTGAAGTGTATGTGGGCACATTATTTATTGGGCTGTGTTAAGAAAGATGGATTTATACTGGGAAGTGTTTTATATTGAATGATGGATGTAACGTTGATAACGATGCAGGGAAAGATATACAGGTCAACATTCACACTTGTATTAAGTCAGCCTATGTGTTGGAAAGGTGAGTCGTAATAGGGTTTGCCTTTTATGGCTGAGAAGATTTTTTTAACATTTTTGAGTTGTTATGATTTTTTAATGGCCTCAGTGGTCAATCAGTAACATGCATTGAAATGTCCCGTTCTTTGATGAGGGGGAATATTGCTTTGCTCATGTATATTGGTCTGTCTGTCAGTAGACCAAATGGTTTCCGTTCAATAACTCAAGAACATTCAATAACTCAAGAACGCCTTGCCCTAGGATCAAACTATACATCAAGGTTGTTCAGCAACAGAAGATGACCCCATATTGATTTTGAGTTCAGTAGGACAAAAGTCAAGGTCACTGTGACCTTTAGCATTTTTCGCTAATTTGGCTGCAATGGGGCATACATGTTTTACAAACATTTCATTTTATTTAAGTAAATCAATTGCCATTATGCCATCTTAACAGGCATGACAACATGTGTTTCAAAACTTGAGTTTGTAGACCTTTGAGTGGAACTATACGATCTTGCCCTCAAATGCTGTTACAGGGAAGCTGTGGAAAGTGGGTAGTGTAAATTTTGCCAATATTTTGTATGAATCATAGAAAGAAACAATAAACTGGCTTGTAATAATGACCTCTAAGACTTGGACAAGATTGCAGTCAATATATTATGTTGCCAAGTTGATTATCATAGTTGAAACTTTCTTTGAGAATCAATTAAGACTTGTGAATGGATATGCAACACCTTGTGCTGCTTTCTGATTGGTTGTTATTTGTGTAAATGCTGAAATCTGATTGGCTTACAGCTTGAATCTGAGTTTTATTTGTGTTTTGTAGCAGCAATGAGGTCACATATTGGGATTTATGTTATGCTGTTAAATAAGGAAGCATCTGTTTCCTTTCACAACAAAAATATTGGCAAAAATTATGTGATCAATAACATGCATTGTTTTGATAACATTTACTGTATTATGTTCGTATTGTAACATGTTTGAGTCTTAAATTGGTTTCTGTATGTTTCCAAAATAGTTAGGTAACCTACCTACCAGTTGTAAGATTACTTAAATGACTCTCTTTGAACTTGATGGTATTATGTCTTGAATGCTGAAATCAATGGATTAATGCTTGGACCTATTTTGGTAAAAGAGAGTTCAAAGTTGCCACAAAACCTTACATGCATTTCCCTTGCCTGTCTAATATATGAAAGATGCAAACCTCCTGATAGTCTCAGATTCGATAAATAATTAAATTACAAATATTTAGCACAACTTTTTAACACAAATACTGTTTGAAGGGTAAAAAGGGAGGTAATTCTTGTTAAATTTTAACACTTATATACTGTATTCGGTATTAAAGGGATGTAATTGAGCATTATAAATAAAAAGAAGGTAAATCTTGATGTGATCAATATGAACATTTTGTGTGTAAAAAACTCATTCAATTAAACTGATGGTTGTTTTATTGCCGGATCTTGATATTTGTAAAAAAATCTGGACATAAGTTGTGCACAAAGGGAGGTAATTATTTATTTGTTAAAAACCCTGACTTATTCAATTAGACTGGTGTAGTGTGTTTTATTACCGGATCTTGACCTGTGGTCCATGTATGTAATATTTAATTAATGTTGAATGAACCTTTCATCAGTTAATTGACAAGTTACCTGTCAATGTGAGGGGACATTCATTGTTCAATCTTATATAATAACCAACCTGACCTGTCAACTACATGTCAACATTCACTATAACTTCTCATGAAATATTCTATTCAGATATTTTGGCGGGACTGAGGTTAATTAAATCTTTGTAGGTTAAATATAAGATTGAATTGTGATGTCATAATAATATGTTTTTGCTACAATTTTTAATTGGTTAATTAGTAAGAAATTTGTATATTGGCCTTAAAAATACACCTTAATTGTTTCATTGGGGAGTGAACAATGAACCCTTTTTGTACAAATCATGTTCCAATATCAATTGCCCATCACCATTTATTTTCCAAAAAATACACATATCACATATCTGAAAGGAGAACACAAATTTAATATTAAAGTGCACATTTCTTTAACACCGGAAGAATTGACAATAATGGAGTAACAAGTTAAACCAGTGGAACTATTTTTCTTCTCAAAAATCAGTCTGAGATTTATCCCCTCTTTGACATTGGGTATAATTGAAATGGCAGAAATCCAATCTGTTAGTCACCATATATTGGTGCTATATTGTCGAATGTATCATTTCATGAGATCATAACTTATGTAATAAGAATACTACCACATTGGTGGCAGTGGTAGGATAGGTGATTGGGTATAATATATGATGATACCGCGACCGTGGCCGAGTGGTTAGGGCGTCCGCCTAAGAAGCGGGAGGTCGAAAGTTCGAATCTCAGCGGAACTGATGAGACCGGTTGGTCAGCTGCCAGCTAGTTAAATTAATGGTTACCGTAGGCCCATCTCTGCCAGGCGCCCAGCATTACGAGAAGGGATTAGGGATAGTATTGTAAGCATGAAATATACGTAAGTGTCTCATAAGTCAGAATTGACTGGTCCTTTCAATAGGGTTACACTATAATAAACAAACTTTTTGTATTGTGTAACGTTCACAACTTTCATCTATTCAACCTCTAAATCTATCCACTCAGTTTTAAATGGTAATACACAGTACTTTACAGAGCAACCTCTGTAGAGCAACACAATCTGGAAGCTGCAAATATTGGCCATTGATTAGAGGTTGTTGCTCTATTATCACCAAAGGGAAAATTTAAAGCTGTTATTGTTAAGGTTGTTGCTATACAGAGGGTTGCTTCGAATGTTGATTTGAGTTTACCCTTTCTCAACTATTTTAAGTACATTTTCAAGTTTTGGTGGCCATCTTAGTGATATATTCAGCCATCTTGAATATATCAAAAGCTCAATGATGACAAGGTTGAATCATTTTTTTTTTTTTAAAGGACATCTTAAAGAACCATTTTACGCGAAACATTTTTTGCGTGCTAAATTTTGGGTCAGGCCACTTTTTCGTACTTGGCATACTGACTATTTTCAGATTTATGGCCCTGGGTGTTGACCTATTTTGTTAGCTCACCTGTCACAAAGTGACAGAGTGAGCTTTTGTGATCACTCTTCGTCCGTCGTCCGTCCGTCCGTCCGTCTGTCCGTCAACAATTGGGTTGTGTCCTCTCTAGCAGTCACAATTTTGGCCTAATCTTCATGAAACTTGGTCACAATGATCATCTTAACAAAATCTAGGTCAAGTTCGATATTGGGTCATCTGAGGTCAAAAATTAGGCTACTAGGTCAAGTAATAGAAAAACCTTGTTTTTCCTTTTTGTCAAAGGGAGTGTACTCTGTAATTATACTGGTTGTGATCATGTAAGAGTTGTCTCTCTTACTATATTTAGTTGTAGAACTACGAAATGTGTACTTGTTAGCAGCTTTGAGGCTTTAATTTAAATTAAATGCAGAATGTGGATATTAGGGTTATCATCGTTTACAGTGATTGTATGTTTACAAACTATTAAACAATTATTAAGCTGTAATTATAGTCTTATGCAACCTTACTAATCGTTTTACATAGACTTATATAGGGAAAACATATAAAAATCTTCTTCTCTAAAACTACAATGCCTAGAGCTTTGATATTTGGTATGTAGCATCATCTAGTGGTCCCCTACCAAGATTGTTCAAATTATGGCTCTGGGGTCAAAATTGGCCCCGCCCCGGGGGTCACCGTTTTACATAGACTTATATAGGGAAAACATATAAAAATCTTCTTCTCTAAAACTACAATGCCTACAGCTTTGATATTTGGTATGTAGCATCATCTAGTGGTCCCCTACCAAGATTGTTCAAATTATGCCCCTGGGGTCACAATTGGCCCCGCCCCGGGGGTCACCGTTTTACATAGACTTATATAGGGAAAACATATAAAAATCTACTTCTCTAAAACTACAATGCCTAGAGCTTTGATATTTGATATGTAGCATCATCTAGTGGTCCCCTACCAAGATTGTTCATATTATGCCCCTGGGGTCAAAATTGGCCTGCCCCGGGGGGTCACCGTTTTACATAGACTTATATAGGGAAAACATATAAAAATCTTCTACTCTAAAACTACAATGCCTAGAGCTTTGATATTTGGTATGTAGCATCATCTAGTGGTCCCCTACCAAGATTGTTCATATTATGCCCCTGGGGTCACAATCGGCCCCGCCCCGGGGGTCACCGTTTTACATAGACTTATATAGGGAAAACATATAAAAATCTTCTTCTCTAAAACTACAATGCCTAGAGCTTTGATATTTGGTATGTAGCATCATCTAGTGGTCCCCTACAAAGATTGTTCATATTATGCCCCTGAGGTCAAAATTGGCCCCGCCCCGGCGGTCACCGTTTTACATAGACTTATATAGGGAAAACATATAAAAATCTTCTTCTCTATAACTACAATGCCTAGAGCTTTGATATATGGTATGTAGCATCATCTAGTGGTCCCCTACCAAGATTGTTCAAATTATGCCCCTGAGGTCAAAATTGACCCCGCCCCGGGGGTCACCAGTTTCTATATTTACGCTCTACCTTTGTTAGTCTAAATTGTGCAGGGCTTCATTTATAATCAGGTGAGCGATATAGGGCCATCATGGCCCTCTTGTTTAATTATTGCCTATGATGGATGTTATATCCTCAGACTTTATGATGAAAGAAAAATAGGGAGCTTGGGGTTATTGCCCTTGGATGATTTAATAAGCTGTACCAGATGATATATCAGATACCTCAATTTGACAGTTTGATCTCCACTTCCAAGCAACTTTCAAAACCCTGATTTTAGGGTCCCAAGTTTTGACTAATTAATTTGTTTTGAAAAAAAAAATGTGGTACAACTTTGATTCTTTGATATGTAATACTAACGAGGGAACTTTTCCATTAGAAAGAATAGGACATACTACTAATAAAATGCTGAGCATATCCTTTATTTGCCAGTCAGCTTTCTGCTGAAATATGGCAGGCATATATGTGTGTGCCTCCACCCAGATTTGAACCTGGGTCGCCAGATTGGACGGCAAGCGCACTTAACCAAAAGGTTACGGAGGTAAATTAACATAGTTTACCTGATGGACGAGCTTATGTTTATAACTGTTTTCATTTAACATTGAACATACTATAATCTCTATTTCACTGAAAGGTTTGTTTGGTACATATTTTAAGGTCATCCTGCTGTTAAGTATATTCAGATAATTTGCACAATTTTCACATTTTGAAGTCTGAAAATCCATTGAGACAGCTCATCGTATTTTATATTACCATAATATTTGCATGTTGATGCTCAAAGCTATACATAAATAATATACTCTGCAATTTTAACACAAAATCTGACAATTTGGACTAAGTCATGATTTGTTATTAAATTTGTGCAATTTTCAGTTTCGGCTGGTTCCTTTGAGTCACGGTGTGAGTGGTTAATGTATCGGTTCAAGTTGTACATCTTGTTTTCAGGCCTTACGAAAGGGCGTATTCATAACATAATGAGTTTTGAAATATTTCCTCTCTAAGTTTTGGATTGATGCAGTCAAATTAAGTCAACTTACATGATGTATATATCATACCTCCCAGTAACATTTAGCAAAGTGTTTCTCTTCTTTAAGATTGAAACATTTCAAGTTGACAATATTGGTAGAACTAATAGTATTCTGCAATGTTTAAGTCTGGCGACTTGTCTTTGGATTTAGATTTGTGGCTTTTGCTTTCGAAATCCTTTTTACATTGTTGGTTACATAGATAACTTAGTCTGCTTAGTCTCGATTTGGCATAATGAATATCTGCCTGGGTTTAGATTCACAGCTTTTGCTGTCAAAACCTTGCTCATCCACAAGACTTTTGACCTCCGCATGTGGAGTTTATTCACTGTGGAGTCCTGCCCTTCCAAAACAATATTCCTTCACATGAGGATTTTATAAAGTTTATTTTTTGCTGTGAATGAGAGAAAGTAACATCTATTAAAAAAAAACTTGGTTAAATCAACAAATTGATCCAAAAACGCTATTTGAAAGTCTGCAATAGAGAGTTATATTGTGACATCCAGGAGACATTGTGTTATGTAGATTTGACCTTAATCACTGCAATCATTTGTTTGAAAATCACAACGAGTATTTGTTTAACGAGGGTAATTATGATTGATAGATATGCAATAATACACTCAAACAATCTTACGTTTTATACCATTGATTATATTGTATTGACATTTTTAAGTGTCTGTGTATATTGATATAGCTTAAGGTTCAAAATTGCTCTGGTTTTGCCGATGTCGATTATGTTCAATTTCTTTTTGATGGATGAAATTTGATGGGTGTGTGCTATCTTTTAACAAGTACTTTTGTTGCGGCCCATCTCAATGTCTGCTTGGATTTGTAGTTCATTGATCAATCAAACCTGTTTTAGTAGTCACCTGTTTTGAACATGCACCTGCTTGTAGCAGCCACATTTAATGTTTCAATCCACTGACTGCTTAAGACAGTTTAAAAGCTGCATAGTGAGTCAAATATTTTGAAATCGTGAAAAAATACTGAAAAGTCTCATTTATAGAACACTCTTTACAAATGATACCTCCAGAGTTCATTATTGATTTCATTGTAATTATTGACATGGTCAATCATTTTGTCCAATAATAATATCAAACCTCACAGTCGTCACACTGTTTCTCATGGTGACTTTAAAGCAGGTGGCTGATTAGTACAGGTGTTTTTCTCTCAACAAGGAGTTCCTTAAATCAGATCTGATCACATGTACTTTTCTGACAGTATTTCTTCACTGTACTGACTTGCTTTACTGTCCTACATGCTCTGAAATGTCAATAAAAACATTAGTTTTCAACAGCTACTTTTTTAAAGGCAATAATGTCAACCTTAAAAAAAAAAAAATTCTCTGTATTTTGAACTGAAGTACTATAACTATATTTGAACTCGCAGTGCACCCAATGTCATCTTTGCCCTATTTAAGTACTGCAATATTCTCTGCAGACAATTTTAAAGTACTTTGTCTGTGAGCAAATTGACTTTGGTTACAGCAATCGCTAGACGACAACCCACTCCGATTTGATCATCGATAGATTTCTCTACCCAATACTAGAATACTAGGCCGTGTAGTAGTCTGTGTAAAATGGATTTTATGACGATCATAATAACAAAACCATGTGACTCAGCGTTATAATTGTAACCTCGGATTTTGTCATGTATAATGGTGCGCTCATCCGTACTTCTAATCGTTGGATCGTAAGGATAATTCGTAACAGATTCTTAGTTAATAATAAACCAATGATTTTCTGACATTTCATGATCGGTGATATTTGTGGATCATTATTGATGTTTCATTTGTTACTCTGATTTTGTTCGATGATGTCATGGGTTTATTTTGTGTTTTTCGGTTGGATAAATATTTTGTTTTCTGTCATGTGTGGTATATTTGGTTGTGATTTACAGCGATTCTAGCTCTAGAGCTTGTATTTAAAACTTTTATGTAATTGAATTTTAATTGAACTTTTAATAGTGAATTGAATGTCGGATTTAATCTTAAGGTTAGTATATGTTGTCACAGTTTAAATAATATAAATATAAATTAAATTTCGTATTATAGATTTTTCTATTTTTGATCTGCTAGTATAGAATTGTCATACTGTGGTAAACTTCAATATCATTATAGTTTTTCCTGACTCTTATTTTGTTGACAGTTTTCTGAAATTTTCTTGTCTGTTCTTTAAAATAATCCTGAAGTGTCAAAACTTTCCTTTGAGTGGTTTTCTTGTCTTGTTCAGGACTCCCCTCCCCCACATAATTCCAAAACTCGGAAGACAACAACTCAATTTTAAAATATGAATCTTTGAAACTTAGTTACAAACTCAATTTGAGATTCAGAGCCTCAGTTGAAGTATAGTATAGTATAGTAAAAACATATCACAAAACATAAGATCTTAACCTATTAATTAACTTATTGTGTCATTTAGAAATTTGTTTATGATTCCATTTTATAAAGGTGCTCATTGTATTGTGTTAGATGATAACTTAATAATTAATTTTTTATGACATTTAGCAATCCATTTATAATTCCGGTATATGAAGATGCCCATTGTATGGGGGTGACCTTGAACTGCGATGTATTGTTTGATGTGAACATATGCTTCATAGTCTTGAACATATGCCTAGCATATATGTTAGTGTATATTCCATAGGATGTTCACCTGTACGGTATATCTACCCAAACTACCCCACCATTGTACAATAAAGGTGTATGTTTAATATCAGAGCTTATACCAAGTACCAATATATCCATGGTATCATGACTGTTTTACTGATTACTTCTCATAGCATGTTGTTCCTCATTCTGTACACATATCTATACTGCCTTTCTGTGATTTAGTACAATCATTTACTGTCTACAGCATTTTAGAACTCAAGAAAGACAACTCCTGCTTTACTATAGTGTGATTGAGTTGTCCCCCTTTAACTGCTATGAAACAAAAAAGATAATTAATTGTCTGTGATTTAGTTCTAGCATTTACTGATATCTTCACTCTCTTTGACTGGCGTACTGAATTTAAGAACTCAAGAAAGATAACTCATGCTTTACTATTATTGTGATTGAGTTCTCCCCCTTCGACTCATGTGAAACAAAAAAGATCATTCAGAACTCGTGAAAGATAACTTTCCCTATCTGCAGAATATATACATTGTCTTCCTTTCACTTTCTTAGACTGTGGTATATTTCAGAACTTGATCAGGAAAGATAACTCATTCTTTACTGTAGTGTAATTGAGTTCTCTCCCTTTGACTGTCTATGACAGAGGAATCAAAAACAAAAAAAGATAAATGTTTCTTCATTGCAGTTGGCACATTTCTGAACTCAAGAAGGATAATTCAGTCCTGCTTATTCATTGCTCATTTTAAGCTCGACTATTCGAAGAATATGAGAGCTATTACAGTCACTTGTTCGTCGGCGTCGGCGTCGGCGTCGGCGTTGCATATGGTTAAAGTTTTGCATGCAAAACTTTAACCTTGGTTATATTTCAATAACCAGTGCATATATTGGATTGAAACTTTGCACTGGCTTTCCCTGTCATGTAATCAACCATGTTAGATAACTCTTGCATGAATTTAATGCAAATTATGGCCCTTTTTTACTTAGAAAATTTGGTTAAAGTTTTGCATGCAAGTTACTAATAAGGCCATATCTCAAATAGTATCTGTGCTATGGCATTGAAACTAACAACACTTACTAACCATCATAAGGCAATGGTACCGGTCATAGGTAATAGCTCTATTATGATTATTATTTGAGTTATGCCCCTTTTTAACATAGAATTTTCTTGGTTAAAGTTTTGCATGCAAGTTTCATTCAGACCATATCTCAGCTACTATCCATGATACTGCATTGAAACTTACAACACTTGTTTACCATCATCAGTCAATGGTATCAGTCAAGGGCAATAACTCTATTATTTTTTTATTTCAGTTATGCCCCTTTTTAACATAGGAGTTTATTGGTTCAAGTTTTACATGCAAGTTCTATTCACGCCATATCTTAGTTACTATTTATGATATTGCATTGAAACTTATAACACTTGTTTATCATCATTAGTCAATGGTACTGGTCAATTGTAATAACTCCATTTTTAGTTTAATTTGAGTTATGCCCCTTTTAACTTAGACTTTCCTTGGTTAAAGTTTTGCATGCATGGGTGCGAGGTTTTGAATGTGTCATATGACGTATATCTAAGAAAATGATTGGTGCAGAGCTACGATATTTTGACATAAGGAGCAAAACGGTCTCCTGTTTCCCCGCTCATACAAACCTGAGATACAAGGTTTTGACTATCCAGCGAGGATATCAAACTTGTGTTGTTTGGCATGATATTGTATTCAATACTAAAAATAATTACTAAACTACTTTAAACTCATCACTGATTTATTACATGACTGTATCCTCTACATTATTATTTTAATTTGTCACCATTGTTTTAAAATTGACTCCTTTAACAAATCATATCTTACTCATATGATTATTTTGTAGAAACTTTGTTATGTCAGTGGATGTATACAATTCCCTTTAAACATACACATTTCTTGAATAGGGTACAGTGCCGCTTGAAGTCTTAAAATCATTTTCACTGACAAATATTTGTTAATAGTCCAGTGTTGAGATAATTGCCATGCCTCAACAACCATTGTACATTAGCTTTCATTGCCATGTAGTCAACTAAGTAGCGTAACTCACGTTTCAATATAATACAAATTTTAAATGGCCTGTTTTGAACTTATATTTTTTCTGACAAATGGCTGCGAATAGTCGAGCGCGCTGTCTAGTGACAGCTCTTGTTGGTTGTCTTCCTTTGTTCAAATGGCTAACTAATTATCTCCCTTGCTTGATTAAGTGATTATTTGAATATTGTGATTTTGAATGAAATTTAGATACCATGAAATCTTTTGAATACTCCCCCCACAGGTGTTTGACCCGACTTTTTTTTGTACCCTCTACTATAATAGTAGAGGGTGATGCATTATAGTAGAGGGTGAAGAAAAAAAAGTCGGGTCGAACTCCCCCCTCCATGTAAATAATTGATGTTTCTGTTTAAGAGTTATTGCCCCTGTATGGAGTTGAATACCTTCATTTTACTGGTACAATTATTGATATAACATATAATAATGTAAAAGTTTGGTCCCTGGTTTAATTGTGTCAAAGGTTGACTTTTCCAAAAGTGTTTATAACAATTGGCTGGCTTTGAATGAGAAGGTCATAACTACTACTCATGACCTTATAGGACTCATACATACTTAAAATCTGCATCATAAGGCGCTCCTTATGAACCTATTTTCATGAAAATCTGAACTTGTCATGTTGACCTTCTCATTCTAAGCCAGCGATTTGTCTTGAAACTGTCAGTGCAACTTTATAATGAAGCTTAGTGCCAGGGCATTTATTTTCAAACAAGTAATGACCTTGTTTGTACACTATGTTTTAAGTGAAAATTTCACAATTTTTATGCCCCCGTATCGATAGATCGGGAGGCATATAGTAATGCACCTGTCCGTCCGTCCGTCCGTCCGTTCGTCCGTCCGCCCTGGTTAACCCAAATTGACCGTTTCGTCTAGCATTAATATGGCTTGCTACAAAGTTTTCAAACTTGCATGGATGTTGTATATGATCACTCTCCACGTGCCTGTATCACCTGACTCCATTTTGACCTTCACCTTGACCTAATTTTGGACTTAGACTTATTGAAAGGCCAAATTCTTGGTTAACCCAAATTGACCGTTTCTTCTAGCATTAACATGGCTTGCTACAAAGCTTTCATACTTGCATGGATGTTGTATATGACCACTCCCCACACACCTGTATCACCTGACTCCATTTTGACCTTCACCTTGACCTAATTTTGGACTTAGACTTATTGAAAGGCCAAATTCTTGGTTAACCCAAATTGACCGTTTCTTCTAGCATTAACATGGCTTGCTACAAAGCTTTCATACTTGCATGGATGTTGTATATGACCACTCTTCACACACCTGTATCACCTGACTCCATTTTGACCTTCACCTTGACCTAATTTTGGACTTAGACTTATCTCTCCTTTAGTATTTTCACAATAAAATTTTGTCTGCAGCGTATCTTCAAAACTATTTAACATATTGACTTGAAATTTGAAATATAAATAAATGGCAACTTGGAGAAGTGCATCGACAAAGAACCATAACTCTGTCTGGCTTAAAATTTGAATTATCTCCACTTTAGTGTTTTTATATTCAAATTTTGCTCTGCGTATATCTTCAAAACTATTTAACATATTGACTTGAAACTTGGAATATAAATAGATGGTAACTTGGAGAAGTGCATTGACCAAGCAATATAACTCTGTCTGTCTTAAACTTTTAATTATCTCCCCTTTAGTATTTTCAGAATAAAATTTTGACCGGAGTGTATCTTCAAAATTGTTTAAGATATTACCTTAAAACTTGATATATAAATAGATGGTAGCTCGTAGAAGTGCATGGACCAAGAACCATAACTCTGTCTGCCTTACATTTTGAATTATCTCCCCTTCAGTATTTTCATGATAACTGTTTGTCTTGAGCGTATCTTCAAAAGTATTTAAAATATTGACTTCAAACTTGGTATATGAATAGGTGGCAACTTGGAGAAGTGCAGTGACAAAGAACCATAACACCATAACACCAGATTACACATGAAGTCAATCAAGGCACTGCTTTCAAATGTTGCATATTCGTTTACCATCATAAGTCCCTTATAGTTCAAAGCCATGTAACACTATCAAACATTTTAACTGAATAATGGCCCCTGATTGATTAGCTTTTTATGGACATGGCTTCCACGGGGGCATAAGCGTTTATTGAACGCAGTCTTGTTTCTATTTTATTTTCCCTACAATAAAATCTATCATCATAAATACGCTGTTCAACTGGGGAATAAAACCTTAAAGTAGTGTACAAAATAATCATCGACTACACCTTTAATGTTGATACATTGTATTGAAGTATTGAAAATGTTTCTTCAGCCATGCGTTCAACACTTAATATACCAAACCTGCATATAAATTCCTACATGTGACGTCTACATTTATGTATCGGAGATAAATGCATGTATTATTCATATAGTGAAAATGTACAAATTTGTAAGTTTCTCGATCGAATCGATGACATTTTGTCTTCAGCTAAATGTTTTTCATAAAGTGTTCAGCAGTGTATGAACTTAGAGAGAGGTAGAAATGCACTAAGATCAATATTAATATGACAGAAGTTATGTAATACACAGTCTTCCTGAATGCTTCTGTCTTTTATATAAAGCCAAAAATCTGTCAAGACAGAAAACATGTCCGCTTTGAGTGCGGTTTAATCCAAGACCTGGTCATGGCAGTATTTACCTTGCTCTGCATAAAATGAATCAACCTTAAATAAATGAGTATAAAAACTATCCCACTTCTGACACCAATAAAGTGGACTTGGGGTTTAAAAATCCCAAGGAGTGACTGAGGATCAAACCCAAACCTCCATGGTGAGAATCAGACAATTTATGCATTAATCTGTCGCAATCGTGGCCCCCATCTCAGGATGGGTGGTGAATAGCCAGGGGAATGGCCATGATTTTACCTTCCAGGCTCCCCGGCACTGCCTGGGAAATGTGGGGGATTTTTTCTCCCAACCAATACCTCAGGGACAATATTAAGTTGTCAGAGGCTGTACAAATACTGGGGATTTTAACATCAGCTGTCCCGCCTCTCCCTGAGGGGGGGGCGTTAATGCAACTGACTGATGCATTAACTTATAACATTGTCAAATGGTTGAATGACGACCACAGTTTCTCCCCTAAGTTAAATTTCTTGATATAAATTTCTTATTTTATGGTAAATCATCTTTAAATGAATTTTAATTATCTATTTTCAGATGCCTCATCAATAGTACGACGACGTGATAGTTCAGATGACAGTAGTAGCCAGGGTCCTCGCGTTGGTGTAAGACGTGTCTCGTCATCAAGACTTGCCAGGGAGTCGAGAGAGGATAAATATAAGGGGAGCGAACTTGAGGTAGACTTTAAAATATTTGTACTCCCAGAGTGGTTTCCCTTTGTTATATTAACTGTTTACTATTAATATGTTCTTATGTTCATGGCAAGGATGCATTGAATGATGATTAGTATACCCCCCTGCACAACGGAAGTTTATCTAACTCAAATTGAGATTTTACAAAGTCAGAGTTGCAATTAAAAAATTTATCCTGAGTTCCAGAAGTTTAGTGACAATATTTTGGAGGCCAGCATCACATGGAAATTGGTATTAATATGCATGCCAATATTTGAGATTAGATCTTGCTCAGATTGAGTTGCTTCGTGAGATAGGGGCCAGAATTCAGAATTCAATGCATGCAGATTGGTGAAATAGTCGAATCAGTCGTAGTCTCCAGAACTTGTATAGCCAATCAGTTCTAGAAATGTTTTTGTAATTATTTGCAAGTTTTGCTAGTTTGTTTAAATTTTAGAACAGTTGTATTTAGAGAAAAGTCATTGTGAACTAGTTATTAATAACCTGCATTATTTTGTAATTAATGAACACCATCTGTTAAGAATGACCATTTATAATTACAAAACCAGCGTTCAATGTAGAATAACGTGGTGAAATTTTTGTAACGTTTTGAACTGTTTCATAATTGGTATGAAACGTTAAGAAAATTCCATCACGCTATTTTTCCTTCAACGAAGGGCAGTTGTGTTTCGATTGATACCATTTGTGATGGTTTTTAACTTGTTATGGAAGACAACCTGTCATCAAAGACCACCTTTTGCTGTTCCGATTGGTGGTCTTTACATGCGGGTTTCACTATATTTGATAAATGTAAAAAACAGTTCCCATGATTTATTATTGCACATTAATAATCTTCTCTTCATCAAATGGTTAAACATCTAGTTGTGATTCATGTCAAAATAATGCAGGTTTGCAGATTTGATTTTTTTGTTGGATTGCTGTTAGATTTAATGTGTATGTTTGTTTGTGTTTGCATCATTTATATTCTGTTTAACATTATGATATTCATATTCTGACTCAATACTGCATGCAAAGTTTTGATTTTAACCCCCTGGGGATGAAATGTATTCCCTGGAGCTGTGTGGGGTGGCGTGTCCGATGGGCTAGGAGGAGAAATCGGTCCTTTATACAGTTTTGACTGAATAGGTCAGGTTTTCCTGAATAATTGAATCCTGTCATTTAATATTTGAATACAATTATTTGTCCTCTTGCATGAAAGACATACAAAAGTTAATTTCAAGAGAGGGGCATATATTTTTACTTCAACTTAAAACAAAGGAGATCACTATGGGGAATATTGAACATTAAGGGGAGATCACTGAAATATATTCAATATCAAGGTGAGATTACTGTTAATTAAAGTTTAATAATGAAGCGGATGTTACTGGGAATATAATCTAAATAGCAGGGGAGTTAACTTTTGAGAGTATGAATATTGTTATATCTAGGGGTTAGTACAAAACTATTGGTTCTTTATCAAAATAGGTTACGATAGTTTAGTGCTAACTCTTAGATAATATTAGCATCATTTGTTGTTTGTTGTGTTGTTTATTTGCCAGTTGCCTAACTTGTGTGCATTTTGTTTTTGTTTCATGTTTAAACAGGTATTTGATGCCTTGAAGAAACATGACCTTGAAATATCATTAACAAAACGTGGAACCAGTCTGTGTCAATCATCATCGACCGAGAACCAATCCAAGCATGTCATTAACACTGATCATAAGCATGTGAATAACGTAGACTCACCTTGTGCTGTGAACAAGTCTGTCTTGGACAGTCAATCTGTTCTACCCTCACGTTTTGCTTTACCCTCCAAAGTAAGTCACTAAGTAAATCATGGTTTCTGAATAATGCCCTTTGTGTACTAAACTGTGCTCATACTGTAAAATCATTTAATTTCAATGGGACAAAATTTCATGGTTTTTGGGAATAAGATGTAATTTCAAGGATTTCTTATCCACTAAGTCTATACTATAGAACTTTTTAATGTATGTGGGGATTTAAATTTGTGGTTTAGATCATCTTTAAAGTCAACAAAATTTAATCCCCCACGAAAATTGATGATTTTACAGTATTTAAACCTCTACTCCATCCAAACTATATGGGTGCTGGATAATTCTCAAGTTCCAGTAAAGGTGTCTGGGAAAGGGGGGGGGGGGGGGGGGGGGTAATAAATGATTAGCAGAGATCTGATGTTCATACATGCATGTATTATCACATTATGATGTAGAAGCATGTACATATTATATGATAATATACAAACATCTGGTTAGTGTATTATATATATATGATACACATATGTTCTAGCAATCATACATACAGTATTAACAGTACATACTTGTCTCCTACGTCCTAGTCTTTCTAACATACTGTAAAATCAATAATTTTTATGGTGGATTAAAAAGTCCTGGATTTCGTGGTTCACCTTCAACCACGAAATTAAATCCCATCGAGCAATAATTTTGATCATCGAATTCATTACCTAAAATCCTTGACTTAACTTCCCTTCGAAATGCTCTTTTTACCAAAACCTCGAAATTTTATCCCATTGAAATTAAATGACTTTGCAGTATCCTATGTTTATTATGACAACTCCTCAATCTACTCTTTTCTCATGAAATTATTTCCCTTTTCATCCTAAATCATTGGAATCCAACCCAGAATAAAATCTAGCTAAAATTAAAAAAAAAATTCTGCTATTTGATTGATAAAATATATTGTCGGGTAGCTAGACTACCTACGTTCCTGTAATACTCTAAGCAGTACAACCTCTGTAGAGCAACACCCTGTGGGAGCTGCAAATATTGGCTGGTGTACAAAGGTTGTCGCTCTACAGATGCTAAATTTATTGTAAAATTCAGCCATTACATATTGCTCAAATTCTCAAATGATATATTATTTACAACCGTTATTTTCTCACAACTTTATGAGCTCGTTAATATAACATGACTGTTTAGAATCAAGATTTTTTCCATCCAATTTATAAAACAATTTTCACCTCCTTGAAAGAAATTTGTTTATAAATAGAAAATTGTAGAAAAAACATTACATTGAAACACAGTGGTAGTTGATGTAGGTGTTGCTAAATTTCTAGATTTGACAAAAAAACACAACATTTTGGCTGAATTCCCACATTTCAACAACTTAATAGCTTTCTATGTATCAAAACATCATTAGTTTGAGGGTCATATTATTAAATGATAGTCAATATAATAGTTTCCTTGTTCCCGGTACAGTTAAGATTACTCACACTTATCTCAATCAATCAAATCTTAATTAAGCAAGCACCTGTTTATTATATCAACAACCATTTAATATAACTTGAATTTGTAATTTCATTTTAAATACACCTGGGCCAGACACTAAATATTTTGGTCACTTGTCCAACAGAAAAGAAACGTAAACAGTTACTGCTCCTTCACGACTTTCACTGTGGTTCTTCGTGATTTTCACTGGCCTCGGGCTAACAGACCAGTGTTAGGGTCAAGCCCTTTACACACCTGTTTTAAAAAGCCACCCACTTTTAATTAGCCTCATTTTGATGTAAAGCTCTAACTGGCTTGCTTCAGGCAGGTTAAAGTCTTCAATATAATGACTATACATTGCCTTTTCAAAAAGTCCATTCACCAAAGGGGATCAATTAACAATATTTTCCCAATTACTTTCTGTAGAATTTAATAAATGTAAGTTTAGTGTTTCTAGATAGATATAGACCAAGAATTAGAAATACAGAGGAAACTTCCTAATCTGGACCCTAAAAAACATTTTGGTTAGCCCAAAGGGTGTCTGTCCAGACAAGGAAATTTCCATGTTACCTTTAATAAAGTATATACATGTATACATTGTACTGCATGGATTTGGTTCAGTAACTAAGATTAATAATATTGCCAGGAATTGCTGTTTTGATGTATACTTCAGATTAGAAGTAATCATATGTTAATAGTACAAAAAGTTCTTTTAGATCTAAAAAAAAATGAAATAATTTTTTTCGTGCATTAATTTCTCCCCACCCTTGATGTTATCATGTATTACTGTTTATATTTGATGTAAATAACACAGTTGTATCATTGTACAGGTGTCGGCAGCCATAACACGTCTGACAGAATCCAGCGAGAGGGAGGTTTCGCCTCAAACGACACCAAAGACTGAGGAACAACACACTCCTAGACGTATAAGAAGGGGAAATAACTTCTCACAACTTTTACAGAAATTTTCCGGTTCTGAAGCTTCAAGTTCTGAAAAATCTGATTCGGAATCTCCACGGCGGAATAAAACATTCTTGAAAAGACAAGAAGCTTGTCATGTGAGCTCTGGAAGCAGTAGTGAGACTCGAAGAACACCAGAAAGAACTCAAAGTTTGAAAATTCGAAACACAGAATCCCCAGACATGGAGAAAAATTCAGTGAGCTCGGTGCAAAGGTCCTCTAGCTTTAAGTCAGACTTTATGAAAAGGAAGTTTAGTCCTGAACCAGTGGAACGTCGGCGTTTGCCGGCAACTCCGACGGAACAGTCTGACAAACCTTCTGATGAATTAGCTAAAGTTCTAAATAAAAGAAGTGAGATTGTTGCTAAGCAACAGGAGGATGGAGACGTTGTAGAACGTCAAAAAATTCATGATGGAAAAGTTGAAAAATCAGACAAATTTTCAGCTGCCGGAAATGACGATGTTATTGCTGATTCGGAAGTGTTAAAAATGTTACGATCGCGGCGGAAGGAAACTGATTCCTCGATGGAACAATCGTCTGTCTCAGAAAATGAAACACAGTCTCAAACTCAGTCTACCACAGAAACTGTTAGTGCCTTAAAAATATCTCCGGAATCTCAAACCATGTCTCAATCTCATCCACGATCTAATGTTGATGCAACAAACACTGGCAGAGTGCAATCTCAAATCTCATTCGAAAGTAAAGTTACCATGGATACAACTAAAGAACCCAAAGTGTCTGTTAAAACTTCAAAAGAACCCAAGGAATCTATAGATGAATCTAAAGAACCCAAAGTGTTTGTTGATTCAATTAAAACAGTTACAGATGAACCCAAAGTGTCTGTTGAAACATCTAAAATAGTAAAGAACGAACCTAAAGTTTCAATTGATGCATCAAAAGAACCCAAAGTTTCCATTAATACATCTAAAACAGTTAAAGAAGAGCCCAAAGTCCCTGAGACATCGAAGGTTGTGTCAGTAAGTGCCAAAGCTGAAACACAAGTCCCTAAACTAGATCTCACTTCCATCGATACCAGTTTAAATGTTTTGCAATCAGTGACTAACGATTTAGACGACACAAAGTCAGGTTCTGATCAGTCACATGACCGGTTGAATTCAGATCTCTCCCATTTGAAGGTCACTTCACCGACACAAGTTGCACAATTCATCAAAAGTGTTGAAACTGAAAGTCATAAAAAGACAGAGTCAGTAAAGGAGTTAGAAAGTGCTCCTGAAGTAACCCAACCTCCATTAATTGCTAAAACTAAAGTAATGGAACCCAAAGTAATGAAAGTGATGGAAAGTAAAATTGAATCCAAAGTGCAATCAGTGGTGGAAAGTGTTCCAACATCATCACCCCATGGAAGTATAGATATCACAAATAAGAATGAAATAATGAGAAAGATCTCGACGAAAGACCGGACACCTGAACGACAAACACCTAAACGTACAGGACCGATCAAAGTAATGAGCCACATGCAGGGGGAGACAGGTGAGTGTTAGTGTGTATGAATTTTTAATTGATCAATATTAAAAAGGAAATTTTTGGACATGCTTATATCAGTCATTCAAGCATATATATCTAACTGTCAACTTTACCAGATTAAGTGTGGTTCTCACAAAATGAATAATCACTTACAATTTCAAGGAGTACTTTCAAATTAATGATCTTGACTTGATATAGATAGGCCATAAATTTGATTTTCAACACTTTCAGTTACATCTTGTATCATTCTTGCAGTACAAAATGGGAAAGTATAAGTTGATATCTTATATTGGCTGTGCTGTATTTTCTTGGACAGCGACGATGTCAGAGCCAAATCATTGTAAATGTTACAATGTGAAATCAAAGAAAAACGGTAGTGGGTGAAAATGTTTGTTATAATTAATGAATATATTTATTTAACAGGTCCTACTTTGAAGAGAACTGAATCAGTGGGTCGGTCTGAGTCTGAGAGACCAAAAGGAATTCTAAAACGTACTCCATCTCTCAAACAAACTGGTGTACACGTTGACCCAGAACTAGCGGAGGTTCTGAAATCTCGACGACAACGTCACGAGGAGGTGGATGAGGAGGAGGAGAATAGGAAACTTACAGCGGAGGAGGAAATACAGAGGGCCAGGTTTGTACAGACATTCCACATGATTCCTGGGTCCTTAGAAACAGTAATTGTCAAGGGTGATAATGTAATATCTTCCCTTTCCAGAGATTCTGTTGTCATGGGTGACAGTACTAAATTTTTGGTTTCCTTAGGTTCAGACTGTTCCATTGTCATTCCATAGATCCTGTTTTCAAAGGTAACAATTGCAAGATTTCCGTTTCCTTTGATTTCCTGAGATTCATAAATGTGTTCTTATGAGACTTAAAATGCTCTCAAAAACTTGAGGCTGGGCTTTCAAACCATTGCACTGATGTAACAAAGGTTCCATAATTTAGATAAACACAATAATTATGCACTCAATTATTTTGAATTATGAATCATATTAATGATTTGTTGTTTTTTTCAACCAAAAAAGATATTTTTAAAAGTTTGCCAGTGCATGGGTTATGCCAATCAAAATGATTGATGTCTATGCTGTTATGCTGTTATTTTCAAACAAATGAAACAACTCTTGCACTTGATATGATATAATGAATATAGATGATTATAAAGTATGTCTGTCAAAGTCAATTTATTCAGGTATCTATCCGAAATTTTTCTAAATTTTCTTGAAATTTTTCTAAATTTCAAAATTTCATGACACTTCTAAAAATACTCGTTCTCCTTCCACTTACTACTTATCAAGGTGAACTCACAGGTAACTGTATCGTTGAAAAAGAAAAAAAAAGAAAAAAGTTCTTTTTTGAAAATTTATATAGAAAAATATAAATTTTCAACAAAAAAATTTTTTTTTTTAATTTTCCATGATACAGTTACCTGTGGGTGAACTATCTAAAAAATCAGAAGATTTGGAGGTATATTCCATCTGACAGTCGGATATAGGTGATAGTATATCTAGACTGCAAGGTGGAAACACAGGCTTCCTTTCATGCACTTAGACTTATATCATGCAGGAAAATGTCTGGGAACATACTGATAAAACAATTTGTTTCAATTAATATGAGTAGGATATAATTTTCCGGGTAAAAAAAATTCAGGGTAATTTTCATTTTTTGCTGCCATATAGGAGTCAGCCGTCCATCAAGATCATCGAAACAATTTGTTGGTTTCAAAATTTCCATAAATCACATTATTGTCGTTAAGTAAATCTCACTAAGCTTGAGATTTCGTAAAACTGAACTTGAGATTTTTGTTTGAAATGCTTTGGGTCATTGGCGGGCCTAGCTGTTTTGGTCAAATGGTCAATGTAATATCACTGAAAAATCAAAATCGGTTTGAAAAAGGCATACATCACAACATGATGTTTACAAAACAAGCAGTAAAAGGTTAAAGAATATAATGAAATTTTGTGGAAATTTATTAAGTTCTTTCGTAATGATTTATAAATGTAAGCTTAAACAGCTGTCTTGGCTTGAGCAATGTTTGTAGGTTCTCAAAATAGCATTTACTATCAGGTACAAAGGTGATAAATGCCAATTAAATTTGTTTTGACTGGCAAATTGGTAATACAATGTTATGAAAAACGGTTACTCATGGCTCTTAAATCAATTAACTGATTTAGCCCAAGAAAAGAGTACTGAAATATACTTTCATGGACTTGTATGTTTGTTGGTTAATTGTTTGTTTTTGTATCTGTGGTTTGTTCTTCCAGTGCTTTGATTCAGTTAGGCACAATTTTTGTTATGATAAAAGAAGGCTATTTCAGGTATCTGGTTTTATTGTGGTATTCAATGATTCAAGCAATAGTCAGATTGTGCTTCTCACAGTTTCCTTACATTTCATAAAGCTTTTATGTGTTTCTGTTAATCCTGGACGCATTTGTTTATAAAGCTCCAAAATGTGCTCAAAGTCACTCTTCTGCTTCAAATTGCATTGTGGGTAGTCTTGATTTGCATAATAGTGCTTTATGGGTGATCTTGATTTGCATTATGGGTAATCCTAATTTGCATTATGGGTAATCTTAATTTGCATTATGGGTAATCCTTATTTGCACTATGGTGCATTATGGGTAATTTTGGTAATGTATTATGGGTAAAGATAATAATGCATAATGTGTAATGAAAATGTTCTAATGCATTGTGATATATTTTACTAACTACCCGTTTATTGAAATTGTAATATACCTGCATTCTGGGATATTTTTGCGCATTATGTTGCATTCTGGGAAATGCAATGCATTCTGGGAGTAGAAATTGTAATCATTTTGTACGACTGTCTGTGAGTACAGACTCTCCATACAGACGTCTGCCTTGTTGCACGTGGTAACAATTTACCGGTTTACGCTAATTGATGTGGTTTACGCTAATTGATGCGTACAATATGTGCCATCATCTGTCAGCAGACGGCAAATATCTGATCATGGTATCTACATCATAATCTACATCCCCTGTATACTCTAGTGCATCATCTGAGTGCTTACCTTTACTGACCAAACTTTTATGTATTCATTATCCATGTAGATAATAATATGGAGGGAGGGAGAGGGGGTCATGTTGTTATGCCCCCCCCCCCATTTTGATGTAGGAGTATATTGCTTTGCTCATGTCGGTCAGTCTGTCTGTTTGTCAGTAGACCAAATGGCTTCCATTCAATAACTCAAGAGCGCTTTGCCCTATGATCGTCAAACTTATCAATGAGGTTGGTCAGCTACAGTAGATGGATGACCCCTATTAATTTTGAGGTCAGTAGGTCAAATGTCAAGGTCACTGTGATCATTACCATTTTCGACTATTGTGCTGCCATTGGGGCATGTTACTTTTGCCTTGATATTTTATCTTCAAAGCTGCTTCAAGTTGACCAATATTCTATGTATGTATTAGCCTCCTGTGTTATAGGCCTACCATGTGCAGGGGGGGGGGGGGGGGGTATTCTGATACCTTTTTGTTTGCAGCTGTTCTCAGTTGATTGTGTTTACTTATGTGTAATTGTATAAATGGATTAAATGGAATACAATGGTGAAATTCAAATGCTTATGTTCCCACACTCCGATTTATAATCAAGCTGTATTGCGATGAAACAGTGCTGAAACAGTGCTGAAACAGTGCGTGGGGACGTAAGAGGTCTCTCTGATACTGACAATCCTGAATATGTTTCAGCCCTACCTCCCTTGTCATTAGACCATTCCAATAATTGAATTGTCTCCCTTCTTTATCTATTATTGGACAAAAAATGGTGATGGTCTTGATGCACATATTTACAGAGGTTAACAGGGTTAGGGACAGTGATCAAAATTCAAGGGCAGTAATCAATGTGCTCAGACAAATGGCTGTCTCATAAGTCAGACTCAGGGGTTGTTAATAAGCTGTTCATTATATGAATAACTAGATTTGGTGCTAATGCTTTCTGAATATTCACTAGGTGCCATGGTTTCTCCATAGAATCCAGAGAAAATATATTACATAATAAAAATGGTTATAATATGATGTACATGTATTGTTTCTCAATATTGGCCTGATACTAATAGATCGTGATTCCCTGTGTGTAATGGTTGTTACAACACGATCAGTAATATATCGATAGTAACCTTGGCTACGAGCCAGTCTAATCATCTCCAAGGTTGCCAGTCAGGTTACATACACTGTGGTGCCACAGAGCAACACATCACATCATATCACATGGTTACCATACCTATATACCATTACCCCACCCACACCTGTTTATTATGTACATAAAATCTGACCTTACAATTTCGTTGTGTTAATGATATAAGCTGCATCATGCTATCTTATGCTTATATCAAAGAGTAATAAATTAACTATAAAACATGGCATAAATGATATTACCTCCTGTCAATAATGTGGTAGAGTGCAGTGATCACCTATGTCTCTTACTAGATTATTTCACTAATTATGATCAACTTTTGCATGAGCCGAAACACAAGACACTTTTTTATGCAAAAACATATAGAGATGCACCTGTCCGTCCGTTTGCCCATCCGTTTCAAAACTTCCAAGTTGATTGTCTTAGCTAGCTTTTATGGACAGGACTGCCACCGGTGCATAAGCATTTATAGAACCCAGTCTTGTTTGAAACAATTGTATCTTTAGCTCTCAAAAAAGAACTGAGTTATATTATAAGGCAAAGTGGAATTAACAGTGGGTGATATATTGCCACTTAAAAAATGAATGATAATAAACAACATATCATTATTAAACTAAAATGAGAAACATGAATATGTACTGATAAGTTATTTTGTCTTTCTTTATCACCGATATGCCAAGAGTGATTTTGTATAATCCTTTGGTTTTGCTGTTATAATTAAGCCATGAAGAATTTAGGTCTCTGATACTGCAAGAGAAAGGTTCGTATTTATCAGAGTTCCCATAGGGTAATTCTGCTGAAATAAATGCCAAGAGCAATTTGAGCCTCCTTTGGTCCTACAGTCAATTGCCAAAAGCAAACTTCCAACAGGGGTGTTCTGTATGAATGCCAAGAGCAATTTGAGCCTCCTTTGGTCCTACAGTATTAATAATGTCAGCAACAAATACAAACCTCCGTTGTTTTGCTATGATAGATATAAGCAAAGTTCCAATTGGGTGGTTCTGCAGTAAAGACATCAACAATTTGGGTTGCCTTTGGTCTTACAGATATAAACAAGCAAAGTTTCAACTGGGGTAATCCACAGGTCAATGCCAATAACAATTTAGGTCACCTTTGGCCTTGCAGCAAAGTTCCCATAGGTGGTTCTGGGATATGACAAAACTGATTTGGGTCTCCTTTGGTCTTACGGCAAAATGGCACAAGCAAACTTCCAACAGAGATGTTGTTGTTCTTCAAGAATGTCCAAAGCAATTTGGGTCAGAGTCCTTTGATCTTACAATCATATGAAAAAAGCATAGTTTGTGGTGCCACAGAAATGTTTGGAGCAAAAATGTTCTCGTTTTGGTCTTGCAACAATTTGACAAGAACAAAGTTCCCATTTGGTAGTTCTGTATTAAAATAGAGAATGTTTCATTGAGCACAGTTCCTGAAGAACGGTAGAGCAGGAACGACAGACGCAATTAGGATCTTGATTTTTTGGTCTTGCAGTGAGAAATAAAAGCAAAGTTACCATAGAGTGGTTTTGCAACATGATAAAAGCAAATTGTCAATTAAGCACAGCTCCTAAATGGTTGTTGTGCAGGAATGTCATGAGCAATTTGTGTCTCGATTGTTTGGTCGTGCAGTGTTTAATAAAAGCAAAACTATAATTTGTTCTGCAGGAATGACAAATAAAAGCAATTCTAGTCTCCTTTGGTCTTTCAGCAATATGAAAAATGTAGTATAACTATACCCAGAGTTTCAAGTTCTGAGATTTGACATTAAGAATAAAGTTCTCATAAACTACCTACATTTACTATCAAATAAAAAACATTTTATCTGTCAATATGTTGGTGTATGTTGTAGTCATCTTTGTTACCTTGGTGGGCAAGGTGCCATCCTTGTAGGTTTGGCAACAGCAACTGTATGTACACCGTTACTATAAATAGAATCAGTTACCTGTAATATTGTATATATCACTGTAAAGTTTGGTAGCTTTTTCTTGTTTACATGTCTTACGATTGGCAGAACTCAGAATTCAGAAATCAGTGGAAATGTGGTGCCAGTGCTTATTGCATTTTTGATACTCAATTGATATATATTTTGGATTTTTATTGGATTTATTGTTTTCCTTAGAAAGCTTGTGAAAGTATTTTGGTGAGT
The DNA here is from genome assembly GCA_963678985.1 of Spisula subtruncata. Taxonomy (NCBI): domain Eukaryota; kingdom Metazoa; phylum Mollusca; class Bivalvia; order Venerida; family Mactridae; genus Spisula; species Spisula subtruncata. The sequence continues at coordinate 17,842,422 of OY787678.1, forward strand.
TTATTGGCTGGAATTGTTTGGTGTGTTTTTTCTGGGATGTTTAAATACATATGTGATTTATAGTGTTGCTGTGTATCTAGTGTGTTTGGGATCTAGGATTACCTAAGATAAGGATACATATGTTTACAGTATAGACTCACTGATGTTCTTAGTAGGTTTGTGACTGACTGTATGTTATTGTCGATTCAAAGATGTCTGTCAAAACCTCCAAACTGTTCCATTTCTGAATAGCTAAATGCAGTAAGTATAACCACAACGCTATAGGACCATTAGAGTTGTAATCATACAAGTGTATTTATGATGGCAAAATTTAATCCTGAGAAACCTGTAATAATCGACCGGGTTGAATGTTTGTTTACGAGGTTGTGACAGAGATCTTTGAATTAACTATATTTTGGTGTGTATGTTGTTATATGTTTTATACATGTTGTGGGGTGACTTAGAAAACAATAAATATCGGATCTTCTAGTAATGATTGTTTTTTTGCCCCAGCATCTAATGATGCAAAAGGCATATAGTGATTGTCCTGTCTGTCTGTTCTTCTGTCTGTTCGTCCATTCATTCATCTATAGATCAGTCTGTTTGTCTGTTTGTTCGTCTGTTACAAAATGTTAAAACTCAAATTTTTTTTAAGTCCATCAAGGCATGGCTTTCAAACTTTGCATACTTTGCATACATCATAAAGACAAAAATTGCCAAAGCCATGTAACACTATCAAACATTTAAACAGAATTATGGTCCCTGCATGACTTAGCTATTTGTTACAGACAAGACTTCCACCAATGCATAAGCGTTTCAGAACATATTGTTATAACTATTATTAAGTAGACTGCATGGCATCTATAATTTGTTATTTCTGTCGTTTGACATTAATAATTATTCTTGAAAGTTGTTTCGGTAAATAAATAAGTTTGTTAGCTTTCTTGTTTGGTTGTGGTCTAGACCTATTCTAATTCTTGTCATTATCTATAAAAGTATTGCTCAGTCAGTACAATACTCAAAGACCTTGACCAACACTCCAACAGAGGAATTCTATTTTACCCCAAGCTTGAGTTATAACATCCAGACATGGCCAGCATACCAGCCACATGTGGTCACTATCTATAAAAGCATTACCTGTTATAAAGCATTGACCAACAACCACTTGAGCAAGGTTAATATATCATACCTCTGTTTCTCTATACTGTAAAATCATTTAATTTCAATGGGACAAAATTTCTTGGTTTTTGGTGAAAAAGACCATTTCGTTGGAACGTAATTTCAAGGATATCTTATCCACATAGTCATTTACTATAGAAATTATCAATATTCTTGGGAATTAAATTTTGTGGTTGAGACCATCCATGAAATCCATGAAATTAAATCCCCATCAAATATAAATGATTTTACTGTAAACTCCATGATGTTCTGGCTGTATTTACCTGTTTGACAGTTTTATCAAACAAGATATTCATCACCCAACATGTAGTTTTCTACAGCAAATGTAACGGTTCAGAATGTACAGTCCGTTTAAAGTTACATGATAATGGTTTTAAACATTGGCTCGTCTTCCAGGTAAACTTTGTTTATCTAGGCTTAACTGGGTGTAACTGAGTTAACTGTGAACCCCACTCTTCTTTCGAATGGGATACTTCCTGCATTAGTATAACTTATTGAATCGACATTAGTTGATAATTATCCTTACAGGTATTGCTATGTACTTTGTAAGACTATTGGTTCCAAATTTGTCTATAGATAGCCCAATGGTACATCATTCGATAAAGCTTCTTGTGATCAGGGGTTACCTCCCTTATTTGGCATTGGTGACTTAAAACTGCGAAATTGTCTTTTTCTTCTACCATATGCTTAAATAAATATTGTGTGACCATGTAGCCTTGGACTGAGATTGAAAAGTGTGGTCCTAATTTTGAGATGGTCTAATTACTGGGGTGGTCTTTAGGTGATGTTTTAACAATTCACATACTTATTTTCATGGTGGAGATAATAAGAGAGATATAAACATGGATGCTTAGACAGATGTGTATGTATGCCAGTAAGTTGGCATATTCTGTGTGTGTGTGTAAATGCAGCACTAAGATTTGTTTGTCATCTAGCCAGGAAAAATAATTATAACAGAATCATTATGAACCTGTACATTTACCTCATTATCAACAAATTGTTTCACTTATACCCAAGGATTTGTTGTATTCACACGATTCTAGGATTCCCACCATTAGTGTTCACCCTTAGCTTCATCAAAATGGTGGTAGTTTATCAATGGCAATTGGCAGTGATATAGAAATCAGCCAGTAGGCGGCAAAATCAACCTGCTTTTAGAGTATTCTTGTCCATTTCTTTTAATACTTTTCTTCTTCGTACATAGGAAGAACTCTCAATGCACAAATCAACTGGTTATTTTTAAGTTAAACTGGCTGCATGAAACATTTTTACACCCCTGTATTGGTGTTTTTTGCTTGTGGGGGTCATAAATTGAGTTTTTTCACAAAATCAAGGAAAAGTAACTCTTGTTATCTTCATTAAAAATGTTCCATGATTTGTCTCCCTTTGTAAAAATTGGTAATTTTTTGTTGTCTGATAAAACAGCTTATGTGCACTGTGTTATCACTGCCTAGCCAAGTGCAGTATTTGCAATGGTTATCTCGCTGATATGTAAGGAAATGACTTTCTTATGCACTGGATGTGTAAAAAATTTATATGAATCATAATGAATAACTGTGTACTTGGTGATTATGACTAATCCTTACATAAACCTTCTTATCAAGTATGCAGTCTTCTGGCAATTTATATAAAATAGGATTTCATTTGATGTGGGACATGTTCACAGACATGATGAGAAAAAGCTTGTATGATCTCCCTTTATTACGTTCACTTTATCTAAAAAAAGAAGCTCTGATTGCCTCCCTTTATTACATAACAGATTCTTGTATTGTTTATTTATGAATTATCTCCCTTCATTTTGGGGAAGAAGATTTTGCATTGTGTCCTTTTTATGATGGATTATCTCCCTTTATATCAGCAAAGATTTTTTATTGTCTCCCTTTATTTATAAATTATCTTCCTTTATTACTGAGAATAAATCTTGAATTGTCTCCCTTTATTTATAAATTACTTCCCTTTATTTACAGAGAAGAAGCGCAGACTAACAATGAAGAAAGAGAAATATCAGTGGCTGAGAGAATCTTTCAGATGCACACAAAGATTGAGGAAGTAAAATCATGTCCTATAACTCCAAAAGCATATTCAGGATTCACTACCCCAAAATCTGCCCTACAAAGGTAAGCCCTGGTCATTCAATTGTGTAGACCCAATCTTCTCCAATCTACTACTTGCCTGTATCTTGAGATCACTGTACGTAATTATTCTGCGAAGTTTTGCTTTTCCAACGTTTTTTCCAGTATTAAACGCATCCAAGTATTGCATGCAAGTGTATATTGGAAAATATTAAAATCCATTGTAAAAAGTCTAGGTTTGCTTGTGGAACATTTTCGTGTTAATTAATTGGATTTATATGCTATCATGTGCTATATTAAATTATCGCTAAAAGATAATCTTATTAATGGTCACCCAAGTTTTTGATGGAAGTCTAGGCTACTAGTATAACAGTATATGATCCAGCTACAGAAAATGTCATATAGGCAAGACAGTGACCATACCTGTTTCCTGGAATTAATTATTTACTAGAATCAGCTTTAATTACAAACTTTCCACATCATTATGGACACAAGATACCTATAGTCAGTGTTATGTAAGATAACATTAAACTAGGTTTCATCTTGGAATTTGTAATGGCCAAAAATGACAGGCCTTTGCCTCTGTAGCTCAGTGGATTGTGCTCTTGCCACCTCATCTGGGAACAGGTTCAAATAGTCACTCATATGCCTGCCATATTTCAGCAGAAAGCTGACTTGCAAAAATGCAGCGCTTGGTTTAAAAAAAAATCAAATCAAAATACAAATGTATAACAACAAAATACATCAGCCATTTGACTGTATTTTGTTAAAAAAAAAAATTTTTTATCTACTGGGTATGTTTGAATAATCTGAAGATGATCCTGTCAGTGTGTTATAAATCTGTCATTACCGGTTTTACCCGATATGAAGATAGGGAGGTTTTAAGAGACAATTTTTCACATAGTGTCAAAAATCCCTATCTGTTTCCAATATATACCTTTCATCTTTTTATTAGGGGTTTTTAAATAGACATTTTTTATTTACATTATTTTTGACGACTTATTCTGTCAATTCTTTAAAATCCCAATCCAACCTACGCCCACATGAATATTGTGTCAACAACTTTCATAGCCAACTACCTGATAAAAAAATTGACATCTCAAATTTGATAAGAATTTCTGATTTGAATTATTTTAAGTGGCAGCTTAGATTGATAGCTGGATTTATTGTTTGGAATGTGTATCTTGTTTTTTCTCACAAGTCAACAAGAGGTATGCTGCCAATCTGCTATTAAATCAACATTACACAATATGCCTGGATATCTAAGACAACTTTCTGTTATTTTTTTTCGTCTTTCTTGTCATTTCTCTCAGGATTTTGGTAATTCATTATTCTATTTCTCATCTTTTTGGCAAATCCACATCTTTGGTGTCCTTTCCTCATCTTTGTTATCATTTAACTTTCTTGTGGCATTTCTGCATCTTTCCTTCATTTTACTTCTTTGTGGCATTTCTGCATCTTTCCTTCATTTTACTTTCTTGTGGCATTTCTGCATCTTTCCTTCATTTTACTTCTTTGTGGCATTTTTGCATCTTTCCTTCATTTTACTTCTTTGTGGCATTTCTGCACCTTCTATATTTCCAATTTTTTTGTGTGAATTATTTACATTAATTTAATATGACTGGTTCTACTTTAATTTCAGGTCTGGTAATATAACTCCGCGAGGTCAGTTTAGTTTTGACGAGGGAAGTGTAAAGGAAGCAGGGCTGTCTGGTTCCCAGCTTATAGAGCGTTTATCAAGTCTCGAAGGGCGCCAGTCTAGTATATCAGAAAAGCGTCAGAAGTTTGTTCAACGTCGTCGAGGTGATGATGCTAGAACTCGTACACAACCTGTGACACTACAAGAAATACAGCTTGCTGATAGGTAAGTCACGGAGAAAGTAAATACAAGGAGTATAGTCTCAATATTACTGAAATAATGTTGACCGGTGGTACTTATATTTACAGTACAGCCGGGCACAAATCTCCCTAAACATTTCAATCTGAGATAAATCTCATCCAAAAAATTGACATGTGTCTTTAACATAATTTCCTTGGGAGGCAGGACTTAAAACTGGCATCACATAACAGAAAGCATTATTTTTAGGTTAATTCTTTAAAATTTAGAGAGCTTGAATCTCAAATGCAGACTCTGATTTGAGCAAGATCTCAATTTGAAATGAGATTTCTATTTGAGATGTTTAGGGAGATTGGGACCTGGTCTCGATTCTACGACGACGCTGTTTGTTCCCTAGCTTAATGTTGAAACAAATATGTCATTAAACTTAATTAATACAAAGAGCATTTTTGAAACATTTCTCCCGATTTATAATTTGATGTCAATATTTAAAATAAGCAAATATGAGTGTTGTTATATCAAGGCCTGACTGTAGTAGGATATTTAGCACTTATAATAATTATATAATCAGTAATAAAATAATCATACCACCAGTGGTTGCTTTATTGAAAAGAAATCTATCATAGGTTTGGCTGTACTCAGTACCTGATAGTCTCCAAGTTGTTTTGCTGAAAATGGTCTCTGTGGGCTGTTTATTACGTCAGCATCTTGTTTCATTAACTCATGTAAGGTTTCCTCTGTCATCCAGACTACTAGTATACAACAACATTGTGAAATATTAACTATCAGATATCGGATATTGTGAAGATGCAATGAGAACACACCTGGTTTCTCTGATGAAAAAATGAAAGTTTCTTTCAGGGGCTGTTTTCAAGTTTTCAATTTCGTAACTTTTTGATACCTACCATTCTTGCAACAAGAGACCAACTGACTCACAAACCTTTATGTCAGGATTAATTTACTTATTATAATTTAAAGTTGTGTTCAGGCCATAATAAACTAATTTCTAGGTTTTCATTCAATTTACTTATGATTGAAATGGAGGATTTTATCTTTAAAAAAATGATAAATTTTTGGTGCAATTTTTAGTTTACTGTTTTCAAACTGTCTAACACTCATACTTTTATTTGAATAAAACAAAAACTGTCAAGTGGCATGAAAAATTAAACTCATTCCAGTAGGGAATTTGAAATAATCTAATATGTTGTTTTTATATCAAGTCTATTAGTAGTTTAAGTAGAGGGCTAATATTGGCTAAGCCTGTTGCCCAATCCAATTTCTTAGGAAATGAAATATATATTAAAGTAAATTAATAGTTCAGGTTGGGTTTTGGTAGGTGTGGTTATGGCTAACTTGGTATTCAAACCCACAACCACTTGTTTCTTTTGTTTGAGTGACTGACTCGATAAATCTTGTATCTGATACTGTCCTTCTCTCTTCAATACTCCATGCATACAGGTGTGCCTACTGTCATTAAAACTGTTGGTACACTTATATAAATCTATCTGATACATGTGTATGTGACTGTCATACAGTATACTCTAACCCATGGTTTATGTGATGTTGATCAAGATGTTGCCCCAGGCTGAAACACTACCTGCAGTTAATTTTGTGACTATGTAACTTCTGCACCAAAGTCATGTCACCGAAATCAGTCAGTTATGTCATTTCATTACTTTCAAGTGACGTAAAATGCATTATGTTGTTTTCAACGGAAGTAACTTCATTTTAGAAAAATAATTGCAAGGGAAGTTACTCCGTTTAACAAACATATCTGCAAGGGAAACAATTCCATTTTACCAAAATGTCTGCTAGGGAAGTAATTCCATTTTACAAAAAATATCTTCAAGGGAAGCAACTCCATTTTACAAAAAATGTGCAAGGGAGGTAACTCCATTTTAAAATGATTTCTGCAAGGGACGTAACTCCATTTTACAAAAATATCTGCAAGGGAAATAACTCCATTTTACAAAAAAGTATACAAGGGAAGTGACTCCATTTTACAAAAAAATCTGCAATGGAAACCACTCCATTTTACTAAAAATGATTATCCATAAGGGAAGTAACTCCATTTCACCAGAATTCAACAAGGGAAGTAACTCCATTTGACAAAACAATATAGTCTTCTTAAAGGGGTAGTAACTCTATATTTATTCTTCAGATTACCCTGATGGGTGTGTGATTCATCATTCACCTACTTGATAGATCTATATACATGTATATTACAATAAAACGTAAGCTGACAAAACAAGCCTCTTATTTTGATAAATGGCGTTTAAAATAGGAAGATCGGCTACTTGTGTTTAGTTTCCCTCATATTGTAATGAATGTTTTTTCACGGTTGATATCGCCATGTCAACTGCACAAGTGTGTTTGACAAGCTATGTGTGAAATTTCTCCCCGTAAATTACAAAATAACAGTATTACGTAGAGATTTATGTATATATGGTCATTGTTACTCGTACCTCCTGGATACTGACCGCTGGTCAAGGACCAATGTTCTATCTGTTGTCAAATAAAAGTAATGAACGAAGGATATTACGTGTCGGTCAAATTTTACGAAAAATGATACTAAGTGTAGAACAATACTACTAAAGTGTAGAGTAATAATACTAAGTGTTGAATAATAATACTAAGTGTTGAAAAATTATACTAAGTGTGGAAAAATTATACTAAGTGTGGAAAAATAATACTAAATGTGGAAAAATTATACTAAGTGTGGAAAAATAATACTTAATGTGGAGAAATGATACTAAGTGTAGAATAATAAGACTAAGTTTATGAAACATGATATTAAGTGATGTATTCTAGGCAGGAAGATTTGGTTTCTATAATATGATAAGTGATATTTCCTGTATTTAGTGTCATCATGTAAATTGTAAACTAAAGTGACGATGGTCATCCTAGTGTAGTATTAAGTATTGTAAACCTACACTAACATTGCAATTTTATATGTTCGTTATACATTTTTATACGTAAATGAGATATAACAATGGATTAAACTGGTGCGAGGAAATGATCACTCTGATCATGCGATGCTGACAAGGAAAAATGATCAATTTAAATGTGTTTAAACTTTTTGAAACAATTATTAGAATCTGGTTGTTTTCATCGAATCAATTCATTATGGTCTAGACAGGGCAGTGCTTTAGTGAATTATAATAATCACATCAAGTTGACAAGGAAAAATATTGTATTTAAATGTGTTTAAACCATATTAGACTCTAGTTGCACTTATATAATAGGCTCGCTTAATATATATTTCCAGAACTCATTTTTTTAGAATAAAAGTTCGTAATCTGTTGAAAACTTGTGAAGGCTCCTCGATGTATTTAAATGTGTTTGAAACATATTAGACTCTAGTGGTGTTTATCGAATCATTCAATTATGGGTTGGAAAGGCGTGTTAGTGAAATCATCATATGGTGTTGTTATTGTTCTACGATATGTATACTTGGGACTCTATTGGACTGGGAAAGTTTTAACCAAACTTATCATGTGGTTCTTAAAAATGTTGATAAAATTTCTTGGAATTATTACAAGCTGGATTTTATTTCTCATGTAAGTATGAGTCTATATGACACTTCTGTTGCTATCTAAGGAGTCATTGAAATGATTACATGAATACATGACCCCCAAGAAATATTGTTGATATGAGGGTCATGTGATCACTACTTACCCCTTTGACTGATATGCTCTTCCTCCCCTCCCCCAAATTGGCCGTCGTGTATTAGGTGTGAAAAGGGTTTTAAAATTGAAACTAGTCTCGGTGAAGAACATTGCAGATTTGTACTAGTTATTCACCCTGAACACTGCATTGTTCATGTCAACTGACAGCCTTTATGATATTGTATACATCCAAAATACAGTCAAACTAGTGTTATGGTCTTCCTAATTAAGCAACTAGCAACCTTAAGCAGCTGATATTAATAATTATTATGTCAAAATTAAAATGCCTACTTTTAACAGTAAATTCCAGGAAAACGGGTTAAAATGAATCTGCTGCCATATGTAACTGGGAAATTGTTAAGAAACATTTTTAAACCAAACTAAACTGATATTGAAAATGAATTCAAGTTAAAATGCAATTTTATTCTTCTATCTTCCAGTTTGGAAACAGTTAAGAAGTTCCGTTCAGAAGTTATCCAGAAAGCGTCTTCTAATGTATTTGAAGCTCTTCAACAAGAGGAGAGAAAGGCTGCAGCCAGGAAGACCGAATATCCGCAACCATTGAGAGTCGAAAGACGACCTAGAAATCAGCGGCATAAAACTCTTCCAGTAACGGCCGAGGAGCTTAAGGCCATCCCAGAGGGGGAGACAACTGGAACCATGAATTCTTTAAAGAAGAAATTCGATATTTATGGCGCTCGTGATTCGAAGGCCGATTCTGGTATATTAAGTGGGTCTGACGGTGACTTTGTTGGTCAAGAAACTGAAAGTTGGCGCAGTTTGAGTATTGAGGAAAATATCGGCGAAGATGATCCAGTTAAACTCAGTGTATCGGCGAAAGCCTCAATGTTTTTACAGATTCAAGAATCGCTCAAAGAGCGTAAAGACAAGAAAACCGCCAGTGGTGCTAAACGATATATTGATCGTAAAAAGCGTGAACGATCGAGAACTTTACCGATCACGGAAGATGAAGTGAAACTTGCTGCGGAGATCGCCGACAAGGAAGAAGAAGAAAAGAAAAAGGAGGAAGCAACGGTCATTAATCATCCGATCGTCGTGGAAACTGCCGAGAAGACGGAAGAAGAGGACACGGATGAATTATCAAAGTAAGTCGAACAAATTTCTTGTTGGTATTAGAAGATGTACAGTAATTTAAGAAATATCAGTGAAACCTGTCTTTAAAGGTTGACCATGATAACAAGGAAATATGGCCTTTCTTTTGACTTTTGGCCTTGAAGGAGAATTGAAGATTAAATCTGTCTTTAAACACCATCCATGGGACGCATGGCTCGCAATGTGGTCCCTCTTGCATGGTATTTGTAGGTAATATCTCTTTTGTGGAGAATTGAGGATAAAAAAATAAAACATTGAAATATGGTCTGTGTAAACAGGTGGCTTCTTTACAAGTTTGATATCAATGAACATGATGTGATGGGATCTTGCATCAAATTTTTGCAATCATGGCTTTGTTCATAGGTGGTCTTTAAACAGAGGTCTGACTGTACCTTAAATATTCACTTCCATCTATTATATTGTTTGCCTCCTCTACAATAAAATTACTTTCGGTCATTACTCAACTTAAATTTTTGTGACACATACAGGTTTGCATGAACATATTATACTCATATATAAGTAGTCCGCCCTACATATGATGTAAAATATAGGTTGAAAAATGTGTCTTCTTAGCAAATTTACTGTGACTGACTGACTGTGGTGTCCTGAAAAAGTATAACTTAGTTTCATAAAGGAATGTGGTGAGACTTTTACCACCATCTGTGTTCAAGGACAAAAAATTGTATCCCAACATTTTTCCAAAAATAAGTTGATTTCACAGTAGGCCTCAGCTAAACTTATTGTATGGGATACCTAATATTTTTATAAGTGTCCAATTTCATGTCACCTACAGCCTGATGAAAGTGACATGACCTGAATTATGTGAAGTGTGAACAGTTTGGGCTGTTCTGTCAGTTTTTAGGCTACTAGAAAACGCAATAAATTCATCACAGTTTATGCTAATATTTCAATCCTTAAAAATTATGACGTTATTTAGCAATGTTGGCCTTATTTTTGGTAAGGTATTGCAGTACACTTTATAAGAAATCATTAAGCATACAGATTTTAGCAAACTTATTATTATGGATGCATGCCATGGATGTCAATATTCTATATTTTTGTTTCTAGAAAGTTCCTCCAATAACAAGATTTACCTCCCTTGTTTCCAAATTTCGGCCCATTTTTATTGTCAAATCTAATATTTCCTCAAATATTTGATTATTGAAATATGGAGGTGAATCTTATGATTAGTCTAGTTTTCTATCAAAATTATATATATACCATCTTAGTAATCATAGAAAAGTTCCCTTTCAAAATTAAAAAAGTAAAAATCAAAATTAAAACTCAAAATTTCAAACAAGGGAGGTAAATGCTGTATATACAGATGCAGGAACTGTATATTATATTTATGTATCATTTTCTTACCTTATATAAATGAATTTGCATGCCTATTTGAACTAATCACTACTTATACTTGGGGATATGGGAGGACCTGTGTTTATATTATTTGTTTGGTGCTTGTTTCTGATGAAAGTCAATACTGAAATTGACAGGGCTGTTTCGATGTATGTGTTATATTGATGATATATAATATAGAGCATCTACCATTAGTATGGTGTAATTACAACTTTGAGGCCCCACATTATTTGATATGTTCTCTGCTAAACCATGATTGATATATATGAACACATATATGAAAGACTTTGAGGCCCTTCTATGTATGAAAAATTTATGACTTTGAGGCCCCAACCGTATATTTGATAATTATGTTTTCTCTACTAAACCATGCTTGATATAACAGATCACATTATATTGAAAGACTTTGAGGCCCTTCTATGTATGAAAAATTTATGACTTTGAGGCCCCACCTTACATTTCATATGTGTTCTCTACTAAACTATGCATGATATAACTGACCACATATATATATCCTTGTTTTACAGTAGTAGAAAGCGAGAGTAAGTTATAGAAGTTGTGTTGTTTGTTGATCTGTACAACTCTAAACATTTCACACGATGTTGGCACTTGATGTTTGTGTGAAGCTATCTCTATATGTTGTCATTACAAACCATGTCTTGTAGAAACTGGGAATATGCCGAGTTTGGCAGACGCATCCTCGATAAGCATAGAATTTTGTGAGGTGCCTGATAAGGCATTGTCAAATCTGAGTTCACTCTACCTTTTGGAATGTGCCAAGTGTTGTTTCTGTAGCCTCAATGGTCAACAAAAAATCCAAGTTTGCTCTACCTGATCCCAAACTATCTTAAGCTGGAAGTTGAGTAATTTTTCAAATGTCATTACTTAAGAGGGTTTCAGGTTTCTGTCTTTAAATAGTTAAATATATATACTAGTATGAAAGGGTATTTTGTGATAAATTGGTAGAAAAGGTATTCTTGCAGCTTCTGCTAGACATGGTTTTGTTTAATGTTTTGATTTTATTAGGTATAGTATCTGTAGTGTTTTGTTTTTGCTTAGTTCTTGTCATTCACACATACTTATGTAAACTAAACACACATTTAAACATGTTGAATATTTGAAAGCCAAAATTGTTCTTGGACACCCAATCTGTTTGAAACTCATTGTTGTTGAAGGTCAAGTCCATTGAAAGACTGAGATTGTTGGAAGCTCAGATATTATATGTGTATGTTTGGAACCTTTCATGAGCACAGATGACTGTATCATTGATAAAGAAAAAAAGGGGAAAAAATTGTAAAATTTTATAGAAACATAAATTTTACATTTTTTTCTTTTAAAAATATTTTACTTTTTTTTTCTTTTAAAAATAGCCTTTATCAATGATACTGTCACCTGTTTTCATGAGTGCACATCTACATGATACATAATGGAAGATGGTTGCAATTGTTGTTGCCAAGGCCAGTTTGCAAAACTCACCTTATCGAATGTCACCACTCACATACACATGCACATGACTACACAAACAGGTTACAAATGGTGTTTTAATGGTGTAGCAGGCTGAAGGCCTATATTTGGTGTGTCTGCTTTAAAGGTTCCAAATCTTGGAATACCAGACATACTTTATTAGCAAGACCATGCAATTTTATCACAGGTAACTGTATCATTGATAAAGACTAAAACGAAAAAAAAGTTTTGGAAAAAATTTTTTTTGAATAATATAAATTTTACAAAAATTTTTTATTTATTTTTCATTGATACAGTTACCTGTGAGTTCTATCACATAATTCATCACAGTTTTGATTTTTTCGTTTGCTTAATAATTTATGTGTATATAGATTAGTTTTATAGCTAATAACATAGTTACAACATCATCTTATTGTTGTCTGAGCACATTGTGTATTATATATGTAACTAATTAATTCCTAATTATCTAACATACTCTCTAGAGATATTGTGCTTAATTATAAAACATCTTTTATATAGTTCTGATTCTTGATTGATTGATCATAATGTTACTGTAACTTTGTTACTAAAAGAAAGAACTGCCCTGCGTTCAAGATAGAATCACATTATGCGAGGTATGTGATGTTTTCATAACATAACGTTAGGAACATTATATGACGTGATTCTACCTTGAACGTAGGGCTGGTTGGTGATTGATTGATTGGTTGATTGGTTGGTTGATTGGTTGATTGGTTGATTGATTGATTGATTGATTGATTGATTTATTGATTGATTTATTGATATTTTTTTACATATTCTATTCTTGTCTCCATTTTGAAGATCTGACTTTATCTTTTCTCCAAACTGAAGAGTGTCTAGTCGTCTTGATCATCATGACATTTTTTTCACCTTATGCAGATACTTCTGATCTGTTGGTTCTGAACTATTATCAAATGGACCTGCATGTCTTGGCTGCATTGACAGTCTTAAAATCAACTGCTAGTGTGGCTGTATTCAAAACATGTAGACCAAAAATATAAAAAATGCACTGAAAATAATTCATGTTATCGATGAAATAAAAATAAGACATGAAGTATTTGTAAGCTTACCTTAGCGAAAATCGGAATGTTTGGTATCATAATATAGAAGTGTGTGTTGTGCTGTTGTTTATATGAAAGGTGACGACCCATGTCACACATTACTTAATGTTCGGCTTGTAATGATCTTGTTTAAAAATAAACATCATTCAGATAATTTATAAACTTGTGAACTTTGATTATCTATAAGTAAGTGTTTCTTGAGATGATTTAAGTTTGTTTATATTTTAATTTATTGCCAAGTTGTAAATGTTTGATTTATCACAAGTTAGGTTAAAATATCTAAATACAAAACTTTACTATTTTTCTCTAACTTGTGGAATTCAAGGGAAAAAAACTCCCGAGCAAGACTATAAACTAGTAATTTTCTTCAAATTTGTGGAAATAAAGAGTAAATAACTCCTGAACAGACTTGAAACTAGTATTTTGCAAATTAAAGGACAGATAACCTATGAACAAAACTGTAGAAAAAGTATTACAGGGGCAGATAACTCATGATAAACCAGACTTTTAAGGGGCGGAAGGGGGAAATTTTTTCTGCTTTTAACATGATACCTATGGTCAATGCCAATTATACCAATAAAACTGTAAAACCTATTCACAGTTTTGACACCTACACACTTTTTTCTGGAACTAAATTTCAGCAAAGTTATGGTTCTTGTTCAAAAACTGATTTTTTGCCAACTTCTTATTTAGGTTACATTTTATGAAATAAAACCAATAATTGTTTAATTATTTATTTGAGTTGTTACGGTAATTAGGTCTATTCTACTTGGTCATCATCACTAATTTATCATGCACAGTGACCTTGACCAAATAGGTTATAATGATATAGTACAATTTATGACCATATACAGCCAACTAGACGTCAAAGTTGTCACTGCGCATACTAGATTGGCGTCTTCTCGTCGTTAAAGCAAGTAAAAAAGTAGCCCGTCTTGGGATTGATCATTTTCCTAAATCAATAAATTATTATATTGATATTCATTGGGACCTTTCCTGATTTTTGCCAATTCACTATTTTTACCGACAAATTGTCTTTGATGTTTGACAGGTAGTTAATATATACCTTAAGCACTAAGAGATTGATTAGAGTCAAGAAACATAGTAAATTAAGACTGCTGTGTGGGAGTAAAACTAGGATTTTATGCAGCATGGACGGGCAGGGGGCTTTAAACTAGGTATACAGTTTGCTTAGCCTCCTTAATCTTCACTCATCAGGAACTGGGTATAAATCCTTAGAAGGGACGTAAAACTAGGAATTTACACAGCGTGGGCGGGCAGGGGGCTTAAAACTAGGTATACAGTTTGCTTAGCCTTTATAATGTTCACTGAAGGGTTTAAGTCCTTATATTAAGGGGATGTAAAACAAGGATTTTACACAGAGTGGATGGGTGGGGGACTTAAAACTAGGATTTTACACTGTGTGGGAGGGGTCATAAAACCAAGCTTGTACTTTGGTTAGCCTTTTATCATGTTCACTGATCACTGATTTAGAATACATTTAGTATATTCAGTATGCATTAGTGAACAATTTCGTATCAGTAAGTTAAATGTTGAATGTTAAAAGATAAAAATATGTTGTGAGAGATTATGATAAATGAAAAGAATGAATGAATTGAATGTAACACACATGTTAGAACGTAACACACATGTTACACTTTGTGAGTTTTGATGACAAATTTAACACACATGTTTCGAGGACAGTTTGTATAAACGATGATTTTGGATTTATAATTGTCACTGCAGCACATTGCATGGATGCTGGAGGTACAAGCTCTAGTTATAATTGTGCTAGATGAAGCTTGTTAATTGAATTTCAATAAATAGTGTTGCTCAACTATTAGATGTTATTCCATTACTGCAGGACTTTTGGAAATTTACCTTTCACATCAGGTAAAGTCTGCTTCAGCTTCTGCTGATAAGCCTTTGAAGTCATCTTAACTAATATAGCTCATCCAAATTTATTTAACTAGGTTGGTCCGGGAGGGTTGGGACTGTTTTCTGATCAAATCAGATTTACATTCGTGAATTTACATTTGTGAATCTAAAGGATTATATTTATGCAGAAAGCATGAAAGGTTGTGTAGAAATTATAATGTTCAGTGGGTGTTCAAATAGGGTTGAAAAAACTTAAATGTAAATAATTTTCATGTAGGGTAGGGAAGGTTGAATGCAGATAAATGATAACTGGGTTATTGATGAAACGTAAATAAAGATGAGTTAGCTATTAGGCCACTAGAAAATATGTTAGTTTTAAGGCCTCAGATATAATGAATAACTTAAGGAACCTTAAGGATATTACCTGACAGGTGGTTCAGGTTTTTAATTAATTGATTATCAAGCAACGATGTATAGGCCTTTTATTTTAGTGCAGTAAATGCGAAAAATCTAAAGCCAAATGCTTATGAAAAATCGTTTGCATCAGATTTTGAATTTTTGTGTAACTTGACTTGAAGCTTCGGTTAAGTGATTATAATGAGTGTTATTATTATAAGTATGTTGGTGTTCGGCCTATTGGTCACCGGGTCAGTGACTATAGCTATACAGTATAAGGTAATTGACCATTATCACTTTGAATATATTGCTTTAGGATATGTGACTCATCTTGTGAAATTGTTAAATTGAAAAAAGTACAATCACCAATGAGAAATGTTAAATACGAATGTCATCACGAAGAAAGTTTTGAATTTGCACTCTTGTAGTGAACAAGCGATTGTTATCATAAATGATCAACTGTAGAGTTATTTCCCTTTAATGGTTATTTTTGAGTTATTGCCCCTTAGGTTATTTTTGAGTTATTGCCCTTTAATTCTTAATTTGGAGTCATTGCCCCTTAATGGTTATTTTAGAGTTATTGCCCTTAAATTCTTAATTTGGAGCTACCGTTGCCCCTTAATGGTTATTTTAGAATTATTGCCCCTTAATTGTTAATTTTGAGTAACTGCCCCTTAATGGTATATTTCCTATGCCTATATTAGTTTAGACTATCTTCAAACTATTCAATTTCATGTCTGCATTTTAGTCCGGTCATTTTAACTTTTAACCTCAAACTAATTGCAAAACAAACAGTTTTGTGTTTATATGGTGCGTAAAGCTATCCTTAGCAATGTACAAAATGTCCTAATTGAATATTCTTGGGACTTTTTGAGATATTTACAAAAATATTGAATAGTCACATGTTTTCGCGATATTTGTCACTTTTGATGTAAATAAATCTTGACTTGTACCAGTAACTTATTTTTACATCGTGCTTAGAGGTCGCAATTTTGGTTTGATTTTTATGAAACTTGGCAGCAATGATCATCGAAAGCTAGTCTATGTAAAATAAAAGTTTGAGTTAACCGGAGACAAAATCTAGGTCACTAGGTCAAAATAAAGAAAACACAAGATATAGTCACAAGGGGTCGCAATTGCGACCTTACACTTGTGAAGTTTAGTCACAATGATCACCTTACAAAACTCAAGGTCATGTATGAAATTGGATTAACCTGAGTTAAAAACTAGGTCACTAGACCAAATTATAGAACAAATCTTTATTAGGCGCCCTTTTTACCTAATCTTTATGAAACCATGTCACATGGATAATGAAGACAAAATGTAGGTCAAATTCAATATTTACTTATCATGAGTTAAAACTAGGTCACTAGGTCAAAAAATAGACAAACCTTCATGCGCCAAAAAGTCGCATCAATTATTTTAACCTTTTGACCTAATTTTGACCCAAATTATTCAATAACATACTTGTCTTAGATGTTTTGAGATGAGCATTGTGACCAAGTTGCATAAATATTAGACCAAAATTGTGAATTTTGTACCTACACAACGTTTTCCTTTGATTTTAACTAGCGACCTACTTTTTGACCCCGGATGACCCAATTTATAACTTTGACCTAGATTTTGTTGATATTATTATTGTGACCAAGTTTCATAAATATAAGGTCTACATTATGACCTCTAGCGACTACACAAGGTTTTGAAACAATTTGACCTAGTGACCTAGTTTTTTATCCGTGATCATCCATTTTCTACCTTGGCCTAAATTTTGTTCAGATGATCACTCTGACCAAGTTTCATAATCATAAAGTCAAAATTGTGAATACAAATGCAATTGTGGACGAACAGACAAAGAGAACAATCACTATTTCTCCCGAATCGATAAATTTGTGTACATTTTGTATATTGACATTATTGTATACTGTCCGAACACAAACATCTTTTCTCCATTAGACATACATGTATACAACACATGATATGTGTAAATTTTAAACAAATTGGATTTATATTAAAGAAATTAGTAAAACTTTTGTTTCCCCTTCCAAGTGCTATTTTGAGTCATTTTGTCGACATTTGAATGGGTAGTTTACCAACACGTAGACTGGCATATATATGAAAAGTAAATTGTCTGATGATAAAATCAATATTTGTATTCGATAGAAGAAGGTTGTATCTTACAGAAAATATAAGCTTTAAGGTGCAATTAGTAAATATTTATCGACTTACATGGGAATTATTAGAACTTAAAATTCCCCATGTAGTATGAAATAAGGAATATGCTGAAATTGCTACCAAAAGTGACCATAAACATGTCGATTTTTTTGTATTTTCCCCACTGAAATCGCATATTTGACGTTTTGTCTGTAGTTGATAATAGTCTGTAGATGATGAAAATGCAACGAAACTCTGTTTTGCAATTTGTTTGAGGTTGACCATATTTTATAGCTTCAATGACTGGACTATTTCAGATGTGAATTTTGAAGCAGTTTTGTTTGTTGTAAATGAATAAAACTTAACCAATACACATACTATTGGTTTAACTGTTAAATCTAGGTGCCCTTTTAACATCATGAATATGAAAAATGAATACACATGCTATTGCTATTACTTTTACTGTTTTAAAAGGAGTGCTTCTAACATCATGAATTTTATTGAAAGGATATATTGTTTTATTGGCCAAGAGGGGTCTGCCACAATAATGTTATCACTGACTTACCCATAAAAAGGGTCAAGTATGATTTAAATCATTGATACATTTTGATCCAGGGTGGTTCAAGGGTTTCATTAACTTAAACTTTTCTCACTTATTTGATAAAAATATGATAGCATCTGTTCGCTAAGGTGAATATCTAACATTTCAACTTTATAATATATTTCTGCCTTAGGAAGCTAAAGTTAGTTGTTGTTGTTTTCAATATTGTACACTAGTTATTCAAAGTGATTGTTACAAAAATGATAGAAGGTAAGGTGTTTTAGTTACAAAAATGATATAAGGTAAGGTGTTTTAGTTTTGTTTGAATTAATGAATTAAGGTATTGCTACAGCGTATAAACCAAATCACTGTATGATTTATTGGGATATTTTACAATTCAACACATACGACTTATTGCAATTAAAAGCATGATATGGAGTAGGAAGTGCACATCAAGATTAAGAACTGGGTTTCACTAGGTCTCTAGACATGCTAAAGTCTTCATTAATAACGAAAAAATGGTTCTTGACACTAGGCATAGTGCCAGGTAACTGCTGATTGGCCCGTTGTCAGGATAATGTGGCTATGGTAGTCTCCATATCACTGAAATACAGTCAACCACATCAATCTAAAACAATATAAGAAATTAACTAATTTCATGATTTCGTCATCTGAGTTATAAATGTAGTTATGATCAGAATATCTAACCTTTATGTACAAATGTATAGAATTACACCTGCTCACATCATAGGTTTGATAAGGTACCTAGTGCATGTATTCACTACATCTAGCTGTAATCAAATTTAACACAGTGATCATTAAATTACTTGTTGTATGGTTGTTTGTGTATTCATATTTATAATAATATTTTGTTGGCTTTAAGTAGTTCGACGAGATAACCTGTGCATAATTCATGACACGACGACTGATATCAACCAAATAACTTTATTTATAATATTTATAAATAAACCATACACATATTAACGACTGTCATACCGTATACCGGCCCTAGTTATATACCTGAAAGATATAAATGCAGATATTACATGCAGTATTAAACATACACCGATATAGTATTTGACAAGTATGGAATTATTTGCGTAAAACCCTCGTGCTTGAGATAATTGAAGCTATTTTCGTATCTTCATATAAAAGTCTTCCTTGTTCGCTATAATTGCTTTTTTGGCTGGATTTTGAAAATGATTTGTTGACAGTAATTAAAATAAGTGTCGGGTATATCGGTTAAAGTCAATAATTTGTTTGGAATTTTTTAAATTGAACAGTGTCTTAGTCTTATAAGGTACATATTTAAAATGATCATGTGATATTGTGTTTCAATGTAGGTTTTTTCACTGGATATTTTTGTTACAGGTTGGTCATGTTTTCACTATGATTTTTGTGTATATTATAAAATCAAATAATATTATATGTGTGTTTGCTAACAAAATGTTCAATATGTTGTTTATTTCTTGTTGTTGTTGTTATTTGTTGTTATTTTCAGTGTTAGGCTGTATATGGTGGTTAATACTAAATTATTGTTTACATTCTTATAAGGTTGTAAATAAACATGTATAGCTTGGCTATTTTGACCTGAGTCTAACCTTTATGCAAGAATATATAACAAGGTTCTTGCTTTGAATATATCAATTTCCGCTAGCAAATTGTGCAATATCGGCATTTACTATTTGTGTTTGTATTACACCTCGAGCGTCTTCGTGATACTCCCCTAAATTATGGTAATCAATAGGTAAGGCTCATGTCAATATGGGCAAGCTATAAATATTGATACAAGATACTCATGATCTAGGATTCAATTTGATCAGACTTAACAAAATAGTATGCATAATGTATGTCTGAAAATATGGGGAAGGGGTTGACTGTCCTTGCAATATAGATCGGTACAGACTATGTTTTATCATGGTTCCGTATAATATGGTTTAACAAGTTTAAAAAATCTTGCTTGACCCGGCAATGTCACTGTCTTCAATAGGTACAGAGAGTGGTATTCAATGTACCAAACTGTGGGGTATAATCTTAGATATAACACCTGGTGATGAAAGAGCTATCTTCATTAAGCGAGCTGGTATTCAATACTCATAGTATGCATCATATTAGTATACCAATATTATTTAGAAAGAAGCAAATATTGCAATCATCATTAGGTATGTTGTTTGGTATGCATGATGTATCCAAAACACATATGGATAAAGAACACCATTGTTTTTATCTTGATTTTGTGAGCAAGGGTAATTCACAGCAAAAACTGATGCATGATGTAGGTTGGAACATAAACATTACATTTACTAGTGAGGGTTTTTTGGAGTGTTACACATTAAAGCTTTGTGGAAAAGATTTGATCCTGATATTACCCCTGCGAGGAATTCTAGAATTATTCAAGAACAGATTCTAGAAGATAGTTCAAGAATAGTAATTGAACTCTAAATGGCAGTTCTAGAATTAAATGTTCAAGAACTTTCTCTAGAACTTCTAGAACCAAATTATAGAACTTATGTAAATTTGTTCTAGAACCCAGTTCTAGAATATAGAACCAAGTTCTAGAATAGTAATTGAACTCCCCCTGCGAAAAATTTGAGAACTGTTCATGAACATTAAATGGCAGTTCTAGAACTTGCAAATTCTTGAACTTAACACAGAAGTTCTTCAACTGTTTTAGAACTGATTCGTGAACTATTCTAGAACTGGTTCAAGAATTTGTGCTTAGTTCTTGAACCTGTTCATGAATTGTTCTAAAATATCTGATTTAATTCCATAGGGAATAGTTATATAACATTAGTATGGTTCATACTCATATTTAATTAACGTTTCGGCATTAAGCCTTTATTGAAAAACACATTTAAAAAACTTATGTTTTTGATAAACGCTTAATGCCGAAACGTTGAATAAATATGAGTATGAACCATACTATTGTTCTTAAATCGTTCTGAATTTTGTTTTGTTTTAATCAAGGGTTATTTAAAGAACAGTTCTTGAACACTAATGACATGAAGTGAAGTGAGTCAGACAGATGTGTTGAAAGTATGAACAGTAAATATATTATCTTTATAATGAATGCCTCATGATGCTTCAAAGTAAAATAGAATGATATTATGTTCATGTTCCCAAAGGTTTCCAATAGTGAAAATAGCTGAAAGATTATCAACTTGCTTGTCAACTTAGCTAAATAGTTCAGCTATTATTCATGGAACCTCATGTTAAACGTACCCCACCCACTTGCTAATTTGTTTTCCTATATTTTAAGTTTGCACCACTATTCTTATGACCAGGATATTAGTCACTTAAGATACCTATACACTTAACATGCTAAACTAAGCAACTTACCTGTTATAAGATTGCTTATCTGGATGAAAACAACCACTAAATGTTTCAAACATCTGAAAACATGTCATACTGGCAGCCATTTTGAAAATCTGTGATGTCATCAATAATTGTGCACATAGTCATGTTCTTGAACAGTTCATGAACAGTTCAAGAATAGGTGGTCTAGTTCAAGAACAACTAAGATTCTAGAACCAAGGTTCAAGAACTGTTGGTCTAGTTCAAGAACTCACAATGTTCTGGAACTATGGTTCACGAACGATGTTACTAGTTCAAGAACAGTTCTTCAAGTTCTTTGAAAGTTCTTGAATGTTCTAGAACTTACTCCAGGTTCTAGAACATTTTTCGCAGGGGCGGATGGTCATGACTATCACAAAAGGGAGTTCAGGGATGCACCAATTGCGCAATAGTCAAAATGTCTTACCTGTACTTTGATTCTATTATTCTTAATAGAAATTTTGTCAGATCTTAACATTGAATATCATTGCTTTTCCCAGTTAACTTTCCTTACTTTCAATTGTGATCTAATGAGAAGACTACACAAACCAACATTTGATTATAGATGTCCTTATATGAATGAAAACTGATGAATTGTATTTTACATAATAAGTTTGTTACTATAAACAACATTGAACTGAATGTTCAACTGAAACAAATGTTTTAAACATTGACCTTTAAATCATATTGTGATTTCTGTATTGAACTTTTGTTTAAATCGTTTCAGGCAAAGTTTGAAAGATAAAGTGAAGTTATTTACCTCCATTGAAGAAGACAAGAAGGTTGCCGCACAGAAAAAGGGGCTGCCCCCTCCACCAAGAAGAAAGAATCGTAAACTCGCCTCACGATTTGCTACCCAGGTAAATGTTGTTTGGCTGTTTGAGACAGCCGTAAGACTGTTCGCAGGTCGTCCAGTCTAATCCCCTTCCAAAAATTCGCCATTGGCATCCAATTACAGGGGAAAGACAGTTTCGTTAAGGCTAGCCTTAAATATTGTTTGTTTGCCCTAATGCGACCCAAGATTTTTAAGGTGGGTAGGTAGGTCGAATTTTAATTTTTTTATGGAAATAATTTTCGAGAAACCTGTAAAAAAATTCCAAGTCAATGTAGTTATATAAGGAAATAGGTTTAAAAAAGTTTGAGTAGGGGCAATTTCAATGATTAGGTAATTTTTTAAGGATGGCGATACTTTAACTCTTTGCAAATAGACTCCTTGGTTCTTCAACATGCCCAGTCTACATCCTAATTTCCAGCCAGTTCATCTCTAGTTGGGTTACCATAATATTATGCAAGGTCAATGAATTACAAGAAATGACATAAAATGACATAAAATTATGCTGTCATATTAATATCTAGGTCATCACTGTGAATGTAGGTCGTTGCTGTCAATTTTTATTGGGCTATGAATAATGATATATGAACAGATTGATGAGCAAACATTGTTGAGTCACAGTCATTCATTAACTTGGTCATAACATGCATGAATATAATATGCTTTCATGCATGATTTCATGTTCAACTGTTACCCACAGAATTTGGCTCAGTGAGTAAATTCCCAGATGGGGGTGGGTGGATTTGGGGGATATGTTCTTCTGTTAACTTTGACATTGGTTGCAGTCATAGTTCTCCACATGTGGAGTAGTGTATTGTCTGTTTCCTGTGAAAGAGAAATTCGAGAGCAAATTATAGTTCTAATAATTAGTGGATGATTAGCTCTAGGAAAACAGGTTAATTCAGCCATACATGAAAAATTTCCTTGAAGAAACAGCACTTTTACGCTACAAAAAAGTATGTATTGTTCATAAATTCAAGGAATTTTAGATCAACTGCATGCGCTATTATATAAATAATATATGACAAAAAATCAGTTAAAAAACTGCATCATACCTTGATTGAATAACAAAATATGATCATGAAAATGTCACATGTTGCTATACGATTTTATTACCACGGTTATTGATTATGGAACTCTGAGAAATAAAATATCATGTATAGCTTGGTTCTTTTGACCTGAGCCTGACCTTTATGCAAGAATATATTACAAGGTTCTTGCTTTGAATATATCAATTTCTGTAAGCAAATCGTGCAATATCGGCATTTAAGATTTGTGTTTATATTACATCTCGAGCATCTTCGTGATAGTCTCCTCAATAACGAAAACATACAATCAGTGTTGTATACGTAGACAATATATCGACTGTTAAATTATGGTAATCAAATAGGTCAGGCTCATGTCAAATTGGCCAAGCTAACGTCATGTATTAATATTGTTATTCAACATTTTGTGGAATATATTATGATAGTAACATCCTGGTTTGATGATAAATTTATGTTTTGTCAACATTTGGTAGCTAATGTTACGTCATTCGAGGGAATATAATATATATACCTAAAACATGATATTATTAAACTGTTGGGGAATATTTGATGGCATATAGTATTATATAATCATATACTCATTGGCAAAAGAAACACATATAGATAAGTTCATGAATTTCTGGTTGAAGGTTAACTTGCACGAAGAAATGTCTTCATGGTAGAAGATTTAGGCAGATTTATAGATTAACAATGAACCCAATTTGCGAATGTAGGATTTTCGTTGTAAATATTTGTGTTGTTAATTGTACTGTCAAACCATTAATTATTGATGGGATTAAATTTCGTGGTTGAGGTGAATCATGAAAACCCACAAAATTTAATTGCATCAAGAATTAATTTTGACCCTTGTATTCTTTACTTGAAATGCAAAATCCACAAATTTTGTCATGACAAAATGGTATTTTTTACCAAAATCACAAATTTTCGTCACGTCACAATTAAATGATATAACAGTGTTGTGTTTCATTCTTTTGTCATTCAGTATACAAGATAAATAATATATATTTCATACTTTTACTCTCTGGGATGAGTGACAAATGTATCATGTGACATACTTCTTGTAATTTAAGGATGATAAATATTTCCCGAGTGATTGCTTAATATTTTGCTCATATTTTTGTGTCATGAAACTGTAAAAGTTAATATAAAGTTTTGCTCTTTTGGACATTTATTTGCATGTTTATAATTTTTAACTGTAAGTCAGTGTTAAAGGCTTTAACCGGATAAGTTTTTGTTTAAAATTCTTAACTGGGTAAGTTGTTTTTTTTAAATCCAACAGACTTGTGCTATAGGTATAATATTATCAAAATAAAGGTAAAGTATTTGTTTTGTTAAATTGTTAGTGTTCTTGGGTGTAAAACTTGGATGCCCCAAACTGTTAGGTTCTCCGTCTAGGCATGTCATAAATTGATAGGGGATTAAATAGCCAGCGAAGCTGGCTATTGTAAATACCCATACCAATAATGTCCACGTGCGTATCTTCGTCGAGTCTCAGCCGGTACTAATGCCTTCAGAAAAAGTTATTTCCGGTAAAAAATTTCAGGCAGTTTTCCGAGGTGAATGGTACTTTGAAAATAAAAAATAGTAATCTGTAAACGGTTGCCCCCTATCATTTTCTTTCGAATTATAACTATCTTTAAAAATATTCAATAAATAAAACAAACTATTTAAAAAAAACAAAGGAAAGTAAGAAATACGCTACTGTACTGGATACACGGCGCCAATATAAGACGTGATGTCATGACGTCACAAATAACAGGAAATGACGTCATACCAAAAGTACGCAAAATAGACTCATGAATGACGTTACGTTGCAATGTATAACAAATCAGTGTAATATATGTAAAACCCCAGGTTAGGGATGCCTACTCTTATTTCAAACATAAACCACAGATACATAGCCAATCTAAAATTTTGAATAATTATTATTATTGGTCTTAAATTTAAAGAGGAAAAGGGATCAGTTGCTGATCAATAACTATCTTTGTATATTTTACAACATCTAAATTCAACTCATATTTAAATCAGTTTCTATCAGAAACATAGCTTAGCAGATATCCAATGTGTATTTAATCCCTCATTTAGGCGGTGCCTTAGTTCATAATATTAATGTGACATAGTCTTGTTTACAGTGGATTCCTCAACCAGATAGATGGCTTAAACTTATAATGATGTTCCTGGTCCAAAAGTAACCTAAGGCATTGAATCTCTACTCTGTGTAATGTGTATAATTTGTATTTTCTTACAAGACCTCAGACAAAACACACAAAAAATTGGTATCATTATAATTTTGTTACTGTTACTTAAATGGCAAATTTGACAAAACTGTACAACTATATTTCAGCCTGTCACCTATGAAGAAGTTGAGAAAGCAGCCAAGATATCACCGCTAGCATGTAGCCTGGTGAAACCACCGGACCCAGAAATCCTATCTGGGCTGTCTGTGAAGGCTCAACGTGAGTTGATGACCCAGCATGCACAGCAAGCACTCTCACAGCCGAGTTCTCGTGCCGGATCTAGGGTTCCATCTCGTGCTACGTCTATCAGTGACCTCAGCGGTGAGGTCATTAACCAAGGTGAGCATTATTTGTTGCAGTACATGAAATAATGCCATTTGATTGTGTCACATGATTCTCCTGGTATCCATTGTCTAAGAAGAGCGCTACCGAGCGCCTTCTTTCAGTTACCTCCTGTTCAATTAAATTAGAAGGTATGAATTACCTCCTGTGGAAAGTGCTATGTAGCGCTTTGCATAGGCAACGGACGCCAGTATCGCCTTTGGTAGCCTAGTCGTAGACATCTATGAGTGTCAGAGCTCTCGTGTATTATCCAAAACCAGGACATACAATAATTCTTAAGATAGTACTGATATGCATCCCTTGCATTGTAACGTCCATGCAAATGCTGGTTGGTCTTGAGTGTCAAGATAGTTAAAATATATCCCCTAGTTTTGTATATGCTCCATTTCGATACTTGCACCTAAGTTTGCCTCTGTGTAGCTCATATATATATACATCCATCCATCCATGCAGATTTCAATGAATCCCATCAAATTTTACAATTAATACATCATGTGCAGTTTTAATGGCTTCATCTTCCTGACAAGTAGCAAACATGAGTTTTGTATGTTTATGTCTAAATATGGGTAAAACAAGCTTGATATGATACAGTGAAAACGTGCAAAATTATCTTGACCAATTCCGAATCCTGTCTAGAAGTTGGTATAATTATGTCTACTTAATAACTATTCTTAGAAACCAGCCATAAGATGTGCACATTGTCAGAAATACTTTGAGGTTAGATGATTTTTGCGATAGTTATAGCCCTTTCTTAAAAACCTACTTATTTGGTATCAGACAACGGTTTAGTTGATCAAAACAGTAACAGTAACTTAATATAAATTTACATTACTTTTTTGCAGATTCTTTAACAGTCAATAACACAGACTTGAACACTAATTACACTTTACTAAAAACTGAAATTTCATCGGAAAGTGTTCGACCATCGGACATCAGGTCGAAAGGATTTGAAATTAAACGAACTGAAGAAAAGCATTCCTCACAAACAACAGAAAAGGTTCAAGTTAGTAACTTAGACTCTAAAAAGAAGAATATTCTGAAGTCTCAATTAGAGCAGAAGCTTTCATTACTACACGGTGCTCCTAAAGGCATGCTTAGACCTAATTCAGACATCGTTCCTACCATAAGTGATATTAATAAAGTGTTAAAGAAAGAAAGTTCAATGGAGAGTGATGCAAAAACAACGGAAGTGAAAGGAATATTAAAAAAGGAGGGAAGCTTTGAAACGAAAAAACTGGAAGGGGATCCCCCAAAAAGTGCAATAAAATCTTCGGAATTAAATTCAGACAGTGTGGCAGAAACTGAAAGTGATGATAACATTCTGGAAGGTGGTGTAGATTCGTCTGGTGATAATTTAGATAGTGACGAAGGATTATTGGAGGATAAGACTTCGGAATATGTTGATACTCCGGTTAAACGTCGGGAGAATAAGGCCAGGCGGAGATTTAATCGAGACAGACAACTGGAACATGAAAGGTTGGTGGAGATTGTATTTTGTCGTGTTTTTTTCAGAGACCTAGCTATGAGTATACTTTGATGTCAATCTCAGTGTGGAATTCTGTGACAGTGTCTGTTTCAAAATTTATATCCAAATTAATATATCTTTCAAAAGTTTGTTTATAAATATGAATTTTCTAGGTCATTTATACAAGCCTGAGTTTCAGATTTCAATGAAACCTGTCACTAGATTCAATTATTGTCAGGAATTCACTAGACATTTCATCTGATTTGTCAAAATTTCGTTTTGTTCTGGTACTTTTGGTACATTACTCTTTCTAGTCATAGTTGTGTGTGAATACGGTTACAGATGGGCTTGGTTTGGTTGGAACACATCATTGGTATAACTTGATTCCTTAAATATTTGGACAGAGGCCTTTGGGTCTAAACATCTTGTTCAGGATAGTCAGTAGTAAATCAAAATGTGGAACTTGAAATTTTGTACATTTTTGGTAAGTTATTAACTGAATAGGCAGTAAATAATGTAGGGGCTTGTCCCCTTTCAAAAACACTTGTGAATGATTAGTGCTAATTAAGGATTGTATTATTTCTGTTAATGTAAACAAAATTTACACTCATTTAAGGGTTGCATTGATGAATTAATTGGTGTGCATAAATTAAGGTTGGTCGGCATGAATTGTGGTTGGCCTATGTGGTTTAATATTTCAGTGAAATAAAAACAATATTTATATCCAAATATAGGTCACTATTTATATGTTTGTATTTTATCTGATGTTGGGGAAAATTGAGTATAAAGTGGGCGATTGTTATAAAAGATTTTTATTACAACCTGTGTGAGGGGGTATTTTATCCATTGATAAGAGAATGTTTATTTGGTTGGTTCAATAAATAATTGCCCTTATTTTCTGTGTAATCATAGCCCATGTACTTAAAGGGCAAATACATATCACTGGATAGCAGTTCTGAGTCATTTTAGCTATCTTATTATGTTGTCATCAATTGCGTTCATATGAGTGTATTCCGTTCAGCTTGCATGATGACATTTGAGTAGGCATTTATTTTGTACATACTTTAATACATAGGCCTACTGTATCAATCTATTTCTTTTGTTTAACTACTGGGTCTCCCTAGTTATCACACCCCTTTGATTCAGAGACAATAATTTGGTATTTCACTGTAGATCTAGATTGAGAAAGCTTTGAGGAAAAAAATGATTTTCTTTTTAGATTTTGAAGAATTGTCTTGTATGGGATGCAAAGTTTATGATATTAAGTAGTACATAATGTAGACTTTAGTCTGTCAGTAAATTACTATTCAACTATGATTGACTTTGTGACATTTTGACTTCCTAGATGTTCACTTTTATGTTCTGGATACTCATACTGACTTGTGGTTTTCACTATTCATGCTTTCAGACATGATTACTAGCTGTTAGTCATCTAGTGATTAGTTGTCACTTCAGAGTTTTCAGTGTACTGGTTAGTAATTGATTTATCATTCATGTTGCACAGACTAAGCACTGGAACCTGATATTTTCATATAAATGGCCTCAAAACACTATTAAAGACCCCATTACTGACAAGCACCCTTATGGGAAATAAAAGGAACGAAATGTGCCAATACGCCACTCATTTTACGTTTACGAGAAAATTTAGGCTAGACCATGAGATATTATCCTGAGGTTCTATTGTTACTGTAGATTTTTACTGAAGTGTCTACAAGAACAAACGAATGTTCTTTCAGCGCTATCAGTGCTTTGATTATTTTCTAAAAGGTGCCATTGGATGTTTTGCAACTATGCTTTCTTGTATTTGGTATATTTCACGGACTAGGTTTTCACAGAAGGCTAGACAATATGGTTCTATTGTGTAGATTTTTACTGATATGTCCATAGGAACAAACCCTGTTCTTTCAGCCCTTTGATTAATTTCTAAAAGGTGCCATTTGATGTTTTGCAGCAATGTTTTCTAGTATTTGGTATATTTCACTGACTAGGTTTTCAAAGAGGCTAAACAATGTGGTATTGTACGAGGTTCTATTGTTACTGTAGATTTTTGCTATGATTATTTTATGAAGTAACAAAGAATGGTCTCTTCCTTCCTGTTTGAACTTTAACCTTGAAAGTTGAATAGTAATTTGAAGTAGTTGAAGTAGTTAAAGGTACTGCTTGTGATTCTAATTTTGTCTAAATTGGCATACTTATTGGATAGACTATTAGTGATTTATGGGTTAAAATAGTTAAGTTCTTGTAACAAATATTAAATTTCATCCTGATTTCAATTCCTGGTTGTGGCAGCTCATGCAACCATACTCTATCCTGAAAATTTGCATCAGCGTTGATTTTCCTCCACATGTGGAGAAGTTGCGAATTCCTTGAGGAAGGGTAAGTTAGTACTGGTTAGAAAATGGCCAAGGTCTAGGAAATAGATCAAGAATTCTTGACTTAGAATATTTAACTTCAGTCTGACATCAAAATTGGCACTCTCCGGAGGCACTGGGATTAATTTTTGGCTGATTTTCTTTTTAGGCAAGAAACTTTCCTTATAAGTAGTTACTTTATGAAGGTTTACTCACCCAAATGGCAGGTAATATTCAAGAGCTTATATCAATGGCTGTACATTCACTTGTAATGTCGCTTTATATTTTTATTCCATCAGTTGTAATGCCTTTAACTTTAATTACTCCAAAATTGAAACTGTAACCAGAAGCCTGTGAAGTTTTAGTAGTAGTAGAAGTAGCAGTATGCCATTGACTTTTTAGTAGCTTTTATTGTACTCATCGACATTTCTACTGTGTAGAATACAGTTTATCAATTACAATTAAGGAATTAATTTCAATTAAGGGTCAAAGTGCACTTTATGTGTTAGCAATTAATTACTGATAAGTAATAAAGGCTGTGACGGGAATTGACGGGGAATTTGTCGAGTCTTAGAGATAAGGAATAGTTTATCGTAACATGACCATATTTAGCATGGTGCGTGTTTAATTTGGTTTGGTGTATATTTTGAGTGAATATGAATAGAAACTATAGATGATCTTTGTATAAATGTTTGTGGATTATGAATGTGCTTATTAATGAAATGGAACAATTTTGTTTATCATGACCATATTTAGCATTGTGTCTTTAAATGTGTGCTTGGAGATTTTGGGAAAAAATTGAATTGAACAATTAGAAGGGTTTTACAAATATATACAGAGGATATATTATTATAGTGCTAGATTTAACATGAGCCTGACCTATTGATTAGCATAATTTAACAGTAGATATATTGTGTACGTATACAACACCGATTGTATGTTTTCATAATCGGGGAGTATCACGATGACGCTCGAGATGTAATACAAACACAAATCTGAAATACCGATATTGCATGATTTGCTTGCGGAAATTGATATGTTCAAAGCAAGAACCTTGTTATATGTTCTTGCATAAAGGTCAGGCTCAGGTCAAAATAGCCAAACTATACCATATCAGGACCCTATCCAGTGACAAAAAAGCACTGAGGCAAATCTTGTCCAGGGTCTATGTGAGGTGGTTTTCCGTTAAAAAACGCTTCAAGTGCCTTATTGTGCCTCAGTGGGGCTACGAGCCTGCATATACAGTACATAAATAGAGTTATGTACTTGACTAAGCTCGTAACATTCCTTTGAAAAATACATTATATCGTACCAACCAATAAGGAAGTGTACTAAGTGTTAACCGGATGTGTTTAGGATATCGTGGCAAGATTTGGCCGGCTGGATTTATTTGATAATAAGTGTGACTGAGTTATTGAATCTTTGCAAGCGTTTTGTTACATTCATATACATGTATGTATGTTGTAGGGTGCGCTGTGCTGTACTGTGCTGTGTGCAGCATTTTAGGGAAAATTATGTTTTCGCAATAATTAACCAGGACGATTATGGATGACATTGTGTGTTTATTGAATTAATTGGACATGCATATTGTCTGCATTTTTAGGGGAAAATGTGTATTTCGGATAGATGGAATTAATAATTATGGATGTTTGTACATAATTTGATAACTAAGTAACTGCATAAGGAAATTGTGCATATTATGTTTTCTATGGATGTTGTTGTCACGGTAACAGAATGCGGAGACAAATGATTGTTCTATGGAATAATACAGACTGTGTTTGATTTAAGATAAAGATATTGACAGAAATATTTGTATCAATATTTGAATACCAGTCTGGAGAGAAAAATCCCAAAGATTTTAAGATCAAGGAATTACCTTGTTTTGATAGTTTGGATTATTAATTGGGACTATTAATTACAATATTTGGATAATTAATTGGGACTAAATTCATTACAATATTTGGATTATTAATTGGGACTAACTTAATTACAAATATTGCGGAAGGTCTTTTTTGCGACTTTGCTTGAGGGAGAAGGATTTAGCAGTGTGTGTAGGATTCAGTTGGAGTTACTGTCGTTAAATGTGCGTCATTGTAACATGTTGTGGTTAATGAAGTAGGAAATGTGTGCAATTGTATTAAGTGAAATTCAGTTATAATTGATTATCTAAAGTTACAATTCTCAAAACAATATATATGTTACAGTTCTGGAAACCTCAGTTCATGTGCTTTATTAATTGTTAAATAGATTGTCAATTGTTAAATTGACTGATTGTTTAGGGATTGTAATATTACTATTGATTAATTTAAACTTTTAGGTATTATATGAACTTTCATAACATATTATGCCAGGGATATTATGTACTTGGTCTTGGAATGGCATAAATGTGTGGTATACAGTTAAATTACATAACTTTATGTCATAAAGTGGCTACTTTGTTGATCACACAGTGTATAACTGCCATGCGGTTTGTTTGTCCGTCTGTTTGATAAAATAATCATATACCATCAACTTTCATTTGTGAATGATTTGGACAGATTTTTGTTAGCCTTGACATACATATAGTGCTGCCTTCCCTGTCTGATTTCCTCATATCTGTATACACAAAAAAGAAATTGAAGTGAAGAAGCACGATGAAAAAGAATTATTATGTTTGCTGGAAGATGTGTGCAGTGTGATCGAATCATCACATGCAGTCAACTTTAATTTGTGAAGGATTTCAGTGGATTTAAATTAAACTTGACTGACAAAATTAGAAATTGAAGTTTATTATAAGCATAATGAAACAGAATAATTATGTGAACTGAAGATATGTGAACTATATATTTATATGATGGTAGATATAGACAACTGATATTGATACTTACTAAGGAAATGAGATAAGCTCATCATTGGCGTTGATTGAGTGACCGAGAAGTATCATGTATGTTTCAACGATACTGAATCGAATCCGTCGGAAGGAATTCGGAGACCGAGAGCGTCCTAGATCATGTATTATTGGAGACTTCAGGTTTGTGTATAATAATAATAATAAAATTTATTTTGAAATATTTCAAAAAAATATTTTTTTGTAATCTGCTCAAACTTACAGTGTGATTTCATGCACATAGAATTACTGTTAAAATTGCTTCTACATTTGATAGTAAAGTACCACCTCTGTGGAGCAGCATCCTTTGGTGGCTGCAAATATTGGTCTTTGTATAGAGGTTGATGCTATACTGAGGTTAGATATATAGTAAATATCAACCTAGGGAAATTGTAAAAGTGTTATAGAGAGGTTGTTGCTATATAGAGGTACAGAAGTTGTACACTGTATGTAGCATACATTTTCCATTTACAAAAAATGTACATTTCTTGTAATTATGGCAATGATTATGGTATCTACACAATAACTATTAATGCAAGTTTTAGTGTAGGTAGATAATTTGAGATAATCCAAGGGAAGTAACTCGAATTGTAAGTTGAAGTTATAAATTATGTATTGTCTCCCTTTGCTTTTGAATTACCTGTTAGGGATTATGTTTCGTTTGTCAATTATAAAAGGCTGATTAGCAGTTAATAGTGTGTTAACAGATTGAAATTACCAGGTATCTATTGCAGTGGATCTTCATGACATTATTATGTAATTTAATGGAAATTTTATAAATTTAAAAGAATTTGTGAATATACATGTATATTGTTGTTACATAAAATTAAAAGAAAATTTGGAATTATATTAATATAAGAGGAAAAGTCACATGCAAATTTCATTATAGTTTTGCTCTGATGAATTTAAGTATGAATTGTGTACTTGTTTATTAGATAAAGAATGAAGACGGAACAATCTTACAAAGAAATTCATCAAACAAAATATTTGTTTAGATTTCAATCTTTGATATCAGTGTAAAACAGTTTCGTCACTCAATTATCATTAATAAAAATACAACAGTGTATAAATCACTGTATGACTTATTGGATTACTATAAAATTCAACTCATATAATTTATTGCTATTGAAATCACATGTAAAGTCTGATCACTGTATGACTTATTGTGAAACTATATAATTCAATGTGTATTCATTATTGCAATTGCCGGAAATTTACTCATTTATATACAGTGAATACAATTTGGTGAAATAGTTCATAAATCACTGCATGACACAGTCTGTCCCTATTTAGTGTTTTTATGCTAATTGCTTGTTTCTTCAATGATTTGTTGTCATGACATGATTTGAACTCATCTAGGACCCAAACTGGTGAAATCTAATTCGTTGTACCTTCATCTCTTTTCCTATGCATTTAGGACATTATCATTCCTATCCCCTAATTAAATCCAAACAGGGGAATATTTTAAGGGGTTTAACTATTGAATAGTACAAACAAGGGATGTTAAGGGTTTTAACTATCAAAACATTAAACTGTGTGTTTAGTATACAGGCCATGTGGTTTATCTGTGTTTGGTTAAATCATCCATTTAATTTGCTATTTGAGGGCTCAGTGCTAAACTATGGTATGTGCCTCTATAAATTGATGTAGTTACCATAGTTCTGCAATAAGCCTTCGTATTGCATCGACTGGTGTTCAATTTACCTGAGTCATTTCTATACACTAATTACACCTGTGTGTTTGTTATCAGAAAGCTTTATAACCGCTCACATTGGTTCATTTTCAAATCAAGATTACGAAAAATATTTAAATGTTGGAAAATTTAAATTTTCAAAAAAGAAGAACAGCAGATGCATTTTGTGTTGTTAATTTGTGAATGTGCGTTTATTTTTGTGTGAAGGATTTAAACTTCTGTAATATTAAGAGGACTGATATTGTGGAAAAAACATACTGGATTTTACTGTAGTTGTAGTCGTCTGGTCAAAAGTGTACTAGTAATCGGATGATAAAATTTCGGACATATTTTTGTGGATGCGTTTAGTTTCCTGCGTTTAATAGATTTTAATTTAATGTCTGCTTCATATTAAAAAGCTGACTCATTTAAGAACAATGAAGCGAGGATACTCAAGTATATCAAGTGTATCTAGTGATGACCAGGAAAATAGAAGCCCTTTTACTGAGGGGTCACCATTCGTATTTTGGCAGAAAAATGAGCAGAAGTATGTTACTGGTTTATTTTTAAAAATATTCACTTGATACTTTTAGTCTAATTGATTGGCTTGTGTTCAGTCATCTTGTTTCTGTTTCATGACTCTTGCATAGTATTGTGCAAAGTTAAATGAGAACGGTTTTAAACATAAGCTTGTTCATCTGGTAAACTATGTTTAACTGGGTGTAATTGAGTTATTGGTTATCCCCGCTATTCTTACTATTGGAATAGTTCCCTCATAAGCATTACTTATTGGACAGGTCTAAGAAAGTGTTATATTTACACAATATCTGTAAATTTATACAATAGTTGTAAATTTACAGAAAATCCAATCTGTAAATTTACAGAATAGAGGGCTCAAATTTCAAGAAAACATGTTTAAGTCAAAAATCGCAGTTTAATTTGGTTTTATATTGAAAGTATATCATTATTAAAGACAGAAAAAATGCTCCATTTTCCGAAATATTGACTTTGAAATATGGCATATTTTTCATTTTTGAAATTAATAAAATGCATATTTTTTGTCGAAATACATGATAATATGTCTAATAAATAACACCCCAATTTAGATAAATACGAATAAGTGCTTATATCTTAAAATATGTAGCTTTGATTTTCATAATCTGTAAATTTACAGAATACAAAATCTATGATTTTACAGATATTGTGTAAATTTACAGATAATCTGTAAATATAACACTTTCTTAGACCTGTTGGAATCGGCTGTAATCAGTATCGGAGCAAACAATTTTCTGGACTTTATAAACTGACAAAATTGCACCAAGAGCGTGTTGTGTTGGTCTTGGAATATTTTATAGGATGTTACTTTGGTTACTTTGACATGATTTGATGCGACTCTTGTCTGTTTGTTCTCTTCTATTCAAAAGCTTCTCTGTACATTGATTTGATTTGTGAGTAAGTATATGAATCATACCATGTCATGTTGTTGTCGGTCTTGTGCTGTTGTACATAAACTTCACATGTTGCTAAGTATTGGTAGTCGTGACATTATGCCAACTTTATATTGAGATAATCACATTATCATGTCTTGTGTATTATCATGAGTCAGCATCTTGCCGGCACTCCTCATAATGTGTAGCCTAAGCTTTACTATGACTGTATATTTGAGGCACTTTAATGTACAATGTCTTGGTCAGGTTTCATTCCTGGTAACAAGAAATCACTTCTCAGTATCGCTGGCTTACAATAATAAGAAGACTGATACATATTCAAATTCTGCATCAGTCACAAGGTGCTTCTTATGAGCCTATTTTCATGAAAATCAGAACTTGTCATGTTGACCGAACTGAATCTGAAACAGCTTATTTTACCAAACATGCAAAAGTAGAGAGTAATTCTCAGACGATTTTCTCAAAATATGGATTTTGTACTTTGGTCCTTCTCATTCTAAGCGATATGATCTTCAGAAGGTTTTATTTGGGAGTAAGACAGGCACAGACAGAATTCCACTTTCTTTGCATTCAATATGATACTTTATATATTACATATTTGGTCTGTTTTATATCATCAAAATTATATCTTAATTATGTAGGAACATTCATTGACTTGCTATGTTAAGTGCTTAGTTACTGCAGCTGTTAGTTGAAATCTGATGTCAAGTGCATGAAATTATCCGAAGTTCAGTTTGAAGGGCTTGACACTAGTGTCAACCATTCTGGTCCCTGGTCTGATAAAAAAGAAGCGTAAAAAATATGTAAGCAAGTAAGTAAGTAAATACTTAATTTAACGAAGTTAAACATTTTGTTTCCCAATCTTCCATTGAGGGCCTCAAGCAAAACAGTCTTTGACTGGTCCTTCTTGATTTTCACTTGCCACTGAGGCTAGCGGACCAGTGTAAGTTTCGAGTCCCTGAGTTTAGCATAAATAACCATCCTGTATTCTCCTTATTCCAGATATAAAACACAGCCAGCAGAGGTTGGGGCAGACAGTCCAGACTCATCTAAAGCCAAGAAGAAATATGTTGGTCGCCATCTCACCCAGCCGGTTACACCTGATGAGAAGAAAGAGGCCGAGATTGCCACCGACCTGCCGGAAATCTCACAATCTGGATCTGGCTCATCTGGGTCTATCAATGATAGGTACGGTAAAACCTATATATTTCAAGTTAAAGACTGACCTCATTTTTCAACACATTGCCCTAGGATCTTCAAAAGTCAAGGTCATTGTGACCTTTACCATTTCTGTCTATTGGGTTGCCATGGCGTCCTATGTGTTTTACAAACATCTTTTGTTCAGTTCATCTTAATATTGAGGTTGATATACTTGCAAACTTTGTTCCCTTCTTCATTAAGCTGTGTTATATTATGGGCTGATATTACGATTTTCAGATTAAGTGCCTTGAAAAAGAGCGGGGACGAGGATTGGCGTAAGCGTGTATCTCGTCCTCTGGATCTTGATAAGTTAGACAGACGATCTGCAAGTCCAAGACGCTCTGCTAGTCCTGAACCCATGAGCGTGAAAATGAGGGAGAAGAGAGGTTTAGATGCGCCAAGACCTAACAGTATCGCTGACAGAATGTCGTTGCTTGGTAACGCTCAAGAAGGCTGGCGAGATCGTGTCGGGGAGACCGATGTGAAAAAATTTACGATAGAACACAAAATTACTTCTTCAGGTATTAATTGACCTCTTCAGTTTTACTTAAAAAATTTCATTTAACTTGTCCGAGAATCACAAATTTCTAGTTACTCCAAGTAGTTTGTCCCCTGATTTTCACATAACTATAAAAGTCAAGAATTTAGTTGACCAATGAAAAACATGAGACTGGGAAGTATTGGGAATATTGCAAATATTTGTATGTTATCAAATTTGAATATTAATTTCTATCAACGTCACACTGTGCAGGTTCTTAGTCTTGATGACTCACTGAAGCACTTACCTCAGGAAAAATTTGATAAGTAATCAAAATAAGTATGCTGTAGAATAAAGCCTTTTAAAAATAGACCCTAGCAAATATTTGCTTATGTACTTTTTTGTCACTGGATACTGTGAGTCCTGGTCTTGTAAAAATTATTTGGATTTTGGATATCTATTAGGATTTTGAATTTATATATTTTCCATTTACAGGCCAGACTATAGGGGAGAGTCCACTTGTTGCTCGGTTACGAGGGAAAACTCCACGCAAAGAGAATAGTCGTGGTACGTATATACACACCACATCAAGACTTTTGTCACATGATCACTTGGTGTGGTCACATGATCTGGTCACATGATCACATAGTGTGCTGTGCTTCTACCAATCAAATTGTATTAAATAAAGATATTGATCTAGAATTTGCAAGCTTTTTTGCTTGGTTGTAGGGGTAACGAAATATGAATTTGCATTGGACCCGATGAGGTGTAACAAAAATATGCTAACAAACATTATCCTACGTTTTTGTCTGTTAATACAAAATAAATATAAGAATACTTTTATTGAATAGCATTCGGTATAACAATTGTAGGGTAATGTCATTATGTTTTTGTTACACTGAAGTCGAGTAAGCTAGATTATTGGTGCGGTATTGTTTTGATATTTTACAATTTTTTATGTCTTTTCTCATTTTATTCATTAAAAGTGAACATTAATAAATTATATCTTGAATATAGTGATAATAATAAATTATCAGTAATGCCAATTAATTAATGCCAATTAATTAATTGATTAATTAATTTCTACAAATAATTACCAATATTTTCGCTATTGTCTGAATTAACTATAAATTAAACCATTCCTTCTACTGTACAGCTTTATCAATGCTTTACAAATCATGATATATTCCATGTGCCGTCTGCTTCAAGTCGTACAATTGTAATCAGTAAACTTATTAAAATTACGGCTTTGTGCAATCCCATTATTTGTGTCACATTTTGCGTGTTTTCGTCACATGACTTCACAAGATCCAGTGTTTTGAGTGTCGCTTAACGCTTAATGCAAATAGCTTTATGAAGGAATTGATGAACAATTAAATAATTTCCATGATTATAATTATGCTCTTATTAAAATGAGGAGATTTGTTTTGAACTTTCGGTTCTCAATTTCTTTCACTAAAAAAATTTGAAATGAAATTATTTAAGTCACTTTTTACATTTCTTCATCAAAATCTTTGGCCAAAAAGAATCATGATAAATTATTTTAAGTAACCAATCAAAAATCTTTTAAATAGAATTTTTCAACCAATCAGATTTCTCCATAGAAAGATTGTTAACCAATAGGATTCATTGTTATAAAGCTATTTGCATAATCATCATCATCATCATCATCTGACTTTCACTTTCAGCTTTTAAATAATTGGTGCTTTTTTATGATTGCATATTAGATGGGAACTTTTAAAAATTGAAGGTTATAGGTTATACTTCGAAATTTAAATTTTGGAGGACCAGTCTGATGTATCAAGTCTCTGATTGGTTGGTTTTAGGCATGTGACCTATAAATTAACCAATGACAAGGCTGCATTCTTAGACTGGTCTCCATTTTTAAATTGGACTCAATTTTGAATTACATTTGTAGTTTTATTGGTTATGATGGGTTTGATTTTGCTAGAGTTGGCTTATCAGTAGTGTTTGGGTTTGTGGGTTTAGTTGTAGATATTTTATCACAAAATGTATCACATTATCTGTCAGTCAATATAAAAATTTACTGACCTTAGAAAAAGTCACTTTTCTCATCACTAGTATTAGTGATATATTGTCATTATGTAGATTTTGTGGAATAATTAGTCCCCTACTGGATTGCAACTGGAGGGGACTATAGGTTTGCCGTCAGTCTGTCCATCCATCAGTCAGTCTGTCCGTCAAGAAATCTGGATCCTGCCAAACTCAAACAGTTTTCTAGTTACATTTATAAACTTTGTAAGTGGATAGGGACCAATAAGAAGATTGTACAAAGGCAACAGAAACATTAAAAACTTGAAAATCAGGTGGGGGGACTTCGGTATTGCTTGCAACTCCAAATTGCTTGTTTTTCATGGGATTTTATTTTACAGAAAATATGCAAATAGGAGCACCCTAACCATAACTGTATATTGTTTGTGTGTCTAACTACTTCACAAATAACCTGTGCTTTTCTTCTTTTCACAAAAATTGTGGCTTGCAGATTCGGAATCTAGCGAAAACTCTGATCTTATTTCGCCCACGTCCCCGACCAAGCCCCTACCCAAGGAGGTCGTGTGTGCAGATATCCCTGCTGAAATCCTTGTTGAAGAGAGTAAGTTTGAGAAAAATACCGAAGAAAACGTACCCCACCCACTATTTTCTTACATCTCTATAATTGTACAATGTACTTAATATATTCTTTATATAATTCTATAGTTATTTCTACTAAAATTTTTCTAGTTAAAGCAGTCGGCAAAGAATATTGATTATTTCATTGAGCCCATAAAAATAAAAGATATTGTTTGTTCCTACAGTGCCTTTACCAAAAAAAAAAAACCCACAAAATTTTATCCCATTGAGTATAAATGATTTTACAATACCCAATCAATTGTAGGTCTGAGATAACTGTTGGATTTCAACTATGTTTCATTCATTTCTCAATGCTTTAAATATCAATAATTGTGTGATTTGGACCTGTCTGTTTGTATATTGCTTTGAATTTTAAGTTATAAATCTGACTTTGCCGACTGCAGATTTACACAAATACATACATACTTACTGTACTTATTTATGTATTTTTTTGTAATTTCAACAAATATACTTCTTCTCTACTTTCTATTTCTCTGTACCCTCTCTTCATCTTTTACTCTGTAATAATACCCTCAAGTAACTATGACATTGTACACACATTGCGTCAAAAAAAAAAAATGAGTCCTTTCCATCAAGACAAAACAACGGTCAAGGAGTTTCATGTTTCAATTACATGTTTTGGGTGCTATATTCAGTTTCCTTTCCAAATATTTACGTATAACATTGATTGGTTGACCATTGATCTCAGTCTAAATTTTACAAAAATTGTGTCGAACCTTATCAAAATCACAGGTAACTGTATTGTTACGAAAAACAAAACAAGATGAAAAATTTGAAAATTTATATTTTTCTTTATATTAAAGGAAGAGAAATATAAATTTTCAACAAAAAAAATGTTCGTTATTTTTTGTCGTTACCTGTGATCAAAATTTATCATAGTCTAGAAATCTGTTGGCCCTATGGTTTTGCAGAAGTCTGTGAATACAATTATTTTAATCAAATGGTCATCACTGGTTTGATATAACAAACAATTTGTGTACAATGTTAACATTGTAAGACATTTATAAGGTTTCTTAAATGGTAAGTATTGGTACTCTTTAATCTCTTTGACTTTGAAAATCCAAGATTTTTGTTAAAAATTGAAATTAGCTATTTCGACATAGAATACATTTTAAGTCCTATTATATTTTTTAAAACTGATAAAATACAGTGTTTAAGTGTATTAGGTCATATATTCAATATGGTTGCTGTCATATATATAATTTTGTACTACACAAAAGGGACATTACTCTCTATGACTAAAAGTATACTAAAATGACTTGTAGATAGATACTGCTAGCTTTATGTGTTTATATGCTTTTGGTTGCGGGTACATAATGTAAAGAAGCTGTTACAATAATTATTTTTACTGTAGAATTTAGTTATTGAGTAAATCCATTTGCTTCCCTTCTTTACTCGATTCTTGACAATGGTTTTCTTCAATCAAGAGTTGTTGCCCTTGATTCTATAGATTTTTTGTTAGTCTGCTTACTGCCTTCCATTTCTCTACATCTTAAAAAAAAAATAGGTATAAATTAATTTTTGTCCAATGAATATTATTGAATGTTTCCTGTAGAATTTGTTTCTTGAAATTGTTAATGTGATGTCATATTCGTAACTGCTGATACAAGTGACCTTCTGTTGGTCGTATATTTTCTCTGAGGTGACAAATCTTTGGCTAAGTTATTAAGTGGATGATCTTGTCCACGAATTTAAATCCCCTCGAAAAATTAATGATTTATATAGTATTTGACTTAGTGGATAAGTTATCCTTTGAATTACGTCCTCAAGAAATGGTAATTTTCACAAAAAAAGAAAACATGAAAATTTGTCCCATTCAAATTAAATGATTTTACAGTAATTAAAAACTTGTTTGCAGTACATCATTACATGGACCTTTAAAAGTCTTTGATCTTGTCACTGCTTCTAGATCTTTTATTTCTTATAATATTGATAACTTTAAAGGAGGCCAAACTTTATTTACGGAGGCAACATAGTTGGCTGCCAATGGCAAGTCCATTCTTTCATAATAGCCTCTATAAAACATAACAGCTTTCACATCTTGAAATCTGCTTTAAAGC
This sequence comes from Spisula subtruncata, assembly GCA_963678985.1. NCBI lineage: Eukaryota > Metazoa > Mollusca > Bivalvia > Venerida > Mactridae > Spisula > Spisula subtruncata. Next base: position 17,885,117 of record OY787678.1, read on the forward strand.
TGCAGCTTAATTGTTCTTTTCTGACACAGAATTTTATCTATGACATGTTTATTGAATCAGAATTTTCTGTTTTTGTTATGTTAGGTAAATCGCCTTTAACCACGATAGACTCAGTAGAAGAAGAGAAGGGCGGGACTACGGTGTCTGTGCCACAGATGGGGGCGGAGCTTGAACATTTCTTCCATAAGAAGGAAGCAACGGAAGTAAAATCTCAAGAATTGGAGGTCTCTGTAGATGACTTCAATGAGCTGTTCCTGAATGCCAATGACATGTAAGTTTCAGTTTTCAGTCACTCAGTGGCTGTTGTTCAAACTTATCCACTAGCTGCTTTGATCCAACTTTGTTTTCCATAACGCCTTGGCAAGCTTTGATGCGGGAGGAATATTTATAGTGGTTGTCCTTTCTGCGTATTTGTTTGTTTGCATATAACAAAGCTCGAAGCATCTTTGACAGTACAATCAATATCATGTAACATTTCATATCTAATTATGAGGAGAACAATAACGAAGCTGTTCGCTTGGTTTTCGTCTCATATTTACTTGAAAATGTCAGTAGCGGTGATTGACAAATTAAGTTGGTACAAAATCACTGTCCATACAAATACTAAGTTGTCTCTTTGGTAAATATTTATATAAAACTTACCTGCCAAGTTGATGCTTTTTACATAGTTACAAAAGGTCCTATTATCTACCTGCTTATTATTTGCTCCCAAATTTATAGGTAAAACCTTTAGCAAAAGCATAGTGTCCTTTGTTTTGGTGTGCTATTTTATATCGATTGAAAGAATCATTGATATTGAATGTGATTAGTAATCAAACTGATCATTTTAAATGCGTAAATCAATCTGATTGGTTCATTGATTTAAAGTCATCTCGATTTTCATTGGTTAATGATAATTTACAATATATCATGCTGTTTGTGATCACACAATTGATTGGCCAGTGATTTGTTACATTGATTTTCATTGGCTAATTATTGATTTCAACAATAAAATACATATGATGCAGTGTTAACAAATGTTATAGCATTCAGTTTAAGGATTATTGTTGTTCAAGTGATATTGGAAACATTTTCTGGTGATCTGATAATATTTTGAAATTCTCTTCTTCCATGTTCATACAGAAAATATTTGATCTTTATTGTTAGTTTATAAATGTTAATGCACGTGACACTTTATAAATGGAGAGATTTTTCTTGCTGATTTATTGGAAATTCTTAGCATTACTTGTAATAAGAACACTTAAGAATTGTGAAATAATGTGGCACCATTTACCTATACAAATGCATTCATAGTCAAAAGACATAATTACTGATGCAGATTGTTATTGGTTTGTTCTTGAAATCATCAGAAAGGGAAAGGGTGAAAAGGATTAGGTCAAAAATTTTTTGCTGGAACATATTTTAAGGTTAGGTCTGTAGACTTGAATGTTGGTTTGTGGTTAAACTTTTTTTCATTTCCACTCAAAAGGTTAAATTTTCGGATTTCTTTCCAAGAAAAATATTGTAAAATGTGAAATTTATTTTACAGGCTTGAAACGCAGCGAAGAGTAAAACCAAAGAGAAGATATAATACCAAAAGTCGAAATCCATTAAAAACAATGTCAGCATCACTAGAGGTCAGGACGGAGTACACGGAGGTCATACACGGTGTCGCCGAGAGAGAACTGAAAAATGTCAAAGTCGCAGCATGTAAGTATCAAACAAAGTAGAAAAATCTGTGACATAGTTTTGACTTCCTAACAATTTTCGAAGTATTACTTATTTAAATTTCTTAAATACAAAAGATCCAAATATTTTCTGAACTATGCTGACCAATTTTTTGTGTGAAAATTACTAAATAATCAAATGAATGAAAAAATCTAACACATAAAACTTAATGTGGGGAAGTGCTTGTAAGTTAATTCTTATACAGAGCCTTGTTACAAATATGCCATTAATATAGCAAACATGATATTTTTTCTCAAGTTTTAGTATCACTGTAAACCAAGAAACTATTATATATAAAGTTCGCTAATTAAGTAGCCAAGAAAGTGTTAAAATAATGTGGCCATTGCTGGAGACTTAAAAACGCGAAAGTTTGTAGTCGCAAATATGACTTAGATCGACAAAACGCATAAGTTAGTATTTGCGAAAGTAAATTGGTTTACTGTAATATAAATGTATGCTTATATACTTACAGTACAACAGAACTCTGGGTTTGCTGTGGAGGCTCTGGCAGGGTTAGCCAGTAAGGAGAACTTTGCCAAGGTAGAACTACGCAAGACAGATTCCAATGGGGCTGGTACCTCTGGAACAAACACACGCATGGAACCATATCTTCCTCTAATGCTCATACATATCAAAGGTAAGTCAGAGTTATCTCTCTTTGTTTCATATCAAATAATTTATTATCTGTCATTGTCTAAAGTCTCCAACAGACACTTTTGTGCTACTAAATATCTGAAATTTCTGTGCCCACGTTTCTCCTTACCCTTCTCAAAAAAAAATGCGCTTTTTACCAAAATGCGCTTAAAAAGTGCATTTTTCCTGCATTTTCTACATAAAAGTGTATTTATACTGCATTTTTGTCAAAAAACTGCACTTTAGTGCATTTTTTCTACATTTTTTTAATTGAAGTGTTTTTTTTCTGCATCTTTTATTCAAGCTAGTGTATTTTAACTGCATCTTTTCATTCCATAAGTGCATTTTTTCAATGAAGTGCATTTTAAGTGCATCTTTTGTAAATGAAGTGCATCTTTTACAGTTAAAATGTACAGTATTGTAATCAAGTGCATTTTAAGTGCATCTTTTGTAAATGAAGTGCATTTTAAGTGAATCTTTTGTAAATGAAGTGTATTTTTTAATCATACTTTTTCTGTACTGCGTATTAGGGGATTTCTATAGCCCATATGATTTTTCTGTTGCCATGACAACCATAAATTATTGTATTTTATGTACATTATCTACTTATTGGTCCCTATCCACATAACAAGTCTCAAATATCTAGCTTAAAAACTGTTGAGTTATGACAGGGTTCAGATTTTAACTATTTTCAGCATTTCTGTATCCATAGCAACCAAAAATTTTGTCTAAATAAAAACAAAATGAATGTGCATAATTAACTTATTAGTCTCTATCCACATACTAAGTCCCATAAATCTAGCTTAAAATCTCCCAGTTTTGACAGTATTCAGATTTTAACTATTTCAGTATTTCTGTATCCATAGCAACCACAAATTTTGTCTAAATAAAAAACAAAGTAAATATGCATAATCTCCAAATTGGTCCCAATCCACATACCAACTTTCATAAACCTAGCTTCAAAACGGTCTGAGTTATGACATGATTCAGATTTGGAACTGCTTTCACTATTTCCGTATCCATAGCAACCACAAATTTTGTCTAAATAAAAACAAAATAAATGTGCATAATCAACTTATTGGTCACTATCCACATACCAAGTCTCAAGTATCTAGCTTAAAAACTTTTCGAGTTATGACAGGGTTCAGATTTTAATAATTTTCAGCATTTCTGTATCCATAGCAACCACAAATTTTGACTAAATAAAAACAAAATTCATGTGCATATACTCCTAATTGGTCCCTATCCACATACCAACTTTCATAAACCTAGCTTCAAAACTGTCTGAGTTATGACATGATTCAGATTTGGAACTGTTTTCACTATTTCCGTATCCATAGCAACCACAAATTTTGTCTAAATAAAAACAAAGTAAATGTGCATAATTAACTTATTGGTCCCTATCCACATACCAAGTCTCAAGTATCTAGCTTAAAAACTGTTCGAGTTATGACAGGGTTCAGATTTTAATAATTTTCAGCATTTCTGTATCCATAGCAACCACAAATTTTGACTAAATAAAAACAAAATTCATGTGCATATTCTTCTTATTAGTCCCTATCCACATACCAACTTTCATAAACCTAGCTTGAAAACTGTCTGAGTTATGACAAGATTCAGATTTTGAACTGTTTTCACTATTTCCGTATCCATAGCAACCACAAATTTTGTCTAAATAGAAACAAAATAAATGTGCATATTCTCCTAATAGGTCCCTATCCACATACCAACTTTCATAAACCTAGCTTGAAAACTGTCTGAGTTATGACAAGATTCAGATTTTGAACTGTTTTCCCTATTTCCGTATCCATAGCAACCAGAAATTGTGACTAAATAAACACAAAATGCATGTGCATAATCTTCTTATTGGTCCCTATATACATACCAAATCTCATAATTCTAGCTTAAAAACTGTTATGACAGAATTCAGATCAGGTGCACTTCAATTTTTTTTATTCTAATATTCAATCGTGACCAAGCTAGACGTGTAAGCAGTGCACCCTGCTGTGCCCTAAGTGATCAATACCGCCCTGCCCTTTGTATAGTACCGATTTGTATAAAGAAATGTGTCAAACGAGTAATAAACAGAGTGACACGTCGTATAATTGACAAGATACCGTGAGATATGTCAATCATCCGTAAAACACTCTCTAATTAAGATCGATGGGGTGGAGCTTTGCATCCGCTGTCAGCCAATGAGATCGCGCATCGCGGTAACGCATTACCAATGTGCGAATATTTTTTAATTGACAAGGGCAACTGACATTAGTACTGATCGGTGATAGCACATCGACAACTATTCTTATTAATTTCAATAGAAAATTTGTGGCAAATTACCGGCAAGTTTATGTATTACTCGGACCTAATTAACTTACCTAATTTAACAGTCCTGTAATACGTTATATCACTGTAATGCATGTGCGTTATCCAAACATTATAGTAAATCACGGGTCACACAATATTTCGTGTAACCTTAAATTCCCCACGTGAAGTCTGTGAGTTACACACGTTATATGACGTCATTATGCATAACTCACGCTTGTTCTGTACTGAGCAGGGTGTAGTTGCACACGCTATATAAAGACCATATTAAAAAGTAACTAATGAGTTAATCATGCTTGGAAATATTAGGCGTTTAATAAATCATTGAAAAGTTAGTTTTAATGGATCAGGAACATATTGCTTAATGGATTTTGACTGGATTGCTAGTGGTGACGAATTTCCGAGTATGTTCGGCTATTTCATGTCAAATTTTTCAATTACGTTAGATTATAAATTCGTTTTTGGAAGAGCGATATAAAAATGAGCTTTATTTCCTAACAATATTACTTACTTAGACATGTCAACAAAAACTTACAGATCGATGTAAAATCTAAATAGATCGACGGGATATAAAATTCTGATCTAATAAATAAAATAATGGTGGTATCACACGCGCAAATTTGTCATTTTCATTAAGAGAAAATCTTTGATTTTTTTAAGTTTAACATCGCGTGTAATTGTGCATCCATTTGATGAAAAGCCACGATGGTTGTGAATTCAAATAATAAGCAGTGTAAATTAGTGATTGTATGTTTAAATATGTACATATGAGTACAATTTGACAAGGACAGTACTTTGTCTATGTAACTCCATAAATTTGGGTACTGTACTAGTAGGCCTCATTGGCTTCCTGTACATAAATTTTGGTTATTCCTCCTTACAGCGGGCCGCATCCTCCACAAAGTGTCCTTTTTACAAACTTGCACCCTACCTGTCCTTTACAAATCCTGGATGGAACACGTAATTATATCTAAATATCGTATTTTTGTCGATCATAAACAATATATTTCCCAATAATATCGTATAATATTAATCGACCCCGCACGTTCAAAGTACGGCGTTACGGGATTTTAACCATTAAGCATTTTTTGAATTAACCAATCAGCGCCGGCGTTATTTTTGTGTTTTGATTTTAAAAAAATGGCCACTAGCGTATGGAGAAAACAGACGCGGAACATGGCAATTTGCCGATGATTTACGGACGTATGAAGGTTAGTACATAAGTATGCTACGAGAGGCTTGTATAATCTCGTAATTTTCAATAATTTTTCGACAAATGGCTACGATTTTATGGCGATTGAGTAAAAATCGAGGACGCCATGCTAGATTTCGTCACAAATCATGATTCTCACATTTCGTATCCAGTTTAAATCGTTTTTACGCTCAGTTTCGTAGACATTATGACGTTATCAACATATACTGCCGACACATCATTTTCAAATGTGCTAAGAAAGGAATTATACGATAATACGACCGAATATAGGCAAAATTGCCGCGATTTTTTTCGGAAATTATGGTTTCGAAAAAAATTACCTCGTACTTTAACAGAGCAAAATTCATTAATTATAGTCAATGTTTATTACAATTTAGTCATATTTAGGAATTAATTACACTTAACTAAGCATTCCAGAGCGTGTAGTCATGCCACGAAGAGCTTTAACCTCCACACGAAACTAATGCCAAAATTTGCTAAAAAATGAAAGGCATGTGATTTTAAAAACAGTTTTTCTTCCTTTTTTTTATATTTTCCGTAGTTTGTGTAAATCATAATACATGTACATATGATTAAATATGTTATTTTCTACAGGATTTGAACAGATTATGGGTCCCAGGGAAGAAGGATGGAACTTAAACATAGAATTGCTGGGAGAGGTGACAAAGACATTTTATGAACAACAACATGAATTTGCAAAGGTTTCCTTTATACTAAAGTTTATGTTTTTAACTCGAAGGATAAATATTTATATTATCCCACACATAATAATTGGAGCCTAGGACTATTATACATTTACAATAATTGAACAGGAGTGTCTGTTACTTGATCAGTTCGGTTGTTTTGTTATTTAAGTTCTCGACACCTTTGAATTGAATTCTTAAAATATTTTCATGAAGCTTCATTGTCATGAGGGGCTACATATTTTTATTGCTTTGGCAATCTTATGTATTAAATTAAATATCGGTCCTTTAACGATTTATGAATAAAACACTTCTATTTTCATCAATATCTCTTATGTAACTTATCAATTATATATAGTAATTAACATTTTTTATTCTCTACAGGCCTTGGACAAATTAGGCATGAATGACGAAACTTGAAACAAGAATTGCTTGGAGAAGTGACACAGACACAAAACTTTTATGAACACCAACATTTGCAAAGGTTTCCTTTATACATTTAACTTAGGGATAAATATTTATATCCCACACATAAAAAATAGATTTTTCTTCTTCCATGTAATTTGCAGTGCCCAAAGTCTGGGGCATGATCGCAAATGTTGAGACAGAGGTGAGATACAAGGAATCCGGGTGCGATATCGTAGCTCGTTTCGAATAGATTCCTTGGTTTTTTAACATGCCCGGTGTAAAGCACCGATACATGCGAGACTTCCCCTGGGTTACCAACCAGGATCGTCTCTAGTTGGGTGGGAAACACTAAATAGCGTTTCTGAAATGACCAAGTGTCCTGGCTTAGAATCGAACTCAGGACATCTTGATCAGGAGTCAAGCGTCTTACCACTCGACCACCGTGCCACCCTCATTACTCATTATCAACAGAATGGAGGTCTATTATGTATTTATAAATAATATTACAGGAGTGTCTATAACTTGATCAGTCAGTTTCTTGCTATTTAAGTTCTCTGCAATTTTTGTATGGAAATCTTAAAAAAAATCATGAAGCTTCATAACCACGAGGGGCGTTACATATTGCCTTGGCATTCACATCTATAGATCATATATTGGATTTAAAACCTTTACTTTAATTATTCATGAAAAAATACATTCTTGTTATAACTATTTGTTAATTTATTTCTAAAGCTTGAGCTAAATTATACATAGTTAAATGTTTTATTCTCTACAGGTTTTTAACAGATTAAGCATGAGAGATGGAACTTGAAAATTGATAAGACCTACAATGGCTTGGAGATGTGACACAGAAATGAACAACAAGTTACACAGACAAAGGTTTTGGTTTGTCTCTTACTGGAGAAACATATTTTTACCCCACCAATGAAATTTTGAGGGCTATATAGACTCGAGATCATTGAGGTTACAAACCACAAAATGCCTATGTGCACCAAAATCAGATACACTCATATATATATAGTTCCTACAGAAACTGGTGATTGTGTTTAATGGTAGTATGCCTTATCAAGTTGAAAGTTGATTGAGTTAACAGGCATTGAATACATGTATGTGACGTATTAATTGAAACAGTTTTATCTGAAATATTTGTTTGAGGCTTTGGGTAGGGTAAAACTGGATTTGATCGTTCCCCAATATTTTCACTGCATTTGACAAACAATATTTTTCTTATATGATGTGATACCTACTATTTTTGTATTTTTTTAACTCTGGTAGCCCCTTCTTTTTATTGATATATGTCTGTCTGCTGGCCATAGCCTTTAACATATTTTAACATGGGACTGACTATTGAAACTTGACTGTTATTAAATTCATTTAGTGGTTTGTGACCTTGAGGTTTTTCCCATTTCAGTTCTCAGCTCCTCTTAACTGGAATTTTTAAAATGTTCGGTAAAGATAACTTTTATAAATGAAATTGATGCTTTTTTAATAATTTTCTCTGCAGCTTTTTCATGATGCTGAAATTTTTAGGCAACCATAATATCATTTCATTTAACTTTACAGAAAGTTTTTCAGTCATGGCCAAACACCTTCATTTTGTGCTGGTGCAAGTTCTTATCAACCAGCAAATTTAATTGTATGGTAATTTGTAGATATTACTTTGATAATATTTCATTTTTGTGTTGCATTGTATAATCATATTTCTGTATTACTGAGGTCATTTTCGGAACATGATCATATGGGCTCAATGAGTTGTGCACCAGGCAAAATTAAAGAATCAACATTGTTTACATTGTAGATGTCACAGGTTTGACTTGATAACAATAACATATTCATTGTAAGTCTCCATAATAAAATAGAAAAGGGTCAGGTCTCTTAAAGGGTATTCAGTCAGTGTCTAGGGCTAGGTTGCCTGCCAAAGACTCGCTCATCAATAGTTTTGATGAAATATGGAAGCATTATAAATGAGCTTCATGTTCTGAATATTGTTTTTGTTTATTATAAGTGAAACTGATTGTTATGAATATATTATGTACTTATGTTTCATTGAACATGTCAGTGTAGAACAGTTGTTACTTTTCCCATTTTCTGATTAATTTTTGGATAAAAAAGTATGACTTATTTTGGGTTAATTTCTTTCTTAATCAGAGCTGTGCTTCTGGACTAGCATGGCTTTTATCAAGAGGCTGTTTATGGTTTATAAAAAATGCAGCTTTTATATCACAATTTCGAAGTAGTTAATATAGTCTATCGCTCAAGTAGATTTTAAAAAAAAATTGCTCCTAAGATGTTATTTGTCAGCCTATAAGATGTGATTTAGGAAAAAGAAAAGCTAATCCTTCACAACAAAGTAAACCAGGCTTTTAATATGAACAAAACTGTATTTTCTATCAAATCTTTTTATGTCTACTGGTAATTATATTTTTATTGGTAATTATATTTTTATTCGGACAAGCTTACTACCATGGCAACATACACATTGACAACTTGAAAACCATGTATGTGACTTATGTATTGCTGGCAATTCCTGATTACTTGTTGATTTCATTATAGCATTATCTTGTCCACAGCATAACTTTGTCAATGTAGTTTCAAATGACTTCAAACTTTATATGATTAAAATTCAGTTAAAAGACATTCTTGTTATAGTTATGTTCATACAGTTCTATTTCACAGTGTAAAGAATAATTATTCAGTGCTTAAGCTCACCTGTCGCAGAGTGACAAGGTAAGAAGTTGTGATCACCCTTCTGTTGACCATCCACATTTTGCTATGAATAAGCCTTTAGTTGCCAATCAGTTTTCTGCTGCAACTCGGCTGGCATATCAGTGCCTCGACTCGACCTTTTTTTGCCTAATCTACCTGACAAAACTTCTATTGGATTGTTCATTGGTTTTGTCATTGCAAGCATCAATATATGCTATTCTGTTGACTGGTTATGTCCCCTAAAAGGACCAGAAATTCACCCAAAATGTTTTTTTCAAACGAAAAAGATACACCTGGGTGTACCGGTATTATCCGGGTTTTCTTTTGAGAAAAATACTGAAGCTGGAAGTACATTTTTTTCGGCAGAAAAATGCGCTTAAGTGTATTAATGCACTAGAAAAATACAGTTAAAGTGCACTGAAGGCAGAAGTGTTTTTTTTCAGATGAAAAATGTAAGAAAATGCGCTTTAGTGTATTAATGCACTTAAAATGCACTTAAAATGCACTGAAACCAGAAGCGTTTTTTTTTCCAGAAGAAAAATGCAGGAAAAAAACACTTAAAATGCACTGCCCCCAGAAGTGTTTTTTTTCCAAAAAAAATGCAGGAAAAATGCGCTTAAGCGTATAAATGCACTAGAAAAATGCACTTAAAATGCACTGAACCAAGAAGTGTTTTTTTTCCAGAAGAAAAATGCAGGAAAAAAACACTTAAAATGCACTGCCCCCAGAAGTGTTTTTTTTTGCAAAAAAATGCAGGAAAAATGCGCTTAAGCGTATAAATGCACTAGAAAAATGCACTTAAAATGCACTGAACCCGGAAGTGTTTTTTTTCCAGAAAAAAATGCAAGAAAAATAAACTTAAAATGCACTAGAAAAATGCAGGAAAAATGCACTGAACCCAGAAGTGTTTTTTTTCAGAAAAAAATGCAAGAAAAATGCGCTTAAGCGTATTAATGCACTAGAAAAATACACTTTAAATGCACTGATTACAGAAGTGTTTTTTTTTCACAAGAAAAATGCGCTTAAGCGTATTAATACACTAGAAAAAAAACACTTCAAGTGCATTTATACAGAAAAAATGTAGAAAAAATGCAGAAAAAATACACTATAAGTGCATTATTGTAGGAAATTGAGTGCATTTTATGTGCATTTTATTTACATTAAATGCAGTCGGTAAATAAAAAATGCAGAAAAAAAACACTGCCAATACCGCTGCGTTTAATGCGAATTAAATGTGTATTAAATGCGCATTTAAAACACTTATTCGAGAAGGGTAGTAACCATTTTGCACATAAATAGTTTGTAACTGAACCTAAATTGCACAAATTGTCATGACTTTTAGGTCCGATAATTTTTGCCATAGTTGGGGCACTTTGTTCGAGACCAATTTTTCTGCCAAATTTTGAAGTTTATTGTACTTAGTGGGCCTTCAGCCCATACAAACATGTGCATGGAACAAGAACCCTTCTAGTAATTATCTGTTTAACTGAAATTATGAAGGTAAATATAATTTAAGTGACCCTTACGGAAAATTGATTTAAGTAACTTTAAAAGACATAGTATCTAGATGAAACCTGCAATACGAATAAAACTCTTTTACTTTTGAGCTATTGTAAAATGATCTTGTTTGCACGGAAATAATACCTTTAAATAATATTATAATTAAGGTCGGAGAAAAGTGCAATGTCGTCTTGTAGAGCCTAAAGCAGACTCTGTGAACAGTGGTGACTGCTATGTGTTGATAACACCGGATAAAATCATGAACTGGATCGGTGACTACTGCAATGTGATAGAAAAAGCCAAAGTAAGGAAGACTGTGTTTCACTTTATATTTGCGTGATCTTTATTTTGCAAATTTCAATGACTGACTTATTTGTGGAATTATGAATTGGCCGTTGAAGGCACAATGATTGGTTTTCATGTAAGAATGTATATACGATTTTTGGATTGGTACAGTCCAAGTTTTTAACTGTGCATTTTGTCTGGAAGCTTAGGTGGAATCATTATAGCTGGAGTTAGGTTCCTTTAATGGTCCATCAGAGATCATCGGAGGTCCCGGGTTCGATCCTCAGCCGCATCATACTAAAGACGAAATAACAAAAGTAACAGAAATTCCTTTGCTAGACGCTCAGCATGAAAGGGAAACTGGCTTCTCTTATACCCTCATGGCGATGGATAACACCAGGAATGAGGTGTTGAGTGTGATTAATATAAATTTCATTTCACAATCCACCTTAAATAAATTACGGTAAATTATGATGGGACGAAATTTCATGGTTTTGGTAAATAGACCATTTTGATGGGACATTAATTTGTAGATTTTGCTTTTAAGGTAATAAATACAAGGTTCAAAATTATTAATCGGTGAGATTTAATTTTTCGTTGGTCAAGGCGAACTACAAAAAAATCCATGAAATTTAATCCCCCATGAAAATTAATGGTTTTACAGTAGTAGCAATTTAAATTGTTGTACATGTCTTATAACAATACTGTAACTGTGTATTTTACAGGCTGCAGATGTCTGTGATTTTGTGAAACAGAAACGTGATATGGGTTGTAAACATGCCCGGGAAGTGATGACCATCGAGGAGAAGAAGGGTAACCTGGGTAATGCTCGATATTTCTGGGATCTTCTCGGCGGTTACAAACCATATATGTGTAAGTAGATCATAAAATTATTTTATTCCAATTTAAGCGCAACTAATAGTTTGCTCCTCCATGCTGTATGCATGAACCATAGATCTTTATAGACTCCGCAAAAACTGTCAGTCCTGATTGACAAATATTTATTAATCCCCTCCATCTTTGATGAGGGGGTATATTGCTCTGCACTATACGATGATGATGTCGGTTGGTCAGTACAATAACTCGGGAAAGTTTTGCTCTCAGATCTTCAAACTTCACATGGAGGTTGGCCTGCAACAGTAGATAACCTTCCATTTATCTTGAGACCAGTTGGTCAAAATTTAAGGTCACTGTGACCTCTACCATATCTGACTGTTGGGCTGCTATTCATCATACTTGTTTTACAAAATCTCTTGTTTGAAATGACAGAATAGCCTTTATTAGTCTATTTGATAAAGCAGACCATTCATTCATTTGACCAATTTGGACTGACAAAACATTTTGCAAAACCGTTCTTTATTTTTCAGCATCGGGTCCGACAGAAGAAGATGAATTGTACGAGACACACGTCGTAGAAACCAACATGATATATACCCTAGAGAATAATAAACTGGTACCCGTCAAAGATTGCTGGGGGAACCAACCCAAATATGAAATGTTACAGTCAAACCAGGTGAGTGGAATAAACTTAATTGTCCACTACCATTCCAATAAAAATTACCACCATTTGGACCCTTGAAAACTGGTTGTGTTCTTTAAGTGATGTTTTACTGTATTTCAAAAAGTTAGCCTTTGGGGCTTGGTGCATTTAGTTTTGATTTTGCCTGCTATCAACAAATATTCAAACTTGAATAGTCAATTGAAAGTCATCAATATTCAATATTTTTCATTAAGACCGTGGCTACCTTCATGCATTTATATAGGTTGCATTTTGTTCACTGTTCTTATTGTGTATTATATGCTTTGCTATTTCTTTTGATATGATATGATATTATCTTTTTTAGCTTGAAATAGATGAAAAAAAAATGTAAATGTGTGTTTTGTGTTTGTAGGTATATGTGTTTGACTTTGGTAGTGAGTTATATCTCTGGCAAGGTAAAACTGTATCACCCAATCATAGGAAAGTCTCATTACGTCTAGCTCAGCAGTTATGGAACCAAGGTTATGACTACAGTCAGTGTGAAATCAACCCACTATCTCCATTACGCAGTAAGTACTGTATGCTTATCTGGGTTTTGTATTTTATCATCCAATTTGTTATAAGTTTCAATATTTTCCATGGATAATTTAAATTTCTGCTTTTATTACCAGTGTAAATGAGTTTTGAAGTTTATTACGGCAGGGGAGGTAATAAGATATTTGATTGACATGTTGGACAATTTCTATGGACACATATAAACATGGACAATTTCTATGGACACATAACCATGGACAAATGTTGAACAATTTCTATGGACACATATAACCATGGACAAATGTTGGACAATTTCTATGGACACACATAACCATGGACAAATGTTGAACAATTTCTATGGACACATATAACCATGGACAAATGTTGAACAATTTCTATGGACACATATAGCCATAGACAAATGTTGAACAATTTCTATGGACACATATAGCCATAGACAAATGTTGAACAATTTCTATGGACACATATAGCCATAGACAAATGTTGAACAATTTCTATGGACACATATAAGCATGGACAATTTCTATGGACACATATAGCCATGGACAAATGTTTAACAATTTCTATGGACACATATAAACATGGACAAATGTTGGATAATTTCTATGGACACATATAACCATGGACTAATGTTGGACAATTTCTATGGACACATTTAACCATGGACAATTTCTATGGACACATAACCATGGACAAATGTTGGACATTTTCTATGGACACATATAAACATGGACAAATGTTGGACATTTCTATGGACATATTTAACCAAAGACAAACAAAGGACCTTTCTATGGACACATGTAAGCATGGATAATTGTTGGACATTCAAACAATTGTTAAAAATTTGTTTTGGCATATATCTTATTGTGGACAATTGTGGAGTATTGAGCTAGCATCGAACATTTTATATAGACATGTAGAAACTAATAACCCTATATATTTACAGACGAAGATGAAGGAGGGTATCCAAATATATGTGAGAAGCGACCTGATTGGGCGTTATTTGGCAAGGTCAATGAGAACATGGAAACCATCTTGTTTAGAGAGAAGTTTGCTGATTGGCCAGACACTTCAAGGTTAATCAAGGTCAGAGGTCCAGACGATAATGCTGTTAAGGTAAATTACTGTTTTGTTTTGAAATATGAATAAACTAGGAGAATTAAAAAATAGTAATTCAGAATACAGTAGTTTAAGTCATCAGTGATTTCGTTTATTTTTATGCTGTATGGATGCCACTTTTTTCAGTGCTTGTTTTTCTTCCTTAACCAATTGTCCACTTTCAATGAAACTTCACATGAACACAATTAGTACCAAGCCTAGCTGTGCACATTGTCACCTATTTTTGGCTGGATAATTTTTGAGTTGGTGGAAGACTTACGTTTTTTTGTGTCGAAAGCGTTTGTACGTCAAATACCTTTCTAGTTATCTTTTTTTACAGACTCCTTTACTTGTAGTTATCATCTATTTCAAAATTCTTGTTTATAATATAGCAGCTCTTTTATTTGATCTTGATTATTTCCAGTTTGACCTTGCTGACCTTAAAGCTTACGATGCCAAATTGATGGTACCTGTAGATACCAAACCTGTCTCCATGGTTCTAGAAGGTTCTCATGTTGGTCGAGGTACAAAATGGTGAGTCTGATTTATATGTCACTTTGCCAAGTAGGAGTATTTCGAGTAAATGTTGCTTTCTGGCTTATGTCATGACTTGGTGTTTGTTACCTCAGCATGTATTTACAGTGTTCTGTTAGGGCCATTGAGGAATATATGTAAACCATAGCACGAAAGTCAATTGTACTATAGTGAAAAGTCGATAACACGATAATGAAAACACAATAATATGATAATGAAAGCTCCAAATGTCGATAATACAATAGTGAAAAGTCGATATTATATTGAGTTTTCACTATCGTACTATCGACTTTTCACCATCATATTATCGTTGTTTCGTACTATCGACTTTTCACTATCGACTTTCACTATTGTGCTATCGAGTTTTCACCATTGTACTAGCAAGTTTTCACTATCATACTATCGACTTTTTGTAGCTATGCCGCGATGACCCTAACAGGACACTGTATGTATTGCTAGGTAGCACTTTCCATTTGACATAATCTATGCCTTCTATATTTAATTAAACAAGAGGTAAAATGAAGGCGCACAGTAGCCCTTTGCTTAGGCAATGGACACCTGAATAATTGGTTATGGCATCCCAATTTTCTCAATTATATAACCAATAGAAAGACCAAAATTAAGCTCACAACACAACTATGATTGGTTGTTCATGAGTGCATTGCCCAATAAAAAGTCTTTATTTTGATACTGGCCTGAATGCATTAGGCATTGACCATATATTCTATTAGATATGATCTAAGCCTGACTTTGGCTATAGTTGCTTTGTTAGTAATTTATTGATTGGTTCTATTTTAGGGAGCAAGATATGGAAGGTTTTATAAAGGAACAGGAAATCCAGACCCTTAAAGTGCGTATCTGGCATGTACTGGAGTATGAACATTATGAGATAGAAGATCATAGTTACGGTCAGTTCCATGAGGGTGATACATACGTCGTAAGATGGCAGTATATGATCGTAAATGCTGGTAAGTACTAGGAAAATTTAACTTTAAACCTACCGCTACCACAGGTTACTGTATCGTTTAAAACGAAATTTAAAAAAAAAAAAATTATATAAATGAAAAAATAAAATATAAATTTAAAAAAAATATTTTTTTTCGTTTTCAACGATACAGTTACCTGTGACCTCTACAGGAATAAGCCACAAAACACTCTGGACCAATTATTTACGCAAAAAAGTCCAGATACTTGACTTGGTCATATTAGGGTGTGATTACTTAGGTGGCAATTATTGCTGTTTATTTGTTCATATTTAGTAGGCGGAGACATTTTGATTTTTCTGCAGTATAAAGTTTATCAGTGCTAATTCTTCTCAACCACTTATATTTCAATGAAACTAGGCAAGAATAGTTGGTACTAAGCCTAGTTGTGCACATTGTCAGGAATGTTTTGTCAGGTGAAAATAACTGAGTTTTGGCAGTTTGACAGTTTTGCCTTTTAACTCAAGGACATTTAGCTAAGTGTGTTCTGTTTTACCTAAAAAAACTCATATAGTCATACACTTATTTGTTTATGAGAAAAGTTGAACATATAAGTCTGAGAGAGTGCTTTATTTCAAGACAGGCATCATTTTTATGTTAAATTTCTTTAGTTCACTTCTTATGCAATATTAATTTATGGTATTTGCCTAATGTTTCAATATTTATTCATTGCAGGTATGAAGAGTCTTAAAGGCAATGCATCCAGATTTTCACAGCTTGGTCGTGAAAGATGTGCTTACTTTTTCTGGCAAGGTAAAAGTTCCACAATCAATGAAAAAGGGGCCTCAGCCCTTATGACTGTGGAGCTGGATGAAGAAAGGGGGCCACAGGTAAGCTTCTTTGGTTGTTAGGGTTGTTTGATTTTACCATATAACAGTCTAAACAGATTCTGCATAAATTTCAAATTTGTATGCTAACTTCAAGCAAAATGGTAAAAATATATTTATCACATGTTCGCTGACATTTTTCAGGTGCGTGTATCAGAAGGCAAGGAGCCGCCATGTTTTCTCAACTTGTTCAAGGGTCACATGATCATACATATCGGGAAACGTGAAGAAGAGGAAACGAACACACAGGGACCGTGGAGATTCTATTGTCTACGTAACGAGTACGAGAACGAAATGTGTCTGATAGAAGTGCCAAAAGATATAAATAACTTACGTAGTGTGTCATCGTGTTTATTGTTGAACGTTGTCACGGGTAACCTGATGGTCTGGAATGGATGTAAGTCACCACCACATGCTAGACTCCTTGCTAAAAAGGCAGCTGATTTTCTACAAGCCCAGTAAGTTATCTACTTTACTATACCAGTGCCTTTTACTGGCCTATTTTAAAAGCACTGATATATCAAAATGCTGGGAAATATTCAGTCTTCACTTTTTTCAAATTTTTCAACCACAGTGTTTACAGAATGCAATTACGCTTCTTAATTCTCATGAGTGTGACATTTAGGACCTTCTGAAGTGTCTTGTCTCCAAACATGGCGAGATTTAAAATTAGTTGTAGACAGGTTTTGTAACAGTGGCCCAGTAGTTGAGCCAGACACTCTAGACTACTATATTGAGAGGTCCCTAGTTCAATTCTTGGCTGGGCACTTGATCATTTTTTAAACGCTTTTCAGTGATAGATGTAATTCACTGCAAGAATGATCAAAAATGTTAACTGTTGTATATTTATCACTGTCTCTTAAATAGCATGCAAGTATGGTTTAATTGGTATGTTGTGTTCAGTCAAGATTTCAAAGCATTGTATAAATTATTATTTCAGATGTCCATTAGAGGTTGGTTTACATGATGGTGTAGATATAGAGATCACAGAGATAGAGGAAGGGTCGGAGAGAATCGACTTCTGGAGAATCATGAACGTTCACCGAGATGATCGCTCTAAATATCACTGTCTCTTAAATAGTAAGTCTTCAGATATAAATCATTTCACGTTTGCGTGATCTTTATTTCATGAATTTCCGTAACCGACAAATAGGTTTACTAATAGATTTTCATGCTGTGAAGTTATGCTAATTCAGCTTTATTGACCTAATGTAGACTTTATGCACTGTATATCCTTAGCCTTCTATGCATTCAAAGGTATTGAGGTTATACTGTATTCTTTTGGTAAATGGTTTGTAAAACATGTTTTCATTGATTGAGCATTAAAATTGGTTTACATTGTTCTTCCTTATTCAAGTAAATAAGAATGTATAGCTTGGCTATTTTGACCTGAGCCTGACCTTTATGTGAGAATATATTACAAGCTTCCTGCTTTGAATATATTAATTTCCGAAAGCGAATCGTGCGATATCAAATTTGTGTTTGTATTACATCTCGAGCGTCTTTGTGATACTCCCTGTTTATAAAAACATACAGTCGGTGTTGTAAACGTAGGCAATGTATCGACTGTTAAATTATGGTAATCAAAAGGTCAGGCTCGTGTCAAATTGGCCAAGCTACAGTACAACCTGTCAAGAATGGCCTTCTATACAGCAACAACCCTTCTTTATCAACACTATCAAAATTTCCCTCAGCTGATATTTGCTATAAAGTTAAGCTCTGTAGCGCAACAACCTCTTAAATGCCAAGCTTTGCCTTTATTTGCGAGTCAGCAATCTGCTGAATATGGAAGGCATAATCATGTGTGCCTTCACCCGGATTTGAGCTACGGAGGCCAAGGGTTGTTGCTATACAGCTGTCGTATGGTAGTCTCTAAATCTCAGATTGGTTGTTGTTGAATTTTGTAATATGGTAACATTTGAAAAATGAATATTTCTCTATTACATAGATCCCGAGTCTTTCAGTCATACATTACGTCTGTTCCACATGACAAGTGTATCCGGTGTATTTGAAGCACAGGAGATTATGAATCCATCGAGAACACAAGAATTACCCACCAAGTTCCCGGTATTACAGACAGAACTCTACATGGCTCAACAACCAGCATTGTTCCTCATAGACAACGGGCATGAGGTCTATCTATGGCAGGTAGGGGGAGCATCTTTGTATACTTTGTTTTACCTATTCACAGGAAAAACCATTATTATTGGTCAAAAATGACACAACCTTTTTGGGGATTTATGTTTTGGTTCTAGGGTTGATGTAATATGAACTAAAGGCACTGCCTATTTGGGGATTTAATCTTTGACATTGTATAAATGCTCAGCAATATTTGCAGATACACCAATAAATAATATTTTGAAAGTGAATGTTTTATGGACATAACTATGATCTGCTTTGTAGGGTTGATGTTATAAGAACTAAGGTACTGCCTATTTGGGAATTTCATCTTAGAAATTGAGTAAATGCTCAACAATATTCGCCAATAAATTATATTTTGATTGTTTTATGGAGATTATTATGTTATGTGTTGTAGGGTTGGTGGCCAGAGGGAGATGAAGACCAGGAGAACGTTCTGACTGGGTCGGCACAGACAAGGTTTACTGTAGATAGACGTTGTGCCATGGAAACAACATTGGCGTATTGTAAAGGTATGTATATATTCTACACCTTCTGCATTCCTCGTTGATACTATACACAGATAACTCAATATAGTTGCTTGTTTATCTAACAAGAGAATTTCTAGAATGTTGTCTATGATAAATTGCATTCCATTATGATATTGTGGATAACTAACTTACATGAATGAAATCTCTTTGGCAATGTATAGAAATGTAGTTGATAATTTACATTATCAAAATCACCAGCCTTATTGGCCTTTTTGCCAAGGTAACTGAAAGTTAGATTTTGATGTAATTTGAAAAATGCTTTCAGAAGTAGAAAGTTTCTCTAGTTTACATGTTTGTTCTAATGAATGATAAATGAAATTTGATTTTCTTGAGCACTCACAATAACATAGTGTATTTGATTCTTGTATTGCGGAATTTTATTAACCTGTCAAAAGAATACATAAATTCAGGGTTAATGTGATCACTATAGACAAATCATCTCCAGACAAGTTGGGTGAGATTTGCTTTTCTACTGTGTCCTGCTGCAATAAAAAATACAACAACAGCAACATTTATTAATCTTTAAAGCAACAATTTGCCTTCTAGCCTACAAATGGAACAAAATGTAATACATCACCTGTATCATTATTCACTTGTTTATTTACAGAAATGAATACTGACAGTCCACCACCGGCATACATGGTCTACGCAGGACTTGAACCTTTATCTTTCACTAATCTATTCCCATTCTGGACTGTTGACGAGACTGCACGAGAACTCAACCTTCGGGTACGTATTTCAAACAAAATATGACAATAACTTCCCAGATCTAGAAATATTTTATATTTCTAGAACTTCTTAATATAAACTAAGGCACAGTCTTGAATGGGGATTTATTGGTCTGAAGAAGTTACTTAGTTTGTGATCTTAATGCAATCAAAGGTGCTGCCTATAATGAGCAATTAATCCATTTGAGTCTCTTATGAGCAATTAGTTTCTCATTTCTAAACAGAAAACAGAGCCAACCTCTTCTTTAGGGTGCAAATTTAAACTTTAATATTGAGAGGACTGAAATAGTTTGCCCATCTTTATTGGATCAATGTGCTAAAGTAATATTTTGCACTCAGATGACTTATTGTCACCATATATATGTGTTATAGTGATATAATAATTATATTCTTATAGAAATTTACATCTCTTGTGTATACTGTAAAATCATTTAATTTCGTTGGGACCAAATTTCGTAGTTTTGGTAAAAAAGACAATTTCGTTTGGAACTTGAATTCGTGGATTTTGTATTTTAGGTAATAAAACATGGGTCAAAATTAATGTTTGTTTGGATTCAAGTTTGTGGTTGAGGTGAACCACAAAATCCACGAAATTTAATCCTCCACAAAAATTAATGATTTTACAGTATATCATGTCTACTGTAACACTTTCTGAAAGTCTTTACTAGTTCTAAAAATATTCTCTTCATTTTCTTCTGAACATTTTCATCACATAATGGATGGGAATAAATCTTCCTTATAAATGCTTACTGTCGAACCAGTGATTGCAGGTCTGCTTCTGAATATGAAAATGACATTATGTGATACAATACTTTGACAATAAACATTATGGCATATTGTCAAATTATCCACTTGACACTAGCTCTTCCAGCCTCTGGAATCTAATTTAATCCCAAGAAGCAGTCCTGTTCACTCCTTTGACAATAAGTATATAATCATTTTCTGCAAAGCTTATCTTAACTGCTGTTCTACTATTACAACACCTGGTTTTGCTGTAAATCATGGACATATGAATTCATAGGAACTTGATTTCAAACTATCACACTGTATCCTCTAAAGAGAAGGTAGTGCAATGACCATGTTTACCACAATAGATGTGCTGTCACAGGAACTGGTACCGGTATCTGTATACTTGCTGTGACATCTGTTGAAAACCAGCTTTCATCACAACTTATATGTTGCATCTTATCGAGTCCACTGCACTAACTTCTCTTTTTATTGGGTACTTGAAGGTGTAACAAGAAGGACTATGTATGAATTTTCTTGTTAGGCCACACCAAATTAATTTTTGGTTCTACGGATTTTTTTGGGAAAAATTAGGGGCGAGCGAGCGAAATATAAATTAAATATTTATTTTTGAAAAACCCGTAGTTGAGAGCGAGCGAAGGAGCGAAATAAAATTTTATAAATTTATTTTTGAAAATGCCATTTTTGAAAGCGCGTGAAAGAGCAAAAGTGCCATATTCATTTCTGATGCTCCCATTTTTAGGAAATAGTGTCTATTACAATAGCTTTAAAAAGAAATTAGGCCAAATAAATGATTGTTATACATTTCTTGTTATGTTGTGTAGGATTTATTAAATTATTTTACCAGAATACATGTATTCAAGGTAATTGTGAGCAGACATTGTCACATACATATAAATTATAATGAACACAAATGCACTGAGTGACTAGTGGTTAAAGATTCAAATCAACTAAGCATCAAGCTAGTCAATGATCGCCATGTACAGTTTTGTTCTTGTAGTGATACATCATGCTCAGACGGCTGTTTATTTAGCACTGTTAGTAGCGCACTGATGCATAATGCATAATGCTATGCAAGGTTACCGTCATAGGATCTAGCCCCACATTAAGTACACTTCCTTTAGGGATATACAAGGTCCTTTCTTTCTTCCATGTAATTTGCAGGGCCTACTCTGGGGCATTATCGCAAATTATAATAGCTCGTTTCGAATAATTTCCTTGGTTCTTTAACGTGCCCAGTTTAAAGCACCGATACAGACAAGACTACCTCTGGGTTTCCAACCAGGATCATCTCTAGCTGGTTGGGAAACACTAAAAAGCGTTTCTAAAAATGACCAAGTGTCACGGCCGAGAATCAAACCCGCGACCTCTCGATCAGGAGTTAAGCATCTTTAAATACCACTCGACCACCTTGGTAAAATGTTATGACGGTTGTTGAGAACTGCAGCATGTAATCTTACATAAGCTGTGATTTATCCAGTTGTAATAGATCTAGCTGGAGTTTTAGCAAGTGACTGAAAAGTACAGCATTTGGTGCAATAATTAGAACAAACTATGTTTATCAAATATTTTGAACTCTTTGATGAAAGTAGGACCTTCTGAAGGTTTCTCTATGTCCAGTATTTAAAATCCCTGATGAAATTATGTAGGATACAGTATAGAAACTTATTAACAGGTGCGTTGCGTGTCCGGGACGCATAAAACTGTTATTATTACATACCACGGACCATGTACGAACGAGACGTCATTGTCGCGAAAATGGGTGACAATTCATGATTTCGTCGGTAGTACGGAATACAAGTAATAATAATGAATACAAACATATCTAGATACGCTCGTTGGTTCATTCCGCAATCGCAATTCTTCCCATTTTACTACGTGTATACACTTATGCGTGTTTTTTGTAAAGGACAGAATCAGGAATCATTTCACCAGACGCTCGCATCGTAAAAAGTTACACGATTTTTGTGTGCAACAATTTACTGCTAAAATTAATCGAGTAACTAAGATCCTCAGCAGAGCGCGCTTTACCAGAACATATTCTGTAGTAACAGTGAAAAATTATAAACAAGTTGGCTTTATTTTTCGTAATTTGTAAATATTGATGCTAGCGGCAAAATAATAAAAAAATGTAGGAAAAAAATCACATGCGCGTGGTTTTCTCAGGTGCGGGCGCAATAATTTAAATTTAAATATTTATTTTTCATTTTGGAAAAATCAGGAGCGGGCGCTCCCGACGAACGCATGATCAATTTGTTGTGGCCTTACTATATAATTTTATGTTAAATTTGTAGTTGACCATATAATTAAAGTGCTTTAAATTGTGGACATATGAAAATTTACATGTTACTATTTATTTCATGTTAAATTTGTAGTTGTCTCACAAAAGTGTACACTTACAGAAATAATATACACTTTTTTAAAGGAGTCAGTGAGCGTGTCGGATTATAAATAAAGTGCTTTAAATTGTGGATAATGAAAATTTACATGTTACTATTGAATTTTATTTCATGTGTAAGTTGTCTCACAAAAGTGTACACTTACAGAAATAATGTACACTTTTTGAAAGGAGTCAGTGAGCGCGTGTCAGAGTATAAATATAGTGCTTTAAATTGTGGATATATGAAAATTTACATGTGTTACTATAATTTTATGTTAAATTTGTAGTTGGCCATAGAGCAGGATTCCTCCATAAAGATTACACATCAGGTTATTATCTTTCCCTGTACCAGGGCAACCAATCCAGATACTGCATTATGTCATTATAACATACCAGTACATTATCGTACATAATCATGTCATGTCTGCTTCAGTTATTATCAAAATTAAAACAATCAGTTAATAGGCTTGTTTACAATGTGCTCTAGTCTTTGGACTAGAAGTCCGTAAAAATCCATTAAAATTTTGGGTTCTAAGTTTTTGTCTAAAAATTGGAGCACTTGTATGCCAATGCATGTTTGGTCTGAGGTATTGATACTGAGGTTGGAGACCAGTCTAAGATCTAAAAGCTGCTGGTTGGTTGATTCTGAACAACATTTTAAAATTGGCCAATAGCAATGCTGCATTCTTAGATTGATCCCAATCTCGACATGAGCCCGTAAAATGGCTCTTAACTCTATATTGAGGCTTCGACCATCATAATTCATTTCATTTGTAAGAGGTTTGCATAAATGTATGTAAACGGACTTTTAGTGGTATATTGCTGGAATGTTTGTTATATAGGCAATGGTAGACTTATATGTATGTGGAATATAACTCATGTGATGCTAAGTATATCAAGTAGCCATTAAACTTTATTTTGGACGTAGAAATGTTGAAATGTACATTTATGTAGACTTAATGTGCTAGTTATTTTATTGACATGTCTGTAAATTTAGACGTAAAACTATGATAAGTATTTAACACATAAGCTGTGTATTGTCTTTAAACATAGTACATCTGTGAAAGACTAATGCTTTTGTTCATGTGAATACGGTTGCTTTTGTGGAACTTAGGACTGGTCATTTTGTGCTATCAATTTAAAATTAAGAATTCTCCGAATCGATGCCTCATTTTAATACTTTGCTAGGTTGAAATTCAGTTATGTGTCTGTCATGCTAAGTTTGTCCTATCATTTCATGTCATTCATCGGCATCAATCATTCATGAAATAATCGTTGTATTTTGCTTTTGACCACATGCCACCAAGCTGTGAAAGCTATTGCCCCTGTTTCTATCATGTAACTTGGAGAGTTACCCCAACTTTGATTAAAACATTGATGCTTTACCTTGAAAACTATTAAAAACACAGTTCTACCGTTCTTACTGAATTATCTCCCCTGATGCCATTATATTTTCATGAATATAACACAAGTTGTGACGTCTTGCATTTTCCTATGATGTATTGTGTAACATTATTATCATGTCTGCCAAATTTGTATCCATACAATGTTGGCATGTAGCATGGGAGAAAAGTACATGTATTATAAATTTATTCCAGATTTTCTAAAATATATAAAATAACACAGGGCACAGTTTCTAAGCTTTTGTTGGAAAAAATGGTGTCTTCCTTCATGTAGTAGTACTTTCGTACCCTCATGGCAATGCATACCATCAGAAATGAGGTGTAGAGAATGAGTGATTAATATAAGATACTGTAAAATCATTTAATTTTGTTGGGACGAAATTTCGTGGTTTTGGTAAAAAAGACAATTTCGTTTGGACTTGAATTCGTGGATTTTGCATTTCAGGTAATAAAACAAGGGTCAAAATTAATGTTCGTTGGGATTAAAGTTTGTGGTTGAGGTTAACCACGAAATCCACGAAAATTAATGATTTTACAGTTATAAGTTTTAATAACTTGTTTCTCCATTGACTTAATATAGAATTGGACTGTGAAATGGAAGTACTATGCACGAAACATGCAATGCTTAGAAACTTTGATTCCTGTGAAAATATGAGGGGTGATGGCGTAACTAGTTCCAACATTTTTTGTCTGGATCACATTCATTTTTATGCTATTTCTCCGCTAACACTGACCAAAATTCAATAAAACCTGAATATATGGTTTTTGAGTACAGCTTTTAAAACAGTTTCGCTTAAATTGTAATGAAAAGGGCGTAAAGGCCCCACTTTCAATAATGGTCTGTTTTATGGACAGTTTGTCACAAATTTTGCACAGCCATATGAAAAGCTTCTGTCAAGATAGGCAAATTATCAGCATCATCTAGTTTGATGTGTTTTCCCAAAGTTACTTCAGAGAATTTTATGAATTTTTTTTAGAGATTTTAGTTCAGTATTTAAAACAGTTTCGCTGAAGGTGAAAATGCGCCTGCAGTGTTTAGTTAGTCTAAGAAAATGAAATTATGCATATTGTCAGCGTTAGGAAAGTGTCTTTTAAGTATCCTACCAATTTTTGGTTTCTACACATGTATGCTAGTTACACTGCCACCCTCTTCATATTTTTTCTGAATGAATGAACATTATTGGTGAAGGAGTGATTCTAAATAACTAAGTTTATCAAAGGATGGTAAATTTTATGCTATATTTGTAGGATAACCAATAATGGTCATGTTCTTTCTTTCTTGCTTTGATTTCTATTTTTCTCTTATACCTAGTATTATAAATATATTCTTCTATCATTCAATACTATCACAGTAAAAATAAAATACATTATGTTGTATCATCATTCTACACTATATACGTATTTAAAGTGAGTATATTATTCTGTGTTATAAATGTGAAGAGTGATTTAAATAGGATTGGAGAATGAAGAGTTAATATTCTCTGACTGGTTTCATAATTTTATAAATGCAGGATGGTAAAACTGAGGGAGAATTGGTACCAGTCCAAGATTTACTGAAAAAGTTGACAAAGACTCGCTACACCTTCGCTGAATTGCTGGAGACACCATTACCAGAGGGAGTGGATCCATTAAAGCTTGAGTCTTATCTCTCAGATGCCGAGTTTGAGGTAAGTTTTCTGTTATAATCTGTGATTATATTCAGTGCAAGTTTTAGCCTGGGTCTAGATTTATAAAACTGTTCAAAGATCAGTCAAAAATATTGCCTTGCTATTGGACAGTTTTACATCATGTGACATCAACCTCTACACAGTATTAGGTAAACCAAAGTTAAAGACCAGTCTAAATGTTGCTTTGCTATTGACAAGAGTTTTAAATAATAACCCCAACCTCTATGCAGATGTAGGTACTTTTATCATGCATTGTGTCAAAATGATCTGCCCTTTTAGCTTAGATACTTCCAATTCTTCAGAAAAGAAGACCGTTCTGCAGCTATCAAGCGTTTCATGAACTTAAATTTATATTTAAATGAATTTATGCATAGCACCGAGAATAGTGGCGCATGCTATTCAAGGGCAATTCTTGTTTTCTTCTTGCCAAATTGA
The DNA here is from genome assembly GCA_963678985.1 of Spisula subtruncata. Classification (NCBI taxonomy): domain Eukaryota; kingdom Metazoa; phylum Mollusca; class Bivalvia; order Venerida; family Mactridae; genus Spisula; species Spisula subtruncata. The sequence goes on from OY787678.1 coordinate 17,912,080, forward strand.
TTGGCCTATGACAGCTTACTCTGAGGGAAAATATTCTTTATTAAATTTTAAATGTAATTTTGCTTTTCAGGGTGTACTAGAGTTGACTAGAGAGGAATTCTATAAATTACCTGCTTGGAAACAACAGAAAATGAAGCAACAAGTTGGTCTATTCTAACTTAGGATGCTCATACCCCGAACAAGAGATAGAGCGAAAAAAAGAATATCAGTACTTATACTGATCAAGATTTCCTTGAGAAATCTGAAATCTACTGGAATTGACATTATTACTGAGATTCGGACATGTCAGCACAGTGTCACTCAATGTGATACTCATTATAGACCATTTTCACCATATTGAGCAATATATGGAATGGTTTGCTGTATTTCTGTGCAGTGTAGCTGAAAATGGTGAAGATTTACAGTGACACAGTCTAGAAATTATAACTGGAATGGTTTGCTGTATTTCTGTACAGTACGGCTGAGAATGGTGAAGATTTATAGTGACACAGTCTAGAATTATAAATTAAGTGGTTTGCTGTATTTCTGTACAGTATGGTTGATAATTGTGAAGTTTTGCAGCGACACAGTCTAGAAATTATTACTGGAATGGTTTGCTGTATTTCTGTGCCGTGCAGCTGATAATTGTGAAGTTTTGCAGCGACACAGTCTAGAATTCATTACTAGCTCCACCCACCAAAATATCACTGACTGTATAATACCATCAAGATCTCATGTATTCGGTGTGGTGATGTATATATGAAAATATTTTCTGTGTCTTTAAAGTGTTGCCATGGTAACCGATAAAGACATGAAGTATAAACATATATTATATAACACAAGCAATGTGTACGGGGAAATATGCAATATTGAGTACCATCGAGTGATGACATTATTTGAAAATATTTGCATTTTTCTATGACATATGTAAAATAATGGAGTTGAAGGATGATAGAGGAATGTAAGCGTTGAGTTGAGTTATTGATTGTCGGATAAAAGATTCTGGATGCATGTTTTGATGAAGAAGCGGGTTAAGATGTGAGATGCAAGTGGATTGGATGCTTGATTCAGAATAAAATGTCTCAAGTTCTTTAATTAATTACACCAATGAAATATCATGATTATAACATACCTACATAAACTGTAGTGGCTTTATTTGTACTCAAACAAAGATGTATGTAGAAACAAAATCAATCAGTTACACATAAAGCTTAAAGTAGCTGTGACCATCTTGCTTACATCATTTCTGAATACAATATTAACCAGGACTAGTTATTCAATGTTTTTGAAAAGAAAATTGTGGTTGTTTTTTACTGAGACTAGTATTGATGATGTTGAATGATTTAGAATGTTTCATAAACTTTCATTATATCAATTTATTCATTGAAGATTCAGCATAAAATTTTGTTCTTAGGTGAACTAATACAATAATTTTGTCAAATGTATTTTAATAAACAAAACATACTCACCATCTAGGAGACAAACATCATTATGTACAGTGAGTTTGACATTAAATCCATACCTGCCAAGTACTCCTTTAAAAGTGGAGTTACTCCTATTTTCGTGGATAAATTTTTGATTTAATAAATCTGTAAAAAAATGTTCCAAATATGTACTACTCTTCACTTTCTTCGGAAGAATTTGTCAGTTGAATACATTCTCTGTACTGCTCAAATATTTTAGTGTTCAAATATCGGGACATTTTGATGTCTGTGAAATGTTTGTGTGTTCCTCTGCCTTCATTGTGAAGAGTTCAATTTTTATGTCTCCTTTGTGAAGAGTTCAAATTTTATTCCACTCCTGTGTGACAGTGTTATTTATTCTGTCTGTTGCTTTTTTGTCGTACAACTTTGTCGTTGTGCAATCAAGGTGCTCATAGTGTCAAAACAAGACACACGTAAATTAATTTGTTAAATGTTATTTTTCTAACCTAAAGATCTGTACATGTATATTAAAATTCAAATTTGGAGATTGTTGTGAAAATTTTTCAGTCTATTCAAAACGTTCAAATCATGGTGTTATATAACACATTTGATCAACATGTTGTTAATTTATTATTTTGTGCTAATCGTCATCATTTATAACACGCAATTTGATGTTATTTTGTTTTTTCCTGTAAAAATTGCAATATCTTATAAATATGTTTTAAACATGTTTGTGCTGAGGTTGCCTAGTGCTTGCTATATATATTTCATATTTCTCTATTTATTATTGAACCGTAGTGTATCATAGTACACCGTAAAGTACATGTGTAATGTGTCTTGGATGGCCTACTACCTTAATCTCATTTGCGGCCCTTACTACCTTAAACTCATGTACCGCTTGCCTGCCTGTTTGACTCCCCTTTTGATAAAATATACCCACTAATACATGACAAATTATTTATTTTTATCAAACTATATCTGTGATAATGAAAACAAATTTGCCTTAAATATCAAGTTTTTAACAAAATTTGGGTTAAAAATGAATATTTTCTAATTTTGGTTGCCAAGGTTACTGGGTATCGGTCAATCTTGAAATGACCAGAATTATATAACCTAAAAAACTTGACTTACATATCGTTTAAAATAAAAGAATTACATAATCACTGATTGTTTTATTTTGTTTAGTTATATTTTATTAGACATTTATTTAATATATACCCTTTTGTCTGTAATTGAATACCGTGATAGAATTGAACACTACCAAACTCCACATTTTTCCTATGTTTTTTGCATGCCAGTAAAAATGCTTTGTTTCGCCTGCCTCATGCTTGCATTCAAATGTATTCAAATAGGTTTTATAGATATAAATATTAAATAGTTCTGTAATAATTAGATCAAGTAGAGTCTTTAGCTAGCTTATACGTATCAGCAGTATAGTGTAAAAAGACTGAGCAGTTTTACCGTAAAAATTAAATTTTTGTTAGTGTAAAATATGCCTATAACTTACTGCGGTCTGCTACATGGGGTTTTTAATATAATACATATAACTTGTGTAAAAGAATGAAGTATATATTTATATCTCGATTTGTTTCTGTTTACCGATTATTTATGCATGAAGATTATATGTGAGTGTATTGTTTTTGTGAATTGTGTTCATGTATTTTTTTTCAAAATCGAGCGACGGAACGGGAGCCAGTTTACATGCATATCACTGCTTGGTTGGTTCCCAGCAGTTTAGTTGCTCGTCTTTTTATGTTAGATAATTTCCGAGGATATCGTGCGCTTGTATGCAGTAAAATCAGTAATTTTCGTGATATTGAAATTTTGCAAATTCGATATTCTATGTAGTTTGCAGCGTTAAATGTTCACAATTTCAATATTTGAAAGAACTATTTTCTGTTGTTCTTCAATTGTTGGTTAAATCGACGAACATAACTTTTTGCAAACTTTATTGATTACGAAAATAGGGAAAATTTTACACATCACGAAAATTGCCAATTTTACAACAGTAGCTATTTATATAACCTATGATTTTGACACAAAGCTTATACTTATTATTATATACATTTTGTACATAGTACCGTGTAAAAAACCTTGTAGAGTGAACTAATATCTTTGTTACATACTGTAAATTAGTAGAAATTTGTGTACAGTTTTTATTACAGAAAATATGCCAGTGCTTTAAATCTAGCACTCTGATGTTACAATCTTCTATGAATAAAATGCCATCATTAAAATAATTTGGTCGTTGTTGTTTGTGTCCACCTTGATAGCCAAGCAATAGAGCTGCCACTTTCAGTCTTCGAATTTGGCCACTAGCCCGAAGCCCGAGGCTAGTAAAAACTGGGTCAGGCTAGTAATTTTCTGTAGGTGACTAGTCCGAAAGTCTAGTGAAAATTTATAATAATTATGCCCCCGTATCGATAGATCGGGAGGCATATAGTAATTCACCTGTCCGTCCGTCCGTCCGTTTGTCCGTCCGGCCAGGTTAACCCAAATTGACCGTTTCGTCTAGCATTAAAATGGCTTGCTACAAAGTTTTCAAACTTGCATGGATGTTGTATATGACCACTCTCCACGCGCCTGTATCACCTGACTCCATTTTGACCTTCACCTTGACCTAATTTTGGACTTAGACTTATTGAAAGGTAAAATTCTTGGTTAACCCAAATTGACCGTTTCGTCTAGCATTAAAATGGCTTGCTACAAAGTTTTCAAACTTGCATGGATGTTGTATATGACCACTCTCCACGCGCCTGTATCACCTGACTCCATTTTGACCTTCACCTTGACCTAATTTTGGACTTAGACTTATTGAAAGGTAAAATTCTTGGTTAACCCAAATTGACCGTTTCTTCTAGCATTAAAATGGCTTGTTACAAAGCTTTCATACTTGCATGGATGTTGTATATGACCACTCTCCACACGCCTGTATCACCCCACTCCATTTTGACCTTCACCTTGACCTAATTTTGGACTTAGACTTATCTCCCCTTTAGTATTTTTACAATAAAATTTTGTCTGGAGCGTATCTTCAAAACTATTTAACGTATTGACTTGAAACTTGAAATATAAATAGATGGCAACTTGGAGAAGTGCATTGACAAAGAACCATAACTCTGTCTGTCTTAAATTTTGAATTATCTCCCCTTTAGTGTTTTTTTATAGTCAAATTTTGCTCTGAGTATATCTTCAAAACTATTAAACATATTGACTTGAAACTTGGAATATAAATAGATGGCAACTTGGAGAAGTGCAATGACCAAGAACCATAACTCTGTCTGTCTTAAATTTTGAATTATCTCCCCTTAAGTATTTTCAGAATCAAATTTTGACAGGAGCGTATCTTCAAAACTATTTAACGTATTGACTTGAAACTTGAAATATAAATAGATGGCAACTTGGAGAAGTGCATTGACAAAGAACCATAACTCTGTCTGTCTTAAATTTTGAATTATCTCCCCTTTAGTGTTTTTTTATAGTCAAATTTTGCTCTGAGTATATCTTCAAAACTATTAAACATATTGACTTGAAACTTGGAATATAAATAGATGGCAACTTGGAGAAGTGCAATGACCAATAACCATAACTCTGTCTGTCTTAAATTTTGAATTATCTTCCCTTAAGTATTTTCAGAATCAAATTTTGACAGGAGCGTATCTTCAAAACTATTTAACGTATTGACTTTAAACTTGAAATATAATTAGATGGCAACTTGGAGAAGTGCATTGACAAAGAACCATAACTCTGTCTGTCTTAAATTTTGAATTATCTCCCCTTTAGTGTTTTTTTATAGTCAAATTTTGCTCTGAGTATATCTTCAAAACTATTAAACATATTGACTTGAAACTTGGAATATAAATAGATGGCAACTTGGAGAAGTGCAATGACCAAGAACCATAACTCTGTCTGTCTTAAATTTTGAAATATCTCCCCTTTAGTATTTTCAGAATCAAATTTTGACAGGAGTGTATCTTCAAAAGTGTTTAAGATATTGACTTGAAACTTGGTATATGAATAGATGGCAACTTGGAGAAGTGCAGTGACAAAGAACCATAACATCTGTATCACCAGATCACACATAAAGTCGATCAAGGCACTGCTTTCAAATGTGGCATTATTCGTTTACCATCATAAGCCCCTTATAGTTCAAAGTCATGTAACACTATCAAACATTTTAACTGAATAATGGCCCCTGATTGACTTAGCTTTTTATGGACATGGCTTCCACGGGGGCATAAGCGTTTATTGAACGCAGTCTTGTTTTAATAATGTAATGGTCTGACTAGTAAATTTTTTCTAGGGCTAGTAAGTTTTGTCTTGTTGGTAGCCAACTGGCTAGTACTTTGAAAAATTTCATGAAGACTGCGCTTTGAGTGTTGGACGTCCTGGGTTCGATACCTTGCTGTGACAAACCAAAGATGAAATGAAAATGGTACTGGTATTTCCCTTGCTAGACACATGGCAAAGAAGGAACTCTAGTTTCTCTTCATGTGTATATGGACCACATCAGGAATGAGGTGACGATTATAAGTGGTCGGTATTTATAAGTGATTGATAATATGAACTATAGAGGCATTGCCTATTTGCGGATTTTATTTTTAATACTCAAGAATCAAGTAGCAATGTTATCCGCAATCTCATAATAATTATATAAATTGGCCCGCTGAACTGGCGCACATTCTGTTTTCCACGTTAACATGACGTCACCTTGGATCCAAAATGATGTCGTGTTGGAGCTGTAAAGGCGTTACATTGCACATAGGTACAATTTATTTGGCCATGCTACATAATCGGCCTACAGCCAAGCTACAATATTTTTTCCAACATACTAACCGTTAAGCAGTCTGAGACGCAATTAGGCCTACGTTTGTTAAACTAATGTAGTGTCCATACGTATTCTGGTTTTAGGCACGTCTAGACGACAACTGTTAGTCACCATTATTGATTCTGTTCCACACACAAAATTGAGCCTGACAGTGGATAAAATTTTTAGGTGAAATTTCTCACATGTGATACCTTCTTGCGCATTTAAATGCTTGGCATTAGGCCACACCTTAAATCTGCCATAAGTAATAAAAACCTGTTTTACAATCGTTTCTGGAAAATTCAAGTCCAGTTCCATGGTTGGAGGGTTAGTACATGGCTACATCATTATCAAGGACAAGTTGTTTCCTTGTTATCGACTGAGACAGTCGTTTGTAGTCTTTCATATTTTACCTTGCCAGTTTGGCCATTGTCCTCAAACTTCATGGGTAGAGTCACAGTGTGCCTCTGTAGCTCTGTGATCTATGCACATGCCAACTTATCCTGCGACCAGGGTAGAGGCACTAGTATGCCTGCCATATTTCCTAATGTATGTATCATGCAACACAAAGAATATGGGTGGAGGAAAGCCAGTTTTCAATTAGAGGTCAGAGGTACTTTGTGTATTTGGTACAAACAAAAAGAACAAACAAAGCAGATAGTTTCAGCAGCTTATATTATGCTCCACATAGCATACATTTAAGCCTTTCAGCTTTTACCATATTACATGTTACCCCACCCACCTTCATACACAGTAGGGTCGGGGTAGACATAGTAACGTCAAGAAAAGCTAAGACACGGTTACATCGAAAATTCCAATCTACCAAATCACAAAAAATGTACATCAACCTAAAAATACCTAACAAGACATTTCAATATCAGATAATTAATATACACAGAACACTAAGCCATAAAGAGCATCCGAAAACAAGTTGATAGTCTAATTGACTAAAATGGCGGTAGACCAGTTTTGCGCCCCCCCCCCCCCCCCCCACGCCCAAATGACTAGACATGAATTATTTCATAACAATAATTCTCAGACCAGTATAATTGTCATATACATGTATCTATTATGAAGTACTATAATTATTATATATACAAATTGATTTCTATGGTATATTATTTAAGTATATATACATATAATTGCATAGTATAAATACATGATATATTCTATACAAATTGTCTACATGTATCTATTTACATGTTTAAATACATGGATAAAAAATGCAATCAGCTACCCCTATTGAAAGGGTCGACTTCATGAAAGTGACTTAAGTGAAACATCAATCAATAAAATAACATCCATACATAGGTACATGCATTACCTTAACTCAACAACCTAAGTTCCATTTTTGTAAAACCTCATGTTTGATTCAGCTATCAATTTAGCAATATACAACAGAATTGGCATGAAACATTTGCATATTCTATGGCCTTCCTTTATTAATTGCCGCTGGTATTTTCAGTAAAATACACATTCCAAGGCGAACGTTATGACCATGGTTACCTATACAGAGAATGCTAAAAGCCAGTTCTGCCAAATTATATAAGGCTGTGAAACCACCCATAATAGTATCAACAAAGAATTGGATACACATTTCGCTGACTTGGAATGAGAAGGTAGTATATTTTAGTACCAAATCGATATTTTGAGAAAACAAGAAAAATCTGTCCGAAAGATACTCTTTACTTATGGTTAAACTTCAGTTTGGTCAGGATCTACAATATTAATATTTATATAAGATCTCTGGTTAGGTCAACATGAAAAGTTCCGATTTTCATGAAATTAGACTCAAAAGAAGCGCCCTATGATGCAGATTTCAAATATGTATCAGTCTTATAAGGTCACAAGTAGTACTTACAACCTTTTCATTCTAAGCCAGCGATTTGTAGGATGAATCATGACGGCTTAGTACAAGTTTCCATTCCAAAATCATGAAATATAATTCACTCAATCAGTACTTAACATAACACCATTACATTGATGTGGGATTGATGCTTAAAATATGGCATTCACTGATAAGCCACTTTATTATTAATAATACACTGATGGCAACGCAGTCAATATTTATTATACATCACATACTATATTATAAGGTCACTTAGGCAGCAAAACATTCATAGATTAATCATTTACTAGCACATGTATACATATAATATATAATAAACTTTGGCACAAGAAACTTAAAATATTGCACATAGACCAAAAAATAGCACAGCAGCTCCATAATGTCATCTTGTAAAATACTGAAAAGGGAGGTAATAATATATTGCAAAACACCAATCTCATACGGAGTAATCTCCCTTTTCAAGAAGAGCGATAAATAATACATGCAAGAAATAAGATAACGCATTCCATACATGAAATAACATTTGAACACATTATTACTTGCCCTAATTCATTTAATTAACACAACATTCATATTAAAATATGGACATTTCAAATTGCACATGTAGAACTGCCAAACTTTCCAAAACAGACATAACAACCAACTTTTGGACACATACTGTAAAATTATTTAATTTCGTTGGGACGAAACTTCGTGGTTTTGGTAAAAAAGACAATTTCGTTGGGACTTAAATTCGTGGATTTTGCATTTCATGTAATAAAACAAGGGTCAAAACTATTGTTCAATGGGATTAAAGTTTGTGGTTGAGGTGAACCACGATATCAACGAAATTTAATCCCCCACAAAAATTGATGATTTACAGTAACAGTTATAAACACTTGCATAGTTATTCAATCAAATTCTCTTAAAAATGGCTCAACCAAACTGTGGTTAATAAATACATAATGAAAAAATATATAACGTGAACACTGTTTCACATGATGTCAAAATACGATAATATAAATGTTGCATTCTATGTAAAAAAAGGGGAGTAACTCAGGTCAGTTTTATTAATGCAATATGGCAGGTTATTGCACTTTACCCATGTATCAAAAGGATTTGATAAAATAGGGAACAGCTTAAAGAGGGTTGCGTTCTTTTGGCTGGTGATCCCAAAATGAACCTTAAGTTTCATTGATGACCTTGATGAATGTTGCAATCTAAGCACTGACAGATCAGTAATCAAAGCGCTGTCCAAAGTCATGCAAACAATATTTAACATACAATACTCAGGTCTTACTCCAACAAGGTGTAAAAGTTAAAAATGCTATCATAAAACAACATTTATACAAAGTAAGTGGGTAAAGAAACAAGATATAATGGTTACCAGCATGGTTACACGTACAACAGACATACAGTATAGTGACTAAATAATAAAAAAAGCAATGACAATTTAACTGCTAAATTACCATATTTCTGACGTTTCTAATAATCTTGGGGAATAAATACATCATTATTTTTCTTGAATCATTTATTTTCTATGTCATTGTTGCCTCGTGTGTCCTGATGGTGTGGCACACTTGATTATATTATTCATAAATGGAACAGTTCTATAAGTTAACCAAATAACATTAGTTAACAAGGTTGTCTCCCTTTGTGCTTGGGTCACCAATATTGCGATAATACAACAACATTTCTGAAGACTAAAAACTTCAGTCTGACCGAAGGACTATGCTTAACTGAATGGAAACATAGGTCTTGCTGAGGGACAGAGTCAATCTTAACCTTAAACATCATGACATTTCAGTCAATGGGGTTTAGTGGACTCAGGGAGTATGTCAATGACAACCTAAGATGTCATGACATTTCAGTCAAAGGCTTTTATCAATTTTAAAGTTTTCTTATACTGTAAAATCATTAAATTTCGTGGATTTCATTGTTTACCTGAACCACAAACTTTAATCCCAACGAACACTAATTTTGATCCTTGTTTTACTACCTGAAATGCAAAATCCACAAATTTAAGTCCCAATGAAAGTGTCTTTTTTACCAAAAACAACAAAATTTCCTCCCATCGAAATTAAATGATTTTACAATATATCATAAAGGAATATTTGTATTGTATATTTTGAAGCTACTGAAAGTAAGAGGAGGCAGGTTACGAGAAAATTAACCAGGTGGAGATTATTACAATAGGCGGAGTTGTGGGAGGAGCCTATGATGGTAATGAAGCAGTTACTTTATCATTGCAACAATAGCTACAAATATCACAACCCAAAAATGAGGAAAATACAACCTTTGACATTGATACAATAACACTATAAGTATACAAAATATAACACACAAACTAGAACCCTACACTATCTGATTTTACATCATACATCATTCTTAATATAGGGGAGTCTCGTAGGAAAACACAAATAAAGTCTACAATTTTCTGCTATAAAAATCGCAAAAATATGAAGGAAGAGAACTTTTATGATTCTTAACATAAGATAATAAATCTATTTGAAAAATTCAAATAAAGGGAGACAATTTAAGTTAGAATAAATATACATAAAGGGAGACAATTTTTATTTTTAGTAGTGCAACAAAGGGGAGATAATGTTTCTTTAGTCACGAAAAAGGGAGACAACCTTAAAGAAAGGGAAATAGGGAAAACTTTACAGTAAAATAATTTAAGATGCTTGAAACTAATGAAATATTATGAAAAAGATATTGCGAAAAAATATCAGAAATAAAAATATCAGAATTAAAAATATCAGAATTAAGAACATCAGAATTAAAAATATCATTCAGAGACTCGTCATAATTAGTTATCATAAAATATAAAGTGTACAGAGAATATTCACAAAAAAATAGGTTTGCCAAATCTATAATAATTGCCTTGATAGTTTATCTATTCCTTGCCAAGATGTTCTTTTTATAGCCAAGGGTGCCCTAACACACACTTACTCCTCATACACAAGGCTTTATTGTTGAAGAACATGTGGTGATCTTCAAAGACATTAAATCATCAACAGTTTGTGATGCAGATAGATAAAAACTGCAGAAATGCATAACATTTATCATTCAATACTGGGTTGCAGTGGTGTTGATTTGGAATTTTGCACCAAACCCGGCCCCGGTATTTATAAAAAAAATTCATTTTTATACTCAAACTCCATACTCCATGCTCCAACTTAAAAAACAGCTTTTTTCGAATTTTGCATTAAAACCAATACCAACTTAAGTAGCAAATGATCTAACCCCGGCCCATATTATATGTTTCCATTCAGTAATAAAGAAGTTACAGCAGTTTTTGTAACTAAGAAATGCTCCAATTGGAGTACGGAGTAAGAGATGGAGCATGGAGTACATACTCCAATTTTTATAATCACCGGGCCTGAGCTTGTTGGAAAGGCGGACCTAAGACAGTGGTATTCTCTGACCTTGGTGGCTGTTTGGTACAAATGCAACTTTCAATCAAGTTCTTTTTCGTTCACACTATTGAAAAACACCAGAAAAGTATATTATTAAATATGGTGATGCAGTGGGGATGATTTGTAGCAAATGTTGGAAAGCTGAACATTAGAGAGTGCTATGCAATGCCCCTGGAATGCCCAATGAAATTGCCCGTTTTCCACATTTGATCTTTATAGCCAGAAGGGGAGACCAATGGTCAACAAAGACCCTGTTTCCTGTTCCCAGGTGGTCTATACAGACAGGTGTTTACCAGGGGGTTGTAGTGTAGCAGGGACTAGAATATTGACTATTAACATTACAGAGGTATGGAGAATAGATTAGCAATTTAAGAACACCAGTTTAGAACCCTTATCTTTGCTCTTCCTATATCATATATCCAACCACTTGTTTGTCTAGAACGGTTCTATGTAATTCACTGGCAAAATATCAAAATTACCTGAAACTATCATAGACACAGTCCAACACATTTATATATAGAAAATTCTCATGTATTTCAAATTTCTATGAATCATCAGGTACCACCAATTTGCCAAAACCTCAGGTAACTGTATCATTGAAAACAAACAAAAATTGGTTGGAAAAAATGTAAAATTGTTAAACAAAATGAAGATTTGTCTGTTTCATACCAGTTTTTTCCTCATTTTTTATATTTTCTTGAACTATACATCTATTTTAGTGCCAAACAGACAGTTTACTGAATCATTGAAAATATTTCTTTTTGAAGAAATCTTTGTTTGTTTACAATATTGTGGAAGTTACGTTATGTTTCTAAGTAGATGAAAACAACCAGGAAATTGAACCCCCAACGAATATTAATGATTCTATAGTATCCTACTTAGTGGATCCTTGAAATTATGTCCCCATGAAATGATCTTTTTCACAAAAGCAACAAAATTTTGTCCTATTGAAATTAAATGACTTTTACAGTATTTTTTAATAAATAGGTGGTATCAGGTGGTATTTTGAGAGGTGGTCGATATATGAAGTTTTGCTTTATTAAAAACTTTTGATGATATTCACAACGCCAGATAAGCCTTCTCAGACAATACTATGTCAATAGATGGTAGTATTTTGGGGTAATGGAACAGAAAGCTAAAGGAAAAATAAAAAAATTAGTCATCTAGATTATTGAATTATCATCAGGCAAAGTCATCAATTGTTATTATTAGGTATTTTTTGCAAAAATAGCAAAAAAAATCATTCTTTAGCATAGAAAAACCTCACAGGTAATTGAAAATAGGTACAACAGAATACAAAATATTTTCCCACAGTATTTTCCTAGATACGATCTATCTGATTTAGATCTATTACAAAGCAGATATTCACCTAATTACAGAAAGAATTACCCAATTATATCGTTGTTAGACTTGTTAGACGTTCTGCCAGAAATATGCTATAAAATGATGGGAGATCGTAATAGGCGGGGTGGGGGGGTTCTCTCTGTTGTATTACATATTGACTCATTGTTTTTACCCATCTAATATCTCCCACATAGGTGTTCGTTTAGCTGCAAATAGTGTCTACAGGGTAATGAGAGAAAAACGGAATTCCATCAAAACTGACACAGACATTTACTGTAAAAGAAAACAAGGCTGCGTTCAATAAACGCTTATGCCCCGTGGAAGCCATTTCGATAAGTCTAAGTCCAAAATTAAGTCAAGGTGAAGGCCAAAATGGAGTCAGGTGATACAGGCGTGTTGAGAGTGGTCATATACAACATCCATGCAAGTAGGAAAGCTTTGTAGCAAGCCATAGTAATGCTAGAAGAAACGTTCAATTTGGGTTAACCAGGCCGGACGGACGAACGGACGGACGGACAGGTGAATCACTATATGCCTCCTGATCTATCGATACAGGGGCATAAAAATGAACTGTTTTTTTTAAATAACAGCCAAGAACAGACTTACTAGTATTTTGTAATTCAATCAGTAAAAATTGGATGAAAGAAAAAAATGTGTATAAATAAAGTTACAAAACCTGGCCGTAAGTCACAGGCACCACCATGAACATTCACTCTTTTATACATTTATAACAAATCAAAATAATTCAAATTTTTAAAACATTCCAAACAAATTCAACCATAAACCATCTATCACATACAAGGTAACACAGATCTACAGAACAACATGGCAACAGTGAACAGATTTCATTTTCCTAACAACGAAATATTGCTAAAATTTTGAAATTTTCAAAATGTCCAATAAATATAAATAAAATAAATATAAAAGTTTGAAAATGATTATGCCGATAAAAATGTTAAAGAACACAAACATTGAACACATCCATAAATTATAATGTATTATAGACAATAAAGTAAATTAGGCGTACTTAAATTTGTAACCAATATAAATACATATTAAATAAATGATCAGAAAATGAATAAACATAAAATTTGCATAAATTTTAGCTTTTGATTTTCATTTCTAGAGCAAGTTTCGACCCAGAGCCTGACATTTTCCTCACTGCAGAAAGATCAGACTCTGAATGGTAAATCTTCTGTAGAATGAAATCAGTAAACATCGAATCTTCTGATGCACATTTACGTAATCCACTTTGTCGGATCTTTTCCAATCGTTTAGGATCTTGTTCAAAAGTAGCGACAAGTTCATGAAAGCTTCTAGGCCGTTCTTCAGTTTCTGTTTCACCGCCAAAGGACCGAGTTCGACGTCGTACGACACTCTCCCCCGCTCTATCTTGTTCAGTGTCAGACACAGTTTTAGTAAAATCACGATCTACAACAAAAGGTGTTTTCTTACTTTCTGATTTTTTCGCAGTTGGGCTACTTTCATTTTGTCCGGGGTACTTCCATACTGGGTACACAGGTGGTTTGCTTGTCGGCGTATCAAGATTATTGTCATCTGATGTCATAGACGTCGTCATGTCAACATTTTTTACGTTTGTTTCAACTTTCAACGATCGAAATCTAGGTTTATCATGTCTTTGTTTTACCGATTTTGGTGTTCCACTTTTTGGGGCGGCCTTTGCTGCCATTTTATCTACTTTGGGTTCCATTTTCTCCTTTTTGTCAAAATCCAGAAGCAAGGCTACAAGGTCAGGGGCACTCAAAGAATGTCGTATCTTAGATCCCCTACCCCGTTCATCGTCGCTAGAACTGGCATCGACTAGTCTACCAGACGACATTTTACGCGCTAATCGTCGGTCATATTTTAAATCCGGGGAACTATCGCTCATCATATCTTGCAAAGAAGCTTTTCTATATTGTTCAAACTTTTCTTTCATTTCTGACACAGAAGGCGGTGGATCAGTTTGGGTTTCCACAGTCTGAGTCTCGACACTTCTAGTTATAGCCGGCATCGACTTTCTATGTTCAATATTTCCACGTTTTCTGAACCGACCACTACTTTTACTCGGTTGCTTAGCGGCTGGTTGCTTAGCAACACTGTTTAATTCAGTTTTCAAGGAAGCAGACGTTTTATGGAGTTCATCCTGATTATCACTACTAGACGTATCCCTTATGATAGATGCAGCTAGAACTGGTTTATTAAATTCTGTTGCCATGGAAACAAATTGTGACGACGAAGTTGAATGTGAGACAGGAGATTTTATGTTCTTATTGTCTTGTGATGTTCTTGATTGAAGCTGAATGTCCAGGTTTCTAGAAGGAGAGACTAAATTGTTACTTTGTTGATACTGACTCTTCTGCTGATTGGCTGAATTTGAATTTGCTCTCTGCTGATTGGCTGAATTTGAATTTGCTCTCTGCTGATTGGCTGAATTCGAATTTGCTCTTTGTGGATTGGCTGAATTTGAATTGTCTAAGTTCAAATACATTACACTTTGTACAGGTTTGCTTGAAGGTTGTCCCACTGCACCCATGGCAACAGATTCAAGTTCCTTTATTGCAGTATTATAACTATCTTGTACAGCACGTTGTGATGAACTCTCAAGTTTTAACTGATGTCTCGGAGGTTCTTGACGGATCTCATCTGGTGGGCGTTGACTGGAATATTGTGGAGCAAACGAACTTGGTAAACTTATATTTGGTTCAGACGCGGAATACCTTGACGATCCTCTAGCAACCGACCTACATTGTTTAGTAACTTCATCTAATAGCACTTGAAATGATTTTGTAATATCTTCAAATTCATTTTGAGTTTGTCTTTCAATCTCATCAATTTGAGATTTACGTAAAATTCTCGTGTCATTCGTAGCAGCAACAGGTTTCACGCTAGTGTTTGTTGTTAGCTGAATACTTGCTGTGGAACTACTTTTTGCACTATTTTGTCTTTGTAAGTTAGTCTCGTAACCTATAGTTTCTTCACGTCTTGAAGCGCGGTCCATCAAAGATGGGTCATCTAAATCCAAGCTATCATACATTTTTTCAAGTTCACCTAATGCTTCTTCCAGTTTATTTTTCTTAGCCTTTTCATTTTCATAATTTGGTGTAAATTTCACATTAAAATAAGTCTGTTCAGTAATTGGAGCAAATTTGCGCAAAGCCAACAAAATACTGTCCAATCTTTCTTCATCCGCGGTAACAATTCGAGATTTTATCTGACTGAGTTTAAACTCGACTTCTTGCGCTAATGATCTCAGATCATCAACTGATTGATCTAATTCATGAACGTTAGGTTTTGACTGACTTCGACTTCGAATTTGAGTTGGTTGAGTTCCAACATTACCGTTAAGAATACTATTCAATGCTTGTTCAGTAAAAGCCTTTTTCTGATTCATATAATGCTCATCGGACGAATCGTTTGCCAATCCAGTACTTTTCAATTTTTCCGACAATAATTTTGGGTCAAGGTGGTAATTTCCATTAATGATGTATGGAAATTGTGTGAACTCTGGATCAATGTAAGCAACATTTGCAAGTTGTGGTGGAATTTCTGCCACCGGCGGTTTCCATGCCGTCTGCGTGTTGTCATACCCCGGTGTAGCTGTAGAGGACTTATCCATTTCAACACTATTAGTGACAGGTTCTTTTACCACTCTCTTCGGTTCCCGTGGAAATACAAATGCTTTTGAAGATTTCGTCAATGGAGACTGCAGTGAAAGATTGGTTGATGAATTATCTTCTGACGTGTCAAAGTTTTTCATTAATTTTGGACTTAAAGGTTTCTTCTGTAAAGATACACGAATGTCCTCTAGAACTTCATCCAAAGCGCTAGTGCTCGATTTTTTCTTGGGCTGTGAGTTTAGTTTCAATGGCTGTATAGTGGGTGGGGTAAATGCATACTTTCCAGATGGCTTAGATTGACCTTGACCATGACTTGGAGGGTATGTAGAATCAGATAAAGCTCTTTTCTTCTCTCTTGGAGCTTGAAGATGGGATGTTTTTGTAGCATAACTTTGTGATGTAACCATCTTTGGAAGCGTACTCGGAGATACATAATTATCAGAGTTTGTTAGTCTTATCATTTGTTGCTCAAAATTTGAACTTGGTTTTGATTTTAAATTATCAACCCCACCTGTTGCTATTTTTAACAGTTCATCAATTTCATCAAAATTCACTTCTTTAGTGAAATCCCCAGTTTCTGGTTTTTCGAAAGTTGCTAGTCCCTCCAGATCCTTCCAGACAGGATCTTCCGAAAACGGTATCGTCTGCAGCGTTCTCGCTTTTACTCGTTCAATGCTAACAAGGCCCTGTCTACTCTCCATATTAGGGGACCAAAGTTCTGGGGCCACTTTTGGGTCAGGCAGTAAATGGGGTTTTATTTCTGTCACTGTCGTCTGCTTTGGTGCAGTCGGTGGACCAGTCACAACCGACTTTGTTTCAACCGGAACGTTCCTATAGACTGGTACCCTTCTATCAGGTATTGGCGAGACTTTGATCGCTGGAGATGCCGGCGGTGTTATATGATCTGATAACTTACGTCTGATGGTTACAGGTGACCTTTGTAGGATTGGAGTCACAGGTTGAATATTCAAGGTCAACTTGGCAGTACCCGATGTAGTCGAAGGTTGACCACAAGGTGGCGCTCTTGAAACCGGCGAAGATGCTCGTTTTGTATCTGTTTCACTCATGTCTGAATCAAACCTCTTTCTGATATCATTAAAGTTATCTGACACGATTTCTTTTAATTCATTAATTTCATCTTCGTATCTAGACATTCTCCATGACTTTCTAATCCCGCTATCCGAATCAATGACCATAGGCGGCCATGACTGTTGCATGTTTGTCCCGATTTCAGATTCACTTAGCGTAACATTACTCATACTCTGCGTATACCCAGAATTTTCACTCGGCACTTTACGTCTGCTTGAGGACGATATTTTATCAATCGGATAATCTGGTATAGTTCTATCAACAAACTGAGCCCCTTTATTTTTAGGCTCACTCACGACACGAAAGACACGGTGAAGATTTGTTTCCGAAGAAACCACTTTAGGTTCGAAAAATGCAGAACTCGATGGATCCTGATAATTAGAGTCCGATATTGATGTGTTCGATTTAGTCAAGTTTACAGAAAGTCTTCCGACACCAGAATTGTCAGTCGGACTTACTAAATTCCATAGTTCTCGACGGACTTCCACAGGAGTGTCTGGTATCGTATCCTTATTATTACTATCACTGAATGATTCATATTCCTTTATAGTGTTCAACACCTTCCTCTGTTCTTCGAGCTCGCTGGGCGTTAACTTTTTCTCCCATTTCTTAATTCTTTCCGACACTTCAATATTATATTCAACATCTGAGAACATTCCAGTATCCACTGGCGGTATGTATCCATTCTCTGTCAATAGCATTTGTTCTTCAATGTTAGCATTTGGTTGCACATAAATTACGTTTCCTGTTTGTTTGTTTAACACTGGGTACGGAGCGTAACCTTTAGGCGCTTGAAATGAATGCGGGGACGGTGTAAACTGAGTATCACATTCGTTAAGATGAGAATCAGATTTAGATATGTCTAGATTCCCCTCGTACTGTTTACGTTGCATGTACGGACTGTACGTCGCGGAACCAGACGTTGGAATATTCCGACGTTCTGACCGAGGCTGTGGTTGCGGCACTGAATTAGTATAACTAACAGTAGGCTGAGGGTATACGGTCGACTTCTGAATCACTCTTGGTTCAACTTTTGTCACAGTAGATGTAAGTTTATTCGACACGTAAGTTCTTGGGTCATGAATTTTAGATCTAAAATCATCGTTTGCATGTAATTGAGAACTTTGTTGCACATTTGGTCGTAATGGTTCCCTAAGCACTTGTCTTTGAATAGCTTGATCCACTTGCCTCTGTATAACATCAGCAGAGGAAAAGTTTTGTATATTTGTAAAATTTCCCGACTGACGTTTTAATTTTCCGCTTTCGATTTCACTTTCAAGGTACTGAATATTTGACTCAATAAGGTCATCCAATGAATCACTAGAACTATTAGGTGACCTTGGAACAAGTTCTATTTTCTGATCGGCCTTTTTCAATTGTGTTGGTTGACTTGCTTTCACTTCATTAAAATTCCGTAACTTAGGCGATTCACTAGATAGTTTAACACGACCTTGACTGTGCCGTTGTCTATTTGAAACTTCAGGCTCAGGTTTAGACACCCTATGTTGCACGGGAATATTTTGAACTTGATTGGTTACGTTTTTAGTCACATGATCAAATACGCCATTGTTACCGTGGTACCCCATCTGATGATTTGCATTCACTAAGTGTCGATTTTCCGGTAAGAATTCCGGTAACACATTTGGCAATTTTGGATTTTTACCATATTGTGGAACATAATTATTTCCATTCACTTGGTCAACATTAAAATTCTCATCGTATTTACTGAGTCTATTTTCATCATATTGTGATAATCGATTACGATCCGTGCCGTTAATAAATTCTTGTGACGCGTTAACCGAACCATCATGCCTCATTGGCACAATATTTATCCCACCTTCGTAACTTGCGTTATTTCCCATATTTCCCATACTTCCCAAATTTCCCATATTAGTACTCATCATAGCTCGTTGTCGTAACCGTGAAATACGTAGCTGAGGTGAACATTCTTCGTCGCTCGTCACAGCCATATCTATTCTCTTGTTACGATTTTCCTCCATTCTTTGAAATTTAGATTTTTGTCCGGCATTTAATGAACTGTCCGATTTTCTCGGAAATATGAATAGGTCCCTGTTCTGAGAAGTTTGAAATGAACTTGGTCCTCGTTGTTCAATAATTTCCTGTTTTTCCACATTCTGAACTGATCGTCTTTTGTCAGTTTTAGACGATGGTCGTTCAGCACTTTTACGCGATTTTCGAATCATGAGCGGATTTTTAGTCCACCGCTGATCCCCCATGTCTGAATCTGGTGATTCACTCCCAGAATGCAATACTCTCACTTCATCATCATCGGATACATGTCCTGTGTACATAGAATGTCTGCCATTGGTTACTGGTTTAACTTGATTCGTTTTCGTAGCCTCATGCATAGAATTTCGCACTTTTCTACGTCCATGAGGCCCTTCACTGCGAGAACGTTTTTTTAACACATTTTCATCAGTTAATCCGCTCTTTCTATTATTACGTTGCAGACGTCTCTCAGCCATTAGGGCAATTCGAGATTTCGGATAAATAGGTGGAGGTATTTCACAGTCGTTATCGTCTGCTACCAAACTACTACGACTCTTATTAGTTAAATCCGAGTTTGACTGAAAGTCATGTGACAAGCTCTGCAGACTATGACTGGTCGAAGCAGACGGAATAGGCGGTGGGGGCACATCAGGGGCTTCAGACCTAGTAGGGGTCACAGTAGTTTTCGAATCATCTGCGTCCCCATTCTGAGCCCCGCAGTATGTGTTAGTGTTTGGTTTACTTGAGTTCTGTCCCTTGTATGCCAAACTTCGTAACTTCTCATCCGCAGTCTGAAAACACACAGAAAACTTATATTATATATAAACCTATCCAAAATGGTTATCGTAAGGAAAGAACTTTTGGCAACTTTCTGGAGAGACCCTAAAAACAATAGATGCCGAGCATAGCCTTTATTTGTTTTATTTCTACTGAAACATGGCAGGCAGATATATGCACCTCCACCTTGATTTGAACCCAGGCTGCCAGATTAGAAGGCATTAGCGCACTAACCACTAAGCTACAGAGGTCCCAAGATAATGTTGTGTCTATAAATCTGTGTACAAGTACACATTTTGTCTATATTTATGTATAATAATGATTTATGACATAACCTGCTGTGTGGGAGTGCATTAAAGCCGTGCCGGAATTATCTCAATGCACTCCCAGCCCATTCAATTAACATTTTTAAAAATTAGCTTGACGTAGATTGGTTGGTTGGTTCATTTTGACGTAACGTAAGCCAATCCGCGCCTTGAATCGACCCGTATTGTCAGTTTAATACAAGCGTCGTCATGACGTCGCACGCATTGTAACGCTAAATTTTTAATTGAACCTATGAACCGTACATCAGTGATTTGAACATTAACGAACGTTCTCTAAGATTTTGTGATAAAAAGAATCTTACATTCATGCTTATTACATACAAGTTTTATTAAACTCGTCGACAAAAGCAATATGACACTAGGTAAAACCTCGTGTCAAACTGTTTCGTCCACTTGTTTAACAAGAGGGTCCAAAGGGCCCTGGGTCGCTCACCTGTTTGGCCTAGTGACCTAGATTTTGGCCCAAATGACACAGTATCTAACTTGACCTAGATTTTATAGAGATAAACATTGTGACCAAGTTTCATAAAGATAGAGTTAAAATTGTGACCTCTAGTGTGTTCACAAGATTTTTCAATGATTTGGCCTCGTGACCTAGTTTTTGACCCCAGATGACCCAATATCGAACTTGACCTAAATTTGATAATGATGATCATTGTGATTAAGTTTCATAAAGATAAGGTCAAAATTGTGACCTCTAGTGTGTTCACAAGCTTTTTCAATGATTTGGCCTCGTGACCTAGTTTTTGACTCCGGATGACCCAATATCGAACTTGACCAAAAATTTTTAGTGATGATCAGTGTGATCAAGTTTCATAAAGATTAGGCTCAAATTGTGACCTCTAGTGTGTTCACAAGCTTTTTCAATGATTTGGCCTTCAAAGGCTTGTGACCTAGTTTTTGACCCCAGATGACCCAATATCGAACTTGACCTAGATTTTATGGAGATGATCATTGTGATCAAGTTTCATAAAGATTAGGCTCAAATTGTGACCTCTAATGTGTTCACAAGGTTTTCCTTTGATTTGACCTAGTGACCTAGTTTTTGACCCCAGATGACCCAATATCGAACTTGACCTAGATTTTATGGAGATGATCATTGTGATCAAGTTTCATAAAGATTAGGCTCAAATTGTGACCTCTAATGTGTTCACAAGGTTTTCCTTTGATTTGACCTAGTGACCTAGTTTTTGACCCCAGATGACCCAATATCGAACTTGACCTAGATTTTACAGAGATGATCATTGTGATCAAGTTTCATAAAGATTAGGCTCAAGTTGTGACCTCTAATGTGTTCACAAGGTTTTCCTTTGATTTGACCTAGTGACCTAGTTTTTGACCCCAGATGACCCAATATCGAACTTGACCTAGATTTTGTTAAGATGATCATTGTGACCAAGTTTCATAAAGATTAGGCCAAAATTGTGACCGCTAGAGAGGACACAACCCAATTGTTGACGGACGGACGGACAGACGGACGGACGGACGACGGACGAAGAGTGATCACAAAAGCTCACTCTGTCACTTTGTGACAGGTGAGCTAATAAAAGTCGTATGTAATGAGCACTCATGCAAGATCCTCTATATAATACATTGATCTAACCAATAAGTTTCATTCACACTCCTACAGAATATTTAAAGCAGTATTTTAACACAAGGCCCGTAACTCTGCCGAAACCATAGATACAAGGAAAAACACTTCACAACTTCCGAACACTGATATTATTGATACCCAGCTAATGATTCCTCAGACACATATACATGTGCATTTTGGAATACTTATTTTTTTTAGATTCAAGTATAGCTTGGCCACATTGACACGAGCCTGACCTATTGATTACCATAATTTAACAGTTGGTAAATTGTCTACGTATAACACCGAGTGTATGTTTTCATAATCGGGGAGTATCAAGATGACGCTCGAGATGTAATACAAACACAAATCTTAGATGCCAATATTGCACAATTTGCTTGCAGAAATTGATATATTCAAAGCAATTACCTTGTAATATGTTCTAGCATAAAGGTCAGGCTCAGGTCAAAATAGCTAAGCTATGCAATCTCCATAACATACATAAAACATGTAAATTCTTCTACATACATCTGTTATTTCATGATGTAATATGTAGATTGCTGCACATTGCTATGCATTTTATATTGTTTACCTATATGCAAAGATACACCTGTTCATCTCAATCAAAGTACTAAGCACATTTCACTTAGCAATCACTCATCAGTAAGGTAGAGCAACAGAATCTATCACTTCAAGGCCAAACATAGAATAATATTTGTTTCAGGGAGATTCCAAGGCCAAACTTGTTACACAATACAATACAATACAATCTTTATTATACATCAGATTTCATTTACGACAATATAACATTAGCTATGTATAGTTATTGTCCGACACCAGTGGAGAGAACTGCTGGCCTGAATTCTAGACAAAAAATCAAAATGCAAAATATTTTCTAGGGTATGTGCAGGGCGACTTTCTTCAAAAGACTTGCTGATTTTCAGCATTTCTCAAATTTTTCACCAAAGCATTAGTCTATTGGTGTGCCACTGTGCCTCAGCATGGGTTTGGGCCGTGTATCTTAACAGTTAGAAAAATCAACATTTTTCAGTTTTTTCTTGTTTATCACTTTTTTATATATCTCACCAACCAACAGGTAAAAACATGCAATAATCAGATAGAGCACACGTTTCAAGTACTACCTGCAGATATATCCCAACATTTATCACACTTCAGATTCCACGAAAAACTCCATTTTCGAAAATCCACCTTTATCTCTATTGCCTAGTAAATCTTCACTAAATGCAGTACATGTATATATGAGTATGTAATATCTATGTACATATCTGTAAGTACCTAATTCCAACTTAGAATATTTCTCATTTATCGGCATCAACATTTCTTAAATGAATGGAATTTTAGCCCGCTGAGAAAGGTGTTAATGTTATGTGACTCAGTCCCCGGGTGGCATGAGAGAAATGATAAGTTAACTCAGACCTGAATATCTGACTTGCATTTAGCTCACAAAGAGAAGGGCTGGCAATATGTGATTAAAATGGTCCGAGCTCTCTCTAAGAAGGGGTAGCACTAAGTGACATGGCCCTCACTGACAGAGTGAAGGGCTGGCATATTGTGTCATGGTTCCAGCTCACGGAGTGAAGCGCTAACACTATTTAATACTTATCCCCACTGACTTAAAGAAGGGCTACCACTAAGTAATTCAGTCCCAGCTCAATGATAGAAGAGCCACCAGCTCTCAGAAATATTTTCTTCTCCAAATTGAAGAGCTTAACTTTTGAATTACAGACACATCTCAGTTAACACTTATATGAAGAGCAATTAATTTTCAATCAAATAATCAATTGACAAATAAATTACTAATTTACAAATAATTAACAATTACATGATTAATTAAACAAGACCAGCTTCCACTTGCAGCTAAAATAAAATTCGGGATTTCAACTGAATAAATATTACTGCTTACATATTAAGTACATCAGAAACAATTTACTTAATATGTAATGATATTTTAACTGTTTCATTTGTAATAAATAGTCTAAAAATTAATAAATTTTATAATTAAATTAAGCTTTTAATTCATTCCCAGCATGATTATACTAGACTTTGATAGGTACATCTGGTTGGAATGTAATTATTACTTCATGAAACACGGGTAATATAATAATATAATAATTCAGCTTCCATCTCAATACACAGAGGATCATGAGTCATATTATATCTGTTATAAAACAATCATCTAATACGTCTACCAAATACCTTTGCTTCTTTCAAAGCTTGGTTATGTTATTCTGAGTAAAAACAAATGGTAATACTCTTAATTCTATAAATTTATACTACAATTTGAAGAATGTAATCTGTTTACAATCCTTGATTAAGTACTTGATCAAACTGAATCATATAACAATAAAGCAAGAATTCACCACAAACAAGCATAATATATATATTGTAACAACTAACATAATTAATAATAATCAATCAATTAAGATCATTTAAGATTTTAATTTTCTCTGATGTAATGTAGAAACTATGTGAACTAAATCATCCCATAGCTAAAATTAATCTTAAGCCACAACAACACTGAAGATGACAAAACATTATTTCACATAAGTCCAATTAAAGCCGATACCACAGAAAATCTAACTCCTATTCTTTGAATAAATAATCATATAAAATCCCATTCATTATTTTATAAATCCTCACACAATATTTATTTATATAAAGAAATGATTTTATTACAGCACCAATCCTATGTACTGCATTTAGCACTAGACAACAACATACAACACACACACAGTAACACCACCAGCCAGCATGAGGCTTATCATACAACATCACCTGTAATCATGGAGGGTAGACTGGCAATCATAACAGGTGTTACATATTACAGAACATGTTTAACAAAGTTACCTCCCTTTGAAAACAGTCACACAAGAGAAACATCCCTTTTAGGACAAATGCACAGACTAATCTCCCTTTTGAAATCAGTAAAACAGAGTGACATCTCTTTTGAATACAGTAAAACAGAGTGACCTCCCATTGAAATATTTAACAGAGTGACCTCCCTTTAAAACATTTACCAATAGTGACCTTCTTTTGAAACATTTAGAGTGACCTCCCATTGAAACATTTATTAGAGTGACCTCCCTTTGGAAACATTAACACGGAATGTCCTCCCTTTGAAGCATTTACACAGAAAGTGTCCTCACTTTTGAAACATTTAGTTAGAGTGACCTCCCTTTTGAAGCATTTATGCAGAGTGACCTCTATATCTAGTCTCTGGTACCTGATATTGCAAAATATGTACGTGTAAGTTAATGTGTTTGGAATGAAGGTGAAAGAGTGAAAAGGTTAGCTAGTGTTTGGTAAGATTCATTTTGACATTTATTATCTAGATTGTAAATGATGCCAGAAAAGACCAGGAACAAGGATGTTTTCTACTTGTTGTAAGCTTTGGATGAGCAGATTAGAGGTGTAGGCAGGGAATCAGTCATCATTTAATGTCAGGGTAGGCAGGGAACCAGTCATGTCAGGGTAGGCAGGGAACCAGTCATCATTTGATGTCAGGGTAGGCAGGGGCATAACTGTTTCTGGGAAACTGATGAGAAATGTAGGCAGGGAACTGTGGTTTGTATTCAATATTGATCTTACCTGACTTAAGGATAACCAATCAGATCACACTATATCAAACCATCCCAGGCCTAAACTTAATGTTAGGGAAGTGAAAGGGAAATCAGCCTCTATTTGATAATGAGAAATGTCAGAAACTAGTCTGTACTTACAAATGTAGAGGAACCAGCCTATATAAAAGTTTCTAGGAGGGGGTGATGAGAAACACTGGCAAGGAACCAGTCTGTACTTAATGTAAAGGAACCAGCCTTTATCATAGTTTCTAGGAGGGGGGGGGGGGGGTGATGAGAAATTCTGGCAAGGAACCAGTCTACACTTAATGATGCTAAGTTTGTACAGATAATCTGCAGATCACAACAGAAGGGTAGTACCTTGAAATACCTGGATACAGTCCAACATTACACACACAGATACCTGGGTACACAGTCTACCGTACATACACAGGATGTGAAATATAACATCAGTATGCCATTCAACAGCTGATCACACAAAAACACATCCCACTTCAAAATATACTGAGTACTGTTTTGAATTTTTGAACTTCCTGATTCAAATCTATTTTCTATAAGTTAAGTTGTTTTCAGACTCAGACTCTTAAACAGCTGATAAAGGATATAACCCCCCCCCCCCTAATTCTAAAAACCTAGAATTTGAAAAATACCTTGATTGATATCGATTTCCTAAAATTCTTATTTTTACTAACTTCTTAAACAACTGGTCAATGGAGGTACTAAATATATGTAACTGGCTGCTTGAAGCAGGTCACAAGGGAGGTCACTCTTCATATAAATATTTCCAAGGGAGGTAACTGTGTGTAAAGACTTCAAAGAGGGATCACTCAGTGTGAATGTTCAAAATGAGACTCACTCATCACTATTTTATAAGGAAGTTTACTCAATTCATGTGACCTTGTTTAAACAAGTTTCGTTTGTCCAGTCAATGCGAAGTTAATTTTACTTTTTAATTTAATAACACAGAGTGGCATTATTTTTTAAACATTTACACTGGGTGGTCTCCCTGTAAAACAGTTCCACAGAGTGACTTCCCTTTGGGTCAATTTCACCATTAGGTCTGACTTACTATCAAGGCCACTTTCAGTCAGTGTATATATTATAGTAACTAGCCTGGGTCTTAATAGCAAAACTGAGTTGTAATTATTATGATAATTACGGATAATTACCGATACTGGAATTATTATTTTTACCACATTTTTTATCATCATTATTGTCTATATTATGACACCTGTACACAACATCAATGAATACCATACAGTTATTCAAGGGCTTAGTGCAAAACTATGGTACATTCTTCTATAAATTGATGTAGTTACCATAGTTTTACATTGAGCCCTCAAAGCATAGGTGGTAACAAAGTTCAAAGATCAAACAAAATTCTCATGATCCAAGTCAAAGGTACATAATCAGATAATAGACTATTTTGTAGACATTGTAATTGATGAAATACACATGTTTGTATCATTTCTGGGCAATCATGCTGTTGCTAGGTAACATAAATTATTATAGAAAGTTTCATGTTAGAGCCACTGACCTTGAGTGTGGTAATTTACTGGTAATTTCGAGTAATTTATCATTTATTCTGACACCTACACATGTTACCTTGGGTTTCTCACCACCAACTGAAGCCAATATCTATGAAATAGTATGGTACTGAAACCCTGTTCATTTTTGTGGGGATTGATATCAGTGGAATTTGGTGAAATAATTTTTTTCAGGGGATGTAAACTCATAGATAACAATAACTGGAAAGGGAACCAACTTGCTCCATTTGTTGGAAGTTAAATAACCATTTGGAAATCATTGCCCACATGAGATAATGCTTTTAAAAAAAAACATTTGTGGCATTGAGACCACACTTTTTGCTAATTGTTCTTAAAAAAAGAGAAAAATTAAGCATCATACTAGGCTTTCTCAAAGGCAGCTTTTGATGTTTTGCATCAATACTTTTCTTGTTTATAATGGAAGGAAATATGACAAAAACACAAATGTAGCCAGTGCAAGCATCAGACTATTGAAGTTTCTTGTATAATAAGATGACAGTGTTTGATATAGTCTACAAATTTTTCTTCCAACCAGAAAAAAACATTTATCTGACTTGAACAATAACATCAGTGTTCCATAATGAGTGAAGAAAATGCAAAGCTAGGGTAATTAACTCTATAGCAATGTATTTTATGAATTTACAACATTTTTAAGCAGAAGAATTTAAATAAATTTGCTTAATTGAAATATACAGCCAAGCCTGTCTCTAAGGACCACCTGTGGATTTTTTAATAGTTGGTCTCTCTTAAAAGGTTAACTATAATTACAAATCGTACTACCATGGGACATATAATTGTTTGTCTTTGCAAACATGTTTGATATTATATTATAGTGACCTTTAATCACAGGAGGCTTTTACATGAAAAATTTAAAGTTTTACCTGGGTAAGACTGATCTGTCCTGAATACTGACAAATAGCAACAACAAAATACATCCTCTTGCATATCAACTCACAGGTATCCTATCCATACACAAACAATTTGTCTGTTCAATATCTCAAAACACTTTTTTTTCAAAATAATTTGAATAATTTAATACATCCTCTTGCACTGCCACCAGATACTACACACAAACAATTTATCTGAACAACATCACCAGACACTTGCAGAAATACATCTTATAACATTCCTTAAATGCTTAATGCAAATGTTAACTTTCACATGCTAGACACAGGTAACAGTATCGTTGAAAAAGAAATTTAAAAAAATTGAAACTGAAAAAAAAAAGTCTTAAAATTTTATGTACCTAAATTTCGAGATTTTTTTTTTCAACGATACTGTTACCTGTGATGCTAGATGCAGAAAACTACTGTTACGCAGTACCAATATTGTACATTTGAAATACACAAAATCTGACACTTTATCACATTATCTAATTAAACATTTCAAGACTCTTTTTCGAATTTACATAAATGTCAACTTTCAAAAGTTTTTATTTCAACTCCAATATACAGAAAACTACTGTACTAACATTTTAAAATTCACAAAATTTGACACCTTAATAATCACATTATTACATTAAAACAATTAATTATCTTGCTATACATATACATAGTATCTTTCATCACAAATTTCAAAGATCTCCAATTAACTTAATCCATCCAATTAGTTCCATTCTAATTAATACTATATTCCTTAATTAAACAATAGTTCCATATGATTATCTGTCAACAAAGAGGCTGCTGAAAAACCTATACCATTAACAAGTGTCATATTACCTTAATATGGATACAACATTTTAAAATTGCCTGACAGTACTGTTCCTAATAAATGCCCCTGAATTCAAGTAATTTTTTGAGCTCATTAAATTAAAATACTGTAAAATCATTAATTTTCGTGGGGGGATTAAATTTCATGGATTTCGTGGTTCACTTCAACCACAAACTTTTATCCCAACGAACATTGATTTTGACCCTTGTTTTGTTACCTGAAATGCAAAATCCACGAATTCAAGTGCCACCGAAATTGTCTTCTTTACCAAAACCACGAAATTTTGTCCCAACGTAATTAATCTAAAAATATGTTTTACAAAGATTGACTGAATCATCTCAATTAGAGATCAATCTCAACCCAAATTGTGTTGCAATCTTTTATTTTTTACCAATCAAATGCACTATCGGAAATGAAACATTAAAAAGTTAAAAGTTAAGTTACCAATTTTCTAGGGCTCTTTTCAGCTGTTAGGCCGCTCAAGCACCCTTTGACATTTCAACTGCCCCTGGTCATTGGGTTACATATGGAAACCTACACCCGTGTCTCCCTGGGGAGACTATTTCTATCCTGTGGTGTGGCAGCTGACATCGATCTGCCGTGCCCAGGAATAGACACTGCCCTCACAAGTACCATTTTACACCATTGTGGAGTGGAGCATGTGGGTCTTGCTCAGAGAAATTAACCAGTGGTCCAGAGGGGGATCGAACCGGGACCTCTCGATCCCGAAGCGCACGTCCTACCTCTAGGCCACGGCTCCCCTATTAACAGGCATCTTACACCAAGCACTAGTTAACATGAATGATACCAACTAATTTTTATTGGGGTTCAACATTAGTGAAACAAGTGGCATATATTAAAAGAGGGTACCCTGACAACCCTTTGATAAGATGGCTAAACAAACTTCAAAATCCTGCACCAGCCTCAAACAGACCATGCAATATCATAATAACTATATATCAGAGTAGTACGAAAAAGTTTCCATATTACCACAATCACAATTGACAAATTAACCAACTTCACTAAATTATACAAATTGTGACATCACAAAAAACACACTTTTGACAAATTACTATAATATTAATTGTCAATACATGCATTGTGTCGATTAGCAAAATGTCACATGATTGTGAGATCTATACTACAAAAGGTCATTCAGATGTTTTGTTTAAATGTAGGTTAAACACCACTAAAACATAAGTGTTTTGTTCAAATGTAGGTTAAACACCACTAAAACATCAGGGAAAGGATGTGCATATTGATATATAGATGTAAAGTCAGGCAAAAAATTTTGTGTGAAGGCTGAACTACATTAAATTGTCAGTAGAAATATTAGTTTATTATTATGTCCTTTCATTCGATCGTTTGATTGGTTGATCCATCAGTCGTTCTTTAGTTTGTTTATTTGACTCTCTCAATTTGTGTCAGTACCATTTTTACAACAGATAATCTTTAACAAGGTATATTACGGTACCAGAAACATTTTTCTATTTATTTTTTATTCGTTATCTTTATCAATATTTTTTTATTGATAGATTGGCTCACTGATCAACACTTGTGTATGACATTTAAATAACTGATTATTGACATGGACAAAAATCTATATAATAATGGTATTAAATTATTTCACAGTCATTGACCAATGTTGATATTATAAATATGGTTATTATATTTCTGAAATAACAGAATGATATCAAATTCATCAATGCTATCACCAGTAAATATTGATATTTGCAAACAACTGGCATATTGTATTTTATAAACAAGCTTTTATATTGAATGAAGTAATATCAGGGCTTTAAGCCTTTACTCCATGAAAACCCATTACAACAAATCTACCAAACTTCATGCAGATAAAATTTAGTTAGATTTCAAATGTATCTCGTTTGACCTGAGGCAGTCGTAAGTGTATGGTCATTCGGTTTGTGTCTCCCAGATTGGCCATTGACCTTGGAAAGAGTAGTTGTCAATAATGAAAGCTCGGCTTTTCTGATTGTCTCCTGAAAATACATGTTTATTCTAATGCAATGCATAAAGGCCGAGGTGATTAAAGAATGAGTAGTTATGTGATACACATGGAACCAGGGTTAGTTATAACTCTCAGGATAAAACTGCTTTCTGCTTATAGGTAACTACCTAAGAACAAATACTTGAATAATCTATCATACATTCAATGAGTATTGCATCTGTTGATCATAGTCAATCAAAGATTCTATTTACAGGTTGTTAAGTGGATATAATCATGATATGATGCTGATAACAGTGATCATAATGGTAGTAGTTTTATTGCAATGAGCAGATTGTTTAAATACAATCTAGTCCTTGAAAATATTTGACTTCCTATAAAAATGTATGCAAAGACTCAGATAAATACAAGAGTACTGGTCCTGAAAATGTGATACTGTACAATCATTAATTATCGTGGGGGATTAAATTTCGAGGATTTCGTGGTTCACCTCAACCACAAACTTTAGTCTCAACAAACATTAATTTTGACCCTTGTTTTATTACCTGAAATTCAAAATCCACGAATTCAAGTCCAAACAAAATTGTCTTTTTTACCAAAACCACGAAATTTCGTCCCAACACAATTAAATGATTTTACAGTAGTTTGTACAGTCAAACCTGTATAAAAAGATCGCCTGAGAATAGAGTTATAGAACTATCATAAAAACTGTCAGCAAAGGTAACCAATTTCATCACTCATTATACTTATTTAACCTGTTAAGAGAGACCACCTATTAGCAAAGATCCCTTTTTCTTGTATCAATGTAAGATCTTTACAATTAAGAAAGCTTTGCATTATCATAATGTTAAATTCTACTTTAGTGAGTTTAACATAGCAAGTTTTTACAATCATGATATAGCTTGGCTATTTTGGCCTGTGCCTGACCTTTATGCACGAATATATAATAAGGTTCGTGCTTTGAATATATCAATTTCCGCAAGCAAATCGTGCAATATTGGTATTTCAGAATTATGTTTGTATAACATCTCAAGCATCTTCGTGATACTCTCCGACTATAAAAACATGCAATCGGTGCTGTAAACGCAGGCAATATATCACCTGTTTAATTATGCTAATCAAAAGGTCAGGCTTGTGTCAAATTGGCCAAGCTATACATAATGATAACTAATAAGGGGTGTTTTTAACCAATTAAAATTAACCTCAAATACTTGGCACAAAGAATAACACAAATTAGATAATAATTAATTATGGGTCATTCAAATATATCACATAATAACCATAACCAAGAAAAAACAAAGAACATTAGAAACCTTTTTGATTTACCAGGTACCATAATAAATAGTGATAAATATAGACCACAAACAATTACTGCCAGTCAGGAACATTTTTGCCTCCAAATTTGAAGAGTACTCGGTTGTGTTTTCATCAAGCTGGTATAATCATGTCTGATGATCTCCATCATTACCTGAGGGTAGATCTACCCAGAGATACTGACATACAACCAGAGATACTGGATCTCTATCAACAGTAAAACATTTCTCCACCTCACCTAAGAAAATAATTTCTCAACATCAGACAAAGGTACCACTATTTTACAAGACACACTCATTGACAATCCTACAACAAGATCCTGCCACTGCCATCAGTGTTCAATGAAATTTCCACACCACCTATGTGAACAGCAAAAGGTGTCTTTGTTAACAGATAACCAGATTTTCATTTAAAATCTCGGATGAACATTCTGGGGTGTCATGATCTTACAGTGGGACAGGTGGTTTTTCATAAAAAAATACATTCAATGATCCAGGAAGTTTTTATCATTACCACAACCGTAGCCAAGTGATTAGGGGGTCCACCTTGGAAGGTTTGAATCCTAGCTGATAACTACATCAACAGAACCATGATTTTCTCTCCTTCCATATTACAACAAATGTCCAACAAAAGTCAAAACAACAACAAACTTCTCAGAAACTATCCCCATCCCATATCACACACTTGGCTTATCAGACAAAGGCTAGAAATAGTTCCTGTATATGTATACAAAGAAACAAACATATAAACATACAAACATATTATTGACATAGAAACTGATCCCCTAGGATGCACATGGTGTCTATATAGATACATAACAATATGGAACACATCAAGATAAGTAAGGCAGATATTGTTGTTTCCTGTGTGCAGATATTGTGGTTTCCCCGGTTTCTGACATTGTTTTATTGTTGATTGTACATGCAGGAAGCTGACAGCTAACAATATACAGGTAGGTACAGGTTTGTGTATCATGTACATAGTACAATATGTTGCCTCTCTTGATCAGCTCTCTGTAGAGCAATAAACCAATCCATAACAATATCTTCATCAAACTTTCTTAGCAATCAGGGGTGTGGAATTCCTTTGTCCGACTTGCCCAACTTGGGCTTTTTGATCTGCGGGCAAGTGGATTTTTCCATCCAGCTTGCCCATGATGGGCAAGTGCAAAATGATCATGAGAAAATAATATTAAGTGTCCTATTTTACCAAAACACCAAAGCAAATCCTTAAAATCTGATAGAAAATGATTTAAAAGCAGGTACACAGTAGGCTGTGATTAAGATTAAGTCTTTGGACAAGTGTATTCTTCAGCTCAGTTTTCCCATGGGCAAGTGAAAAATTTCAGGATTTCCACACCCCTGGCCATTATTCACTATGAATTGGACCTCTCTAGAGCAACAAGCTCAAAACAATGGCCAATATTTACAGTTCCCAACAGGTGTCTACAGAAATGTTTATTTGAGACCCTGTGCAAAGAAATCACTAAGGGTCAGTTGTATAGACAAAGCTAGTCTGTTTAACATACCCTATGTTTAGAAAGACAACTCCTCAATCTACTCTTTTCTCATGAAATTATTTCCCTTTGCTCCCTCAAACATAGGGTCTGTTCAACTTGGTGTTTCAATATCGCCTATATTGTGGCGATTGAACTTATCCTAAGGTCAAACAATTACAGCCGATAATGATCTTGTTATGTGAGTTGGTCAGCCTAGAATATTTATGGTTCTTGCGATAATCAAGCCCAACATAAAATCTAGCGAAAATTGAAAAAAGTTATGCTATTTGATTGATAAAATATATTATCTAGTTGGGTGGCAAGACTAATATAAGACGAAGCATTTAGTATCACTTTCCTACAGGAAACAGAAGGTGCAGCACTATGATTACAGTACACTACATGAAAGCACTACTTTCTGGTAGCATGTATTTGTTTAGCCATATTAAATGCAAAACAGAAGTTTGAAATGCTTTGCTATTATGCTATGCATAGCAAACATAGATGGGTCCCTGGTCCTTAATTAGCTTGACATATTACCAATACTAAACTATCTAAATGAGGATTTGGTAGCATTAAAACAGAATATATTTTTATTGCAGCTATGATTGATCAAATTAGGCTTGTCGAATTCAGCTACTTCTATCATCAAACAAATAGAATTAATGATCATTACAATCATAATAATTAGTATAATAGATCACAAACAATCATGAATATTTATGATAAGTGAAGATAAGTGGTTGCACCATAAACACTGAGATAACTACGTACCAACCAAACAATAATGACAAAATTTGTCACCTCACACATTGTACATATCACTATATAGAAACAAAAAACGAGCGCTGTACTAAGAGGTTGTCATTGCATGTGTTCTTCTAAGGACCAGCCTAACATTCACACAACAACATACTGAACATCCGATAATGACAAAATTGGTCGCCTCACACATCACCTATAAACAAAAAACGAGCGCAGAACTTAGAGGATGTCATTGCTGTGTTCTTCTAAAGGACCAGCCTACCATTCACACAACAACATACTGAACAGCCAATAATGACAACGTTTATAAAGCAACAATCAGTGAGCACAGGTTGACATTGTGTGTGTTCTTCCAATGGACAGGCACACCATGCTTACATGGAGGGTTCTTCAATGGAAACTCACCAAGACAATCTAGGTTTGAGGACTGCATTGACAGACTACGTTTTTTCCAAGCCATTGACTCATGGTAAACACCTGAATGATCCCTACAAGTAGAGATATCATCAGTTACCCAGGGAGCACAAGTTAGGTCAATGGAGAACCTATGCTTCCTACAGCACTTTCATATCCCAAACACCATTACATTGAATATGAGTGAAGCAACAGACGTATCCAGAGTTATCTAAATTTTCACCATTTTTTGCCCATGTATACCTCTATATACCTGGTGCAGAAGATGAGGGAAGGCAGACATAGTTGGCACACCATTGTGACAGATGCGCAGGACAGACAAAGATGGAGGATGATTGTTGGCGGCCTATGCTCCATATCGGAGTGAACAGGCTTAAGTCAAGTCAAAGTCATACCTCTGTATGGCTATGGGTAAAGATGAGTATAAAGATTCAAGTAAAACAAAAAGAAAAGAATCATTAGTGAATATTTGGTTATCTGAGACTAAACGGAATTACTATTGAAGCCCTTTTAACTACCATCATTTAATCCATCCAGTCAGGTAATTTTTACCATCTCTTAATAAACATCAGCTTCATTTCAGCTAGGTCAATTACAACTAGTTCCAGCAACTGTTAACTATGATTCCATTTGCACAAAGGCTGTAGATACATATCCAAGAACTGCAGACATACCCCTCCTCTCAGTTCCAATATATATGTACACTGCTAGGTCCGGTTAAATCATTACTCTGAAGAAACTATGTTTTTGCATTCAACTATTAAAGAGAGTCATAGTACATGGCTGGACAAGAAGTTGTATCCTTGCCTAATGGGCTAAGGTAGTTGCAAACCGAATTCAGGATTCATGACAATTGAGTTCCTTCCACAAATGTTCTTTCAGAGCCATATTGAAACAGTACAATGCTTGTTTTTACAGAACTTTGAAGCGAGGTATCAGGATAACTACTGTCTTCTTGTTATTGATAAAACACAATTAAACAATTCAGTCTATATTGCTAATTGTGTACTAACGCTGGTGAAAGAGCTTTGCCAAAGTGCTCGTTCCATTGGCATGAGACTATGGCATTTTAACTAAGTTACCTAAATACCTCCAATAATTTTCAAAGCTCATTTTCATTCAACTTTGAAATGAATACAGGCTCCATTCACATAAAGCAATTAAAACAGAATTACACTCGGCAGCCTATCTATCACACAGTCAGACATAGAAGCACCATTTGTTAGTAGTTATAGTAAACTTCCTGGAGATGTTTTAAATGACTCATCAGTAGAGTGTAGGGTATTCACACAGACAGTATAATTTCTACCTGACACACTACCACAACCATCTAGCTAATAACGATAAGCTTACTGTAGACCTTAATTACCTTCAATTGAAATAGCCAGAGTTTTTTTAGCTTCAAAATACTTGTTTGAAATTTTGCTGAATGGAAGGCCAAAATTTTGCAGATTGAAATGCCAAAAACTTTGCTGACTGGAAGGCCAAATAATTATTGAATGAAGGTAAAAAATTTGTGGAATGAAATGCCAAAATTGTTCTGAATGAAAGGCCAAAATGGCACTAGCATGCTAGGGCACTAGCTAGCTAACCTGCTATTGTTTGAGAGACATTTAATAGGACCTCAAAGGTCTCTTGTTACTTTTCAAGTAACTCATCAGAGGCAGTAAAATTATCTCAAAATTCCAGTAAACCTACAAATATAAAGCTTTGGCCTAAGCTTATCATAGACCTTAATTAACTTTAATTGGTTAGATTATCTCCATCTCAGGATACTTTACCAGAAGCTTCTGATACTGAGGCACCACCCTGGGTATATGTGAATACTTGTAATGGTGTTTGTCTGAAGTACAGATCAGGAAGAAATCCTGAGTAGCTACTGAAAGGGATAGGAAAGAGGATCATGATAATGATAAATGGGGAGAAGGAGAGTAAGCATTTCGATGGGTGCCCGCAAGACTGTAGTAACTGCATATAGATAAAGAAGGACTTACTAAAGTATTTAAGATACCCCTCGATTTATACTTTCAAGGAACAGAGACAACCAAAATTGGGTCACCTAAGTGGCAACAACAATAGAACATCCATCAGATTCTGGTACTGGTGCCACAGTGACAGATTACCAAACATGCACACATGCCACAAACGTGGCACTCACAGTACCATTTCAATCTGATATCTGAGCCATAATAGTTTATTTTAGATACAAAATGTCCAAAGGCCAGAGTCAACCACCCATGTGCCACAATGACAATTCAAAACCAAGTATAATGTTGGCAGAAATCATTAGCCATATTAGACTGGGGTGGCTAATCACTCAATAAAATCTCTGAATATTGGCAATACCCTCAGCAGCCTAACTATCTGACTATAGGAATTCACTTACCTGTTGTTTTTCTTCTCTAAATGTTTATTGTTCATTGAGAAAGGTACCAATTCAGAAAATACAAATGACTGTTAAAACAACAGATATGATCTAGGATTGGGAAAATGCCACATAATGGTACTTCTTGAAGAAAAGAAATAAACAGCATTCAGTATACACAAAGAAAACCCTGTAACAACAGCCAAAGTAGGTATGTCTCTCAAAGGTTGTTGTTCTGACCAAGTTGTTGTACAGCGCAACCCCTCCATAGCAATGCACTTTCGAGACTCACATCTTGACCATTGCACCATGAAAATGTTATCTTATTGAATTATGCCAAGCATAGCCTTTATTTGCTTTTTTCTACTGAAACATGGCAGGCATATATATGTACCTCTACCCGGATTTGAACCCGGGTCGCCAGATTAGACGGCAAGCGCACTAAACACTGAGCTACGGAGGCTCTTATATTCTAACATGACAACGAACATATTATACTATGGTATATCGGCCGATGTGTAACAATGGAAGTGATGTCACAGCATTTTTTGTGACGTCACGAACGTAAACAAGTAAGGTTTACCAACATAAACAATGTTTCCAAATTAACACTGACTTTATATATAATTGCACACTTATATCATGTTAGAATTGAAATAAAATATTCAAAAGTCGTAGCATATCTGCTGATTATGCTCTGCTGTTCCTAAAGGTTGTCTTTACAGAATGCTCTGACTAAATAAATGTTAACAAGCCTGTGTTGAAAATGTTTGGCAAAGAAGACTTCAGAAAATACAAATGCTCTTCATCAACAAAATTTATGTTTATAATCAGAAGAGATAAGAACCCAAAGATGAACAATTTAATGCTGCTTGCCAACAGTTACCTTTCTTTAGGGCATTTATTATCTCATTGAGTTCCATTATCAGTCTTCCATCATTTAAACATTTCAACATAACAACATTTATCTTGCAAATATATTCAAAGTTAGGCTATTATAAGCAAATGGCTAAGTTACAGGTAGGTGTATTATTTATTTATATTTTTTTCTTAAAAATAAGAAGATTTTGTTTAGAACAATGATATCAATAAAATTGGTTGGCTTTGGCATTTTTTTCATTCCTTTTGATAAAAGAGATATATTATATTATGCAACAAAGTTTTCACTCAGACAACAGATTTAGATTTTTTAAACTGGACTGAACACTTATTTGACCATCTCACTAACAGACTACTAATAATTTTAAAGCAAACAAGTCTGTGCTCAGTAAATGCTTATACATGCTCCAGGAAAGCCATGCCCACAACAAATAGCTAAGTTATTCAGGGGCCATAATTCTGTTGAAAGGTTCCATAGTGTAACATGGCTTTGACAATGTATTGTGTTTATGGTGGTAAACAAGTATGCCAAGTTTGAAAGCAATGCCTTGATGGACTTTAAAAATATTTGAATTTCAACATTTTGTAATGGAAAAACGAACGGACCAACAAACAGTTAACAAATAGATGTAGGAGCATAATAAAAATGTTTTGGCGAAAAGAAATGTATTGGGTGGGCAAAGATGAAAATCTAGGAATTATTACAGTCTAGCCTTAAAACAGAATTTATCTTGCAATATCAAAAGTTATGGTGCATCTTTTGAACAGCTGACAATAAATATCTTGTAAATCAAAAGATTTTTCATCAAACATCTTCAAACAATATAAATCCTGGACTGGTTTACCTTTTCTTGCATCTGTTTCAGATACTTCAAGCTATCAGACAATGAGAGAAATCTAAAACCAGTCTGGTTCTATAATTGATAAATAGACCATTGTTCAAATAAGAAGAAAATGAATGAAGTAAGGGGTAATCATCAGCAACAATGCAACAACCAATGTCTTAGCCAACAATACAACAGTCAATGTCTTGGCCAACAATGCAACAACCAATGTCTTGGCCAACAATGTAACAGGCAATGCCTTGGCCAACAATGCAACAACCAATGTCTTGGCCAACAATGTAACAGGCAATGCCTTGGCCAACAATGCAACAACCAATGTCTTGGCCAACAATGTAACAGGCAATGCCTTGGCCAACAATGCAACAACCAATGTCTTGGCCAACAATGTAACAGGCAATGCCTTGGCCAACAATGCAACAACCAATTTCTTGGCCAACAATGCAACAACCAAGGTCTTGGCCAACAATGCAACAATCAAGGTCTTGGCCAACAATGTAACAGGCAATGCCTTGGCCAACAATGCAACAGTCAATGTCTTGGGCAACAATGCAACCACCAATGTCTTGTCCAACAATGCAACAGTCAATGTCTTGGGCAACAATGCAACCACTAATGTCTTGTCCAACAATGCAACAGTCAATGTCTTGGCCAACAATGCAACCACCAACGTCTTGGCCAACAATGCAACGACCAAGGTCTTGGCCAACAATGCACCAAACAAGGTCTTGGCCAACAATGCACCAAACAAGGTCTTGGCCAACAATACAACAGTCAATGTCTTGGCCAACAATGCACCAAACAAGGTCTTGGCCAACAATACAACAGTCAATGTCTTGGCCAACAATACAACAGTCAATGTCTTGGCCAACAATGCAACCACCAACGTCTTGGCCAACAATGCAACGACCAAGGTCTTGGCCAACAATGCACCAAACAAGGTCTTGGCCAACAATGCACCAAACAAGGTCTTGGCCAACAATGCAACAACCAAGGTCTTGGCCAACAATGCAACAGCCAATGTCTTGGCCAACAATGCAACAGCCAATGTCTTGGCCAACAATGCAACGACCAAGGTCTTGGCCAACAATGCACCAAACAAGGTCTTGGCCAACAATACAACAGTCAATGTCTTGGCCAACAATGCAACAATGCAACAACCAAGGTCTTGGCCAACAATGCAACAACCAAGGTCTTGGCCAATAATGCAACAGCCAATGTCTTGGCCAACAATGCAACAGCCAATGTCTTGGCCAACAATGCAACAATCAAGGTCTTGGCCAACAATGTAACAACCAATGTCTTGGTCAATAGTGCAACAGTCATTGTCTTGGTCAACAATGCAACAGTCATTGTCTTGGTCAACAATGCAACAGTCATTGTCTTGGTCAACAATGCAACAGTCATTGTCTTGGTCAACAGTGCAACAGTCATTGTCTTGGTCAACAGTGCAACAGTCATTGTCTTAGTCAACAGTGCAACAGTTATTGTCTTGGTCAACAATGCAACAGTCAATGGCTTTGTCAGCAATGCAAAAGCCAAGCCAAGGCCATGACCAACAATGCAACAGCCAAGCCAATGTGTGGACCGAAGACTACTTGCTGCAAAAGCAAATCATTACAAGTTTTCCTGTTATAAATATAAGAGACATACTGTTGATACTAATACTTGATACATCAAGATCAAATTCAGAAAATAAATGGAGAGATAGAAAATGACAGAATAAAGCTGTATCAAATACCAGAATGTCAATAATGACATATGCAACAATATATGTCATCAATCAACAGTACTGGTGTATATAATAGTTTATCAATATAATATCTTATCAATAGAAACATCTTTGTATGATCAATCATCAAAGATAGATGCAAGGTTATACATCAGCATTAAATGATTTGTCTAGAATCATATTTCCAGGGTCATTTAGTATGTACCTGTTCAACAGACACTACTCATACAAGGCTACAATATGTTTAATGCAGTACATAACACTGCAAGACCTAAAATACAGCCCCTGGACTAAGGGCTGATTTTGACCATGAGTGGACCTAGTCATAAAGAATAAGATTGGTTCAATATTTAAGGACCACTTTTTTGTCAAGTCCTGAAATATTATCTAAAAACGGATTTCTGTATGTACATATCATATAAATGGTACTCATATTATAAGTCTGTATGATGCATCATGGTGATCTGACATGAGCATCCTATGTAAGTAAGTAAAGTCTTTATTTTATGAGGCTAACATTTTTACAATAATGCAATCTTCCATATGGGCCTACAATAATGTAAGCCCAGCACATCTGTGATGTCAATATATCGATGGCTTAGAACCAGAAGGTCAGAACTACCTCTAACGACCTTATAAGACTCATACATATTGGAAATCTGCTTCACAAGGCGCTTCTTATGAGCATATTTTCATGAAAATCTGAATTTGTCATGTTGACCAAAATGAAGTTTTAAAAACGTGTTTTCCCATAGATAAAGAGTAAATTACAGACAGTTTTCTCTTGTTTTCTCAATATATGGATTTGGTAGTTACGACCTTTTTGTTCTAAGTCAGCGATATGTGAACCTTGCATTCATACTACATGTTTTATATCATAAGCATGTCATACATGATAGTGTTTATTGATGTTACAGATGAAGCCAAGCTGATCTTGTATTCATCTTACATAATGTACACACATACAACCTGAGCTCCAACACATGTCTATGAGTAAACAAACTGCTGCCTCAGAATACAAAAATCATTAGCGCTTCACAATACAACCTTATAATAGAAGACCCATACGTATTCCTTAAACATCTGCAATACAAGGTACATGAAAATCAGAAGAGGCCATTTGGACTAAACTGATGTAGCAAAAGCCGTTTTTTGCAAACAACCAAATTTTTCTAAATGTAACAGGGTGAGAATAATATGCAACCAGACGAGGGCTCGAACCCTTGGCTTACAGGACGAATGTTCTACCAAATGAGCTAGCCAGCTGCTTACAAGTTTCTCCCCTATGAGTTATATAAATTAAATCCTATACCCGACTACACAGGGTCAAATAATTTGCAATACAGAAGCAAATTAAAAAACCCTTCATTTCTATTATAAAACCATTGTGTGTGTACTTAAGACATGCAAACTTTAAATGCTTCTTCTACTGTATGATACATAACAGAAAAGCAAAAATAAAAATTTTCAGCTCACCTTAAACAGATTTTTCACAATTTTCCTTAATTGTTTGAACACTTTCTTCATAAAAGTATGTCATACAGTAAAATTCCACAAAAACTAAACACAATGCAATGTCTGTATCAATTTAAGATAAACACAGTAATAATCATAAATTCAGTCATACAAATGTCGTAAAATATGAAACTGCATAAAAAGCAGAGAAAAGTAGCAAAAAACTATTCACTGCAACTATTCACAAATGTCAAAAGTTAACATAGTAATGAATGGTTCACATTCACAGAAAGTTTTCTCTACAAGTTGGCAGCCATCTTGGATTCCAGAATGATGAGTAGTTTTCCAAGAAAGTCTGGCATTCTGTCAATAAAACACATGAACAGATTATAGACTGGGTGCACATAACATAAAATCAGGGTATGGTAAGCATCTGACAAGGGGAGGTTTGACTTAATTTGATGATTCTGAGAATGATCTGATGATCTGATGGTCTCTCTGGTAGATGGTTGTACATACCTGTTGTGGATTACCGGGTAGATATTACAGATTGTCTGTCAGGTATCAATAGTTGGCTGACTGTAACAGTTAGTCAGCTTGACCATTTCGTAGCCAATTAGTGGTGCAGTAGCCAATTGTTGCAGTTGCAAAGTGAAGCAGTTGCAAAATAAAGAAGTGGCCAAGTGGTTCAGCATTGACCAAGGGGATCAAACAGATTGTTTGTGATTGTCTGTGATGTATCAATGCTAGTCTGTAATGTCTGCAGTCTGTCAGTGTGACCATTCAGCAGCCAATTGGTGGTGCAGCAGTCAATTGTTGCAGACGCAAAGTGAAGGACTGGCTAAGTGGAGAAGTGGCCACGTGTTCCAGCATTGACCAAGGGGATCCAACAGATTGTCTGTGAGGTATCAATGGTAGTCTGTAATGTCTGCAGTCAGTCAGTGTAACCATTCAGTAGCCAATTGGTGGTGCATCAGCCAATTGTTGCAGCTGCAAAGTGAAGCAGTGGCTAAGTGGAGAAATGTAGAAGTGGCCAAGTGGTCCAGCATTGACCAAGGGGATCAAACAGATTGTCTGTGAGGTATCAATGGCAGGCTGTAAGTCTACAGTCAGTCAGGGTGACCATTCAGTAGCCCTAATTGGTGTAGTGGTCAATTGGTGCAGTTGCAAATTGAAGAAGTGGCCAAGTGGTTAAGCATTGATTAAGGGGGGTGGGCAACCAAGTCAATGACTGGAGAAGAGGAACAACCTAACTAGTGGTGTAGTAGCTAAGTGTCACATTTGCCAAGAGGAGCAGCTAACAAGTGCTGTATTGGCCATGTGGTGCTGGAGCCTGTGTGAAACAGTATACAAGTGGTTCAGCATTGACCAAGGAAAGGGGGGTGGGCAATCAGGTCAGCAACCAAGTCATTGACTGGAGAGGAGGAACAACCTAACTAGTGGTGTAGTAGCTAAGTATTCTCGGCCGGGACAGAAACACTATTTAGTGTTTCCCACCCAACTAGAGATGATCTTGGTTGGAAACCCAGGGGTAGTCTCGCGTGTATCAGTGCTTTACACTGGGCACGATAAAGAACCAAGGAATCTATTCGAAACAAGCTAGGGTATCGCACCCGGATTCCTTGTATCTCACCTCTGTCTCCAACATTTGCGATAATGCCCCAGAGTGGGCCCTGCAAATTAAATGGAAGAAAGAAAGAAAGAAATAGACAGATGCTTAGTGCAGATCATAATGTTACCCATTCAATTTTAAAGAAAGATACATTTATTTTATAAATCAGCTGAACAAAGTTCAACTAGGTGTATCAGACAACTTAAGTAATGGACATACATTCTACAAATGTACCTTGGGTAGTTCGCAGGGGGCACTGAAGGAATAATGATTAATTTTCTACCATTTTATTCATTTACACATAAGAGTACATATCGATCATAAAAATAATCTTTATGTTTGAACCATTGCTTATTAAAATAATTCCTGCAGTTTGGTGAATTAGGTGATCATTGAAATAAGTCCTGTTTGCTGACTAGGTGGTCAGTCCTGCTGGGAAAGTGAGATTTTCTTTTCCAACCCTTGACTATCTTCTAATTAAATCTAAGCAAAGGGAGACAATTTGATATTGGTACAGACTGGCCAGATAAAGCCCTAAATGTAAATCCTTTGACTTCATTAAAATATTCTCATAGACATGCCCTGATTTTTTAACATGTGAAATGTCATCCTTCGCCAAATAGTTTTGTTAGAGCTGTCTTAATTAGTTTCAGGGGAGAGCACTCTCACCAACTTAAAATAACAATCGGAA
Organism: Spisula subtruncata; assembly: GCA_963678985.1. Lineage (NCBI taxonomy): Eukaryota > Metazoa > Mollusca > Bivalvia > Venerida > Mactridae > Spisula > Spisula subtruncata. Next base: position 17,956,668 of record OY787678.1, read on the forward strand.
CTCCACGGCGTTTCTCTTGGCGTTAAGGAAAAGCCCAAGTAGTAATGATTGTTAAAATAATTGGAAAAGCTTTCAAGGGAAGTAACTCTAACATTGCAGATGAGTACCCATCTAACTTCAAATGTGGTTGAAAAAAATGAGACGGCAGAATTTTACCAATGAAAAGTTACCCAACTACTTACTTCAGCCGTATGTTTGACAGTATCCATCATTCAAAAGATGATGTTTTGGCACATACTTTCATAATCGTGAGAGTTGAGGAACATTATAGAACAAGATACATGATTGTGATATTTTCTTCTGATTGATAACACAGTCACTGACCCCAGCAGTACCTGAATAAATATACAATTTATTGAAAGAGATAGATGAATTACATGTATCATGGGAGGTGGTTGACTTTCATTGAAAATTAATAGTTTCAATATGCGCAACTTTGCTTGGGTATTGGGAGGTGTCCACAAACAAAAAAGCACCAGGGCAAATATTTTTAGGGTCTCTTTAAGGATTTTTTTCGTCAAAAGTTACATACAGTGTACATATTTTTGGTAATTTCTCAAATTTTAAGCATGGCTATAACAAGCCTGAAGGAGGTTATTGAGTTCAAGTTTTATGGGTATGACTCCAGTTAAATAGTTCCAATTCCCAGACTCCTGATTTTATATAAAGGATGGCATGGTGGCCATGCACATAATGCTCTCGACTACTATGCTCAACAGTGCTAGGCTAGGAAGCATACTGTTGCACAGTAAAGTGCTATAGAGTGCTACCTTAGCGGTCCACTGCACAACAAAGTGCTCAGATAGTGCTTGGTAGTGCTTGCCTAGCAAAGAACTGACAAATGTATGCTTTTGGTGAGCACTGGTAGCTGATAGGGTGTCATTGCATAGACATAAGAAAGCGCTTGATAGCACTATTTGTAAGCAGTTTGGTTAGACATGGGCTTGAGGTACACATCTTGTAATTTGAGTCTGAGAGACACCATGGCTCAGTGGTAAGCAGCATGCCACCTAATCCGGCAAACCCGGGTTCAAATCTGTGTGGAGGCACACATATGTCTGCCAAATTCAGCAGAAAGCTGACTGGCAAATAAAGGCTATGCTCAGCATTTTGTTAAAAGTAATTCTACCTTCCGTTCATGATAAATACATGAATATATAAACTTCAGTACCGGAATAACCTCACATTCTCAGACATTCAGAGGTTATACATGTTATCAAAGGAAAAACAGCTGGTTTCTTTAAGACTTTAGTGCTTATCTGCCCCCCCCATCAAACCAAAGGGAGGTAATACAAACACTTATTTAACCAAGTCGATACAGAGTAGCTTCCCCTTCAATGAAGTTAGTACAGTCCAGAGGCAAAACGATTTTCCAGTGTGTGTTGTTTTCAAGAGACAAAACATTATTTAACACAATATTTGCTGGTACATAGTTCTAATAAATAAATACTGTGAAATCATTTAATGTCGACACAGGGGGAATTAGACTTTTTTATGTCTGAATCCCCACCCTGGAGACGATGCCTACTGTCTAAACCTACGAGAGTTAATTCCCCGGGATTGGGAGTTGATAATTCCCACCTTTTGGGAAGAGTCATCTGACTGGTGCATAAGTTTTGTGATCAACCACTACATGACGGAAGCACATTTCCAAACACACTTGTCATTGTCTTTTTATAAATATTAAAAGCCTACCAATGGTATTCAGGGTCAAGCTTCTTTACATGAAATATGCATTTCATATTATGAAGCTATTATACCGAGCCTCGAAACTAACTCAGAAATATGTGATTGTATCCAACAATAACTTCTATGAATAAATTTGAGGACATTTATCTCAATTTTGTAACATTATAGATAATTCAAGGTAATTTGAAAATAATCAGGATCTCTATGCTAACTTCCTGTGTTTTACATATTTCACATTATCACAATAACAGCTCACATTATGTCTCACAAATATTCATACCTAACACTTTACATTTACATTTAAGTTATTAAGAGTGATCTCCCCTGATAAGAAGGACTTGATAAATTGGATTGTCTCCCTTTGTTTCTCATCATCATTTATCAGGAGTGATCTCCCATAATAAGAAGGCTTTAAAAAATCCATTTCTGGAAATTGGATTGTCTCCCTTTGTCTCACATTTTCACTTAGTTTGCTCCGGAAATCATTATTACGCCAATAGTTTACAAAATGATAATGATCATGGTGAAATGAAAATTTCATTTCTCTTGACACACTGATAAATCCATATAATACCCTCATCTAAAACACAAATTTTCATAACAAATATCATGAATTATCTCCCCTGATAAGAAGACTTGATAAATCCATTTCTGAAATTGGATTCTCTCCCTTCTATATTCATAATTGGAAATACTGTAAAATCATTAATATTCAAGAGGGATTTAATTCTGTCGATTTCGTGGATGATCTCAACCATGAAATTAAATCCCCACAAATTAAAAAAAAAAATTGTTACAGAGGGTAGAAGTTGCTAAGGGTGTTGATACTTATACATTTGCTGCAAAGGGGGTTGCTAATTTTAAAACAAATGCTAAAAAATCATTTAATTTCATTGGGACAAAATTTGGTGGTTTTGGTAAAAAAGATAATTTCGTTGAGACTTGAATTCGTGGATTTTGCATTTCAGTTAATAAAACAAGGATCAAAATTAATGTTCGTGGGATTAAAGTTTGTGGTTGAGGTGAACCACGAAATCCATGAAATTTTATCCCCCACGAAAATTAGTGATTTTACAGTAGCTAAGTATTTCTCTAATACTGCTACACAAGATGTTGCTAATGGTGTTGCTTAGGGAATGCAGTGGAGAGATTGTTCTGTAAATTACTCAGCAAATTCAAAATTCATTTTTAAAGTTTATAAAGTGTATTTCTTATCTACTTTAACATCAGGCAATTGAAATATTAGGTACATGTTCAGCCAAATGATTTCATACTCGTAAATATGTTGTAGTGTAGCTATGAAAGTTGAAATTAAATTCTTAGATTTATAAAAGATAACTAACTGGATATAAATATATCTAGATGGTTGTAAGTATGGATGAGTGTAAGTTAGATAGATAATACAGGTGTGGAGCTACCTGGATGTATGAGAATAATACAGCTGCATACATAATGGTTCTAATCCTTTACTCAAAGCAGAAACATAGATGATTTTTAATGCATTCTCTCAATTGAGTTTTTCTGTTAAGTACCCACTGAGCATTTTGTGCCTCTGCGTTGTACTCTGATAGAAATAATTGAGTTTTGGAGACTTTGGGAACCGGGATTTCACAAATTTTCCATTAAAATTTAACAATTTTGCCTACCAATGACTTCCCTGACATTACCCAAAGACCCTTTTCCCCGATGCCTTCCGATGCTCATTTATTAAGTTGGCATAGTACATAGCCGAGGCAAAAAATTTTCAATGGGACATAGGCTTTTTAAAAACACCTGTATTTTGTAGATCCATAGACCTCACTTTTACAGTCTGAATATAACAAGTTCACTTTTTTAAATGCCAAGCTTAGTCTTTATTTGCCAGTCAGCTTTTTGCTGAAATATTGCAGGCTAATATATGAGTTCCTCCACACGGATTTGAACCCAGGTCGCCAGATTAGATAGCAAGCACATGACTTACCACTGAGCTACAAAGGCACACATTTACCAGCATTTAAAGAATATCTGAGTTGACAAAGACCTGATTCGCTTCTAATAGTGGTCTTTTAATGCAGGTTTGACTATATAGGAATGAAATATGAAATTTGAACAGCCTTCACATTATTTCTGTAACAGTTTGTAGTTGCCGATTCTAGCTGATGTTCTGATAACTTTATCAACTGTTGTGATAACACCTCATCTTTACAAGCATACTCACAGACTGGTTTTATGTACTGCAAAATCATTTAATTTCGATGCGACAAAATTTCGTGGTTTTGGTAAAAAAGACCATTTTAATGGGACGTTAATTTGTGGATTTTGTAATTTCAGGGAATAAGTACAAGGGTAAAAATAATGGGTCGATAAGATTTGATTTTGTGGTTGAAGGTGAACCAAAAATCCACAAACTTTAATTCTCCGCAAAAATTAATAGACTGGTTTCATGTATGATGATTTATTGACTGTTAATCTAACAACATAAGGTGTACCAGTCTGACTTGATGAAAACATGGGGAGGCTGGAAGATAGGGATTGTACTAAGCTCCACATGTATAGCCATTAGCCCTTTACTCAACTGATACCTATTTACATACAATGTTTATGAGCACAGGACTGGCTGGTACCTTGACTACTGACTTGACCTTGTTGCAAATGGTTGCGGGGAGGGGATGAGGGTTGCAAGATAGCACAGTTAAACAACAGAACATTAATCAGGCAGCTGCAGCATACACAATGACCGAGCAAAAATATAGCACCTGCTGCACAAAACTACAGAAAATCAATCTAGCAATTGTTGAATGTTGATCTGTCTGTCAATCCAACTGCCATAACAGAGTCAGGCACATATAACAAGAGGGTCTTTTGGGTTGCTCTAGGTCGCTCACCTGTTGCACATTGGTCTTGGTATCAGTACAACTTACATTCTGACCATATTTCATGAAGATTGGATGAAAACGATGACCTCAGGAGTGAACACAAGGTTTTTTGTAAGATTAGCCTTAGTGACTTAGTTTTTGACCCCGCATGACCCAGTTTCAAATTAAGACTAGATTTCATGTGGAAAAACATTCTGATCTAGTTTCATGAAGATTGGATCGAAACTGTGACATGTATCAGGAGTGAACACTATATTTTTCTATGATTTAAACTCATGACTTGATTTTTGACCCCACATGACCCGGTTTTAAACTTGGCCTAGATTTCATGTGGAAAAACATTCTAACCAAGTTTCATGAAGATTGGATAAAAAATGACTAGAGTGAACGGATGGACGACGGACGATCACAAAAGCTCACCTTGTCACTATGTTACAGGTGAGCTAAAAAGGTTAAAATATCAAAAATACCAAAATAATGAAAATGCCAAAAAAGCCATAATTTCAAGGAAAATGGATAATTGGCAATTAATTGAGGCAAACATTAAATAATTGAGAATAACAGGATTTTTTGTTACACAGATGAATTTGAAAGTCAAGCTGCTTATGCTGAATAATGTATACAGATCACAATCCAAGATTTTTGTTTATCTGAAAAAGTCAGAAAGAAACAGAGCACTACCACGCCTATTTAATTCCCAAAATACCTTCCCACAAGCCACCTATCTGTGTAGAGATATGATTGATACAAACTGCTGAAACTTGTAATACAATCAATTATCAAACCTTCTTCCTGAGATCTACCTTACCTAATTAGTTTACCATACAAAGGTTAATTGCTTGTTGATATAATATCCGGAACAATTTGTCTCTTTTTCATTTTATTCTTTTTTTCGTTCTCGAAAAATTTCACATCTGGCTTATTCATACAAAGAATTGTCTAAATGGATATATATATAAAAACAAATATCAGTATCTGCATGCATACTGCACACTTAGTCATTCGCATCATATGGAGATTAAATTATGACAACCAAAGGGAGCTAATTCAGAAATGCCTGGTTTAATTGATTTTAAAGGGAGGTAATTTAGAAACAGCTGGTTTAATGAGTTTAAAGGGAGGTAATTCAGAAACAGCTGGTCAAATGAATTTTAAAGGGAGATAATTCAGAAACAGCTGGTTTAAAGAAGTTTATAGGAAGATAATTCAGAAACAGCTTCTTTAACAAGTACTAAAGGGAGGTAATTCAGAAACAGCTGGTTTTATGCATTTTAAAGGGAGGTAATTCAGAAACAGCTTGTTTGATGAGTATTAAAGGGAGGTAATTCATTAACAGCTGGTTTAATGAATTTAAAGGGAGGTAAATCAGAAACAGCTGGTTTAATGAGTATTAAAGGGAGGTAATTCAGTAACAGCTGGTTTAATGAATTTAAAAGGGAGGTAATTCAGTAACAGCTGGTTTAATGAATTTAAAAGAGAGGTAATTAAGAAACAGCTGGTTTAATGAATTTTAAAGGGAGGTAATTAAGAAACAGCTGGTTTAATGAATCTTAAAGGGAGATAATTAAGGAACAGCTGGTTTAATGAATTTTTAAGGGATGTATTTCAGAACCAGCTTGTTTAATGAATTTTAAAGGGAGGTAATTCAGTAACAGCTCTTGATCCCCCCCTCAATAAAAAAATAACTGAAGAATGGTTCAGAAAGAGTGTTAGACCCTAATGTGCAAAATAATTCCTCATTTTACTTACACTATTTCCATCTTCACTGTCTAACGCTTCATCTTCTACCTCAGGTTCAGCATCCGATGTTGGTTTACTGTACGGTTTGTTCTCAGTATCCATAGCAACCAGAATATCCTCGCTACTATGACAACTGCACATGCTCACCTTCACCGATTTAAATATCCTTCTCACTCGTGTCGAGAACTTTTTGCTCATTTTCCACCGGAGTTATTGTTTTACCGGAACACTAAATGCTTACTTATAATATTCCATCAGAGCATTTTGCTCATTTTCCCGTTATTGTTTTACCGGAACACTAAATGCTTACTTATAATATTCCGTCAGAGCATTTTTGCTCATTTTCCAGTTATTGTTTTACCGGAACACTAAATGCTTACTTATAATATTCCATCAGAGCATTTTGCCTATTTTCCAGTTATTGTTTTACCAGAACACTAAATGCTTACTTATAATATTCCATCAGAGCATTTTGCTCATTTTCCAGTTATTGTTTTACCGGAACACTAAATGCTTACTTATAATATTCCGTCAGAGCATTTTGCTCACTTCCAGTAATGGTTTTACCGGAATACTAAATGCTAACTTAAGATATTCCGTCAGAAGATTTTGCTCATTTGCCACTTACAACAGTTACTATAATGCATTTGATTCCAGAATTTTTTTTCAGTGGTTTGGACCTTATGTGGTCAAAAGCCTCGTTTTCCTTGTTTAAAATACATGTACTGCATTGATGAAAGAATACAGTATTTCATTCACAGAATCATTGTCGCTTAAAATATCTTCATTCATAAAAATAACCTGATAAACCTGATAAAGATATACCTGTCACTGTGTGATAATTCCAATACTAAATGAGTTCAACACTTTTAAATTCCTTCAAATCTTTTTTTATTCTCAAACGCATCATGTTTAGTATCTAGTATAGTGTTTACAAGGTTTCAGTGATGTAATGTTGTAAAACTCATTGCTGAATGAACCACCTATATCAGATACATAAAACATAAAATCCAACATTTACAGAATAATAACCCCATTGAAATGAAAATTCAGAAAATCCATTAAAATAAATCACTCGATTAAATTATCTGGTCAAGGTGAACAGAACATGTTCCAAGGCAAGTTCAAACACTATTTGTAATATAACCAAACAATCCAAGGAGGATTCCAGTTTACACTTGATTCTTTGAAGACTCCTTTAAGGCCAAACATAAAAAATAAAATCCTAGTTTATCGTCCAGTATGTCTACCAATTTTTAAAAAATATTTTTTAATTCAATACAACAAATGAAAGACTTAGCTTAGATAAGAAATTTCAACACTAGAAGGCAAATCTGAAATCTGCCCAAACAAAATCTGCAGATTAAAAAACACCCGCTAATTTTTTAAAGAAACAATTTTGAACGATGATCAATGAATTAATTTAAATTGGCCTAATGTTTGAATAAATCACTTATCAAGAAACATTGTAGCTTCTGGTGAAGGAAGGAAATGAATCAATCTAATGTACAGACATACACCATACAAATGTTGTTTCTTGACGATTTTGTTTCATGAATACTGGTAGTTTGTTTTTGCCTAACTCCAAGAATCATGGACGTTTTTTTTGCTTAGCTGTATCCCATAAACAAAAAGTCAAACAAAATCATGACTTTTTTTTTGCCTAACTGTATTCCCATTAACATAAAGGCGAACAGAATCATGACTATTTTTGCCTAAGGCCAAAACAAAATAATGTTGTGGTTAAGGTTCCCTACCTACCCTATTATTTTGCTGCTACCCTACAACATTTTATCGAAAATTAGAAGCCAAAAGAAAACAATCGTAAGTAAGTATTGACAAAAACTAAATAAAATAATATTAAAAAATAAAATGTTTCCCCTACCTACCTACCCTAAGTGTTTTGGGCCCGTAACCTGAACCACAACATTATTTTGTCTTGGCCTAACTATATTCCCATTAACAAAAAGTATGAGTTGAGTTTATTTTGTAAACATCCAGTATCTACCCATGCTTGTAAAAACATACAAACATATCAAAAACTCACATTTTTAAAGTTTTTTTCCTGAGTAGGAGCAGACAGAGACAGAGTCTCAGAGAAGCTTTTATGTTTCTATCATTTCTGAGAGGTAGGAATAAATACCAGGGGGAAATAATTATGTTCCTTACCAACGAGATGTTGATAAATGATACCAACATACAAGAGGAAACAACAGTTAACAATTAGTCTACACAAACAATCATCCGATTCACGAATCCAGAAACTAGGAGATTCCAAATAATTTCTGAATAATTTCTGAATCATTTCCGAATCATTTCAATCTCAAGGCTATTATAAAATGTAATCATCTGTTTTTATGGTACACATATTTCAACCAAGTAACAAAGCTTATTATAAACTGAATGCCTAATCAGCAGTTGTTTTTTTGGAAGGAAGGGAGACAATGTAATGAAATATTTGAGACTGCAAAAAAGGAGACAACTTCATAAAATGTTTGAGACTGCAAAAATGGGAGACAACTTAATAAAATGTTTGAGACTGCAAAAAAGGGAGACAACTTCATAAAATGTTTGGGACTGCAAAAAGGGAGACAACTTCATAAAATGTTTGAGACTGCAAAAAGGGAGACAATTTTATGAAATATTTGAGACTGCAAAAAGGGAGACAATTTCATGAAATATTTAAGACTGCAAAAAGGGAGACAACTTAATTAAATGTTTTGTTCAGCAAGACAGGAAATTGTTTAATGAAATTTTTGAAACAGTAAAACAGGGACACAATTTGATAAAATGTTTGAAACTGCAAAAAGGGAGACAATTTCATGACATGTTTGAGACTGAAAAAAGGGAGACAACTTCATAAAATGTTTAAAACTGCAAAAAGGGAGGTAATTTCATGTAGAATATGAACAGATTGTTTTTGTAAGAGTTGTCTCTCATGCTAAAACAGGAAACTTAAGACTTGATTAGAATCCATTGCATCGGAAATCCTAGTTCACAAATGAGCCATACTAATTAGCCTAATGTTAGTGATGTAAGGTCAGTCAGGCAAAACTCATTACACTTCCTATCTATAAATATCAACCTCACCAGCAGCCTTCAAATATTTTCATTTTATTTATTTCAGTAAATTCACTTTTGTTTAGTTTGAAACAATTATTGTAAACATGTGCTTGCTTATAATATTACATGATAAACGCTGACAGGGAAGACTTGGCTTGGGTAACTAAAGTGTGACCAGGATTATGTGAAAGGCTAGAAAATTTGGTATAACCCCATTTTATCAACAGTAGGCAAATCTGGTCCATGTTTGTAAATATCACATTATCCTGGATGCACTATAATGTGTACTGCCTCTAAACATTTAGTCATTGTTATTCATACATTATTCAAGTAATGCAGAGAAACCATATACACATTTAATTAAAACAATATTTTGTTAATTATGAGTTAGGTACAAAACAACTACCAGTTATTTCTTGTAAATTATCATACAGTCACAAATCCATGGCAACAACTACAGTATGTATACCGAATTCCTGCTCTCCAATTTGGAGGCATAGATATGTATCTAAAACATCTAACTCTTCAATTCAGAGAAATAAAAGATAAAATAATGTATCCAGCTCTCCTACTTGGAGGAATAAAAGATATGTATCTATCTACTACATTCAATCATGGAATTAAATCCTCAATTTGCCGGTTTTATTCCAGTAATTTATGATAAATATACACAAATAAAAACTGATATAAAAATTTGCACTATTCCATAGCACAATTCACACGGTGTGTAAGTATGATAATCGATAAAATCTTCTCTTTTACCACAAAAATGTATATTCCACACTATTTATCACTCAGTTCATCATTGTAACCTATTTCTATCAATTTTTGTTTTTTTCTGATTCAAGCCGTTTAATAAAAGTCAAATCTCCATTTCACATAAATAATACTATTTGGCACAAAAAATTCAGTACACAATTTACCCCCGCAGTTTTTATTTGTGTCCTAATCTATTTTATCAAATTTCTAGTCCAAGCCATCAAAATCTCCATTTCAAATAATGATACTCCGATGGCAGAAAAATGCACAACAAAAACAATTCATCCCACAGTTTTTATCCAGTGCCCTAAATTTTTTATCGAATTTCTAATTCAAGCCATCAAAATATGCATCCGGAACTGCTTAAGTTGCCTCCATATGTTTTACGACTGAGATTAATACACTGTATGTGTGTAGGAATATTTTATCTTATCACTTCATCATTTTGTGAATCACTTCAAGGAGCCAAAACATAGACTCTTCGATAATGAAGATAGAAAAAGCTACATCTCAGAGATGGCTCTTTAATATGGAGTTAGAAAAACTCTTGAGCCACCATAGACTCTTCAATAATGAAGAGAGAAAAAGTTTATTTAAAAAAAGACTCTTTAATATGGAGTTACAAAACTCACAAACATAGCTGACTCTTCAATAATGTCAATGAAGACAGAAAAACTGCACCTCAGAGATAAATCTTTAATATAGAGTAAGAAAAACTCTCAACCAAACAAAAAAAATAACATAGCTGACTCTTCGATAATGAGGGCAGAACAATCATCACAGAGACATTTACTCTTTAATATAGAGTAAGAAAAACTCCAGATTCATTATACACTCTTTAATAATGAAGGTAAAACATCTCTCACAGATGGCTCTTCAGTATGGAAGTGGTAAAAACTCCCTAGAGTATTTTTTCATGACTTTGGACTCCCCTAGTTTCATAGCCTCTCAATACTCAATGCTCAATAAATATTGCTTGCTCTCCACAAAGGTAATTGCTAATCAACTGAATCATATTATGATTATTCATGGACAGAAAAATGATTATGGACAGGAGTTATCTGCCCTTCAATATAATGTACACATTTGAAAAAACCCTATTTTAGGGACATATACTCCTAAACAAGCCTGAAGTGCATCTAAGATTTTTTTGCTTAGTTAGACTGTTTCTAAAATAATAATGTGTTTCATACAGGTAACATATTTTTTATATCTCATTGTAATAATAGTTCAAGGGCAATCAATCGGAAACGCCAGGACTATGGAATTAAGTCACACCTGATCTATAATGGATGGTGCTTGATCATGTGTGTGAAATTTTATTGGAATTTTTTTAATACTGAGTAAAAAGTTGTGCAATGGTCTGTGATGAACCACATAATACTGTCCATCCACAGAATGAGTTCCATTAAAATATTGATGATTGTACAAATACATAAAAAAAACTCCCCTATCAATTTCGTTTGAAGCAAGGAGGGGGAATAACACCATTTCTGGTCTAAATCATAGGTGGCAGTATCATTGTTTGGAAAAGAAAAAGAAACAATCCGTAACTGAGCTAATACACTACATGGACCGTAAATAAATCGATTGTCTATCTAACTCCATGTACACTATCAAGGTATAAAGCGTAGTATATGTCTATGTCCAAAGATTGTGGAACATTGCATCTTACGATAACATAAATAAAATGACCTTGAGCGAAGTTAAATATCGAAAGTAACACTGTTTCGCAGGTATAAGATAAAATTGAACGAGATTTTCGGTAAGAATGAATATCTTATAGTTTATGTGAATGACTTGTATAGCAATTTTTCTTCAGCGCCCGTATTTTATGTTGAAACAACGAGATGCAATGTTCCACAATCTTTGGCATATAGACATATAGTACGCTTTATACCTTGATAGTATATTAGCTCAGTACGGATTTTTTTATATGTTTTTTTTAATCGTTTGCGGACCAAACACTGATACTGCCACCTGTGGTCTAAATACTACCGGTAAATAAGTATTTTGCTTATGTGGTAATATAATTCAAATAAGCATTAAGTCCAGTCCATTTATTTATCATAAGATCTCAAGTATGGCCCACAAAATTTTCAACCCAGAATATAGTAATCAACAACTGAACTTCTCCTTTCCTCAGATGATGACAATTTCCAAATCTAAGAAATTTTCTTTTTCTTCCAATTTCATTGTTTTTTGCTTAAGACATTTTTCATTCTTATACCCGCATGCTTCATACACAAAAACTATGTGACCAATACATGGGTATTTACAGTAGCACAGATGGATATGAGGAAGATTTTTATCTAGAGGTTTTCCCCAAATTTCTGGAGGAATTTTAAGCACAACAAATTCTTCCAATTATGAAAACAGTGGTTAATATACCAAAGGTCAAATGGAGGTATTATTCAAATGGACATAAACATAGCAGGATGGCACATAAACATAAATATTATTGCCATTTTTCCCCTACCTCTAAGCAAATTCCTTTCAAACAAGATTCTTACTATTGATATTGTTTATTTCAAAACCCAAAGCCTGAAAATATAGCCATTAATCTTAATTGGGTTTTTGTGTTATATTTAAATGGGAAAACCATAGAAATACAAGTTTGTATGTTGTTCTTGCTATCTGATTCCAAAAACCATACCTTCCTTTCTGTCTACCGCTGTTCAGCCTCTGAACCACCCTTGACACTTTAACATGCCCTGGTCATTGGGCTACCTAATGAAACCTACCTTCCAGTCTCCCTGGGGAGACTCTTTCTCTCCTGTGGATAGTGGCAGCCAACATGGACGCCTAGGAATAGACTCTGCTCTCACAGGTACTAATTTACACCTTGGTGGAGACTGGAGCATATGGGTTCTTCGTTCTCAGAGAAATTGACCAGTGGTCCAGACAACCGGGGACCTCCACAAATGTTCACAATTTGCTCATGTTAAAAGTTGACAAGATTCTGTGTAAGATAAAGAATCTTTGACCTTTAGAACTAGTAACACTATGTATTTGCAAAACTCTGAATGCAGAATATTTCTTTGCATAATGTACAATGTAATGTAGTTTGTTACTGAAAGCAGACAGTGAGGTAAGGTAAGGTAAGGAGGTAAGGGTGCACATCGAGGAACAAGTACGGTAGGTGGAACTGTATTTTCAGTACAATACCTAAATGTATTTTATTTGAAATTTCAAGACATTGTAACAATTTCAGGTATTTTAAGAATGTAGAAATAAATTTTATAAAATTGTAACCTTAGACAGATAGCATCAGACTGCGAGCAGACGAGCAGACATATCCAGCAGACGGATCAGTAACACAGCACATATGGCTTCCATTCTGATTGTAGGATATCTCTGAGTACTGCTTGTAAGATATATTCAGTGTAGCAATACCATGTGATTTTGAAAATATACTAAAGGCTAAAATCCAAGATGAAATTTTGTCACCATTGGAAAACAAAAATATCAGTAGGTATTTTATTTCTATATTGATTTCTATGAAACATACAAATTCTAAGGGAAAATATGTAAGCTTTCAACAAAATGTGGGGCCTATTGGCAGCTTGGCTGCTTTGTCAAGTACCTCAGACCTTTGAAAAAAAGATTGCTTGAAAATGTAGTCCGACACTCAGAAGGTTTTACAGGGTGTTGGAAAAAATTGTCCCTGAATAAGACTATTTATTTTATAGAAAGCATATCATTTTCGTCTTAGACTGTTTAATAGAACTCAACAAAGAAATATTAAATTTACTGTATTACTAATGTTTTTGTTTTTTAAGTGGAGCAAATTTCGTCTTCGATTTGTAGCCGAAATTCACATGGTATTGCTTAAGACTGATATTGCTGCACCAGCAATACCTGGCTGTTACCTTGCAGAATGATATCTACAGGCATGTCAAAATAATACCCCGAGTAATAAACAATCATGTTATGCATCAAAAAGAAAATATATATAAAATCTGCTACTTTTTTGTTTATTATACAGAAATTATCTCCTCAGCGCAGAAACAAAAAAACACACTGAGGAGCATTATGTATATACCCTAAATAATGAATCATCAGATATTTATAAATCCATGGCTTTGTAATACATTATCAAATGTACAAAGATAATGTCAGTCATAAAGCATAATATACCGTAAAGCCCCAGAATTTGTGAAGATTTTACAGTCCTTTCAATGTTAAATGATAATGGTTATAAACATTAGCTTGTCTGCTAGGAAAACTTTGTTTATCTAGGTTTAACTTGGTATACCTGAATTAACCATAGCCCCCCCCAATATTCTTTTGAATGGGATAGTTCCCTTATTAGTCTCTGCATCAACAATATAAAAGAGATTTGTTTTGCAATAGGACAGTCTTTGAAATCTTGCACATTTTTTTAAGAAAAAAATCCCATGTATGAGATTCAGAAAATTTCTTGATTATATTAAGAATGACTGTGCATTTAGTAAATTGACTACTTGACAAATAAATTGTAATAGACAGAGCATTTTCAATATAAAACACTCAATAAGATTAAGTAACATGAAAAATGCAAAAATTCCTTGCATGAATACAAAATTTCAAAACAAGAACCATAACTCTTCTTTAACTTGGTTCCAGGATAAAAATAACAATTGAAAGGTCACTGCTGTTCCATGGTCTTTTGTACTATCATGTACCATACACGGGTCTCCGTAGCTCAGAGGTTAGTGCCCTTGCCATCTATTCTGGTGACCTGGGTTCAAATCCAGGTGGAGGAACATATATGCCTGCCACATTTCAGCAGAAAGCTGACTGGCAAATAAAGCCTAAGCTTGGCGTTTAAAAAAAATGTGTCTCCATAGCTCAGAGGTAAATGCCCTTGCCGTCTAATTTGGTGACTCTGGTTCAAATCCAGGACTGGTGGAAACTGACTGGCAAATAAAGGCTAAGCTCGGCAGTTTTTTTTCATTGAAAAGCATCACATCATCCAATTTAGTACAATTAGATGATTGAATCAATTCTATTTTCAATTAATCATTTCATGACTAGATAATGTTCAGGTAGTTGAATGAACTTGTATCAGATAAGCCAAGAGTTGATTGATATAAATGTATGAAGCTGTGTTCACATGTTACTCAGGACATACTGAAAAATCATAAAAAATGTTTAGGGAATTAAATTTCGTGGATTTAGTCTTGGTTCACCTTTAAACCACAAATTCAAATCCAATCAAACAATAAAAATGAACAAAAAAAATTATCGACTAAAATTTCTAATTTTCGGCTCATGCCCTTCATCAGGATTTATTTCTATCAAGCAGCTAACACTGGATAAAAGAGCTTACCAAGTAAACTTAACATAAGTTTAAACATACAGGTGAACCTAACTTTAAGATTTTAGATTTGGAAGGAGGAGGGGCAGAGATGTATCAAACATAAATCAGATATTTGTGAAAAATAGGATAGATAGTCCAACATTGATACACTAACTTACAGTTCTATATACCTGGTGCCAAAACCTTGTTATCATTTTATTTCTAAAACATAAAATCTTGTTATTTATATATTTAAGATAGGAATTAGCTAATTGTAGGACGATCAGGGTTCATTGTGGAGCCACTCGCTGTGTGGCACGTACCGTACGCATAAGCGGTTCCTGCAATTCTTGTCGGGTTAACTTGTGTTTATAAATAAGATTTTATTTTGCAAAATTCCAGGGGTCCAGGCCCCGATCTCCCGATACATCTCAAGTACAAATCTCATCTCAAATTGAGATTTTGTGAAAATCAAAGTCTGCATTTAAGATTAATCTTAAGTTCAAACCCTTTATATTTTGGTGTAATAAATCCAGAATAATGTTTTCTGTTGTGTGATGCCAATTTTTAATCCAATCTCCAATGGAAATTAACTAAAAGACACATGCTGATATTTGAGATGAGATTAACTCAGATTGAGAATTTTTGGGAGATTGGAGCCTGATCTACCTTCTCCCTCAGTATATGCACATGGCAAAGATGTGTGTCCTGATCCATTTCTATCATCTTGGTTGGTTGATTTAAATTGAAACTTGTAACTTCTTAGGTGGCAAAAGCATCTAGGGGTTTACCTTTCAAGAGTCAAGAGGGGTGCACAGTGACTGGGGTTAACATGTTTACATCTTGAGGAGGCGCAGTGGCCATCAGGGGCACATTTTCAGGGGGTTACTTTTTAAGGCGCACAATTGCCTGGGGTTATCTCTCTCAAAGGGGTCGTACTCTCAAAAGAGGCACAGTGGTCAACAGATAAATTTACAGGTGTTCATGTTTTTTGTAGAAATTTTATGGCAGTTTAAACAAAATCATTGACTGACAAAACAAGGGAAACAACTCATGCAGGTTAAGAATTGACATTTTTTGATAATCCAAGGGAAACAACCGTGACATATTAAGAAATCTGCATTTCTCCGAGTAGCCTCACTTGTCATTGACAGAAGTCACCAGAACTCTTGTAAAATAGGTACTGACACAAATTACTGCAACAATGTAATGGTTAATCAAAGGGAAACAACTCTGTCAGACTAAGAAATCAACAATTCACACAGTAGTCTCCCTTGTCAATGACAAGATTCTAGCAGACAGTAGCCACCAGCTCTCATGTATCAGACTAGAGTAAGATAGGTGCTGACACACACAAATTACTGCAACAATGTAATGGATAATCCAAGGGAAACAACTCTGACGGATTACAAAATCAACAATTCACAGAGTAGTCTTCCTTAACAATAACAAGATTCAACAGACAGTAGCCACCAACTGTTTGAGATCAGCACTCATGTAGCAGATAGAGTAACAATGTAATAGATAATCCAAGGGAAACAACTCTGTCAGATTCAGAAATCAATATTTCCTAGAGTTGTCTCCCTTATCATTAAGACACAGAAGCGACCAGCTGTTTGAGATCAGCTCTCATGTAGCAGATTAGAGATAGATAGGTGCTGACACACAAATTACTGCAACAATGTAAACAATGTAACCATGTATACCAGAGACAGTAAGTATTGTTGATATATACATACAATGCTAGTCCTGGAAATATTGTTTGTTTCTGCCAAACATTATGCCCCCCCCCCCCCCCTCAACATAGGGTAGGTATAGTCCGAACAGTTTAAATCAGATTTAAACCTTCATGCATTGATATATAATATTATATAATGTAAGGCTTGAAAATTCTTTGTTTTAAGTGACATCTCAAACAAGTAGGATAGCGATAGGCTTTTTTAAGATATACCTGAACCAAACAATTGACATAGTGCACATACAATAGACAGGAGGCAAAAACCAGAGGAAGAAATAAACAGGACATCAATCACACAAAACATGATGGCCAACTTCCAACATATAGGTTCACTCAATATCAACATATTCATTCTTGGATATTTTATATTAGTCCATACCTTAGAATTGAACCTGCAATATAGAGAGTATCTTCCCACTGAGGTATACACTATATAAAGTCTTTATCTAAAAGTGCTCACAACTCAACACTCATTTTCGATTTTTATGTCATATTGACACAGAATTGTCATGAAGCATAAATTGAATCAGTGATGAACAAGAAGACCAGAAAGGAATCTGGTGACACCCTACATCAGAAATAATTCAGCAAAATTTCTTCTAAAAGGAGGGGGTGGTGCATAAGTTATCGGAATATTTATCATTTAATGGTACTTTGTATACAATTTTTCAAATTATTTACACATTGGAACTGTACCTACACCTTTTGAATGGTTAAACTAGCTTTCAAACCACTATTCAATCTATTAGCCCCAACATGTGCCCCATTACACATCTTTTTATCAGAAAGATAACCATCTTTGTGGTAATTTCGGATCTTTGGGTTAGTATCAGACAAGAACCAGTCTAATAAGGACTTCTGCTTTTTGAGGAACCAGTCTAGCAAGATAAGGATTCTAAAACATCAAACATTTCAAAATGAGTGGAACCAGTAAAATTATGATGTATTTTGGTAGATTATCATCACTTTGGGTGAGTTATTGAGTGTAGTTAAAAATAGTGAGTAGTACAAAATGGAGTTCAAAACAGGTTTTTCGTAAAATATTACTATTCATTCTTTAGTGAATTCCCTCAGCAAACATCAAAGATAATCTATGAAATTGGCATATTTGCATCTATAAATGTTCGTCTATATAGTCATAGTCTCCTGCGATGTCCATACTAATGTTTTGAACACTTTTGCGGCTATTTAATTTAGTGAAATTCAACCATTAGCGAACAGCGTAATATTAAATTGCTCAAAATAATTTCTTGGTATACAGTACCTGTGCTCACAGGTGGAAGTTGTACACACTTCCTATTATGATAATTTCTAAACCAATATCCGGTTTCTAACCAAGAAACCCATTCGGGAAAGATAAGAGCACCCCATACTGGACTGACCCACTCACAAAATCACAAAACATATTATTACTCAGCTGAGTTATCAGGTTAATCTATTTATCAATCAGTAAACGTGGAGGCTAATCACTCATAATTGATCGAGATGTTGCTGATAATTCGGATAATCAGTCGGAGAGGATTTTTGATGTCTGATCAAACCTTAGGTCCTTCCTGCTGATACAGTAAGTGGTACAACTTAGACTAGCTGTAAATATTCTGAACGTTTTTTTATCATCAACTTTTTTTCACAGACAATTGAATAATTCCCCATTTCCCGCCTTATACAGAGTGGTTTGAGCAACTTTTCATAGGAGTTGTTTCGGTGGTGCAAATGGCATGGTGACAATCTCCTCAGTGCTAGGCGCTGTCAACGTTGGGGGTCAAGGGTTCGAATACTACCCATCGCGTGGGGGATTATATATTACTTATAATTCTTCAACAGTTTAACCTTTCACAGTAGGATATAACCTGCCAAATCTATGAATCAAACTTGGAGATGTATGGATGTCTCCCTTCTCTGCTTTGATTTGATTATTGTTTGTGAAAGTTCTGTAAATGTATCACAAACCCTCATCCCTCAACAAGAAGACATGTTATACACATAACTAACTAGAGCCATTACAGCATGTGATAACCACCCAACAATTCAACTGACCAAGCAACCAACTGACCAAAGATGTACTGACACTAGAACAGCCCACCATCCAATTGACATAACAAAAGTTGTCAATCAATACCCTTTTCAATATCAATTTTGGTGGTAAATTATAATCACATGGTCAAATGGATTAACTTGAAAACCTTAGCCAAGTAACCTTTGACAAACAATTAGGTGGAGCGATCTTAGCTCTGACGCAATGTTCATTGACCAACCAACCAACCGACCGACCAACCGACCGACCAACCGACCAACCAACCGACCAACCAACTGACTGACCGACCAACCAACCAACCAGCCAATTGGCCAACCAACCAGCCAATTGGCCAACAAACAAATATAATCCAAACAGGTAACTGCAAAACTACTGGTATAAATACTTTTGTTAGCAGGGAAACAACATAAACAACATCATAGTCATAGAACTGCCAGTAGAAACACCCTCAACAATAAGACATGGTGTTTATTACAAACAATTACATAGTTATAAACATATATCACATCACCAAAACAATAAAATCAATAAATCTTCTTGTTTTATAGGATCAACAAACTCTACAGAAGAGAATAAAGCCCAGGGTGCTGTAATAATTATTATTCCACTGCCACCATTGTTGTGATTCAACATAAATACTGGTGTCTTCATGTAACATCAAAAGAAACATGCACTTTGGTTTTCGTTTCAATAAAACAATATTATCATAAAAAATTAGGCACTTTACCTGAAGGAAGAGTCAACATCAAAGGTATTTTCTTCCACATGTGGAGAAGTCAATTTTCTTCCACATGTGGAGAAGTTTCTTTAGTACTGTTCCTTGTGGAAGGGCAAGTGAGGATTGGTTAGATAAGTACAGTCCAGGAAAACTGCTTAGGAATATATACTTAGCAACTTTTCTAAGTCCACACTTATATTTTTGACGATAACTTTCTCAAACGTAAATGTAGCCCAATGAAATTTGGCTTGATCTTTCTTGGGTTATAGGTATGCAGAACTGTAAAACAAAAAGTGGAGTTTGGTTGAAATTCATTGAGTGGTCACACGCATAACATAAGACCGCAAGAAAGTAAAAGTCGCAAATACATATTTTGATATCTTGGATGACAACCATTTAGTCTTATATTTCTATTGACTGTCAAAGACGCGAGTGGGAAGCATTGTTGAATAAAGAGACTTATTCAATTTGACCATCTGAACAAAAAATTGCCATGTGTCTTCGACGTAGATCGAATTTACATCGTGACGTCACAACAAAAATGCTAAATGCTCTTGCAATCAATATAACACAAGCAAACAACACGTTTACCTTGAATTAAACACTCAAATAGGCACGTATACGTTAAAAAGATATCAGACGTGGATGTTATGGTAAGAAGTCATGATTGTCGACACTAAATGCTACTCTGTACCGTACTGATGTCACTTCATATTTTTCTGACATTATTCGACGCATTACTGTGATATCTAAATAATTTTATAAACTGTTTTTCATAAGTGGTGAGTCATTGGTCATACAATGAAGGCATTTGGAATACACACAATGCATATGTAAACGCGTGGCGTCAAAGAAGCACGAAACGCACGTCAATCTTGTGACGAACAAACCACGTGACGTACGACCAGTTCGATACGCGAATTATTATGACTTTGTTCTACAAACTTCACGTGCGAAATTGTTTCACTTCATTGTATATAATAAAAAAGTTATGGATAAATAAAAATGAGGACTTAGAAAAGTTGTTAAGTATAGCTTGGCTATTTTGATCTGAGCCTCACCTTTATGCAAGAATATATTTCAAGGTTCTTGCTTTGAATATATCAATTTCCGCAAGCAAATCGTGCGATATCGGTATTTCAAATTTGTGTTGGTATAACATCTCGAGCATCTTCCTGATACTCCCCGATTATGAAAACATACAGTTGGTGTTGTAAACGTAGGCAATGTATTATGCTAATCAAAAGGTCAGACGCATGTCAAATTGGCCAAGCTATACCTTTCAACAAGGACACCAAGTTCTGAGAAACCGTATACTATCGGCAAGCTCTGCTACCAAAAAGCGCTAGATAGCGCCTTGCATAGACAACGGGCTCCTGAGGTCCTTTAACAATCAAGGGAGGTAACTCCTAGTCAATAAACCCCATAAGGAAAGCCCAATAACTTCACTAAGCAATAATCATGGTGAAATTAACGATGAAAGCACCTAGCTAATTAACACAGCATGGTTTCATATTTCATTGAAATAGAGGCAATTAGTTAATTGGCATCGTATTTGCCAATATGATTTCCTGTATTTTATATTAGTGCTTTATCCTACTATGATTTAATATGATTAATTAGTTCTGTTAATTGGTATACGTCTTGTTACATATTCCAGCAATAAAGAAGCCAGTAGTAAATGCTTATTCTGTCAAACAAAAAAATGGGACATTCCAGCAATAAGAAGGTGGGTAATAAATTAGAGCAAACAATGTGTAACTGAGCCCTCGATAGCACTATCCTAGGAAACAAGCTTACTTCAGAGAAGCACTACATAGCTCATCAGAAAAACAATATTCTACAGGCTAGAGCAAGTGGCTAGTAGTCCACTGCGCAGCAAAGTGCTACCGAGTTCTATCAAAGTGATCCATTGGATAAGAAAGCTCTTGGTAGCGCTTGTCTAGCATTTTGAGTGCTTAGAAACAGTATGCTATTGGCAAGCACTGCTTGCTGGTAGTGTGTTGCTGCAGAGTCGGATTAAACCGCTACCAAAAAAGCGCTCAGTAGTGCATTGGTTAAGCAACAGGCTCCAGGTGCAGTAGAGTAACCAAGGTTTTTATTCAGTTGGAAAAATCTTGCGAACAAAATTAATACAAAAAATGTATACAAATATTTCAAGCGGGGGACAATAAATGGGGTTACCCTTGTGGGCCCAAAACGTAAAAAAAAATAAAAAAAATCCAAGCTTCCTGCATATGTAGAGTTTGATCAAATTGATGTGTATGGGGTAGATAAAGTTACCACAAATCATACTGTAATGTTACAAGGTGAGAAGCCATATAAGATAACTACTGTAAAATCATTAATTTTCGTGGGGGATTAAATTTCATGGATTTCGTGGTTCACTTCAACCACAAACTTTAATCCCAACGAACATTGATTTTGACCCTTGTTTTATTACCTGAAATGCAAAATCCACGAATTCAAGTCCCAACAAAATTGTCTTTTTTACCAAAACCACGAAATTTCGTCCTAACGAAATTATAAGATAACGATCTGGCAAATATACAAAATTTCACCACAAAAATCTCATCAAACATTGATACAGGAATCTCAACATATCTCAACATATCTCTACCTATCTCGACCATACATCAACATTAGTCCATTGACCCTGATATGTAAAAGTACATCATTATTGCAAGGGACATTTAGTTTTTTTTATCTGATTCACTCTGATTGCCAATAGCCTAGTGCAAGAGGTCTCAGGTTAGATCCAAACTTCTCCACAACTTGAAAGACAAGTTTCAACCTATCTCTACCTATCTCAATCACACATCAATCCATTAACCTTAATCTGTTAAAGTACATCATTTTTGCAACGTTCAGGTTTCTTTTCCTTATCCACCTTGATTGCCTATATTCTAGTGCTAGAGGTCTCGGGTTGGATCCATGATTGCAGGCGGCCACAGGCAAAATTCAGTAAAAATGGTACTGGTATTGGTGTATTTCCTTTGCTTTGTGTCCAGGTATTATAAATAGCTGGTCTTATCCAAATATCAGGAAAATGTGACTGTGTCAATATGACTGAAATACTGTTCCACTAATGGGACTCAAGGCAATATTTGAAATACAAATTGTCAACAGTTTTGACAGCCTTCTACTGATGGTTTGGTATATTTTAGAATCATAGTGCATAGTATTCATCCAAGTTTATAACCACAGGACTGGTGGCAGTATCAGTGTTTGGTCCGCAAACGACTAAAAAAATAAAATAAAAAAATATAAAATAAATTCCGCCCACTGAGCTAATATACTTTCTGTATATGGAGTTAGATACACAATCTATATACATGTATATACGGTCCATGTAGTTTATAAGCTCAGTGACAGATTTTTTTCTTTTTTTTCCCCAAACACTGATACTGCAACCTATGTTTATAACAAACCTCAGGGCTGCACTTCAATGAATTCTCTTGGCTGTGCATGTCACAAATACGTTATTTATATCTATGCGGAACTGTTAGGTGGGAAAAGAGATGATTCCGTGTCCCTCTCCCACCAATAACGGGGAAAAATAAATGGGCTAGATCTATATGACAATGCCGAAAAGGACAAAAAAGTGTCTGTGAAATTTGGAATGTAAGTAAACCAAGTTTGATGATATGTCAGATTATGATAAGATAGAGGTCCAATAGATATACAAAGCACTAAAACATTTACATAAAACATTACAGATAAGTTATATGTATATTATGATCAGCCAGATTCCCCGCTCATACTCAGTGTGATGTGTAACAGGGTATTAGTCTCAGTATTTGTCTTATAGGCTTCAGTTTATGTTTTATCATAATCATACAAAATGTAACACCACTCACTTATAACTCTAGCGCGATAATCTGCAGTGTCAATATAAACAGAAATCACAGACCATTACATCGATTTAGGTAGATGTTTGTTATATTTTTTTAAATCTTTTTTTACCGAATTCCCCAGTCATAATTACGACTTGGCTTATTGGAATATATGTTTTTATACCCGTTTGACCTGTTAACTTAATGTGGCACAGGTCCCAATACCTTGTGATATATTACAGACAATAGTGCTTCCCTTTGGCGCAACAATTTAAGGTTGTATCTTTCTATATATTTTATATTGAGATACAACCTTGTTGCATCAAAGGGAGGATTAGTCAGTATAATTATGTCAGTTATTATGATTCATCTCTACCCCCACTCTGTCAATCATTCAAAATTTGCATCACCAAGTTTTCCTCAGTTGATGCTTTCACACTGAGAATGGTGTTTATAGCTGTCAGACAGGTTCTCAAAAAACAAATACCAGATGTTTCGGTAGTTTTTTGATAACTTGTTATACAGTCGAACCTGTCTGCAAAGACCACCCATGAAATAATTGATTATAGTACCAGATTTATACAACACCATTTTCAAGGACTCCTATAAAAGTGGAGCTACTCCTATTTTCGTTGTTAATTTCTCGTTGTCCAAGTTCACCTAACTTTGAACAAAGGTACATTTTATGATCTTCTGTCCCATATTTATTACCACTAGAATTAAACATTTCCTTGTTTATTTATTCTTGTGAGATGTTTTGCTTTATCGCTCCTATTTTGGATTAAACAAGCTTGGAAGGTATGCACACACAATCAAAGGGGCTTTACTTTATAGTGCTGCAACCTACAATGGTGCTGGTGAATCCACTATCAGCTCCCATAAACAGAGGGACAGACTGAGGAAAAGTCCCATGATAGGAGGAATGCGATATTAGATATAGTCATGTCCAGGGCTTAAGGAGTGTGCCTAGCTCCCTTTTCAAAAAGACAGCATGGTTCATTAAAGTGCCCAGTATACTGAGCATAGCCTTCGTATGTCACTAAGTTTTCTGCTTAAATATGGCAGAGATATATATGTGTCTCCACCCGGATTTGAGCCTGGGTCACTAGATCGGACGTCAAGTGCACTAACTTGACGTCCGATCTGGTATTTGTTTTTTGATAACCTGTCTGACAGCAATGAACAACATTCTCTGAACTACTGAGACAAATGTATTGCACTTTTACACTGCTTCCTGGCATTTTTAACCACATACTTTACAGTTCACACAAGCAGCTTTAGTGGGGTATACAACAAAAAGAGAACTGTCCAGTTCCCATGGAACCTACAACCTCTGGATAGACAGTCCACTGATAACCACTGAACTATCTCAGCTCTCAGATACAATGAAACAACTTATTCTATTGGTCAATTATTTGTAAAACCTGTTTTCATTGGCTACTTTACAGTTCACACAAGCAGCTTTAGTGGGGAATACAACAAAAAGAGAACTGTCCAGTTCCCATGGAACCTACAACCTCTGGATAGACAGTCCACTGATAACCAATGAACTATCTCAGCTCTCAGATACAATGAAACAACTTATTCTATTGGTCAATTATTTATAAAACCTGTTTTCATTGGTTAATAGAATTGGTGAAACGGTGAGCATAAGATGTGCACCATTTCCAATACAATAACTTGAATACTCATTATTGATAGGTCATTTATTTTGTAAAACCTGTTTTTATTGGCTGACATATGCAGAATTGTTGAAACTGCAAGAATTGGATGAAAATTTGTATAAACAATTTGAAGACCTAATAATTGATAATGTAAACTCTTTATCTATTGGTCAATTATTTGTTAAACCTGTTTTCATTGGCTAATACAGTTGGTGAGATTTTGAGAATCAGATGTATATCCAATTAAGCGACTAATCAACTAACTTGATTGTCTGATTACTTCAACATTGCAAACATCAACTTTACCAGGTAACATACAAAGGGGTACATGTGCATGCCTAATTGGAATTAATTGACCGCATAAACAACTGGCTTTTACTGCAGTATGGCACGGAGAATTTGACATGATCCTGGATTTTATGCACAAATATATATTACAAGCATCTTGCGCTGAAAACATAAATCTCGCAAATAAATCGTGCAATATCGGTCCTTTGCAGATTCACATGGAGTGTTTTTGTTATACTCTCTGCATATGAAAAAAATACAACCGGTTTGGGGGAAATATAGACAAGATATCAACAGTTAAATAATGCTAATTAAAGTTTCAGAGGTCTAGGATCGTGTCAAATTCTCTTGACTATAGATCTTCAACCAGGAGTAAGTACCAAGTAATCAAAGAATGTTACATTACTGTTGTGTTTTGTTGTCTCCTTGTAAAGCTTGCGAGATTACTTGCGCAACAATTACCATGGCAACATGGCTATTTTGGATAGTTTCTGGATAAGTTTTTAAGTGTCAAGAATGTCTATAGAACAAGTGTGGGCTTCATGTTAAAAAAACTTTTGATATCAGTCATTTGGAAATTTTTATTTAATGTGTTTCAATTGGTCAATTCTAAGACTACACTCAACCAATCATGTGCTTCGATTTAAAGACAGCTCCCCTAACAAAAGTTTTTACTAATAATTTAAATATGTTGAGACCTTATGTTATGCAATTTTAAAATTTGGTATATTCTCAACTTTACACAGAGGCAGGCACCTCGGTGCCTTAGCGTACTGTCTCTTATAAAATTTAATGATCTCCGTAACCACTTTGTACTAAATTCCATGTGAGCTAAAAATATGATATATACATGTATATATCTATGGCACTAAACTGCAATTTTAATTTACTGTATCATGTGAACACCTAGATGAATCAGCTTGAAAAACTACAAAATATACAAAAATCTGACAGTTTTTTATCTAATAAACCCTGCACATTGATACAAGTATCCAATAAAAATATAATATGTTTAATTTATATTTCTTGATGCAAACGTTATAATATATAGGCAGGAGATTCTAGGATAGATAACTCATCATGATAAGAGGGTGGGCTAAATATAAAATTATATATCTTTGATGCAGATGTTAAGATAAAAGCTCAACATATAAAAAAAATGTTCATGTTTTACAGGGACCTCTACAAATCGGAATGGAATTTCATGTGATAATTAGGCCTAAAAATAATTGTGAATTTGTTCAAATTTCAGGTGTCTGGACCTACCCTTATGCTTTGCCACAATTATTTATAACGCCATTTTATTACAACACCTTGAAAAAAGGATGACTCAATTTGGCTTTTTAATTTAAGATTTAATATATGAACAATAAATGTCTCTGTTTGGTCAGTATATATCTAATTCAATCAATTTGGGGGAATTGTCGCAAGGGGCCAATTTCAACCCGTATTGAACCTATACATGTAATGTACTTCTTGTCACAGATGATTGTATATTGGCAAGAAAAAAGAATGTGAATAATATCATAAAAATAATTATTTACCAATGCATTGGCTAACAACACCCCCTCCCTACCTGAAAAGTATTATCAAAATAATATACAATACCACCTTATTGTTTCAAGATATGAATGCACTCAGACAGTCTAAAATAAGATACAAAAATATCCATTGCCAAATGGAAACCACCTCAAGAATGATATTCTAGTCATTGTGCATTTCCCTTTGCTTTATGAATATTGTAATGTTATACCTAAATCATGCTTTCATGATAACAAGAATAAATGTTGCCAAATTTACACTGGATAATGCACAGAATTGATAGATTTATGTAATATATTATGTTACCAATGTGCACTAAATGTTTTCACCCTAAGACCATCCTTTTATAACAAAAACATGAGCGTTAACGACAACACCATCGGAAACCACAGCAGCAGCAGCAGCAGCATGCAACAACACCAGCAGCAAAATCATTTTCACCAAGTTACAATTTCTTATGTGAAACAATATGCTAATTTTACAAAATAATAAATGTAATAAACACACAATACTACAGAACACCTTGACATTACCAAAGGGGTCCGGCTCAGTGTGTTGTCGATAAATAGCACCTGCAGTTGAAATAAAACATGTCAGATGGTCCCAGGAGAAGATTTTTGTCTAACCCCACCCCTAGTATACAATACACTAAGTATTGTATACTAGGGGTGGGGTTAGACAAAAATCTTCTCCTGGGACCTTCTGACATGTTTTATTTCAACTGCAGGTGCTATTTATCGACAACACACTGAGCCGGACCCCTTTGGACATTACATGTTTTCTCCTTTTTAGGTCTTATAGATTTGAATAAATATATATATAAATGGACTTCATCACGTATTTTTCATATTTTGACAAGCTTTGCATTTGCTACATGTAAGATGCTCAATGTCCACTCCATCTCTAAGAAATCTCTGTTTGCCTTTGGAAATCCACAGCCCCAGTATTTTAGGGGAGGGGGTATCGATAAAAACTCAGACCAAAATTCAGTTTTTCAAAATAATTCTGATAACAATCAAAGTGCCAGACACAAGGCCATGTGGACCCATTTCGTGTCAACACAACTAACGTTCTTACATTGCTATGGTTACAGCATTACTTGTTGATGTCAGTAGATAATCTCTGTATATCAACAACTACTTCTGTATCACCCCACAGACCGATTGTTATCTATTGCAGTAATTAGTCAGGACTGCCGACCATCGTCATAACAACTGTTAGCTTGGCAATGGTTTTACAGATTCCATAACAATATAGTCTTATACATGTATATACTAGTACTGGTGGTCGTCAACCGATTTATATGAAATGTTCACAGTTTTCCTGTCACCAAGACCTTTTGACTTTCTTCCCATAGTCATGAACAAGACCCATATACGATGTACATACTAAGTTTCCAATGCACATTCGTATAATAGCGGCAGGATTTAATTTGGCAACCATGACCATGAAATATAAACCATTTTATTTTTACAAATTATTATCTAAAACAGATTCCTTACATCTATATAGTAGATCTAACTAGCCAATTTGTTGTAGCCAGTAATAATAAAGATGCTTCTTCACTTGCCAAATTCATTAACATGATATATCCAAAGACCTATACATGTACATGATGGATTGTATATTATACTATGCGTAGGCCTTTGAATATAGCCTGCGCGTTAATATCGACAGGGTCTATAGAACGCAGTCTATGACAGTCCAAGCTTCTTTGCCGATGATAATTCCATTTGAGTGATTATTCCATTTCATAAAAGATCGTCGTCAGTATCAATAAAAGATAATTTAGTTATAGTATCCAGAACAAGGTCTATGAATGTATATCATACATTGAATGCGATGACATCTTTACAATAAATAACTTATAAAACCACCAACATGAATTCAATCACACAACACATAATGTCAAAAAAGCAATTGAGATTAAATTTACCTTGAAAAATGTACATCATACTTGTACTTGATGACAACTTAAGCAACTCCTAAAACCACCAACATGAATTCAATCACACAACACATAATGTAAAAAAGCTATTAAAATTAAAATTTACCTTGAAAAGACTCAGTGCAAGTTTCTTCATGACGATGGACACGTTCCCTAGATCCGTAGATATATTCCCGAAATTCTATTCCATGTAGTTCATGTAGCAGAAATGTATAATATATCCCAAACACCCCGGTGTCTCACAGCAACATCGTTATCCTACATATAATCTCTACAAGAATTCTAGAAGTCTAATGTATCGCTGTACACTCACTAACATATCTCTCTCTACGTGTTCACCTAGCCTTACATCCGACGTCCAGGTAACACCGGTCAACGCACGTGTACACCACGTACCTGGTCGATTTCATTACCAAGTCTGACTGATAAGTATGTGATGTAATTATCCGTTGGAAGATTCCACTGTATGTAACTGGTCAACTCACGAGTGAAGACGCGGGACCAAACTAGTGTACCTGTGGTAGTTTCCATTACCAAGTCTGACTGATAAGTATATGATGTAATTACCGTTGGAAGATTCCACTGTATGTAACTGGTCAACTCACGAGTGTAGACGTGGGACTACAAATTAGTGTACCTGAGGTAGATTCCATTACCAAGTCTGACTTATAAAGTATGTGATGTAATTATTCGTGGTCCAGTTTCTATTGGAAGATTTCACTGTATGTAACCGGTCATCTCACGTGTGTACCTGTGGTAGATTCCATTACCAAGACTGACTGATAAGTCTGTGATGTAATTATCCGTTGAAAGATTCCACTGTATGTAACTGGTCAACTCACGAGTGTAGACGTGGGACTGCAAATTAGTGTACCTAAGGTAGATTCCGTTACCAAGTCTGACTTATAAAGTATGTGGTGTAATTATTCGTGGTCCAGTTTCTGTTGGAAGATTTCACTGTATGTAACCGGTCATCTCACGTGTGTACCTGTGGTAGATTCCATTACCAAGCCTGACTGATAAGTCTGTGATGTAATTATCCGCGATCCTGTAGTCTCTGTTGGAAGATTCCATTATATGTAACTGGTCAACTCACGAGTGTAGACATGGGACTACAAATTAGTGTACCTGAGGTAGATTCCATTACCAAGTCTGACTGATAAGTATGTGATGTAATTATCCATGGTCTAGTCTCGATTGGAAGATTCCACTCTTTGTAACATCGGTCAAATGTTTTACTTGCTTTTCATTGAATAAAATGTATTAAAATTTCAATTTTGAAATCTGATAGAATAACGTAGCTTTGATATATTATATACTAAGAGATGTTTCGATGAGTCTTCTTCATCAGACTCTTCTTTGTTTCCATTACTTGTTCCGCAAGAATTAATAGTTGGTCACTGTACGAGGGATTATCCAAAATAACGTGGATTTTTGCTATTGCTTCCAGCATAATTTTTCAAAAAATAAATACATGGTTTATTGTAGCGAAAGTCCACATATTTTATATGATAGGGCATAGGAGCGCATAATAACATCTAAGCTTTGATTGTTCAGTCTTATAATGTTGGCAAACGTGAAGTTCGACCAATTCCGTCTGTCTCTGGTAAATATATAATTGTATTGCAAAACGAAAAAGCCGAGGTGATAAGAATGTGTATATATACAGTCCGGAATGCGGCAGTAACCAAAAGACAAGTGAGGTTTTCGCCAGAAGGTTTACAAGAAATATAACTCCTAGGTATGATTAATTATGTAAGTTTTTTGTACGTCTTAATTTGAGCTACCTTGCAACAAGTCTGGTTCCCCCTCAAAAAATCTTACAGGACATTAGATTGGATTCGGCATAATCCATTTGAAATGAATTCCTACAAGATGGCCGATGTATATTAGTTTATATAGACACTTTAATTAAGTATAAATTTAAAAGTAATCGTAGTATAATAAAATAAAAGACAAACTTCAGTTTAGCTGATCCAACGATCTAGGCGATCTAAGAGAATCCCCATTTAAAGCCTGTTTTCGTTTCTATACTTTATATGCTAATGGAAGCCTATATGTAAACTTACGTAAACACCTAGCTTGATTTTGACACAGGAGATATCGATTCATCCGATGCTACCAGACCCAAACTACTGAAAAATTTGAAGCGGGAACCCGACTACCTTGCAGTTCCACAAAGCAGCTTTGAATTGTTCCAAATAATTAATTTTAATCATATTTGCCTGCTACTTATTTTGTCTCTTCATACCTAGCGACTGATACACACCTCTGATGTAACATACTGTTTTAGTAGGGGAAAATATGTCCAATTTTGGCCGATTTTGTTACCGGAATGATAATGACTCAATATATAACATACACACACCCAACACCTTACTCGACCTTTTAAGGCTGGGAGCAGCACTGACAAATAGATATGCTTAGAGAAATCCAAGATGGCGTCCAAGATGGCCACCAAAAAAAAAAATATCATCTTTTGCCTATATATAGCCCCTGTGACATTAGAAATGACATTTCTTATGGGAAAAAGTCATTTTAACAATGTTCTTGTCATATAAGTTGATTTTGGTGGATTATTGTGAACATGGAACATTATTCAGTTGTTTTTCATCATATTTAACGTCAAATTGAGGCAAAATAAGGCGTTGGGGTAAGATTTTTAACCACCCGCGATTATTCTTACCCCATCTATAACAATTCTTGTGTTAAGTATATGCTATATAGTTGGGGAATTACAAATACTATCAAATGTACAAAATATTGACAATACAATGTAAAAGTGGGTTGGGTACGAATTTATTAAAATCTATGAAAAGCATCAATATTTTACCTTATATAATAGTTGAGACACTATACCATACAGAGAACAGTTTGCTCCATTTAACTATTAGGAAATGTTGGTATTTATACTCATCTTTTAATTAGATATTGAAATATTTCCTCAAAATTTTCCCATTTCGGTCACAAAATGTTACAATTTCCTCAGGGGTAGGACCGTATGGGGTAATGTTGATAATAATGAAAATCGTTCCAAAGATGACACGAATTGAATTTGTTTATTAATCATATGTAATGATGAAGTTGACTATTGGCAAATGTGAACTTGTTTCAATATTTGTAAAAATATGTTCCTTTGTTCCCATGATGTCAAGATCATGTAAGAGGTCAAATGTCAAATTTGGAATTTCGTAATTTAATTGCATTGTAAGTATGAGCACAATCAAGTGAAATATACAGGAATAAATATATTTTATGTTGATTTAATTAGTTTAACAAAAATATATTCACTCATGTACATATCAGTCAAATTAGCATTGCAGGTGAAAGTAGTTGCAACAGTTAGTTAAACTCTTTTGGTCACCACTCTTTGTCTGTGCATGATGAAGACCTTGGTTTGCTTTTTTATACAGTCATGAGTACTTCAAAGTCCCTACCAAGACTGCTACCAACACCATTCCCCCTTAGGGCGGTTGATGAATGATTCGATAACTCTTGAGACTTTCTTATGGCATGGCCACAACCCAACGTGCGTGTTAAGGCACGCACATTTTTGCAAGGCTGCGGCCACTTCTTTTTATAAGTTACGGCTATGGCGTCGCTCATACGGGGACGAATACGTAGACAGAATATAGGTCGCACGCAGGCAGCGAAAGTTTCACATACACGAAAAGTGCTGCGTCGTGTCTGTGTCTGCATGCTCAGAAAAAAGAACGAAGGCCGTTCTGACCGACCACGTATGTGGCAAGCCAAATGTCCAATAATTTCGTAAACCCATGTTCACGGGCGTAAAACTAGGTTTTACGGGTTTTACGGTCGATAAACTAGGTTTTACAAACGTAAAACCAGGTTTAACGAATGTTAACCCATATTTTCGAGCGAAAACATAGGATAACGTCGTAAACCATAATTCACGCTCGTAAACATAGGTTCACGTTCGTAAACATAGGTTCACGTTCGTAAACCTATGTTTACGGTCAAAAACATGGGTTGTATTTCGTAAACTATGGTTTACGAGCGTGAACCAGGGTTTACCAGCGTAAACATAGGTTAATGGTCGTAAACATAGGATAACGGTCGAAATTCATAGTTCAATCGAGAAACCTAGTTTATCGAACGTAAACCCATGTTCACGAGCGTAAACTATGGTTTACGACTGTTATCCTATGTTTTTGCTCGAAAATACAGGTTAACATTCGTAAAACCTAGTTTTACGTTCGTAAAACCTAGTTTATCGACCGTAAAACCTAGTTTTACGACCGTGCAAGCCAAATGTCCAATAATTTCGTAAACCCATGTTCACGGGCGTAAAACTAGGTTTTACGGTCGATAAACTAGGTTTTACGAACGTAAAACCAACGAACGTAAAACCAGGTTTTACGAATGTTAACCCATATTTTCGAGCGAAAACATAGGATAACGTCGTAAACCATAGTTCACGCTCGTAAACATAGGTTCACGTTCGTAAACATAGGTTCACGTTCGTAAACCTATGTTTACGGTCGAAAACATGGGTTGTATTTCGTAAAGTATGGTTTACGAGCGTGAACCAGGGTTTACCAGCGTAAACATAGGTTAATGGTCGTAAACATAGGATAACGGTCGAAATTCATAGTTCAATCGAGAAACCTAGTTTATCGAACGTAAACCCATGTTCACGAGCGTGAACTATGGTTTACGACTGTTATCCTATGTTTTCGCTCGAAAATACAGGTTAACATTCGTAAAACCTGGTTTTACGTTAGTAAAACCTAGTTTATCGGACCGTAAAACCTAGTTTTACGACCGTGAACATGGGTTTACGTTATTATTGGACATTTGGCTTGCCATACACGTACGGATTCCTAGGTGTCACCTGCGTTTTTGCACGAAGACACCACTGCACACATATGTGCACGCATGTCCAGTTATGACCACCGTTTTACAGATAATGCCAGTGAAATCCCCAAATTTCATAAATTGTCTCGTCTTTGATAACATCCGCCAAACACGTGACAGTGATCAGCTGTCCACACATTACTCGTGTCTGAAATATTACACAAAACCATGACAAAAATCACGGAATCCATGCTTATTTGGTTTCAACGTGTGCAAAAGTCTAAACATTGTAATATATACGTAGCCATACAAAGAACTTTCTACGTCTGAAAAGAACTTATTGAACAGAAAATGAAATGAACGTGTTCGGTTTTTGTGAAAATATTCATTTCATTTTATGAATCATTGACATTGAGACGTACACACATTGTTTGGACTAATTGCCGAGACGTCATTTAAAGTAGCACATAGGAGGGTATGTTAGGCAAAAGTGTAAGACAATAGTGATAGGAAAAAGTGTAGGACATAAGTGTTAGGCAAGAGTGCTATGCAAAAGTGTAAGACAAAAGTACTAGGAAAAAGTGTAGGACATAAGTGTTAGGCAAGAGTGCTATGCAAAAGTGTAAGACAAAAATACTAGGAAAAAGTGTAGGACATAAGTGTTAGGCAAGAGTGCTATGCAAAAGTGTAAGACAAAAGTACTAGGAAAAAGTGTAGGACATAAGTGTAAGGCATAAGTGCTATGCAAAAGCATAAGACAAAAGCGCTAGATAAAAGTGTAAGACAAAAGTGTAAGGCAAAAGTGTAAGACAAAGTGTAAAACAAAAGTGCTAGGTAAAAAAGTAAGACAAAAGTTCTAGATAAAAATGTAAGACGAAAGTGTTAGACAAATATGCTAGGCAGAAGTGTAAGAAAAAAGTGCTTGGTAAAAGTGTAAGACAAAAATGTAAGACAAAAGTGCTAGGCAAAAGTGTAAGACAAAAGTGTAAGGCAAAAATGTAAGACATAAGTGTAAGACAAAAGTGCTAGGCAAAAGTGTAAGAAAAAAGTGTAAGACAAAATGCTAGGCAAAATTGTAAGCCAATATGTAAGACACAAGTGCTAGGGGTAAAAGTATTTATTGAGCAAATGTGTTAGGTGAAAGTGTACGTTCCTAGATGTTCAGTATGAAAGAGTTACAATTCGTGGTAAACAGAAGTGAAATCAACAGACGGGGTGAGTTCGATAGCTACGATAGAATCGCACGTAACACCGTTTCTGCTTTGTCTAATTCTCACATGTCCTTCAGCATGTTCCATTCACGATTTACTGGCCAGACTACAATGTCAAAATATTAGAAATGTCAGAACAAATCGCGAGGGAGTAAGTTTTGCTATGTAGTCCTCAGGCGCACGGTTCCATCGGTCTACTAAACTTGCATAAAACTCCCTTTCTAATAATAAACTACAGTAACTGTAGTTTATTATTAGCAAAGGTTGAAACTAACTTTTTTGGTCACTGGTCCGACAGTAAAAGAACGTTCAAATTGTAAAGAAAACAGTAACTGGTCATTCATGATTTTCACTGGTACTTCAAGATTTACACTGACCCTGTGCCAGGGGACTAGTGTTAGTGCCGAGACCTGATTAGAAAGGAACTATTTTTGCATGCAAGTTTATTAGATCGATGGAACCTTACGCCTGTGATGTAGTCCATATAATTGTAAAAACAATAAATTTGCAAAACATTATGTTAGTGAATTTTGATTGACCAATAAAGCAAAGACAAAAATTCTTTCTGAAGTTTATAAAAGGAGAACTTTTAATGTCGCGAAACTTTGACATTGCGATTTGTTCTGATTTTACCATACTGCGTTTCCAAAGTTTTGTAAATTGTGCAATTGCAATGTTCATTTTTATTGACTCGAAGATGTACTCCCGATGGAAATAAATGAGCCTCGAACAGGACATAGACAACTCGGACCTTTCTTCAGATGAATTTCCACAGATGAATGCTCTATGACCATTGATTAAATCTGAAATACATCGCCGAATAAAAAAATTTCAGTGGGACGTAGGCTTAAATAAAGTAGTGTGGAACAATAAAAGTGCATGCATACTAAGTAAAAAGGCGATCAATTACCTAGAATAATGCTGTATTTTCTTCACTAGTCATTGTACAGATATCAGTCTGTCAGATCTATTCACGGAGTACTTTTACATAATTATGTCTTTGACCACCCTTTCTCTTTCATCTTACCTCTAGAAACAGGCGTCCATTATAAAAAGGTGTAAATTTGAGAAATTGCCAAATTGAACATATTTTGAAGAAATAAATGTTTCAAATAGTCTGTAGAAAATATTGGGGTTGTTTGGTTACGGCCCTGCAGACTTTGTTGATAAACCAACTTAAAGCTATAAATATCCATGCTAAATAATGATAAAAAGTATAGTAGTTTGCCTCTCCATAGCAATGACGTTTATTTCACAGCAAATCGTCACCAACATGTCCAAATATGACGTAATGGATTTACTCATAGAAGGCTCCATGGAAACTGACTTTGGTGTTGAACTGACGGAATTCTTTGTAAAAGGGACATTGGCACCATTTTCAAAGAACGGGTGACAATTTGTATCAAGTAAGTCCGCATGTTTTATTTTATGTTGTATGTACATGGTGTTTCATAATATCTGTCCCCACTACAAACCAATGTCATGAGAAAATTTTGCAATGTTGGCTTTCCATTGATATATGAAGATATCAGATGAGCTAAAGCACATACTCTTGTCATTCGTTTGAAATGGGGACAGGTATTATGAAACACCCTGTACTAAGTAACTATTTCGTTTGCATGCTTCCAATTCACGTCCCTTGTTCATGCTTGTTTTAGACACATCTGTCGTGAACTGTAATTATATGTATATACAAGTAATATTAATTACGACAATAACTGTTTACTATATAGTCGAATATGTTTATTATTGAACTGGCTACCCATTGGTCGCTAGTGGTTGTTTTACTACAGCTTGTAGTTAAGGAAGATAAGTGTTCCATAGTAGAATCATTGTGTGTGTTGGTTTTCACGTCCGCGCCTTTAATTGTTGTTGTTTTCTTTTATTGTTGTGCGCATGTGCAAAACTAGGAATGGCTGTGATTTGTTTCTCTTTCCTCCATCTCAATGTTGTTTTCAAAAAGTTAGAATACCACTTATATGTGCCTATTATAGAATCATCAGAATACCACCCGTTTGCAAAAGAATGGAACAGAAAAAAGAGTATCATGCAATAGACACGTACATACACATGTACAAATTATCATTATTTGACAGTAAAAGCCTTTCTGTTTCTTTGTTCAGGACTTTGTCTATAAACAGTATACTGTAAAATCCTTGCTTTGTTCCATCTGGTAGTTCGTTTATTGTACGGTATTTAAGCTTTTTTGGTTGTTGTTTACTTTACTGTTTGGTGTTGAGGTGATTAACGGTCTATCAATTAAAGGAGGTTAGAAATTAGAGTTAAACATGACTCATTCCATGTGTCTTAATTAGCCCCGATTAACAATAATCATAATAATATTATCATGTTCGTGCTCGCTGACAATGTTTTCCGCCTGTTGCAATTTTCAATTTCTCCGAAACTCTTTCCCTCATGGTTGAATGTCCTTCGCAATGTCTCTTCCGTTTTTCTCCTGACCTTTTACTACCTGATGATGTTCATTTAGCCATGTCTTTGTAATGCTGTTTGGGTTTATTGTCTAGTTGATACTCCATGGATACGAGATGATGCATTGCTTAACAGTCAATAACTAGATTGATAATCAGCCGTCAACCGATTATGACAAGACTTTGTGACATGTTTTGGTGGTTCTGATCAAAGGTTCTCTATTGGAATAAGGATGAATATTTCTTTTTTTTTACCTCACCCACTAATTTTGTAAATAAATGTCATCAAAAATCATAAAAAGTGAATATTTGACCTTTAATGCTTTTAAAAATGTGACATTTGATCTCTACCAATGAACTTTTAATAAGAAAACGCATCTATATGACAATCACTATGTACAGAGACATACTTATAAATCATCACTTCAAAAGAATAGGTTTCATTGCACGATTATAATCATGAAAAATGTCTGATAAATCCAGAATAAAGTCAAAATTTGACCTTTGACCTCTGACTGTGACCTTGACATCAAACGTTTGCAATCGATGTGTATATTTCCATCATTGCTGTGATATTGTGAGGTTATATACCAAGTTTCATTAAAATATGTTTATTCGTTAAAAAGAAATTAGATATTATCGTATACAGTGAGAAATACAAAGATGTAGCCACACAGTTGCCATGGAAACGCTGATTTGAGTGCTTTTTACATGAACCTCAGTGCTGCTCCCATCTTTTTTAACATCACTAAACCATATGCTTACATATCGGAAAGTTTCTTTCCATTACTAGTATCACCCAGGTAACAAATTTCGAACATTTTTCCCTACTATTTGAATGTTACATTTAAGCAGTTTATTTTCAAGATTTTAAGCCATTGACCCATGAATCACGTATAATATAAATGAATTACAAGCAATAATTACAAACAATTACATACATGTTACATAGTATATCATAATTTATGTACATAGTACATTATCGTATTATCTGTATTTCTATTATATTTAAAGGAGTTTTCTGGCCATGGCTATGCCTTAATGTCACCTGACCAACCAAGACAGCTGTGAAACATTTCGTTGTGGTTCCACAGACAGGCGGTCGCGTCGGTTGCTAAAGTACTGTATGAGTTTTACAAGTACACAAGTTCACAAGTA
This sequence comes from Spisula subtruncata, assembly GCA_963678985.1. NCBI lineage: Eukaryota > Metazoa > Mollusca > Bivalvia > Venerida > Mactridae > Spisula > Spisula subtruncata. Next base: position 17,995,443 of record OY787678.1, read on the forward strand.
GGTGTTAACACAAGTAAGAGGTGTACGCTGAAAAATTTGAACAAAAACTCACAATAGTAGGATACGACCACGTATCACGTGTATAGTGTAAGGTGCTAGAAAAAATCGTTAACAGAATGGCATCAGTCTATATAACTCGTTTTACAGATTCAGAGATTGTCGTATCAGAGTTATTCCCCTTTGCATAAGCTTTCATATACAAATACAAATATACAAATACAAAAGTTTATTTAGGCATTAAACAATAATTTGTTTCTAGCCGATAAATTCTATATACATACATGTTATTATTTCATAGGTGAAAGTTTAACAGAGGCATGATAAAAAGGGTGAATACAACAAGCTATATAATCCTTTGTTGAACAATTAACGAAATTTGGTAGTATTTTTTGTAGAAACATTATATTAAACACACTGGAAAAGAATTCCATTCATGGAGATGGTGCTCGTTTTTCACGTGGAAGTGTAGCGGTCGCTATACTTTAGTCACGTGACACTATATATTGCAAATATACAATATCACGCGACCGAAGCATAACGGTAATATTCAGGGGATTTAAATGTGCTACAGTCCGACCAGGGATATAAGTCTAACGCGATATTCTGCAATGTCAATATAAACAGAAATCACTGACCATTACATCGATTTAGGGAGAGCGGAAGTGTATTTTACCTGCTCACTTCTATTCACCAAGTAAATTAAAATAACGGTTAAGCTTGGCCACATTGAGATGAGCCTGACCTATTGATTAGCATACTTTAACAGTCGATATATTGTCTACGTTTACAACACCGAGTGTATGTTTTCATAATCGGGGAGTATCACGAAGACGTTCAAGATGTAATACAAACACAAATCTGAAATACCGATATTGCACGATTTGCTTTCGGAAATTGATATAATCAAAGCAAAAATCTTGTAATATATTCTTGCATAAAGGTCAGGTTCAGGTCACAATAGCCAAGCTATACACATTGAAAAAGATAATCCCTTTTCCAATATCCTTATATGTTGTTGTACCTGATCTGCCTGTTTACTTTAAGTGGCACAGGTCCCAATACTGCGTTAGTTTTATACCTGACAGTTACGTCACGTTGTGTTTACAATCAAATGTTTACTTTATATATCGCCCGCAAAAATGTGGATTATCAGTATATTTCGTTTCCTATGGTCTGCATGAAATCGTGGCCGAGAGGATAATGGTGCAGTATTAGTAATCAAAAGATCCCGAGTTCGAACCCCGTCAGCAGAACTTTTTACGCTTATTTTTTTTCAATCGCATTCAAAGTAGGTATACTGAATGCTGATTGGGCAAAAACACCATTGTCATTTCACTAAACTTCAAATGGCTTAATATTTCTCAGCCAAGAACAAATTTCAGAAGGGAGTCTTTGAAGAATTAAGACAAACCAACAGCTATCCTAAACGAATTCCACGGGTTAAATTTAATATTAATGAGGCAAAGCATTCATTAAAAAAAATAGCTTATCAAATCATCAAGGGTATAGGCCTTTTACTCGTATATAAAAAGTGATGGAAAGCTTATGACTTTCATAAGCTTTGAACTTAATTAGACCGCTTGAGTGAGAGTCAACATAAACATCCACAGAACCATGCATTGCTTAAAGTGTATGAATAGGTAAGGACATACTTCAATATAGTACGACCCTCGGTCTTTTTGGGGATATACCCTTCTTATTTATAGATTGTTTACAAAATGACGTCACTGTCAAAAATCGTTGGTCGGATAGATGTTTGTATTCTGTGCTAAATATGTTAATAGGATTAATAAGCTGTCATATGGTATATTCAATTCCTCATAATGTAGAATATAGTGATTTTACGTGTTTATGTATCCAAACAATGTACTGAACTCCAACTGGTGATCGCCCACCTGAATGGTTCCAGTCGCATGTATACATGCATTACTACATGTGTATAGTACAGCTCGCTTAGCTTAGGCAGTAGAAAACGAGGCTTCTGGTTTAAGCGTTGTGGGTTCGAATCCCGTGCTGACCAACTAAAATTTACTTATAGTCTTTCGGATGGGACTTTAAACCGATGTATCACTATGTATGGATACTTGTTACTATACACCTGACGTGTAAAAGAACCACTGGTATTTCTCCTGTATCTGCACTATGCCCCGAAATAGACAATGACTAAAGTCTTCTTTGGACTTATCCAATATAATGGAATATCCGGTGGCGAGAATAAAGCAATAAACCAACGTGTATAGTACACAGGTGGCAGTATCAGTGTTTGGAGAATAAAATTTAGCTCAGTGACGGATTTTTTTATACATTTTTTTAATCGTTTGTGGACCAAACACTGATACTGCCACCTGTGGTATAGTACGTATTATGACAAAATTTGGGAACACATGTCTGCATATAACAATTTCTGCACTTGGTTGCCTCAGTAGTTATATAAGCCGCCACTTTCGCACGGCAACACATCCCCGCACGAGGAACATCCTTCTAAACATCATAATTACATATAGTAAGTTAAACAAATATTAAGGGCTCATGCATTTCTATAAAAGTAACACTATCAGACCGGACATGACATGTGACAGTTTGGCTACGAGTGCAAGTAAAATGTGTCGACAAAAAGTTAATATCATAAGCATTGTTCAGAGAAAGAGAAAAGGGTCGAGGAAAGAAACAAAACACTGAAATCAAATCCACGTCTCATTTAAAGGAGAATCATTTTATTGTTGCATAAAAGAGGATGTACGCCTGCTTATGTAGTTTGATTAGAAGGTGGTTGGCTGTTGTGACGACATCAGCGTCTCTAACTCTGTCAGTATTACTTCCATCTCGGCACGCAGTCTTGTGATTTCTTCCAGCAAAGTTGCCACCTCTATCGTATGTTCGGTAACCATGGTATCCTTCTCTTGAAGTAGATCTTGGTTTTGTCTCTCAAGAAGCGCATTCTAAAATAGGTTGATATATACACAAAATAAAAGTCATGTATATATACATGTATAGTGTTTCATAGTTTATGTACCCATTACAAACTCGTGCAATGAAAAAATGCTTGATCTCATCTGATATCTTCATTTACCAATGGAAAGCCAAACTTTTATTCAATATATGACGTGGCAATTTTACTATCAGTGTAACATGCACTGCAGTATAACGTACACCGGATACAAGTTGCTAGCAAGATGAGTAATATTATCAATTTTCGCGACATTCTAGTGTTGACAAGGGTAAGTTCAGAGATGATTTTTAGTTTTTCTGAGTGTGTTTAATGTACATTTTATACAAAAATATCTCCTCCATAAATTTTCCTAGCCTGTGTAACCGGTAAATTGTCAGGAAATTTCTTAAAAGCGTGAATAAAAGACCAAACTCGTATCGTTACTCACGCAGAAAGTAAGCTCGATCTGTCGAAATGAGATGTTTTTGTGTATATTTTTCGTAAAATTACTCAACTAGAATCGAGCGAATTGTCATTCTTGTAAAAATGATTATATTGCAAAAGTAGTATCCGAAACTAATCGAAAATGACGGTGCATTGCGAGAATAAATGCAGGTGTTAGTGTACAGAGTATTGCTATATAGTTGCTCTCTGGTGTACGAAGTATTGCTGTATCGTGTACAGAGTATTGCCTTTTCTTGCAGTCACTATTTGTCTCTCAAATTGAATAAATACAAGGTATAATCGGCGTTATATTGTACAAATAACTTATATAGATATGTACCTATCTATTTACGATTGGATTGTATGGACTACATGAAGCAATTAATGTAACAAGCTAATACTAGCTCCAAATCCTCCCTGAATTTTATGGGAAACTTCTATAAGTAACTGAGTATTTCACATACAGTAACGGGTCATAGCTGAGCAATTGCATCAGACAAACATAAAACTACTACAATGTACAATACTTTGAATTAGCAACGTTGAATGTAAGTCATGGCAAAGGAACCTCATTGCAGCATCTTAAATAGTTGAGAGATTATAAAATAAGCCTTGGTGTATATATATGGATGTGAATGCCATTATTTACCATTTGACCATAAGCATGACTCTCAAAGACTTGCATATATCCAAGCTAAATATCACATTTGTATTACTCACAAGAACACTTTATGCATAAAATTCAGCATTCTATATTGTTAATTGCATTCATCTGCCTGACGGTTGAAATATTTTAACATAATATTTTAAGAATATTCTTATTATATCGTATAACCTATAAGACATGGCCTTATTGGTCAGCAGACGTAATAATACGATAAAACTGTCCTTTTACATACTTTATTTACTCATTTTATTAAGCCATACTCTCCGTAAACTAACGTTGAGCGAGCTTATGTGCAATACTCTGTACACTAAACAGCAATACTCTGTATACACACACGTATCTGTTTTGATGTGTATCTTAGTTGTTTTTCGAACAATATTTATGAACTTTGGTCACACCATTTTGGGGTTCAATATAAACAAAATGGCCAGTTCAAAAAATCTACAATTTGGTAATATAGCCGTTCTAGAAGCTTGTAAAGTACTGTTGTCAATATTTGCGAGTGAGTAACGGCATTATACTGGTTCATTTTAACCTTTCTGTGAATATCTGATATATGATAGTGTGCTATAAAGTTACCAAAATGCCTTAAAAAGTTAAAACTCATTTGGGATATGCATAAGAAGTCAGTGATTTGGAAAGTTTCGTCTCTAAACGCACCCTGGTCTCCATTTCATGTACTTAAAATTGATAATATTACTCACTTTACAAGCAATATCCGGTGTACGTTATACCGCAGTGACATGGAAATTAAGATTCTTTTTCGATAGATGTCAAAATGACGTCCATATTTAATTTGCTTCCCAAGTTGAATAATATATCATTGCATGATGAAACCAGTTTTAAAGTCTTTAAAAAATATATTATAATATCAAAGCAAATCGGCATATAAATGTACCTGTCGCCAATTACATAAATCAGAGCATAGACACATATTATTAAATACAGCAATTTACATACACTAATCTAGCATCAAAATTGTCAATATCAATTTTTAGATCTTACGAGACAGCAATCATTGTCATTCTTTCCAGTCTCAGTCTCATAGGACGAAAAAAAGAGAAAACCTTAGACGAATAGAATTGGTCAAGTTTTCACAATTAAGACGCATCTGCAACAAAACATAGGGCTCGGACCAACATAAAGAGATAAAGAGATAATGATATAACAAGAGATAAAATCAAAGCGCTGATAGCGCTTCGAAAACATGGTTATATGGCTTCCATTATTTAGGCAAGGTATTTAAACCATAAAGGAGAACTTTTCATAGTATAGAGTAACGGATTTTACATCTACATGAAGAATATAATTCGACACGTACTGGTAAAAATGACAACATGTATATGTACAGAAGGTCATTCAATTAACAAGTGTCAATTAGATAATACAACACATTTTCATGCTTGGCTGAACTACAGGGTGTCCCAAAAAAAAACGGGGACCTAGGATAAACAATTGTAACTTTTTTCTCAATTATAGATATGACACTGTTAATATGTCAAAACAATAAGGGAAGAACACTGTTCAGAATACAAGCATCAATTTCGTGATTTTTTCGTTCAATACCCAGAGTTACCTCCCATGTTTACAATTGCATGTTTCAGTAAAATACCATAAACTGAAGCTGGGATTTCAGAATTCAATGAGATATATTTCCATGCTGACCTCAAACATCTTCTCATGTGCTCCAAATCATTGTTTATAGTTCGTGAAACATTAGTTCATTATGTATAGGAACAAGTTCACTATTGGGATCAAGTTTGAGTTATTTAAGGTCATATGGCCTGTGATATGAGGTAAGATGTCAGTATTATTTAGCAAATATATCCTGATTTTTCTGTTGATATACTGCAAGTACAGTTTTCTGCTAACATATGGTACTATTTTATAATTTCTGACATAGCAAATACTCCAAAATATATCTATGAACTGTTCGTGTGGATAAAACTTTACTTTTTGCTCATTTCTATAGCCTAAGCTCTTTTGGTAATAGTCCTTGACAAGATTTATGTTTTTAATCATTGAATGATTGTTGATGCTATTTTGGAAGGTTTTCTACTTCCCTTTTGGTCAGTAAACTCGCCATGTTTTCCTCTGTTTTGCTATTTCTTGTCATATTTGTTTTATTTTTACAAGATTTTGATCACCCCTGTGACTTTAAATGTTGTTTTCTAACAATAAATGCCCTGACACAAATGCCCTTTTCTTATAATGCCCCTTTCAGGTGATTAAGCAAAAATAACGTGAAATGTTGCCATAGTGAAAATGATGACGTCACTTCCTGTTTTGCAGCACCATATTTAAACAAGTACTCTTTTTAGCAGTAGGGATCCCTTACATACACTTTCACAAAATATCAGCTTAATTCATCAAAATATTAATAAGTAATAAGGGTTTAAGGTAGGTCCCCGTTTTTTTGGGACACCCTGTACATTAATTTAACTTAAAGGTGTAAAGACCGCCTTAGAAACCACCGGTCATGATCTGTCGTTTTTGCTGCTCCAGTTCACAATTATAGCAAGTTATGTAGCTAGAACATCATATCACAAACTCTTGTTTTCCCCAAGTATTGGGGCGGCGATCTCCGCTCCTGCCATCCCAGTCGCGACACACCCTGCTTGAGTGTTATTAAACTGACATTATTACGAGTTGCTCCCCTGAATTTAGAAAGTGACACTGCTGCAGTTTTAACAAATTGGCTACTGGATAAACTTTTACCGAATTAAAACATTATTTTGGTGAAAACGAACTTAGTTATTATAATAATTTCTTGTGAAAACGATACATTTTTCATACTTTATTGTTTGCAATTATTTTTTCTCATGTATAACAATATGCGGCGGTAATAATATTAACAGTGCTATGAATAGAACATGGAACTAGTGAAAAGCCACAGTGTATATAGTAGGAATATTTATAATTATAACTTAAAGTAAGCATACTCTTTCGAATTACTGCAATAAATATGATTAATCGTAATACAGACATAGTTATTTTTGGTTATATTTTGATTTCCCATCTGCAGGGAAATGTGCAAAAAAGCACTATCGCGGAACTATTTCTTTGTATGTATCTTGGTAGTCGTTAAGCGGTGGATGACATTCGTTACCATTTTTAGACTGAAATAATATGTCTGAGTCGAACTGCCCATTACACTGAACTTGGGTTGCCAAGCGACCCTGTTCAAAAACTATAGAGAAACCCAAATTCAAAGGAATACATTTTGCATCTAATATTACTGACTGATAGTGTTGATATTCATAATTTACTTTTCAAGATGTAATTTTCGAACCGGAATTTCTATCAACATATAAATGTACGCGATACTGTCTTACCGTTGACTCAAGATCGGCAATTCGCCCCCGAAGTTCGGTTTCAGCTGATGTGCTTCGTTTGAATTTTCCATTCTGATTAGCGGTACTAGAATTGATCGACAGTGTCTACAAAAAATATTTTTTATTTAAAACAAGTCAAACTATCTCATAAACATCTGAATTATACCTAATTACACAAACCAATCGGACGCATTTTATACACCTGGAAATAAGTTAAGCACATCCGGCATTTTGCCTCGAATTTGACATGACCACAACTGAAATTTTAAATTTTATTTGAGCAATGGTAAGAACAACCTTCCGTACTAATCATGTGTATCTCCGATAGAGTTGCGCGCACGGAACGCATTTCGACAATATATTCGTAAATTGTTAAACTACACTTTCAATTAACACAACGTACATGTACAAAATTTGATTTTGTTCTAACGTATTGTCATTATTTTGACCTCTTGTCATCAAAATGGTTAGGAGAAGATTATCGGATGGCGACAGATGGCAGATAATAGGCATGATTAATGCTGGCATGTCCTACAGTGCTGTTGGTCGTCAGCTTGGCTATAATAACTCTGTCATAAGCAGACTAGCTCAGAAGTATCGGCAGACGCATTCCAAGATCTGGACGGCCATATGTAACAACGGCACGCGAGGACCGAAATCTTTTACGTCTCGTTAGACGTTTTCCATTTGCAACAAGCACCTATCTAAAGCGAAACTGGTTGCCGCTCAGGCATTTGTCGTCACAAACTCTGCGCAATCGGCTCAGATCTGCAGGTTTAAAGTCGAGAAGGGTAATAAAACGTCCCTTGTTGACACCTGTTCATCGCAGGAACCGTCTGACATGGTGCTTGGCAAGTAGTGGTTGGAACCTGAGATCATGGAGAAAGATCCATTGGTCAGATGAAAGCAGGTTCCTTCTGCACGTCATAGACGGGCGCATTCGAGTGTGGAGGCCACGAAATACAGCCTACACACCAAGAAACATTCTTCCTACGGTTCCCTTTGGTGGTGGATCAGTTATGATATGGGGCTGCTTGACCCATGACTGTAAGTTGGACATTGTAACTGTCCAAGGAAATCTGATAGGTGATACTTATGTACGAGACATCCTACATCCAGTCGTCGTGGACCATTTTGATAATCATCCATTGGCTTCCCGATCTGTTTACATGGACGATAATGCTAGACCGCACCGAGCCAATGCTGTAACACAGTTTTTGCAACGGAATGCCGTCACCACCATTCCCGGGCCTGCAATGAGTCCTGATTTAAACCCACTGGAACACGTGTGGCAGATCCTGGGCCGGAAAATACAGCATTTGGACCCACCTACAGTCAACCTGCAGCAACTGGAACAAGCTCTGCACCAAGAATGACAAAAATTATCTCAAAATCGCATTAGACGCCTTGCTGGTAGTATGAGGAGAAGGGTTGAGGCTGTAATCCGGGCACGTGGCGGTTACACACGTTATTAAAAATTTGGCTACATAATGTCATTTAAGGTTAAGTAATCGTCAACATTTACCAAAAATATCCACCAGTAAATCTTTTGTAAACGCTCCAACACCATACTTATAAACACCTACAGTTTTGGTAAAAAACAACACATTTGCTTATGCTTCAATAATTTGGATAAGAATAAACTAAACTCATACATTTACTGGTTTATGATTACTAAATTGCTATCGCTACTTATCAAATTACTATTTCTTAGCTCAATTAAGTCGTCATTTCATGACAGTGCTTTCAATCACAACCAATTTTAAATTTCCGGGGTGTGCTTAACTTATTTCCAGGTGTATATATAATGACAACTCATATTTCACTCTTGAGATCAAGCTTTTCGCCGATCCCAGGAATGCCATAACGTTTAAAGAAAGTGTTGTTCTAGCTAGCAAGCTAGTGACCATTTTAATGTTTTAATCCATAATAGTTTCATTTTGAATTTAACCTGAAGTCCTCGGAGCAAATTTACAATACTTTATTACCAGTCTATAAACTAGAAAGGAACAAATTTAAGAATACAACTTGATAAAGTTACTATTTCGACCTGATCTAAAAATAATTCATACATTCACTGTTTCAAGTTCACTATATCCAGTGAATAACGTTCGCACTCAAAACATTTGCGACCTCGTCTGCTAACGGTGAGATTTTTCTTGATTATAACGATCGTGCATTTAATATCGTTATATTATAATATTACAGTCTAAAGTACATCTCATTTTTGTAAGAATACCCGGCAAGTACTGATTTCGTTTTATCTTTAGCTGTTTTTAATAAAAAACACCATTATCAGTGTGTAGAATCACGTGATCAAATGAATGCGGTTTTACGCTCAAAACTATTGCGATTTCGTCTGCTAACGGTGAGTTTTTTCTTCATTATAACGATCGTGCATTTAATATGGTTATATTATATAGCCTAAAGTACATTCCGTATATGTGAGAATACCCGACAAGTACCGAGTTCGCTCTATCTTTAGCTGTTTTTAATTGATGCTCGACCAAATTATTACACTCGGTTGGAAACTGCTATTCCTAATTTACTTTTCAAGATGAAATTTTAGAACAAGGTTTTCTATCAAGATGGAAATCTACACATGATTTAGAACCATCATACTTTCTTACCCTTGCTTCAAGCTCGGCAATTTGCCGCCGAAGTTCGGTTTCAACTGATGTACTTCGTTTGAATTTTCCATTCTGATCAGCAGTACTAGAATTGATCGACCGTATCTACAAAAAATATTTTTTATTTAAAACAAGTCAAACTATCTCATATACATCTGAATTATGCCTCATTGCACAATCCAATCGGACGCATTTTATATTAAGACTATTCATATTTCACTCTTGTGGTCAAGCTTTTTGCCGATCCCTGGAATGCTATAACGTTTCAAGAAAATGTTGCTCCAGCTAGTTAGCTAGCGAACATTTCAATGTTTTAAACCATAATAGTTTCAAAATTTAGTTTTAAATGTTTTGAATTTAACCGAAGTCCTCGGAGCAAATTTACAATACTTTATTACACAAATGTACTGTAAATTAGAAAGGAACACATTTAAGAATACGACTTGATAAAGTTACTATTTTGACCTGATCTAAAAATAATTCATTTAATTGTAGCCGGGTGAATAGGATTTAATAACTAATAGGGGAGAAACTTGTGTAAGCAGCCGGCTAACTCAGTCGGTAGAGCATTCGCCCTGTTAGCGAAGGGTCCTGGGTTCGAGCCCCGGTCTGGTTGGAGCTATTGATGAACATGGTATGCTCAGACAACCGCATATAGCCTTGACTGAGCCAGTATCTATGACGTTGACATCCTGTTCAGTCACTGGAAACCTGCTTAATGCATCAGCATCAGCATTCCTCAATCCAGGTCTGTATTGAATGTCAAAGTCAAACTGACTCAGTGCGGCAATCCATCTATGACCTGTTGCGTCCAACTTCGCTGTAGTGAGGACGTAGGTCAGAGGATTGTTATCTGTTAGCACTGTGAATGGCTTCACTTTTAAGTAGTCTGAGAACTTCTCTGTAATAGCCCACTTCAGAGCTAGAAATTCCAGCTTGCGTGCAGGGTAGTTTTTCTCAGACTTACTTAAAGATCTGCTGGCATAAGATATGACCTTCTTTTGTCTTTCTTGTTCTTGGTAAAGGACTGCACCAAGACCCTTTGATGACGCATCTGTGTGGACCTCAAAAGCCTTGGTGAAGTCTGGATACGCCAGTATTGGAGGGTTGGTTAAAATGTCTTTCAACTGTTCAAATGTGGCTTGTTCTTCTCCAGTCCACTTCCACTCAATATTCTTCTTCTGTTTCCGATGTTTCTTTGTCACTGTTCCTGGTAGTAGGTCAGATAGGGGTCTCGTTATCTTGCTAAAATTCTGTACAAAGCGCCTGTAGTAACCGGCGAATGCCAGAAATGATCTTAATTCATCCACATTCTGTGGTGTTGGCCAGTCTTTCACTTTCTGTATTTTTGCTGGATCTGTCTCGACCCCATCACCACTGACTACATGACCCAGGAAGTGAACTCTATCTTGTATAAAGAAACATTTCTCAGGAGAGAGTTTGAGACCACACTCCTTTAGTCTTGTGAGTACCATGTCTACTCGTCTAAGGTGTTCTTCATATGTGTCGGAGAATATGATTAGGTCGTCTAGATATATGACGCATATAGTCATATTCATACTTCCTAAGCATTCCTCCATGAGACGTTGGTAGCAAGATGGGCTTGTGCTCATTCCAAACGGCATCTTTGAGTATTCATAAAATCCCAGTGGTCCAACCGTAAAGGCTGTGCGCTCTTTGTGGCTATCTTCCACCTCTACTTGATGGTTGCCGGCCTTCATGTCGATTGTTGTGAAGTAGGTGCTGCCATGAAGAATCTCAAACACCTCTTCTATACGTGGAAGGGCATACGCATCTTTAACGCAGCGGTTGTTCAGTTGGCGATAGTCCACGCACATCCTTAATTTACCATTTTTCTTTCGGACAAGGACCACATTGCTAGCCCATGGTGATCAGGACTTCCTAATGATGCCTGCTTTGAGTAACTGTTCGATCATGTCTGGTGGTACTCTTCGATGTCTTTGTTTAAATGGTGTCTCGCATCCAGGAAGGAAATCAACTCTATGTTTGATCTTGTCACAGTGGCCAATGTCCTCCTCTGAAGTTGAGAATATGGTTCTATGTTTCTCAAGTAGTTATTCTATCTGCTTCCTCTGTAATTAATCTAATTTGTTTTGATGGTCTATATGGATTTCTTTTAAAACATCTTTGGATGACTTGGTTCTAAACTGTGTACTTGCATCATGATCTAATGTAACTGGTTGAATTTCGCAAAGAATGGATCTTGGAGGGATGGAAACTGTATTGGTTGTCAGGTTTGAAATGTTGACTGTCACTTGAGCTCCTTTGTTATATTCATAATCAATTAAATCTGGTGAAATATCTATAAAATCAGGTAAGTTGGTGTCCGATGTTTCATGAATCATGGCTAGGCTTTTGGTGTATGGCAATTCTTTATCTGAAAATCCCTGGATACTAATGGTTTGATTTGGCTGTATAATGATTCTCTTGCATGGATCACTTCTGATGATTGCAATTCTGATATTATTTTTCTTTAACTCCTTTTCCCTAATACTCATGCATCTAAATGACAAGATACCAAGGTGTATGAAGTTTAGCTCGCTGGAGGTACTGTAATCCAAAGTTTGTCTTACATTCCTCCAGGATAATTGATAAAATGTTAGTTCCAGGAAGTACTGGTGTTGTTTCAGAGTAGGAAGTGTCCTTTATGATTAATACAAGACAGGGGTGAGATCCACTCTGTGGCACACCATTGTTAATTCCAATATCTACCTAGATACACCCTTCATATGGTAGTCTGCTTCCATCGGCACATTCTACATTAATCATGCTCGTAACTGGTTCAATTTTTATATGGCTGAGATGCTCATTATAAAATGATTTGGTTATGGTGCTAACACAACTCCCTGTGTCTAGCAGAGCTCTTGTTGGTATGTTGTTTACCAATATATTACACTCATTCACATCTTCAACCAATACTGCCTCTTTCCTTGGCTTAGTGGGACTGGGTGTGATTGGACGACATCCAGTCTTAGGACAATCACGGACCAGGTGGTCCTTCTGTCCACATCCATAGCAAGTTGGTGATAAAGTTGTATGATAGGTAGGGCGCCTTGATCTATATGTCGGTCTATCCCTCCTAAACTTGGGTTGGTTCCTCCGGAACTTGCGATTAAATCTGTAGGTATTTCTGTCCTCTTGTTCTTTCTCTAATAGTTCAACTTTCTGTTCAAGAAGTCTTGCCATTTCCATCATATTATCTATAGTCATATTATTGTCGTCTAATTCCCCTTCAATATCAGTTAATGTTTCTATATTCTCCTCCAATTCAGTTCTCATATCCATTCTTTCCCATTCATAATCATCTTCACTTGAACTATCAAACTCCATAGTGTATGTTGCAAATTAATCACTAAGTAAGGGTAGATAATAAAAGATAGCTTCAAGGGTCTACACTAATGATGAACTGCTCATCATCAACCTTCTGGCGCCAAATGTAACAGGGGAAGAAAAATGTGCAACCAGACCGGGGCTCGAACCCGGGACCCTTCGCTTACAGGGCGAATGCTCTACCGACTGAGCTAGCCGGCTGCCTACACAAGTTTCTCCCCTATAACTTATCAAATCCTATACACCCGGCTACACACACCCCCTCACTTTCATAGAATAGAGAAGAGTAAAGAAGTAGAGCTTCATTACAGGTAGATTTATTAGCCACACCTGAAGACCACAATTGAATACATGGGTTCCTGACCAGACTTCCTACCTTAGATTTACTTATCTCAATAAACATTACTTATCACACTTACAATGAAATGACAATAATAAATACAAGAGCATAATATATAGAATACTTGACCAATACACGACCAACCATTCAAATATCCAAAGTATCATCCATCAATCTCAACAATCCATAAAACATCGGTTAAAAGTATATCTTCACACAAAGACTTCTGTGTTAGATCTGGCCAAGTTTTAGAGGGAAAACTATTGACCACTAGCAATCAAAATCAACCACTATGACTAATCTTGAGTAGATACAGGCTCTAAATAAGTAATACCCTAATTATCTCCCTTTGACCATAACTAACTAACATGTACCAAAAATGGTCAGGTTACATAATTATATTTAAAGTTCACTTTTTCACGATTTCATTTTTTAATGATTTCGTGAAGTTGAACCCAACCCGTCGTTGAATTAACACCAATATTAAAGCTGTGACCACTTGTATTGGATATAATTTATGTTTTGTTGATGGGCCAAAGGCATTTTATAAACGCCGATTTGCTAATGAACTTGAACTCTAACTATATACACGTACATCGACATGACCATTATTAGTCTGGTTCTTTACGTACTTGAGTATAGTAGTGTAAGGACCGGACAGGTAATCTTGGCCTGCGTTCAAGGTAGATAAACGTTAACGTTTTCTAGTAACGTTACAAAAACGTTTTGTCGCGTTACGAAACGTTACGAACGCTACAAAATGTTATTCTACGTTGTACCTTGAACGCAGGACGGCCTACATAATTATCGATGGCACCGTCTAAAAATGCCGAACCTACCATTTTTGCTATTTCGGGGTTTTCGTCCTATTATAAACATAATTCAGTTTGCCGCCTTTCCTGCTAATACCGGACTTACTAGCCAATAGGAAATTGCCAAAATAGTCACATGAAAAAATACCGAACCTTCAATTGGTTAACTGTAAAAGCTTTTGCAGCTCCGGCATTTTCATTTCGCTCTTGAGCAGTGGGATTTTTTACAGATAACCAATGAATGTTCGGTATTTTTTCATTTGACTGTTTTGGCAATTTCCTATTGGCTAGTAAGTCCGGTATTAGCAGGAAGGTGGCAAACTGAAAAATGTTTAATATAGGACGAAAACCCCGAAGTAGCAAAAATGGTAGATTCGACATTTTTAAACTTTGACATCGTTATGTTTTTTGTGTTTCCTGAAAAAGTACAAAATTGTAGGTTCGGCATTTTTAAACGGTGCCATCGTTATGTGATACTAGAATTTTACTTACTGTTCTATGTTGTTCGGGTGCCTGATCGTCACGCCCACCAATTTTCACTACCGGATAATCTTCATTGATGGCTACTACACCTGTAGATGTTCTCTGATATGTTGTATTAGCTGACACAACACCTTCAATGAAAGGTTCTGATACTTAAGTATTTTAGTTTGACATTCCCAATTTTCACTCATTAATGAGTTTGACATTCCAAATGTTCTTTTTCATATGAATGAGTTAAAATTTTGAATTTCAAACTCTGTTTTTTTGGTGATATAATTTCTTCGGCCTTCTGCCCATTTACTTTGCATAGATTCATTCAAATTTTAAAAAAATACTGGATAGATGTGTTTTAAAATGATATGCCCTGCTTATATCTTACAGCATCTGCACTATCTGTTTTGATTTTTAACTTTAGTCTTATATCAGTATATCGCATGCTGCCGTTTCCATTGATGCGTTTTTCGGGTAGCGTATTGTTTACGTATGAAGGCACGCAAATTGAAATTTCAGATATAAATTGACATCGTATCTTCGAATTTAGTATTGTTCGATTTTCTCCACTCATCTTAAAAAGCATGAATGATGTCACATAATTAGGAGAAGCTCATAGATTTTTCTAAACTTGTTATAGATTATTTTTAATAGATATTTTACCAAATTCATAGTTACAATCTCGGTCATAAAAAATCATTTTATTATTATTATTATAATACGCAGATATAAATTCTCGAGCCACAAGTTCCAAAACTTAGTTACGGCCTCTTATCTCATAGAAGCTCATAAAAAGAGCACGGTCTATTTTAATAACCTTAACTTTTTTGTCTGACCAAAAACGAAACATCGTCTCCTCCAAAAACCTGATGTTTCAAATGTGCTAGAAAAAGTACAATTGCATATATATTACGACTAGGAAGTCTTATTTCTTCAAACGAGTTAAAGTTTTATTAGAAACGTCCGTCTATTTTAGGTTTCATGGAAACAGTTTTTTGGACACCCGGCTTAAAAAACGACCCGTTTAATAAACAGATTTATTTTAAGAAACAGTACGTAGGCCTATTCTTATACTTGTACTAATAATTCAGGATTTTTACATACGACTCATAGAACACCTGAAACATTGTTTGATTTTGTCGAATTCCGAAATGTTTCAATAAAAAAATTATCAACATTTAACATGAAAGTATTATATCGCACATTCATGCAGTAAATCAGAAAAAATGATATATTACATAAATCCACAGGTAACTGTATCGTTGAAAACGAAAACCCCCAAACCACACAAAAGTTTCGTTTTCAAATGTCTTTATCAATGATACAGTTACCTGTGCATAAAACGTGAAGTACGAACTTACCTGCATATAAAGTGCAGATACATGTCACTAAAGCGATAAAGGAACTCATAGTTCCGATAAATAATAAACACGCTTCTGTGACTAGATGAACTCACAGTGACACAATACGGAGTTGAATGTTGTGTTTTATACGATGAAATGACGGATCAGTAAATTTGGAATGACCTAACGATGTACACAATTCCTACGGTGTCACATTACAGCCTTTTACTATGATTAATTTACAAAACATAAGCTGTTACATGTAGCATCAGCAGTTTGTTGCCTCATTTGTTCAAAGTAAACTGTAATTATTCAGTCCATCAACAAAACTACTCACTAGAGGGTAGTTTACGACTAATCCATTCCTGTTAGTCGACCGCTGGTTTATTTAAAAATACGTGACATATGTTTAATAAACAAACCACATGCTTGAATATTCGTACGTAAAAAAATCACATTCGTTAGATTATTACGGACTGCACCAGTGGACGTCACAAATGGAAAATAAAGTTCAAAAATATTTTGCGATAATCACTTTAATTTATACTCGACTGTGTTCCATAATGTTTTCTCTTTCTAACAAACACGTACCGTTTTTGTCACAAATTTACTCGTAATCTACCGTTTCTGTGAAAGTTTGCTTGGTGGTTTGTCCTTGTGATGTGCGGTAATGTTTGTACATTTACGGTCGTGCTTGTAATGTTGGGTATTGCTTGCAATGTGAGGTCGTGCTTGTAATATGCGGTAGTGCTTGTGATATACGGTCGTGCTTGTAATGTGCGGTCGTGCTTGTAATGTGCGGTAGTGCTTGCAATGTACGGTCGTGCTTGTAATGTGAGGTCGCGCTTGTAATGTGCGGTAGTTCTTGTGATATGCGGTCGTGCTTGTAATGTATGGTCATACTTGTAATGTGCGGTAGTGCTTGTTGTGTGCGGTTCTGTTTGTAATGTGCGGTAGTGCATGTAATGTGCGGTCGTGCTTGTAATGTGTGGTCATACTTGTAATGTGGTGTGGTAGTGCTTGTTGTGTGCGGTTCTGTTTGTAATGTGCGGTAGCGCTTGTGATGTGCGGTCGTGATTGTAATGTGCGGTCGTGCTTGTAATGTGCGGTAGTGCTTGTAATGTGCGGTCGTGCTTGTAATATGCGGTCATGCTTGTAATGTGTACTCGTGCTTGTAATGTGCGGTCATGCTTGTAATGTGTAGTCATGCTTGTAATGTGTGGACATGCTTGCAATGTTTGGTCATACTTGTAATGTGTGGTCATGCTTGTAAAGCAAAACGTAACACTACCAGACCGTATGTTCGGTAACCATTATATCCTTCTCTTGAAGTAGATCTTAGTTTTGTCTCGCAAGAAGCGCATTTTAAAATAGGTTGATATACAATGTATGTATAAAGGGTGTTTCATAATATCTGTCCCCAACACAAACTCATGCAATGAGAAAATTCTTGGTTTCATCAGACATCTTCATTTGTCAAAGGAACACTGGCTGTTAATCCCCTATCAATTAATCATTTGGCCGGTCAAAAACATAGTAAAGGTTATTTTTTTCGAATACAGAACCAAACCTTGGAGACGGATTGGCCACACCTTTGAAAAATAGAGAAACTTCGGAACTCGTCTGACGCTGCAAAGTGAAATCATCAAATACATTTATCAAAGAAGTGTCGGGCGCCTAGGAAACAGTAGAAATTTGGAATTTGGGATGAAGATGAAACACATTAGAATGGATGACAGAGATTCTTGGATTCTAAAATGTCAAATTAAAGTTACGTCTAGTTAATGTAGATTTTGCCGGATTTTTTTTAATTTGAGGGTTCTTTTCAAGCATTAAATGTGTCATAAAAACGCTGCAAATACGCTACGGGTGCACATTGGATACAATCACATACTCTTGCCTTTTTCACAATATCACGATGAAAATAATGTATTTTGCTTTTTAGCATACTACTAAGTATAAACGAATTACACTTTCACACCCTTGCTTCAAGGTCGACAATTTGCGTCCGAAGGTCGGTTACCCGTGGTGATTCTTCATTCAGATTAGTGGTATCAGAAATGATGGCCCGAATCTACAATGTATGTAATAAACAAGTAAAATAATACATTTTTAAAAAAGGGATCTGTCCGTCATACCTTATTACATCGATATGAGGAAATTGGACAGGGAATGCAGCACTCAACTTAACCATCAGGTCCGATGATTATAATCATTGGAGAACTAACTCCATGCTCCAACTCATAATCCGTACTCCAATTGGAGCATTTCTTAGATACAAAAACTAGATACTTTGCTGCAAGTTGGTGTTGGCTTTGATGCAAAAATCTAAAAAGATGGTTAACCGTTTTCAAGTTCTAGCATGGAGTATGGAGTATGGAGTTTGAGTATGAGAAATGTTTATAATGCACTGAGCCAGATCACAGAAAACATCAATAGCATTGCATAATATAATTACACGGAGCAATGCCTCTACACAACCGAATGGAAAAATTAAAAGCCTACGTCCTCGCTATAAATGAGCAGGATAATCTAGTTTCACCAAGATATGCCCAAAACCAGCATCGTATCAATACTACCACGAGGTTATTGAAACCACGTTTTGAACCCGGTGTTATTATTTGCAATGTTGATTTGGTCCAACCATCGTTATCCAATGAGAAAAGTAACATAATGAATAAGTATCAAACCTTCATAATTTCAAACATTATTTGGGAATTCTTACAAAGTAACAATTTTAGAAGTTATTCTTAAAAAGTGTTCGGATGAAGCTTATTATCCATTCAAAGAAAGTGGAAAGATACAAATTCACGAATTTACGAATTGATTAATTCATTCCTACCACTTTCTACCCGATCTTAACCTCTATTTGAATACTTGAAATCTTAACATTTCTGGTACTCACGATTTTTGCTTCATGAATTCACGATTTTAAACTTTTTGATTACTTTATGAATGCATATTTTTACAAACGGTCTTAAACATTGTTTTCTTTATTTTCATGTTCTAAGTTCGAATTATTTTGTGACGGTTTTATTAAGTTGAAATGGTCAATTTTGGAATTCTTGAAATTGAATCCGAGGAAGCATTGATTCACAATGTACATATTTTATCTATAAAACCTGATTAGGCGTTTCTGTTGTTAAGGCCAATCTTCGTTTAGCGTCCGAGCACGGATATGTTTAGGCATCCTGGGAAAGAAAACAAAAACAAAACAAAATTGCATTGAGATATTGCTTTCATACCCATCATACTTATTCACCATCATGACCCCAACCAATACACAGCAGTAGCTTCTACACCACAAACACATTTAAGTTATTTCAGTAAGTTATTATGATTGACAATGCCTGATAGCTATATTTATTAGCCATGGGCCTACATGTATAATGATGATGATATATATAGAAGCCACTATGACTTGATTTTTCTCAAATGTTTTGGTTTTTTTGTCTCAGGATAGCTAGATAGGTTTTCGAACTTAGGGCGGACGCTAAACGAATATACGATTTGGTATGGCCTAATTTGTTATGCATGTATAATTAATACTTACTGGTCTGTTATGTTCCGATGGTACATCATAAAATGCCAGGGTTCGTATCGCGGGATAATATTCATTGACATCTATCGTACCTGGCTTAGCTGATACTGCACCTTCAATGAAAGATATTGATACTTAAAGAGGCATTCCCTATAACTAGCATATTTTTCTCTACTATCACCTTTAATGAGCTAAATGTACAAAGTGCTATCAATTATCATAATTTGTCAGAAGAAAGTGTGCGCAAGTATGTCTCTATAACGACAAAACTATGGTCAAATCACCAATAATAATTTATCGCTTCCAGCGATTTATTATCATGTGGTCAAAGGGAAACAACTCGTGACTATTTTGGCTTGTTACGGAAATATATTTTCATTTTTTCTCGGTAATTGGTGGGCGCTTTTTGTTGACGATTTGAGGCGTTTAAGCAATAATGATTCTCATTTAATGTATACTATTTCTGAATCAATCTAAGCTATCAAAATGATAGGGAACGCCTCTTTAAAGAAGCCGCATATCTAGCAAATACAAGTACCCGTTCCGTATTGACGCACACATAATCGATGACGGCACCTAGCCTCCACGAAACACTCAGGCATAGTTCTTACAAAAAACAAACATTTTAAATTAAAATTTGCGTATCCCCCATAAAAGATTTCAAATCTCAACCCCAAAATGAATTACATACTGTGGACTTAACATTTTTGTAAAATTCAAATCGAAGATCATTTAGAAATAACGGTAACAACAAAGGCATATATTAAACGTACATTTCGAGGGTTGCACGCAAGACTGTAGTAAGTACATAGGATTAAAGAAGGACTTACTACAGTAATGCAGGCACTCGTCGATTTCTTCGTATTTCACCTTCAAAATCAATTTGAGTTGAAAAAAGATAGAAATATAAATTATAATATTATATGGTAACATAAATAGTCTAGTTACCTGAACACACAGTGATGATGCAAGCCGCTAAAGAGATACCAGAACTCATTGTAACGACGTATAAACTGCTTAGGACTGTAACTAGCTAAACTCAGTTGTAATGATAGAATTACGCCGCAGAGCGTATGTTTTATACGCTGAAATGACTGATGGGGGTACAACAAACGTATGTCAGACCAGGAAAATTAAAATGAGGCTATGAGATACTGTTCCTACAGAGCTCTGTTAGAGCCAAAAAGTTGTTGTCTTCCGATTAGTAGAAACATGCACCCGAAGCATCCGAAAACAAATATAAGATATTTATTTTGCTCAGATTAATAAACTGAGATAGAAACTTTGCACCTAAGTGTGTTTATCCCCGCTTATGATTCCTATTGGATTAATAAAACATAATTTCTTTTCAAAACTCGCCGCGCTACCAGTTTGTAAAAATATTTACCTATTAATCCTGAAAGCTCGGGCATTTCCATTTGTTTCCGGTTCATATTTGCATAGCAAAAAGGCCGAGGAGATAAGAATGATGTTTTTTTTGTCTAAAATAAAGCACTTGTTCGGATGCCTTCAAAACTTATGTATCGTTACATTAGTGAAGTAGTAGATTACTAATGACCGTCGATGACGTTAATCCCAGGACACCATACGATTGTATTTTTGTTTGTCTTCAAATTGGTTATGTGCTATACACTTTCCATCAATCAACGCACTATTCATTGATAGTGTAGCACCTAATGTTACATGATATATCATTCAATGTATATACTAGCGTTGTAAATTTCTCAACCTTTAAACAACCGATCATTTCTGTTCACTCAGTCGCCTCATTATCAGCACACAGATGTGTGTCCCTATGGAGACAGACGTGAACAATCAAGGTCGTTATCAGGCAATGTTGTTGTGTCGACCAAAATTATCATTGAACAGGGTGCTTAACCCTGTTCTGTGTTAGCGTTAAAATTACACTAGACATGATTACGAGCTAAAAATAGCTTCACTTGCGCATTCCGCGGGATGACTTCGGACTTTATCGCCTAATCTTTAGCCGAGACAGTGTTTATAATGTTGCATGATAACTTAGCACTTTATTGCAGGAAGCTTGGTAAATATATCGAGACAGCGACTGTATTATGTTACGTATCCTCTACTGGGTTACCATCCGGTCAGTGATAAACGCTCAACGTTTAATTACTGCGAGTAGTATAGGCAGTAGAGGTAATCATGTATTAACTAGATGCTGGAACATACATATGGCGTAGGGGTGGCATATGCCCTGATGCTCTGTGACTGGAAAAATATTTTTCTGACGACAGGAACAATCCCTGTTCTTCCAGTGCCATCGGCGCTTTGATTTTTATTAATTTTAAGAATTTGTATACTAAGGTAGAAAAGTACAGGGTGTCCCAAAAAACGGGGACCTAGGATAAACAATTGTTACTTTTTTCTCTATTATAGATATCACATTATTAATATGTCAAATCAATAAGGGAAGAACACAGCTCAGAATAATAGCATCACTGTCATGATTATTTAGTTCAATACCCAGAGTTACCTCCCATGTTTACAATCGCATGTTTCAGTAAAATACCATAAAGTGAAGAAGGGATTTCAGAATTCAATGAGATATATTTCCATACTGACCTCAAACTTCTTCTCATGTGTTCCGAATCATTGTTTATGGTGTGTGATACATTAGTCCATTATGTATAACAAACAAGTTTACTATTGGGATCAAGTTTGAGTATTATTTTGGACATATGGCCTGTGATATGAGGTAAGATGTCAGCACTATTTCGCAAACATATCTTGATTTTGCTGCTGATTTACTGCAAGAAGAGTTTTCTGCTAGCATATGGTGCTATTTTATAATTTCTGACATACATACTTACTCCAAAATATATCTATGAATTATTTGTTTGGAGAAAACTTTACTTATTGCTTCTGTCTATAGTCAAAGCTTTTTTGGTAATGGTCCTTGACACTATTTATGGTTTTAATCATTGGATGATTGTTGATGGTATTTTGCAAGGTTTTCCACATCCCCTTTTGTCAGTAAACTCGTTTGGTCGTTTTCCTTTGTTTTGCTATTTCTTGCCATATTTGTTTTATTTTCACAACATTTTTATCACCCTTTTGACTAGAAATGTTGTTTTATAACAATAAATGCCCTGACACAAATGCCCTTTTCTTATAATGCCCCTTTTCAGGTTATTAAGCAAAAATAACTTGAAATGTTGCTATAGTGAAAATGATGACATCACTTACTGTTTTGAAGCACCACTCTTAAACTAGTACCATTTTTAGAAGTGGGGACCCCTTACACACACTTTCACAAAATATCAGCTTTATTAATCAAAATATGAATGAGAAATAAGGTTTTAAGGTAGGTCCCCGTTTTTTTGGGACACACTGTATACATAATTTATGCAACTTCCGAATCCGGAACCCAGTATTTACTTGTGATATTTCAAATACATATATGTAATGGTCGCAAGTCGTTGACGGATTGAATACTCCATTATAAACAGTGATACCGGACAACAACACACCAGCCGCATTTGTATAACCCAAACTCCTCGAAAATTGTCCTTCGTTTACAAATTTTGCGCGGGAAATAGCGTATGTTTGATATGACTTGATTCTGATTAACTATGTAGTTAGGAATGATGCACATCTTATGAAGGATACATACATTCCTGCCAAGTATACAAGTGGAGTTACTCCTATTTTCGCCTTACTTTGAACAAAAGTACTTTGATTCATTATATGATCTTCTGTCCCATATTTATAACCAATCGAATCAACACATTCCTTGTTCAGTCATCTACACCCTTTTAAATTACATGTAATTAAGTGACATATTTTTCCGTTCCGAACAAAAAAAAGACAGGAGTAGAATTCAAACATTTAAGTTTTAATTTTGCAAACGCTTAGCCTAGTAAATATATCTATGATCCGTAAGTTCAATGTCAAATACACCTCAAGTACTCGAACTTCCGTAAAGAAAGCGTTTATTAATAAGACTGGTTCAATGCCTTGGAAAGGTTCAGTCAATGTGTCAACTGACAAGATCAGTATCCTATTTCGATGACACTTTTCGATGATCCTGTTCTAATCAGCTATGTACCATAATCAGATAAACATTTTATTTCAACAATATTTGAATATTTTGGACAATAATTAAGGAGACGTGGATTCAAATGGGATGTAACTAATTAGTTGACAAGTATTGCTTAAGTGGTGATGGAAGTCATATATATGTATACGTTAACCAATTACAAAGATAATTGATTGAATATTGCTGATTCAAATATACATGTATGTTTTTGACCTTAGCAAATTATATTGATCTGGGTTGCATTTATTCTGAATAAACTTGAAAACTTGAAATTAACACCACAATATGCCTTTGGTTTTGTTTTAGAATCAGTCAAACTGTTCTGTGTTTAAATGTAACGTAGTTTATACGTTGCTCCCACATTGCTTTGAAATTGCAATTTGTGCGTGGCCAGGCAAATTCACAGGAACCAACATTTTATTGCTTGATGTTTGAGAGCATACAGTTGTCTTTCAGCTTGCATATTATAAAATTTTGAAAAGGTAATGTAAACAGGCCAACATAGGGGTAGCATATTGTTATGGCTCCGGTTTAGTTTGAGCTACTTGGAATATCGTGTTTTTGTTGTTATCGTTTTTGTAGTTGTTTGGTTTTTACGTTTTGGTATAGGAGTATTATGTATGTTTTGTGTGTTCCTTTTGTCCTTTTTGTTGCTTTCGTTCTCTGCTCTTTTTGTTGGTCTTTCCTTTACCGTTAGTTTCGCATTTCTAAATAAAGTTTTTTAATTGATGATTTTGTGCTAGATTTCATTTTTGGTTCCAGTCCCGCTAAAAATGGAGTTTTTCATTCTTAAATTATCAATCAAATGTTATAAATTTTCAGTTTTTTGTTAATTTGACCGGGTCAATTCTTGTCGGAGTTAGAGTGGGTTTCTTCGCATTCGTTATTTGTCCCCTTTCTGATTCGCTCGCACTATTCGCATCCTATAAGGTTCGTTAATAGTTATATATGCGGCTGTAAAGTTATGAATTTAGTGTTTTGATTGCCAGTTTACAATTATTTAAATTACATTTTTTAAAGTGTGATAATTAGTTTTTTCAACATGATACATGACATTGCTATTAACAATTGACTAATAAAGAACGCGTATGTGCGACATCGACAAATCACTGACTTAGGTCGTCAGTACAGTATTTTTTTATATCCTGCTCTTGTGAGTTTGTACTGTACACATAATGCGTAAGGACTTGGAAAAAACAGTACGCATTTTGTTCACCAAATTAACTGATGAATAACAGAAACTTGTTTTACAGCACGTTTTATTTGCATACCAATTCACGAGACTGAAACTCTCCTGAAAATCGCCAAATCTATGTCGATCTGTCTTTGTGACGACCACGAAGTTTTCGTTCTGTCGTGTTTACCTCATTCGCTTATGACACTGGTGCAAAACCAGAGACTCTACACAACAACGATGGTTCATATGTTTCTTTTCATCCATCAAAAGCAGTCCGAAAATGTATTGTGTCGTTATTTCGCGCCACTTTTACCAAACAAAGGTTCATCACAGTAGTTTCGAAAAGTTTGGGTCACCGATCTTTTGTATATTACATGTATTTTTGACTAAAAACGTCATCGGATAAATATCAAAATCTGATAAGCCAAGTGGCACTTAAATCGTGTTAAGAAAACGCTTTAAAGATGTAGGCCACTTTGAGACATGTTACGAGCGATTAGATGAAACTGATTGATTTTTCATTTCAATATTCAAGTGTTTTGCGAACACCAAACAAGATTAAAATCATCTGTACAAACTATTAGGGTCAATCATATACTAGTACATATAAGTATTATGTACTTATGTACGTATTTTGAAATTAATTTTGGTCCCAGTTAACGTCAATCGTTTTGACCTAGATTGGCCTCCTCGTGGATTGAAATACCCTTTCACATTTGTATTTTAGTTGAGTTAGTATAGTATAAAAGTACTAGTCTAAGACTAAGTAGATATGGTCTGACGAATGTTGTTTTATCATGAAATTTGTTCTCTTCTATTGAAAAAAATGTATTACATGTTACGCTGCCAATATCCATGTATATCATTTTTTTACGAGGCATGTATTCTGTGTACTTGTTATGACTATAATATTATATGGTGAAAAAAAGTTCCGTTCCGTTCTATTCTATTCAACAATGTACGAATAGAATGGCTTAAACTGACGTGAGTTCGCCGCTTGCAGAATGAACAACATCGGACGGGGGGCACGTAAGGAACACAAGCGAAATAGCTGAATGTGTAAGGGACAAATGAGTACACACAAATAACCGCCTCAAAGACAAACAAATTACCGGCTAAAGCATACGTCACAATGCCCGAACACGAAATTAAACACTTAACAAGTTTGGTGTACCGCGGCTTCGGATCAAACCGAAATCCTCCCGCAGGCAAGGTCGATACTCTACCACGAGACTACCGAAACTCCATTGTGTACACTTTTACTATTTATGATTATGACATTAAATATTCGACTGGATCTTGCTATCCCCACAGGTGGCAGTATCAGTGTTTGGAAAAAAAAAAGATTCCGTCACTGAGCCAATACACTATCAAGGTATAAAGCGTACTATATCGTTTATGTCCAAAGATTGTGGAACATCGCATCTAAAAATAGATCTGGTTCCTAACAATAATTACGATACTGTGAGTAGAGCAGGTATACAGCGCGTAAATAAAATGACCTCGGCGAAGTTAAATAACGAAAGGAACACTGTTTTGCCGTTTCGCAGTTATAAGATGCAATTGGACGAGATTTTCGGTAAGAATGAATATCTTATTGCGCTCGTATTTTACGCTGAAACATCGAGATGCGATGTTCCACAATCTTTGGCATAAAGACACACATACAGTACGCTTTATACCTTGATAGTATATTAGCCAAGTGGCGGAATGTTTTCATTTTATTTTTTAATCGTTTGCGGACCAAACACTGATACTGCCGCCTGTTGCCATCCTTACACTGTAATATTGGTAAGTTTTGACTTACTCATCTTGAACTTTACGGATATGGTTTTATACATGTACTCGTACATGGTCACATATCATGGTACAAATCTGAAGGACCAATCATATATGTACGCTTTGTTTATGAAGGTCAATATATTGTACATATATCGATGGCTTAGAACCAGAAGGTCGTAACTACCTCTTACGACCTTATAAGACTCATACATATTTGAAATCTGCTTCACAAGCCGCTTCTTATGAGCATATTTTCAGGAAAATCTGAAATTGTCATGATGACCAAAATGAAGTTTTAAAAACGTGTTTTCCCATAGGTAAAGAGTAAATTACAGACAGCTTTCTCTTGTTTTCTCAATATATCGATTTGGTAGTTACGACCTTCTGGTTCTAAGCCAGCGATATATTGTTTAGGCAAATACTGTTAATATATTCATATACAAAGGTCAAACAATAGCAGCTATATAAAGACTTGTTACTCAGACGGGTCGTGGTTTGTGTGAGACGTTCACACAGAGTGTTACAACCTTGGTGCTGCCTAACACGGAGAATCCCCGGGCGAACATTGAGGTACATTTTTGTTTTGTATTTATTTGTTTATAGTTTCTTATTTAGTATCATTGAAACCGTTTGTAAACTTAGTATTGTTTATTTTCAATAATCTTAATATTTGAAAGTAATAAAAGTGTATAGAGCTATATTCTAACAGTCATTCAATGTCAAAATAATTACTTGCATCGTTTTTAGTATGATACTAGAGTACCTAAATTGAAAATTAAAACTTTGGATGGGTTCTGTGTACTTTGATTAAATTGTCAAAAAATAGACGATTCTTATAGTTTCATAGGGTATTCTAGAACACTTTCGTATGAAAATGGACAGTTTGCATGTCAAATAAATCACAGAGAGAGTTTCTGTTAAAACTGAAGCGAAAAATGATCTAATGGATACGAAAGCATAATTGTTTTTCAGTTTTTGAAACTTTTTTAAAACATATCTTTCGATATAGCTCTATACACTTTAAACTATTATGAATGACATTACATTGTTTCAAGTATGTTCATAATAGTTTAATACAAGATAAGACATGAGCGTCGTATATTTTATTTATTTTACGATTTCGCTAAATAAAATGTGAACAGTCAGGCACGTGATACGATGCGGTAGTCTTTTTATCCCATGTTTTTTTTGTATTGCATTTCTTATTTTATCGACCAGTATCCCCCCCCCCCCGACGCTTAGTATTGTATTTGTTATTGGTCGTTGTTGTGCATTTTCTTGTCCTGACGAATGATTATTGCTTTTTAAACGTTTGCTCCGGCTATGTTTGTCTGACCTGGTTGTCGGGTACGGTAGACTGTTGAAGTATGCAGTCGGGTTTTGTCGCTATTGCCTTTCATTCGTTCATTTTTTATTTTCCTTATTCTCTGTAGTTAACCCTCGTCGAGTCGCAGGGGATATGTTAATCACAGGTCTCAGTCCGTCCGTCCATCGGTTCGTCCGTCCACCCGACCGTCCGAACTATTCTGTGGGCTGTGACGAAACATTCACATGTATAATTAATAGCGAGGGGTGCCCCATTACATATTGTCAGGATTATGCGATTCGACCATTTTTAGCTGAGTTATTACCCTTTGTAGACTTTGTACATACATTATGATTATCTTCTCTTCGGAGGGGATATGACTGTCTTGTTTTCTAACGAGTACACAGGGTGTCCAAAGAGAATGTATACAGCTTCAGTGATTATGTATAAAACATTTACGTATTGCTATCACAAGGAAAACTTACGCAGATATATAGTATAGTTTAGTATAGTTTATTCAAGAAAAAGGCATACATGCCTGTCATTCTACATAAATATACATTACAATTTACATAAATTACAATGGTTAATGGTGATATGTATTAAAATTATGCATAGATAAGTTGTTTTCAGTTAGTAATAATACATACATATAAATTATTTCTAGTATATTGTTCTGACTACCACAAATGTGGAAAAGTAATTGCATTTCAAATATTTCAAAAATAATTCTATCAATTATCACATTATTAGAGTCTACTGGACATAAACATATTATATTGGTATTAAAAGTGCTTTTTTAATACATACACTCATATTATAATTATACAATCAACAAAATATACATATTTACAAAGTGGGAGAGAGTTCTTAGTTGGAATATACAACAGTACTAATTAAAAACATACATGATTGTCTTACGTCTTATTTCAAAACTTTTCTGAAGAAAAATAGATAGTTTTTTTTGGATAGTCTTATTATCAGATTTCAAAAGTTCAATAAATTTAGGCACATTTGGATGATTCCAATAATATCTTTTAATATGACATTTTCTTATTTCGTGATAAAGGGGGCATTCTAACAAAAAGTGAAATTCGTCCTCTAGGATTTTACAATTTTGGCATTTTCTATCGTCGTATGGAATTTTATGTGGTTTGTGCCATCTCCCGGCTTCTACCTCTAACCTTTGGGCGGAGACACGGAATCTTGTGAGCGCAAACCTGTTTTTATCAAAAGAAATGTCATCTAAGTATGATTTGAAATTAAAGCTACAGAATAATTTATAGGTTCTTGCCCTTGTTGAATTTTCCACTTCGTTATTCCAAATTTGCAAATAATTATCTTTTACCCTTTGTTTAAAAATAGACAAAAAGTGTTTACTGTTACCAACATTCTGATTAATCCATGCCTCTGAAAACCTTAATGTATCTAACACATGTTTAACTGATTTTGCCCAAGACTTTTTATTTGGGTATAATTCCAAGTCATTAATCATCATATTATAAGTAGCCTTAATATATTTTCTTTCTGGGCTCTCTACAATTTTTAACCAATATCTAATAACATTAACTAAACATATAATTTTAAGTGGGTATCGTCCTAATTCTCCATAGATAAAATTATTCTGTGTTTGAGATCTTACGCCCAAAATGTCCTTAAAAAATTGTTACTGAATGCGTTCTATTTGCAATACATCATTAATACCCCATATTTCACTTCCAAGATATAGACGAAATATGTAAGTTTTCTTCCAAGTGCTTTGGCAGAACAGCGCCATTGAGTACACAACCTAAGCTAATATCCAAGAAGCAAACTAGTGGCTAGGAACTCCAAACTTATGTTATCCAATAATGTCATTTACAACTTTTTTATTTTTTCCAACAGTGTAATTTACACCTTTGTCATTTGCTTGGCATAGAGCGGGTGCTTGAAATATCGTTGCTCGTCATAGCTTTACTGTAATCTGTAAAAAATGAACATTTCTATTTTCAGAAAGCTTGCAGACATGGCGCCCGCAGGACGTTACCTCGTCTTAGCCATATTTGTTGCTGCATGTTTTGTGCAAGCAAATTGTATGGCTGATCCATCGAGCACCGATGAAGAAACACTTTTCTTCCGCGAAAGCTCAGAAGATGACGACGCAATGACCAGTGATCTGATGGAAGAAGATGCACCATTTGTCGGACCTATTGACGACACTACATTTCAAGGATGTTTTGTTGGATGTCTGGGACGAGATTACTGCTGTTCTTGCAAGGAGTCACGTAAGATGTCAATGAATGCTGCCATTGTAAACGATCTATCCAAGGATTGTGCGACGTCAGATATGAAGACGTGTGCCAGCAGTTGGGTACAGACCGCCTTCTCTGATTATCGTGGTGGTGCAAGCCAGTGTACAGATCTTGATTCTGCGCGTGCCAAACTACTGACATGCGCTGAAAGCTGTGATGGACGTCCATTGGCCAAACCTCTTGATCCGCTAGATCTCTCCTCCGATCCTGTCCCACTGGACGATTTGGCTGACATCATCAACTACAGCCCGGTTACGTTCAACGATTTCTGTTCTGATATCCGAGCGGAAAGTTACCTTTGCAACAATTTACGTGCCGAAGCGTACACAGCTGGTAACTCGCCGTGCAGAAAAGGAAATGTCTGCGGCTATCATTCAGGAAAAACATACAAGTGGTGCTATACCGACAAAAGTAACCACTGGGATTACTGCTGCACGGGAGCTTGTGACTATCAAGGACAAAGCTATCAGTGGTGCTACACTGGTGGGAAGAATTGGCAGTACTGCGGCAATCCTGGCCAGACTACAGTGAAGAACTCACAATGCATGACGGGATATCCTTGCGGGTTGCACCTTGATAAAAACAAGGACGTATCCTACTACTGGTGCTATACCGACTACAACAAGAACTGGGGTTACTGCTGTCAACCGGCAGACACGTGCTCCAAAAAGGGAGAAAACTACAATTGGTGCTATGTTGGCTACAAGAAGAAGTCAAATTGGAAATATTGTAATAAATAAAAAGGGAAAATCATTGTCCAGACCGCATTGAATTTGGGCGACCGTCGTGCGTGGTTTTAAAATGTCTCACAGAAACCAAACATCTAAACATTTTAAAATAGCACTACAATAAGAATCATAATCATCGATTTTTTGATAAATTACTTTTTAACGAATTTAAGATGCAGCGAAAACTGGACATCGTTTAAACGACGAAGAAGCAGTAATGGCATGGACAAACTCAATGCAATGTGGACTGTAATGATTTTCTTGATTTCCGGGTTCTACGGCTTATACCTCCGGTTTTACCGGCTTTGACTTTCAGATTTACCAGCTTTGATTTCTCTTTGTCTTTTCTTAACTCTGATCTATTAGCAGTACAAATATTAATTTTTTACCTAATTATTTATCATGATGAAACGTTCCAAGGATGGGCAAAATGTGGAAGAAATCGGGCTTCGTTATTTGTTGAAATTCAAAATTAGGAACTGAAATCACGTGTATGTACGAATGAAGTGTGCAAGCAGTAGAAAACATGAGTGCTTGTGTGTACATTTAGAACATAATGCATTGTCTGACCAAATTAACTGGGCTTATGTTTATAGCCGTTCTCTGTTAACTTTGAACGGGCTGTTGTAATGATCATTTATTTACTATTTTGTACACTCCTCTGTCTATAAACAATAGTATACTCTCGCTAATAAAAAATATTCTTGATGTGGTCGTTTGTGTTTAAAATATGAACTGTAAAACCTCGTTATCTCGAGGACTAATCGGGACAAGCCAAATTATCGACATAAACCGGGAGCTCGACATGGCGGTCTGATATAAGTATATGTTGTAACATATATTTAGCTAATTCGCTTGGACTTTTAAATTTGCTCGAAATAAGCAGGGTGCTTATAATAACAATGCTCGTCTTAACGAAGTTTTACTGTATATTGTCAAATTGGGTACAGTATAACAACGAATACTTACATTCAGCACTCTACAGTTGAAACTGTGATATACTCTTGTAATGAGCTATTAATTGTTCTAGATTTTAAAGCCATATGAGGAAAATGTATAAGACATTCTTTTGAGTTTTGATATAACATTTTTTTCATTTACGCCATTACATGTATACATGTATACCATTAAAATGCAATTGTTCCAATTTAACATTATAAAATATTTTTGCCCACAAAAGTTACGGTGCCCTCCTCCCAAGAGTAAATATCAAAAGTTATGTGCTGAGTGTAAGTATTGGTTGTAATATCGGGCCAAGGTGTCCTATTCACAAACATTTTGGGACTGAACCTCAAACTTGGAATTTATGTGTGACATTCGATTATACATGAACACTTATTTAGCCTGGAACAAATTACAAATTAAATCCAATTCAAAGCAAATTCCATTTATTTAGAAACAATGGACATCAAATGGAAGTGCAGTAAAATGATGATGACTACCGGGTATTTCTAAATATTTCTGAATTCAAGTTTTAGTCTGAGTTTCAGTAACGTTATGTCTGTGAAGTAGTTGGTATCATTTGAATAAAGTAAAAACGCTTACATATTTTTACACAAAAAAGGTATGAGAAAATCCGACAGGGAAGGTAGCACTCAACCCAACCAGCCGAGCACAGAAATCAGAACGACACAACTACCCTGAGCAGTGCCCACAGAAACCCATTCCAAAACGGCGACAAAATGAGACACAACAACTCCGGGGCGTGACCTAGGTTAAAACACTAAGGACAGTGACCTAACGTTATGCAACCTAAAGCGGCACAACTACGACTTGACCTAGTTAAAATATGGGCAATGTAGGACTTGACCTAGTTAAAATATGGTCAAGGTAGGACTTGACCTAGTTGAAATATGGGCAAGGTAGGACTTGACCTAGTTAAAATATGGTCAAGGTAGGAACGGGGCGGGAAATAATATTACAAGCTGTACTTCTTTACAAATCAATTCAAAATTAGATCCACACATACATGGTGTAATGGTGGGAAGCGGTGGCCTAGAGGCAGGACTCGTGCTTCTGGATATAGAGTTCCATATGTAGCCCAATCATCAGGGGAAGTTAAAATGTCGAAGGGAGCTTGAGCGGCTTAACAGCTGAAAAGAGCCCTACAAAATTGATAACTTAACTTTAACACGAAAGTTAGTCAAGTTTCAGTCAGTTCTAGATAGATAGACTGCTTGAACAACCAATCATTCCATATACTGTTGCTGATAACTATACATAATTTTGATTCGAATACAATAGTTTGAACTTGGACCACCAACACAAAACCCACCATTGTACTCGCTCAGCATACAGAAACCTCTTATAATGGTATGGACAAGTACTATCTATGCATAAACAAAAACAAAAAACCCACCAGTATATAGCATTCATTGTTAGTAGACTGACATTGACCACTAGGTTCGAACAGCTTGACCGACTATAGCACAGATGATAGCCGGTCGAATAAGAGGCACACTGTTATACTGATTTTAAATATGGATCAGTCTTATAAGTATGAACTTACGACCTTATTATTCTAAGCCAGCAATATGGCTCCATTCAATGAATGAATCTCAGTAAGGAAAACATTAGCTACTCTAGTCTTTATAAACACCTTTTAGGGGCACATCTTGCTATATACATTTTAGGATTTTACTTAATGTCACCCGAAGTTGTCAAAAGCACGCCGGTTAAAGCCAAGCGTAGTTGATGAGACCTAAGTTTGCAACCATGTAAATGATTCAAGCAACTGTATACTTTTTTTCATCATATCTGTCAGAGTATTCGATGGAAATAAATACAAAATGTAGTCATATTTTGAGTTAGGGTGTGATGTTCCTGGATCTGTAGAACCCTTTTTGTGTTTCATTATTTTGATATACCAGTCACAAATAAAGTGGTAGTATTCTGTTTATCGTTTCATTTTTGCGAGCAATACATGTAGTATAACAACCATCTTCTCAAGAACAATATCGACGGTGCCGAACCAAAACCCCGTAACTCAATTTTGGCGCGAAAACATTTTTGCAGCATCCGCATCTGCTAGACGTCCCGCGCATTTCTGTCTTGTCGCCATTTAAATAGCCAATTGCGTTACTAAGATGGCGACAAGACAGAAATGCGTGGGGCGTCTAGCAGATGCGGATGCTGCAAAACAAGTTTTCGCGCCAAAATTGGGTTACGGGGTTTTGGTTCGGCACCGTCGATATATAACTAGTATCATACGATAGTATTTTGTCAGAATTCTTTAAACCACCGATATATGATGTGAACTAAGTTCATAACAGAGCTGTACAAAGTACTAGTACTATTGTACCGATTTTTGCATCCCACCAATTCTCGAATTGTTCCCTTTCGTCAAAGCAGGTTGTCTTTCAGAACTCGCTTTTGACTTATTCTAATCATGCCAAAACCCAAAGCAAATCAGTATCATCGTTTTCAGTACACATGGTACCACTGTTCTAGAAAATTGAGACACAAAGTATAATCCAACCCATTTCACATTCCAACCTTTTTTAAAGAAAAAATCTATCAATTAATGAATATTGACTGCCCTCTTCAAACAAACAAACAAACAAACAAACAAACATAATATAAACATAATATAAACAACCAGCAAGAATGTACCATTTTATTAGCAAAAGTATAAAAGCGTGAAAGGTTATACATGTATGAATATTAAAAAGTGTCAATTTCGTTCAGGTCAACATCCAGATTTAGGTGTACGATACACATATAATGTATAAGTTCTTGTTCCATTTCGCAAAATGATATTTCCTGAAATAGCAAGACGCATTTTCAACTTTCCTTCAAAAACGATCGCAACAAAAAAAGATTCGCCGACCATTCCTTTACTCATAGTGTGGGTCGTCCTTCTATGCCAGGGATTAGTCAAGTTCCCATACAAGCACAATGTTTTAGACGATTAAATACTCTGGTTAAACAAGAATTGAAGTATCATTTCATATTGTTAATGCGTACACAAGTATTCAGATGCAAATTTTGAACTCAAACCGGTCCCCAATCTCGCGAAAAATCTCAATGTTGGGATAAATTTCATCTCAAATATTGCCATGTTTGGTTTGAATAATTTTCAAGGGAAGATGGAATCAAAATTAGCATAAAACAGCAAATGCTATTCTTTGTTGATTCCAGAATTTTTTAATGAGTTCTAACTTCAGGTTTGTTAGAAATTCATATGCTGATTCGGACAAAATCTCAATTTGAGATGAGATTTCTGCTTGAGATGCTTCGGGAGATCCAACCCCCTCTTCTCTACAATTATTATTGAGAGGTTCCATTCCGACGAAGATAAAGAGATGATAAATATAGCAGAGTAGGGTGAAGGTCGGAGCAATAGAAGAAACGAACACAATCATGCTATAGAACGGTATGAAAGACAAATGAGTATTGAAAAGTCACGTGGTTATCAGATCCTACGAGTATTACAATGCGGTCTTGACAATTTTCTTCCATTTTATTTTGTACAAGATTGTGGCGTGGACTTCTTCTTGTTACCAGTGTAGCACCAGTCGTGGCTCCACCCCTTTCTAGAGCACGTATCACCAGGCTGACAACAGTAACCCCAATTCTTGTTAGTATCCGTATAACACCAGTAATAGTTTTCTTTGCCTTTCTCCTGGTGCATTCCGCAAGGGAATTTCGCAAGACATTGTTTGTTCTTCACCGTATTGTCCCCAGCATCACCACAGTATTGCCACGTGGAACCACTATGACACCACCTATAACTCTTGGTACCATAGCTACACCCGGAAGTACAACAGTAATCCCAGCTGCCAAAGATGGTATAGCACCATTTGTATGAATAGCCATTGTAACCACATACCGAGCCAGTCTTGCACAGTGAGTTTCCAGCTGTGAAGGCGTCAGCTCTATAATTATAGCAAAGATAACCTTCTGCTCTGATGTCAGTACAGAAATCAGAGAAAGTTACTGGGCCAAAGTTACGTATATCTGAGAATTTGACTAGAGAGCCGGGAAAAACAGATGGATTTAGTAAGTCCAGCGGCTTCGATAGAGGGCGCCCGACGCATGTATCTGCGCATGAGAGAAGTTTGGCACGAGCTGAGGCAAGGTCTGTACAAGAGCTAGCACCACTGCGCTGATCAGACAAAAGAGTTTGTACCCAACTTCTTGCACACGTCTTCATGTCGGTTGTCGCACAATCCTTGACCAAGTCGTTTACAATGGCAGCATTCATTGACATCTTACGTGACTCTTTGCAGGAACAACAGAAGTCTTTCCCCAAACAGCCAACAAAACATCCTTGAAATGTATCAGATAACTTACAAACATGGCTTTCAGCACTAGATGCGGAGGATTTATCAAAGCCATGTTGTGCCAAGTCTTCTGGACGTTCGCATTGCTGTTTCCAATACGTAATACCGTTGTCAGTCAAACGTTGTCGGCTTTTTGTGTTCCCTTCTGGTGTCATGTATGTGAGACTGGAGTTGGTTCCCTCGGTTTTGTAGACTATCACTTTGAAAGGCACGTCGGAGAAGGGAGCTTTATTGAGATAGTCTATTATCTCCTCAGTACACTCTGGGCAAGGCATTATCCACGAATATAGCACGATCATATTAGGTGGATGGCCATAATGAGTTTGATAAGAGTTCCACAGATGCTTCATCTCATCGAGAATTGTAAACTCGGCGTGTATCATGCTACATTCATAGGGTACTTGTTGAGGTCTAGCAGCAACATAGTTGACATAGTCACTTCGCGAAGTTGGTGATAGCGGGCCATTATTGTTAATGACGGGCGTGCCGTCCTGGTTACTTGGATAAAAGTTCAGTGGAAACTGGTCTTGGTTCGGTATGTATTCATTTCCCATGTACAGAACACTAAACTGACTTCTTTCTTTAACACGCTGATGATAAAAACTATTCACCAAACTAAGCAAGAAGCTTGGCCACCACGGAACATGCAGAATACTGTTGTTTGGTTTCCCAACTTCAATACTAGTCTTCATATTGTCTTCTTCTATGTTTGTGTTGTCCTCCGTTTCTATGGCACCATCTGTCTTCAGGTTCCTGGGAATGTTGGTCTCAGGATCCTGATTTGCAGGAATGTGGTTTTCTGAAGCATCGTCAGTCTTTTGATTTCTAGGAAGGATGTTTTCGTCAACCGCCGCAGGATTTTGGATTTCAATGAAATCGGTTTCTGCAGATACGTCGGTTTCCCGGTTTTCATCATTAGTTTCTGCCACACCCTCTGTCATCGGAATTTGGCGGAAGTAGAGTGTGTCATCATCGGGTTGCGATGGTTCAGTTTTACAAGTTGCTAATGTAAAACAAGCAGCAATAAATACGGCTAACGCAAGGTAACGTCCTGCGGGCGCCATGTCTGTAAGCTTTCTGAAAATATAAACCATCACTTTTAATAAATAAGAATCAACATCAATTTTGTTTTTAAAAATGGATCAGATGCAGTGGGTATTGCAAATGCTGAATTTCAAGGATTGACGGTAATGAACGGTGACCGAGTGGTTAGCACACTCGACTACCAATCTGGAGGTCGACTGATTAGAGAAAGGAACCCTTGCCAGTATTTCGCACCCAGCTAGAGGTGGACTGGTTGGAACACCTGCAAGTATCTCGCGTGTACTATACACCGGACACGTTAATGAATCCAGGAGTATATTCGGAAAGTACTAGGGCAGCGAGCTCCGATTCTTTGCATCTCT
The DNA here is from genome assembly GCA_963678985.1 of Spisula subtruncata. Lineage (NCBI taxonomy): Eukaryota > Metazoa > Mollusca > Bivalvia > Venerida > Mactridae > Spisula > Spisula subtruncata. Next base: position 18,033,344 of record OY787678.1, read on the forward strand.
TCCCCCTAAAGTCGGAGGTCATTAGTTAAACTGGCAGGGATAAACCATAATTACCACACACTACGTCAGTCTCAGTCGAATGCAAAAAGATCAGTGTACTACGTGTGAGCTCGCCATCGAATTAGGCCATACCAAATAGTTTCTTCGTTTAGCGTCCGAGGAAGGATAGGTTTGAGCATCTTGGGAAAGAAAAAACAACAAAATTTGTAACCTCTTATATCTTCAAATCCATTGATATATTGATTTCATACTTATCATACTTACTCACCATCATGTCCCCAACACATGCAGCAGTAGGTTTTACACAAACAAGTTTTAAGTTATTTCAATGAGTGTATGGATGACAATTCTTGTAAGCAATATTTGTTAGCCACAGGTCCACATGAGGATAGAAGTCATCTTAGTCATAATGCTTTTTTTTCGAGTGCTTTGTTTTTTGTCTCCGGATAGCTAGATAGGTTTTCAAACTTACGGCGGACGCAAACAAAGAAATGATTTGGTATGGCGAGACCCCCAGAAGAGTTTTAGTACTTTTAGTTTTTCGGGGATAGTGCATGATACAGAAGAAGATGCCCGATTTCCAGACGCATTCCTGGTTCTTTTACATGCCAGATGTATTACACTCATACATTGGACTTCGGTTTAAAGTCTCATCTGAAAGACTATTACTATTAGTAATTTTTGTTGGTCAGCCCAGGATTCGAACCCACAACCTCTAGATCAGTAGTGAATTCATACTAGTCTCGCGTAATGCGGGCTGGTAACGTGTAAGACCATCTTCCAAAAAGCTACAACGCTATTAATAGGGTAATCAAAAAGGAGCACAACGACGAAGCAGGGATTCACAGAGCATCTTAAGGAAAAACTTTGAATTTCTAAAATAAAATTAAAAAATCTAAAAAATAAATGGAAATATGTGAAGCTAAACACTTTACATTAAGTCGAATTATTTGAGTTTTCCCTTAATATGTTTTGTGAATAACATCACATTGTGACTGATTAGATCACATGTGCATGAACTACAGTTTTCCATGCCTATTTATTTAATTTATTAAAAAATTCAGTCAGTCAGAGGACGCCATTCCATCCATGCAATCGAAACACCTCGTGTTATATATATTCATCAAGATTTTGATTTTCCTATTTAATCAAGTTCTACGTGTGTTCCGGGTGCATGTAACCATGGTTTTAAAAATTGAATATTTTGAACAGACGCGATAGAATTACGCAATAAATAGGATACCATTAGTTCGCAACTGAATTCCGATTTAATATTATGCATTAATATTTGGATAATTGTTTAAACTGTATCCGTGAGGGATCCAGTCTTAGTACTTTTTGAACGTCCCTCGTATAAACGAAAGGAACATCGGAGAAGCATCGTGACAGAGTTGAGATATTGTTTGAAACTGGTTGTTGAAACTAATGTACAACGAAATGCAACATAACTGAACCAGCTGTACGCACAAGTGACAAAGAACAATGCCGAAGAAAATCAGTAGTTTGTTACAGAATTCATTCACAATTTCTAAATTCAGTTTTATTATTAACTTTGCTTAAAATATTAATTTTCTGTTTGTTATTTATACTGAGAATCAAGATCAATAACGAAATATCCTTACCTTCTGAATGTCAGAGACTTTTGTTGTGATCAATGCTGCAGATTTCATATGTATAGACTCCGCACGCAAATAAGGCACAGGAGCAATTGAGACGGTTTATATATCCGTAAATATATTAAGCGTTTATTACCTAATATGTACAACTCATAATTACTTCCGTCAACAAATCGTCCAATAGTATATCAATATGCATGTCAACATCTGAATCAGTTAATATAAAGGCGGGCCTGAATTTTAATTAATCTGGCTATAATTGCGGCTTGCATTTTGCTGGTATATTTCTTGACTTAAAGAGGCCTAACCATACGTTCTGCATTTCAAATTGATAGAATACATAAATAATAATAAATTAATAAGATTTACGAATGCTCCACAAACACAAAATTACAGCGAAAAACTGCAAACAGTTATCGAAAAATCAATAAAAAAAATATATTTCCATAACGAGCCGACTTTGTCGCCAAACGCTTAGACTATAGTACTGTCTGATTAAAACACGAAAAACATTTTTCTACGAATAGGACGAAAGGGACTAAAAAGAAAACAACACATTCACGTTTTGAAATAATTATTTTTATGTAGATGTATTCCTTAGATCTATGGTATTCGAGTTGATCAAGAAAAACAGACAAAATGTACACGTTTGTCATAAGAATTTAGCAATATTTAAATAGAACATATTTTAAAACAACATTGGTTTAGTCTTATTGTTTTATTGTTGTATAGCTTGGCTATTTTGACCTGAACCTGACCTTTATGCAAGAATATATAACCAGGTTCTTGCTTTGAATATATCAATTTCCACAAGCAAATCGTGCAATATCGGCATTTCAGATATGTGTTTGAATTACATCTCGAACGTCTTCGTGATACTCCCCGGTTATGAAAATATACATTCGGTGTTGTAAACGTAGGCAATATATCGACTGTTAATTTATGCTTAATCAATAGGTCAGGCTCGTGTCAAATTAGGCAAGCTATATATAAACTATTATGTTTTTTTATAAATAGTACTGTGATAGTACTACGATATACGAGGGTTGTCCCAGAATACCGTATAATCCTGTTATATCTTAATAACTATCGAATACTGTATGCCCAAATTATAATCGACTTTTAGAGAAACTATTTCTTGACATACTAGCCAAGTTTCATGATATGTCTTCCAAAAACATTCAATGTGTGTACATTTGACGAGTACCAGGTGACGCTATACGGTCGACAGAACGTATACGTCAACACTCGCCAACGACGTCACGCTACCTCGGTTTTCCAAAGAACTCCCGTTCGTGCGCCTTACAATTTGAAAATTATACGCCGAAATTGGTATCTTTGGAAATAAATTTCTTCACATACTGTCAAAAAAATAATATAAATGAGACGAAATGTGATGGTGTATTAAATTCCTTATAAAGAATTAATCTGTTTGCATGTTTTTGGAATGTAAGCACAGTTTCTTACAGGTCTCCACTACAGTTTCCCCGCACTGTACAATTACAGTAGTCAATATTGGGCAGTATATAATGCATTGTAAAACATTTTCCTAGAGTGGAGATTTAGAAAACCTTTGATTCAGAGAAGAAGATATAAATATCAGTTGCACTTCTTGAGAGTTTGTTGAACCTGACACTTCAAGTTCACTTTGATCTACACTCACATTTCTGATGAGGAGTATGCAAGTGACTGTCCTTGCATATGAATGTTGTAAGACATTGTATGAATGAGAATCGTTAAATTATTGTTAGAAGCAGTTAATAAATACATTGCTTTAGTCTTGTTAATATTTGCTTTTTACAGCAGGGACTTGGGATTTTATTTTTTGTGTATGGTAATGTGTGGGTATTGCTCCGTGCAATTGTGTTATGTTGTTGCTGTTTTTCTGTGCTCGATTGGTTAAGCTGAGCACTGCCTGTCCTGTCCCATTTCCTTAATTCTTTTTACATAGTGCAAACTACAAATTTGCCTTCATAAATGATATTGTTATTCTGGGTACCAATACCATAAAGCTGTTACGTTTCTTTTTTGTTTTGTTCCTTGAATGCAACTACACTGTCTTGACTCTATCTTTTATATTTTATCTTCTGTTCATGTGTAAGATGTATATAAATTGCTGAATATATTTCATGTTGGTGTGGACCGTATTGAAAATTATTTTTGAACCAAATATGTTATCCACTATAAATAAATTCGTTATTATTATTACATTTGAGCAATTAACGTCATGAACCACTTAGCTCAAATCAAAATTTTGTAGTAACACACATTTATCTGTCGTAACAAATGTTTCATTGTCGGAAATATTTAAGCGTTTTGAAAGTATTCGAACAGGATTTAAGCGAGTTTATAACATTTTAGTAAATCAAGAATTACATATTCCGGAAGGTAAGTAATATCAGTTTAATAAAAGTACTTGACTAAATCATCAAACAAGGATCTAAACACTGAATGTGGGCAACATCTATACTTAACTTTCAAGTATATGGTGATTTGTGTAACGTTTTAAGTACTTTAAATCTTTCGATTTTAAATGTTACGAGCGACTTAATAATGTAAAATAATAGTGTGGTAATCAATGAAGAAATGACTTCACTTCAGTGTAGTTATCACTTTTAATTACCTCCCTTTATGGCTAATAATGCACAAAATTCGAGGTCCGCAGTAGATCTATGTCATTCATTGCGGAGTGAGCATATAACGCTCGCTTGAAGCATCCATTTTTAGGGATGTGAATGTCTTGTACTATGTCGGACTATTGCGTGTGTGGCTAGGCGCTGCCGCCGTAGCTGTGTGGCTTTAGTTTGTACCTTACTATTGAATAATAAATCATATATTTCATATATTTATATACATATAATGTAAGATAAAAGTGTGATCATCAATAAAGAAATGACTTATTACAACTAATTGACGTTAATCGTCCAAGACGATCATCTATGTTGGTTCATTGCCAGAGATCCAACACGTCTCATGTCAGTATTTATGTCAACTGGTTTAAGTCCGGGACCCACGTACATCAGCCTTTTCGTTCAATGGTTGTCGGTCTCGTAAGAAGAGCGCCTTGTGATGTTGACTTTAGATATGTATCGGTCTTAAAAGATCGTATGTAGAACTTACGACATTCTCATTCTAAGCCAGCGATTTTTATGTCAATGGATTTCCTTTGATTACAACAATATTGCATAATCAAAGGGCTGATAGCGCTACGAGAAAGGGTTTGGTGGCTTCCAATATGATGTAGGATAAAAAGAAACTACAATATACAGCACACCAATATATATTGTATACAAAGTATAAAGGTATAGCTAGTTTGCGATAGCAAAAATCGTGTTTTTCTTCAATTTCTGAAAATTTATTCATCAGATGTGGGTAAAAATCACACAGAACTGTACTAACTTCCTACCTACTGCCATTCCGAATTTCATAATTTATTCTTTATTATAAAAAATATATATTGAAATTACATGCGTATGGACACTTTAACGCAGGGAGGTAATCTGGTATTCCATTGATGATTTACTGTCAATTATTTAACCATTATAATCCGTGACTTTTTTTAACCCATTCCTGATGTCGCTGAAATTTCAGTGCGTTTTAGGTACATATATTCTATTTATTCGAGCAAAATTTCCTACTTGTTCGTAGGTATAATAATAAAAGAGAAACATTGAAAAAAACACGAATGTTTTCTATCACAAACTACCTATATCAACTCCTAAATTAAAGGGCTTCTTTATAGCATTGAAAAACTGATGATTGGCCGTTACCGGAAACCGCATAAGCAAAATTTGTAGCCAGGCACTTATGTACGAGGCGTATTTCTCAGTTACGGAAATGACCGAGTAGTTTGAGTGTTATTTAACTGACATGATTATACGAGTTGCCTCCCATGAATTCAAAAAGTGACTCTGCAGTTTAAACAAGCTGGCCCCCGGATAAACTTCAGTCGATTTAAAACATCGTTTTGGTGAAAACGAACATAATCATTTCTCGTAAAAATGGTATATTTTTAATCATGTGACTTTATTGTTTGCAATTATTTTTTTTCTCATGTATAACAATATGCGGCTGTAATTATATTAGTTGTGCTAAAAAACAGAACATGGAACTAGTAAAACGGTACAGTGTAGTAATATGTATAATTTTAAGCATACTTTTCGAATACACTGTAACTGCGATAAATATCTTTAATCGTAATACAGACATAGTTAATTTTGGTTTTATTTTGAGTTCTCATCTGCAGGGAAATGTTCAAAGAAGCACTATCGCGGAACTATTTTTTTCGTATGTATCTTCAGTTGGTAGTCGTTAAGCGGTGGATGACATTCGTTACTATTTTTAGACTGAAATACGATGTCTGTGTCGAATTGCCCACTTTTACACTGAACCAGCGTTGCTAAGCAACCCTGTTCAAAAACTGTTTCCTTCTGTCCAGTTTACGTTGTTGTGGATTATTTGCTGCTTAAGAATGGTAAATAAATGTCTTAAAATGTCAAAGTTGTTACACAAAGTCGACGATTAGTCGTTTTGAAGAGTGTTGAAGAGATTACACGGTAGTTTTCTGATTGTTCCTAAGGGCCGGGTGTGATCATCACTCAATACAATGTGACCTTAACAACTGCTTCAATGCATAGTTTTCATATTTAAAAGTATGGTCGATAACAATGCCTTCTGGTCGTCCATCTTTTGGAATTAGTGTAACACCAGCCCTTCGTTCCACATGAATCACCCGGTTGACAACAGTATTCCCAATTTCCAGTCCCAGTAAAACAATAATAACCAGATTTCCCATTCTCTTTGTGCATGCCACAAGGATGTTCTGGTAGACAGCGCCCTCCATAAATAGATGTGTTACCGGCGTCTCCGCAGTATTGCCATTTAGATCCACTACGACACCATAGGTAATTTACACCAGCATATCTACAACTCGATGTACAGCAGTAATCCCAGTTGTCACTGAAATCGGTATAGCACCACTTGTAGTCATGTCCCCGGTAGTCACATACAGAGCCACTTCGGCATAGCGAATTACCAGCCGTGAAACTGTAGGATTTATAATTGTTACACATGTAACCTCCAGCTCTAATGTCAGTACACATTACAGCCATAGAGGCTGGGACATAACTTGATATATTTAAGAAGTTAACAAGGTAGCCAGGATCGAATGATGCAAATATTGGATGCATTGGATTGGCAAATGGACGCCCGGTGCAGTTATCTGTACACGAGAGAAGTTTGGCGCGTGCGGAGGCAAGGTCAGTACACTTGCTAGCACCACTACGGTGTTCAGAGAAGGCAGTTTGTACCCAACTTCTAGCACATGTCTTCATATCGGATGTAACACATTCCTCGACTAAGCCGTTTGCCATGACAGTATTCATTGACGCTCTGTGTGACTCCTTGCAAGAGCAACAAAAATCTAGTCCCAAACAATCTACAAAGCAACCTTGAAATGTATCAGACAATTCAAAATACTGTGTCTGGTTTTCACGAAGGTTGTTATCCGCAGTAATATCTTGCATCTGAATTCCAGGAATTTTGTTTTCTTTAGCCACCTCTATCGTCTGATTTCCACGAAATGGGGTTTCTGTAGTGACGTCTGTTGCCTGATGTTCACGAAGGGAGCTGTCTGTTGTAACGCCTTTCGTCTGATGTTCACGAAGGGAGCTTGCTGTAGTAACATCTGTAGCATGATGTTCACGAAGGGAGCCTGCTGTAGTAACGCGTGTAGTCTGATGTTCACGACGGAAACTTGCTGTAGTAATGTCTGTAGTCTGATGTTCACGAATGGAACTTGCTGTAGTAGCGTCTGTAGCATGGTGTCCATTAATGGAGCTTGCTGTAGAAACGTCTATAGCATGATGTTCACGAAGGGAACTTGCTGTAGTAACGTCTGTAGCATTATGTTCACAAAGGGAATTGGCTGTAGTAACATCTGTAGCATTATGTTCACGAAGGGAGCTTGCTGTAGTAACGTCTGTCGGCTGATGTTCTCGAAGGGAACTTGCTGTAGTAACGTCTGTAGCATGATGTTCACGAAGGGAGCTTGCTGTAGTAACGTCTGTAGCATGATGTCCATTAATGGAGCTTGCTGTAGTAACGTCTATAGCATGATGTTCACGAAGGGAACTTGCTGTAGTAACGTCTGTAGCATTATGTTCACGAAGGGAATTGGCTGTAGTTACGTCTGTAGCATTGTGTTCACGAAGGGAGCTTGCTGTAGTAACGTCTGTAGCATTATGTTCACGAAGGGAACTTGCTGTAGTAACGTCTGTAGCATTATGTTCACGAAGGGAACTTGCTGTTGTAACGCCTGTCGCCTGATGTTCACGAAGGGAGCTGTCTGTAGTAACGCCTGTCGCCTGATGTTCACGAAGGAGGCTGTCTGTAGTAACGCCTGTAGTCGGATGTTCACGAAGGGAGCTGTCTGTAGTAACGTCTTCCGTTTGATTTTCACGCAGGAGGCTGTCTGTAGTAACGCCTGTCGACTGATGTTCACGGAGGAGGCTGTCTGTAGTAACGCCTGACGCCTGATGTTCACGAAGGATGCTGTCTGTAGTAACGCCCGTCGCCTGATGTGCACGAAAGGAGCTTGCTGTTGAAACGTCTGTCGCCTGGTGTTCGTTAAGAGAGTTTTCTGTTGTAACGTCTAACGTCTGATTTTTACGGAAGTTCAGTTTTGCAACCTTTCTCGTTGTTTCAGTGTTGCCAATAAAATTTCGAAGATTTCCAACAGGAAAGGGCTTTTCGTCATCGGTCGTCTGTGGGCGCTTAGCTTTACAATGTACTTGTGTAAGGCATACAGCAATAAATATGGATAACCCAAGGTAACGTCTTGCGGAAGCCATGCCTGCCATTCAACAGTTCTCTGAAAATATAAATATTAATTTCATGAATAAATTGACATTGTTTTTAACATAACTTAATACCAGTAACAAAGTATGTACCAGTATATAAGGATGCGTTTGTTGGAGTTTTAGAGGCATCAATGCGTTCCATTTGGCTTTGTCAAAGGAGTGTACTCAAACTATTCAATTTATTTTCTCGGAAATGTTATAACCTTGGGCCAACGCAGGTAATTATCGATGAAAGTTATTGAATGGACCACCATCTGTGCTCGACATAGACCGGGTGCTCGTAATAATGATGCTCGACAAAATGGTGTGAATTTATGTACATCACAGAGAAAATGCGACGGGACTTTGAAATTTGTTGGACATAGACCGGGGGTTCGTAATATTGATGCTCGTCTTAACGAACTGCAAATAAGAAAGATACAACCTGGACAAAGAATAATAGCCAATAAGACATTTCACCAGAAAATAGCATGACACATCGTTTCACCTGAAAATAACACCTGCAACAACATTGAAGAAAGAAAACAGAAAAAATCCTACTACAAGTAAGGAAGATACAACCTGGACAAATAATATTAGAGCAAAACTTCAAAATCAGCCTGTAACCTTGACCTTTGACCTAGGGACCTGGATCATTAGTGCAAAGAAATTTTAAAATCCTATCGCAAGTTATGAAGATAAAGTTCGGACAAGGAAGAGTCATGTACAACTTCAAAGTCCCCCTGTAACCTTACAGTTTGACCACCATCGCCTTGTGGGTATCATTTATATCAGGTAAAACTCTACCATTAGCAAGAAAGCTACAGCCCGGACACAGAAAAGCAGTGCAAAATTTCAAAGTCCCCCTGTTACTTTGACCTTTCACCAAGGGACCTGGGTCATGTGCATGACACATAGTCTACCTGTGGTAATCATTTGTGCCAATTTATTTTAAAATACTACCGATAGTTAGAAAAGTTCATCCTAGACAAAGAATATTAATGCACAATTTCAAAGTCCCCCTATGACCTTGACCTTTCACCAAGGGGCCTGTGCCATGTGCATGACACATCGTCTCTCTGTGGTAATCATTCGTGCCAATTCATTTTAAAATTCTATCACAAGTGAGAATGATTCAACCCGGACACGGATTTGCTAACGGACGGACGGACGGCCGTACAAACGGACGGACCATAACATTAAACATGTACGACCTTTCGGGTGTATAAAAAGGTATCACTACGTGTCAAATAATTGTTGAGTAAAAAGAAGTAATTCTTTATGCTTATCACTATTGATAATTTTACTTCTTAAGTTTTTTTTATTTACATTTGAACCATTATCCAGGTAAACCGGGCTTAGTGACATTGTATTGCATACGATTTCGAAAAAAATGTCTAAATGAGAAAAAGTCGTGTTCTTTGATTTCATATTTAAGTAAGTAATTTGCTAGAATAGTACAATCCATTAGCATAAATTTTTCTATAAAATTGTGTAAAATAACTGTTGTTGTGGATTTATTTATCAATATAACGGACAGACGTACAAAACATTGTCACTTTTATAGAATAACGACGTAATATACATACCCCAACTGCCGTGCGGATGTCGAGTCGAAAATTGTCTAATAGGCTGTAACCTCTACGTAGTCTCCGATCACAAATAACACGGCTAATCAAAGTTGCTTTTTGAACAAAACATAAATAAATTATTAGAAGAATGATAGCATGAAGCGTCCTAGAAGAGTTGGTGTTCGTTTCAAACACCACACATGAATGTAGAAATGGGCATCACGGCTGTTTATATAGTGTGTTTCTTTTAACCAAACAATTGTAAGTGGTTGCCAATTAAGTGTCCTCCAACCAGGGATTCCACATAGAACAGGTCATATGTTTGCACAAAGGGCGCACGCTCTTGAACAATCAAATACGCAGCACTTATAAGTTGAACCTCATTTGTTATATGACACGTTAATCAATGGCGTCGTAGATTTCTAGTTATTGCTCCAAGTACTTGAAGCACACGTCAATTATACATGTAATTAACAAGTGTATGATGTCATATATATCGCATTTCGTTTATGTTTCTGAATTCCACAAGTGGATGTAAGTGAGAGATGACGTTATGCGGCTCGATCATGCATTCATGACTTGTCAATGTCCAATTAACTTCATTTCTAACAAGTGCGGATATATTTCCTATACACGTAGATATAAGTCTCTATGTACAACTCATACAATACCATATAAACACTAGTCACAAGAGGTACTAGTATGTTACAGTACGAGGGATGTCACAGAATTACGTCGACCTTTGTCATAACATTTTTATTTGGGCATGTTTCATGATGTTTGCTGTAGAAAAAAATATTTCAAGAATCAGTAAAATGATTTAACATAATGTTAGAAAGAATGTTAATCGCCACAGCAACCAATCATCGGATAGCTGGGGCAGTGAATTTTTCCGTCTCGGTCTAGATAAATTAGCTTATGGAGGCATCAGGAACAGTGATATCACAAATGTTCTATATAATGATTGGCCAAAAGCTTCACATAGAGACCTCGAGGGCCCTTTTCCCGATGCCTTCTAAAGCATATTTATTAACGATGTCCGGGTGTAAAAACTTTTTTAATAAAATGTTAAGGACTTCAATTTAAACATTTTTATTCTATTGTATACCCATTAAGACAACTGCGTGTGAATTTCAAAACACTTCTATTGTCATTTAAGAGAGTAATTACTATTTTTTATCTTCCTACAACTAGGGTAAGAACGTACTGCAAAAACAAATGGAGTCAACTGCATGATAAATAAAATAAGTCTTCAACAGATGACACAATAAAAGCAAGAATATGTTTAAATATAATGATAATGATTATTTCTTCAATCAAAAGTGTAAAAATGATGTTTGGTCTAATTATGAAGAAGATATAAAAACAAGACTATTGCCAAGCAATGATAGTCCCCTACCGGTAGCCAATTGTAACAGGGTAGTGTGAGGTTGGCGCCGTTAAACTGGTTTAAGCCTCCTACAGTTCTCACCAGACCGTTCCAAGGTGTTTACCCTCGGAGTATTTTTGTTTGTTTTACGCTTTGTATAGTTAGTGCGTCACTTGGTGTGCCCATTTTTGGTGGATTTGGGGAGGGGGGAAAATAAACGCAGGGGGTAACCAAAAAATTAAGCAAGGGAGAGTTATGGTTCTTGTGCACTGCACTTCTCCTCATTAATATTTCCTCATGTAAAGTTTCAAGATCATTTCTCTTTTGGTAATGGAGTTATGCTCCGGACAAAATTTAAGTATGAAAATTAACAAAGGGGAATAACTCAAAAATTAAGTAAGGCAGAGTTATGGTTCTTGTGCACTGCACTTCTCCTATTTGATATCTATCCACATGTAAAGTTTCAAAATCATATCTCTTTTGGTAATGGAGTTATGCTCCGGACAAAATTTAAATATGAAAATTAACAAAGGGGAATAACTCAAATATTAAGTAGGGCAGAGTTATTGTTTTTGTGCACTGCACTTCTCATCATTAATATCTATCCACATGTACAGTTTCAAAATCATATCTCTTTTGGTAATGGAGTTATGCTCCGGACAAAATTTAAGTATGAAAATTAACAAAGGGAAATAACTAAAAAATAAGTAAGGCAGAGTTATTGTTCTTGTGCACTGCACTTGTCCTAATTGATATCTATACACATGTGAAATTTCAAAGTCATAGCTTGCTTGGTTTTGAAGTTATGCTCCGTCACTTTTGTGACGGACTGACAGACAGACGGAGCGCAAAAAAGGTATGAGAAAATCCGACAGGGAAGGTAGCACTCATCCCAACCAGCCGAGCACAGAAATCAGAACGACATAACTACCATAAGCAGTGTCCACAGAAACCCATGCCAAAACGGCGACCAAATGAGGCACAACAACCCCGGGGCGTGACCTAGGTTAAAACACTAAGGACAGTGACCTAACGTTATGCAACCTAAAGCGGCACAACTACGACTTTCACCGGTAGAGGACTATTATTCACCGGCAGGGGACTAATAATAAATTTAATCCTACCCCCTTGAAATTAAGGTATTTTTCGCATATTGCCAATAAGTACCCTATAGATAAATGGCAATAAATATAATCTAACAATTGGCACCACTGATTTTTTTCAAAAATAACATCAATGTGTGTGTGTGTAATGTTTTAACAAAATTGTATAAGGTTTTACCGAGCGGTTTTGAAAATATACATTTCAGAAATCCATCCTAACCTGATTTTCATCTATTTACCACATATTAATTCCTATAAAATTAAGGAAAAGAAATAAAAGCAAGAGCCGTCATTGACGGGTGATGCTCCCCGTGGGATGTTTGTCACAGAAAAAATACTCCAGAATATGCAAAAGAGATTTATGGTTCTAAGCCATTGCACTTTCCCTCAATGAGATCTATTTACCTATGAAGTTTCAAATTGATATCTCTAATACTGTTGAGTTATGGCATAGGCAGGAATTAGGTATGAAAAATTACAAAGGGGAATAACTAAAAAAAATGTAATGAAGAGTCATGGTTCTTGTGCACTGCACTGCCATTTGATGGGATATATTCACCTATGAAGTTTCAAATTGATATCTCAAATACTGTTGGAGTTATATGGCCCGGACAAGAATTAAGTATGAATAAAGTTTGAAAAACAACAAAGGGCAATAACTCCAAAAACAGGTTATGTAGAGTTGTGGTTCTTAAGCACTGCACTTCTACTCATTGAAATATATTCACCTACGAAGTTTCAAATTGATATCTCAAATACTGTTGGAGTTATGGCCCGGACAAGAATTAAGTATGAATAAAGTATGAAAAAACAAAGGGCAATAACTCCAAAAACAGGTTATGTACAGTTGTGGTTCTTGAGCATTGCACTTCTACTCATTGAGATCTATCCACCTATGAAGTTTCATGATGATACCTCGCATACTTTTTTAGATAGGCTCCGGACAAAAACTAAGTATGAAAAAAAAACAAAGGGCAATAACTCCAAAAATAGGTTATGTAGAGTTACAGTTCTTCAGCACTGCACTTCTACTCATTGAGATCTATCCACCTTTGAAGTTTCATGATGATACCTCACATACTTTTTGAGATAGGCTCCGGACAAAAATATTCGGAGGTAACGACGGAACTACGGAACGACGGACAAACAAAGCGGCAACTATATGCTCCCCGAATTTTCGGGTAGAATAAACATATTTTTCTCCAAATTACACTATCAAGTGATGTCATCAAGCCAAAACATTGTCATATAACTAATAATTAAAGAAAAAAAGAATAGAAATAGTTTGGCTCTAGTTGGGGTTGAACCCACTCCCTACAGGAAATCAGTCCATTTGTCATAAAATTACTGAACTTGAGAACTTTTCAAGAGGAGATTCTTTATTACACCCGGATATCCTTAAATCAGGAGCACATCGCCGAGGCAAAAATATCAGTGGGACCAAGGCATTATTATTCCTATTAATGGCTTGATGATCATTTCAAATGTTAACATGGTTTATCTTTTATTTCGCCTGGTGACCTTGTTTTATACCCCAAATAATCCAGTTGCAAATTGTTTCAAACGTTTACAGTAAGACAACACGATCACCCAGTAGATTGCTTTACGTACTAGTCATAGTGTCAAGCATTGTGACCATTGTGACCAATATTCATATAGATTTAGTGAAAACTGTGACACCTAGACTTTTTTAATACATTTCGCTGGCTTAGAATGAGAAGATTGTAAGTGCCACTTACAACCTTATAAGACTGATACATATTTGAAATCTACACCATAAGGCACTTCCTATGAGCCTATTTTCATGAAAATTGGAACTTGTCATCTTGACCAAACTGAAATTGAAAAAGCTTGTTTTACCATAAGTAAAGATTGATCGTCAGACAGTTCTTCTTGTTTTCTCACACTATGTTGTAGTTACGACCTTCTCATTGTTAGCCAGCGATTAATAGATGACAATCGAAACTAGAGCTGTCGGCAATCTGCAGACTATAATATGCCCCCTTGTCGGGCGAAGGGTCATAATTCTGGCAAAAATCATTGCAGCGCAAATTCCTTCCTTCACGCAGATCTACATGTTGAGGTTGTGCATGTGTCAAAGTTTGAAGGAAATCGGACAAAAACTGTAGGAGGAGTGGGTCAACAAGAATCCGTCTACAGACTGACAAACTGAAAACAGTACCCCACTTACAACATACATTGTTCAGGGTGTATAATTATCAATATAGGCTACTCATAATAGTTCATATTGACCACCAATCAATGTTTATAATAAATTGTTTATTATAAAGCTATTATCATGCTCAACTTAACAGAGTATGAAATTGGATTAGCTCCTAGAAAGCCCAATAACTAAATACCCTGTTCCTATACGAGAAAATAATGCTCTGGCCCCGTGATTGTAAACATTGGAGAACATACTTCATGCCCAAACTCCACTCTACTGTTGGAGCATGTTCTTAGTTACAAAATCGTCTTTATATATAACTGAATGGAAACATATTATATGGGGTTCATTTTTTTTTAAATTAGATCATTTGCTACAAGTTTTTTTGCAAAATTCTAATACACTCGGCTGCCTACCGTGAGTATGGCGTGCAAGTATGAGAACACGTTTATAATCACGGGGTCTGTTTTATTCAAGGCTGTCTAAATATTATAAAAAAAATCAGACATTTTATTCTTTGAAATACAGTTGTTTAGGGTATAACGGATCACTAATGGCTGATTACGAGGAAATGCTTTATTTTTCAAAATAAAAACTGTTGCAAATATGTAACACATTACTCCGTCATGACCTATCAACGTTTTCGGATCAAAAATCTTGATTTATGCACGAGTAATCGGATGACAAAGCTACACAGTCGATATGTCAATAGCGAATCACTACATTCCTTTCAATGGGAATCGTCTCAAAAGCTGTCAGATATGACATAACACCATCAGATATGTTCCAGTTAGTGTTGAGGCAAGTGGATTTGAAATTTTCTTCACAAAGTCGCTTAAAATGAGTGAATATTTAATATAAAATAATATAGCTCCATTAACAAGACATAAGGAATACGAAACTGAGCAAATTAATGAACAATACTAATGGACTAGAACAGTAATAATATACACAAGTGTTATATAACTAATATGAACTAAGGCACTGCCTAAATGGGGATTTAATAAATATTGAATATCTGAATTCTGATTGGGTATGTTTGTAGGTATACACTAAAAAATTATAAGCTGAATTTAGATGTCAATATATGGCGCTAATTATCAGCAACTAGTTAAGCCCTCTCCCTCTTTTCCCTTTTAAAATATGATATCAAACATATTTTTTATACTAAGTTTTAGCTAGGCAACACAACAACTATATAATCCAAACTGGGACTTGAACCCAGACTGCCTGGTGGTGAACCAGTCGTCATACATTTGACCATTTGGATGAACAATACGTGTTGCAATGTCACCAGGCTATGTTTTTGTCAAATAAATCCCTTACGAGTGTTACATATTGCTGACAACTAGCTACCAATTATATGACAATGACATTAATTGTTAATTTGGCAGAGTGTACTTAGTATTGACACTGTAAGATATTATTATCATTTGTGATGACAGCATGAACAAAATTTGAAGTAGAAAATATAAACAATCATGCACAGTGACCACCTGATGCTATTCCACCATGTTTCAGCATATGAATATTCATGCACGGTGAAATCCTGCATATTAATTGTTGCTCAACAACGGAGAGGCATTTTAATTCTTCAGGCATTAAACCTGGATCCACATTATTCTGCGCGGAAAACATTTTTAAAACAGATTTGTCTCTTGCACATCGTTTGCATGCAGAATTTTTGTTGAGTGGAAAATTTAATCTAGTTTCATTACATATGGAGCATGTGTTGAAATCATAGGACATTTGTTCCAGTTCAAAGGCTCTTATACAGTCCATGGCTTTGTTAAATTGTTGATTTTCGGTCAGTGGGGGTGCATCAGGAATATTATCAGACTGGACACCTAATTTCTTTTCTGTCCTTTTAATGCAGCTGTTAATTTTGTTTCTCCGATTCGTTCTTTGATACCGAGTTTCATTTTCTGGAGTATCGACATGGAACCAGAGACCTAATTTTCTACAGATATCAATTTGTTTGTCCTGAATTACCAGGTGATTTTTTTTGTTTGATGTTTCACTGTCCAAAGCAGAGCAATACTCATATAATTTTCTCTTTTTAGAACAATTTGTTTTGTTTGAGGAAGCTGGACCTTCATTTTGATTGGCAGTGGCTAGGATTACGGTTCCGTAATCCTAGACCCACAGGCTAGGATTACGGAAGTTCCGTAATCCTAGCGAGTCCTAGCTGGGGCTGTCTAGAATTACGGAAGTTTTTATACTGAGTGCAATTAAGCGTTAAATTGAACAAATATTGGTTTATTTATTGACAAATAAATAGCAATATCAGAATATCATGCTTCGAATTTTACTTCGCTAATAGTTTGTCTTTGCTGGGGAAGAAAATAGAGGCAGTCCGAATGTTTATAAATTAATTAATGTACGTGGTCGAATACACAAATGTAGTTCCATTGAAATTGATTGTCATGATCCAAACAAATTGTGTTGTTAATTTTGGAAGTAGATCTGATATGTTTGTTCGTCATTAGGTCCTCGAAATAAACATCAAGTAGCTAAATCGTTTGTTCATTCACAATTTACATAGCCTAATACTGGATCTACGTTGTGACAGCGCGTAGTGATACTAATTCCAAATATGGTCATATTTAGTTTATTTTAATTTGTAACTGATTACGCTTTGCATGTCATTAGGAATCTCAAAAAAATAGAATTATGTAAAGAATCGATCCTGTATGCGTTTTTAAAATATAATTCAAAGGTCATGCAAGTTCTTTTTGCTCCACGAACGTATATACCTTCGTGTATATGTATTCGTGTCTGCTCTGATCACACGAGCGGCATTCGTGATAAATGTTGAAGTTTTCTTGTTCAACGTACCCTGCTATTATCTGTTATCTCAATATATTTTTCGTATACTAATAACTTTATAAATTTATGCGTAGATAAAAGTACATGCTTTATAATACAGTATCAAAAGTATTTGCATTTAGATATTTTCCGCCGTTTAATATCTTTACCATACTCTATATCTTTACCATATAACCAAAACTGATTACTTGATGGTCAATATACCAATACTTGTATAAATTCATCAAATATAAATGTCAACATGCAATATAATGCGACCTGCACGCTTAATTGCACTCGGTATAAAAACTTCCGTAATTCTAGACAGCCCTAGCTAGGACTCGCTAGGATTACGGAACTTCCGTAATCCTAGCCTGTGGGTCTAGGATTACGGAACCGTAATCCTAGCCACTGCCATTTTGATTTGATATATGATCAGAAGAAGAAAATGAACATGAATATGTGTGGTCATCAAGTCTAGAACCGGTAGCCGCGGTTGAACTTGAACCAGAGGCTGCGTGTGAACTTTGGCTTTCTTCGTTGCCAGTAGACTTAGAATAATTGTGAGGATTTTGCGCATCATCACCAGTCTTTTTCTTCGAAGCTTGAAAGTGGTGGTTGTTCAAAAGATTATCAATACTAGTTTGAGGGTCAGGATTAGATACTGGAAGATAAGTGGTCAATGTAAACGTAGATATGTGATCCCTTCTTCCTTGTAACCAAATATTTATTTTACAATCTAACAGTTCCGACGCAGCCTCTATTTCGCATGCAGTGACCCACCAGTTAACTAGAACCATTCCATCCTGATACCAGACGCGAGACATGTTTTGACCATGGTGTATTGCAATCTTTTCTCTCCAAGTATCCCAGTTGTCATAAATTTGACCACAAATAAACCTTCGGTAAATGAGCGTCTCATGGTCTCGTTAAAATCACCGGACAACAAATAACTCAAGCAATGAAAAAAACAATTTCCATCACCCGGTACGTCAACGATATGGAATACATCATTACCAACATTAATTTCGGGTAAATATTGAATTGAACGTACAGGCATAATGATTAATTATCTGATCCGTAGCAATAAACAAACTTACTTGACCAATGCTGCTCTCAGACGAACGAAAATGCTGATTGATTTGCGCGTAAAATTAAATACACTAGAATGACTTCCCTTGGTTGTCGATGTGTTTAAAACACGACGCTCTTCGGGCCGTGTTTTTTGAGTACTTCTTATTTCCCTTTGTTTTTTAAAAATAGTTTGTTTTATTTATTACACATTTTTTTAAAAATAATAATTAATCGAAAGAGAACGATAGGCTCAACCGTTTACAGCTTACTATTTTTTTATATTCCAATGACCATTCACCTCGGAAAACTGCCTGAAATTTTTGACCGGAAATAACTTTTTTTGAAAGCATTAGTACCTGCTGAGACTCAACGAAAATACGCATGTCACTCGTATTACCGGTCTGGGTATTTTCAATAGCCCCGCTACGCGGGGCTATTAAACCCCCTATTATTTGATAAAAGTACCAAATGCTTATTTTGCATCTGTAATACCGGTCAATTGATCACAAAAATTGACAAATAATTGCAGTCTGAAAACAAAACTATAATATTTACATAGCTAAATGCACCTATTCCATTGAGTGATCTGCTATACACAAATCGACGCGGTACCTTTGAACCCAATTTACCAATATTTGTATCTATATAAATATAATTTGATGGTTATAGGCAGATTATGGATATTACAATCAACATGTTTCCATATTTTTTCCACATAAATGGGCGGCCATTAAGTCCAATTGCATTGACCTTTATGTTTTGGCGGTTTTTATGGCCCAGATAAAACAAAACTTGGTCTCATATGTTTTTACACAGTGTAATGATATAATAGTAGATGTACTGTATATATTTTCTTATTGTCATATTTTGTTTCTGGTTTATCATGCACTGTTTTTAAGGCTTTAATAAAAGCCCCTTTACAACATCACATCTTGTTTGTTCAATTTGTTTTACTAGCTCATCATACTCCCGGGTTTCACAACACAACCACTTGCTGGCCATAATTTATTTTATTAGAATAAAATGTTTTATGGACGAGATGGTTGGCCCCCATCTTTTTACTTTTGTCTTAATTTCGTTAACCCGGCATCTGTACGGTACGGGACTGCAGGAATCCAATTACTAATTACTTAAGCGCATGTGCACATGCATTATTATTGAAACAAAGGAGAAAATTGCGT
Source organism: Spisula subtruncata (assembly GCA_963678985.1). NCBI lineage: Eukaryota > Metazoa > Mollusca > Bivalvia > Venerida > Mactridae > Spisula > Spisula subtruncata. The sequence continues at coordinate 18,053,072 of OY787678.1, forward strand.
TCTATTTCGTGTTTTAATTTCATCAATTATTGTGTTATTATCAGTTTTTCCACCTCCTCCCATTCTACCTCCTGGTATTACTGCCGTCCTGTCCTTCTCATTGGTATTTCTCGTTGAATATTGGAGTATTTTTAAGGGCGGTTTCATGGCCCAGATAAAACAAATCTTTGTCTCATATGTTTTTACACAGTGTAATGATATAATAGTAGATGTACTGTATATATTTTCTTATTGTCATATTTTGTTTCTGGTTTATCATGCACTGTTTTAAGGCTTTAATAAAAGCCCCTTTACAATATCGCATCTTGTTTGTTCAATTTGTTTTACTAGCTCATCAAACTCCCAGGTTTCACAACACAACCACTTGCTGGCCATAAAGTTGTTAATTACCCAAGATAATTAAGTCCAATGCTCTGTTTACCGTTTTCCTCGAGCACGTTTTTCCGCTTCACCGTGCGTATCAATTGCTAACCTTGGAATTAACACGTTAGTAAATCTCTAACTTGTAAACAAATATTATGACAAAGCGTCGAAAAGGTCAATCAGTAAATATTTGCACAGATATATATTAGAATTATTAATGTCTATGATATTTGTAATTTTTCTTGGAAATTATCAAATTTCTTCACGTTTCTGAGACTGATCCGTTATTGATTATGATCCACTATACCCTAAACAACTGTAGTCTTATCAAGTTTGAGCATGAAATGGAGTTGAGCAAAATAAAGCTTAACAATCATGAGATATGGTCAGCTAAAAAAGAACAGCCCAGAGACAGGACATTACTTTATTTTAAATCATATAAATTTGTACAACAAATGTAAATCACTTATCAATATCACAAAACAATAAAACATACGTATTTCAGGCACTAATAAATGACTAGCTGAAAAGCATAAAACAATAAAACCGTATTTCAGGCATTCAAGGGTAAGGACGGGATAAAATTTCATGATAAATAGTGAGTAAATTATACGGCTATAACAACAAGACAATTACTGTATGTCCCCTGCTTCAGAAGTTAACAGACCATAATTAAAACTAATATCTCTGGTGACAGTAATACTTGCTTTGAGGCAAAAATGTATGTACTTTAAGGAAACCTGCATCAGTAGATAACAGAGCATAACTAAAACTATTATCTTTGGTGACAGTAATACTGGCTTTGAGGCAAAAATGTATGTACTTTAAGGAAACCTGCATCAGTAGATAACAGAGCATAACTAAAACTATTATCTTTGGTGACAGTAATACTGGCTTTGAGGCAAAAATGTATGTACTAAGGAAACCTGCATCAGTAGATAACAGAGCATAACTAAAACTATTATCTTTGGTGACAGTAATACTGGCTTTGAGGCAAAAATGTATGTACTAAGGAAACCTGCATCAGTAGATAACAGAGCATAACTAAAACTATTATCTTTGGTGACAGTAATACTTGCTTTGAGGCAAAAATGTATGTACTAAGGAAACCTGCATCAGTAGATAACAGACCATAACTAAAACTATTATCTTTGGTGACAGTAATACTGGCTTTGAGGCAAAAATGTATGTACTAAGGAAACCTGCATCAGTAGATAACAGACCATAACTAAAACTATTATCTTTGGTGACAGTAATACTGGCTTTGAGGCAAAAATGTATGTACTAAGGAAACCTGCATCAGTAGATAACAGACCATAACTAAAACTATTATCTTTGGTGACAGTAATACTGGCTTTGAGGCAAAAATGTATGTACTAAGGAAACCTGCATCAGTAGATAACAGAGCATAACTAAAACTAATATCTCTGGTGACAGTAATACTGGCTTTGAGGCAAAAATGTATGTACTAAGGAAACCTGCATCAGTAGATTACAGAGCATAACTAAAACTAATATCTTTGGTGACAGTAATGTAGACTAGATGGGCTTACGACACATACATGTATGGGGTTCCAATCAGCTTTTTTTTATTTGATTGGAACCACAGTGATAATTTGCTGGGTGGTTCCATGCAGGTAATATGTAACTCTTGTCTGTGTCCTATAGGTGATTCTGTTGATGACCAGGTCCAGTGATTATAAACATTGAAGAACATACTCCCTGCTCCAACACATTCTCTGTACTACAATTTGAGCATTTCTCGGTTACAAAAACTGCTGTAACTTCTTTATTACTGAATGGAAACATAAGAAATGGGGGTTCTTTTCTTAATTAGATCATTTGCTACAAGTTTGTGTTGGTTTTGGTGGAAAATTCTAAAAACATCTGTTTTTCAAGTTTGAGCATGCAGTATTGAGTTTGCGTATGCGAACTGTTTATAATCACCGGGCAAGGATAGGTATAAGTCTTTTCATTGCCCCAAATTACAAAAGACTTGAATCCAATGTAACACATTGGAAAACATGTCAGTTAATGCTAACGGGTAGATGATGTACCAATCTGACCAGCTATTTGTTTTGTTCTTGGTCAGAACTTCCATGTCAAAGGCTCAGTCAATTTGGCTGACTGTGTGGTTTTGTTTTTGGTCAAACCTTCAATACTAGATGCTATGATAATTTGACTTGCTGTGATGCTATGCTGTTGGCCAGGCTTGTGTGTCAGAGCACCAGTAATTTTTGTATATAAATAATTTTATATATGATACAAGATATATTTGGTATTTATAAATATTCTACACTATTTTGTTGCATGTAACATTCTCGTTACATGTGATTCACTGATCACCATCCACGAGTTGTACGCCATTTCCCGATTATCTTATCTCCCGAATGCACATAGTAGAATGGATGAGCACATGCTGTACAACATGACTGAAACAAAAAAAAAAAACATTTTATATAATGTACCGTAAATACGCAGCCATAAGTCGTATGCTGCCATAGGTCGCAGGGGGACTTTTGAATGAAAAATCAAGGTTTTTGTCTAAACCCTTTCATAGGTCGCATGTACAGTTTTGAATTTGTGTGAAAGCTGAAGTCATGTGCCCAGGGTCAAAGTTGGTGGAAATGTGGTCATTTTCAGACAAAATTGGGAGGAGGGTAGTAATATTTAGAGGAAATTGGGAGGAGAGTAGTAATTTTCTGACAAAGTTCGTGGGAATGTGTGGAATAAAGTCAGGGGGATGTGGTCATTTTCAGATAAAGTTGGGAGGATGAAGTGATTTTCCAACAAAATCGGGAGGAGTGTAGTAAATTCTTCCATAAGTCGTGGGGTGACTTTTAAATTTTTTCGGGACTGTTTTTGTACGAATTATGTGTGAGTATTTACAGTAAACTCAGAAAATTTTGTGAGGTAATTTTTTTTTAAAATGTTAAATGTTCGTGATTTTTGAACTTCAGAAAGAACTTCTTTTTTGTTTCACTGCCATTGTATAAGTTCATGAACATGAATTTTCACAATTTTATTTATTTTTGTATTAAAAATTTCATTGAATATTTTTGTTTTTCAGTACATTTATGCGATGTTATAACTGAAAGACTATGAATAGAAATGGCTTGTTACTGTGTACACACTTTTATTTTCAGAGAAAATTGAAGCATTAGTGAAGCTTGTTTTTTGTAGCATGTACCAGTATATATTATTTCCTCTTAACAATCATATGAAATATATGTCCTACATAAAGAGATGTCTATGAAAAAGTTAACATGACTGATTAATGTTTTACTTGTATTGTATTATCAGGGGTTGAACGATAGCCGGTGCAACAGACAGTTTTAATCCCTGCCCTGAAGTTCCCTGGTGAAACACGCCAAATAATCCCCCATTTTTTCCCAGGTGAAAAACTGTCCATTTGGGGGAAGACTGCTTTACCCTAGCAACAATGTAACATACTTACATGCCATGGGTAGAGATAGAGCCGGGAACCAAGTGGATATTTACTATAGTCTATTTCACCTTGTGTAGCCTTCAACTTGCCCAGTTCCTGAGTCATACCAAACATCCTGCAATAGTACAAGATTATTATAGCTTGGCTATTTTGACCTGAGTCTGACTTTTATTCAAGAATATATTACAAGGTTTTTGCTTTGAATATATCAATTTCCGCAAGCATATCGTGCAATATCGGTATTTCAAATTTGTGTTTGTATTACATCTTGAGCGTCTTCGTGATACTCCCCGATTATGGAAACATACAATCCGTATTGTAAACGTCGACTGTTAAATTATGCTAATCAAAAGGTCAGGCTCGTGTCAAATCCGCAAAGCTTTACTAACCGCCTCCTCAATAGCCTAGTGGAAGAGCTTTTGCTTCGAGTGCCAGAGATTCTGGGTTCCATCAGGTTTGATCATCCCGAAAAAACCAGCAGTGAGTGCACTTCCGAACTCCCTACATCAAGTTGATGTAGTGAGTGAGTGCTGGAGTGGAGTGTCCCCTGGGTTTTTGAGGATGGGGTTCGATTGTGAAACAGGTTTTTCTAACTAATATAAATCACTCTCAACACCTCATTTCTGATGTCATCCATCACCAGGAGGGTCTGAGAGAAGAGAACTCACTTTCCATTTATGTTGAGCCTCTAGCAAGAACATTTCTCATACCATTTTTATTTTGTCTTAGGTATGAAGCCTGGTATAAAACCTGGGACCCTGCACTCAAAAGGACACTCTACCACTAGACTTTTGATGAGACGATTATTTTCTAACAGTCTCTGTACTTTAATAGTAGAGCATCCAACTTTTGAACCAAGGTCACAGGTTCCATCGCAGGCTTCTTATATTCAAAATTGATTAAATTGCTTCTAGTTTAGTTTGCTTTCTTGAGGCTTAAGGGCAGGATCATATGATTAAATAGTGACCAGTTGCCATAAATCTAAAACACTTGGTATTAATAATAATTGGTAAATGCAGAGCACAGCATTTATTAGCCTCTTAACTTTCTGCTGAAATTATGCCATGTTTATGAGTGTCTCCACCCGTATTTTAACCAGAGTTGCCAGATTAGATGACATGTGTAATAACCACTGAGCTATAGAGGCACACATAGGGGCTTGAAACCTCTGAAATAAAAATAACACAATTATGAAAAATACATGATTCCTACTTGAGTTCAGGATGATCAACGACCGGAGCTTGACCTAGCGGTGCAACGCTCAAAGCTCCACCAGGGCCGTCCAGACCAAACGCTGTCCATCCACAGTCTATAGCCAAGGTTTGAACCCCTGGTTTATGGTCCACCACGGTTGTTACCACCTTACAGGCAATATCTTCCATTCCACATGAATTAACGAGCACCTGTTGATAATCTGTAAACAGAATTCAATAAAGTCAACCCTGTCTGTAAAGATCATCTACATAGGAATGGCAAACTCTATTACAGGCATGTGGTCGCTCTTAACAAAGTTTAAAATATCATTAAATTTTGTATGATGTAATATATTCCCCTAGAACTGGTAGTATAAGCATGGACAAATATGGACAAACCAACCAACCAACCAACCAACCAACCAACCAACCAACCAACCAACCAACAGACCTAACAACCTGAAACATGAATCCAATATAGCCCTGGTCCTCTACACTATAATTGGCATAATTCAACAGTGGAATGTTGCAATTTTGTAAGCCAAAATACTATGAATGTACAAATATACATATATATGACCTTGTTCATTAGTGGGTAAGAGTGAAGCGTCTGGATAGCTCATTTAGGGTAACATTTGCCTAGTCAAGCTGCACCCATGTTAAAAGTCAACAGATTCTGACATAACTGACCAAACATCTTGTAATAAAACTTAAACAAAAATAGGTAAATATATTCTGATAAAAACTGACCATAGAATACATAGTTGCCTGGATGCATCTCTGTAAGGTTGGCTAGACAATCTATAGGCTTACTACATGTAGGGGTTGATCCACAACCAACCGTCTTACACTCCACACCAATCTCAGATAATCTGCGGAACAAAAACAACATCTAGGTTACCATTTTATCATTCAGTGGTATGTTTGGCACTGGGCTGAGTAATTCTGGTCTGTGTTTTTATGTCCCAGCATCTAATGATGCAGAGGCAAATAGCGATGCACCCGTCTATTTGTTATGTTGTCTTTTTGTTCGGACGAACAAGCGGATGAAGAAACGGACAGGACAATCACTATATGCCTCCTGGGTCAGAAGATGCCGGGGCATAAATATATGAATATTTAGCACAACCTCTGTAGAGCGACACCCTCTGAAAGTTGCAAATATTTAAGGTTTTATAGAGGAAAGTTTTCTAGGCCTGTTTTCAGCTGTTCCACCATTATACCTCCCTTTGGCATTTTAACTTCTGCAGTCATTGGGCTACCTAATGTAACCTACATTCAAGTCTCCCTGGGGAGACAGACTATTTCCCTACTGTGGGTGTTGCAGTCAGCATCGATCTGGGCCCTCAACGAATAGACACTGCCCTTACAGGTACCAATTTACACCTTGGTGGAGTGGAGCATGAGGGTTATTCTTGCTCAGTGGAATTAATTAGGGGTCCAGATGAGGGTTGAACCCGGTACCTCTCGATCCCCAAGCTCCTGCTTTACCTCTAGGCCACTGCTCCCCATATATTAGCTTGGAGACATTTTGAAGGTGATGATATAGAGGGCCGCTTTGTTGTTCACTTACTTGTTCTTCACAATGATTAATCTATCAAACGTTTGTTGTTGTACTCGGTTCTTTTCTTCCACATCCGGGGAGTATGAATTACCACAATGTGTGTAAATACCTTGAAATATCACTTTGTCACAGCTAGATAATTTCTTCCCAATTCTTGTTACTTCCTCATTATCCCAACAACACCCAGCTGAAATCATACAATACAAGATCAATGGAATCATACAATACAAGGTCAATGGAATCATACAATACAAGGTCAATGAAATAAAACAATACAAGGTCAATGGAATCATACAATACAAATTCAATTGAATCATACAATACAAGGTCACAATAATCATACAATACAAGGTCACACAAATGATACAATACAAGGTAACACAAATCATACAATAAAAGGTCACATAAATCATACAATACAAGGTCACATAAATCATACAATACAAGGTCACACAAATAATACAATACAAGGTCACATAAATCATACAATACAAGGTCACACAAATCATACAATACAAGGTCACATAAGTCTTACAATACAAGGTCACACAAATCACACAATACAAGGTCACATAAATCATACAATACAAGGTCACATAAGTCTTACAATACAAGGTCACACAAATCATACAATACAAGGTCACATAAATCATACAATACAAGGTCACATAAATCATACAATACAAGGTCACATAAGTCTTACAATACAAGGTCACATAAGTCTTACAATACAAGGTCACATAAATCATACAATACAAGGTCATATAAATCATACAATACAAGGTCAAACAAATCATAGAAAACAAGATCAAAATAATACATAACAAAGTCATAAATCTTTCAATACTATGCCCAAGAAACCATTGTTACTAGTGCTGATTAAGGTGTACAGTACAACCCCTGTAGAGCTACACAACTTTTGGAAATACTAAAAATGGCTGTTGTACAGAGGTTGTTGTTCCAGAGAGGTTGTTGCACTACAGAGGGCCCCCTGGAGAGACTGTACTGTAAGGTTATTGTCTAGAATTAAGAAAATGGTATGTCAACTTACTTCGTCCATACCCACAATCAATCTCAAGAAACAATGACCATTTCTTTCCTTCATTTAATGGTACTGCAATTAGAGCATCTAAACCAATCTCTGTGGAGACCATCACATGGAACTCTTCCAATCTATTACATAAGTCCACCAACCTCCTGTAACACAACACTAGTATGTGATATATGAGACATTTATGGTAAAAATACACAGACGAATGGATGGTCACATCCTACAGTGAGCAGTCATTGCAGAGTGAGCATATAAGGCTTGCTTGAAGCATCCATTTTTGGGGATGTGGATGGCTTGTACTATGTCTGACTCTTGCGTGTGTGGCTAGGCGCTGCCACCGTAGCTGTGTGGCTTAAGTTTGTGTCCTACTATTTACATTGTACCCTAAAATTAGGCAAAAATGACATATCTGCCCCTTAGTATTCTTCACACCAAGAGCTTTCTTTCTGTCTAGTGAGGTTGGATTGTCTACAAACATCAGAACATTTTATAGAAGTTAAATCTAAGCTCAAATATTGATACTTTTCATATTGAGATAATCTCCGTATCAAATCAAATTGGTATCTACTATTCGGTATCATAAAATGTTATCATAATACATTAAAAAGAGTTTATAACAGCAAATATTCAAGCCCTCCACTAAGCAGAATTGCATCAATTTGAGCTGAGATTTCCCAAAGAGATTCTTTGCAAAATGGGGGCTACATTATGCAGGAGTCTATATAATCATCCCAATTTATTCTCCGATCTACAGTCAGTACATTCTCATAATCAAGGACGTTGGTCACCTTAATGCAGGGATGTTAAGTAATTGAAAATACTGGCTGATATAAGTAATACTAAGACAACAATAGGATAATGATACTACCTACTTAGAAACCCTTCCTGGTACAATAGGACTTCCAAATAGAATATCCTCAAAACCATTGTCAGCATAAAACATAGCTTCATCTATATTAGAGACAACAATCTTCCTTTTTGTACCATTAGTCATCAATTCTGCTCCTTCTCTGTAAAATCCAGGAATAAAAGTTCATTGAAATCTACCCTCGAACAGCAAGTTTATTTATAATGTAGAGCATTCATTTTTGTAAATATCAAAATTTAGAACAACAAAAAGAAATTGAATTTTGCCTATTTTATCAATGGCAATTTTGTAGGTTTTTGAAATGCCATGAAATATTAAGGATCTCTGTAGCTTAGTGGTTAATGCACTGGCCCCTTAATCTGGACACCTGGGGTTGAATCCAAATGGAAGCAATCATGTGCAGAGTTCGACACTAACACAAAACTAAGTCAATGGGGACCAGTAAAAGTCTTGAAGGACCAGTTACTGTTTCCTTTACACTTTGTGTATCTTTTCTATCGAGGGCCAGTGACCAAAAATAGTTAGTGTCGAGCCCTGATGTGTGTGCCAAATTTCAGCTTAACATTCTTTTTGACATGTATAAGGTTAAGCTAGGATATCGTAAGAAGTCTTATTAATTAAGGATTGTTAATGAGTAGAGCTTACATAGTCTTGTGTGTTTTCATATGAGGTCTAAGTTCTACTCCCATAGATTTACATGTGTCAATCATTCTCTGACAATTCCTCTTCACTTTATCTATATCTACCAACAAACACGGCGTCTCCACATCATGTATAGTCTGTGGTAGGTCGTCACTCATTGTCTCTGAGAAATACTGGAATATAAAGTGTTATTCTTTGGTGGGGGTGTAGATGCAATTGACTGGTGTGAAACTTATTTAAATTAGTAGGGATTTTTTGGGCTTATTTTAGTGCTTATTTTAGTACACATATTCATTTTGAAGTTGAAAAAATTCTATTGAGTGATGTTCCTGTTACAGCTGGTCAAAGAGTGAAAATAAAAATTTAGTTGCTAGGGATTCTGGATATGTGTGTTCTAAGTACCTTTCCTTGGTGGAACAAATTTATATCATACTTTTAGTACTTTGATTTGATGTGTTATAAATGACCTCGGTTTTGTCCTAAATGATAATGGAGAAATAGAGCAGATAAGACAGTGTCATGACACACGAGCGTGGCAGAACAAGACAATGAACTATTAGTCATAAGTTAAACGGTATAAACTTAACTGGATCTAATGTTAAGTGTAAGAAAACTCACTTCTTATCAAGGCTGTTTTGTGTCAACTCCCACTGCTCTCTTATCGCGGAGATAAAGAAGTCGGTCTAAATGGCCGCGTCCATGTCAACACAATATTTTGTTACAGTTTTTCTCGATTTTTGATGTATTTATGCATAATTTGTCAACATAAAAGATGTCAACAGTGTTCATTCAGGTTGGACAATGTGGCAATCAAGTTGGTCACGCATTTTGGAAGCGAGTAATGAAGGATGAAGACGTCCATAAAAGGTAGGGTGCTCGGAATAAATAACTAATTCGGATAACATGTACACAGTGACAGTATCGAGGCATCTGCGCAAAACTATGGTTCCAGCCTCAATGAATTGTTGTAGTTGAGGAAGTTTATAGTTACCACCAAAATTCGTTTCAACACCAACATGGAGTAGTTTGAACGCGTCTGCAAATAATAATCAGAAATTAAGAGATTGTCCATAGTGCGAAGTTGAAAGTTTGTATTTGACTGGGACAGTCCTTCTTATTGGTTCATTGCCAACTTATCCAATTGGTATGTCATCGGGTCCGACAAATGGCATTTTAGAATTTCCAATTGCCCCAGTTGAGATTCCAACTAGAGACATCTTGATTTAAAGACAATAGCTGCAGCATAATTAAGCATTCCAACTAGAGACATCTTGATTTAAAGACAATAGCTGCAGCATAATTAAGCCACCTCAACTTGACCATTGTGCCACCTATCGTACAAAGTGTACCTTTGTATGTGAGCTCTTTTGGTAGGGGCCACTTTGTAACATTGAGCTGGCTAAAACAAATTGCCAAAAGATTTTGAAGACAGTCTCATTGTTCTGTTTAAATATAATTATATGATGATATCACTGGCTTAGAATGAGAAGGTCGTAACTACAAAATCAATATATTGAGAACACAAGAAAAAATTGTTCGAATTTTACTCTTTACTTATGGAAAAACAAGCTTTTATAACTTCATTCATTTTGGTTAACATGCCATGACAAGTTACGATTTTCATGAACATAGGCGCCTAATCTATGCGCCTTATGATGAAGATTTCAAATATATATCAGTCTTATATGGTTGTAAGTAGTAATTATCTCCTTCCCATTCTAAGCCAGCGATATGCTGTGTTGACCTTATTGTATGATGTATATTTTCAGTCATAGTTTTATCCATGCAGATGGCAAATTCCGTGCTGTAGTTGTTGATAGTGAACCCAAAGTTATCAGGAAGATAACAAAAGGACTTCCATTCAGGTATCACATAACCAGTTTATAATGAGTTACCTTATACTTCCTGTGCATGCCTTGTAATGCTCTAATGTGTGTCTCTCTAGCTCAATGGTTAGTGCGCTTGACATCTAAACTGCCAACATGGGTTCCAATCCGAGTGAAGGCACTTATATAAATATATGCCTGCCAAATTTCAGCAGAAAGCTGACTGGCAAATAAAGGCTATGCTCGGCATATTTCCAATGAAACACAAACATTCCAAGCAAAAATGTTACTTGGATACAATAGATCTTTTAAAACAAAATTTGTTCATACCTAGAACATTTTAATTTGTCTATTTGTTTTAATGCAAAAATAGTTGAGTAGATTGTATGTATATATCCCTAGTACACTGCTTGATATATGTAAGTCAAACCAGGGTCCTTATTCACCAACAAACTAAAACTTAGACTTTCACTTTATATTGCCAAATGTTCTATTCACTCTCATGTTGTTATAAATGTACCTATTTTGATATAAATCGGTATACATATTTCATGGGTAACAACAAATAATCAGATAAAATTTCACATGGTTAAGTCTAATTGTAAAGAAATAGCAGTGATTATTAATGTTGTCAATTTAAGTCTAAGTCTGAGTTTTAGACTTATAACGTTGGTGAATAAGGCCCCATGGTTGGTTTTGGTTCTTAATTTTTTTTTATTGATTTTATTTCAGGGATGAGTCCATAGTGAGTGGGAAACGTGGTAGGGGCACAAACTGGGCTCTAGGTAATTATTATTAAATTATTATAAATTCACCTGATGTTTATATCTTAACAGCCTATCAAATTATCTATACTATTTCGCAGGACCGTATCCAGGGACGAAAAAGACCAAGGCAAATCTTTTCAGGGTCTATGTGAGGTGATTTTTCTTTAAAACATTACACATTTTGGTATTTTCTCAAATTTCTACCGAGGCAAATGTCTTGGTGTGCCTCAGCATGAGTACAGGTCTGATTCATAAACAAAGTTATTACATGTATTATATAAATTGTTCATGTCTACAGTGCCCCTGATATAAAGTACGAATCGAGCCACTTCAAGCTTTATAAAAGCTCACCTTGTATATATATAGTTGTTTAGAATGAGAAGGTCGTAACTACTACTTACAACCTTATAAGACGGATACATATTTAAAATCTGCACTCTAACATGCTTCTTATGAGGCTTATTTCATGAAAATCCTGAACTTGTCATATTGACCAAAATGAAGTTGTAAAAACTTGTTTTCCACGTAAAGAGTAAATTCAACAGTTTTTCCTTGTTTTCTCAAAATATCAATTTTGTAGTTACGACCTTCTCATTCTAAGCCAGCGATATATGTAGCATCATTTTGATGAAGGATGATGTGCTTGTTTATGAATAGGCTATCATGGGATGAAAAGAATTGGGGACGATCATTTGTTGGAGGATACTCTGGAGGCTGTTCGTAAAGAAGTTGAAAGGTTGGTATTATATTGTTTTCTTATGTCCAACACACCAACAATATTTTCACTACCCTGAGTCTTACCAGAAATGTGTGCCTGATTGTATGATATTAGTCAAATATAAGTTCCTATTATTATGTTGTACTTCATTATTTTTTCACTAATGTTCAAGAATACATGTTGTTGTTTTGTTTTGTGTTTTTCTCTCTTTTAGTTATTTGTGTTTCCAATCATAAATCAAGCCTTTGTTATGTTATGCCTTGTTTCACACACTTGTGTATTTTTATAATGTAATTGTATGCCAGAAATGGCCCATAATTGGAATTAAAATATATTCTATTCACTATTTTTTGTGATTTTAACACTGTTTCATGACACATATTCATTTATATATGGAGGAGACTCACTTAACCTGTTTTCTTGGAATGTATCCTCACCTGCTATAACGTAATCCTTCCACAAGAAAACAGCCACTTCTCCTCAACTACAGTCCAGTTAGGATAGAAATACACTATCCACTAATACGGTGTAAAAACAAGTATAAAAGCTTTTACCAACAGTTCAATACCAAACTAAAGTGTACCTGTTTAAGCAATGGTTTTAATCTTTTGGGTTTACATTAACGATGACGTAACTGTCAGAATACCCTAACTGGACTATATATTTATAGAGGAAATTTGAGAAACAGTGTTAAACCAAAATAAACAAATGAATGATAATTGAAATTAATGTAAAATGTACACAATAAATTTATTGGAAAACTTAAGTTAAAAAAAAAGTTAAGTTACCAATTTTCTAGGGCTCTTTTCAGCTGTTAGGCCGCTCAAGCACCCTTTGACATTTCAACTTCCCCTGGTCATTGGGCTACCTATGGAAACCTGCACTCGTGTCTCCCTGGGGAGACTATTTCTCTCTTGTGGTGTGTCAGCCAACATCGATCTGTGGTACCCAGGAATAGACACTGCCCTCACAGGTACCATTTTACAACATGGTGGAGTGGAGCATTGGGTCTTACTCATAGAAATTAACCAGTGGTCCAGAGGGGGTCGAACCTGGGACCTCTCGATCCCCAAGCGCGCGCCCTACCTCTAGGCCACCGCTCCTTAAGTTTTTCCAGACACCAAATATAACATGTTTCCATGGGGCAATTTCAAATTCTACCCTCTATGTTGACCATTGTATTACATTGTTTTCCAGGTGTGATTGTTTCAATGGTATAATATTACTGCACAGTTTGAGTGGTGGAACCGGTTCAGGATTTGGTTCCAGGCTGGCCGAGGTATTACGTGATACATACCCACTACATCATCTGATGTCATGTGTGTTTGCTCCCCATGCTAGCGGTGAAAGTCCTTTACAACATTACAATTCATTGTTGACATTATCAACTCTACAGAGGTGTGCTACAGTGTTGCTATACTGTAAAATAAATATTTTTGCGGCCGTTTAATTTTCCTTAATTTTGGGATAAGCTTGATTATGAAATTGAATCCCCTTAATACTGGTAATTGTTTACTTTCTTATCAATACATACTGTACGTGTTGCTATGTTACTGTAAGAGTATTCATATTTTTGGCTGATTAATTATCCCTTAATTACGCAGATTATATTTATAAACTTGATCACAAAACTAAATCCCCTGGAATAATTTAACTCAAAATGAACTCGGCAAAGACATTTTTATTTCAATTTTAAATAAACAAATTTAAGAAACAACCAAATTACCATTTTTACCGAAATTGTGAATTTTAACACCCCCGAAAATGAGTTTATTTACAGAAATAAACATAATTATAAGTTTTATTCCTCTTAATTCTTTTAACAGGATCACTGATTGTATTGTGCTGACACAGAATGATGATGTTTTATGCCGAGTACAAAAGAAGAAAGGTCAAGAAAGTATATCATTCGCAAACCTCAATGATGCTATTGCTAGTCACCTGTGTGGACTATTCTTGCCGACAGATTCATTAAAAATGAGAAGGTAAAAACCCGGTACTGTTAATATAATTCATTAATATCCGAGGAGGATATAATTTTGTGGATTTCATGGATGATCTCAACCACATATTTAAATCTCCAATATTAAGCTTTAAAGTGTATATACAGCTTCATCATATGACTTTCCTTGTATCCAGGTTAGTATAGCCAGTACGTATAAAGTTATACATACCACGTGTAGTATAAGCTATTGAGTTTTTTCCAATAAATCAATGCGTATTTTGCGTTTTTAGTGTCCTATGATAAAAAGAATCTATCACTCGTTGTCAATTGATATATCTATATTAAACACATTCAGGAAATATAATTAAGCTCGCCAGAGGCTCGCTGAATAACATTTCCAAAACTCGTTTAATATAAATTTATATCAATTGACAACTCGTGATAGATCCTCTATATATCTGACAGTCATTTAATATCAAAATAATGAATTGCATCATTTTTAGTATGATTCTAGACTACCTTATAATTATAATTGCAAATTATAACTTTGGATGGGTTCCATGTACTTTGATTAAATCGTCAAAAAAATAGACGATCCTTATAATTTCATAGGGTGTTCAAGAACACTTTCGTATGAAAACGGACAATTCGCATGTCCAATAAATCACAGAGAGAGTTTCTGTTAAAGCTGAAGTTTTTTTGTTTTTTTAAATATTGTCAAATATAGCTCTATACACTTCAATTAATGATTGATATAATAGTATATGACTAAGTGGATAAGGTTTCCATGTAATTACATCCCCATGAAATGGTCATTTGTACCAAAAACCTAGAAATTTTGTCCCATTAAAATTTAATGATTTTACAGTATCAACATTAATCCTATGTGGGCATATCTATCTCAGAACGCTAAATTTTGAAGAATTTTGAGTCATGATGACTTATTTTACTATTGATACACGTTAAGGTATCTTAGATTTGAAATGTTCTTATTTATCATGAATCGACTAGAAAGAGTGAATTGATGAAAATTCACGAAAATTGAATTGTCACAAATAAAACAGTTTTTACAGTTACTGTATGTACAGTCTAACAGTTTTAACTTAAATTTCATCGTTATCAGTTGAGCAAAGCTGTTGCCTGGGAACAGGAGCAGGTGGTTATCAAAGATTTAATTGTGTCACACATACCAGTATCTCCAAAGTATTGTTATACTATGGTACGTCAGGTATTTTTTGTGATGATTTATTTTGCTCTATTTTTGCCTTATGTGCTTCTAGCAAATTGATGATTAATGCCTTGTTAATTCCATAACATGAAGACCTATAATGAACAATTCAACTGCAGATCATTAATCTATAAAATATGTCTGCTACTTAAAAGTTTATTTTCCACTTAATATATAAAATTCAACAATCTGTAAAATCTGTAAAATATGTTAATATTTGTATTTCCTTGTTGAAGGGGAAGTAAGAACTTCTTAGAATACAGTTGAGGAAAACTGGTTTGGTAAATCAGTCACAGTATAATCATGCTTGAAAAATTGTTGAGAACTGGAGTAAAGTCGAATTAGTAAACATAGTGTTTCAGGTTGTCTGCCTTATTTCAACAGAAAGCTGACTGGCAAATGCTCGGCATTTAAAATAAAAGTAAATTAAATTCATGAAATAAAGATTATGTGAATATGAACTGATTTACAGTAGTTTGGAGTAATTTTATGAATCCTTTATCAGCATGTACAAAAGTGCACTTGTTGGATGGTTTATCTGTGCCTAAGATAATAGTCTTCAACTTGTCACACTGTTCAGCTAAAGTAGTCAGTGTGTGTATGTATACCACCAAATAATCATTGAAATTATATGTGAAAACTTTTACAATATGACTTAGTAGTGTTGTGGGGTTTAATATTACAAATGGATGTTAAATGTGAGTATAATGTTTGATTGTTGTTTGCTACACTGTTTAATTTGGTTTATATGAGAGCATATAGAACATCTTGACTATGTAAAGTCAAAGTCACAGTTTTAGACTTACAATGTTTGTAAATAAAGCCCCTGAATCTTTGTCAGTAAAGCTTAGGTCCCACTGAGCATTTTATTGCCTCGGCAATGTACTCCCGATTTAATTAAATGAGCTTCGGGAGGCATCGTGCAGGAACAGGGATTTCACAAATGTTCTAATGACCCTAAAGCTTCCCCTAGTAGACCACAAGGACCCTTTTCCCGAAGCCTTCATTGATCAAATCAGAAGAACACAAGTACATCGCCGAGGTAAAGAAGCTCAGTGGGACCTAGGCTTAACAGAAGTAATCCAATCTTGCTAGATCCTGTGTGACACCAGTTCTACATGTGGTGATATATTTATTTTCCAGCAAATACAGTTTAGGAATGGAACCATGGGAGACCATAAGATCTATCTGTCCAATGCCGAATCTCAAGTTTCTACAAATTGCTCAATATATGAACAGGTTTGTCAGTTATATGCTGTTTGAAATCTTTTGATGTTTCTTATCTTCATTTGTCTCATAAGTGTACTTGTTATTCCTTCTTAAAGAGGCATTCCCTATAGCTAGCATATTTTTCTCTACTATCTCATTAAATAAGCTAAATGTACTAAGCACTATCAATTATCATAATTTGTCAGAAGGAATTGTGTGCAAATATGTCTCTATAATGTCAAAAATATATTTAAATCACCAATATTAATTTATCGCTTCCAGCAATTTATTATTATGTGGTCAAAGGGAAACAATTTGTGACTATTTTGACTCGTTACGGAAATAGGTTTTCATTCTTTTCTCGGTAATTAGTGGGAACCTTTTTTGTTGAAAATTTGAGGAGTTTAAGCAATACTGATTCTCATTTAATGTATAATATTCCTGAATCGATTTAAACAATCAAATTTATAGGGAAGGCCTCTTTAAGCCTTAATGATGTTCATCTACTCTATGATCAGGACTCTTTCTATTCAATAACTTTCAAAATAAACACGTTTGTACTGTAAAACGTTTGTACTGCAAAATCATTAATTTTCGTGGGGGATTGAATTTCATGGATTCCATGGTTCACCTTCAACCCAGAAATCAAATCCCATCAAACAATAATTTTGACCCTAGTATTAATGACCTAAAATGACCATTCCACGAATAAATGTCCCAACGAAACGGTCTTTTCTACCAAAACCATGAAATTTTGTTTCATCAAAATTAAAGGCTTTTACAGTATTTAAATAATTTAGTGATATATTAACAAACCTGCAGTTCTTTCGTATACAAAACAATTTCTCTTGAGTTCCCTCTATTGAGCAATTACCTCTTTAACATCACCATCACAATGTCTCGAAGCTGATATTTACTCTAAATTTAACCTCTGTATAACACCATCTCTATACAACAGCCAATGGCCAATATGTGCAACTTCCAAAGGTTGTTGCTTTAGAGAAGTCATACTGTATTTAAAGTTCCCTAAAGCAACATCATCAAGTTATTTACTTTATGTACCAAAAAATTTGCAATGTTCTTTTTCAGTAAGATGAGTTGGTCAGATTTATTGGGCAAGCTCTCGGCAACTTGGAGAAAGTATGACAGTGCAGGAAATAGTGTATCCTTGGTGATTGATTGACATGTCTGCTGTTTTGTGCAAAATAACCAAGTTACTTGGTTTAGCCCCTATCAAGATTGCTCAATTTATGCCCATGTGGTCAAAATAGGCCCCACCCCAGGGGGCACCGTTTTACATAGACTTATTTAGGAAAACATATAAAAATCTTCTTGTCAATTACTACAATGTCAAGAGCTTTGATATTTGGTATGTAGCATCATCTAGTGGTCCTCTAATAAGATTGTTCAAATTATGCCCCTGGGGTTAAAATTGGCCCGTCTTGGGGGTTAACAGTTTAACATAACCTTGTATAGGGAAACCTACAAAAATCATCTAGTCTAAAAATGCCATGCCTGGAGCTTTGATAACTGGTATGTCACATCATCTAGTGATTTTCTACCAAGATTGTTCAAATTATTCCCTTTGGTGAAAACTGTGAAGGGCTGCTTTTATAATCAGGTGAGCAATACAGGGCCATCATGGCCCTCTTGTTTACTGTATAGACAGAGTATTATTATCTTTAACCACATAATCAGTATAGTAGTCTGGGAACAATCTGTGTTGCTAGGGGTGATACTACCGGATCTTTCCAGCTTCATACATCTTCATTAGAACCAAAGTTACGACAATCTTTCAACTGTGTTAAATGGAACCCATTTCCAGTTGACTTTTGGTGCGGTAAGTATATTATTTAATTTTGTACATTTTTCTTATAAAAACTGTGTCACTAAGCATTATATCATAAGTCAGGTGTCAACATGTTTTGTGTCACTTATTTCTCCAACAGCAATAGGTTTGTGGTCATTTTCATATAATTATCATCTTGATATTTGTTTATTTGTAACTGCCTTCATAGATTAATGGTAACATTGAATGTAGAACATTTGTTTCAAGTGCGAGAGATACATGTCTACCATTGCAGTAAAGAGTGTTACTGGTATTATTTATCCGTCCTCACTTGACACTTAACATAGATTGTTATAGTGCAAAAGATTATAAGTGCTATTTTGCCCTGTTTCAAGATAATGTGACTTGGTAGTCTCAAGATGACTGAAGATTAAATGCTGCTTATATTTGTTTTCGTATCTTGCTTTATGTTTTATCTCCAGTTTTCATTATTTCATTGCAACAGCTCAATCCAATGCATGTGGATCTAGGAATTCAACCAGTGTGAATGTGGCCACATGTACTGAAAACAATATTTATATTTGTTGGTAATCTTGTTTTATCTCCAATGTTGCACATTTCTTTTCAACAGCTCAATCCAATGGGTGTGGATCTAGGAATTCAGCCAGTTTGACTGTAGCAACTAACAGTTCTTCTATAGTACAATATCTGGATACTGTACTAGATAGATCAAAGGTCATGTACGATGCTGGTGCATACCTTCACTGGTACTGGAGACATGGTGCTGATAAGGTATGTTTTTATTCTGTATTTCTAGTACTCATTTCACAGGTATTGAAACTTGCACATGTCTAGGTACAAAACAACTAAATAAATTTGTTCTTTAACTCAATTTAAAGTAACAATAGTCAGTCCCAGGTTGAAACATGTTATGGAAAGCAACAGACATACATCAATGAAAAGGAGGGGCTACTAGCTTGAAGAAAACATGAAATAAGAAAATTTTGTTCTTCAAATGCGGTGAACATATTTTCACAGACGTGCCGACCGGTCAAATCTTCATTTTTACACATTTGGTGACAAATTTCTCAGAAAAGTGCTTACTTATTGTAAATTTTGCTAATGAAAACATTTAATCTTCTGCAGATTGATTTTGAGCAAGCATTTGAAGAACTTGAGACAGTAGTTGAAGATTACAAAGCAGCTGTGAAATGAACTGCATAGCCTGTTTCACCAAACATGGAAATGTTACAGATAGTTAGACATGGTGTGGGCTACCTCCCTTCAAGTGATCTAACTGCTAGGACCATTAAGGGACTTACCACAATATAATTTGGTGGTTTGTGTTAATGGAAGTTCATTCTGTCTCCTAAGTAAGGGTTGCTTTGGTAGGAGACTTGTGGAAGAGTTAACTTAGTTAACTTGTTGTTAAAAGTAGTAGAAGAATGTTGCTATTCCGTACCAACTCTGCTTCTTTCTTCTTTAAAATTTCGGTCCTATTATGATTATCTCTTAAATCTTAGTTAACATATTTACATCAATTATCCAACTATAATAATCAATTATGAATTACTTGTCACATGATGTGCAATGTCTCTTTAACTAGATACACAATTATCCATAAATGTTCTTTTTTACTTAATTCTAGTTTTGACAGTTATACCAATAAAAAATTAGTAAAATGTCGACCGGACATAAAATGTACCTTCTTTATGCCCCTTTAACTAGATACACAATAATACATAAATGTTATTTCTAACTTAGTTCTAAAAAATTAAGCAATGTACAAAATTAAAACAATTTTATTAATTAAACCAATTTACCATTGGTAAATTGAACAATAGTGTTGCCAACACAGACGCCACATTCAGAACAGTTATTATTTAACACAAAGCTCTGAATTCTCCGCTGGCTGTTTGAGATGTATGTTTTACTAAGGCAATCCATTGCTGTTTTGAAGTATGTGTCCTACTGGCCCTTTGCTTGATTGATAAGCCATAAATTTAATTCTATCATTATTAAGTGAAACAAGTATTGCATATTTTTCTATTTCTTCATCCAATCTTTGATAAACTTAGGATTCCCATCAAATGCTGGTATTGATTGCTTAACGCCCTGAGAATTTAATTGCTGCCCAAGGCCTGAATTTTGGTAGTCGAACTGGCTAATGGGTTCGCTTGCGCCATATTACTAGCAAAACATTAAAGGGTAAAGTAAACAGCACTATAGTGATCAACGATATCCCGGTATTTCTCCCTTGCTGAATTCAATCCACACTTCCGCTTCATGTGAACGTTATCTGCAAATAAGTCTTAAACTACAATGTCATTAATTTAGTAAAGTAAATGGTGCATATGTACATAAAAGTATCCCACTCTCTCACTTTATATAAAAATAAGCGAGAGTCACTTTTTCTTTTAACATTCTCTGGAACAGAGTATAAGTTATCTAGGGTCCCTGATGTTCTGCACTAGATTTTCTTGTAAAAAAATAAACTGTGCGTTTGTACACCAAATAATCGCACTCTCTCAAAATATGTCTACAATAATACATAGAAAAATATAATTCATTTCAATCATTTCAAATGTTTCGTCCCAGCATCATCGTGGTTGGTTAATGAAATTCCAATGTAAATTCCCTTAATTTACATCGTTTTATTTATGTCTTTTTTCATATAACATACATCTATTCGAGAGCGTTGTTAAATTCTACAACTGTTCCATGTTCTGAAACGAGTATAACTTATTAAGGGTCCCTGATATAATAAAATAAGCGGTGTATCTGTACTTCAAAATATATTTTCTCTCACTTTATCTTAAAATAAGCAAGAATCACTTTTTCTTTTAACTATCTCTGACACAGAGTATAAGTTATCTAGGGTCCCTGATATTCTGCACTAGATTTTCTTGTAAAAACATAAACTGTGTCTTTGTACTCCAAATAATCTCACTCTCTCAAAATATGTATACAATAATACATAGAGGAATACACTTCATTTTGAACATTTCAAATATTTCTTCCCAGCATCATCGTGGTTCAATAATGAATGTAAATTCCCTTGATATACATCGTTTTATTTGTGTATAACATACATCCTGTCGAGAGCATTGTAATAGTCTACAACTGTAACTGTTCCAGCTTCTGGAACGAGTAGAACTTATTTAGGGTCCCTGATATAATAGCTGTACTTCAAAATATAATTTCTCACTTTATATAAAAATAAACGAGAGTCACTTTGTCTTTTAACAACCTCTGGAACAGAGTATAAGTTATCTAGGGTCCCTGATGTTCTGCAATAGATTTTCTTGTAAAATATATACTGTGCGTTTGTACAACATACAATCTCACTCTCTCAAAATATGTCTACAATAATACATAGATAAATAGAATTCATTTTAATCATTTCAAATGTTTCGTCTCAACATCATCGTGGTTGTGGTTCCATATTAAGTGTAAATTCACTTAATATACAACAACACATAGCGGTATATAGAGGTATACAATTCATTTCAACCATTTCAAATGTTTCGTCCCAGCATCATCGTGGTTGAATAATGAATGAAATTCTCTTTATTTACATCGTTTTATTTGTGTTTTTTGTCATATAACCTACATCTTGTCGAGAGCATTGTAATAATCTACAACAGTTCCAACTTCTGGAACAAGTATAACTTATTAAGGGTCCCTGATATAATAAAATAAACTGTGTATCTGTACTTCAAAATATCATTTCTCTCACTTCTAAAAATAAACGAGAGTCACTTTGTCTTTTAACAATCTCTGGAACAGAGTATAAGTTATCCAGTGTCCCTGATATTCTGCACTAGATTTTCTTGTAAAAAAATAAACGGTGTGTTTGTACTCCAAATAATCCCACTCTCTCAAAATATTTATACAATAATACATAGATAAATACACTTTATGTCAACCATTTCAAATGTTTCGTCTCAACATCATCGTGGTTGTGGTTCCATATTAAGTGTAAATTCCCTTAATAAACAACAACACATAGATTAATACACTTCATTTCAGCCATTTCAAATGTTTCGTCTCAACATCATTGTGGTTCGATAATGAATGTAATTTCCATTAATATACAAATGTTTTATTTGTGTGTTTGTATACAACATACGAGTCATTCATCTTGTCGAGAGCATTGTAATAATCAACAACAGTTCCAGGTTCATCTTTAAAATCTATTATATTCTTGCCCGAATATTCTGTATTGACCACGTGGGTTGATTTGGAACAAACGTAATTCCATATTGATCGTAAAAACATGCGTCCTGGTGGTAGGAAGAGTGTTGTTTGAATCCTGCATATATAGTCAACGAATGTCCTTTTTTTGTTTTTTCATGTAAAAGTTATTTATGTATAAATCTTTCGAAAACTGTTTTTCCGTCTATTTTTCTGAAAAAAGTTTGTTTTTGTATGATCAAATTTAATTGTCCAACCATAAATAATTATAAATCAGCTTAATATTAAATACCCACTCTTAAAATGTCTACATGTGCAAGTTTCTGATAATTTCATCAAATTTAATTGACCAACCATTTTAACTATAAATCAACATAAATTAAGATCTATTCCTTCCCTAATTCCCTCTTAAGTGTTGATTTCCTCATACCTGCATATTAAGCTAAAAAAAATTCCACATGATTAAATAACAATTAACATAAAACATAATATGTTTCTCTCTCAATGTGCTATAATGAGCGCACCCCTAACAACAAATACTACATCAATTGAATATGATTTACACAAACGATCTCCAAAACGTGACGGCTAGTATGTCGATTATACCTTAATCGTACTCAGCTTAACATGCTGTAAACCATGATATTGTCAACTAGCAATATTGTTACCCCCAAATGATCTTGATCTGGTTTTGATTCCACTATGAAAAAAAATACTTCATTCAGTACATCTACTGCATTTTCTCTCATAAAATTTGCTTGTCTCCTCTTCATTCAATTCCACAAAACTTGCCTGTTTCCTCTACATTCAATTCCACAAAATTTGTCTGTTTCCTATACATTCATTCCACAAAATTTGTCTGTTTCCTCTACATTCCATTCCAAAAAATTTGTCTGTTTCCTCTACATTCAATTCCACACTGGAAGGAATGAAAGTCTGAATTTATTGGTCGGAAATCCCAATATTCGACAAATGACTTTAGTGTCCTTGCTAACTAACAACTAGCAATGCTCCTCTTGACACAAATATCTTCCTTTGTTGTTGTTATCCCACAATTGACCTATATCTGGTTTTGAATCCACCATTCAATACCCACCATTGTCGCCTACACAATCTAATCCACTATTCTGGAAGGAAAATTTATTCGTTGGAAATCCTAACGATTTACAAACAGCTTTAGCGTCGTCCAGGCTACTAGTTTCTAGCAATCCTCGTCTTGGGGACACATAAAGATCTTTGGGAAATCCTAATGTTTTACAGACAACTTTAGCGTCGTTCAAGCTACACGTTGCTAGCAATCCTCTTTTGGTGACACATAAAGATCTAATGTAAATCCTAACATTTTGCAGACAACTTTAGCGCGTCCAGGCTACTAGTTTCTAGCAACCCTCCTCTTGGTGACACATAAAGATCTAATGTAAATCCTAACATTTTACAGACAACTTTAGCGTCGTCCAGGCTGCTAGTTTCTAGTAATCCTTCTCTTGGTGACACATAGAGGTCTTATAGGAATCCTAACATTTTACATACAACTTTAGCATCGTTCAGTCTAATAGTTACTAGTAATCCTCGTCTTGGTGACACATAAAGATCTTATGTAAATCCTAACATTTTGCAGACAACTTTAGCGTCGTCCAGTCAACTAGTTACTAGCAATCCTAGTCTTGGTGACACATAGACACCTGTGGGAAATCCTTATGTTTTACAGACAACTTTAGCGTCGTTCAGGCTACACGTTTCTAGCAATCCTAGTCTTGGTGACACATAGACACCTGTGGGAAATCCTTATGTTTTACAGACAACTTTAGCGTCGTTCAGGCTACACGTATCTAGCAATCCTAGTCTTGGTGACACATAGAGGTCTAATGTAAATCCTAACATTTTGCAGACAACTTTAGCGTCGTCCAGGCTACTAGTTTCTAGCAACCCTCCTCTTGGTGACACATATACATCTAATGGAAGTCCTAACATTTTGCAGACAACTTTAGCGTCGTCCAGTCTACTAGTTACAAATGTACTAGCAATCCTAGTCTTTGTGACACATAGACACCTGTGGGAAATCCTAACATTTTGCAGACAACTTTAGCGTCGTCCAGGCTACTAGTTACTAGCAATCCTAGTCTTGGTGACACATAGACACCTGTGGGAAATCCTAATGTTTTACAGACAACTTTAGCTACGTTCAGGTTACTAGTTACTTGCAATTCTCCTCTTGGTGACACATAGACACCTGTGGGAAATTCTTATATTTTACAGACAACTTAAGCGTCGTCCAGGCTACTAGTTTCTAGCAATCCTAGTCTTGGTGACACATAGAGGTCTAATGGGAATCCTAACATTTTGCAGACAACTTTAGCGTCGTCCAGGCTACTAGTTTCTAGCAATCCTAGTCTTGGTGACACATAGAGGTCTAATGGGAATCCTAACATTTTGCAGACAACTTTAGCGTCGTCCAGGCTACTAGTTTCTAGCAACCCTCCTCTTGGTGACACATAGAGGTCTAATGGAAATCCTAACATTTTGCAGACAACTTTAGCTTCGTCCAGTCTACTAGTTTCTAGTAATCCTCGTCTTGGTGACACATAGACACCTGTGGGAAATCCTAACGTTTTACAAACAACTTTAGCGTCGTCCAGGCTAACAGTTACTACAAAAATGTACTAGTAATCCTCCTCTTGATGACACATAAAGATCTAATGTAAATCCTAACGTTTTACAAACAACTTTAGCGTCCTGTCAACTAGTTTCTAGAAATCCTCGCCTGGTGACACATATAGACCTTCATTGTTATTTGTGTATTCAAAGTCTTGAAATTCCTTAGCACAATGCTTGGTATAATTGTTTTTTCTTATAACTAATAACTTCTTCTTTAAAAATAATTAGTCCTAGATTCAATGATTATAATTTAAATTAAATTGTATCTTTTAACCTTAAAATGTGTTAAACATTGAGTGAGATGTATACATGTATTTATATTTCGAAATCCACAAAAGTACACAAATATTACAAGTATGTCTTACAACATGCACGCCTTCTGTACGTCTTTTGTTTCTTCCTAATTGTTGTCAAGGACCAAATGTCAGGTGTTGTCAACTTCCATTGAATGCAGCATCATGACAAGCCAGTGAACATATACCATAACCATAACCTCGTTGTTGACAAAGACTATGTTCTAAGTGTAGTCAACTTAGGTCTTCCAATGATGCTATTGTAATGCAGCATCGCGGCAAGTGTTTGGCCATATGCTAAAACAATCGCCTTGTCGTGGTCAGTGACCGTATGCCATAACTATAACATCGTTGTTACCAAGGACCATGTTCCATAACTCTAAACTTGTTGTTACCATGGACCATATGCAATGAAATTCACATTGTAGACGCCAATATGTTGACTGTTTAAGTGTAGTCAAACACTCAATGACGTTCATGTGACGTAGTATCCGGAACCAGACATGACTCATATACCATAGCTGTAAGTTTGTATAAGCCATGCCACTATCGTCACCATTGATCATACTTCCGTCGTTTACGCCATCAACCATAACGTCTATGTACCATACATAATGTACCATATCCACTCGCCACATCATCAACCATACATACGCTGCTGCATCCTTCACCATACACACATCATCACCGTTGGATAATCGTACAATAACATCAATGTACATCAACACTTTGAATAATCCATTACTCACTTCGGCTTGAATATTAAAATGGTTTTGAACGCGGATAGAGTGAGATACCAATTAATACATAAAATAATATAACTTTCCCAAGTACTGGGTATATTATCACAAATTATTGTCAATAATGAAACCAGTCTTTTTTGTATCCATCACCCTAATACCGGTTTGCTCGTAAAATGAAAAATAAAACACTGTTTTTAATCAATCTGTGTCACTTTTAGTACCCGACGAAGTGTTGAGATATAATGACATGTATTCCTCAACAGGCGGAGCTGACTTGAACTTCACAATAGGATCCCTGTCAGTGTCATATGGCTTGTAACTAATTAGTTATCTGTCAACATAATTTTATTATCAACATAATGTTATTATCAACTATTTACATGTATAATGCAGTCTGTATTATTATTTTAGTACTTTAAAAATCATTATCGCAATCACGTAAGGACGTTAATATAATGTCTGATTTGGCTATAGGACATTGTACTATTCCAATAGCATCACTATTGAGAATTTAGATATTAAGGGTTAACGAAGTTTTTAATGCATACTTTTGTTTTGATGTGATAATATTCTGATAAAATATGTTGCAATAAAATATTCTTTAATCAGTGTATGGATTGTTCTTTCTGATTTATACAAAATGTTTTTGATTGATAGTGACATCTCATTGCAGATGGTACTCATTGTCAAGAGGCTTTCTGAGTAGAATGGCAAGCCATCTAATTTTTAATCCTGGACGCCAAAAGGGAATTTCTGATGCCATTTTTGTTTCGTCTTTTATTTCACACGGACACAGGGCGATGACAAGACCATCCGCACTTGATACTGAAGCTGTATCCCCAGGCTGTTTGGGTGGAATTTTATTGAATTTCTTCATTTACCTTCAATAACGATATATTGTGTTTAAGCTGAGTCTTAACAAAACACTAACGTTCCTGGCACTGTCACTGCTGCTACTGTGTGCTGCAAGCAATCTCAGTTTGTAAAGCTGAACGCCAACAGGAAACTTCTGATGCATTTTTCGTCTTTTATATTACACGGACACAGGGCGATACCAAGACCACCCGTACTTGGTACACAAGCTGTATCACCAGGCTGTTAGGGTGGAATTTATGGAATTTCTTCATTAACCTTCAATAACGATATTCGTGTAATTATGTTTCCCCATCTTTAATGAGGGAGTATATTGTTTTGCATACGTCGGTCGGTCTGTTGGTCGGTAGGTCGGTAGGTCGGTAGAGTGAATGGTTTCCATCCAATAATTCGAGAACGCTTTGTCATAGGGTCGCTGAATGGCCAGCAACAGTAGATTAATTCAGAAGTAACTTTACTTTTCTTTCGTACCATCCAAACACATGCCAAAGTCAATGTGTCATTAAAAGATAACCTGCAAATTGCATACATTTGTAGTTTCAGCTAATAATCAATTAAACACTAACAATGTTCCTTGCGGAAGACTGGTTCACATGTTTGTGTAGGGTCAAATATAAAACTCATGCACATATTGATCCCGACGATGGATATGGGTTCTAGAATATCTCACAAACATGGATCGACTTCCTGTGTATCGTTTAGGCAAATGTCTGCCAGACAACAATTAGAAGACAGCTTAAACGTTTGGAGTTTTCAAAATGCAAGCATATTAGATTGTCAATAGTCTTCAGCGTGATACTCTGCTTGGTGTCCTAGATCACGAGCAACAAACAAAACAAAGTGTGTCATTTGCGTTGATTCTTATCAAAGGGCTGCAAGTGTTTTGAATACAAACCAGTGTATTCGATAGGTGCCCTATTTATATCTAACGTTTTAAACAGTGTTTAACACACTGGCCATGCTGACATATAATCGAAAAATTATTATAGCTGCTATTGAATTCGAACCATAATGGACACTTTTGTACAGCTAACCAGACCAGACTATAGTCAGCACCAAGACCCTGCCAATAATGGAATTGTGATTTACATCTGCTATGGATTCCTCATATTTATTCGGATTCTCTTTCATTCAGAGCGAATTTTAACAAACAGTTCGTAATTTTATATTTTCTTTATTTTAAATAGTGTTGAAGGTTGACAGATGAAATGAATCAATAAATAAATGCTTTATAAATAAATATATACATAATGTACAAGGGGAGGTAATCTATTTTCTTCCTAAGATCAAAGTGAGGTAGTATCTGGCGGGAATAAGCACGTGGTCGATCAGATGTATAACACCGTTTGTGGTTCCAATATCAGCTTTGATGACGTGGGAATTCTGGTTGAGACGCACTCCGCCTGAAATAAACAATATGTACAAAATATTAATTATTAATTATAACTTATAATATAATAATAACGTTATCAGTTCTGTTATAATTCTTCATCATATGTATAGGAAATAAATCAGAAAATCGTAAAAAAACTACATTATTGGGGTTCGTACCTAAAAGGTGATCGTTTGTGTCAGTAGCAAAAAAGAAGTGATTTAAGTAGTTAATTGTGTAAAAGCAGTATGAACTAACCAGAAGATGTGTGGATAGCTAGAATATCATGATGTCTGTCTAATGTTCGGACATATTCCCGGTTATATAATCCAGCAGAGTATTCAGTGTGTGGTACCACATGGTATTCCAAAATTTCTGTAACGGTATAATAATTTGTGTTAGTTTTTACACCATCGTCAAAACTTGTACATTATGATCAGGGTAACACGTGGTATGTCCATACTGATGATGGAATACTTAGTAATAATAAAAGTGAGTTATATAAAGTGATTAATTTATTCCTTAAATACCTACAACTATTATTATACGAGTCTTGTTAACTGATGTTTTGTTGGCAGTAGAGGGTCATGTAACTATGTGCATTAGATTATTCATTTTTGTCTCTCAAGGTATCTTCAAAGGTAAAATTTTACAGCAGAATTATCATTACAATTCTATCAATTTAAACACGCAAACAAACACATGTATAAAAGAAATCTAACGCGGTATTGGGACAAGTAAACAGGTAAACCAGGTATAAAACACAAGACTATTAGGAAAGGGGTTATATTTTCAATGTGTACCATAATGTGAATTTACTTGGTGAATAAAAGTGATGATCCCCCTAAACGGATGTAATGGTCAGTGATTTCTGTTTATATTGACATTGCAGATTATCACGTTAGAGTTATATATGTATAAATGTGCTACCTGTCAACAAGTTCTTGTCAGTTGTAATACGGTGTTGTAGAGATTGTGGTAATCTAGAGAATGCATCGTTTGTTGGAGCGAACACAGTCAATGCATCACCTAGAATAGGAATGCAATATGCCATTATATATCAGTACTACGCGATCTTTTAGAAAATATTTTATGTTTGTAGTCTAGACATCAATCCTGAAGTAAGCCATTAAAAATGTTCAAATCAATGCAAAACCAATTGTATTTTTAAACATGCACGGCGTAGTGAACTTGATCGTCGAAAATGCAAACACTGACGAAATAGTAATATTGATCATTTTCCTGTTTACAAAGTCGCTGCTATATATGTTGTTAGTTAGATGACCTTCTTTAAACACGAAATCATGATTTAATAAACACCGACCTTATTATACTAGTATATTGGCGACTGAAACAGTTGTAACTGCATGATTAGCAATGTTACTTAATAGACCCGAAAACAGGTAGCATACATGTAGATAGGCAGGAGCGAGTTGGTATTTAAAGTTAAATTGCAAGTCACGAAGTAAAAACTTACCTTTAAGTGCATTAGCAATTCCAGCTTGTTGTACTAAACTTAAGAGTGTACTAACATCAGCTGTTTTAGCAACAATGTCAACAATATCACCCTCTGGTGGCATCATTACACTTTCTAATACATGGATAACACCATTACTAGCTGTTCTATCAAACTCGATAATTTTGGAACCTTCAATTGTGACAACCTAAAAAGATAGTACCGTTAATAAGAAGCTAGGTAACTAATGAATAATTTTTGAAACGTTCAAAATAGAGTCACACTTCGAAAATCCAAGGGCGAGCGATGATATGCAGAAACTCTGCATTTTAATGTCAACGAGCAAGCATAATCGAATAGGCCGCGCTTCAACCAAACATTTTACTTAACATTACATTTGTATTTGTAAGTAAAATTTATTTCACCAAGAATTAAAACCATAGGACGGGAATAAGTAAAAAATAAACAGCACATTATTAAACCAACCGCATGGTTTTGACTTTACAATTAAGCTTTTTTTAAAGTATTTAAATAGTTTAAATATTTCACTAGAGTAAAACAAATGTAGGTATGTATAAGCTACATGTGAAATAAATCAACTTACATGATTATGACTGTAAATGTTGAATCGAACTTTTTGTGTATTCAAGGTCACAAGTTGAAGTTCATTTTTGGCGGCACTGCTTGGGATACTTCCTTGTACCACGTGGTATTTGAGTACATTTGTGAGTGCCGTGACGTCAGTAGCTAGGGCGTTTAATGTAGTTGTGGATAGAGCAGCGAATGCGTCATCGTTTGGTGCAAATATTGTGAAAGTTCCTGAAAGTAACAACCCATGAAACACATGAATAAATGGGTTAAATTTGAACCAAATGAAATACTAAATAGTTAAGCTTGAATGAGTATAAATTTAATCCCATGCAATGTCAAGTGACAAAGCGGAGTAGACAACTTTGGTAATCTAGCTTATTTGATTGTCTGTATTATCATATATACGTTCACTGATTGTTTTTTAAAGCAGAGACATTGTTTAATATATGCGTCGTTCGATGTTTCATTAAACTATTGGAATATTAATCTGAACTAGTTCATGGCTCGAACACAGTTGAAACAATCAAAATGATAGCTGTAACAGCGCAGAAGCTCTCAACTTAAATCGCCGAGCTTATACATGTATACTAAGTAATATAACAGAAGTAGCATTGCCGGTATCTTAAACATATACGCAAAGTAAAATTAAACATTTAATGTAAATGACATTAATATTCCATTCCAAAAATATATACTACAACAATATATATTGAACATGTCAACATTTGATACGCCTAACCAAATTGTGAGAAAACAGAGCATAACTATTCAAAATGAACATCGATTCGTGCTCCATCAGCAAAACATTTACAATTTAATTTTGGTATAACGACAAATCAGAAACGACTGCAAAAAGGCGCAAAATTAGTCCAGATCTGTGCACAATAAGCAAGACATTATCAATGCATAAAAAGTATCGTCTTATGACCAAGAAACGACGAATGATTAAAATATTGCATAATTAAAGATTCACGTACCTGAATTAATGGCATTGACGAGTCCAGCCTTAGTCACCAAGCCAACGAGTGTTGACATTTTTGGGTCTTCAGCCAACAGTTCGATCGTTGTTTTAGCCAAACATTGGCAAATAATAGCGCACAGTATAGCAAAAACCTTCATATTTCTAGTTTAAAATTACAGAATATCAGAGAATGTCAAATAATATATCAGAGCAGATAAAAGAAAGTTTCACACTGATAATACAACCATATTTTGTCGTTGTTTATATACACACTGACCACATGTTGAACATGTGAGTTTGGTGGTTGTATCAAACATGTGAGTCTTATCATTGTCAGACCGTTGTATAAGTCAACTAAAACATTGCATAACCCTTGTTTTATAACTGCCCATTTCTGTGCTGCATATACACAGAAAGACAGGAATTTCGTTATAAAAACCCTTAGTTTTTTGGGTTAAAATCCATGGTGACTCGGTCACATGGCTCCGTCATGTGTAATTGAAGAACATTATACCTCTAAAAAGGTTTTTTCTTAATAAATATTTAAGCACATAGTCCTAAATTCATCGTCTTATTAGTGTTCTGAGGATATTGTTATGACAACGGTGGTTCCTTTGTGCGATGCACTGTCCATCCGTCCGTACGGAAAGCACATGACAAAAAACGATATCGTGGATTTCTTTTGTTTTACACGTATATAATCTCAACGAAATAAATCTAATGTTCTTGATCAACTTGAATATCATTTAAAAAATAGATCTTTACCAAAATAATTATTTCAAAACGTGTAATTAATATTTCCTTTTTAGTCACTGTCGTCCTTGTTGTAAAAAAATGGGTTTTCTTGTTTTAATCAGACAGTATAAGCGTTTTGCGACTCAATCCACTCGTTATGGAAATATATTTTTATGTGGATTGTTGGGATTTTTTTTATTAATGTCTTAATAATATGTTTTAAATCAATTTGAACGGTCGAAATTATAGGTTAGGCCTCTTTAAATCAACTAAACATAAACCGAAATTATAATCACAATTTGACATTTGTGACGTCATACAGTTCGTAGAACTCGGAGCGCAAAAGAGGTCACCATTTTAGGCCGTAAATTAAATGTAGAGCATCAGTATCCGACATTTCACATTTAATTACGTTTAATATTCCCTTCCCCCCGCTTCGACCCTCTCAACTAAAAGAAAGTATCTTCCGTTGACTGAACATAAATTTTTAGAGTTGTCTCTTTTTGTTTGTTCACACACTTGCAATGGAATTGAGGCCTAATAGCCAGTACGTTTTCCAATTAGTTAAAATCGCTGACGTCATTTATAATGACGTCAATGATGACGTCTTTGTCAACATTTTCTAACATCGGGTTTCGTATGGATCGCCAATACTGCTCATACTGCTTGTTGAGCTTAACCTTTTTTTGTCAAAGACTATGGCGAACCCGTGGCTATTAATAGATGAACTCGTTTGTTTGATCGCACATGCAAATGTTTCGTAAACAGATGGTTCCCCCAAGGGAAAGAGGTGACGATTATCAGTTCATTACATGTATTCTTGATATTTTCTTTCTATTTCCGTGAATTTTCTGACACACAACTGTTGCTTTAGTCTAGTTCTATAATTATACCCAATATCTTAATTTTAGAGCTACGCTAAATACGAAAAAGATGTCAAATATTGGATACTGCTAGCCATCGGGAACTACTCGCCAACCAGTATATAGTCCACCAGAGATGTAAAATTCAAATAAGATGCATTTTGTGTGACTAAAAATCTTAATTCTACTATGCAATTTCATATCGATAAAGTAATACAATGTTTGCAATAGAAATGACAAAGAAATTTTATCTTACCTCTACAGGTAGCGTAGTCCTACGTCATTTTACACCAACGTGACGTAACGTTAGCATGGATGACATAACGAGCGTCCGTTCTGCTAGTTCGATTATGTGTTTTAAACCCGCAGAACATCATATCTTAGTAGTAGTTTATACAAGAGTGCAAAAGTGCGGCAACAATCGCGAAACCGACGTGTTAGACAGGATCTACCTGCGGGCACTGTTAATAAGGGTTGACAAGACTACGAAACCAGAAACCTGAATTATAATTGTGAGGTTGTGTGTTTAACATGTGAAAACCTCTGTATGACAATGTGTCTGAATAAAACTAATTTAAACTGAGTTTAGCGACGTAGACTCACATGCTTATCTCCCGTGTGGTCATCTCATACATTTGCAATCATAAACACACACAAACCTACACGAACAACAGAAAACAATGGCAGACAATTCGAAATTTAGTAAATATAGGCCTATTGACTTCCAAACCTTTTTATTTTGCATCTAAGTTAATTTTTTTACATTTTCAAAATGCTTCATTTGAATGTTTCCCAAATACCCGAGACAGTCAAACAAATATAACTCTTACGTTTGGCACATATCGAATGGCTATTGTTACACCCGATTGACCACACACAACGAAACAGGGAAAACTGGTTTACCTGCACGTGGAAATCATGTATTTCACATTTCTTGAATGTTTACTTACGATGTGTATTTTTAACATGTCATACCACAGGAAAAAGCATATTCAGTCAGATTGGTCTGTACATGCCGATGGCATTATGGCAAGACCTACAGATTATAAACCCGCGAAAAATAACCATTGTCATGATTGGTACTGTGACGCCTGTTGGTAAGGTAACTTCAGTAATTAAATGGCACATGGCAACTATCCGGAGTCTTCGAAATAAATATCAGCAAACCAGAGGTGTTCATGTTCATCACCGAGAGTGACCATGCCTGCACTGGACAGGTACGTTAATTTTTTGTACTCGTTTCCACTTTTTGTGTTGCGTGAAAATAAGGGTATTTGGTGGGTTAGGTATAAACGCAAGTTTGCTAAACGGTATAACCAAGTTTAAAAAGCATTACTGTAACATGATTTAAGCAAGAACTAGTATCAATACATTCCTTTGTCAATTATTTTAAATATTTTGACTTTAAAATAATTTTTTGAACTTGTTTTAAAAACATTAAATGTCGTAAAATCAGCTACGTACGAATATTTTCATATTTTCATATCGTTGTCGTCCCGCTCAATAAGATCACGAAGTTCTAAAAGGACTATCGGCGTATAAAACAACAGTATAGCGTTCGTAAAAGGATATCACCAACCTTGATCAGGACCCTTATATTAGTCTTAGCAGTGTAATAAAATGTGTATAAGGGCACCACTAAGTTTAAAATGTGTCATACTGTACTAGGCGTTGTAAACAACAATAGGGAGTGCATGCAATTTAAACAGGTGAAGGGTATCACTCAGTTTAGTTTGTACTAATTTATGATAAGGTGAATTGTGAAGTTAGTTTTTTCTATTTATATTAATAACTATCCACTTCGAATTCCTCATGCTGTCAATCACCATGAGGAATTGAGAGAAACTCTAGTTTCCTGTATTATGCTGTGCCCTATTACTGGTACATTTATATGTCATTTTTGCTATAACAAGGGCCTGTGATCGAACCGAGGACCTCCCGCACTGGAAGCGGACCCTTATCAAACTTGCTGATACCCTTTCGCTTACTACTTATTGCTGTTTTAGACACCCAGAACCCTTATCAAACTTGCTGATACCCTTTAGCATACTCGATATTGCTGTTTTTGACTCCTAGGACCCTTATCAAACTGTGTGAAACGTTTTTGCTTACTCCATACATGTATTGCTGTTTTTGACTCCTAGGCCACTTACTAAACTTGGTAATTCCATTTAACTCACTTCATATTATAATATTGTCATTATTTTCAGTATATAGACCCTTTCAATTAAGCGATAATCGTATGTACAGAGTTACCTCCCGTAACCGGATGTGACGTAAAACGAGGGCTCTACAAATTAATGACACTATAAACGCAGTAGCGAAGAGATTATTTAATCGCTTTTTTCGTTAATTGCATGTTTTGTAGCTGTTGTTTTTTCAATAAAGATGTTTATAATGTACTAAAAATGTATGTATAATATGTTACATGTTATGGATGTGGAGGAAACGTGTGATTTCTCGGATTTTTTTCTATCAACAATGGTCAATTATCGGGCGTTAATTTCCAAAAAGATCTGTAGTTGTATTAATTTTGTTTTGTAATTCGGTTGATTGTCATGCACATTTCGTACATTAAATTGAGCGTTAGTGCTAAGATACAGTGTATATTTGTACTTTGATAAATGTATAGGCCTATTTTGCCGGGAATATAAAGCGCAAGTATTTTCACCTGGTTCTTTCAATACTACATCATTACCGCCATTAGACCT
This sequence comes from Spisula subtruncata, assembly GCA_963678985.1. Taxonomy (NCBI): domain Eukaryota; kingdom Metazoa; phylum Mollusca; class Bivalvia; order Venerida; family Mactridae; genus Spisula; species Spisula subtruncata. The sequence continues at coordinate 18,089,132 of OY787678.1, forward strand.
AGTTAACTCTGGATCATTGCAATGTCTCATTTCTTTTTACCAATACAATTCACAAGTTATGTGTTGTTTATTATGGATTGTAATAAAACAAAGACATAATTATTTAGGCCTTTGAATACACGTATATTAGAGCCACAACGATTTATTGGAATGTCCTTTCTGGTTACATACGTGCCATTTCGGGCAAATTCGGCTTAAAAAGCTGTATAAATGACGATTATGATAGCAGTTGATTGTTATAAATTAATTTAAAAAATACATTATTTATATACAACTGCTCTTCAAACTAACATCACAATTAAAAATATTTTGTTTTTAATATAAGAATAGTAAATCTTAATTCACAAAAAATGACCTGAACTGCAATTCGAGTGATGGGAAAAACATAACAAATTAAAGTGAGACATAAACTAAAACCCTAATGCATAAATAAAATCTTGTCAGATGATGAGGTGCTAAAACCCTAACGCATAAATAAATTCTAGGTGCTGTATAATTATATAATGATTTACAATAAACAGCATAGATACCCTAATATCAAGATAAGCCACCAAGACCATACACTAAATTAGTTTCACAGCAGGGTACTAATATACAACCAATCAGTACTATGTTGTCACCATCTGTCATCTTAATATACATGTACAGTATATTGATCAGTGTTTTGACACTGATTGACACTTTTAAATCAACGTTTGGGTTACTTTTATAAAAAAAGTATAAATTATGTTTATCCAAACCACGGAGGTCTCTCTAATTCCGTGTCCGAACAAAAAGTGTAAATTAATGGACATGCACCTGTATGACTTATGCTACAATGCTCATTTTGATGTTTCAAATATAATTTATTGCAATATCTTTACACGTAGACACCATTTAAAATAAATAAAGCACTTTTCTCATTTACTTGTATATGAATTTCAAATGAACAAAGGTTTCATGACGGAAGAGTAAGATTTGAAACAGACTAATTGTATTGCCAAACAATTTAGTTTTACCTACATACAACAAAATTTTACATAGAATTGATTCTGATTTTAAGTTATTCGTCGTGTGAACTTTTCCGGTGATTCCTTACTTTCTTTGATTGTAGTAAACAACACATCAATGTACTCGTGTTAACACTAAACAAGTAAGCACATGCGGACATGTAAAATCATGCCGCCCGGATTTTAGTACAAACTATATCTAGAAAGAAATTTCCTCCTGTGTCAATTAACTTTTATAATTTCTGGCTGGATAGTCTGGATTTTTGAAATGATATAGCTAATATTTTAACTTTTATGATGTGTGATGAATTATTAAAATACACAATTTCTTTATGCTAGTATAAAATGTAAGTCAGGTTTCAATGAGTGGATTGTGCGCGCGTGATGCATGGTATTTAGGTTCGAAAAGCATGGCTCTCCTTTTAAAACTTTAATAATATCTTTTAATAATATAATTGTGGAAAGCTTAGTCTACACAGTTCTTAAAACTGCAAATAATAAACATTTTGAGCAAGTTAAATGCCAATTGTTGAGTATTGAATTCAGTTCTTTATTTTTACATTTTCTTGCCCTTGAAATTTTTGTTCCGAAAACATGGCTTTTTATGTTTTATTATTGAAAATACATTAACAAAAGTTACATTATTAAAAAGTCTATACGATCTTGTTTTCGTAAGTGTTCATCATTTAAAAATCGACAGAGTAAAACGTGATTTACAGCGGTTTAAAGTTGACACATTTTTTATTTCCTTTACACGCTAACGGTTATCGGCTCGTGTATTCGCTTTGAGCCCTCGTTTGACGTCGCCAAAGGGAGACAATTTAATTATGGTCTTAATTGAAAGGGTGTATAGCCTAGCGCAATAATGTTATGGACAATCCACTTCCATTGTATTCTTGGCATTGTTTCAAGTTATTTAATCACAGAATGTTGTAACATGAATATCTTAGACAATACTAAATGGGAAACAAATTGATATTGACGCCGATGATGAACATGGGTTGTAGAATATATCACAAACATGGATCGACTTATATCGTTTAAACAAATGTCTGGCAGACAACAATAACAAGACAGCTTAATGTTTGCAGTTGTGACAACGCAATCATATCAAATGGTCAATAAACTTCACCATAATGCTCTTTGTTTTGGTATCCTAGATCAAAAGCAACAAAATATGTACCGCGAATACTTGAATAGTGTTAAAAAACACATACTATGTTCATGTTGCCAATATATAATCGAAATATGTACTGACTGATTGCTAAATTTGTAATTTAATTCGAGCCATATTCAACAGTTTTGTGGAGACATTGTTTTGACATATTTAATCGAAGATTGAATAATACGAAATCCAAAATTGAATAATGGTGTATTCATTTCTGTGATCAGCGCAGCCAATTCTCAAGATTCCAGAGTCTATGCGAAGGGTATTGATGAGCGTCCGAATTTACCAATCGTGTAATATGTACTTACAACTTGTTTTCTAGGGTGCAGAATTGCCTGTTTCTGGTAGGATTTGATGCTGAGGCTCGACAAAACACCCAATGTCCTGGTATTTTCGAATCTGCTACTCTGTACTGTTTTGTTTCTAATAATTTCATTTCGGAATTACTGGCAAATATGTTTACTCTTGAAACTTAAGATGATGACACCATTGTATAAAAAGAGGAGGTAATGCAGGTCTAACTCTGATTCCTAGCAAGCACACAGCGTACAGTTTTGTGCTAGGTTTCGATCGATCACCATTGTTGAACAAGATACTGTGAAATCTCCTGTGGTTAAGCTATGCTCGAACCAACGCTAGTTTGTTTCTTATTCTTGTTTAATATTTGCCTTCTTGAAACTACTGAAAAGCAACTATGGGTTTTGTTGCGTCTGCAGAAACCAGACATGTACAGATAACCGAACCATACCAGGCTATAGTTAGTACCAAACCCACCCAATAATTGATTGGTGATTTACATCCTTATCTTTAATCGGCTAGAAAGTTCAACAAAAAGTTGATAATTTTTTTCTTTATTTCAAATATTGCTGAAGGTTGACAGATGAAATGAATTAATAAATAAATGCTTTATAAATGTATATATACAAAGTGTACAAAGGGAGATAATCTTCTATTTTCTTCCTAAGATCAAGGTGAGGTAGTATCTGGCGGGTATGAGCACGTGGTCGATCAAATGTATAACACCGTTTGTGGTTCCAATGTCAGCTTTAATGACGTGGGAGTTCTGGTTGAGACGTACTCCACCTAGAATAAACAGCATGTACATTATATTAATTATGAATTATAACTGACTATACTGCTAAGGAAATTCTTATGATAAAAATTACTGATAATAACGGTATCAGTTCTGGTATAATTCTTCATCGTATGTATGGGGAAAAAATAGCAAATCGTAAAAAAGGATTTCTCTATTATAGGAGCTCGTACCAAGGTGACCATTTGTGTCAGTAGCAAAAAAGAAGTGATTTGAATAGTTAATTGTTTAAAAGCAGTATGAACTCACCAGAAGATGTGTGGATAGCCAGAATATCATGATGTCTGTCCAATGTTCGGACATATTCCCGGTTATATAATCCAGCAGAGTATTCAGTGTGTGGTACCACGTGGTATTCCAAAATTTCTGAAACGGTATAATAATTTTTGTTAGTTTTTACGCCATCGTCAAAACTTGTAGTTAATGATGGAATACTTGATAATGAAATGCGTACTTCGAAGTGAAAATTTTATTTCTTAAATTCCGACAAGTATTATTATACGAATAATGTTAACTGATGTTTTGTAGGCAATAAAGGGTCTTGAAAATACATGTATGTGCATTAAATTATTCATTTTTGTCCTTCAAGGCATCTTCAAAGGTAAACTTTTGGAGTAGATTTATCACTTCAATGCTATCAAATGAAACACACAAACAAACAAATGTATGTCTAAAGGCGTTACCTGTCAACAAGTTCTTGTCAGTTGTAATACGGTGTTGTAGAGACTGGGGTAATCTAGAGAATGCGTCGTTTGTTGGAGCGAACACAGTCAATGCATCACCTAGAATAGGAATACGATATGATATTATATATAAGTACTACGCGATTTAATAGTAAGTAATTTATATTTGTAGTCTAGACAAGTCATGCCGTCAATCCTGCAGTAAGCCATTCAAAATGTTCAAATCGGTGCAAACCTATCGTATTGGAAACACGTACGGCGTAGTGAACTTAATCGCCGGAAATGCAAAAACTAACAAAATAGTAATACGTGATGATTTGCTAGTTTGCAAAGTAGCTGCTACATATGTGGTACGTTAGATGACCTTCTTTTAATATAAAATCATGATTTGATAAACACCGAACTTATTATACTAGTATATTGGTGACTGAAACAGTTTTAAATGCATGCTTAGCAATGGTATTTAACACATTTGCAGATCAGAAATCAGGTTATATACTTGTAAATAGACAGATGAAGCAAGTTGGTATTTGAAGTTAAGTGGCAAGTCACAAAGCAAAACTTACCCTTAAGTGCATTAGCAATTCCAGCTTGTTGCACCAAACTTAAGAGAGTACTAACATCAGCTGTTTTAGCAACAATATCCACAATATCGCCCTCTGGTGGCATCATTACACTTTCTAATACGTGGATAACACCATTGCTAGCTGTTCTATCAAACTCAATAATCTTGGAACCTTCAATGGTGACAACCTGGATAGAAATCATTACAAAACCGTTACTAAGAAATCAGACTAGAATAGGAATACTTATTAAAATGTGGATAATAGAGTCACAGTCGGACAGTCCCGCGACAATGATAGTCAGAAAGAAACCAAAATGCCACATTTACTCAACACAATTTCCCTGTATTATGTCTTACAGTACGAAATAAAGTCAAGCATGTAGAAAGGATATACATCAACGATACGCAACATGCATAGGCCAGAATCACTCATTTCTCAGTATGGTAAGACATAATTTCTTTAAATTTACAGAGTTCTTTGAAAAACTAATTTTGTTTTATATGAAACAAAGTTGTCCAGATAAGGTACACTAAACAAAACCAGGCATAAAACTTGGGACATTTAAATAGGCTACTGGTGGAATAAAACAACTTACATGATTATGACTGTAAATGTTGAATCGAACTTTGTGTGTATTCAAGGTCACAAGTTGAAGTTCATTTTTGGCGGCACTGCTTGGGATACTTCCTTGTACCACGTGGTATTTGAGTACATTTGTGAGTGCCGTGACGTCATCAGCTAGGGCGTTTAATGTAGTTGTGGGTAGAGCAGCGAATGCGTCATCGTTTGGTGCAAATATTGTGAAAGTTCCTGAAAGAACAAAACAACATGAAACACATGAATAAATAGGTGAATGTTGAACCAGATAAAATATAGCTTGAATAAGTATTAATTTGATCCCATGCAATGTCATGTGACAAAGCCGAGTAAACATCTTAGGTAATCTTATTTGATTGTTTGTATTATCTTATTTACGTTCATTGGTTGTCTTGAAAGCAGATAATTAGTTGATGTATGTGCGTCGTTCGATGTTTCATTAAACTATTGGAATATTAATCTGAATTAGTTCATGGCTCGAACACCGTTGAAACGATCAAAATGATAATGATAATGTAACAGCGAAGCAGCACTCAATTTAAACATCCGAGCTAATACATGTATACTAAGTAATATAACAGAAGTAGCATTGCCGGTATCTTAAACATATACGCAACGTTAAATTTAACATTTATTGTAAATAACATTAACATTCCATTCCAAAATATATACTACAACAAAAGATATTGGACATGTCAACATTTGATACGCCTAACCGAATTGTGAGAAAACAACATAAATATTAAAAATGATCATCGATTCTTGCACCATAATCAAGACATTAACAATGTATAAAACAGATGGTCTAATGACTACAACAGAGCTAATAAATAATTACTTCAGATTCACTTACCTGAATTTATGGCATTGACGAGTCCAGCCTTAGTCACCAAGTCAACGAGTGTTGACATTTTTGGATCTTCAGCCAATAGTTCGATCGTTGTTTTAGCCAAACACTGGCAAACAATAGCGCACAATATAGCAAAAACCTTCATATTTCTAGTTTAAAATTACAGAATTTCAGAGACTGTAAAGGAATATTTTAGAGCAGAGAAAAGGCAGTTTTAAACTGATAATACAACCATATTTTGTCGTTGTTTATATACACACTGACCACATGTTGAACATGTGAGTTTGGTGTTCGTATCAAACATGTGAGTCTTATCATTGTCTGGGCGTTGTATAAGTCAATTAAACATTGCATAACCCTTGTTTTATAACTGCCCATTTCTGTGCTGCATATAGATCTACAAGAAAGAAAGGACTTTGGTTGTGAAAACCCTGTTAGTTGTTAGGGTCAAAATACAGGGTGACTCTGCCAAATGAATCAGTCATATGTTATTTAAGAAAACCCGACAATCGAAAGAAATTTCTTATGTAAGCACTTTATATAGTCCTAAATTATAAACATACAGAATGGCAGCCAATGCAAAATAGTAAATAGAAAATTAATCTCTTGAATAAAAATAATTACAGTAGTCTACCAGTGATATAACGCTATAGCATTTGTTGACATACGAAATATATAAAAAATGAAACGAAATGCATAAATAAAGAAATGTACGTGTAGGCCTACTTCTTGGTGTCGATCTAGCTCTATATTTATTTTCTATGTAGACATCATAAAATCAACAAGATCAACACTAAGGTTACAACCAATTGAATACTGTAATAATATGATAAATGCAATAGAAATGTCAAAGCAAGCTAACATCTACAGGTAGCGTAGGTTTATGTCATTTTTCTCAAACGTGACGTCACGATAACATGGATGACGTTACGTGCGTCTGTTCCACAAGTTGAACATTTCAATTATGATAATGAGGTTGCGAATTCAACCTCTGCACGCCAATCCAACTGTATAATAACAATTCATACTGAGGTAAGCGACGTTGTCTCGTATGTTTATCTCCCGTGTGGTCATCTAACACATTTGCAATCATAAATACATACAAACCTACACAAACAACAGTAAACAATGGCATACAATACAAAAAAGTATATATACGTTTAGTATACAGTTTCAAACGTTTCGCATCAAAGTTCAATATGTAGGCTATATATTTGAAATGCTTTATTTGACTGTTTCCAAAATAAACGAGGCAGTGAAATAATGGTGTCTTACTTTTGACACACATCCGATGAATATCTTTACGCTTGACTGAACACACACACAGCAAAACAGGTCACACAGGTTTTCACGCACGTGAAAATCGTTTATTTTACATTTCTTGACTTTTTTGACGGAATGTGTTTTTAACATGTCCTTGCACAGGAAACACATTTGTTAGGTCATATTTGCTCCGCACATGTCGTTGGCTTCATGATTAGATCTATAAACTGTAGACCAGCAAAACACATTGTGTTGATTGATGTTGGGGCGCCTGTATGTAAAATGGCCCCAGCAATTAAATTCAACATGACGACTACAGTAACACGGGGTCTTCGAAATAAATATCAGCAAACCGGAAGTGTTAATGAAAAGCACCGAGGCCGCAGACCGAGGTTGACTACACCTGTACAGGACAGGTACGTACATTTTTTAAACTCTTGTCCACGTATTGTTTTGCATGAAAATAAGGTTGATTTGTGCCAGTGATAATCACGAAAATCATGTTAATGCTTTGCAAAAGCTAATTTTGAAGAACTTTGACAGTTTCCATAAATTAACCCAAAATGGGGCTCATCAATATTATTATTTGTGACAATTTGATATGAAAATGATAAATGAATGGTCTGAATTCAGAAATAACCACAATTATCCTTAAAGAATGCATGTCCCTGTACATGCGCCATGGTGTCAATGATATTTCTGTTATTAAAATTTATGAATGTTTTGAAGAAGATAATAATGATAATTTTGATTATGCAAACTAGCCGAGTAACCATGTACGGACATATCAACAACATTATAAATTTTATAAACGTAGGGGCTTATGCTTAGAAGATGACCATTCATTTATCATTTTCATATCAATTTGTCACAAAAATTATATTGTACTTCACATTCGACGTGGGTAAATAACGCATGATATATTTAAGCATTTTTACAAGTTCCGGTTTCTTTTTCTATTTATTCTAATACGTTTTGGATAACGGTTTAAACAGAATATGAGCCCCCCATGTGGTTAATATAGGACTTTGCTTCCAAATTCGTCCTTTATCTCACGTTTCTGGAGCATGTGTAGAAATATGACGTGTTGACCACGTTGAGATATGTAAATTGCAAAGTCATCACAACATGAAGGAAAGACTTATTCGCACCAAGATAAATTTCTAAACATCTAATATTGGAATTGGTACCACGAAAAAAAACATGTATGCTACCAATAGTGCTAAATTGGTTAAATATGCGCACTAAATACCTTTTTTTGAGATACGATCTTGACCAAGTTAATTTGTTCGCAAGTAGATTACAATAATACATTATCAGTGACAGATTGTATTTGGTGTATTATTGAAATTTCACCCAAAACATAAAATAAATCCAATGTTCCATTAAGCCTTTGGTGAATCGTATTATGGATCGTTTATGTTCAAACCAATTTAGCCGTTTCAGTGAGCAACCAAAATGAGCTCATTAAGTGTCATTGTACATTCAACCACTTTTCTAGTTGATGAACTTTCTAACCCGAAATGCTTTTCACTGTTACCATATAGTTGAAAATATTTGGCTCACATATAGTTTAAGTAATTTAATTTATAACCAATTAATCGAAATTCCAAAATTACGTGTCAAATTTTGAAACAATACTGTAAACTGCTGTATTCACTGAATATCATAAACAATATGGCCACAGGTAAACTGAGTATTTGGAGATTGAAATGTGACCAATTAAAAATGTGGTTGAGTATATGCTCTTCAGGACAATTATGCTGAACTCATTTACTGGTTACTTGGTTATAAGGCTGTCCTTTTTCCTAAGTCAAAGAGTATGCCTAAGTCCAATGGAGTTGCTTACCATTGCCAGAAATGCTTAGGGTGTCCGACAATATATTCTCTATTAGACTACCAAAGCATGGTCGGCGGCACAATATCCTATTTTTACCCCTGGGTTTAGGACAAACATCTTCTCCGAACAACCAATTGTAACAAAATAAATCTTATGGTCAATGAATTCATAAGACCATGTACCGCACCATTCACTGCTTATCGACAATCGCACAATCTAAAAATATTAGCATTTATAGAAACACACTGTTGCCAAACCGTTGATTGATGGGTAAGCAATATCATAGCAACAAAACGTCTAGATCGATTTCATATTTCCTGTTGGTTCATGAAAATATTCCCTCAAATTATGACAATTAGAACTATTGGCAATACATCAGCAGAATAACAAATTTGGAACATTCGTGAGTTATAGCTTGGCCACATTGACATGAGCCTTACCTATTGATTACCATAATTTAACAGTCGGTATAATGCCTACGTTTACAACACCGATTGTATGTTTTCATAATCGGGAAGTATCACGAAGACACTCGAGATGTTATACAAACACAAATCTTAAATGCCGATATTACACGATTTGCTTGCGGAAATTGATATATTCAAAGCAAGAACCTTGTAATATATTTTTGCATAAAGATCAGGCTCAGGTCAATATAGCCAGGCTATACCTCCTCTTAATACTCACCAAAAGTAAGTCGGTCCTTTTGTCTTAATTACTCTTCTTTGATCGCCGGTTTGTTTTTTAATGTTATATATATTCGGAGTAAGGCCCTTGTGAATATGGATTACTGTGAACTTACAACCCTTAACCGTTGTGTAAGTGGTATACACGGGTTCCAAAATCTTGAAACCAGTCATAAATCGTAATTATCCAATTCTGATAGGATGATTTTTGTTATACATTTAACATGCGCAATAACAATACTAAAGCAATATGCTAAATTATCTAACAAAGAGTACTGGTTAGAAAATTTAAAAAATACTTCAAAAATGTCGGAAAAGCAAAAGTCTTAATAGAAATTCCAAGCAAAATTTGCATGTATAAGCCATAAATACAACATAACCATTAGACAGTATCCAGTATGTATCTAATAAAGGATAAGAAAATACCAGAAAGACAAAAGCCTAATATAAAAATGTATACTTTTTCTCAGTATAATATACATACATAATATATATATATATATATATTAGTGCTGTATATATAACTCATACATAACACACGTCATGGTAAACCCACACTGTCACTCATGTCTTATTGAAGAAGACACAAGGATCACAGTCCATCAGACATTTTTACAATTTCCATTTATATGAAAGAGAGCCACCCCTCTTGTAGCGAAAACTGCTGTGGCAAGCATTATACCGGAAAATGCATAATTTACCGGAAACCATTTGGCGGGAAATATAGCTATGAGTCTCTACGTCTGGGACCTTTTAGCAATTTATCGGTTTTATTATTTCCATACTGGTATTCTCCATCATAAAACCTGTTACACTGCAACAGATCATTGCTAATTGTTACCACTGGTTATATTTAGTGAAGCAAAACTTTGTGCCTGCCATTTTTCATAATCTCGAATTTTCAAAAAACAATCTGCCGGGCATCGCGAAATAGGATCATACTTTGGCAATCGATTGTAATTGTGAAATTCAATCATGGTATAGCATCTTTGCTGTATTCGGTTTGAAATCCGCGTATTTTATCTATATATTTCGTGGAATATGGATATTTGGATTGTATATTGTTGATATTGCCAAATTTGACACAAGTGAAACAGTAAAGTCTACATATTGATTCAATTCTCAAAAGTGTCAAATATAGGAATATTCGCACAGTATGGAATAATAATAATAATGTTATCATGGATATGTGTGTCTATATAATTTAGACGATAGTGTTTTGGATGTTTAATTTCAAAATGGTAAGTATTTCCATCAAAATATATACGTGCATTATGTAAAATCACATGCAAAACGTATGTGTAACGCTTGCAAAATGTTAACAGCGTTAGTGAAAACATACGAAGCGCTTGCAACGAACGTTCAAAGTATCATACATGTCCACAAATCGCTAGTATTAAAGGTTCTTTCTACTCTAGTTGCAATAAGTCTTCAACGACGTTTGCAATAAACACACATACAACACTTGCACAATGTGTCAAAATGTAATGCATGTACTACCGCGTTCGTTCAATGCACTGTATGGTAGTACATGCACATGGAATTGTTGACATAAGTTGATTATAGCAAGATGTACAAATGTAAATGATGAATGGATAATCAATGAACAAGCTCACATTTCCATATCAGTATACTCAGTCGTCTTCGACAATGGTCATTAATTATGAAGCTCGTGTATAATAAGTACAAATGTGTGGTATTTATTGCTTAATGTTGTATTGCCTTGGTGTTCCAGGTTTGGGGTAAGTTATATGCAGTGTGTGCAGTACTATAATCAAGTTTTTTTGGTATCCAACATGACTCTATTGCGCCAAATGACAACTCCTTTAAATTTATTTTAGTTGCAATCTTAAACATGCATTTTAATGCCAATTATTGTTAATATCTTAGTATTCTATAATTGCCCTACTTGCCATTGTGCTAGATATAGATCATTCAGATCTAGAACTAAAAATCCCCAAAGGTTTAAGCATACAACGGTTGTTATTGACCGGACTTCACAACAAATACTCAATCCTAGTCAATACAGTTTATGCTGACATGGCGTTTTAGCTTTGTTACAGGGTGATTTCCTGCCAGAATTGATACAAATCTATGACAACTAAAAGCAATTTACAAGCAATTTAATATAAATCAGTTACAAGACAATCATCTGAAGCTCTTGGGTGAATCCCTGAATTTGGTCAATGAAGAAAAATAGAGATGATATGATAACAAATTGAATAAAGAGTCAGTGAGTCTAGTAATGTTTATATAGAGTTTAGCTTAACACGTTTCCTCTCTCCTTAAGACATGTTTATATACTAGTAATCGTCTAGTTTATCATGCTGTATGTCAATAGTTAACCTTGAAGTTTGTATTGATTCAGAAATAGACATAAAAGGCGATACAGACGAAGGACATGCTGAATAATTTACAGATAACATACATGCTTGTTCAGTATCTATTGAAACACCTAATAGAGATATCATGGACACAAAAAAGGTTTGAGGAAATCGGACAGGGAATGTAGCACTTAATCTAACCAGCACATAAATCGGTAACACCACAACACAAATACACTGAGCAATGCCGTCACATAAGCCAAAGAAATTATTAAAAGTCAAAGTCCTCGTCTGAAAAATGAAGGATGGCCAAATTTTACAAAGAAATTACAAAATAGCGGTAGTCCCAAGAGACAGAATGAAATGTAGCCTAGACCTGACCAAGTTCCCCAAGTTCCCGCTGCAAGACGATATAGTTTCACAAATTTATACCAAAACGGTGACCAAAGCGACCAAAGCACCAAAACTGATTTAGGAGGATACATCTCACATTAAGCTATGTGACGAAATTAGAGATGATAGCAAACAAATTTGATTAGGAATCTATGGGATTCAATTATTTTAGCAATATATAATTTTCGGAATCATCATTGAATTTCACTTTTACATGAAGAAATGTTACACACAAACATACTGTTTGGTATACAAAGGGCAATAGCTCAACAAAGTTAACGACATCGATGAACTTAATTTGCTTAAGGACATAGATACAAACAAATGAGTACTCTATTGCAGTATATAAACATATAAGCGTTTCAAAACTGATTACAAATTTTGCTTCGTGTATGAAGGTCCTGTATGTTCGCAAACATACGAATGTTTATATAATAAAACGAATAGCCAAGAGTTACTGAGATAGAAGCTTGATAACCACTCATAATTATTACCCTGCTATGAGTTGTGGTGTATCGATATCTCTTGTTACAAAAATATTACTTAAGGACATAGATACAAATGAGTACCCTACTGTCGTGTATATATATATAAGCGTTTGAAAACTGATCACAAATTTTGCTTCGTGTATGAAGGTCCTGTATATTCGCAAACATACGAATGTTTATATAGCTCAGTGGTTTGTGCGCTTGCCGTCTTATCTGGCGACCCGGGTTCAAATCCGGATGGACATACATATAATTATATGCCTGCCATGTTTCAGTAGAAATAAAGCAAATAAAGGCTATGCTCGGCATCTACATATTTGTAATAAAACGAATAGCCAAGAGTTACTGAGATGGAAGCTTGATAATCACTCATAATTATTTCCCTGCTATGAGGTGTTGTGTATCGATATCACCGGTTACATGAGTATTACAAGTTCGCAATGTCCCAAGGTGACAGATAGTGTTATTGTATAGATTGTTGTGTTCTAACATATGGACACTGTGGTGCTACTTGACCAATAAATTGTTGATCTAACAAGGTCATTATTGACCATGTCGCTGTTATCTGCGACCATTGTATACAATGAACTTAATGTGTTATTTTAATCACCTCTGCTTTGCGGTGTAATGGGTTCATAATATTTCTCTGAAGTCTGGAGAATAGGTTTGCAATATGTCGGTTGCGTAGTGAAAATAATATGTCCCGATATCCTTATTTATAACTTGCAAGTATACTTCGTGTGCGTACACAATGTACATACTCAGCAATATTATCAGAGAAGATACATTTATGGTGATTTTTCTGTTATTTTGATAAGTTCAGATAAAAACGATGGTGCAATTACACTCACAAGCCAGGATATAGTCGAAAGTGTTTATACTACGTAATACTTACTTGTAGTAGAATTGAGCGTCTGCTAATTCATAGGTCACAATCACCCGATAATGAATTAATTGGTGTCCTGGTAACATTAAAAACGATGCTATTTCGTGGTCCCGTTAGACTAATGTTCGAAGATCAAGTGATCGATATATGATACGTCACATGAGACTAGTCGTAAGTCACTGTAGTATAATTGTGAATAAGGGTACTAAATATCTTGGTATTGTTCTCTTATTGGCTCTCAGTTAAAACGATCTTCAACCCAAGGGCAAAACATAGTGGACTGGACAGGCCTCTATTTGATTAATCAAGTTGGCGTTAGTGTGGCATTAAACCCATAATATTGTTTATGTGGGTTATATTGTGAGCGATCATATATATGCAGATATGTTAACAAGCAATTTATTGGTCAATTACTATGTCAATTTCATTTTAAATAACTATGTTTTGTCGAAAGCAACTTTATCTCTGGAAAATCGAAATATATCGCAAACGACTAAATATCAGTTTCACAATCAACTTGTTTTTTTCTTCACAGTTTTGTATCATCACAAAAATTGCAAGTTTTTATGCATATATTAATAGAATACGTTGACCATTCGATATGCATTCTGTATAAATAAGCAGCTAGTTTTCATTGGTGTGTATTGATTAATTTGGGAGAGAGAAATGCACACTTTATGTACCAATTTGTATCCCAGGATGATTGCTGGTTGTAGGAAATATGAAAATATGATCTTCCAACTTGAAGATCTATTGACTACTGTATAAACAAGATTATTGATCGGGTCAATGCTAACAAGTTTTCTGATTATGTCTGTATCCCGTTTTAAGGTTAAATACGAGAACGAATCCTGTCTAAATCATAGCAATCCGCTGATATGAAATACGATTTCTGCTCTTAGACTTCCAGGTTCATTTCGAGAACAAAACTGGCTGTACCATTGCATATACCACCACATGAAATATGTTTTCCGTGTTCGTACATTTTAGGTTTGAGTTGAAACCACTTTTAGCAAAGCTTATGCTACGTAAACCATCATCAAAAACAAAATATAGACGCATATATCATCTCTGAACATTATAAACAACATTAGTGTCTGCAGACTGACTGTCGAATTGCTGTCGTAATATGGCATTTACTGACGCACTCAGACACTAAATAGACGACTAGAAATAAATGATGCCACTTGTGGTATAGTTGTTGGATAGACGCCAGGGTTACATGCAGTTGCAGGTTTGATCTATCAAAGGAACATCCATCTAACAGAAAACTTTGAATGAATCAAAGTTCTTAAAATGGTATTACTCGCCTATTCTTTGTAGTTGCTAGTAATTTGTGACAAAACTACCTAAACATTACATTATAGGACCAATGACCCACAAATGCAACAACATCAGTACTCATCTATTAGATTTCGCAATCGAATCAGCAGCTCAAAAATGGATGCTCAATCCATAAAACGAACCATCGGAGCGATTAGCCTGAGGTACTATTGCTAGTTTGGCCACGAATAAATTACATATACCCCGTAATATCATGTCGTAACCGTATAACACTTACTCGTTCATTTTACAGAGCAATAAAACAATATGTGTTTCAGGTCAAGTTCATGGCCCCGTACGAGTGTATCAATGTGATATTGGTAATAAGAAACCTAGAGACACGTGTTATATTGGCATCCATCGATTAGACAAGAGTAGAATTCTATTTCTGACTATCTAACAGAATATGATATGCTTAGTGCGTGTAAATACCGTGTTTTGACATGAAACAAACGGTAATTAGAGTGATTACTGAGAGCCATTATTGAAACGGTTTATGATTGGTCCCGGGTGACTGGAATTTAGCACTTGCATTGTGTAAAATGGCTCGAGAGTGGTGATACAATGCCAAAGGCCAATACATTATTTGACCTCCCACAGGGTTGTACCATTTCATTAATGGGATTGAAAGTCAAACGTGATGGTCATTTTGTGAACCTAACAGCAGATGTATGGTGTTCCTTATAGCATAAGCTTCTGCTATGCAGGGTATCCGTTTCTTGTGAGAAATTTGGGTCATCCCCATTGGGAGTTAGATCTGCAATTATAAGGACGAATTATGTAAAGGCAGCAACTATTCATGTTTTTTCCGGATATTCAGTATTACTTCTAAGTGTCATCCGTGTATTCGGATTGTTTTTTATTACGTCAGCTAAGTTTCGTTTATCAACAGCTTGTCGGTTTAAGGATAATAAAATATATGAGAACTCAACTTAACCAACTGAGCACAGAAAACATATAAATATCACAGTTATTACACAAATACGAAAATGTACGACACATTGTCCAAACATAACCGAAGCAGATTTTTGTCTAAATTTCGTAGATTTATTGCTAATTTTGTAATTTGAGTATCACATTTTTCTGACAGGTGATTTATCAAACTGTATTAGCACTTTCTGAATCTTTCATATGTATATGTCGTCTTCGCTAGCTACATTTACATGCATAAATATTCACCGTACATTATGTCTGTTGTTATGGAATATATCAGAGCTAACCAGAAGTTGCCAGTCTAAATGTTGTTTTGGTAGACAGTTCATTAAGACGATCTTTGCAATTCATGCGAGGGATGTTCAAGTATTTTGGATTATTTCTGCTTATTTTTAACGAATAGCATGTGCTCTTTTGTTTCTAAAACTACTTGAACGAAACCGTACACAAAACTCAGACATTTCATACCATATATTATATTTATTTCCTCAATTTCTTGCTACATTTATCAACCTTTACATGTATGTTGCCTGTGCATCCTTTCCCACAATATTCTGGAAGTATGGCCCACGCAAAAAAACACTAAAAACAGGGTTTACAAGTTCTGTTGATGACATACTTGAGACTGATATCAAATGACGTCATAATCATATGGATCAATGTCAATAAAACGCTTTGAAGACATTGTTCTATTTACGGAAATGATCGTTCGTTGCTCTTGATCTACGACAATAAACAGTAAGCATCATATTAAAGATTATCGACAATCTGATATGCTTGCGTTGTGAGAATGCCAAACGTTTGTACTGTCTTGTTATGACCTGTACTCGTTGTCTAGTAGACGCTTATTGCTGGCTTAGAAGGAGAAGCTTGAAAGTACAAAATCGATATTTTGAGAATACGCCAAAAAACAGTCCGACATTTGCTATTTACCTATGTATGGTAAAACACTCAGTTTTGTCAACCTATCGAGTTCAGATTTTCATGAAAACAGGTTGTTAAGAAGCGCCTTGTGATGCAGATTTCAAATATGACTCAATCTTATTAGATAGTAGTTACGGCCTTCTAATTCTAAGCCAGCGATATACTATAAACCAGGAAGAATACCCATGCTAAGATTTTCCACACCAAATGTTCATTGTCGGCGTCAATATCAGCATACGTTTTCCATTTAGTATTGTATTGTCTAAGGTATTCATGATACAACCTTCTCCGAGCTAATACCTTGACACAATGCCAAGAATGAAGTGAAGTGGATTGTCAATTACGTTATTTTGCGAATACAGTACACCACTGCCACCAATTGTATAACACCCGCGTGTGTAATTCTAACACATGTATATAGTAAATATAACAGTGGTAACACAATGTTAAGATAAAGATTTGCTCTCTTAATAAGAACGATAACAATGATAAGTGATGACAATATGGTTTTGTCTTAAAATATCAGCTCATTGCAAATGAATTGCGTCTTTCTAGCAGATATGTTTGGTCGGTTTTATTTGAAATTGAAAGAATTGCATTGATGTTAACATTGTTCTTAAGTGAACATATCGCATTTCATCTAGAAAAAATTATATGAAATATTAGTCCATGTGACAGACCGAAATCCATTACCAAATTGGTGAACAGATCCAACAATGATTTTCGGTTAGCTTGATATGTAAGCTGTCCGAAATCAGTTGATGGACTTGCGGGACATTTTGCCAAATGACCTTTTGGCGGCCATCTTTAAAGATGGCCGCCGTTATTTTAAGCAAACAGAGGGTTTAGGAAAACTTCGAATATTCCTCACTCACATGGGCTATCGGCTTGTAATATGTCTCAAAATGTTTGCAATTGAACCCCGCATGTGGTTATATATAAATATAGATATTATGATATGATTATTAATTAATAATTATTGATTTTCTAAGAAAATTATGATATTTTTCGATTTTTGTCGTTTATTTTTCTCTTTCAAATCGGATCTGAGTGTGTATTTGACCATTTGTTGATTGTAATATGCAGATGTTGGTTCTAGGCGTCCAAAATAAACATTACATTGACAGATTTTCATTTGAAAATCCTTCATAAGCCAGGAATATTGGATTCCTAAAAGTGTAATAATAGTCCTGTCTAGAAATGGGATATTTAGGTTAGACCAAACATTGGATTGTATTGTAAATATTTTTTGGTTTTCTTTTAGGGTATATGTTGCAATTGAAGAATATGAATGATGACCACCTGTCATCATTGAGCATTTTGTGAAAATCAAGATGGCGTCCAAAATGGCCGCCAAAATTAAAAAAACAATCAGAGATGCCAGAAATTAGTTACAAATTTCTTTTTTTTGTCGATTGGTTGTAGTTAAAATGTTGTTAACACATGCATTTATATTTTATCTATCGTTATTCGTCGATTAAAATATTGTGGGATGGCATCCATGTCGGCTGAAATCAAAATGGCGGTTACAACGGCCGCAATAATTGACATATTGATATATTCTGTTGAAACATTTATTCAAATGATTTTTGTTGATATCGCAATTAAAATAGTTAACTAATATTCAAATAAAAGTTCGATTCGACTCAATTTACCCGTTGCCTTATTCAAAATGGCGTCCAAGATGGCCGCCAAAATCAGGAAATATGTCGGTGGTGCAAGAGATTAGTCACATAAATTACTATTGTTGCTAATTGGCAGTTGTGTTGATGTTAAACATAGTATCTATTCAATCATAGCATTATTAATTGTTTGCAATTATTTAAAGTCCCAATAAGGTTTAAAATCGTAGTATTTTCTATATACAAAGAATATTGAAATATTGAGATATTAAATTATACTAAAAATGGTTTAGAAGGGACCCATATCTGACCTCAGGTCGCTGTTCCTTCTATGAGAAATAATCAACTGAAAACGCTATTTAGTATTTTGTCCTCCGTACAAAATACTCAATAGTGTTTACGTTTAAATTTTACGAACGATTCCGAAGAATTCGTCAATGATCGGAAGTATACGCACAAAACCCGGTACACCGGTATCTACCGGTACCCTGTTGTAGGCCTATATTGTATTGTATATTGCGTAGGGTATTGTATTCTAATCACGACTGACACCTAATTGAATTGTTAGGTATAATCAAAGGCCTAAATTACATTTTATTAATTGAATTATTTCAATAAGTGGGCATCATTTTAAAGCTGAATAATACATCTATTGCATAGAATGATTAGTTTTTTCATAAGTATATTAGAAAATGAGATATAAGGTATTAAAACAGACGAGATTTCGCGAGATTTCAGAAGACCTGCCACGAGATATCGTGAGACTTTGCACAGGTTTCCAATCTGTGTATTTTAGGTCTTTGGTATAATCCAATTAAAGGATTAGTGTAGAAGTGTGAATGAATATATAGCACTTATTATAATCATGGAATTATATAGACAAGCACATTTATTCCATGATATATAACATATTGCTGGCTTAGAATGAGAATGTCGTAAGTGCCATATTTGAAATCTATATCACAAGGCGCTTCTTATGAGCCTATTTTCATGAAAGCTTGTTAACCATAAGTAAAGAGTAATTTGTCAGATAGATTTTCTTATTTTCTCAAAATATGATTTTGTAGATACGATCTTTTCATTCTAAGGACAAACAAAAACATCTAGTTTTTTATATTTTATTACAGATAATGTTGTATCAGACAATAAACAAAATGTAGCTAGCTACAATTAAATACATATGCAAAGGAAAATTTGAGGGCGTTTGGATATAACATATATTTTAATTTTCCATTCATATGATCATGTTTGTGCGTTTTATATTGATATTGAAAGTAAAGGCCACCTCTTTGACCTTCATAATGATTGACACGTGTTTATGAAAATTAAATAACTCACAACATTCGTGTACACATATTGAACATGCAGATTTACATACTTACAAGTAAACAATTATTATTTTTTTGTAGATTCTACTGTACATGAAAATATAAATCTAATAATTATCAGAGAAATTAATACATCTGCACACAGCCATTCGCACTATCTATATTGCATACGCATAGTTAATTCCCAGCCTCTGGCGTGTTTCAATTATACAACATGATTTATGTCAATATACAAGGCAATATACAACGTGATTAGGGCTACTATATACGATACCGGAAGGTACTGGTAGAACCGGGTTATAGTGTGCGCCCTACGTTATCAATAGGTGTGCTATTGGTTATAAGAAACTGGCGAAAAATTCTCGGTAGTCTCCGGAAAGTGACGGAGATGCTGTTAAATACCGTATTTGTAAACAAACCGGGCTCGTTATGCCAATCTTCAACCATCTAGGTAACAGTTGTAGTTGGTTATGGAGTGCAGCTGGCTCTCAGTGAATATCTTTCTGAACCATGTTGTTAGTCAGCTAGTATCGAAAACGTGTCAAGAAGGGCCATGATCTGGCTTTGAAGTAACGGTGTGTGCTCGACCAGTTTACTTCACACAGACTTGATTGAGATGGACCAGTAGTTGCTAGGTCGCTATAAATTGGTCTCCCGTTTTGATGATAGGTGTGACGCTTTAGTCTGAAGGGAGTATAATATTCCAAAAACTTGTGTGGATGTTGTTTGGAATCGTTGCTTCATGCGGACCGTGACCAGTTATATTCTTTCTCACATACAGTTTGTCCTCACCTCACCTCAATCGTTCATCCTACACTATCATCCCAGTGTCTGCGATGAACTTTCTGGTCTCCCGCAGACCATCAGCGTCTCCATAGAGCTTCTCTTGAAGAGTTGTGTCTGAGGGCCACGTTTCAGTTTGAGCCTGGTTGTGTCTTCTGCATCTTTGGAGGACATGCTCGACTGTTTGTTCTTCTTCCAGAAGACAGATAGGAGACGGCACCAATTTGTACTTCCGATACATGTGATGGTTCAGCCTGTTGTGCCCTGAGCGTAGTCGTCATACCATAATCACTTGTTCTGACCTGTTGGTAGGGATCAGCATCTTGTTTGGTCTTGTGAAGTTCTGGATAATGGTAACTTTCTCTTTATATCTCACATGTACGGGTGGTTGTGCTGACTGTGCTCCCAGTTTTGCCAATTCGTCTGCTGCTTGATTTCCAGGCATTCCACAGTGGGCAGGAATTGTTGCCATTGGGTGGTTCGGTATTGATCTGAACTTCTCCGCATAGAGCATGACTTTGGCTTGCCTTCGTTTGTATAATGGCTGGATACCAGTGGATTTTTCCATGAATTCAATCGGTGTAGACTTCGAAGCACCAGTCATTATGCGCAACGCTTAGTTCTGGACCTTGCGGAGAGCTTGGCTGTTTGTATGCAGTTTGTCTATACTGAAGTTGTGCGAAATGCCCACTTCTTCATCATAGACGTTTGACTTTTCTGATTACTACTGACAATGGTTGAAAATACCTGGGATGGTATATGAGTTTATAATGTTATATGATACGTTGGCATAGTCTCTGAAATAACATTCATAATGTGTCAATATCAGTGGTATGAGAAAAGTGCTAGGCAAGGTCAATGCTGACGCCCTGGACCATGCTTATGATGGTAATATCAGTCTTCTTCCGCAAAGGTGTCGTTCTTGCTGGGGTATTCCGTCTTGCCGCTGTGGTCCTCGCCACAATGAATACAGCGCTACGGTCGCTAACCCAAGATAATATTGTACTTGTTATAAAGAGGAAACGTTTGTTGTTTACCCCTATCGTGAAGTTGAAAAATTGTTCTGAGCTTGTTTCTGTGACCGTGTCTATAAATAGTGGGCAAGTATGGCGACGGTAGGTGTTGTCTGTAATCGAACCAGTTTCCAAGTCGATATGTGGTAAGTTGATGTAGCATGTTAGCCATTTTGTCGATGAAGGGTAGGCAGGGCGGAGGTGGTTGACTCCATAAAAGCTGGGTTGCTGATGGTGGTGGGTCACTGCTGGGTGATCGGCAGATTAGTGTAATGGTGAGTGGATCGCTTTTGTGGCATATTGATGGTGCTGCTGTGAATTTAGTGTATGCCGCGAGTTTGATGTATGTGCAGATTAGCTACTACTATTCTTTGACGACAATGTGTAAATAAAACACGTATAACTATGTATGAAGAATATCTTATACATACACCGTACCTCGTTACCAACCCAATATACATTGGACAATCAGTATCGGTGGTACACAATATTGATCGTACTTGACTTAAGGATAATGACAGCCAACCAGATAACACCATAGTAAATACTTGGTCAGTTACAGGCGATGTGACTATGTGGCTATCCTTATTTTCCAATTAGATAAGATTAGTATTGAATACTTCTCCCATTTGAACATACATGGTTGGTAACCATCTTAGAAGTCACATCAAATATACTGCACATAAAGTGTTCTAATGTTACAGTAGATCTATATTTTAACCTATAGCAGTATTTACATAAACACATTCCATTACGATACATGTTTTAATGCAATTTTTCTGTTTGACAAACCTGTATGCGACGGACATTTTGTCACAATTATGATTTCAGCCTACATTGATACCATTTTAAATGGGATAAGTCGATCACCAAATAGATATAATGTATATTTTATACAGTTTATTTAAGTTGTAATTATGTTTGCAAAACTTACACTGCTATCGATCACGAAAGTATCAATTTGTAACTTCCTTGGACCACTAACACAATATTTAATTGATTTTGTCCGCCATTTTGTCCGCCATTTTGTCCGCCATTTTGTCCGCCATTTTGAATCAGCTAATTGTTCAATGCTTAAAACTCAAAGATTTCTTGGAGCATTTATTACATATTACAGTTCAACAATTTATTTTACACCACTTCAACTTAAACTGTGATAAAACAAATTCTTTTCCTAACAGCTTGTCATTTTTTAGCCACCATGTTGATTCCAGCCATCACGGATGCCTTTTTACATTCACTAACTGAATCAATAATATTGAATATAAAAAATAATTATGTTTTAAACATTCAAACTAAAAGCAATCTGCAAAAAAAACCATTTGATCCTAATTTCTGGCACCTCTGATTGTTTTTCTGAATTTTGGCGGCCATCTTGGACGCCATCTTGATTTTCACAAAATGCGCAATGATGCCAGCTGGGCATTATTCATATTCTTTAATTACAATAAATTCCCTAAGAGAAAACCAAAACATATTTACTATACAATCGAATGTCGGGTATAACCTAAGTATCCCATTTATAGACTTGACTATTAATCAACTTTCAGTCATCCAATATTCCTGGCTAATGAAGGATTTTCAAACAAAAATCTGTCAATGTAATGTTTATTATTGACGACTGGAACCAACCTCTGCATATAACATTCAACAAATGGTCAAATACACGATCAGATCCGATTTGAAAGAGAAAAATAAACGACAAAAATCGAAAAATATCATAATTTCCTTAAAAAATCAATAATTATTAATCAATAATCGTATTATAATATCTATATTTATATATAACCACATGCGGGGTTCAATTGCAAACATTTTAAGACATATCACAAGCCGATAGCCCAAGTAAGTGAGGAATAATCGAAGTTTTTCTAAACCCTCTGGTTGCTTAAAATAACGGCGGCCATATTTAAAGATGGCCGCCAAAAGGTCATTTGGCAAAATGTCCCGAAAGTCCATCAACTGATTTAGGACAGCTTAGATATCAAACTAACCGAAAATCATTGTTGGATTTGTTCACCTCTTTGGTAATGGATCTTCAATTTTTAAGACCTGGGACATGGACTATATTATCCACTAATTTCTGTGCATTTGATCAAACCTTATCATGTTTAACATTGAAGTAATGAAATACAATGATGACTAGCTAATTATCGAATGTCAATCCCAAATCTTACTTACGCATTGGGCGACAGCAACGCAGCATTATTCATTTTGTAATTTTCAAATATAGTTTTGTCACAGCATTGTTACTTGATTGCTTCCAGGTAAATCGAACTCAGAATTAATATTCAATTAGTGTTTCGATGTACCATTTATCATTATTGTCATATATAAACATGATAGCAATAAAACTGAGTTTTCCACCAATTACTTTCAATATACCACACCTACCAAATGCATCAAGGTACATAACTATTCTTTAATCCACCGGTCTTCGGAGTAGGTCTTCTGATTAGATTTCTAAACTCAGCACTTTATATCACTACCCAATAAGATACTCGTACAATGTGTCTCCATGGTCATGTTTAATTTTTTTCTGCATAATCTCATTTACAGTTCTTCAAATTTTAATTTTTGAGGTGTTTTGGGCGATAAAAATGTCCGTGTTCAGTGCGACATGTTAATATAACATGGCTGTAATGTGTTTGCATTGTCGAGATTCACTGACAAATGAGCGATTATTGTGGATTGTAGTGCTTTGAACCGAGATATTAATATTGACTTCGTTATTTGAGGCGACTATATTGTCCATGTGAAGTTTGACATATTCATATATCATGATTGTAACATGTTTGTCTTTTCAAGAATTACTAGAAAATCAGCATATTATATGGATTGTATCGTGTTGTACATACAAACTGTAGATAACATTGCTATAACGTAGACCTTCCATTTCAATCATTCATATTTTTAGTTACAATTAATAATGTTTGCTATGAACACTACAACGCATAGGTTATTTTTGTAAAACACAGATTATACTCAATACAAATATGATTTAATATGTTTGCGTTAGCTGATTATTTTGTCATATTGTGCTGTTATTCATCATGAGTTATGTTAAGTGGCAACTTCAGCATGTAGTTTAATCCGAAATACCGCAATGAAAATTTCCCATGAGGCCATTGATATAATTTACGGATTACGTTTGTAAAAGCATCCGGTTATTATTCGCAACTGCACATTCGATATAATAATTACGTTGCACAATTCCAGTGATCATTTTAAAGAAAATATTACAGGATATTGTTTGCACTCCAAAACTGTTATCCAGATTCATCAGTTTCAGAAATTATAGTCCTTAACGTCGGATTTAGACCCCTAAACATATTACTACATCTGGCCATTTATTAAAAGTGTCCCTATTGTGTAAAATGGCAATACAACATGTAACTACAAATGTACATTTGTAGCAATAACATGTATTTTAATGCCAATTATTAATAATACAGTTTTATTACACTCTCGCCCTACTTACAACGTACAAAAGTGTACCAGTATATTACGATGTAGATATTCAACATGAAGATATCTGCGTACAACATCTGGTATTGACTGGACTTTACAACAATACCCCATCCTAGACAATACAGTTTATGCTGACATGGCGTTTTAGCCTTTTTACAGTATAATTTGTTATCAAGGTTGTATCATTAGTAAAAGAACTAATATCAATTTTCAAAAAAGACCAATCCTGCCAATTTCCATAATCAAATAAAGCATTTGAATCCCTGGATTATATGCTCGTTTAGTTTATCATGGCATCATGTAAGTATTTAAACTTGTATTCTGAGTACAAATGAAATACGATTTAGACGAAGGTAAGCCGTATTGACAAAATATAGAATGCAAATCGCCAAAGACGTTATTAGTGCCGTTGTCAAGACCCATCCAATAGAATATCTTTAAACTGACTAAGCTTTATTGTTATACTACGTGACTAAAGTATAGAAGATATCAAAAGAAGTTGGATTTGAAGTCGGCAAGTGTTTGTTTTAAAGAATTTAATGTGCATTGTTTTCTTTCTTATACTATTTTTTCTTTCAGTTTCCTTGGTCGTAAGTTCTCCAACAAACACATGTTCTGGAGCTACTTGTATCTAAGAAATATGTAACGTTGTTCCCCCCTCTTTCTCCCTTGTGCATTATTTTAAATTAGGTCGGGTCGTAGTTGTGCCTCTTTATGTCGCATTAGCGTTAGGTCAGTCACTGTCCTTGGTGATTTAAACTAGGTCACGGGGTGGTTATACCTCGTTTGGTTGCAGTTTTGGCATGTATTTGTGCGGTTAGGTCGCCCTGCAACGGGGCCTTGGGTAACTTGGTCAGGTCTTGACTGCGTTTCATTCGGTCTCATGGAATCCCCGCTATTCTATAATTTCTTTGTGAAATTGGGTCCTCCTGCATTTTTTTCGGCCTGGACTTGGACTTTTAATTTGTGTTGTGGTGTTTCTGATTGCTGTGCTCGGCTGGTTAGGTTGAGTGCTATCTTCCCTGTCCGATTGCCTCATTCTTTTTTCATATAGTATGCCGAAATATGCTCGAAAAGAAGCTTGTTAATCTGGTAATTATTTTATCGCCGTACAATTTGGTGTATTAACATTACCAGTTACACAGATATTACAAGTTCAGAAGGTCCCAAGGTAAAAGATAGTGTCATTGTATAGATTACTGTGTTCTAACAGATGAACACTATGGTACTACTTGACCAATAAGTTGTTGATCTAATAAGGTCATTATTGACCATGTCACTGTTATCTGCGACCATTGTATACAATGTGCTTAATGTGTTATTTTAATCACCTCTGCTTTACGGCCTTTCGGATTCAGCAATATTTCTCTGAAGTCGGGATTTCTTAAACAATAGGTTTGCAATGTGTTGGTTGCGTAGTTTAAATGAAATGTCCTGATATCCTTATTTATAACTTACTAGTATACTTCATGTGCGTACAAAATGTTCATACTCAGCAATATTATCAGAGAAGATACATTTATGGTGATTTTTTGTTTTTTTTGATGAGTTCAGATAAAAATGATTGTACAGTAATACTCACAAGACTAGCGATATTCGAATACTGTTTATACTACGTAATAATTAGCAGTACTGAGTGTCTGCTAGTTCATAGGTCACTATCACCCGATAATGGATTTATTGGTGTCCTGGTAACATTGGAAACGATGCTATCTCGTGGTCCCGTTGGACGAATGGTCGAAAATCAAGTGACCGATATATGATACGTCACATGAGACTAGTCGTAATTCACTGTAGTATAATTGTGACTAAGCGTACTAAATATCTTGGTATTGTTGTCTAGTTAGCACTCAATAAAAACAAACTGCAACCCATGGGCAAAACATAGTGGACTGGACAGGCCTCTATTTGATGCATCAAGAAATTAATTAGTTAATCACTATGCCAATTGCATTTTTAAACAACTATGTTTTGTCGAAATCAACTTTATCTCTGGAAAATCGAAATATACCACAAACGACTAAATATCAGTTTTACAAACAACTTGATTTTTCTTAACAATTTTGTAATATCACAAAAATTGCAAGTATTGAACATTCTATATAAATTCTGTATAAATATAGCAGATAGTTTTCATTGACGTGTATTGATTAAGTTGGGGCTGAGAGAAATTCACACTTTATGTACCAATTTGTATCCCAGGGTGATTGTT
The DNA here is from genome assembly GCA_963678985.1 of Spisula subtruncata. Taxonomy (NCBI): domain Eukaryota; kingdom Metazoa; phylum Mollusca; class Bivalvia; order Venerida; family Mactridae; genus Spisula; species Spisula subtruncata. Next base: position 18,116,567 of record OY787678.1, read on the forward strand.
GGTTGTAGGAAATATGAAAATATGATCTTCTAACTTGAAGATCTATTGACTGCTGTATAAACAAGATTATTGATCGAGTCAATGCTAACAAGTTTACTCATTATGTGTGTATCGCGTTTTAAGGTTAAATATGGGAACCAATCCTGTCTAAATCATAGCAATCCGCTGATATGAAATACAATTTCTGCTCTAAGACTTCCAGATTCATTTCGGGAACAAAACTGACTGTATCATTGCATTTACCACCACATGAAATATGGTTTCCGTGTTCGTACATTTTAGGTTTGAGTTGAAACCACTCTTAGCAAAGCTTATGCTACGTAAACCATCACCGAAAACAAAATATAGACGCATACGTATATCATCTCTATACATTATAAACAACATTAGTGTCTGCAGACTGACTGTCGAATTGCTGTCGTAATATGGCATCTACTGAAGCACTCAGACACTAAATAGACGACTAGAAATAAATGATGCCACTTGTGGTATAGTTGTTGGATAGACGCCACGGTTACACGCAGTTGCAGGTTTGATCTATCAAAGAACATCCATCTAACAGAAAACTTTGAATGAATCAAAGTTCTTAAAATGGTATTACTCGCCTATTCTTTGTAGTTGCTAGTAATTTGTGACGAAACTACCTAAACATTACATTATATGATCAATGACCCACAAATGCAACAACATCGGTACTCATCTATTAGATTTCGCGATCGAATCAGCAGCTCAAAAATGGACGCTCAATCCATAAAACAAACCATCGGAGCGATTAGCCTGATGTAATATTGCTAGTTTGCCCACGACTAAATCACACATATATTTCTTGTAATATCATGTCGTAACATCACTTACTCGTTCTTTTACAGAGCAATAAAAACGATATGTGTTTCAGGTCAAGTACTTGGCCCCGTACGAGTGTATTAATATGATATTGGTTATAAGAAACCTAGAGACACCATGTTAGATTGGCATCCATCGATCAGCCAAAAGTAGAATCCTATTTTTGACAACCCAACATAAAACGATATGCTAAGTGCCTGTAAATACCTCGTTTGGACATAAAACAAACGGTAATTACTGTAGAGGGATAACTGCGCCATTATCGGAACGGTTTATGATCTGCCCAGGTGGCATGAATTTAGCGTCAACATCGTGTAAAATGACTCTCTAAGGGTGATACAATGTCAAATGCCAATAAGTTCCTGGACCTTCACTAGAGCTGTGCCTTTTTAGCTCACCTGTCACAAAGTGACAGAGTGAGCTTTTGTGATCACTCTTCGTCCGTCGTCCGTCCGTCCGTCCGTCCGTCCGTCTGTCCGTCAACAATTGGGTTGTGTCCTCTCTAGCGGTCACAATTTTGGCCTAATCTTTATGAAACTTGGTCACAATGATCATCTTAACAAAATCTTGGTCAAGTTCGATATTGGGTCATCTGAGGTCAAAAATTAGGCTACTAGGTCAAGTAATAGAAAAACCTTGTTTTTCATTCTGTCAAAGGGAGTGTACTCTGTAATTATACTGGTTGTGATCATGTAAGAGTTGTCTCTCTTACTATATTTTAGTTGTAGAACTACGAAATGTGTACTTGTTAGCAGCTTTGAGGCTTTAATTTAAATTAAATGCAGAATGTGGATATTAGGGTTATCATCGTTTACAGTGATTGTATGTTTACAAACTATTAAACAATTATTAAGCTGTAATTATAGTCTTATGCAACCTTACTAATCGTTTTACATAGACTTATATAGGGAAAACATATAAAAATCTTCTTCTCTAAAACTACAATGCCTACAGCTTTGATATTTGGTATGTAGCATCATCTAGTGGTCCCCTACCAAGATTGTTCAAATTATGGCTCTGGGGTCAAAATTGGCCCCGCCCCGGGGGTCACCGTTTTACATAGACTTATATAGGGAAAACATATAAAAATCTTCTCCTCTAAAACTACAATGCCTACAGCTTTGATATTTGGTATGTAGCATCATCTAGTGGTCCCCTACCAAGATTGCTCAAATTATGGCCCTGGGGTCAAAATTGGCCCCGGCCCGGGGGTCACCGTTTTACATAGACTTATATAGGGAAAACATATAAAAATCTTCTTCTCTAAAACTACAATGCCTACAGCTTTGATATTTGGTATGTAGCATCATCTAGTGGTCCCCTACCAAAATTGTTCATATTATGCCCCTGGGGTCAAAATTGGCCCCGCCCCCGGGGGTCACCGTTTTACATAGACTTATATAGGGAAAACATATAAAAATCTTCTACTCTAAAACTACAATGCCTAGAGCTTTGATATTTGGTATGTAGCATCATCTAGTGGTCCCCTACCAAGATTGTTCATATTATGCCCCTAAGGTCAAAATTGGCCCCGCTCCGGGGGTTACCGTTTTACATAGACTTATATAGGGAAAACATATAAAAATCTTCTTCTCTAAAACTACAATGCCTAGAGCTTTGATATTTGGTATGTAGCATCATCTAGTGGTCCCCTACAAAGATTGTTCATATTATGCCCCTGAGGTCAAAATGGCCCCGCCCCGGGGGTCACCGTTTTACATAGACTTATATAGGGAAAACATATAAAAATCTTCTTCTATAACTACAATGCCTAGAGCTTTGATATATGGTATGTAGCACCATCTAGTGGTCCCCTACCAAGATTGTTCAAATTATGCCCCTGAGGTCAAAATTGACCCCGCCCCGGGGGTCACCAGTTTCTATATTTACGCTCTACCTTTGTTAGTCTAAATTGTGCAGGGCTTCATTTATAATCAGGTGAGCGATATAGGGCCATCATGGCCCTCTTGTTATTAATGGGACTGAAAGTCAAACGTGATGGTCATGTTGTGAAACTAACAGCAGTTAAATGGTTGTGAAAGACCACCGGTGTTTCTTGAAGCATAAGCTTCCGCTACACAAAGCATCCGTTAGCCGATCTTGTGAGAAGTTCGGATCATCCCTAGTAGGAGTTAGATTTACAATGGTAAGGGCGAATTATGTAAAGGCAGCAACCATTCGTGTCGTTTTCGGATGTTCAGTATTACTACTTAGTGCCATCCGTATATTCGGATTGGTTTTTTATTATGTCGGATAAGTTCCGTTTAACGACAGCTTGTCGGTTTAAGGGTAATAAAGGATATGTGAGAACTCAACTTAACCAACAGAGCACAGAAAACATAAAAAACATCACAATTATAAAACAAATTTACGAAACAATGTCTACACATCACTAAAGCAGATTTTTGTCTTAATTTCGCAGCCTTATTGCAAACTTCGTAATTTTAGTATCACACTTTTTCTGACAGGTGATTTATCAAACTCTATCATTTCTTTCTAACTCTTTCATTTGGTGTGGTGATTAACTAACTGTGTACCTGTATTCTTTCTTAGCTACATTTACATGTATGAATATTTATCGTATATTATGTCTGTTGTTATGAAATATATCTGGTCGAACCAGAAGCTTGTTTTTCTAATATTGTTTTGGTAGACATTTCATTAAGACACACTTTGCAATATATGAGTGTCATTCGTAGACAATCATTTTCATTTTATTTTATTTATGTTTAAACAATAATTTCTTATAACATTATAAACATTTATGTATTATCTACCGTAGGTACAAATTTATCTTTGATTATGCAACACAGTAGCATGTAATCAGCCGTTGTATTATCATAGTTACGCGCTACCACCCCGATTGACGTAGCGTGACATTTCACTAGTTCAACTAGTTATCAATTCCGAACTAATTAAATTACATTCCCACATGGTAACCAGGTTATTGCATGGTATTATCATAATATTTTGTGAAATTATTAAGTTGTTTGGACGTGTAAGTTTGAATTGAGAAGCGTTTGATCTATGCCTATCACGTTTTCATTTACGTCAAAATGACAATGAATTTACGCAAAGAAATTCATGCATTAATTAAATCGTGCACATGTCTTGGAATTACACAACAAACACATATAAGCTTAGTGCTGCTAGTAAGAGCAAACTGAGAACATGCCGTAGTCAGTAACCCTGTGTTGTAGTGGAAAAATCAAATTTCTGAAGTGCAGCAAGGTATTAAAATGATACAGTCATCGAATGAAGTTTGCAGACGCCAGTCAAAATGTGCTAGGCGTTTAAATTTAGCATCCGACCATTAAGTCTAGCTAAATCCATAACTTTGAACACATAACATGCTGTGGTAGACCTTTTTAATAATATACAGCTTAAATAGTTATGTTTAATTCAATATGAATGACATAATTCAATTTCGTGTTTACTATTTGAGAAATAGCAAAGCACCAATAACGTCGTTTCGTGCAAAATTTCTTCACTTTTGTCAGAATTGCTGTATTTTGGTGTGATTAAATTAGTTATTCTCTGTGTCAATGTGCATTAAAATGACGTAGCCAGTCGCAAATTTATTAAATGACCCTCGTACGACTGTGTGGTGTTCATTAAATTATTGCAACAGCCTCAAAACCAGTTTCACAAATAACTTGTTTTTCTTTACAATATAGTATCATCACAAAAATTGCTAGTATTTATGCATATATTAATAAATTCCATGAAGTTTTCGATATGCATTCGATATGCATTCTGTATAAATAAGCAGATAGTTTCCATTGATGTGTATTGATTAAGTTTGGAGAGAGAAATGCACACTTTATGTACCGATTTGTATCCCAAGGTGAGTGTTGGTTGTAGGAAATATGAAAATATGATCTTCTAACTTGAAGATCTATTGACTACTGTATAAACAAGATTATTGATCGGGTCAATGCTAACAAGTTTTCTGATTATGTCTGTATCCCGTTTTAAGGTTAAATACGAACGAATCCTGTCTAAATCATAGCAATTCGTTGATATGAAATACGATTTCTGCTCTTAGACTTCAAGGTTAAATTCGGGAACAAAACTGGCTGTACCATAGCATTTAAAACCGCATGAAACAAATTTGGTTTACGTGTTCGTACATTTTAGGTTTGAGTTGAAACCACTCTTAGCAAAGCCTATGATACGTAAACCATCATCAAAAACAAAATATAGACGCATATATCATCTCTATACATTATAAACAACATTAGTGTTCACAGACTGACTGTCGGATTGCTGTCGTAATATGGCATCTACTGACGCACTCAGACACTAAATAGACGACTGGAAATAACTGATTGACACTTGTGGTATAGTAGTTGGATAGACGCCACGGTTACACGAAGTTGCAGCTTTGGTCCATCAAAGAACATCCATCTTTCACACTGCTAAGTTCCAGTAAACTTTGAAAGTTCGAAAGTTCTTCAAATGGTACTGATATTACTAGCCTATTCTTTGTAGTTGCTAGTTATTTGTGACGAAACTGCCTAAGCATTACATTATAGGACTAGTGATCCACAAATGCAACAACATCAGTACTCATCTTTTAGATTTCGCGATGGAATCTGCAGCTCCAAAATGGAACTTCAATCCACCCAACGCACCATTGGCCTAATATAATGTTGTTAGATTGCCCACGATTAAATCACACATATATTTCTCGAAATATCATGTCGTAACCGTACAACACTTACTCGTTCATTTCACAGAGCAATAAAAACGATATGTGTTTCAGGTCAAGTACATGGCCCCGTACGAGTGTATTAATATGATATTGGTTATAAGAAACCTAGAGACACCATGTTAGTTTGGCATCCATCGATCAGTCAATTTTATTTCTGACTATTCAACAGAATATGATAATGCTTAGTACGTGTAAATAACATGTTTGTGTCATAGAATAAACGGTTATTAACGTAGAGTGATTACCGCGCCATTATCGGAACGGTTTATGATCTGTCCCGAGTGGCATGAATTTTACATCAACATTGTGTAAAATGACTCTCTAAGGCGGATGCAATGCCAAATGCCGATAAATTCTTGGACCATCCCCAGAAGTGTGCATTTTTATTAATGGGATTGAAAGTCAAACATGATAGTCATGTTGTGAACCTAACAGCAATTATACGGTTGTGAAAGACCACTTTGTTCCTTATAACATAATCTTCTGCTACACAGGACATCCGCTAACTTTTGGGTCATCCCTAGTGGGACTTCGATATGAATTGTGAGGGCGACTTATGTTAAGCCAGCATCCATTCGTGTTATTTTCGGATGTTCAATGTTACTACTAAGTGCTATTCGGATTTGTTTTTTTTAATATGTCAAATAATTTTCGTTTACCGACAGCTTGTCAGTATAATGTTAAAAGATATTAGAACTCAACTAAACCTGAGCAGAGAAAACTTAAAAACATCACAATTGTAACACAAATATACGACACAACACCCACACATAACCGAAAAAGAAAATATTTCTACATTTCGCAGACTTATTGAAAAGTTTATAATTTGAGTACTAGTATCACACATTTCTGACAGGTGATTTATTAAACTGTACCAGTTCTTTGTGACTCTTTTCCTTGGTTTTATTATTAACTATGTACAGATCGTCTTCCTTAGCTACATTTAAATGTATGAATATTCACCGTGCATTATGTCTGGTTTTATGGATTATATCAGATCGAACCAGAAGCTCGTGAGTCTTAATATTATTTTGGTAGACAGTTCATTAAAACGATCTTTGCAATTATTGCGAGAGATGTTCAAGTATTTTGGGTTATATCTGCTAATTTTAAAATTATTACATTTACTTTTTTGCTGCTAAAAACTACTTGAACGAAACCGTTCACTTTGACTTTTCATATCATATATTCTATTTACTCCCTCAATGTCTTGTTTCATTTCTTAGCCTTTATAATCCTCTTCCGCAATAACATGGAATTATGACTCATTTAAAATAGCAAATGCATTAATTCCCACACAAAAATACAAAAACACAAAACAGGTTTTACAAGTCCTGTTAATAACCTACTTGAGACAGATATCAAATGACGTAATTATATGGATCAGTGTCAATAAAACGCTTTGAAGACATTGTTGTATTTACGGGAACGAGCGTTCGTTGCTCTTGATTTACGACACTGAACAGAGAACATCATATTAAAGATTATTGGCAATGTGATATGCTTGCATGGTGAGAACACCACACGTTTGTACTGTCTTGTACTGTATTTTACTGTATTTTACTGTCTTGTACTGTCTTGTACTGTCTTGTACTGTCTTGAACTCGTTGTCTAGTAGACGCTTACGTTTACTAAACATTCCATGTACATCATCGGCGTCAATTTCAGCATGAGTTTTCCATTTGGAATTGTCTAAGGTATTCATGATACAACTTTCTCCTACCAAATATATTGACACAATGCCAAGAATGACAAGGAAGTGAGTGGATTGTCTATTACAAAATTGGGCGAAGACAGTACACCGCTGCCACCCATTTTGTAACACCCGCGAGGGTAATTCTAACACATGTATATGGTAAATAGATCAGTGGAAACACTATTTAGATAAAAGTTTGTCGATAATATTTAGTGATGGCAGTATTGCTTGTCTTATAATATCAGCGCATTGCAAATGTTCAAGCCAATCAGCGTTCCTGTTACATTTTTTTTCAAAGGATTTGTGTTACCATTGATTTATATTAGGAATCGGTGTTATAGAAAATAGTATTTGGTTTGCATATTTGTAATCGAAATGATTGTATTGATGATTGCATTGTCCATAAGTGAACATATCGTATTTCAACAAGCAAACAGTCTGCTCTAAATCGATTGTCTAGCTGAATTATTATCCCCTGATTTTTGTGCTTTTGATCAAATCTTGTTTGCGTTTAAAAATCGAAGTAACGACGCTTAGACACACAGAGGAAATGATTAAATTACATCATGTTTATGTTTTCTATTTATCGTTCATGAAGTAAAGAGACAGTACCTTCATATCAATTGTCAATCCCACATCTTATTTCCACGTTGGGCAAAAGCAACGCGGGATATTTCATTTTGATATTTTCAAACATAGCTTGTTTCAAGTATTGTTACTTTATTGCTTCAAGATAAAATAAAACCAGAATTATATTTTATCGTGTATCATTTGTCACATGTGTCATTTATATACATTCCACTAAATACTTTCAATAATGTCACACCTATCCAATGCTCCAAGGTATGTACCTTTACCTTAATCCGCCGGTCTTCTTAATATATTTTATCATACTACACAATTACCGAGCATACATGTATTATGAGTCTCCATGATCATGTCTAATCTTTCTACATAATCTCCTTACCATTTCTTCCAATATTGACTTTTGAGGTGTTTGTGACGATTATATTGTCCGTGTTCAGTTCGACATAAATATACCACTCGGTGGCAATATGTTTGCATTGTCAGGAGTAACTGACAAATGAGCAATTATTGTGGTTATATTGCTTGGAATGGGGAAAAAGTTAGGTCAAACATACACTTAATGTGTTGATTCGAATTTTATAACAAATGCTGATGTTTTGCAATAGCTTAGCAACGCTACATTGAAACGCGTGAGAGTTTTTTTGCAGTAAGGCATTGGTTGTAAATGTGGCATGATCAATTGGTATGTTGTTTGTAAATTTGCAAATTAAGTTATAAGTTTTTTGTTCATGATAAATTTGGAAAAATTGGCTAATTCAGTATTTTGTTCCATACAAAATGCAGCCATGCAAATTTCTCATAGAGCAAAGCTTGCATACATGTAGCAACAATAAAGTTTCCGGTTTCAGTTCCTTTATTGCCAACAAAGCAACGATAACATTCGGTCATGAAGCACAACTAGTACACTTACAATCTGTAAGGCCCAAGTTTTGACTTCCGTAATCTTTCAAATGGTTTGATCATAAAAGTACTGATCAAAGTTGTTATTTCTAACAGACTCTATTCTATGACATTTGATGTTGGGTTTTTTTTTGGAAATTTCAATATTGCGCTAGATTTAATTTTCCGCCGTCATTGTGTGCGATACTGCAACACTCGACAGGGTAATCTCATTACGCCAGTCTAGATCACAAAGTTCTTTTATTGCGCATATTCCATTACCAACGGAATCGATCATATTTCATTGGAAACATTTTATTTGTTGCATTCTTTCCGATATCGACTAAGGAGATTTAGAACTTTCGCTTCCAGTGCAGAAAAGATATGCTATATTATCTTTTTCAATTTTGTCACGACAAAAGTACAAATATAAAATATTCCAGTCAATACATAGTAATATCGCAAAACTGATCTATTTGCAATTGAAGCAAACTTATTTACTACTATGCTATTTACCAAATGCTTATAACTATTAATTATATTGATTAGAAATTGACTTGTATTATGTCTCGTCTACATATATTGCCCTTCATAAACCAAATGTCAACAGTAAAAAGTAAAATTGTGTACTCAAAGCTTTGTCTCTCTTTAAACAGTTTACTTCAGACATTTTATGGAAGTCATTCATAGCCATAACTTACACCATAGCAGCATTATGCATTTGTCGTCTGATTTGGCTATTGAAAATATTGGAAGTAACTGATGGCACATTGTATGAGGAATTTTGAGTAATCCCGATGGGACTCGAATCTGCAACGCGTATGGACAATTATCTGAAGACGTTAATCACATTACCATTCGGTCAGTTTGACTTTATAAAATTTTCGGTTATGTCGTTTGTACAGTCATTGGAAAGTCAATATTCTTCACAGAATACACTGTGCATTATGACCAAACGTCTTACTAAATGTAATAACTTAATATGCCTATGTATTTAAATTAAATTTCATATGCTTACTTGAATATAAACTTGGAATCAGTCGAAGTTATTTAGTTATTCGGTTACAAATGATAAAAAAATTCACATATTTGTACGGGCATCTTTTTCAGCTTTTTTATGACTGAAAAATCCAACTAATGTTGTAAACATATATCGAGTGTAATCAATGTTGCTTTATCTTTAAGATTCCAATTCTTTTGATGCAGCGTTGTTTGACTTAGGCCTTTTTCTATTCTCGTGCAATAAACATGAAATACGTGTTCCTTAGGTTGGTGTATGGTGCTGGGCCTTGACCAAAACACCATGATTCGGAAATTATCGCCTGGAAAGCCATGTTGGGTACATTTTACAGTTGCATATTTTCGGAGTTTGGCAATAAATGTTTGGGAAAATTCTAAATTGGTAGTTACTCCTAACTTCGTTGAAAAACCAAATTTTAGTTATTTGATTGGTACATGTCACCATACACCCAATGGGTACGATTATCAAACAAATAGTCCCTTTTTGGCATTTTTTAACATTTTGTGTTATTTCATTTATGGCCTCTGCATGACAAAAATCGCCCATCTAGTGACGAGTACTGCTGATTGTCTTCACAAAACAGGTACACAATGTTTCTTCAACTTCTTCTCTGCGATTCGTTGGGAGTGTTTGGCTTTCAAAAGGCCAAAAGCAACATTCTCTACAGAATTGGCAAGTCATATTGCTAATATCCAAACCAATTATTGTATATGATGCCTGACACATTATTTCTCACATCTCAAAAGAGATATTTCATTTATATCGGGTTAGATGGAAGATATCGGATATTCATCACTGTTCAAATATAAGTGGGGCACCTCTCGTGAAAACACAGAGAGCCGATTCACGTCATTGAGCTATTCTAGAAGGTGTCAGTAGGAGTACCAGTTTTCCATTCAGTATAGTCTGAATAAAGATGGCGTAATCTTTAGTAGTGTTATAATTTCCATACACCAGCCCAGTTTCATAAAAAGTATTATTTAGCAGCATAATTGTAATTGAAGGAATTGCATTAATGCTCCCATTGTCCACAAGTGAACATATCGTATTTCAACAAGCAAACAGTCTGCTGTAAATCGGATTTCTGTGAAATAGGTCAAGTCTAATTATGCTTACCGTAAGAAATAATTATGGTTATACAAATACATGAAAAATTAAATTTCGACATGTTTTTCTCTTCATAAAGCGAAGAGACGATACCTATCTCGAAAAGCAGTCCTACATCATACTTACGCATTGGGCCAAAGCAACGCAACATTGTTCGTTTCGTCATTTTCGAACATAGCTTTTTCACAGTATTTTTTACTTTTTCGCAAGTATGATATTTTATTAGTGGTTTAATGTACCAAATGACAATTATTGTCATTTATAAATATGTTGACAATTAAACGTTTTCCATCAATTACTTTCAATATGCCACACCTACCAAATGCGTCAAGGTGCATACCTATCCTTTACTGGTGGCAGCAGTCTATAGCACTACACAATAACTGAATATACACGTACAATGTCTCTCCATGATCGTGTTTATTTTTTCTACATAATCTCATTAACAGTTCTTCCAATACTAACTTTTGAGGCGTTTGGGCGATTATATAGTCCGTGTTCTATGAGACATGTTAATATATCATGGCTGTAATGTATTTGCATTGTCGAGATTTACTGACAAATGAGCAATTATTGTGAATAGTATCGCTTTAAACCGAGATATCAATATTGACTTCGATGTTTGAGGCGACTATATTGTCCAAGTATAGTGCGACATATTCATGTAACTTGACTGTAACATGTTTGCCTTTGCGAGAATTACTGGGAGATCAGCATATTATATGGATTGTATCGTGTTGTATGTACAAACTGTAGATAACATTGCTAATACGTAGACCTTCCATTTCAATAATTCATATTTTTAGTTACAATTAATGATGTTTGCAATTTCCTATCAACACTACAACGCATAGGTTATTTTTGTAAAGCACAGATAAAACTCAGTTCAAAGATGATTTAAAATGTTTGCGTTTGCAGATTATATTGACTGGTTTTGTTGATGTTCATTATGAGTAATGTGAAATGGCAACTTCAGCATTTAGTTCAGTCCAAAATGCCGCCATGAAAATTTCCCATGAGGCTTTTGATACAATTTTACAGATTACGTTTGTAAAAGCATCAGGTTATTATTCGTAACTGCACATTCGGTATAATAATTACGTTGCACTACCGTATTCAAATGATCATTTTGCTAAAAGGTAAAGGGTATTGTTTGCACTCCAAAACTATTATTCGTATTCATGAGTTTTAGAAATTATAGTCCTTAACGTCGGCTTTGGGCCCCTAAACATATTACTTTATCTGGTAATTTACTTTCAGGTTGAAAATACCAAACTAGTTTTGCTGGTGCATTTTTCAAAACATCATTTCTCCATTATATGTGTGGTAAATATAATAGTTACGTCATTAAATGACAATTATTGCATCCTATCATGGACATATTACCTCGCATACATTATTCATTATCGATTCTACACTTTAAACCGTCGGACTATAAACGGCATTTGACATACTCAGACACAATATATTTACGTGCAAATTGCAGTTGATGACCAGAGGAATTATAAGTCACTTACACATTCAGGACATTTGGTTTCCTGTTAATCGGGCGTAAAAACGTAAAAACTCAATGACAATATCAACTGAAATATCTTTTTAAGTGGGTCTTAATTGTATGATAACTGGAGTAAAAATAACAATTGTTTATATAATGTGTGTTAATAGCTGTTTTATTTCACTAATACCAGAAAGATAATTGCCTTGAATGTCCGATGTTTATGATATTGTAATACTTGGTCTAATGCTGTTAATCATCCAAAAGATACAATTCAACTAATACAGCTTCACAGAATGTCAATTTTGAAACGTAGCTTTGAAACAACCAATAAATTGCTTAAGAATTAAAATATATTTAAAAATCGAACAAGGAAGACAGCCATTTAAACATCAAATAACACAATACACTGCACATTAATGCCCACCATTAACGGAAGCGAAAATGAAATGCCAAAATACCAGTTGTCAAAAAGCTTGACGACCTGAAGTTTCATAATTCATAAGGTAGTCTATGATTTGTCATAGTGACCTTGTTTCTTAACCCCGATGTTCCTACAATTATGCCAAAATGATGACTTCTAGTTACTAAACAAGTTTTTTCTATAATGTAAGCATATGGGATATCCAAACCATTTCATCCCTGGGCACTGTTTTATCAACGTACTTACGGAAATCGTAAACTTACGTTCAAATTTAAATTCTATATAATTCTTAAACGAATGGAAATTGGGGATATATGTTGTTTGTAGGTATTCAATAACTGAATCTTGATTAGTATTGTAGAGCCATTAACCACATGATATAGTTGTAAAAGTAATATAAAGAATTAAATTTTGATCTTAAGTTTAAGATTTCCGTAAGTACGTTGATAAAACTGTACCCTGGTGACGCCAATGCTGAATGACCAAACTGTATAAGCCCTTCCTTGTGTTCACACTGGAAAATTGTTTGACATGCAAGTACGCACACATGTCATTCCTCAGAAGGCTTTGTTCTGGGGCAGTAAATATTGTTCTATGTTTTGTTCGAAATTTCAATAATTCACTGTAATGTAGTCTGCCTCTGATATTTTATATGATATTGTAATACTGGATATAACATGGCAATCTCATTACACCAGTCTAGATAACAAAGTTCCTTTGTTTCACATATTATATTACAAACGCAATTTATCTGGGGATTTTAAATAGAAGCTTGCAACATTTTATGTTTTGTATCCATTCCGATATCGACTTGGAAGTTTTGGAAATTTCGCTTCCAGAGCAGAAAAGACATACTATTTATATTTTGCATTTTATAAACAGTGCACACTTTTTTGTAATACGAACATTTGTGCTCACAAATGGCTACAACAAAAATGAGTTTCCGTAATAAAAGTGTAAATATTCCATTTCATACATCCCGCAAAACTTACCCATCTGTATTTGCTATTTACTGAATGCTCATAACTATTTATTATAGTTATCAGACATGTACTTGAATAATGCCTTGTCTTCATATATTGCGCCTCGTAAACCAAAAGTCAACTGTGAAAAAAATAACTGTGTACAAAATGCAAATATTGCTTCGTCCCTCTTTAATCGGTTTTACAACAATACTTCAGACATTTAATGGAAGCCATTTATAGACATAACTTGTAACTTGTCTGGTCTGCATAGCAGCATGATGTACGAGTTACATTTGTGGTGGTTATACAAAATAGAATAAATTACTGCTGAGACACCTTGTGTTGGTCTCAAATCTGCAACTCTTAAAATTGTCTTTAGACGTTAACCGCATTACCATTTGGTCAATTGGACGGTTTTGTCGGTTATGTCTTGTGTACAGCCATCGACTTTATACGATAAGTTTTATATGCCTACGCAACGTAGCTTCACAGACCTTGACTATAGTCCTGGAATCGGTAATCATACTGCATTTACAAATGTTGTTGTAAATCAATCATATTTTGTATCCGCCATATGTGTTCATTTCCTAGCCAAATTATTACTATTTGTCTCGGGATTATTTGTGTTTGGTTATACTGTACTCAGTAATGGTTTATTTAGATAAGCAATATATTAATTTTCTCGCAATAACTCAATGAATACTATTATACAATACCTGAAATTACCTACTTGTGTTAGATATCATATTACATCACTAATTTATTGATATAGGTCAATTAAACGTTTTGAAAATACTTTTCTTTGAACTTGCATTATTAACTTATATGAACGTTTTATGCTTTTGATCTGCGACACTAAACAGAAAGAATATTGCACAATATTATTGACGATCTGATATTACTGCGATGTCAGACTTTCAAACATGTTCTGTCTTCCAATTGTTGTCTATAATAAATATGGTATATTACCCATTTTCATCGTCGGCGTAAATTTGTGCATTTGTGTTTTCCATTTAGAATTGTATAAGGTATTCATGATACAGCCTTCTAATTTGTGTCGTTTTTACTTTTGTGCTATGTTTTAAGCCACGTCCGTTCGAATTTCCCAAGTGCTATACTTGCTTTAAAAGATCTTAACTTTGTCGACACTAAACCTTTCTAGAAGTTGGATTTTTCACCCACTCATAATCAGTTTCATGTTCAATGAGTGTTTGTTTAACATATTTGCAATCGAAGGTATTGCATTGATACTAATTTTGTCCGTAAGTGAATATATCACATTTCAACAAGCAAACAAACTGCTGTAAATCGATTGTCTAGATGAATTATTGTCCCCTGATTTCTGTGCATTTGATCAAACCTAATTGTGTTTACCGTCAGAAATAATAATTGTTAGACAAACAGTTGGAAATTAAATTATGAGCGTTTAGTCTGTATTATGTCTACGGTTATAGAGTGAAAATCCAATAGCTTCGTATCAACTTTGTGTCTGCTGACATATTAACGTGCTAAAATATATTTTATTCAACTGTTTTAACCCATGCAATATTTAATATTATGTTGTATAGGGCTTGCTTTATATTTTGATATTTTATATTAATATCTTAACTTTGAAAGGTAAAATAAAATCAGAGTGCGATTTTCGCATTTGGTTTATGCGCCCTTTTACGTGACTAAATGTATCTTAATATTCAACATTTTAGTAAATTTTGAAGATGTATTTCTTTTGTCACTTAGCAGTCTAAAAAGCAAGCCTGTTCAAATTCAAATTAATATTTTTAAATGATTTTTCCAGTCTTCTGAGGGAATTTCTGTAATCAGCATTTTGTAGTTCAGTGTACAATACCAAACTGAATTTTGACTACTCGTATAATATTTCACCAAGAATATGTTTAATTTCCGCTATTATCTCATTACCAGAGTTCTGACCATATTACCTCCTGCGTTTGAGGTGATAATATTTTTCGTGTTCAGTGCGGCATATTAATGTCTCATGACAATTATGTGTTTGTTTTGTCGACAATTAGTGACAAATGAACAATTAATGTGATAATATCGCTTTGATTCTTGATAGCCTTGGTCAAATATGCACTTTGTATTTGTGCCTAAAATTAGTGATGTTCTCCAATGGTCAAGCAACGAAACATTCAAACAAATGTTTTATTTTTAAATGTACAATGATAAATCTAACTGATGTTTGTGCACTTACTGATTAATTTATCGCTTCTAACAAATACGGCATTTAGATGTCTTACACGCTTTGAAGCACCTCAATACAACGCATGCATTATTTCAGTAAAGCGCATCTGACACTCTATTCAAAGATAAATTAATATGATGTGGTTTGTGGGTTCGCAGATTAAAGTATCACTTTTTGTTGATGTTCATTATTATGTTTTGCTAACTGGCAATTTCAGGATATTGTTCCATCCGAAAGTCCGCCATGAATATTTCCCATGAAGCCATGTTCATATAGCAACAATAAAACGGCCCGTTTATTACCAACATATCACCAATGTCATTTGATTGAATACCTTTGTAAAAGCATCCGGTCAGTATCTGCTACTTTGCATTTATTGTAACATAATACGGTGGAAAAGTTTGATTGATCATTTTGCAATAAAATATTGGAGGCTACTTTTTGCACATTTCTAACACTTGTATGGATTTCTGTTGCAGAACAAATATTTAGATCCACGAGTATCAGAAATGGAAGTACTAAAATTCTAATCAGTTCACCAAAACATCTTAGAAAAATAGCAAATAGGGTCAAACTATTGAAATATGGAGTGTTTAAGTAACCTATCCTACATGTATAAAACCTGATCATTTCCTTTTAGATTTGAAAGTACCCCACGCTATGTGTATGTGTATCTTCCAAAGCACCGTTTTCCTAATTATTCACGTCGACCAAAACATCTTAGAAACATACCAAATAGTGTCGAAATATTGATGCATGGATTGATTTAGTAACAAATCCTACACTATCTGACCATTTGCTTTCATATTTTAAAGTACCCCACGCTATGTGTATCTTGTGTCTTTCAAACTACAGTGTTCCTAATTATTAACGTCGTATAAACATTAAATATCAATTATTTCATCCTATCATGGGAGTTTTACCCATCATACAGATTCGATCCTGCACTTCTAACTGTCGCTGCCGGGCTATCTATGACATTTAACGTATATAGACACACTATAAAGTGCTATAAATGTTATTACCATAGTTTCAGTACTAGAAGAATTATTGGTAGTCACTCGGACGTTAGAACATTCTTTTCTCCTTAATTGGGCGTTTAGTCGCGGAAAACGTTAAATGGTAATGGTCATACAAACGGAAATTTCGGTTTTAGTTGGTCATAATTAGACATTAACTGGATCTTGAATAACGATTCTAACTATAACTAGTGTGTTTATAGCTGTTATATTTCATTTATACACGATGAGCAATTGAGGTAGTACAAAATGTATTGGCCTTTAAGCTTGTAATTATTTAATAGAGTTAAGCTATTAGAAACTACTACGGTTTTACCATAGGTCAGTTTTAATACCGATAATAAAATCTGGATCTTGAGTGGCATGTCAAATTATGTGTGTCAGTAAGTTAGACAGACCTAACGATAAAGTTATGTTTGTAAATCATACTTACTCAAGACATTCGAATCCCAACCAAGACTCTTATGGTTAACATCAGCTTTCAAAAACAAACGCAATACCACTAAACCTCTGTATATTAATTGGGTACAGATACATGTTTTGGTAATATATGCCCAGTTTAAAAGAATATCCAATTACAAGTAATTGGGTGAGCTCTTGTCTGTGTTCATAAATCCTGTACACTAGTTTGATCATGATAGCATGATAGATGTGTCTCCTCGAAAGGTTTCATTTTGGAGCATTGTATGCTGCATCGTGTTTTAGCGATATTTCAATTATTCACTAAATGCATTCTGCCTCTGATATTTTATGTGATATTGTAACATATGATCGGACAAGACGAACACATCCAGCTAGTCCAGATCATATCTCAAAACGTTATTTATTGCACATTTTCTATCGCAAACGCAATTGATATTATTTCAATGAAAACTCGAAGCATTTCCTCTTATATGTTTATTTGTGGCGTCCATTGCAACATATGCTAAGATGTTCAGGAACTTTCGTTTCTCGTCAACTTGGAAAATACTCTTTTATCTCATTCATTTTATGAAGAAGTTTCGGTTCATTTTACACATGAATTGCATTTGTATGTACATGTATACATGATCCACAAAATGTGAACAAAGAAAAAATGTTGGAAACTGATTATATTGTACATGTTCAGTACGACATGCCACTTGACTGTAATGTGTTTGAATTGTCAAGAATCACTGACAAATGTGCAACTAATGTGATAATATCGCTTTGATTGATAATAACCTTGGTCCAACATACACTTTGTATTGATGCTTAAAATTGATGTTGTTCTCCATTGGTCTAGCAACGAAACATTCTAACACATTATTTATTTTTAACTGTACAATGATAAATTAAACTGATTTTTGTGCACTTGCTGATTATTTTATTACTTTTAACAAATAGTTAGATGTTTTACAAACGCTTGGAAGAACCTCACTTCAACGCATGCATTATTTCAGTAAAGCGCAATTGACACGCAATTCAAATATTAATTAATATGATGCGGTTTGTGTGTTTTTAGATAAATTCTTACATTTTTTGATGTTCATTATATGTATTGCTAACTGGCAAATCAGCATATTGTTCCATCCAAAAGTCCGCCATGAATATTTCCCATGAGGCCTTGCTCACATTGCAACAATAAAACGGCCCGTTTGGTTCCTTTATTAACCCCAGTCAGCTCGCATACATGTAGCTCAGTCGGTAGAGCGCGAAACTAGTAGTCACTACTGATCTCGGTGTTGTGGGTTCGAATCCCGGGCTGGCCATCTAAAATTACTAATAGTCTTTCGGGTGAGACTTTAGTTTGTGTGGGTGCTATACACCTGGCATGTAAAAGAACCAGGGATGCTTCTGGAATTTGGGCATCTTCTGTATCATGCACTATCCCCCAAAAAACTAAAAGTACTAAACCTCTTCTGGGGGCCTCACCCATATGGATTATCCGGTGGCGAGGATAAATAAGACCATTAAATAGATTTGACTTTATTACCAACACATCACCGATACTATTTGACAGATTACGTTTATAAAAGCATCCGGTCATTATTCACTACTTTGCATTTGTTATAACAAACGAGTAATACGGTGGAAGATTTTGATTGATCATTTTGCAATTCATTTCTGACTCTTGTTTCCAGTCTGTTACAGAACAATTATTTAAATGCACGAGTTTCAGAAATTGAAGTACTGAAAAGTCAGAATCAGGCCACCAAAACATATATTGCAAAAAGACCAAATAGTGTCGAAATATTAAGGCATGGAGATATTTAGCACTAGATCCTAAAGAATCTGACCTTTTGCTTTGGTTTGAAAGTACCCAAAGGTATTTTCGTGTGTATGTTTCCGCATTATCTGTGTCGGAAATATAAAATTGCGATTTAATTAAATATCAATTATTGCATTATAGAAATAATTCGCTTTATACAGAATCGATCCTGCACTTCAAACTGTTGGGCTATGAATGACATTAAACATACGAAGACCCAATTTGTATGGGTGAAAAAATGCAATAACAATAGCAACTGTTTCATAACTAGTAGAATTATTGGTAACTTGATAGTGTTATTTAGCAGAAGATATAAAATGGTAATTGTAATATTATTGGAAATTTCTGTTTAAGTTGGTCATACATGTAATTAGACCATAACTGGCCTTAAATAACGATGCTTCCGTGTGTTTATAGCTCTTATATTTCATTTATACACGATTGACAATTGACTTAGTCCAATTCTTAAGTTAGTCATCATTACACATAGCCAAGCTGAACATTACCAACTACTACATGTTTAAATTATGTCAATTTTAAAACGGATACTCAAAATCTGGATCCAGTGTTGTATTTCAAATAATACATGCCAGTAAGTTAGACAGATCTAAGGACAGCTTTAAGGCAGGAAAACCAACAGTTTCAAATCTCAACGCATACAAACATGGTTAACACAAAGGAACTTCGGTATGCACTTGTATATTAACAGTTGCGTAATGCAGGCTCCGTTAACAAGAATATTCGATTACATTTACACTTAACCGAATTTCTAATTGGCCACCCTAAAAAATATTATAGCATCTGATATATTATATCATTATTCAATATTCATATTTTGGATACCGATTATGTCGATATGTTAGCCACGTCCTTTCAAAATTCGCACGAGCCGTTACTTCGGCGTTTCTGTTTCATCTACAAATATTAGAGATCTAAAATAAAAATTGAGCCATTTTAAGCAGGGTTATCGTTTACACACACTAGCCCAGTTTCATAGAAATTATTATTTATTAGCATATTTGCAATCGGAGGAATTGCAATGACGCCAATTATGTCCTTAAGTGAACATATCGCATTTCAACAAGCAAACAGTCTGTTAAAAATCGATTGTCTAGATGATTTATTGGCCACAGATTTCTGTACATTTGATCAAATGTAAATGTGTTTACCGTCAGATATAATTATGGTTAAACAATTACATGAAAATCAAATTACGAGCGTTAAGTCTGTTTTATATTTACGGTTCATAGAATAAAAAGTCAATAGCTTCATATCGAATTTTAGTCTGTCATACTTCCGTGCTGAATTTATACTATATTCACTCACTTAACCAATGAAGCTTTTATCAAATTGTTCTAACCCATAGAGCTTGCTTCATATTTTTATATTGTTCATTCATCATTTTGAAAGGTAAAATAACAACAGTGTGCGATTTGAACTTTTCATAATATACTTTCCAGTAAATTATCAAGATGAGTTTCTTATATCATTTTTTACACCTTTTCAAATTCAAATTCCAATTCTAAAAATATTTCGCCAGTAATTCTGTAGCACACTGTACAATACAAAAATTGAACACACCACATTTCACTAAGATTATACATGTATCTAATCTCACGCCATTATCTCATTACCAGTTCTGACAATATTGACTCCTGTGTTTGAGGTTATTATATTGTCTATGTACAGTACGACATGTTAATATATCATGGCTGAAATGGTTTGTTTTCACGAGAACCACTGACAAATTAGCAATTAATGTGATTGTATCACTTTAATTCATAATAACCTTGGTCCAACATACACTTTGTATTGCGTTGATTTGTATCCATATGATGGTTACCGATAGCTTACCAGCGCTATTCGTCAACACTCGTGTTATTTGAGGTAAAGCGCAATTGGCACTCATTTCAAAGATAAATTAATATTATGTGGTTTGCCCGTTTATTATTACTTTTTGTTGATGTTCATTATAACTCTTAGAAAAGGGCTAATTTAGCAATTTGTTCCATTCGAACGTCCGCCATGAGTATTCCATGAGGCCGTTCTCTCCTTTCAACAATGCAACGGCCTGTTTCGTTCTATCGTTGCTAACATATGACCGATACTATTTGACAAATTACGTTTGTAAAAGCATCCGGTCATTATTCGCTACTTTGCATTTGTCATAACATATATGGTGCACAATTTGATTGATCATTTTGCAATAAAATATTGGTTATTTTTGCACATGTCTAATTCTTGTTAAGAGTTCATGTATGTTACAGAATCAATATTTAGATGCACAAGTTTCAGAAATATAACTTCTAAAAATTAGAATCAAACCTCCAAGACATCTCTTGAAAAGGACCAAATACTGTCGAAATATTGATACATGAATTGATTTAGTAACACATTTAATTATATCTTACCTTGCGCTTTCAGATTTGAAAGTATTTCGACGGTCTGTGATTGTGTATTTAAATATTAAATATCAATTAACGCATCCTATCATGTAAATATTTCCCATCATATCCCAGAATCGATTCTGCTCTTCTAACTGCCGGACTATAAATGACATTAAACATATTTAATTGTTTGGTAATCGAGGTTCCGTTAAGCAGTATATTCTATTGCATGTACTTGCAATATAAGCTGTCGCTTGCGCTCACAGAAGCTAGCAATTAGTTTTAGTATGAATGTATCGATAGATATTTCTCCTCAAAAGTTTCTAGATATTTTAGTCTGGGGCATTCAATGTTGTTTGTTTTGTTGGATATTTCAATAATTCACTAAATGTAATCTGTCTCTGATATTTTATGTGATATTGTAACACTGGATTGGACATTGCAATCTCATGACGCCATTCTAAATCACAAAGTTCTTATATTGCACATATTCTATTACAAACGCAATCTATCATTTTTTCAAAAGAAACTTGAACCATTTTATGTGAAGCATTAATTCCGATATCGACTTAGAAGTTTTGGAACTTTCGCTACCAGAGCAGAAAAGAAATATTTTTCTCTTTTCCTATTTTATAAACAATGCATAATTTATTGCAATATGGAGATTTCAAATATTTTGTCACAACAAAAGTATAAATATTAAATATTCCATTCAAAACTCGTACATATCGCAAAACGCATCCATTTATTTTTGCTATTTACTAAGATTTTTACGGAATGCTCACAACTAAATTAATTATATTTACCAGACAAATAGTTGAATTATGTCTCGTCTTCATATATTTCCCTCATAAACCAAAAGTCAACAGTAAAACATAAAACTGTGTACTCAAGACAACTGTTGCTTCATCTCTCTTCAATCAGTTTTTACAATAATGCTTCAGCCATTTTATGAAAGTCGTTTATAGCCATAACCTACAATATTTTTTGTCTGCATAACAACATTATGTCTTTGTCGGCTGATGTAGTTTTTGATAGTATCGGAAGTAAATGATGTTATGTGGATTTTGAGACATTCCAAATCGGACAGGAATCTGCAACACATAGGGAAACTTTTCTAAAGATGTTAATTTTATTTCCATTTGGTCAATTTCACTTTATAAGTGTCGGTTCTATGTTTGGATAGTCATCAAAATTATGTCTCAAAACACCAATGACATCAGATCTATATTAAAATAGTCCGCACAGATAACACACAATATGCATTAGGACCCAACGTCTTACTAAATGTGTGCAAACGCCTATTTAACGTATCTTCATATTGGCTTGAATTTTAACCTGGAATAGTTTAATTTCATTCGTCCCCAATAAATCTTGTGGTAAAACTGCCATCTTTTGCAGTCTTCATAACTATTTGTTTTGTTTCCTAGTTAAATTAGTATGTTTTGTTTGGTCAAACACCGTCTGTATTATTTGTGTTGTGTGTTGGATTTACAGTAAGGGTTTGTTTAAAATAGCAATGCATTATTTGTCTCGCAATAATCCATTGAGCACAACTACACAAGGCATGTAATTACCTGCTTGAGGTGGATATCACATTACGTCATCAATTTGTTAATCAAGGTCAATAAAACGCTTTTTAAAATATTGATCTATAAACTCATATTATTTACGTCTTTTGGCGTTTTATTGCTCTCGATCTACGACACTGCACATAGACCATCAAGGTGAAGATTAATGACGATCTGGTATCCTTGCGTTGTAAGAACTCCGAATACTTTTTGTCTCGTGAGTGTTGTGTAGTAGGCGTTTATCTATATAATTAACATTGTATAGAACTCATTGTCATCGTCGGTGTCAATATGTGCATGAGTTTTCCATTTTGAGTTGTCTACGGTATTCACGACACAGCCATATGATTTGTGCAATTGTTTGCAATTTTGCTTTTTTTAGCCAAGTCCTTTCAAGATTCTCATGTGTCATTGCTGTAAAAACAAACCAATCTGCGTTCTGCTACATCTTATTATTCTTGATACATCTTTTCTCACGACCACTGTTATAGAAAGTAGTGTTGGGTTAGCATTTTTGCAATCGATGGTATTGCAATCATACCACCTTTGTCTGTAAGTGAACACATCGCATTTCAACAAGCACATAATCTGTTCTAATCGATTGCCTAGATGAATTATTGTCCCCTGATTTCTTTGCATTTGATCAAACCTAACTGTGTTT
The DNA here is from genome assembly GCA_963678985.1 of Spisula subtruncata. Taxonomy (NCBI): domain Eukaryota; kingdom Metazoa; phylum Mollusca; class Bivalvia; order Venerida; family Mactridae; genus Spisula; species Spisula subtruncata. The sequence continues at coordinate 18,140,370 of OY787678.1, forward strand.
ACCGTCAGATGTAATGATGGTTAGACAAACAGTTGGAAATCAAATTAGAGCGTTTAGTCTGTTGTATATTAACGGTTCAATTAGTGAAAAGCCAATAGCTTCATATCACAGTTTCGTCTGACATACTTGCGTTCTTAATCTATACTAAATTCATTCACTGCGTAAACCAATGAAACATTAATCATTTGTAGTACATTTTCGTTACCCATAGGGTTTGTTTCATATTTTGATATTTCAAAGTATTGATGATGTTTCGCATTGAAAGGTAAAATAAAACCAATGTGCGATTTTTGCATTTGTTTCATGAGCCTTTTATATCTACAAATGTATGATGCACTGTTATATTATGCATTTTAGTAAATAATGAAAACGTGTTTCTTTTGTCACTTAGCACTCTTACAAGCACACCTGTTCAAATTCAAATTCCTATTCAACTTTTTTCAAGTCCTCTGAGTGGATTTCTGTAATCAGCATTTTGTAGTACAATGTACAATATCAAAATTGAACATAACATAGTTCACCAAGATTGTGTTTAATTTCCCGCCATTATCTCATTACTAGGAATGGCAATATTGATTCATGCGTTTGAGGTGATTATATTGTCCGTGTTCAGTTTTTGTATAGTCGAAAATCACTGACAAATGAACTATTAATGTGGTTGTATCGCTTTGATGTAAGATACCCTTGGTCCAACATCCACTTTGTATTGCATTGATTCGTAATTATGATGTTTATCTGAACATCGCTTTTCTTCAACACTCGTGTTATTTGCAGTGAAGCGCATTGGCACTCAATTCAAATATAATTTAATTTTGTGTGTTTTGTGCGTTTCCAGATTAAATTATCACTTTTTGTTTATGTTCATAACAACTCTTGCAAAGTGGCTAATTCAGCAACTTGTTCCATTCGAAAGTCCGTCATGAGTATTCCCACGAGGCCATTCTCTCCTTTCAACAATGAAACGGCCTGTTTCGTTCTATCGTTGCCAACAATTATGGCACCGATAATATTTGACAAATTACGTTTGTAAAAGCATCCGGTCATTATTCACTACTTTGCATTTGTTGTAACATATACGGTGGAAATTTTGATTGATCACTTTGCAATAAAATATTTCAAGATTTGAGTCCATTCTTTATACACAGTTCTAAATCTGGTTTGGATTTCCAGTCTGTCACAGAACAATAATTTAGATGCACGAGTATCAGAAATGGAAGTACTAAAATTAGATCTTTTCACCAAAACATCTAAGAAAAGTACCCATATTGGGTCGAACTATTGCAATATGGATTGTTAGTAACATAACTAGGTGCAGATACATTTTTTGGTTATCCAGGCTCATTTAACAAGAATATTCAATTTCATATACATGTACTTGCAGAATATGCTGTTGCTTGTGCTCACAGAAACTGTCAATTAGTTTGAGCATAAAAGTATCCAGATGTGTTTCTTCTCAAAATGTTTTATTCTGGGACATAAAATGTTGTTCTATGTTTTATTGGAAATTTCAACAATTAACGAAATGTAATCTGCCTCTTATATTTCATGTGATATTGTAAAACTCGATAGGACACGACAATCTCATTATGCTAGTCTGGATCACAAAGTTCTGTTAGGACGCATATTCTGTTTCAAACGGAAATTATCATAGTTCAATGAAAACTACAAGCAATTTATGTGTTGCATTCATTCCGATATCCACCAATAAATTTTGGAACTTTCACTTCTAGGACAGAAAAGAAATACTTTGTTATCTTTTTCATTTATTAAACAGCGTTCGATTAATTGTAATACGGAGATTTGTGCATACCCATGACTTTGTCAGGACAAAAGTACAAATATGAAATATTCCATTCAATACATATCGCAAATCGCATATCATTTTAGCCACACCGTTTCAAATGTATCAATGTCCTATTGCTGTCATTTAAAACAATTTTTAGCGTTCTGTTTAATCTTCTAAAAGATCTTGAATTTGTTAATACTAGTCATTTCTAGAAGTTTGATTTTTTACGCACTCACGATCAGTTTCATAAGAATTAGTGTTGGGTTAGCACCTTTGCAATCGAAGGTATTGTATTGATGCCAATTGTGTCCGTAAGCGAACATATCACATTTCAACAAGCAAACAGTCTGTTCTAAATCGATTGTCAAGATGAATTATTGTCCCCTGATTTCTGTGCATTTGATCAAATCTAATTGTGTTTACCTCAGATATAATGATGGTTAGACAAACAGTTGGAAATCCAATTGCGAGCGTTTAGTCTGTTTTATATTTACGGTTCATAGAGTGAAAAGCCAATAGCTTTATATCAAATTTTAGTCTGCCATACACGTACTTCCGTGCTGAATTTATACTATATTCTCTCACTTAACTATGAAGCATTTATCGATTTGTTGTTACCCATAGAAATAGCTACATATTTTGACATTTCAAAGTGTTGTTGATTATTCTCTTTGAAAGGTAAAAAACCAGTGTGCGATTTTTCATTTGTTTTATGCGCCCTTTTTTTATAGATATCGTAATATTAACATTTGAAGTAAATTATGAAAATGTGTTTCTTTTGTCACTTTTGGCTCTCTCAAACGCATACCTGTTCAAATTCCTATACATAGATTATTTTTCCAGTCTTCTGAGATGATTTCTGTTATCAACATTTTGAAGTACAATGTACAATACCAAAATTGAACATACAATAATTCACCAAGATTATGATTTCCCGCCATTATCTTATTACCAGTTCTGACAATATTGACTCCTGCGTTTGAGAAGATTAATTTGTCCGTGTTCAGTGCGACATGTTAATAAATCATAGTTGTAATGTGTTTGCATTGTCAAGATTTACTCACAAATGAGCAATTATTGTGGAATATATCGCTTTATTCAGGATAACGTTGGTCCAACATACACTTTGTATTTAGGCTTAAAATTGTTAATGTTTTGATGTCAATGGCTTAGCAACGACACATTCAAACACATGTTTTATTTTTAGATGTACAACTGATGTTTGTGAACTGGGTGATTATTTTATCACTTTTACAAAGAATGATATCTAGTTGTTTTGCGAAAGCTTTAAAGCACCTTACTGCAACGCATGCATTATTTTCAGTAAAGTGCAAATGGCTCTCTATACAAATATTAATTAATTTGATATGGTTTGTGCGTTTGCAGATAAAGTATTACTTTTTTGTGATGTTCATAATAATTCTTACAAATTGGCACATTCAGCATTGTTTTCCATCCGAAAGTCAGCCGTACATATTTCCCATGAGGCATTGCTCACATAACAACAATAATCAAACCGTTTTGTTCCATTATTCGCCAAAACATCACCGATAATATCTGACAGATTACGTTTATAAAAGCGTCCGGTCATTACTTACTACTTTGCAGTTGTTATGACACGTACGGTGCACAATTTTATTGATCAGTTTGCAATAAAATATTGGACGCTATATTTTGCACATTTCTAACTCTTGTATGGATTTCCAATATGTTATATAACCAGACATGAAACTCCTAAAAGTAGGAATCCGACCACAAAAACATCTCTTGAAACGGACCAAATAGTGTCGAAATATTAATACATGGATCGATTTAGTGACACATCCTATAATACATGTATGTGTATACATGTATATGACCATTTGTTTTCATATTTGAAAGTACTTAGTGCTTGTGTATCTTCCAAACCACTGTGTTCCTAATTATTCACGTCATATAAACATTAAATAGCAATCATTACATCCTATCTTTAAAATATAACTGAATATATCCTGCACATTCAACCGTCGGACCATAAATCACATGAAACATACTTGGACACAATTTATATGTGGGCAAAATGTAATTACCACAGTTACATTATAAGTAGAATTAATGGTCACTCGGACGTTAGAACATTGGTTACCCATTTATGAGCAGTTTGGTCTCGGAACATGTAAAGTGGTAATGGTCATACCAACGGAAATGTCTGTATTATTTGGTCATAATTAGACAATAAATGGACCTTAAATAGCATTCGTGCGTTTATATAGCTGTTATATTTAAATTCTACACGACGATAATTGACGTAGTCTTAGCCCTGAGCTGGAAAAATAAAAAGAGTTAAATGTTAAACATTCTGAAAACGTTCGAATCTCAACGCATACAGTCATGGTAACCACTAGCATACAAAACAAACGAATTATAATGTATCACTGTTCTTCGGTATACGAGTATACAAGTATATACATTTTTGGTTATCCAGGCTCGTTTAACTAGAATATGCAATTAAATATACTTGCAGTATAAGATGTTGCTTGTGCTCACAGAAACTGTCGATTAGTTTGAGCATGAAAGTACCCAGTTGTGTTTCTTCTCAAAATGTTTTATTCTGGGACATTAAATGTTGTTCTATGTTTTGTTGGAAATTTCAATAATTAACTAAATTTAACCTGCCTCTGATAGTTTACGTGATATTGTGACACTCGATAAGGCATGACATTCTCATTACGCTAGTCTGGATCACAAAGTTCTGTTAGGACGCATATTCGATTTCAAACGGAATTTATCATATTTCAATGGAAACTACATACAATTTATGTGTTGCATTCATTCCGATATCGACAAAGAAGTTTTGGAATTTTTACTTCTGGAGCAGAAAGGAAATGCTATTTTATCTTCTACATTTATTCAACAGCGCTCAATTAATTGTAATAAGGAGATTTGCACATACCAATGACTGAAACACAAATATTGCCAGGACAAAAGTATACTAGTAAATATGAAATTTTCCATTCAATACACGTACATATCGCAAAACTCATCCATTCATTACTGAGATATTCACTGAATGCTCAAAACTATTAATTATATTTACCAGTCATAAACCAAAAGCCAACAGGAAAACATAAAACTGTGTGCACAAGGCAAATGTTGCTCCTTCTCTCTTCAATCAGTTTTTACAATAATGCTTCAAATATTTTATGCTCGTCGACTTATAGTCATAACTTACAATATTTCTTGTCTGCCTAACAACATTATGTCTCTGTCGGCTGGTGAAGTTTTTGAAAGTATTGGAAATAACTGATGTTATGTGGATTTTAAGACATTCCAAATCGGACGGGAATCTGCAACACGTAGGGAAACTTTTTCGAAGATGTTTATCTGATTACCATTTGGTCAATTTCACTTTATAAATGTCGGTTGTGTGTTTGGATACATGGGGCTATCCAAATGATGTGACAAAAAACCCAAAGCCATCAGATCCTTTGGTCTGCACAGATAGCACATAATCTGCATTAGGATTCAACGTCCACTTTAATGGCATGAACTTTATATGCATATGTAACGTTATTAAACATAACTTGAATACAAACTTAATCGTTAAAGTATTTGCCCCAAATAAAATGTACATTGTAAATCCGCAATCTTTCGCAGCCTCCATATGTGTTTTTATTTGCCAGTTAAATTAGTACTATTTGTTTTGTCAAAAATATCCGGATTGAGTGTGTTGTAATTGGTTAAACTGTTTTTGAATGGTTTGTTTAATTTAGCAATGCATTAATATTCACACAATAGCCAACCGAGCTCAAGTATACAAGACCAGTAATTACCAATTGAGGTGGATATCACATAACGTCATCAATTTTTGAATCAAAGTCAATAAACGCTTGAAATACTGATCTATTAACTCGTACTATTAACGTCTTTGGGCGTTTTGTTGATCATGATCTACGAAACTTAACAAACGGCATCATGGAGAAGATTATTGACGATCTGATATTTCAGAACTCCAAACAGTTTCTGTCTTGTAATTGTTGTCTAGTTGGCGCTTATATGTATAGTAAACGTTGTATAGAACCCATTTTCATAGTCGGTGTCCATACAAAAATGTGTGCATGAGTTTTCCATTTAAAATTGTCAAAGCTATTCATGACACAGCCTTCTGAATTGTGCCATTTTTGCTTGTTTGCTCTGTTTTTAGCGACGTCCGTTCAAGTGCTATAATTGCTTTCAATTCAAACCAACAGCGTTTAGTCACATCTTGTTATTCTTGAAAGATCTTAGATTAATGAATACTAGACCTTTCTGGAAGTTTGAATTTTCACCCACTCATCATCAGTTTCATAGAAATTGGTGTTTGGTTAGCATATTTGCAATCGAAGGTATTGCATTGATATCAATTATGTCTGTAAGTGAACATATCACATTTCAACAAGCAAATATTCTGCTTTAAATCGATTGTCAAGAAGAGTGATTATTTCCTGATTTCTTTGCATTCGATCAAATCTAATTGTATTAACCGTCAGAAATAATGATGGTTAGACAAACAAATGAAAATCAAATTACGAGCGTTTCATATTTACTTACATGCTGAAATCATACTATGTGCTGAAGGCATGCTACATTCACTATGTAAACCCATAAAGCATTTATCAGTTTGTTACCCATAGGGCTTGATTCATATTTTGATATTTTTAGTGTGCGATTTTCGCATTTGTTTTATACAGCCCTATATATTTAAAATGATATTATACTTTTTAGTAAATTATGCAGATGTGTTTTTGTTGCCATTTAGCACTCTCAAAAACACACCTGTTCACATTCCTATACTTAAACCATGGTCCCAGTCTTTTGAATGTAGTTCTGTATTCATCATTTTGTAGTACAATCAAACGCTTTAAAAACCATCATCTTATTACCAGGTCTGACACCTGTGTTTGAGGTGATGATATTGTCCGTGTTCAGTGCGACATGTTAATATCTCATGACTGTAATATGTCGAGAATAACTGACAAATGAGCAATTATTGTGAATGTATGGGTTTGATTCAAGACAATTTTTGTCAAACATACACTTTGTATTGTATCGATTCATATTCATATGGTGTTAACCAATAGCAAAGCAACGCTATTCTTCGACACTCGTGTTATTTGCAGTAAAATTGTTCCAGTATTTTGATGTGGTTTGTGCGTTTGCAGATTGAATTTTTCCTTTTTGCTGATGATCATTGTTATGTTTTGCAAACTGGCAAATTCAGCATATTGTTCCATTTTGAAAGTCCGCCATGAATATTTCCCATGAGGCCTTGCAACAATAAAACGGCCGTTTATTACCAACATATCACCAATAAAATTTGATGGATTACGTTTGTAAAAGCATCCGGTCAATGTTCGCTACTTTGCATTTATTATAACACAATTAGACGGTGGGAAATTTTGATTGATCATTTTGTAATAAAATATCGGAGGCCATATAGTAAACATTGTATAGAACCCGTTTTCATCATCGGCGTCAATATACTTATTAGTTTTCCATTAGGAACTGTCTAAGGTATTTATGATACAACCTTCTGATATGTGCCATTATTTGCTAGTTTGCTTTGTTTTAACCAAGTTCTTTTAAATGTGATGTTGCTTTTAATTCAAACCAAGCAGCGTTCAGTAACATCTTGATATTTTTGAAAGATCTTATATTTGTGGAAACTAGACCTTTCTAGATGTTTGAGTTGTCACCCTCTCACAATCCGTTTCATAGAAAATAGTGTTTGGTTAGCATATTTGCAATCAAAGTTATTGCAATGATGCCACTTTTGTCTGTAAGTGAACATATCGCATTTCAACATGCAAACAATCTGCTTTAAATCGTTTGTATAGATGAATTATTGTCCCCTGATTTCTGTGCATTGGATCAAATCTAATTGTGTTTGTTGTCAGAAATAATGATGATTAGACAAATAGATGAAAACCAAATTACGAGCGTTTGTTCTGTTTTATATTATGGTTCATGGAGTGAAACGCCAATAGCTTCATATCAAATTTTAGTCCGTCATACTTTAAATACATGGTCAATTTATAATATATTCACTCACTGTGTAAACTCATTAAACATTTATCATTTTGCTGTTACCCACAGGGCTTGCGTCATATTTTGATATTTCGCAGTATTGTTAATTCTTCACTTTGCAAGGTAAATAAAACCAGTGTGCGATTTTCGAATTTGTTTTATGCGCTCTTTTATATCTGTCATAATATTAAGTGTTAGTGTTTGTAAATTATAAAGATGTGTTTCTTTTGGCGGTCTTAAAAGCACAACTGCTTAACTTCAATATTTCACCAAGATTATGTCTAATTTCCCGCCATTATCACGTTTTCAGTTCTGACAATATTGACTCCTGTGTTTGAGGCGGTTATATCGTCCGTGGTCTGTGCAACATGTTAATATCTCATGACTGTGATGTGTTTGCTTTGTCGAGAATCAATGACAAATGAGCAATTATTGTGAATGTATCGCTTTGATTCAAGATAACCTTGGTGGAACATACACTTTGTTTTGTGTTGCTTCGTATTCATATGGTGTTTACCAATAGCTTACCGACGCTTTTCTTCAACACTCGTGTTATTTGCAGTGAAGCGCAATTGGCACTCAATTCAAAGATAAATTAATATTATGTGGTTTGTGCGTTTATACATTAAAGCATTACTTTTTGCTGATGTTCATTATTATGTTTGCAAACTGGTATATTCATCATATTGTTCCATCCGAAAGTCCACCATGAATATTTCCCATGAGGCCTTGCTCACATTGCAACAATAAAACGGCCCGTTTGGTTCCATTATTACCAATACATCGCCCAATAATATTTTACAGATTACGTTTGTAAAAGCATCCGGCCATTATTCGCTAATTTGCATTTATTACAACAAATACGGGGGGGGGGGAATTTTGACTGATAATTTGCCATCAGATATTGGAGGCTATTTTTGCACAAATAAGGTGTAGATATCCAGTCCGTTACAGAAAAATTATTTAAATGCACGAATTAAGTTACATACCCAATAACATCTGACTATTTGCTTTCTGATTTGAAAGTACCGCAAGATATATGCTTCGTATTTTCCAACCGATTGTTTTCCTCATTATTTGTGTCGGAAATATAAAATTGCGATTTAATTAAATATAAATTATTGCATCCTACATTGTACCATGAAAATATTTTCCACCATATAGAATCGATCCTGTCATTCAAACTGTCGGACTATAAATGCCATTAAATATATTTAGACACCATTGATATGAGTGTAAAATATAGTTATATTGTTTCATTACTACTTACTAGTAGAATTATTGGTCACTAACTTTTAAGAACACCGGTTTCTCCTTTATTGGACGTTTTGTCGCGGAAGACGTAAAATGGTAATGGTCAAACCAACGGATATTTCTGTATTAGTTTGTCATAATTAGACCATTACGCGGCCTTGAACAACGATTTTAACTATGCCTTCTAGTGTTTATAGCTGCAATATTACATTTATACACGCTGGATGATTGACTTTGTCTTATCCTTAAGTTGGTAATCGTGACAGAAAGCCAAACTGAACATTACAAACTACAATATCTTTACCCTGGGTCAATTTTAAAACTAATACTCAAAATCAGGATCCGAAGTTTTTGGAAAAGGACCAGGCATGCACCAAAGAGCTAAACATTTCATAATACTGAACTTATAAATATCTGTATAGAATACGTTTGTGCATTCAAATGACAACAACACTTTCCTTTGTCACAATAACAGTATCAATATGAAATAATCCGTCGTTTCATCGGCACACGTGCTATTACAAGGCACAAACTGGTGCTTGAAACAAAAGACTAACTAACTACGTTACTTACAGAATGCTCACAACTGCTGTTTGTATTTAACCTTTGATTAATATTTATATGTCTTGTCTTCAACAGATTGTCCATATAAACTAGACACTGCCCGTAAAATTATCATTATTTTTGTACATAAACAAAATGTTGCTTCGATTCTCTTTAAAAAATCATGCAATAATACATTTTATGGAAGCTATTTATTGCCTAAATGTATCTACCTACTAACATGATTTCTTCTTCGGTTTTGAACAAGATGGATATTTTTGAAAAGACAAAAACAAATATTTAATCATACTTCAATGAAAATTCGAAGCATTTCCCCTCTCAGGTTTCTTTGTGGTGTTCATTGCGCTATCGACTTTGGCGTGTTGAAGTATCGCTTCCTGTACACTGAAGAATACTCTTTTATCTCCTTCGTAGTATAAATAGTTTGCGATTTCTTTAACATAATAAACACTATCCCTAGTCTGAACATACATGCTCCGAAGTGTTTGGAAAAGGAACATGCATGCACCAATAAGCTGAAAATTTCAAAATACTGAGCTAATTAATATCTGTATAGAATATGTTTGTGCATTCAAATGACAACAATACTTTCTTTTGTCACAATAAGAGTATCAATATGAAAAAATCCGTCGTTTTATCGGCACACGTGCTATTACAAGGCCCATACTTTTTCTTAAAACAAAAGACTAACTATATTTAACTATGTTACTTACAGAATGCTCACAACTGCTGTTGGTATTAAACATTTGTTTAACATTTATATGTCTTGTCTTCAACAGATTGTCCCTCATAAACTAGACACTGTCCGTAAAATTATCATTATTTTTGTACATAAGCAAAATGTTGCTTTGTCTCTCTTTGAAAAATCATACAATAATACATTTTATGGAAGCCATTTATTGCCTTAATGTGTCTGCCTACTACCATGATATCTTCTTCGCTTTTGAACAAGACGGATATTTTTTGAAAAGACAAACAAATCGCTAAGCGGCGACATAATTCAACAGAAACGACATCACGAAAGGAATTATAATCTAAGGGACACACAACACAGAATACACTACAAACCACAGGTACACACCACAAGGCCAAACGTCAAACTGAACAAGAGAACAGCTATAGCTAAAGGTTTAATTTCAGGCGTCAAATAATCTTAATTATCACATTGAATGAATTTTGCTGCCGCATATAATTATTGGTGGGTTGACCACTGGAAACAAATGGATAACATGTATATGTTCTTACTATTGCTCTACTGCTTGTATCATACATTCTGGCCAGTTTCAGCTTGGCCATTAATTCTAATAACGTATATTTCGTGAATGAATATTGGCTAACATACATGTAATCCCACGTTCATAACAGCTCCCTATCTGATGTAGTTTTACATAATGCATAAGCAATAGGATGTTGGTACTTGAAAAGTTGAAATAAGTAAATTACTGACAAATCAATAACCATTTCATATGGGTAATAATGGTAGTCGAAAACTCCCAGGATGCATGGCTGAACTTTTGATCTATATCAATGAATATTATGTAGACCAACAAGTACTTACATGTACATTTATTTTCATTATTGACGATGTGACCTCTTGCTTGTACCAAACAGCTTATGTATTATGTAAGCTAGGGCCATTTTGATAAGAAAAAAACATCGTATCTTCTCGGAGAACAAGCTCGTACTGCTATAATTGCAAACATCATTCTGCAATTGTACTTATAATATATATCATTATCTAAGACAACTTATATCATGGGATAATTTCCCTTCATCGTTGTCAAAAAATGGCTTCAACAACAATTGTTGGCACATTTATCAAATGATTATTGTAGAATCGAGACAACCATTCTTAAGATACGAGTCGAAACACTTCCAACTATATTAGAAGTACAGTCCAAAATAGTTCTATATCAGCGTTTTATAGTCATTTCCATAAGCCATTTTGTCATATTGCAATGCATTAGTTATTTAAATGCATGAAGTTCTATACAAATGTTTCAGAACCTAGATATGCAATTCCATTCAAATGGCACGAGTAAGAAGTCTGCCAAATATGTTTATTATGATAACGCATATTTATGCATCCAACGCATTTGAAACGCAATTACATATTGCATCGTTTTATCATATTATTACAGCGAATCGAGCATTACACAGTTTACCAATATTGCCATTTCAACACACCACTGGCTGGCGTAAGCACAAAATAGATAGTTTGACTTGAGAAAACACGAAAAAACTGTAAATTACTGTACACCTATGCAAAAAACAAGTTCCGACTTTCTTGAAAATAGGCTCATAAGAAGTGCCTTATGATGCAGATGTCAAATATGTGCCAGTCTAATACGTACATGTAAGGTCGTAAGTAGTAGTTACGACCTTCTCATTATAAGCCAGCGACGTGTCTTACTCTGAACACTCGTCATTCTACCGAAATAAAAATAGCCTACTTAAGATGTATACCGTGTGTTTATGTTGTATGTTTATGCTGTAGTCTTTATGAGACGTTATGGCTCTGTCTTTATAAACCGCATACATGTACTAATTTACTCAAAGATCAAAAGAGTAAAATGTTAGAACTATTCACGATGTAAATCATGTAAAATTTTCATTTCTAGCGCTTATAATATCCACTCGTTCTTGGTGAATGATTTGAATGTAAATGTTGGAAAAAATAGAAAGTTGTTTATTAAATAATGTATTCATGTAACACAACATTAAATACGAAAGGTAAATACGATAAACAATTATGCGGTTGTGATGCTGTGTGTAGTTGTGTTCAAGTGTTGTTGTGTTACTGATTTCTGTGTTCGAGTGGTTTAGTTGAGTACTGCATCCCCTGTCCGATTTCCACATATCTTCTCTGCTTTTGTCTAAGCGAAGGTTCTTTCGTGCAGGAAAACATTTTGGTAAACTTGTTAGAAAAATAGTCAAATACTTTGACCCCCAATATTCTTGCAATATCTTGACAATATACGAATTCCTCATAACCTGGTGTTGCTACTTGCTGTATTGTATAAGATAAGCACCAAGGAGAACAATGCGTACGTGTCTTTATTATACATTTGTATATCGAAACACGATTGCTTCTCTGTTTGTTGTCGCAGCAGGTCTTTTTTACCAGTATCTTGACCTCATGGACACACTCGAAGATCTAATCGAATGCATACATATAAAACTGTGAAATTATTTGCCGAACCACTTATTTATATAACGAAAAACAGCAAACCCTTGTGCTCCAGCACCAACTCACTCAGTGAAGTTATGTACTTTCTCCAAAATACGGTGTACTATGTCTAGTAAGAAATTAATTAAAGACTCTTGACCTTTCTCTTTGTCGTTAGACCTTTCAAGAACTATAAACCTGTTGCCCAATCCTATTTCTTTGGAAATGAAATTTTTAAAAAGATAAAATTAAACATTCATATGATACAAGAAACACATCTTTCTTGAACTTGGTCTGGCATAAATGTATTGTACAATTTATTCGGTGGTTTAATAACTAAAATTATGTGAACAGACTATTTGTTCTTATTAATTCAGTGGATATATAGTGTGCATGTCACATAAATATTATTCACTGGTGATTTTGTTGGTAAATAATTAAAGACTGTATTCATGAAATATCTTATTGCTCCCAACTCGTCAGTATACATGTATTACTCATTTTGAATAATTCGATCATTTTTGCTGTTTAATTGTCAGAACATCAATCACCACACTTCTAGACCTTGTCACATGAGTTTGAGGGCTGTTAGACGCCTCACACCCAAAGCTATGGAAGCTTACGAGACTAGAGTTCAGGACTATCAACTTCGCCTTAGAAAATCGTGGGTATCTGTCTCTTAAATTACTACAACAGATTTGAATGTTATTTCTTCTGACCCAATTAAGTTGAAACAACTCAAAACTTCAGTTTTTGAGTTATATGATAGATATGATGTCATTCATAGTGAATTTTGTCGGTATCTGAGAAGTATCGCAACAAAAGATAGTCTTGAACTTGTAGAACATGTCATATCGGAAGAATCGAATAATAGAAGAATAGCTAACTCTTTCGTTGACAAAATTCGCGCATTAAAATTTGACACTGCATCTGCAACTAGTGGTAAGTCAGACTGTAGTTCAAAACTTTCTAGTCGCGCTAGAGCCAGGCTAGCAAAAGTGGCAGCTGTACATGCGGAGAAAACCGCTGAATTAGAACGTAGGAAAGCAGAAATAGAAGAATCAGAAATGGTTCAAGCCGCTAACTCAACAAGAAGGAAAAAAGATATCGATATAGACATTAAACTCCTTCAGGAGAGACAATAAGCCGCCGAGGCTGATATTGATGATTCTGGTGATGAATTTAGTGTACATAATGGTGGAGTGCCAGATTTAGATAAGAACTCTAGAACAGAAGCGTTTGTTGAAGCAACTACGACATTACGGAACTCTCAACCAACTGAGTTTGTGGGTCTTAGTTCGGCCAAACCAATGGATGAAAGTTTCACCAAATACTTGTTGAAGAGAGACATATTGATGTCAAAACTGTCAACTTTCAATGAACAACCTGAAACCTTTCCGTCTAGGAAAGCCACTATTAAATCGATAGTTGCCGAAACTGGAGCATCTTCATCTGAAGAGATAGACTTAATGATAAAATGGCTTGGTTTCAATGCACAGAAGCAGGCAATATCTCTTAAGGGTGCTTACATATATGACCCCAGTGTAAGTCTCAACAAAATCTGGACACGTCTTAACGAAAGATATGGAGCACCGGAGAACATTTATAGTGCCATTATGAAGAAATTGGAAACATTTCCAAAACTCACCAATAAACAATATGATAAGCTCTATGAACTGTCAGACATTTTGATCGAAGTACAGGGTTTATAAGAAGACCCAAAGTATCGTTCAACTTTTTCTTACTTTGACTCTTCAACAGGGGTAAATTCACTCGTTAACAAGCTGCCTTATAATCTACAGGAAAAGTGGATGTCTCATGCTACGGAATACAAGAGGAGACACCAGTCACACTTCCCCCCATTCAGTGTTTTTGCGAACTTCATCTCAGATCAGAGTAAAATGAGGAATGATCCTAGCTTCAGATATTCAAATACGGAGTCTATCGTGAGTTCGAGACCTCAATCAACTAGAAACCATACTATTAGTGTGAGAAAAACAAAAATAGAGGAGTATTGCCCCATCCACATTAAGGCTAAACACCAGTTGAGCGAGTGCAACACGTTTCAAAGGAAAATAACAGCTGAGAAAGGAAAGTTCCTCTGGGAAAATCATATTTGTTTCAAGTGCATAAATTCATGTGAGCACAGAGCAAAAGATTGCGTATCTGCTGTGCAGTGTGATAAGTGTGGTAGTCAATACCATTTAAGTGTGATGCATGAAGACCATGACAGTTCGCAAGCCGATGGCGGGGAGCGTTCATCTGACGTGGTCAACAACAAGTTCACAGACACCAATGGAGACTTAAGCTCTTGTGCTAAAATATTGCCAGTTTATGTCTTATCAGATAAAAATCCTGACAATGTAATCAAATGTTACGCAATTATTGATGATCAAAGTAATAAAAGTTTAGGAAAACCTGAACTGTTTGATGAGTTAGGTATTACTGGAGATCAGTTTCAATATTGTTTGAACTCATGTGCTGGCAAAACTGTTGCTAGTGGACGTAGAGCCAATTGTTGTAATGTTGTTTCTATCGATGCATCTGTTAGTTATAAGTTACCTACTGTTATAGAATGTGTAGACATTTCTTCTAGCAAGAGTGAGATTTGTACACCTGATATTGTTAGGGATTTTTCACATTTGTCTCACCTTGCCAATGTTATACCTGCACCTGATGCCAACACACAAATATTACTTTTGTTAGGGAGAGATATTATTGATGCTCATCATGTGTTAGACCAAATAGTAGGCCCACCAGGAGCACCTTTTGCACAGCGTTTGAGTTTAGGCTGGGTAGTGATTGGCGATGTCTGTGTCCGAGATTTTCATGCTCAGAGTGTGGTAAATGTACGCAAAACCCAAATACTGGGAAGTGGTAGACCATCATTGTTCACTCCATGTCATAGTATTCATGCTATTGTAGAACATAACTATTGTTATGACCCAGTTTTTGTCAAAAAAAGCTGATGATAATGATCGTTCTTTGTCCGTAGATGATCGTGAGTTTTTGCAGATTATGGATGAGCATATGCAAAAGGACGAAAGTGGTAGTTGGGTGGCTCCATTGCCCTTCAGGCAACCTAGACCTAGGTTACCAAATAATCGATATATTGCATTCAAACGAGCTAAGAACATGCATTTTAGTTTGAGTAAAGATACTGTTAAGAAACAGCTCTTAGTTAAGTTCATGTCACAAATTGTTGTCAAAGGTCATGCGGAGGTTGCCCGTCTCTCTCAGCAAAGGAAGAGTGTTGGTACCTACCTATATTTGGCGTTACTCATCCTCAGAAACCTGGTCAGGTTCGTGGTGTTTTTGACTCCTCAGCTCAGTGTCAAGGCGTATCTCTAAACTCAGTTCTACTTTCCGGGCCTGATCTTACTAACAATTTGCTTGGTGTTTTGTTGAGGTTTAGGACAGAACTAGTTCCTGTCACAGTAGATATTGAACAAATGTTCTACAGCTTCCGTGTTGAGGAAAAACATCGGGACTTTTTAAGGTTTTGGTGGTACAAAGATAATGACCCAGAACAAGATCTTATCGAATATAGAATGTGTGTTCATGTTTTTGGAAATAGTCCGTCCCCTGCTGTTGCTGCCTTTGGTCTCAGGAAATCGGTAGAGAATTCAAATAAGGAGGTGAAGGATTTTGTGACTAAGAATTTCTATGTAGATGACGGTGTTACTTCCAAACCTTCCTCGGGTGATATTGTTGACTTAATCAAGAAAACGCAAAGTGATCTATCTTCATGTGGATTACGTCTTCACAAAATTGCTTCTAGCAATGTAGAGGTTATGAAAGCCTTTAGTGTCACGGACCTTGCAAAAGACCTTAGATGTGTAGATTTTGAAATGGAAGTTCTGCCCATTCAACGTAGTTAAGGTGTTATTTGGGACTTGGACAGTGATTGTTTCACTTTCAAAGTGGAGTCCTCTTCTCGCCCTCTTACTAGGCGTGGTATTTTGTCTACCGTCAATAGTCTGTATGATCCTTTAGGGATTGTTGCACCTGTTACCATAGTAGAAAAGTTTATATTGAGAGATATTATGTCTGTAGACAAGGGTTGGGATGAACAAGTTTCCCCTTGTATTGAGTCTAAGTTTCTGTCTTGGAGAAATTCTTTGCAGATTCTCAGTGAAATTAAGATGTGTAGACGGTATTTTGATAAGTCAGTGAGTGATTTATTAAGACTTGAGATACATATTTTTTCAGATGCTTCTGAACTGGCTATCTCATCTGTGGCATATATAGTTGGAATCTCGGTCCAATCTAAACAAGTCAGTTTTCTGTTGGGAAAATCAAAGGTAGCACCTGTAAGTGGTCACACTATTCCGCGCTTGGAATTGTGTGCAGCTGTTCTTGCAGTTGAGATTTCTGATACTGTTTTGAAAAATATTGACATTCCTATAGACATGGTTAAATACTACACAGACAGCCGTGTAGTACTTGGTTACATTAACAATCACTCTAGACGCTTTCACACATATGTAAGCAATAGAGTTCATAGAATTAGACAGTCTAGCAATCCTAATTCTTGGAATTACATTTGTTCTTCTGATAACCCAGCAGACATTGGTAGTAGGGGTTCAGACCCAAACCAACTGCAAAAAAGTATGTGGTTAACTGGCCCTTCTAGGCTTTTCGAAACTTCATCTAACATTCCAGAGTTCTTTCCCTTGCTTGATCCAGATGATGACTCCGAAATTAGACCAGAAGTAAATGTTTTAAAAACCAATATGTCTGCTAAGTCAGCTTCTCAGTCATGGTCTTGTAAATTTTCTCGGTTTTCTGTGTGGAAAAAGCTTGTTCTAGCAATTTCTGTGTTACATCAAGTAGCTCGGTATTTCAGAAAGAAACTTAAATGTGGTTTGAAACCTGATAACTGTGAGCAAAATTTAGCCATTCAGTCTAAAATTCAAGCTGAAAACTTTGTATTGCAGCGGGTACAAGCTGAGGTATACAATGAAGAGCTTGATAGTTTTAAGAATCTCAAACCTATACTTAAGCATAGTTCTCTTTATGCTCTAGACCCCTTTTTGGACGATGATGGTTTGATTAAGGTAGGAGGACGGTTGGAAAGAAGTAGTTTATCTCATAGGGAGAAACATCCTATTATTCTTCCAGGCAAACATCATGTTTCTAAGCTGTTGGCCTTTCACTGTCATGAACTGGTTCAACACCAGGGTAGACTTTTCACTGAGGGTTCAATTCGTTCAGCAGGTTATTGGATTACTGGTGGCAAACGATTAGTCTCGAGCCTCATATATAGTTGTGTCATGTGCAAAAAACGAAGGGGTCATTTCGAACAGCAAAAAATGTCTGATCTTCCTTCAGATAGAGTTGATAGGGTTCCCCCATTTTCTCATGTAGGTGTTGACGTATTTGGACCATGGGAGGTAGTTGCTAGAAAAAACCGAGGTGGTCATGCATGTGCTAAACGCTGGGCAGTTATGTTTACGTGTCTAACTATCAGAGTGGTCCATATAGAAGTAGTCGATGAGATGTCTTCATCTGCATTCATAAATGCCCTTCGCAGGTTCGTAGCTGTTCGTGGTAGTGTGAAAATATTTCGATCTGATCGTGGGACCAATTTTGATGGTTCTACAGACTCTTTGAGAATTGATACAGTTAATGTAGAGGACGCGAAGACCAAATCGTTTCTGTATGATTCGGGCAGTGTTTGGATTTTTAATCCTCCTCATAGTTCCCACTTTGGCGGTACCTGGGAGAGAATGATTGGTGTAAGTCGCAGAATTTTAGAATCCATGCTGGGTAATGTAAAAAACCTCACCCACGATGTCCTTGTCACAACTATGGCTGAAGTGTCAGCTATTATTAACGCCCGTCCGATAGTTTCTGTCTCCTGTGACATTGAAAACCCAGATGTACTTAGCCCATCTTCTTTGTTAAATCAAAAGACTATAGACATTCAACCTATTGGGGACATGGATGTCAAATTGTTGTATAAGGATCAATGGAAACGAGTTCGTTACCTAGCCGATCAGTTTTGGGTTAGGTGGAAGCGTGATCACTTACAGACCCTTCAGCAGAGAAGGAAATGGAATAGTGATCATAACCCGGTTGAAGTTGGTGATATTGTACTGCTGAAAGAAAAAGATGTCCATCGTAATTATTGGCCATTAGGACTTATCTGTAGAGTTTTTCCAAGTATTGATGGTCGTGTAAGAAAAGCGGAAGTTTCTGTTTTCAGAGATGAGAAACGTGTCTTGTATACTAGACCAATTGTTGATATGGTGCTTTTAGTGAAAGATAATACCGAATATTAAGAGATAAGGTTTTGATGAAACTTGTGACATGAAGTTGTCTATGTAGGTTAAGTTTGAGTTGGGGAAACCTAATTACCAATGTATGTTTAGTTTTTGTTTACCAGATTATTGACTTCTAATAGGTTTATGTTTATTTGTGTATATGATTGATTCTGTATTACTATTAGTCTATATTGATAGAAAAGAATAGTCTATGTATGTTCTTAGGGTAATGTACATATAGTACTGCATCAATGTTTGAGGTTGAAGCTATTTCATGTTTTGTATGATGGTGTCATATTCATTTCATAAAACGTAAGTCATTACGTATAGGCATGGAAATTAGCATGTTTGTTGACTCGTACATAAATTTTGATTTACCTCATTTGATGGTAACAGGGAAATTTTTGTCATAAGCTGAAATATGTGATATATTATATCAGACGGGGAGTGTGGTGAACTCGACGTTCATTTAATAAGGGAGGTAACTCAGGCTTAGACGATGACGATATGTCGTCACGTTATTCGCACTTGCTAGTCAAACATGCTCGATTGAGACGCCAGTTCTATTTGTGGACATTCGGCCGCCTTTTTTAAGTGTTTTGGTGTTTGGACAAGCACCGTAGTTCTTTACTGTTCTGTTACAAAGATACAACAGACAGATAACCAGTTCCACATTTATTGACCATCATAATGTTCGCAACATTGAATAGTCAATAAATGTGCAACTGGTTATCTGTCTGTTGTATCTTGGTAACAGAACAGGTCATACATAGAACGAAAGCTGTCGATGGTATATCGGGCTTAGGAGAATCAGTCATATGTACAAAACAGCCATTTTGACAAAACATGCGAAAACGGTCGAAAAAATACTCTTTATTTCTCAGTTCAGTATTAAGAGTAGTTTCCCTTATGTTATAGTATATAACCGGATTTCCATTTAGTTAATTTGACTTTATAAGTGTCAGTTATGTGTTTGGATAGCCATTCAAATTATGTCATAAAAACACCAATGACATCAGATCTTTTTTAAATAATCCGCACATATAGGACACAATCTGCATTTGGATCCAACGCCACTTTAATGGCATGAGCTTTATATGCATACTTAGTATGTAACGTTAATGAACTTAACTTGAATACAAACTCAATCGTTAAATTATTTGCCCCAAATGCATTTGATGTAATTCCGCCGTCTTTTGCAGGCTCCAGTTTGTTTTATTTTCTAGTCAAATGAGTAGTATTTGTTTGGTCAAACACTCTCTGAAATATATGTTCTGTACTTGGTTTGACCGTAATGGTTTGTTTAATTTAGCAATGCATTAATATCCACACAATGATCCATCGAGCTCAAGTATACAAAACCTGTAATTACCTACTTGAGGTGGATATCATATTACGTCATTAATTGATAAATCAAGGTCAATAAAACGCTTTGAAAATATCTATAAACTCGTACTATTAACGTCTTTGGGCGTTTTGTTGATCATGATCTACGAAACTTAACAAACGGCATCATGGAGAAGATTATTGACGATCTGATATTTCAGAACTCCAAACAGTTTCTGTCTTCTAATTGTTGTCTAGTTGGCGCTTATATGTATAGTAAACATTGTATTGAACCCATTTTCATCGTGGTGTCAATATGTGCGTTTTCCATTTAGAATTGCCTAATGTTTTCATGATACATCTATCAGATGTGTGCCATTTTTTGCTAGTTTGCTCTGTTTTTAGCCACGTCTTTTCAAAATTCTGATGTCCGATTGCTTTCAATTCAAACCAAACAGCGTTCTGTAACATCTTGTTATTCTTAAAAGATCTTAAAATGTTTGGATGCTAGACCTTTCTAGAAGTTTGATTTTTCACCCACTCACAATCCGTTTCATAGTTATTAGTATTTGGTCAGCATATTCGTAATAGAAGGAATTGCAATGGTGGCAATTACGTCCTTAAGTAAACATATCACATTTCAACAAGCAAATAGTCTACTTTTAATCTATTGTCTAGGTGAATTATTGTCTCCCGATTTCTGTGAATTTGGTCAAATCTAATTGTGTTTACCGTCAGATATAATGATGGTTAGACATACAGATGAAAAACAAATTGCAAACGTTTAGTATGTTGTGTATTTACGGTTCATAGAGTGAAAAGTCAATAGCTTTATATCAAAGTTTAGTCTGGCATATTTATGTGCTGCATACTATATTCACTCACTGTGTTTACCTTATCATTTTTGTGACCTATAGAAATAGCTACATATTTTGATATTTCAAAGAAGTGTGATTCTTCACTTTGAAATGTAAATAAAAAAATGTATGAGAAAATCGGACAAAGAAGGCAGCACTCACCGAAGAAATGTAGGATAAAACAATTATAAAAAAGCGGTGATTCCACGAGACCGAATGAACCGAGACCCGACCAAGTTTCCAAGGCCCGGCGGCAGGCCGACAAAGTTACACAAACACATGCCAAAACGGCCACCAAATGAAGCCTAACTACCCCGTGACCTAGTTTAAAACACCAGAACACTAAAACCAGTGTGCGATTTTCGCATTTCTGTTATCCGCCCTCTTATATCTATCATATTTTTAACCTTTTTTATAAATTATGAAGATGTGTTTCTTTTGTCACTTTGCACTCTTAAAAGCACATCTGTTCAAATTCGTATTCTTAAATTAGTTTACCAGTCTTCTATGTGGATTTCTGTAATCAGCATTTTGTGGTACAGTGTACAATACCAATATTGTATATTTCAACAAGATTTTGTTTAATTTTCCGCCATTATCCCATTAACAGTTCTGACAATATTGACGCCTGCATTTGAGCAGATTAAATTGTCCATGTTAATGTTAGTATCATGTTAATATCTCATGACTGTAATGTGTTTGCTTTGTCGAGAATCACTTACAAATGAGCAATTATTGTGAATGTATCGGTTTGATTCAAGACAATTTTTGTCCAACATATACTTTGTATTGTGTTGATTCGTATTCATATGGTGTTTACCAAAAGCATAGCAACGCTATTCTTCGACACTCGTGTTATTTGCAGTAAAATTGTTCCATTATTTTGATGTGGTTTGTGCGTTTGCAGATTAAATTATTACTTTTTGCTGATGTTCATTATAATTCTTGCAAAGTGGCAAATTCAGCATATTGTTCTATCCGAAAGTCTGCCATGTATATTTCCCATGAGGCCTTGCTCACATTTTAACAATAAAACGGCCCGTTTATTACCAACATATCACCAATAACATTTGATGGATTACGTTTGTAAAAGCATCCGGTCAGTATTCGCTACTTGGCATTTGTTATAACATAATAAGACGGTGGAAAATTTTGATTGATCATTTTGCAATAAAATATTGAAGGCTATTTTTGCACATTTTAAATTATAAAATTGTATGGATTTCTAGTCTGTTACAGAAGAACTATTTAGACGCACGAGTTTCAAAAATGAAAATACCAAATGCCGAAAGCTGACCCCAAAACATCTCTGGAAAAATGTTAAATAGGGTCGAAATATTGAAATCTGGAGTGATTTAGTAAATTATCCTATAATATCTGACCATTTGCTTTCAAATTGAAATTACACCAAGATCGTATTTACTTGTCTATTTTCCAAACCACTACTTTCCTAATTATTCACGTCATATAAACATCAAATATTAATTATTGCATCTTATCATGAAAGCATTACCCATCATACAGAATCGATCCTGCACTTTTAACTGTCGGGCTATAAATGACATTAAAAGAATTTAGACAATTAATACGTGTGCAAAATATAGTTACCGTAGTGTTATTACTAGTAGAATTATTGGTCACTCGTCACTGACGTTAGAACATTGGTTTCTCCTTTATTGGGCGTTTTGTCATGGAAGAGGTAAAATAGTAATGGTTATGTCGACGGAAATTTCGGTTTTAGTTGGTTGTAATTAGACCATAACTGGACCTTAAAAAAGCAAATCTAACTACAGTGTATAACCAAAGTGTTTATAGCTTTTATATTTATACACAATGGACAGTTGTCGAAGTCTTAGAAATACGCTGGTAATCATTACATAGAGTCAAGCTGTTGCATGTCCAAACTAATTAACCTTTGCCATACGTCAATTTTGAAACTGATTCTCCAATGTCTGCTCCAGTCAAAAGTTTCAGCAAGTTAAACAGGTCTTAGACAAGAAATCCAACGTTCTCGAGACATCCGACTCCCAACACAAATACATATGATGAAAACCAGAATACAAAACAAACTACCGCTGATCTTCGGTATATATTAACTAGGTCCCGTGACATTTTTGGTAATCCAGGCTATGTTAACAAGAGTATTCAACTACATTTACTTGCTGCATAAGCTGTTGCTCGTGATCATAGAATCTGTCAATTAGTTTGAGCATGAAAGTACCAATATATCATCCTCAAAAGGTTTCATTCGGGAACATTTAATGTTGTTACGTGTTTGGGTATATTTATTGAAATTTCACTAAATGCGATTTGGCACTGATACTTTATGAGATAGTGTAATACTGAGTTAGACGAGGCTAACAAATTAAGCTAGTCCGGATCATATATCACAGTGTTTCTTTTGCACAAGTTCTATCACAAACGGATTTAATCATAATTGAAAATTTGAAGCCTTTCCCCATTCATGTTTCTTTGTGGTGTCCATTGCGATATCGGCTTTAGTGTTTTGGAAGAATCGCTTCCTGTACACTGAAGAATACTCCTTTATCTCCTTCATAATATGAAAAAATCGCGACTAACACAGATTGTCCCTCATAAACTAAACACTGCCAGTAAAATTTAATATTAAGTTTGTACATAAACAAAGTGTTGCTTTGTCGACTCTTTTCGAACAATTATACAATACTGCATAAATGCAATAAAGTGTCTGCCTACCAACATGATTTCTTTCGCTTTTGAACAAGATGGATATATCTTCAAAAGACAAAACAATAGTAAAGGGGGGGGGCAACAGAAACAGCCGGGCACGAAATGAATTATACTTTAAGGGTCACACAAAACAATACATCTAAAACCACAGGTACATGCCTAAATGCCCAAACACCAAACTGAACAGCAATGTTCAAATTTCTGGTGTCAAAAAGTGTCGGCACCACATTAAAATTGTTGCAACAACATTTATTATTATGGGTGGGTAGAACATTTGAGAACAAATGGATTGCATGTATATGTTCTTACTATAATTCTACGACTTGTATGGTATATTCTGACCAGTTTCAGCTGGGTCATCAATTCTAATTACGTATATTTTGTGTATGAATATTGGCCAACATACAAGTAATCATACATTCATAACTGCTCCCTAGCTGATGTAGTTTTACATAATGTATAACCATTGGGCTGTTACTTGAAATGTTGGAATAAGTAAATTACTGACCAATCAATAACCATTCCGTATGGATAGCTATGGTAGTCGACAATACAACTCCCATGATGCATAGCTGAACTTTTGATATATATATAAATAATTATTATGTAGATCTTGATGTACTTTTAATTAATTTATTATCTAAGAGTACCCTCTTGTTTGTACCAAACACCTCATAAATGTATTATGCAAGCTGAGGCCATTGTGATAAGAAAAAAAACTTATCTTCACAAAACAAGTGATCGTTCTGCTACAGATGCTAAAAGCATTGTGCAATTGTGCTTATAATGTATATCATTATCGAAGACAAATTATATCATGGTGCAATTTCCCTTTCGTCATTGTCAAAAATGGCTTCAACAACAATTGTGGGCACATTCATCAAAGGTTATTGTAGAAACGGAATAACCGTTCTTAACACACGAGACGGAATACTGCCAACTATATTACATGTAGAAGTACAGTCCAAAATATTTCCATATAAGCGTTTTATAGTCATTTCCATAAGCCATTTTGTCATATTGCAATGCATTAGTTATTTGAATGCATGCATTTCTATACAAATGTTTCAGAACCTAGATAAGCAATTCCTTTCAAATGGCACGAGTTAGACGTCTGCCAAATCTATTTATTATGATAACACATATTTATGCATCCAACGCATTTGAAACTCAATTACATATTGCATTTTGTAAATATAGTTTTATCCTATTAATACAGTTAATCGAGCATTACACAGTTTACCAATATTGCCATTTCAACACAACACTGGTCTTGAATGAGAAGGTCGTAAGTACAAAATAGATATTTTTAGAAAACATGAAAAACTGTCTGTAAATTACTGTATACCTATGCACAAACAAGTTCCGAATTCTCTTGAAAATAGGCTCATAAGAAGGGTCTTTATGATGCAGATGTATTAGTGTTAAAGATGTAAATCGTGTAATTTGTTTATTTATAGCGCTTACAATATCCAATCGTTCTTGATGAATGATTTTAATGTAAATATTGAAATAAACAAAATAGGAAGTCGTTTATTAAATAATGTATTCACGTAACGCGACATTAAATACAAAAGGAAAATACGATAAAACAATTATGCGGTTGTGATGCTGTGTGTAGTTGTGTTCATGTGTTGTGGTGTTACTGTTTTTTGCGGCTCGGATGGTTTAGTTGAGTACTGCATCCCCTGTCCGATTTGCTCATATGTGTTTTGCTTTTGTCTAAGCGAAGGTTCGTTCGAATGGGAAAATATTTCGCCCTCCCAATATTCTAAAAATATCTTGTCAATATACAAATGTCTCACTGTGGTCATTTGATGCGTTGCTATTTGCTCTATTGTGTTAAGTTAAGCAACAAGGGAGATCAATGCGTACGTGTCTTTATTATTTATAGAAACACGATTGCTTCTCTGTTTGCTGTTTGTGAATAATTTCTCAGTAATATACGTACATGTATGCCTTTGCTCAGGCCCAGATCACCCGAAGCATCTCAAGCCGAAATCTCATCCTACGTTGAGATTTTGCCCAAATGAAGAGTCTGACTTTCTAATAAATCTGAAGTAAGAACTCATTAAAAGTACTGACATAAAAAAAGAATAGCAAAAGAATATGCCCATTTTGAGTTCATCCTCACGTAGCAATATTTGAGATGAGATTTATTTTAAAGTTGAGATGTTTCGGGTAATCGGGGCCCGAGCGAAGGCATACGTAATACTATATTACTGAGAAATTATTCACCGGACCTTGCTTGTGCTCAAATACCAACTCGTTCAGAGAAGTTACCCTTTTTGCAAAATACGATGTACTATGTCCAGTAACAAATGAATAAGACTTTTCACAGTTCTTTTTTTTGTATTTAGACCTTCCAAACAAACTCTTGATACAAGAAACATCATCTTTCTCGAAGTTGGCATGGCATAATGTACTGTATATTTTATCATTTTGTTTAATGACTTAAATTATGCGAACGGACTATTTGTTCTTGATACTTCAGTGGACACATGGTGTGCATGTCACATAAATATTATTCACTGATGATTTTGTTGTTAAATAATTTAAGACTGCATTTATGAAATATTTTATTGCTCCCAACTTGTCGATATGCATGTATTACTCCTTATGAATAAATCGATCATTTCTTCAGTTTAATGGTTTCAGTGGTCACACATGGTTAACTTAAGCGTTTGTTCCATCCAATTGCATGACAAAACATGCAAAATTAGATGTGTGCATGTCTATGGTGAACTGGTGCGTTTGTTGCATAATATATTTATACACTTAATAATCGACCTAAACAACATTAAATTATCCCTCAGATTTTTTAATTACTGAAAAATTGAAATTAAATTAGTTGCTCATTATTATTCTCTTACAAAAAGTGTTCGTATAATAGTTTAATTATTTCTTTCAGACATTCAACTTAATGCGAGAGACATCTGGTTTTGTCAGAATTATTTATCGTTTTCGTCTTCCGGATAAATTTCGTCCCTCATATTCAGTAACGAAGTTGAATATTTACAGATATGTGTAGTCAAGAACAAGGGCGTCAAATCGATAAAATCCAAAACATTCATTTAAAACGATAAAAACATCAAACATGTTCATGCAACCACAGGCTGCCACCATCGAAAGCTGTCTATGGTATATTCTAATTTATAAAGTATAAAAATACTTACAACAGTCCGTACAGAAAATATGTAATAGCTTACCGGGTACTAACATATATAAAATATTCGAAAAATGTAAACTCCTTTCAAATCAACTGCAAAAACATACGTTTATTTAGCTTTCTACATGCATTCATTTTTACTAAATTAATTATCATAAATAAAAAGAATATCGTTGAAGAACTATAATACGTCTTCGGACAATTAAGATAATCCGGGTTAAACTGTTTCTGTTTCTTTTCAGATACAAGACGAATAATCGAGCAACGATGACTGGAAATAATCCTCAAGACACACACGGGACCTGTTCCAAATACGATGATCCGATCATGCTGAAATCATTCTCCGCACACGTGTCACCGGGTATTATCTGTACATTTACGTGGCAGCTAAAACAAGAACCTTTATTTCATCTAAACAATTTAGAATTTAAAAATTGATAGAATATCTGTTGCCATGGAACCAACGACAATCGGATTAGAAAATGTAACTGATTCTAAGACCAAGAGGTCACAGACGAAGATAAATAACACAGGATAACTGTATTATAACTGCACATAAACTATTTCTATAAATTGGCTATTATATTGTCAAACTATGTAATTACATTGGTAGAACTTGGCGGCTTCATTTTTCTTAAAAAGAATATTGAAAAAAAAACACAATGTATGCGACTATCGAACCACCATCGTATACCGACTACGCTGTCATCAGAAGGAAGCCGTACAAAGGTTCGTCACTTGACGGTTATCAGACGTTCACGGATATTAATGAAACCAGTAATCTGAACAACATAGTCGGTGTATCAAGCAGTGATAGTGCCTTACATCGCGATTATGATATGCATTCTAAAACTGCACCACGAGTGCCAAAGGTATCTGGAAGTTTTACTGAAGGTAACAAGAATGAACCGACTGTCCGTCAGCCACGTGGTGTACGGAGTAGTGAACTTAGAAGGAAGAGTGAAGCTTCGTGCAATTTGTATCAGGATAGTGAACGTGTTGGATACACCAATGAGGAGTTCCGAAGAAAAAGTGAAGCAATAATTCGAAAAAGAAATTCTGCAATTTCAAAATGCAGATCCATTCCAAAGGATACAGTAGTGCTAAGTCATCAACGCCGAAGTGTCGTTCACGTTTCCGGTGGAAGTAAAACCGTGTGTGCCGGAAGTGCATCTTCCCGCCGAGAAAACAGGCGCGTGGTAACAAGCCAACCGTTACCCGCCACTATTCATGGTCCGTGCGAAAACCCGGACTGGCCGGTGTTAGCGGAAAGTGAATTTGAAAATAACGGAATTAACGGCAAAAATGGCGAAGTGGTGAAATATAGTGAAGGAAAATATGGAAATTATTCTGTTACGGAGACAGTGAAGGGATTAGCGAAGTTCCTTCACGCCCCATTCCAATGCTGTAAACGAGAGGTAAGTGGCTTGATACATAGGTCCTTGTCCCAAAACGGTCACATTGTGAACTCAGTCTCCTAATTTAGTGATTTTAACTCTGATTTACCAGTAAAACCTCACTTAGAACTCATCTCAATAACTAGGTAAGTGAGTTTACCCCATCATTACCTTATCAAAAGAGAACCATTGTAGTGAAACCTCAACATTTAGTGTTTCTGTTTAATTTACTACAATAAAACCTCGCTTAGAAATCATCCAAAAAGTAGATGACCCTAATATTGAGAACACCGTTTTCAACTGTATTGGAGGACCAGTAACTATAGTTTCAATAGTTTGTTTTATATATAAAGGTTTGTGATTTTGAATATCATATCTCATCCGATACGCTCCAAACAACAGTCCGTGATACATCCGTTTTGGAGTTCTTCGCTATAACACACGACGACAAAAGTAAATGTCCGGTCAAGAATCTGCTTCAGACATTCGTCCACTCAGCCGACTTTATATTGCCCCCTTGTCAAATACTAGTAGTAGTGACGTTTGATCCTTTTTGTTACATACTAAAAAAGGTATGAGAAAACCCGGCAGGGAAGGTAGCACTCAACCTAACCAAGACGAGCACGTTGGTTCTTTTTGTCATAATAGACAAACCACTTTTCCTTTGGCCGTTTACAAAAATTAAATTAATAAGGCAAAGAAATGTTTACAAAATTATATACGGTACATGAAAAAAATACAATGATGTAATAAAAAGTAAACATACATTTCTGTAGTACATTTTTGCTGTGATCATTTTATTTTTTCGTCAATAGGTAGATCTGGGTCCAGGGCATCCAACATACAAGTACAGCATAACCATTTTCAATAATATGTACATTTTATTCACGAAACATATACAACACATGCGTTTATCTCAAGAATACCATGCAAAACATGCGTACATAATTCACTACTCAAAGGTCACAAGTACATGCATATTTGTCTCCCTTGAAACTTACATACTGAAGACACAGGTGCATTCATCTTCGAAGAAAATAAGTCCTGCAGAACATAGACGAACTACTTCTCCAGTGCCATCATTTTCAATAAAAGAATGCTTGTCCAAGGGGTTAGGTTTTTTGTCGCAGCCAGCTGAAATGTTAAATGTATATAATTATTATCACTAGTATCAAAACTATTATATAGTGATTTAGGTATCTTTACATTGTTTCTGGTTTTGTTCACATCCATGTCGTTATTGCAAATGCATGTAAAAAATCGCACTCTTCGGAGCACGAATTGCACCAAAGGAGAACAAACACAAAATCGAAAAATAACACAGAAACTACAAAGCACAAAAATGAACACCACAAAATGCCAACCTGACACAATCAACAAAAAGCATCACTTTGATAAAAAAGGAACAGTGACAAATACCCGACACTGGCAATCTGTATGGAACAAACTCATGCATGAATATAACCAGTGTTGGCATAACGGACGGTCGATTGAGTAACGGACAGGACGGCGGGAAATACCGGGAAGTACTAGGAAATACTGGGAAATACCGGGAAATACTGGTCAATTGGACAATTTAATATACTTAATATATTTTCTGTTGTTAATGTTTTAAATCATATTTATTTCATGCAAGTTCTCAAGTCTTTAATGTAAAATTGTACTGAATGGGATGCTTGAAACTGATGCACTTACTGTAGAAAATTGTCCATATAGCATTTTTATTTTGTTTTGTATGGTTATTCCCCAGTTGTGTAAACATACCCCCCCCCTCAGCTAATCCTTTGTTAAAGACAATGACACAATACTGCATAGTCAGTTTCACACTTAGTTGACATGATCTAACAATTTTGATATACTATAGTCAATGCCAATTTATAGAAGTCTAATTTAAATGATTATCAATATTTATAACTGTCTCTTTCATGCACATTCTAATATAACGTTATATTTCATGCTTACCGGTGGTTTACGGCCAAATAACGGTGGATTATTCCCCGATAATTTCACTGTTAATAATTTCACAGTTCATAATTTCACGGCAAACGTACTTGTTTTTAAAAATCAAATTTCCTCGCCGTCAAAAATAAAATAATAAGCACTTTCACTTGCTCTCTTAATCTTTAACAAATAACACAACATTATATATACATAAATGTAAAACAAATGGACGCAATTACAGCCGTAGCAGAAGAACTATTTAATTGCAACTCGATGCGTGCATGGCGGGAAAACGACGTCACGCAAAACATTTCAGGTAAATAGTGGAGTATTTCCATCATTTAAGCTATTTGAAGCATGAAATAAATAGAATATTAGTATTGTACCGTGTATGATCGTTTGATAATTCACCTCGTGAGCAGCTAACTTATATTTTCACTCGTGGCTACGCCACTCGTGAAAATATTACATCAGCTGCTCACTCGGTGAATTATCAGCCGATCATACACGGAAAAATACAAATATCCTCTATATAACTTTCATTATTGAAATGAGTATATTATTAAATATTTGAATTGGCCTTGTAACAAGTGTTTTCCTTTTAAATGCATATAATAATTCATATATCATACGATGATATATAATTTGTATAAATTAAATCTTAAAATGATTTAAAAATTATTGTGTTTTAGATTTCTTTTTATATTCACATTGAATTTGAATCGACCAGTCCAATCGACCACTTTGAAAATCAATTGACAACTTGTAGATCATACAATGTGGATCTTTTGAATGTTATGGAATTGACTAAAGAACAAAATGTGAAAACCTGATACTCATAGTTCAAATTATTTAAATAAATAATAATAGGCATTTAAATTACCCAGCATTTTTCACATTAAAATTGAATCGACCAGTCCAATCGACCACTTTGAACATGAATTGACCAGTTCATTTGACCACTCAAATATATTATACTCACAAATAAATTGAGGATCTATTGAATGTTATAGAACTAAATAAAGAACAACATGCGAAACCCTGAGAGTTAAAATGCTAAATAGGCATTTAAATTCACCAGTACACAGAATATTCCCAATTGACCATTCAATTGACCAGTATTTCCCGGTATTAGACACTTGGGGAGTATTGGACAGGACGGTATTTCCCGGTATTTACCGCCCAACACTGAATATAACCATTGTTTTACAAATTACTAACAAATGTGTACGTATAGTTCGATTTCGAGCATTGAGCCGTGACTGCACTTTTAAAGATTAATCAATTCGCCGATAAAGATTGGCGTGGGATTGACTATTCAGATATGTATAACACACATTTAAGTAAATAGCATAATATTTACATCATGACTATTGAATTCAATAAATCACGGGGTTACCCGCACAAATAGACTCGTCTAAAAGGTCATAGCTCAGGGTTCAAAATTGAACTATAGTATGTTTTATGATACTTAAATTTGCAATGGTGAATTCAGTACACGTGAATAAACTATAATGGAGAAATTAAAAAAGGTGAACTAGTAAATGAATATTTATTTTAGATATTTCAAAGGTTGTATATAACTTCCGGTAAGTAGTTAGTAAATACTCACAGTTAGACAATGTAGGCTGGAGCAGCAGCGCTGTCGTAAGTATCAGTAATGTTAATAGATTTTGCATTGTGTTAGCAATCTTGAAATTTTAATTCAAGAAAATACACTCCAAAAAATAACTTCAACTGGAACTTCTGAAATACTAACAAGCATAAGCATTAATGAGTTTATAAGTAAAATGTGATCCTTTATATATAGGAGTTTCATCTATGAACGTACTATTCACTCGAGGTGTAGCAGCAACTGTTGCTTGGTCTATGATACGACTTAACACCTTCTGGGGTTCAAACAATAACCAATCATTTCTGGTTAGGAGCCCGCTAGCTGATTGATACGAATACGCTTTTACCGATGTGAGGTGAACAGATGGTTACTTCTGGTACAATGAGTTGCTTTGAAGTTACACTAGATGTATACGAATACAAATTCCACGAAGTTTTTCGTAAGCGCGTAATGTAGTGAATATGTTGCCCTGCAAAATTGCATGACCAAATACGAGTTTGGTGTCATTGAAACCTTGGAGTTTAATTTCTTTTGTTGTTTTTACTTTTTGGCACGAATAGCAGTTTAACAAGATGATAATGAATTTATTTTAATAGGAAATCAAGTAAATTAAAAAACTAGGAAATTGCACTTTTAAGTTTAGTTTAGAACCATTGCATTATTATTACACCAGTTTTCAATACGATCACTGTTATTTTGTAAGTTTGAAATGTATATTATCAATGCATACACCAGAAACTGAAGTTATTAACATACAAGGTAGCTCATTTATATTGGCAAGTGACCCATGGAGCCTACGAGAAACCCAGATACAAAGAATAATATGATTTCCATCGTCATTATTTGAATAATGTTTTTCTGGTGTGTTTTACCATAGCTCTTTAGAATTTCATGTCTTTAACATTAAACGCCTAGCTAAAAACGATTTCTGCTGTTTTTGACAATGATTTAACCATTCATTACTTAGAAGTTAATACACGACATAGCCGGGCCGGAAGGCGATAATCGGCCCGGAAAATTAATAATCACCGCGAGGGCTTTAGCCCGAGGGTGATTATTCATGCCGGGTCGATTATCAACTTCCGACCAGGCTCTGAAGTGTATTAAAGTATTTAATACAATTGTTCAATTTAAAAACTCAATGGCAGTAACAACAACTCACGCTTAGTTCAGGTCGTGAAGATCTAAAATCATTTATGACGAAAATCTTATACTTCCATACAATTGTCAAAGCAATTTCAACGTGACGTCATATTGACTCCTATGTGACGTCATGTTTACATGGATAACGTAAATTGCACCCGTTCAGATGACCGATTACTATTATGAGATTGTGGACCGGGCGGACAGGCGATAATCAGTCACGTGATGGTCATAATCAGCCTGAAATAGGCTCATTTTTGTTACTATATATAGTAACAAGTGTATTAATGCTTTATAAAACACAGCTAGTTTATTAATTAGATTATCACATTCTGTTTTGCTTCACTTTATCACTTGCTAAAATTGTATCTAAAAATTATCGTAATGTTCATTCTGGTGTTTACTCATTCAGTTCATAATGGAGCACGTGTTAAAAGATTTTGGGTGTAAAATGAAACCAATGTATCTATTGGAGCATCTCCTTCATCACAAGTATCGGTGCCAGAACATGGTGTTTTACCAACGAGTCTCTAAATCTTTCTCGTCAAAATATTTTGAAGATATATATACTTTTGCTTTATGTAACACAGTTTGCTCCTGTTTTGAAGTAAATTATCTTGTAAAACAAATTTGAAAATGGTCTCTTAAAGCTACCATTTAGATATTGACCTCAAAAATATTACAAAGTGTGTAAGATGATCTACGTGTATGATAGTTGAAGTATTAAAGTCACACTAGTTGGTCGCGTAACTAACTGTTATTTGTTCAATGTTCCAATTATTTCATTCCAGCGACTGTTGATAGAATTACTTCCTATTTAGGTAAAATTCCAATATGCTAGTAGAATCGTTTCGTTGTTTTCATACAATACTCTATCAAAATAGTCTTAAACAATTGCGAATTTATTAACTACTTGTAGCTTATACTAATAGAAATAGTCATATTGATCATATTTCATTTTGCGGACTTAGAATATGACTAATGTATATTTAAAAGACTATTAAATGCATATAAGAATAATGCATATTTGCCAACTACACCACAAGGCGGTTCTTGTGAGCCTATCTTCAAGAAAATCGGAACTTGTCATATTGACAAAACTGAAGTCGAAAAATCATGAACTTAACATTTTGATAAAAATATTTCAGTCCTGATGGTTTCTGTTAATTTTTTATTTTCTATTTAGTCATCAGCTAAAATACTTTCATTTGTGCTTAATAACGTCGTTGAGGGTAAAATATGGGAAAGACATTTCCTCAGAAATCCTCCTTTGATGAATAAAAAGAGGTGGTTGTGGTGTTTCCTTGGAAAATGTCTACCATCTTACAACCAAACGCGTTTCGTCTCTGTTTTCAATATGTAAATGTACTCTAAATAAAGGTATCTCTTCATTTTCGATTGTACATGTACTGGGCGTTTATTCACCAACATTGTAAGGCTGATACATTTGATATTTTGTCTTTTAAACTGTCAGAGAGTGTCATACTTTGTATAGAGATTTGTGAGTGATCCTCGCTATCCAGGATGTTATTGGTCCTTATGTGTATTAGTAGCTGCCTGAAAGTCTGTATGATTTTTTATGTAGGCCAGTTCGATTCGATTTTTGTTTCTGTGTTTGGGGATTTTTTACTTTCATTTTCTCATTTATTATGTTTCGTCTCTTAGACACTTCATATAACATTTCTACTTCGCAAAACTTACATGACTAATTGGGTGCCTGCTAGTTTTTCGTTTGTGTTTTGATGAAGGTGTTTGGGGAAATTTTTACTTTCATTATCTCATTTGTCATGTTTTCGTCTCCTAGAGAATTCAAGTTGCTCTCATTTTCATTTTGCAAAACTAACCCGACTAATCGGATGCATGCCAGTTTTACGTTTGTGTTTTGATGAAGGCAAGTTTAATTCGATTCTTTGCTCCTGTGTTGGGAAACATTTACTTTCATTTTCTCATTTTTCATGTTTTCGTCTTTTAGAGAATTCAAGTTGCTCTCATTTTGATTTTGCAAACCTGGTCTGACTGATTGGATGCCTGTAAGTTTTGCGTTTGTGTTTTATAGTCCACGAGTGTTTGTGACCGTTTGTTCAAGCTGGTATATACATCCACTAGGAAGGCTAGTTTGTACTTGATTTCATCGAGTTGAACGTCTTTCCTTATTTCAGATTTCTCTACTCGCATCAAGTACGTTTCATTATTTCCCGCCCTTTTTTCTCCAAGAGAATGTATGTTCGTATTTTATTCCGAGTCTATCCGGTTGTTTAAACAATGTCGTATTTTAGTTTTTCAGTGAGTTGTCTGGAATAGCTATTTGTTTTGACTGGCTATCTTCCACACATTTAGTTCCAACGCATGTGTCTTTTCACTATTGGTCTTTCAAAAACCCTTTCATATGTAAAAAGCATTTCATCCGTACAAAGACATTAGCACCAGTTTTGTTTTGTTTGTTTGTCTGATTGGGGAGCAGGATTCTTATGTGGATTCTTCTTGTCGGACAAAAGTGTAAGAGTTTGAAATGTGTGATGCTGTACCATGTTTAGATGATTCCGTGAGTTGGAATTGACTTATGCGCTGTAATGGTATTGATATTGATATACCTTCAGTCTGAAAATTGTTGCACCGGAACTTGGGTTTCTGCTGTATGATGCTGCAGTCAAGACTTTGCTATCACTAAGTATGTTCGTTCTTTATATTCAAAGGCTAAACCAATAGCACTATAGCCAATCGGACAGCAAAATAAACACCAATGTTCAAAAGTTTAGAGCTAGTTTCTAGCTAGTTCGAGGTACAGTGCGAGCTGTGAACTATGCAATGACACAACCATTATTTTAATTGGCTTGTACTAAAGTAAATAATTTCCTTAATACACGTTTATTCTTTGGGAAAAGCCATAATACAAGATAATTACAAGTAAAATTATATTTATTTTGCATATTTTAATCTATTTTAAAAAGTATAGTGTTCGTCCGTGGAGTAACAATAACTTGCACTTTCCTTATAAAGTTGAATTCAAATAGAGAGAGGAAAAAATAATGTATAGCTATTTTCTCACTTTGGTCCTGAAACGACCTTGACCCCAAAGTGGTTTCAGATGCTTGTCCATTTGATTTCCATAATATAATGAAGAGTATCCGTGAACATATGACTCACTTCATAAATAAACACATAAATCACATTATATTATAGAATCCCAAGGGCTGTCACATTCACAAAATATATATGTGATATACAAAAGAAAAACAAAGCGGAAATGTCCATTTTTGCTATTTTTCTCGATTTGACCTTTAACTGACTTTGACCCAGAAGGGTCAAGTATGTTTGTCTATTTCATGTCAATAATCAAACGAATAATATCCATGCAATTATGTAGCAATATATACATGAAAATTTAAATAATATTAGATAATAGAATACCAGGGGTGGTCAAAAGAATGCGTTCTCGGCCAGCATGCATATGTATTAAATGGCTATTTTGACGAAGAAATGACCATTTTCATTAAACAAATGGCTTATAATGAAAGTATATGTACTAACCAACACATCTATTATTTCAATAAGCAACTTATATTTATATCGAAAGCTATACGAAAAAAACAATGGAAATGTCCATTTTTGGCTTTTTTCTCGATTTGACCTTGAACTGACCTTGACATTGACACAAGAAAGGTCAATTATGTTTGTCCATTTGATGTCCATAATCAAATGAATAATATCCATGCAACTATATATCAATATATACATGAACAATTAAATCATATTAGATCATATAATACCAGTTGTGGTCGAAAAAATGTCTTCTCGGTCAGCAAGCATATGTATTAAATGGTCATTTTGACAAAGAAATGACTATTTCCATTAAACAAATGGCTTATAATGAAAGAATATGTACTTACTACATGTAACACGGCTATCATTTTGATAACGAAATTTGATTACAAACATATGCTATACGAAAAAAGAACTGAGGTGAAATATCAATATTTAGCTATGTTTTATCACTTTGACCTTGAAATGACCTTGACTTTGACCTCAAACTCGCTAGTTATGTATGTCCATTTGATGCACAACATTAATTGAATAATATCCACCCAAATATATGACAATATATACATAAACAAAAATTTCACAACATAATTAAGAATACCATGTGTATTTGTAAATTAGCTCGGAAGCAAGAGTTGTTGCCCCTGTTAAAAAAATCTGCACCACTTTCAGATCTGGCATCCACCTTTTTCTGAAGCCTGAATGTAGGTATTATTTGAAAATACCAATGGACTTTCTCTACCAGATGGGGTAAATAAACTTTCATTTTAAGGCCCTTCTGAAACCTGGCTCCTGGACTAGTAAGAACCATGTACCAATCGTCATTGTAAAACACTTTTGAAGGCGTAATTTACATGAACTGGGGCGATATATATTTGTTATAACAGTATTGGTATTTGTACTAGATGACAAAACCAATTGTCTTATTAATCGGTGGAACTAATTATGTCCAATTAATTTCCCTCTGGTCACATTAGGCCTACAATTAAGACAGTTATATGAGCAGACATTTGTATTGCATTTCAACATTGACAAGTGCTTTCTTACAAGAAGTTTAGAGTATTTCAAGACAGCGCACGATGACAAACAATAAAGGTCCGGTTTATAAAATGCTTGAGACATGCGTAAATTCAGACAACTTTACATATCCCCTTGTCAAATGAACGCAATTTGGCTGTCCACATGTTTCGTTTGCAGCCACAGCACAATGGCGTTTGACCCTCTTTGGTAGATCTTTAGACACGTGTATTGGTTTTGGTTTGAACGTTCAAGTTCAAAGTTAAACGACATATTAAACAAAGCACATTTCATTTGACCATTTACAAATAACAAATTAATAGGACAAATACAGGTTAAAAAATATAATTACATGTGACATGAACAAATAACAACGACGTAATAAAAAGTAAACAACGTATATTGTTTGCTGTGGTCATTTATTTTCTATATCTGAGAGGACATCCAACTATTCCACTAGTACCATACACGTAAAGCATAACCATTTTCAATAATATGTTCATTTTCATACACAACACATATACAACACAGCAACACACGCATACGTATATCTCAAGAATGACACAAACATACGAGTATATACATTTACTACTCCAAGGTCACAAGTACAGGCGTATTTGCCTCCCTGGAAACTTTAGTTTCACTTGAACCGGACATACCGAAGTCACAGGTGCATTTATCCACGAAGAAAATAGTTCCTGCAGTACATGCACGAACTACTTCTCCACGACCGATTACGATTTCAATATAATAACGCTTGTCCCAGTGAGGTTTTTTGTTGCAGACGGCTGAAATGTAAAATGTACATCTATATATTTTTTATTTATATCAAACATACAAGTATTTAATTAGTCATTTATGTCAGTTTAACATTATTTCTGGTTTTACAATCATGGTGTAATTGTAAATAATATATCGTATTTAAATGAAACAGCCGAGCACGAAAGGCACGAAACGGAACACACAGAAAAACTGACACAAATTACAAAAATCATCACCTTGATAAAAAGGATCAGTGACAAACATAAGACCCGATACTGACAATTTGTATGGAACAAGCTCATGCATGAATATAACCAATATTTTACAAATTACTATCACATGCAGTATGTTTTATGATACTTAAATTTTTAATCATTTGGTGAATTCAGTACATGTGATGAAACTATATTGGAGAAATTAAAAAGGTGAAGTAGTAAATGAAGATTTACTTTAGATATTTCAAAGTTTGGATATAACTTCTGGTTAGTAGTTGGTAAATACTCACAGTTAGACACTGTTGGCTGGAGCAGCAGCGCTGTCGTAAGTATCAGTAATGTTAATAGTTTTTGCATTGTGGCATAAGCAATCTGGAAATTTTAATTCAAGAAAATACGCTCTTAAAATAACTTCAAATGGAACTTCTGGAATACTAACAAGCACAAGCATTTATGGGTTTATTAGTAAAATGCGATCCTTTATATATAGGAGAACGATTTACTTTTAGAGTGACGTCACCATGATTTATGATAATTGATGTCGCAACGCATCAATTAAAACTAACAATAGCTAATTACATTAATGTTTATAACGAAACACACGCAGTGACATGCTGCCTACCAACTAGTTGTTTTAAAGTGTTTTTATCCTATAAGTACGAAATATCTAGGTCAATACGTTTGTATGTCATTATACCTTCCTTAATACAACCCTGAATTTTCTCATTGGTTGTTAAATTGTGTTCGCGGTTTTCGAAGTGCGTCAGTGAGTATTGTGTTGTTCCGCTTCATACAAACACGTACGTTATAATATGCTTATTTTGATATAGTCTAATTACAAATCGATGGCTTAGAATTAGAAGGTCGTAAGTGCCACTTACGACCTTTTAATATTCATACATATTATTAAGCATCACAAGGCGCTTCTTATGAGCCCATTTTCATAAAAATCTGAACTTGTCATGTTGACCAAATTGAAGTTGTAAAAGTTTGTTTACCACAAGTAAAGACTAAATGTCAGACAGTTTTTCCGTGTTTTCTCAAAATATCGATTTGGTAGTTACGACCTTCTAATTCTAAGCCATCGAAATGTACTTTGAACTGTCGCATTATACAAACAGTGCATATATTTCACCCGATGGATTACTGTTACATGAAATGCTTACAGTATTCACCATGTAATACATGAGTCAATTTCAAAACTTATTAGGTACTTTCTTAATATGTTTTGTCTTATAAATGTTTACTGGTGTTGCCAAGATTTATAGTGACTGATTTTTCCATTTCATAAAATTGAAACTTTGAAAATATTTTGTTACTCATCTGCGATGGTTACTGAAAATGGTGTTGCTGTTTCAATAGGTTGTCGATTCTGATACTTTACGAGGTAAACCATAATCATTGCCACTCGACAGACATAAAATGACATCATGTGTTTTTGTTCAGTTTTAAATGAATTATGGAATAGTTCCATCTATGAACGTACTATTCACTCGAGGTGTAGCAGCAACTGTTGCTTGGTCTATGATACGAGTTAACACTTTCTGGGGTTCAAACAATAACCAATCATTTCTGGTTAGAAGTCCGCTGGCTTATTGATAAGAATACGCTTTTACCGATGTGAGGTGAACAGATGGTTACTGCTAGTACAATGAGTTGCTTTGAAGTAACACTAGATGTGTACGAATACAAATTCCACGAAGATTTTCGTAAGCGCGTAATGTAGTGAATATGTTGCCCTGCAAAATTGCATGACCAAATACGAGTTTGGTGTCATTGGAACCTTGGAGTTTAATTTGTTTTGTTGTTTTTACTTTTTGGCACGAATAGCAGTTTAACAAGATGATAATGAATTTATTTTACTAGGAAATCAAGTAAATTAAAAAAAGTAGGAAATTGCACTTTCAAGTTTAGTTTAGAACCATAAAATTATTATTACACCAGTTTTCAATGCGATCACTGTTATTTTGTAAGTTTGAAATGTATATTATCAATGCATACACCAGAAACTGAAGTTATTAACATACAAGGTAGCTCATTTATAAACATAATTTGTATTTGGCAAGTGATACATGGAGCCTTCGAGAAACCCAGATACAAAGAATAATATGATTTCCATCGTCATTATTTGAATAATGTTTTTCTGGTGTGTTTTATCATAGCTCTTTAGAAGTTTATGTCTTTAACATTAAACGCCTAGCTAAAAACGATTTCTGCTGTTGTAGACAATAATTAAACCATTCATTACTTAGAGTTAATACACGATATAGCCGGGCCGGAAGGCGATAATCGGCCCGGAAAATTAATAATCACAGCGAGGGCTTTAGCCCGAGTGTGATTATTCATGCGGGGCCGATTATCAACTTCCTACCTGAAGTGTATTAAAGTCTTTAATACAATTGGC
Organism: Spisula subtruncata; assembly: GCA_963678985.1. Taxonomy (NCBI): domain Eukaryota; kingdom Metazoa; phylum Mollusca; class Bivalvia; order Venerida; family Mactridae; genus Spisula; species Spisula subtruncata. The sequence goes on from OY787678.1 coordinate 18,181,549, forward strand.
AGTAACAACAACTCACGCTTAGTTCAGGTCGTGGAGATATAAAATCATTTATGACGAAAATCTTATACTTCCATACAATTGACAAAGCAATTTCAACGTGACGTCATATTGACTCCTATGTGACGTCATGTTAACGTGAATAACGTAACTGGCACCCGTTCAGCGGGCCGATTACTATAATTAGATTGCTTTATAAAACACAGCTAGTTTATTAATTAGATTAATACACTTGTGACTATATATAGTAACAAAAATGAGCCTATTTCATGCTGATTATGACCTTCACGAGACTGATTATCGCCTGTCCGCCCGGTCCGCAATCTCATAATCGTAATCGGCCCGCTGAACGGGCGCACGTTACGTTATCCACGTTAACATGACGTCACGTTGGAGTCAAAATGACGTCACGTTGGAGCTAAAATGACGTTACGCTGAAATTGCTTTGACAATTGTTTGGAAGTATAAGAGTTTCGTCATAAATGACTATAGATCTCCACGAACTGAACTAAGCGTGAGTTGTTGTTACTGTCATTGAGTTTTTTTTAAATTGAACAATTGTATTAAAGACTTTAATACACTTCAGAGCCTGGCCGGAAGTTGATAATCGGCCCGGCATTAATAATCACCCTCGGGCTAAAGCCCTCGCGGTGATTATTAATTTTCCGGGCCGATTATCGCCTTCCGGCCCGGCTATGTCGTGTATTAACCTCTAATTATCACATTCTGTTTTTCTTCACTTTATCACTTGCTAAAATTGTATCTAAAAATTATCGTAATGTTCATTCTGGTGTTTACTCATTCAGTTCATAATGGAGCACGTGTTAAAAGATTTTGGGTGTAAAATGAAACCAATGTATCTATTGGAGCATCTCCTTCATCACAAGTATCGGTGCCAGAACATGGTGTTTTACCAACGAGTCTCTAAATCTTTCTCGTCAAAATATTTTGAAGATATATATACTTTTGCTTTATGTAACACAGTTTTTCTTGTTTTGAAGTAAATTATCCTGTAAAAAATTTTTGAAAATGGTCTCTTATAGCTACCATTGAGATATTGACCTCAGAAATATTACAAAGTGTGTTAGATGATCTACGTGTATGATAGTTGAAGTATTAAAGTCACACTAGTTGGTCGCGTAACTAACTGTTATTTGTTCAATGTTGCAATTATTTCATTCCAGCAACTGTTGATAGAATTACTTCCTATTAAGGTAAAATTCCAATATCCTAGTAGAATTGTTTCGTTGTTTTCATACAATACTCTATCAAAATACGAGGGGTGATCAATATATTCGAGGACTTTTCATCTAGCAATTTCATATTGGCAGCAAGGCTCAAAGCCATTTAACATCATTCGGAGTAAGATGTCTCCGACCGAATGCACTAATAAAATTATTTAATTCATACAAGGAACGCGTTACGTTGGACGTCACGTGACGTCATTCGAAGCGTCACTGTCGGAGCAGCATATGGATCCTTTCTGGACTGATACCCGGTCCCATGTATGAGACAGGTTTTCTTTTACTACTGAAATAAGTAGTTAATAGCCATTTCTCGAATGTGTGCTGGAATAAAAAGAGTATCGATGCGTTATTGGAAACAAAACTCGGAAAAGGGTTGTTGGCTTTACAAAATTAGATTATTCCAATAAAGACTGAAGCACGACCTTTCAGGTTTAGGACGCAATATCGAAATTACCGTTTTGATTTGGAGTCAACGACTTAATGTTTTGTAAACCTATACTAGTCTTCGTTTTCGCCAGTTACATTTGATTGAGATCTGCGCTTCTTATTTCGCAGAATTAAACGGAGTGTCCCTAACGCGGTGTTATTTTTGCTGTTTATCCTTATTTTATCGACTTAACCGTTTGGCAGAAACCCTTCAATCACATAAACAACGGAATCATATAAAAATGAGTAATTGGGAGCGCACAGAATCCATGCACAACTAAGTCAAGTCATTTTGAAAATATCGCGAGGATTTTACAAGTTTTGCGTTAATTATCATTGCGTGTCGTTTCTCAGAAATAACGTTACACCCGAGATGCTCGACGGTGCGTGCTTCATCATGGTTACAAAAAGTGACGTCACCAAGTAAATAGTGACGTAATCATAAAGAAAATTAGGCAAATCGCGAGATAATTGATTGATCTACATTAGCCTGTAATTTCATTACTCTAGTTCCAATATTTCAAAATTAAGAAGGAAAGTCCTCGAATATATTGATCACCCTCGTAGTCTTAAACAATTACGAATGTATTAACTACCTGTAGCTTATACTAATAGAAATAGTCATATTGATCATATTTCATTTTGCGGACTTAGAATATGACTAATGTATATTTAAAAGACTATAAAATGCATATAAGAATAATGCATATTTGCCAACTACACCACAATGCGGTTCTTGTGAGCCTATCTTCAGGAAAATCGGAACTTGTCATGTTGACAAAACTGAAGTCGTATTTTACCATACGTAAAGATTGCTTGTCAGACATTTTTTCTTGTTTTCTCAAAATATTGATTTTGTAGTTACGACGGATTCATACTAAGCCAGGTGGCATTGGGGAACTTGTTCGGGTATTGGTTGCGTTTCATTCGGTCTCATGCAATAACAGCCATTCTATAATTTAAATGTGAAATTGGGTCATCGTGCAATCATTCGGCGGGGACTCGGACTTTTAATTGTTTATTCGGTTTATGTGTGTGCATTTCTCAGTGTACTTGTGTTGTGATGCTTCTGATTTCTGTGCTCGGCTGGTTAGGTTGAGTGCTACCTCTCTGTCTGATTTCGCCATACCTTTTTGATTGAAACTCATTGTCACAACAGAAGTCATTTAGAAATGTTTCAGTCAAACAAATACGAGCTGACTCGGGCAAATTTATGAGTGGTCAAATACATGAACTTAACATTTTGATAAAAATATTTCAGTCCTGATAGTTTCTTTTAATTTTTCATTTTCTATTTAGTCATCCGTTAAAATACTTTCATTTGTGCTTAATAACGTCGTTAAGGGTAAAATATGGGAAAGACATTTCCTCAGAAATCCTCCTTTGATGAATAAGAAGAGGTGGTTGTGGTGTTTCCTAGGGAAATGTCTACCATCTTACAACCAAACGCGTTTCGTCTCTGTTTTCAATATGTATACATGTACTGGGCATTTATTCACCAACATTGTGAGACTGATACATTTGATATTTTGTCTTTTAAACTGTCAGAAAGTGTCATACTTTGTATAGAGATTTGTGAGTGATCCTGGCTATTCGAGATGTTATTAGTCCGTGTATTACTAGCTGCCTGAAAGACTGTATGAGTTTTTATGTAGGCCAGTTCGGTTCAATTTTTGTTTCTGTGTTTGGTGATTTTTTACTTTCATTTTCTCATTTATTATGTTTCGTCTCTTAGACACTTCATATAACATTTCTACTTCGCAAAACTAACCTGACTAATTGGGTGCCTGCTAGTTTTTCGTTTGTGTTTTGATGAAGGTGTTTGGGGAAATTTTTACTTTCATTATCTCATTTGTCATGTTTTCGTCTCCTAGAGAATTCAAGTTGCTCTCATTTTCATTCTGCAAAACGAGCCCGACTAATTGGATGCATGCCAGTTTTACGTTTGTGTTTTGATGTAGGCCAGTTTAATTCGATTCTTTGCTCCTGTGTTGGGAAACATTTACTTTCATTTTCTCATTTTTCATGTTTTCGTCTTTAAGAGAATTCAAGTTGCTCTCATTTTGATTTTTCAAATCTGATCTGACTAATTGGATGCCTGTCAGTTTGCGTTTGTTTTTTTATAGTCCACAAGTGTTTGTGTCCGTTTGTTCAAGCTGGTATATACATCCTCTAGGAAGGCTAGTTTGTACTTGATTTCATCGAGTTGAACGTCTTTTTCTCTACTCGCATCAAGTACGTTTCATTATTCCCCGCCCTTTTTTTCCAAGAGAATGTATGTTCGTATTTTATTCCGAGTCTATCTGGTTGCGTTGAATAATGTTTTATTTTAGCTTTTCAGTGACTTGTTTGGAATAGCTCTTTGTTTTCACTGGTCATCTTCCATACATTCTGTTCCAACGCATTTGTCTTTTTCTGTTGATTTTTCAAAAACCTGTTATATTAAAATGCATTTTATCCGTATGAGGACATTAGCACCAGTTTTGTTTTGTTTGTTTGTCTGGTTGTGGAGCAGGATTCTCATGTGGATTCTTCTTGTCGGACAAAAGTGAAAGAGTTTGAAATGTGTGATGCTGTACCATGTTTAGATGATTCCGTGAGTTTGAATTGAATTGACTTATGCGCTGTAATGGTATTGATATTGATATACTCTCAGTCTGAAAATTGTTGCACCGGAACTTGGGTTTCACAAGTTTTTCTGCTGTATGATGATGCAGTCAAGACTTTGCTATCACTAAGAATGTTCGTTCTTTAAATTCAAAGGCTCAATCAATAGCATTATAGCCAATCGGACAGCAAAATAAACACCAATGTTCAAAAGTTTAGAGCTAGTTTTTAGCTAGTTCGAGGTACAGTGCGAGCTGTGAACTATGAATGACACAACCATTATTTTAATTGGGTTGTACGAAAGTAAATAATTTCCTTAGTACACGTTTATTCTTTGAGAAAAGCCATACTACAAGATAATTACAAGTACAATTATATTTATTTTGCATATTTTAATTTATTTCAAAATAGTTTCTACTGATAGAACAGAGTTAAGACATGTTCCGTATGTTGATAGTGTTGCAGTCCGAGGTGTCGTTGTTGTTGTATGTGATACAGTAGTGGTTGACACAGCTGATTTTATGCGACATACTTGTATAGGAATCCTTCTTGCAAGCATCCCATAACTACTATGATCATATGTTTACATTTGAAAATAGACATGCTTAAACAATTTTAATTTGAACGAACGATGTGAAAATAAAAACTGTAACATACAAACGTACTTGGTCAAATGGTGACTTGCTGTATCTTACATTGGGGTTAGCTGTAGGTGATTTTTAAGGACCTGGGATAAAAATTGTAAATGTTTTAATGACTAAAAAATAGACCCTGAGTGGTTACAACATAATTATCGCACAGGAGTAAAAGTGTGATAGATATATGTATTTGTGCTCAGATTAGTTCTTAACGCTAAAAGACATAGAAAGAAACTTATAAAGATCATATCAAAGAAAATACATGCATAGCGGATAAGAAATAACAAAGTCTGAGTTTTAAACCTATACTACTTTTACTTATTGTTTGAGTTTGACATCAAGTTGCTTAGCCTGCTGCTTCCGAAGTGCTGAAATTTTACAAAAACATCTTTATTTTTCATGATAATACCAGGACGATATCATGGTGTATTATTTTTGGCTTTCATTCATAACTTCGACAACTATTTATTACGTAATTGACATGCACTTTGTATCTAATTGTTTCGTATTTATTTTAATTGTATTTCGTGTAAGCAACGCAAATAGTTTACGTCGTTTGGATGACATGAAACTCATGCGGTCATGTTATAATTGATTATTGACCTCAGATAGCTGAACAGGGATTATAACTTTATGAACTATGTTAATAAAAGAATATAAACATGCACAACCTAGATATACACATATTATTGGAAAGTCTTCATTACATAAATCTACTTGAAACATTCTTAATACAACGTAGATCGGGCGGGCTACTTGTTTTGAACTAGACAAGCATCAAGACTCTGGGAACTGAGCATCCATGCCATTCACGTAGCGATTGTAATTTCTAATGGTAATTCCTTGAATGTTCTGCATCATACATTTGAATAATACTTGTATTTTGTTTAAGACGTAATAAAAGTTTACTTACATTGGCAAATGAGATTTGTTGTATCATTAACTATATTTCCAAGCGCTATGAAAGCGGCGACTTCAAACACATACTAGTAGTTAGGACCGTTTGCTATTCTGGTCAGTTCTTCATGAAATGTGTCAGGTCATAGACCAATTGAGATGATTGAAACTCCTGGTCCTTTCGCAATGTTCGCCTGTTGATTAGTACAATATTTGTAAGGATTTTGAATTAAGTTGAATACGATTTGTATGTACTGTATTATGGCTTCAAATGTCTGTATCAAATTTAAATATTTGTTTTACAGAAGAGCATGTTCGAAACACGTTGTACTCGTATATCATACTATCCTTAAACTCATTGGAATTGGCTACTTCTTATTAAAATTATGTTATTTCCACATCCATCTTTCTGTTGCATAGTACATGAATTTATATTAAGAATATCTTTAGGGTAATTGGTATCTGGAAGTTAAGAATACTCTTTTGGCATACCTGTTCAATTGTGTTTTTGGGATCTGTGGAACGGCCGTCTGTGATGACAATAATAATCTTTTTAGAATCCGAACGTCCCTGTTCGCTCAGCATATTACGCGCAGCTTCGATTCCAACTGCAGTGTTCGTACCGAATTCTTTGCTAATACCTTAAGAACAAATTTACTCTTTGTAGGGAAAAGTCTGAAATTTCAAAGATACGTTTGATAGTAGTATGTATGCGTATTTGTTCATCATTTTTGTGTGGCGAGATAGAAACTAACTCGTACATATATTGGCAATATAAATATTCGCATCCATCTCGTTCTATACAATAGCCGCCTCATGTCTTTACGACGTAATCGAGACCAAGAATGTAGCCAGTTGTGTAATAAGAAAGCAGCAGTTTAATGCAATACATTGTCTTGAACTTGTCACTAGTTAATTTTCAAAAAGAAAAACTGATTGTCAATTATATTATTCACAGAAAATAAAGACATAGTTTTAGTAGTAGTGCCAATGGCTGATAATGGGCATTTGATATCGATCGACAATGTCGGTTGTCGCTAGGGAACTTTAGACAAGTTAAGTTATGTAAAGTCCATCACTAACAGAAATTACTGTACCCTATTTTCTCCCCAACCATTGAACTGCTGTAAACAGTTATTCCGACACGAAATGCGTCAGGTCCAATCTCAAAGTTGTCTATGAAGTTGGCTATGAACTGTTTTAGTCTGACCCAATCTGCATCGTTGATACTGTCCGATCCATCGACAACAAAAACAACATCCACATGAGTGTTACATTTGTTTTATGAAATAAAAGCATTCCTATTTGACATTTCTTCCTCCGAATGAGCAAAATACAAAGGTGTGTCTTAGAGTTATAAGTTCTTTGTTTTGTGGTGTTGGCATAACTATAATAACTCTCGGGTGATACGAACCCAATAATGTAAGGTGCATATTAAAAGACTAACATTACATTTATATTAAAATATTGATTGTCTCTCATAGGAAAGTAGTATTTTTGTGCGCTTACATTACTTTTATAATTATTATATATTCCGTCTCTGTTTTGAAAATTGTGTAAACATTTTGCATTAAGTTTGAAGTACCTGACTAAGAACATACAAATAATTGCATAAAAGTATAATATTTATCGACGACAATGGGAAGCAATCATTTTTAATAGGTCCCAGTACACTATATATTTTATCTATTTTTTTATCCAATTTGTATTTTTGTATGTGATTTAATTCCATTTTCCTAAATACGAGTATCCCTATTTAAAAGGATTATTTAATCAGAAATTGTAGAACAATTTGAAACTTGTATGAAATGCGTTTCTACTTACTTTGAGGCCATGCAGTTTGGAAAAGTGTTGTTGTTAACACCAGTAACGAAAGTAAAACAAACATTGTGCTGACAAGTCTGTGAGGTGATAATCAAATCTCCGCCAAGTACAAATGTACACCTAATTCGGCAGACTAATGGAATGGGCGAAATGTTAGAACCAACCAGTCAGAGGAAGTAGTCCGATGTCAAGAACACTTCAAAATCGTCAAATAAATCGGATATTCGAATCAAATAGACCGAGGAATAAGTATGAACCTTGGATATACTAAAATGTAAGCAGGTCTCTGTGTGGTGATTTACAATTCACAATATGACTTATATTAATTTGTACATGTAGAGGAACAAATATATATTACATCACATGTAACTAGTAAAAATGATGTATAATGACTGATGTCACACCTCATCAATTAAAAAGGAACGAATCCTACGGCGATAGTTGATGATAGAACTCCAACGGCGACATACAGACCATTGTGATTGGTCGACTTTGTTATAAATTTCCAAAAATCACAAACAATTATGAAAATCAGAAAACAACTTTATATGAACTGTATTTGGATTTAATTTTTTACATTTCTGATCAAGTGAATATGAAATATATACGATTTATATAGACAAACACTATAATTATACACGATTGAACAGGGTCGGGTATTGTGATTCACGCCTCCTTGTCCAGCGAATGTTGGTGCCATGTCGTATTGTAGTGTTTTAGTAACGTAGGTGAGGGAATCCAGCCGTGCATTATCCTCTATATAATAAGCATTTGCAAGTAGAGCTGGGTACCGACAATTTCAAGGTGTTGATGATGGTTAAGACGGAGTTATCGATGTTGTTTTAGATGAAGCAACAGTATTGGCCGTATCTGAAAGGATACAATATTTTATGAACCTCAAAATTCCTTAGCTCTAATATACAATGCGGATAAAGTTTTTACAAATGTCTTGAATAATCGCCCTTTAAAAGCTATCGTTTGTGGTCTACTATTTTTGCAGAGTGTTTCGTGTCCTATTTATCGTAACTCTGTCTATTATATGTTGCAAAGTATACGTTGTCTCCCCGTAGCAATGGTTGACTAATGATTGACGGAGAAAAATTGCTGTGTTACACGTAATGAAATGTGAAATCACAACTTGTCTGTGAAAATTTTTATTTATCATTTTCTTAAAATATCATTTTCACATCAATCAAATATTTCTTTGTTTTTATAGATATAAAATACTATAAAGTAATGTATATCTACTCGTATATATCACACAAATATTCCCATAAAAGAAAAAAGTATCTCTCAAATGAATCGAACGCGGATCGTTAGAATGTAAGGTCATCGTCTATGCATTTGGTCAAAGGCGTGTGTTACAGGTGAACGAAGTAAAAATGATTGTTAAGAAAAAAGATGCATCTGCCCTAAATCAATGTAATGGCCAGTGGTTTGTATTATATTCATCATTATGCGATAGAGAGATTTTGCGTTAGAGTTATACATGCATATAAATGTATGTCACGGAAATAGTAGGACACAAACCAAAGCCACACAGCTACGGCGGCAGCGCCTAGCCACAGTCCAAGCCATCCACATCCCCAAAATGGATGCTTCAAGCGAGCCTTATATGCTCACTCCGCAATGAATGACACACTGAGGACTTTGAATTTGTGCATAATTAGCCATAAAGGGAGGTAATTATAAGTGATAACTACACTGAAGTGAAGTCATATAATGGTTACACACTTACGTTGGACATTGATTTCAGTTGGTGGACAATCGTCCTCGCATGTGGAGTCATCTGAGCATCCCACACCTTCAATATAACTCTTACCCATTGGACAGCATTTACTTATACTGAAGCCAGCAATACATTGCCAGTACGCTCGACATCCGTACTCAGCCATACCATAGGTAGATCCGGGCCGAGCAGTTTTGCATGGATCTGCATAATTCAAAATTAAAAGTGCATGAAAATGTTTATGTACGTGTAGCAAACTTGAGGAGTAATGTGTGTCAATCCAAGCAGTTTTAGGCGCCCAACTTTAAGTGACTACTCACCCGCTAAATATTTAAAAAAGATATGCAATTGGTTTTATTAATGTTGCTCTAATAAGTATGAAACCCCATTAATGTACTCGAATTACTTTGTAAAATGTATCGAAAACATATCAATAGTATTATAATGGTGGAGTAAAATATAATCTTTATGTCTATATGCCACTTCACTGTTTTTCCTTCTTAGCAGCGTATTTCAAAATAATTAATTTAGAATTACTACCTGCTTTACATAACACTAGAAAAGATGGTCGGCATGCGAGGGCATCAGGGTCCCAGAACTGACCGAATGAACATGTTCTGGTAGTAACATGTACTCTAGTTCCGTCCTGTCGGCATTGTACAAATTTAGTGCAGTCCCCACGATCGGCATTGAACCAAACTCCCTCGTCCGTAACAGAATCATCGCATAAATGTGTACCTAGATAATATAGAATAGAAATGCATAGCACATAACTGTCAACCATTCGCCATGGACTATAATATGTACTGCGCTTACAATAGCAATATTGGTACATAGTAGCATAAAACAGAATATTTTTTCCTTGGGCGCAAATTCTTCCATAGACATTCTTATTCTTCAAATAAACGTTCATATTTTGGTAATTTCTCAATTTTTCACCGAGGCAAGCATACTAATTATATTCTTGCGACGACAATGGTAAGATATCTCTCTCAACTTTGACCAAGTTTATATTCTCTCTATTCATGTTCGAGCTCATACGCATTCGATTCGTATAGTTTTGTGCGATTCTATTTCTAGTCCAGTTATGCTAGCTTAAATATGACAAAACCTCAAGCAAATTGCAACAATTGTTTTGAAAGCCTAAATACATCTTGTAAAACATATCAAAAGTCTAGTATATTCTAAATTGTGCAGCAAAGTTTTAAAAAACGTGTTCATGGATACATCTCTAAAATGATTATCAAATCAGAAATTGTAAAAAACAATAAGGATTACGAAACAAGTTTCTACTTTCTTTGAGCCAGTGTAGTTTGGAATATCGCTGTTGTCATCAGTAACGAAAGTGGAAAAGGCATCGTGTAGACAAATCTGTGATGTGATAATCAAATCTCCACCAAAGGGCATCTAAATCGTCAGAATAATCGGATGGGCGAAATGTTGGAACCAAACAGACAGAGGAAATAGTCCAATATAAAGAACACTTAAGAATCGTCAAATAAATCCGATATTCGAATCAAACAGACCGAGAAATAAGTATGAAACTTCGATATACTAACATGAAAACAATTAGTCACTGCATAGTTGTTTACAATTCACACTATGACTTATACATATTTAGGGGAACAAATATATACGTTACATGAAACCTGTAACTATGATTTATAATGACTGATGTTACACCTCATCAATTGAACACAACACAAATGGCGACCTGCAAATCATTGTGGTGTGTCTAAGTGATTTATTTTTTGATTACTACTAACTTAGATGTCCTAAATAAAAGTCCTTAATTGCTTCGTAAAAAAGTAATTAATGTCTTGTGTGTACCGTAAAAACGAGACAATTATAAAAGTACAGAATATTTAATGTTGAAAACAAAAACATTTTGGACGTAACTTTTTACGTAACCGTATTTTTAAACTACGTCAATACGTATGTTGTTTCTCTGTTTAAAGCATTAACTGCAACTTTTCACGGATATTTAATAAATATGTTCCGAGCAGGTATACGGAATTTCAAAATATGTCAAGAAATGAAACATTATGTCAATATGTTTCTTTCAAGACACCATATGGTTTTGCGATTTGAAATGAATTAAAGTGTATGAATTGTTCCACCTTTCAACGTGCGGGTACTACATAAATGAACTCACTTTGAGTGTAACAAAAACTGTTACATGTACATAATATATTGTATCGCTAACAATCTATACGCTTAAAACAACTGATCATTTTTGGTTTATCTAACACTGTCGTATTTAAAAGACGTTACAGACGTGTGTCAATACAAACCATTCCTGTCGATAAAGGTATTTCAATTTTCTTGGCTGAAATTAGGTCTTCTAACATTTTGACTTCATTTTTTTGTACAACCTGAACTTGTATTTGGTATTTCAGTGTTTGAGTTCATTTTCTCGTTTAATTGTGTGTTGGGCATTGCACACACGACGTGACGTGTAATTGCTATATGTGATGTTTGTGTGCTCAATTGTGTATTACCTGTCCTATCTTCTTTTATCCTTTTAATTTGAACATTTGTAGGACCTGCAATAAACCAGACGTGGTGTTAAACAATGTATCTAACGGATATACATTTATATTAAGATGTGATGTGTCCTACATTTTTAAGAAATTAACGATATTGTGATACTGAACTAACATTGAATTGTTGGATGTTTTATAGTAAAAATTTTGTCAGATTAATAAAGGTTGTTTGAATAGTGTCTTGCTCCGAATGACGTTCAATGTATACGTAAACAGCCCATAACATAGTTCGTTGAACAGACACTTCCGTAGTTAATGCATGTATATCATTACTTATACTTGTCGTCGATCACAGACTCGTATTATCAATTTGTTTTAAATCTCCTACAATCACAAGCGAGAATAAAATTAATGAAAATAAAAAACAACTTTATAATAACTGTATTTGGATTTAATACGATTTATACATCAAGTGAAATATATACAGTATATAGACGAATATTATATTTATACACGGTTGAGCAGGGTCGGGTATTATAATTTACGCCTCCATATCCAGAAATAATGGTCCAATATTGTATTACAGTGTTTAATTATGCAGGGGAGGTAATCCAGATTATGCTTAGTCGTGCACATTCCTCTAAACAATAAGCATGTGTAAGTAGAATTTCAAGGTGTTGATGATGGTTAAGACGGAGGTTTCGATGTTGTTTTAGATGAGGCTGCAGTATTGACAGTATCTGTAAATATATAATAGTGTGTTATTGATGAATCTGTCGTTACACTTCAAAACCAACAAACATTCTATACACAACTTATGTCCAGCGTTTTGGTCAAATGTCTTGCATAATCTCCCCTTAACAGCTCTCTTTGGTAGACACTATACTTTACATTTTCTGCTGAGTGTTTCATGGCCTATATAATTATTTTTATGAAATGTCAAATTTTCCGCAATTAATCTCTTTCCCTCCAATTAGTTAATAATGTTTACTGATGAACATTGTGCATGAATCGGTGGATATTAAGAGTGATACAGAGGAAACATATCAAAACTGATATTTATATAACAAGAATGAGTGCGTGTACACATGACTTTCTTCAAGAAATATTATAAAACTATGCTTGTCTTTATTGTATTTACCGAAATCACAGGCGCATTTATCTTCATAGAAAATAGTTCCTTCAGGACAGGGACGAACTATTTCTCCGATGCCGGCTATGACGTGGACGTAATAACGCCTGTCCCTGTGCGCATGTTTGTTACACACAACTGAAATTTGAAGTGGTTAAAAACATGAAATGATAATAACATGTATATTGTTTAATGTTTTTTATTGTATGGAACATCGCGATCGTCTTCAGATGGTGCAGTCATGGTAATAATGTAAAGTGGAATCTGCATGTATCAAACAACCAAACGACATTGTGTTTGCTAATTATAAAAGGTTTGAAAAACAGTAATGTATTGTTATCATTCAATGATACAGAAAGCAGCGTAAATAATATTCTACTAAATATCACACATCTGTACATATGTCAAAGACACACAGTTATATATTCAACTTACATGCTAATAACGCAAACATACATACACGTATCTTTCTAGATGTAATACAGACTGCCTTGATGACGCTATTTGAAAGTTGTATTATAAGAATATACGTACTCGTTATATTTGCCCGGATACAAGGAAAGTCATGTAATATAAGAATATACGTACTCGCTGTACTAACCCGGATGTAAGGAAAGTCATGTAATATAAGAATATACATACTCGTTATACTAACCCGGACAGAAGGAAAGTCATGTAATATAAGAATATACGTACTCGTTATACAAACCCGGATACAAGGAAAGCCATGTAATATAAGAATATACATACTCGTTATACTAACCCGGATACAAGGAAAGCCATGTAATATAAGAATATAAGTACTCGTTATACTAACCCGGATACAAGGTAAGTCATGTTATATAAGAATATACATACTCGTTATACTAACCCGGATACAAGGAAAGTCATGTAATATAAGAATACACATACTCGTTATACTAACCCGGATACAAGGTAAGTCATGTTATATAAGAATATACATACTCGTTATACTAACCCGGATACAAGGAAAGTCATGTAATATAAGAATATACGTACTCGCTGTACTAACCCGGATACAAGGAAAGTCATGTGATATAAGAATATACGTACTCGTTATACTAACCTGGATACAAGGAAAGTCATGTAATATAAGAATATACATACTCGTTATACTAACCCGGATACAAGGAAAGTCATGTAATATAAGAATATACATACTCGTTATACTAACCTGGATACAAGGAAAGTCATGTAATATAAGAATATACGTACTCGCTGTACTAACCCGGATACAAGGAAAGTCATGTAATATAAGAATATACATACTCGTTATACTAACCTGGATACAAGGAAAGTCATGTAATATAAGAATATACGTACTCGTTATACTAACCCGGATACAAGGAAAGTCATGTAATATAAGAATATACGTACTCGCTGTACTAACCCGGATACAAGGAAAGTCATGTAATATAAGAATATACGTACTCGTTATACTAACCTGGATACAAGGAAAGTCATGTAATATAAGAATATACATACTCGTTATACTAACCTGGATACAAGGAAAGTCATGTAATATAAGAATATACGTACTCGTTATACAAACCCGGATACAAGGAAAGCCATGTAATATAAGAATATACATACTCGTTATACTAACCCGGATACAAGGAAAGCCATGTAATATAAGAATATAAGTACTCGTTATACTAACCCGGATACAAGGTAAGTCATGTTATATAAGAATATACGTACTCGTTATACTAACCCGGATACAAGGAATAGTCCAGTCATTGAAGCTAAAAAATATGGTCAACCTCAAACAAATTGCAAAACAGAGTTTCTTTGCATTTTCATCATCTACAGACTAGTATTGACTACAGACAAAACGTCAAATATGCGAGTTCAGTGGGGAAAATAAAAAAAAATCAACATGTTTAAGGTCACTTTTGGTAGCAATTTCAGTATTTTCCTTACTTCATACTACATGGGGAATTTTAAGTTCTACTAATTCCCGTGTAAGTCTTTAATATTTACTAATTGCACCTTAAAGCTTATATTTTCTGAAAGATACAACCTTCTTCTATCGAATACAAATATTGATTTTATCATCAGACAATTTACTTTTCATATATATGCCAGTCTACGTGTTGGTATACTACCCATTCAAATGTCGACAAAATGACTCAAAATAGCACTTGGAAGGGGAAACAAAAGTTTAATTCATTTCTTTAATATTAATCCAATTTGTTTAAAATTTACACATATCATGTGTTGTATACATGTGTGTCTTATGGAAAAAGGATATTTGTGTTTGGACAGTATACAATACAGACAATATACAAAATGTACACGAATCTATCGATTCTGGAGAAATAGTGATTTTTCTCTTTGTCTGTTCGTCCACAATTGCATTTGTATTCACAATTTTGACTCTATGATTATGAAACTTGGTCAGAGTGATCATCTGAACAAAATTAAGGCCAAGGTAGAAAATGGATGATCAAGAGTAAAAAACTAGGTCACTAGGTCAAATTGTTGCAAAACCTTGTGTAGTCGCTAGAGGTCATAATGTTGACCTTATATTTATGAAACTTGGTCACAATAATAATATCAACAAAATATATGTCAAAGTTATAAATTGGGTCATCCGGGGTCAAAAAGTAGGTCGCTAGTTAAAATCAAAGGTAAACATTGTGTAGGTACAAAATTCACAATTTTGATCTAATATTTATGCAACTTGGTCACAATGCTCATATCAAAACATCTAGGACAAGTATGTTATTGAGTTATTTGGGTCAAAATTAGGTCAATAGGTTAAAATAATTGATGCGACTTTTTGGCGCATGAAGGGTTGTCTATTATTTGACCTAGTGACCTAGTTTTAACTCATGATAAGTAAATATTGAATTTGATCTACATTTTGTCTTCATGATCCATGTGACAAACTTTCATAAAGATTAGGTAAAAAGGGTGCATTCTAAAGATTTGTTCTATAATTTGGCATAGTGACCTAGTTTTTAACTCAGGTTAATCCATTTTCATACATGACCTTGATTTTTGTAAGGTGATCAATGTGACTAAACTTCACAAGTGTAAGGTCGAAATTGCGACCCCTGGTGACTATATCTTGTTTTTTCTATGTTTTGACCTAGTGACCTAGATTTTGGCTCCGGTTAACTCAAAAATTTATTTTACCTAGATTAGCTAACGATGATCATTGCTGCCAAGTTTCATAAAAATCAGACCACTATAGCGACCTCTAAGCACGATGTAAAAATAAGTTACTGGTACAAGTCAAGATTTATTTACATCAAAAGTGACAAATATCGCGAAAACATGTGACAATTGAATATATTTGTAAATATCTCAAAAAGTCCCACAAATATTCAATTAGGACATTTTGTACATTGCTAAGGATAGCTTTACGCACCATATAAACACAAAACTGTTTGTTTTGCAATTAGTTTGAGGTTAAAAGTTAAAATGACTGGACTAGAAAGTCATGTAATATAAGAATACACATACTCGTTATACTAACCCGGATACAAGGTAAGTCATGTTATATAAGAATATACATACTCGTTATACTAACCCGGATACAAGGAAAGTCATGTAATATAAGAATATACGTACTCGCTGTACTAACCCGGATACAAGGAAAGTCATGTGATATAAGAATATACGTACTCGTTATACTAACCTGGATACAAGGAAAGTCATGTAATATAAGAATATACATACTCGTTATACTAACCCGGATACAAGGAAAGTCATGTAATATAAGAATATACATACTCGTTATACTAACCTGGATACAAGGAAAGTCATGTAATATAAGAATATACGTACTCGCTGTACTAACCCGGATACAAGGAAAGTCATGTAATATAAGAATATACGTACTCGTTATATTTGCCCGGATACAAGGAAAGTCATGTAATATAAGAATATACGTACTCGCTGTACTAACCCGGATACAAGGAAAGTCATGTAATATAAGAATATACATACTCGTTATACTAACCTGGATACAAGGATAGTCATGTTATATAAGAATATACGTACTCGCTGTACTAACCCGGATGTAAGGAAAGTCATGTTATATAAGAATATACATACTCGTTATACTAACCTGGATACAAGGAAAGTCATGTAATATAAGAATATACGTACTCGCTGTACTAACCCGGATACAAGGAAAGTCATGTAATATAAGAATATACGTACTCGTTATACTAACCTGGATACAAGGATAGTCATGTTATATAAGAATATACGTACTCGTTATACTGACCTGGATACAAAGTCATGTGATGCATACACTTACCTAGGAAAGTGGCTTCAGTTGGGGGACAATCATCTTCACACGATGAGTCCAGTATACATTTCATACCCTCAGCATAATGGCTACCCATTGGACAGCAATGACCTACACTGAAGCCGTCGTTACATTGCCAATAGGCTCGACATCCATATTCAGACATTCCATAGGTATAGCCTGTACGGGCTTTTTTGCATGGATCTGGAAAATTTCCAAATAAATGTTAACCGAACTTGTACAATAATAGGTAAATTTAAAAACATAAACAGTTGTTAAAGACCACGCACACCAGTTTACCATAAACATAAATTATATAATAATATATGATTTGGAGACTGTTTAGATAATTAATTGCTAATACACTTATATTGCTGATAAATGGTATTAAAGCACAGGCAGTAATCTACGCCAAAGTGACAAATGTAAGTCAAAATACGTTATTCCACCAAGTTACTGTTTTCAATATGTAGGCATATATTGATCAATTCAAAATCCTCACCTGCTTTACATTGCACTAGAAACGATGGGCGGCATGTGACAGCATTAGGATCCCAGAACTGACCGAATGAACATGTACTGATAGATGAATTCACTCTAGTTCCTTCTTTCCAGCATTGTACAAATTTGGTGCAGTCGTCAGGGTAGGCAGTGAACACTACTCCCTCGTCCGTAACATGTCCCTTACATAACTTTGCACCTAGATAATATAGTTGTACATAAGACATTATATAAAAAATCTAAGACTTTAACTGTCGACCATTCTAACTGGAACAGAATATTGTCTCACTAGTGGTACCGATTAAAATTGGTTAAGATAAAAATATTGGTGTTTGTGGCTTTCACCTTTATTTCTTATACCCAACTCTTTGTTGCGTTATTATCTTTACTCACATGCCCCCCCCCCCCCCCCCCCGTGTGGGAAAACCTTCTACGACCATGTTATATAATTTATATCAACCTCAGTCCCGAAAGACAAACATGACTTATGAAGATAGTACATAAAATGTCAACTAACAGCAATCGAAATTCACACGAAAGGCGCATGTAATATAGGTTAGAAGCATTGTACATATGAGTAAATGGAAAAAACCCAGAAAGAACTGAAAACTAGAGGAACAAACAAACAGAAAAGGCTTAAACCAAATACCTAAATAACTGTTATTTAGATTTTTGTCTAAAACTCAACTTACTTACTTATGGTTAACGGATTTAAAAACGCGACACTTGGGTATGTTGATATATGTTAGAGAGGCGAGTTCCTACATCAAATATCTTGGTATTTCCGTAAAGGTAAATTCAATGTCGTCATTTTGATACTAAATGTATTAAGATCCAACAGGTATTAAATAAATTATAGCGTGAATAAGACATTGGTCCAGAAAACGAAAGTAACATCTTTATCGGCGAATCGAGTGCAGTGTTGAATAACAAAGTCGAATGTTTAGGCTACAAACGTACGGACAATCTTAACTTTAAACAAACATTCTACATTAAACGGAATAAATGACAAATACCCAATTATTTAAAATGTGTCTATATCGTAGCAGGACGCAAACCATGTTCCCAGAAATAGAAAGCATCTCGTGTTGCAATTGGTTATTAAGGATGCTCTAGCACATGGTGTTATTAAGGATGCTCTAGCACATGGTGTGATTTCATTGATTTTATTCCATAAAAATAAATACATTAGATCTCACTGAAATGATCACTGATTAACACATGCGAAACATTAACATGTCACAACATGATGAGTATTTAATACAGTTCATCAAAGTGTTAAACTAGGCAGTGTCCTCCACCAGCGTTCCCAACAGCAACACATCGCTGTCTCATAGAACTGCACAATGTTCGAATAAATGCCTAAGGGATATGTCGCCATTCTTTCTGTAGTGCAACGTGGAGGTCCTGTACTGTGTGTTAAGACGACGTAGCCCAATTAGTGGCTTCAGATAGTCCCATAATTGGATCCATTCGACCTCGTAGGTTTCAGATGTGTCCTACTGATATAATAACCGCTACAAAAACATCGAACTAAATTTAACGTCAAACATAAGCCCGCGCTATTTGAATACATCGATCGGCGCTATACCTATTGCAAAATGGTCAGAATGCGACTATCGTTTTCTGGATCGACTTTTTGATTGTACAATCTATTTATTAATACTCATCTGATTTTTATTATTTTGGTACCAAAATGACGGCAATAAATTGACCCTAAACTTGCATTATTCAAATATAGGCATTAACTTGAACCGTCTGCAATAATACAACATACCCCAGTGTCGCGTTTTTAAATCCGTTTAGTATACTCAAAGGTAGCATGCAGGGGCGTCTTTATTGTTGAAATATAATAGAATGCACCACTATGTCATCATAATGTCGAGACAATAAATGATGTATCTTAATAGTAAAACCATTTCATTCATAACAATGATATTTAGGGCGTGATTGCAATGCACTGACGATACGTCTTCACTTTATCATTCATAATTCCCTCCCTTTGTGGCTAATGATTATGAACTATATGCGCGGTCAAGGGTATACCATTCATTAAGAGGCGAGTATATATTATATCATGCTTGTTGGACATTAATACTCAAAGTAATACTATAGATTACTCGACTCCTACTACAGCTACATCGGGACGTCAGGGTTGTCATTACCACTGGGTACAATCATACCAGTGTGTATGTGGTGTTTATTCGACAAACTACACCCATACCTGGTTAGAAAGGGTTTACAGCATAATGACTCTTAACTAATAGTCTTTCGGATGAGACTTAAAACCGAGGTCCCATGTATGGGTGCTATACACCTGACATGTAAAAGAACCAGGCATACTTCTGGAATTGGTGCATCTCCTGTATCATGCACTATCCCCCAAAAACTGAAAGTACTAAAAACTCTCGCCTCGCCCATGGAGTATCCGGTGGCGAGGATAAATAAGACCATTAAAAAATAATAATAATGACTCTTAACCACACGTAGTTTTTTTCAAATTGTTATGATGTTAAGATTTAAAAAAATAATCATCATTTAAGCCATTGTAATACTAAGGAACTTGTAGTTTCTAGTACTGTTTCTACTTACTTTTACACAAGATATGTTGGAACAGCATTGTCATGATCACCAGTAATAGAAGTAACATCTGCATTGTGAACAGCATATACGTAAATCAAATATGTTTCTTTTTAAATCCAATTTTAACTCAAACTTAAAAATCAGTCCTCGAAGTACTAGTAGTCGGTCGATAGTTTGTGAATAAAAATATAATCACTGTTAAAAAACACTATAACTCACTTCGGAATAAAACTTATACTAAACAGGTGACACAAAAATAATTAACATTATACTTTTCTAGATCTACTGGATATGAATATTATTCAAAGACGTATTCCAATTTGCAGCAAAATATTCACATATATTTGTCAACTTGATCGAACCAGGACATTGTCTATAAATATCTAGAGCCCCTGATATATCCAACCTTTCTGTGCTGTTTAGATTATGGTGAATGTATGCTACGACGGTTATTGTTTTGATGTTTTTGTTTCCACCAAAGATGAAGTTTTATGCTATGATGCATACTTGATGCTTCATTTGTAAAATGAAAAATGCGTTTTCTGCTAATGTGTAACAGTTAACTTTAATTGAGGTGATACATCTCCTAAAACATGTTATGGATGTGCACTGAAGTAATCCAATTAGTCTTCATTTGTTGTTCACTTACTCGTCCCAGAACAGACAAAACAGCTTATCAGCATATGAAAATAGAAAACTGATAGCCCATTTCGGCTTTTAAGTGACGAGTTTTATTATTATTCATATTTGTTATTGTAGAAATAATACTTTCGAGTATCGTAGGTTACTCTGAAGGTTGATGCATTGAAGAATTCATTTCTCAAAAAGTAATTTATCCAATTTAAGGTGGAGTAAAAAATAATTTATCAAATTTAGAATGGTGTTTTTAAAACAACAAAAACGACATGATACTTAAGTCTAATCACCATAATTTATCACTGAAGAGGGTGATGTTTAAATGCATATTGAGGGAAAATGAGTGAGGTCACAGTCCCTTTCACAATAAACAACAGCAACATTTCAAAAGCCCCCCCCCACACTTGTCCAGGGATTTTACTGTGTTTCTATAGAGATGGTTTGTTTATACAGTACGGTTAATTCTTGTCCTTTGTTTGTATTTTGCAATTTGTGGAATTACTTTGGGGTTCTTTAGACAACTAAAATTACATTTCTTAGCTTTTTAATATAGCCATAGCTGCAACTAAGACTTTTCTGTGAACCAATACCCCGGGGACAATATTTAGTTGTCAGGTGCCGGGGAAATATCGGATATTTTACCATCAGCTGTCCCCTGCAGGCAGTGGAAGGGCGGGAATTTTACCGGGGATGGGGGTGCCTTATAACGTATATTTAATTAGCATTTTAACACTACTTATTAAGCTTAAGCCACTTTTATTAGCTTATATGTCAATTAGTGTCCTATTTAATGCCAAGAAATATAATATACTCGAGTATAAAACGAAATCATACTAGTATGTTTTAAAAGTATAGAAAATGGTATAGAATCAATGTTTATAATCGTGTCATATATTACGCTATGCTATGGTCTGAAACTACTCAAGGACGGCTTCGTAGAAATAAAAAAATCCCCGGGGGAGCATGCCCCCGGACCCCCCTACCAACTTTGCATTTAACATGTGCGTACACTGAAAATATGCCCAGCTACGCCCCTGTAAGTGATCCTAGGTATTTTACCGCTGTAACTGACTGAAACTCTAGTTTTCAGCCTTTTCACAGCTGTAACTAACTGAACCTATGGTTCTCCGCCTTTTTAGAGCTGCAACTTATCAAATTGACCAAACAGTCCAGAGGGGCCTTTGTCAAATTTACCGTTTCGTAACCCAACATGACCGGAAGTTAAAAGAAGCGTTTCGGTGATGCAGATGCTTGCACGTGCAAAATGCGAAACTTGTGCCAATTAGATAATCACGAAAGATTCCGGGAAAATCAGTGAGCATTAATTACTTTGATAATTTGTTTGTAATGTTTTAGACTGTTTTATTGTAAAGGTTTACTCGGTTTGGCGGTTTGTGCGAAAAATCTGATTCGACCCACCCAACGGCAGACGACGTCTTCACTTTTGTTTATAAAATTAGTTTCAGCTTCAGGAATCGAGTACAGTTTCATTACACTCTCTGATTTGGATTTATTTACAAGCAAAATCGTGATTTTCACAATTTGTACAATTGCCTATTCAGTATCAATCGATATTGCAATTGTCAAGGGACGCAACTACAACACATCAAATTGCAAAGATGTTGTAAGAGTTGCCTCTCTTATATTCTAAATAAGAGTAAAGTTTAATTTTGGGCAATGTATACCCTAATGACTGTTGTAAAGAGTTTGTTGATATTTAAGAAACATCCGTTCATTTTAATTATAGGAAACAATGATACTGTTGTCTATGTTGTTATAGAGAGGTTGTTGTTGAAGATAGGGTTGTCATGAAGAGGGTTTGCTATGCTTAAATAAACTACTCAGAAGTATAAAGTTCATCCCTCATAATGAAAAAATAGAAGTTGTGTAAGTAAGAAATATTCTATGTGATGTTCCAGTCAATTGAAACCCACAGTGCAGGTAAATCGAAAAATAAAAACTTACCCAGCTATCCCCTACCCCTCCCCGGGGTTGGCCCCTCCCCTTGCGGGTTCAACTGACTGGTGTATTATCTTGGATCAAGAAATGGTGGAGATAAGTGTAAATTAACATAATCTAATTTGACATCTTCCAAAACAAGAATACTAATATATTAGCCATTGATTTACAAACTGGTGCCAAAATATGGTGAATAATGAAAATTAGTTGACCTGACTTGAACTTTTAACCAAAACAATAGGGAGATTTATAGCTGTGATGTTGAAATGTTTATTGCTGTATATAACCGGCCAATTATTCTCCAATTTGTTGGATATTTCACAGATACAGGTTCTCCTAATGTTATCACATCCATCTCTGTTGATCTGACAGACAAATCTGGTGGTTTTATTCCTGAGTTTTTTTTCTTAGATATATTTCGGACAGAAAAAACATGGCTGTGAAATTCTCAACCTGGTTCTGAGATAAGATTTGAACTTTCCAACCACTGAGCAGTGAGCATAATCATTGATCTGTTTCATGTTTATCGCAGTAAAATAATGGGAGAAATTGTTGTTTACATTAATAATTTTGATTAATTACAAATACAAGTACATAGTATAATGCACAAAAGGTTTAAGAAAGTTATTTTTTAAAACAGAAGCTAGTTTTAAGCATCTGTCATTTGCATTCACCGGGATATAGGCGGAAATTTTAACTTTTGGGCAGGGTTTTCCCTAGGAGTTTTTATATGAGGGTCCCAGGACCCTTAATGTTTATATTTAGGGAGTCCCTGAGAAATTTTGGGGGTCCCTTCATAAATGGTAATGCATTTCAATTTCATTATTACAGTGACAATCAAATTTATAAATAAATAAAACATCAATTCAGATTGCTCAATGCACCACAATACTTGGTGCAGTAAATAGCAGAAAGAAAAAATATTCTAGCTAAAACAAAAATGTCTATTCGAGGGATCCTATTGGGGTATTAAGTATGCACAGGAATGCAGAATTGAGGGTCCCAAGCCAAAAAGTAACCTGCATCAGGGAAATCCCTGCTTTTGAGTATTGGTTCTGAGAAAAAATCACCCACATTTCCCCTGCAGTGTGGGGAAGCTGAAAGGTAAAACATGACCATTTCTCGGCTATCCACCGCCCATCCATAGGGGTGGGGGCCGTGGTTGCAACTAACTGATGCATTAGTGTATTTTATTATTCATTACTACCTCTCCTATTGGTTAATAATAAGCGTAAAATTCCAAGTTCAAATTATTTCATTCATTGTGAGGTGATTATAAAGGCTTGCTTGAGATAACCATTTTTGGGGGATATGTATGGTTAAGCTTTATGTCCGATACTTGCGTTGGTGGCTAGGCGCTGTTGCCGTCTTTGTGTGGCTTTGGATCATTGCCTGTTTGCAACAGTAATAATTTGTCTTATTTGCAGAATTATAAGTCGCTTGCTTATTTAGGTCAATCAATGGATAGAACTTCTGTAAGTCCTTTGATGCATAAGCTAGTAGATAGAATTACTCCACTCCCTATCAAATTTCAATTCCTAAACTGACCATGAAATTAATGAAGTTACAGATAAAAGGACTACAAGCCACTGGTCTCTAATCCTTGGTGGCTATTTGTTTACATTACATGTGATAAGACTAAGAAATTTTATCCCTGCATAGTTAATTTCCTATCTTCGGTGGACATAGTCCATGTTTGACCAGTGGTCAGGGATTTAATGGTTGTAGTCAAATAGTATGGTCACTAAGCAAATACTTGGCTCTCTGGAAGTTGAATGACCCATCTGTTGGTTTTATTCTGTATTAAATGGTTAAATATGATCAATGGTATGCTTAGTAAAATGCTCTTGAAATATATGGTCAAACAATGTAAACATTTTCCAATAATATTGTAAATATTGAAGAACAAAGGTCAATTTCAACACAATAACCAAACCTGTGAATGTGGTCCACTCAATAATGCAGCCACATGTCTTAAAAGGCCAATCAATTTCCAATCAGCTGTTAATTTTTGCATTGAACAAAACGGTGATGTAATAAACATCTACTTGTTTTAAGCAGCCAAATTGTGATGAGTCCTTTCACTCAAGTTTACTGGCTGCTTAAAACAGGGTAGGGCTGCTACAAACGGTCAAGTGCATGTCCATGAAGAATAGCAATGAGGCAGCTATCTATCCAAGAATTCAGTTGTCTCCTATCCAAAGTTCCTGTTCGTTGGTGCTACTGGCAAAGGAGTGATGACCGGCCGCTACAATGACCGGACAAACGGTCTCCTCACTTTGTTTAGTATAATAAATCGTATATTTTTGTATCAAAACACGCAGAAGCATGTTTAAAAGGATTCTGGTAGAAAAAATTATCAAAATCAACAAAGCATTACTTATTTATCAAAAATATCGTCCGCTGCTGCGATGTTGACATTAGCAGCGCCGGGGAAAATATTTGTGTGTGCGCATGCGCGAAAGAGCGCGTGCGCCAAAGATTTTCTAAGCCCAAATTATTAAATTGTAAATTCATGTTGAGACCGTGGTCGAGAGTTAACGGCTTCGGAAATATTTTCCAAATTTAACTTGTGGAAGCCCCAGGTTCGAATCCCCTCAGCGGCTGATTTTTTTTATTTTTATTTTTTAAAAACAATTCTATCCAACACTTATTTTACCGCAATTATTAAAGTGTGTTCTCGGATATCGGATAATTAAACATTTTAATATCATGTCCATACATTTTGAAGGCTTTGAAAATATTTTTCTCGATTTTTGGTCAATAAACACGGTACAGTATATTATTGATTTTAGCCTGTCTCAGAACGCCCCCTATCAGGAAAACATTGTGTGTCACGTGCTGTTATCTTGTAAATCATGAATATTTTTGCATGCATGCGAAGTATGGACACTGTTCTAAACATTCCTGGTCATATTTTTCAAATTATTAATCGAGAAATATTTGTAACAGACTGTCCGGTCATTACTTCTGTACATCGTTGAAAAAGGCGCCAAAAGTACACATGTTTCGGCCCCGAATTTGGCAGTTCACGTGACGACAAATTTTTGGGTGATCTATTTTTAGCAACGACCTTGAACACAGGTATGTGTCAACACAAAATTTTGTGAGGAAAAGTCGATTTTTAAGTTCATACGACGTATTTTATGCCAATTGTGTCCGGTCATCACTCCTTTGCCAGTAGTATTACAGACTGTAAAATTATTTTTTTAAAAGTTATCCAGCGTTCCTTCTGTGTGAATGCCACTGTTTTACTCTGGGTTGTTTAAATCTAGTTAGAACTGTTTCGCACAAATCACATTGGGCTTGACTTACATTTGAATGTTTCCATAGTGGTTGTACCTTGTAAGATTGGGTGGTATTGCAACATTTGCTCTTCATAAAAAGCAAACTATCTGCACAATATCTTCTTGTATGTTTTCAGATGTTGATGATACAGTTGAGTCATTCAACATGAATAATTAGTTTTCCAGTTTTCACGAAAGTCTGTCAAAATGGGTTAAAAGGTTTGTTTTTGTTAACTTGTGACAACATGCTCTTGTTTTTTAGATGTACAATCATATAGCCTTGTAACTTCATAATGTAAAATCACTTTACTTAATGCCCCTCTGTTGATTTTGAAAAAAATCTTAAGATCTTTTCCCAGCTGCCATTCTGCATAACATAGTCCTAAACTTGATGTTTTTACCGATAAATTTTTGAGTATTTCATATCTTTTATATGATTTAGTATCTATGATATTTTTCAGAAAATAGAGATAGATCTATTTGTGATATAATGTATACTGGTATAGTTTATAATGCTCTCTGAAATACTGAGGTCATGAAAACAACTTTAATAGTAATGAATATGGTTTGGATTTCGTCATAGAATAATAGACCATTTTTCTTGGGATTTAAATCATAAAAAATGTCATAGAAGTTTTAAACACTTACTCAAAAGGTCTCTATATTAACCCATTTACCAATGGTAGTAGTCATTCCAGTGGCAGATTCAGGATTTGAAGCATTGTGGAAATTTCCAGTGCCCTGGCCGATATTCGAACCTGAGAAACCTCCAGATTGGTCGTCGAGAGCGCCAAACACTCGGTCAAGTTCCTAAGTAAGTATGTTGTCAAGATGCATTATTTGTTGGGACAAGCCAACTGTTTACAATGATGATTTAATGAAGCAATGTTTGGCCATATATGACATAATGTAGAGGTCTAGAGTTCAATCTACT
This sequence comes from Spisula subtruncata, assembly GCA_963678985.1. Classification (NCBI taxonomy): domain Eukaryota; kingdom Metazoa; phylum Mollusca; class Bivalvia; order Venerida; family Mactridae; genus Spisula; species Spisula subtruncata. The sequence goes on from OY787678.1 coordinate 18,208,720, forward strand.
AGTAACAGCAACTTTAATGTCAAGAAATTTGATTTACTGTGAAATTCGATGCAGTGGTTTTCCATCTAAGATGTTTCATAGTATTTGTTTATCTTTAAAAAAAAGTATCATAGTATTTGTTTATCATAAAAGGTTGGTTTACAACAAAATTTCAGTCTTATCTGCCGTCAGTTGACAGCTAACTATAGTTTCCATGAATTTCAAATCATTATATTTTGCACAAGTTTGTAATTTCTACTTAATCTGGAATAATTTATCGATTGGTTTATTCACTAATTTGACTGTATACATGAAGGTAGCAAGGCTATAGATGTGCTTGTGTATAATAGGTACATGCAATAACTAATATAAAAAAATTTGAAATTATGAAATTTTGTAAAAGTTTGTAATTTCTACTTAATCTGGAATGATTTTTCATTATTTATTATTGTGGTGTATTCTAACGCTGATTTGACTGTATACATGAAGGTAGCAAGGCTATAGATGTGCTTGTGTAATATGTACATGCAATAATTAGTATAATTGGTTAGATATCAGCCATCATCCATATCACATTTCAATCCCCTAGTATTAGATATAATATCATTCCCTCCAACCTGAGGGTTTTACCCTGATCTAACATCTGTAGCCCATTGCGTAACCATCGGCTACTGAGAGCTTGATAGCGTTATGCTAGGAAACAGCTTGCTTCAAAAAGTGCTAGATAGCAGACAAAGTGAAAAACAATTATATGCTACCGGTCAGCCCTTGCGGCTAGCAGTCTGTTGCGCACTAAGTGCTACTGAAGCAGGCTGTTACACGAGAAAGTTCTCCTTAGCACTCACTTAGCTGTTGGCAAGCACTGTTAGCAAGTACTGTTAGCTGGTAGTGTGTCGTTGCATACAGGTAGCTTATCACTTCCAATAAGCACTCAGCATAGCACCTCAGATAGGCAACGAAGGAGTGCCTTTCATTGAGACTTTGGAGTCAGATTTTATAATCATTAAATTGATCCATTTAAAATGTACAAAATGAGTGTGGTGGGCAGGAGCAATAGACATATATATATCTTAATTTAACTTTTCCATTTGTTATAATTTTTAAAAGCATCTTTTCAAACGATTAAAAGAACTGTCATAGTTAGATTACATCGATTTGTCAAAATATAAAATGTGCAGAGTTGTTACACTGAAGTTTTTTTTCTAATATTGGCTTCTTTGAAATGAGTTTTTATCTTCAACCGGTTTTCATCCAAGAGTTGAATATATACCAGTATGTCGAGATGTACCAAATTGAGGGTTCATTGCAAAACTATGGTACATGCCTGTATAAATTGATGTAGTTACACAATAGTTTTGCACTGAGCCCTCGAAATGCATTTGCACATTGCGTTAACACTTTACAGGGTAACAGGTAGTCCCAGTACTCATGATCATACATAACTTTAATTAAAAAAGTGCAGCACAGTTGATTACATATTTTAATACCCAAATCTTATTTACATTATATGCATTTGATATGCTTGTGTAATGACGAAGTTTGTGAATGTATGTCAGACACATACTGAAAAAGCAAATAAACAACAATTTAAACTAATGGAGACCTCAAAAATACTTCTAAAATCATTCATATTGAAATGCTTTTGATGTCCAATAATTTAATTTACATCCTTGTGAAAGAATAAAATGTGCATGAACTTTACCCATAAACTGTTCAAAGTTTACAGTAAAACGTAAAGCGATACTTAAACATTGAGTAGGGTATGTATAAAAACTTAGTGATGGTCAAGTAAATAGTGATGGTCAGACTGTGGCAACATAGAATACCCATAGATAAGGGTTGTATACTGGTCAGTTTAGTTACTGAGTTAATGTGTCCAGCTGTCCCAGGGTTTAGAGGTTGTGTACTTTATAATGGCTTTAACCTCTTCAGCTTTCAACTGTATTCAACACCTACATGTACATATTGTCAGTTAGGGTCTCTGAGGCACTGGATTTGAAAGGATTTTGTGCAAAGGTTTCGCTGTTTCACATCAGTTGTTTATCATCAAAGATTTCGACATTTCGGAGTTAAATTTTTTGTGAGTTTTGAAGTTTTGTGAAGAGGGATCATTTGATAGATTTATCTGGGAAATGATAAAGTTAACTCTGGGTTAACTTGACACTGAGGGAATTTACATGACTTTGGTATGGTCACAATAAAGGAAGTTTATATTTGTACAAGTTGACTGTTTTTCGAATATTCTTCCAAGTGTTTTGAAGTCAGGGGAAATATTGCTGGATAAGTTATACATGTTATAGGTGAGCAACAACGAAACAGGGATGTAACAGAAACAATTTTACAGCACATTAACTGATGATGGCATAATCTGTTCAAAAGAGATTTGGTATAATTTATTCTGAAGAAATTTTAAAATTTGCAAAATTACCAGAAAGTGTTGTTTTCAAATTGGAAGATATTTGTTGATTCCAGAGATACTGCTTTATTTATGGAGTTAAAATATTTAACAGTGAAAATTTAAATCTAATTCTTGAGGATTTATGAAAGTAAACTGCTTCTCGATTATAGATGATGATTATGACATTTCATGATCATTGTAATTGAACAATTTTCTGGAAATATTCCAAAATTGTGAAGTGAGTAACTTGCAACTTCATATGAACAGTCCCTTTGTTAATTTGGACACAAATTGAGACTATTTATTGAGGCTGTACATATAGGTTAATTAAATAATACAAGAGTCAGGTTGCACATTGCTTAATTGGGAATTAATTAGTGTTTATTCACCAATCTGATTTGCATTGTGTAGTGTGATGTTAGCTTTCAGGTGCACTAGTGTTTGAAATATTTCTGGACATTTTTGGATTTTATGAACATTGGTGATTGTTCTTACCTATAGAAATTCAATGGGTTATTTGGACTTGTGGGTGCTAAATGAATGCATTTTCTTTAATATGACTCAAGACTGTTGAGGGGTGTTCGGATCATTGACTGCAGAGCATGCATTGTATGTGATGGATGTTTAAGTTGCACAAAACTGAAGAATCAAATATAATACAAGCAAATTTGAACTTGATACACTGAATGCTTTGTTTGATGTACAGCAATTTGTATGTTTGAAAGTTCTGGTTCCTACTCTGGTGAGAAGTAATAAAAAGTTGTGACAAACTGTATACACCAATTTGACTCAGAAAATTGATTCTTCTTTTATTGTTGGTCAGCCAATATTCACCACTATATGGTCACATACATGGACAGATATTTCATCTAGATGTCATCTAAATCTATTTAATTCCTACTACATCTGCATTCAACATAGTGTTCCAATTTAGGAGTTTACATGGACAGATGGAAGATATATATAAATGGGCGACAAAAATTAGCTTGTATATAAAATGCGATGGAAAATGGACTAAATAATAAAAGCTGAGAATTTATTGCTTATTAATTTGAAATTGATAATTAATCTCATATTAAATGTAATGAAAAATGGTATACAGGGGATGTAACAGTTGTGGTGGTCAGTGTTAAAAACTGACGAGTGATAAATTACACAACTGTTGCTAAATGTAGAAATATTAACAGCAAAAGTTTACAGGAATAAGTAAAAAAATAGTTCTGGTATTTTTGGGCAGACTTTTTTCTGAGACTAGACTATGGGTATATAATTCATAAAAGCATTTCAAATTGGTTTTGTGCATATTAATTATATAAATATGAATGAAAATTGAATTACATGTACATGTCTTGATTTTCTTTGATTCAGTTGAAAGCTATTTGGATCATTTTACATGAATTCGAGATGTGCACACAAATGTACATTAAGAATGATAATATATAAAAGGGGTTTTGATGGATTATGATATGAATGTGTTTTGTTAATTGGATTATAATTGGTGAATAAATGAAAAAATATTGGGTGAGATTATTGGTAAAGTGTGAGTGATTTATACATGGAGAATATATAATTCAAGTTTGTGTTTAGTGAAAGATCTATATTTCTTGGAATTTATCTCGTTATGTGATATGGAAGTTTATACAATTGTGTTTATTTGCTCTTGGATTTAATTTCCATTTCTACAGTGAGGGATTATGGGAAAGCCTTTCTCCAAGTGCCTTGTACCAGTAAGTATAAACAATTTTATGCATCTTTTAGCTACCGTATATATGTAGCTAGTTTTAGAAAATATTGAGAGAAGGACTAAAGTTTAGAAAAAAGTTCAATTTACTAGTCTTTGAGGGCCACTTTCAGCAATTCAGTCGTTCAACTGTTCTGCCACATTTTGACAGTCTAACTTCCCCTGGTCTTTTGCTACCCGAGGAAACCTTCGTTTGAGTCTCCCTGTGGAGACTATTATTCTCCCACGTTTGTTTGCAGCCAACATCGAGACACAGCACCCAGGAATATGGAACATGTACACCTCTGCCACCCTCACAGGTACCAATTCATAGGGTTAATCTTGCTCAGAGATTTTAAGTCTCTTTAGAACTTTAGGGTCCTCTCTTTCCTGAAATGTGCATGCTACCTCTAAGGTTACTGCTCCCCACAATAGTTCTAATTGATAGCTCAAATATAATGCTGATGATTGTCTGCAGTTAAATCATCATTGTTGGCGTTATTGCTGAGATTATTGCTGTCTCAGCCCCTGCGAAAATTTCAAGAGCAGTTCAAGAAAAGTTCTTGCACTGTTCTAGAACAGTGTTCATGAATTGTACTTGAACTGCTCTTAAAGAGTTCAAGAACTGTTCAACTACATTTTAAGAAATGTTAAATTGGACAAATTTTAAGAACAAGTGTTCTTAAAAAGTCCTTAGAACAGTTCTTGAACAATCTTGAACATTAGTTCTTTAACAGTTCAAGAACTCTTTTTATTGAACTGTTTAAGAACTCTTGTTCTTGAACAAATCATGAACTATTCGAGAACACTTTTAAGAACTTTACCAGAACAATAGTTCTTAATAATTTGTCCAATTTAACATTTCTTAAAATGCACTTGAACAGTTCTTGAACACTTTAAGAGCAGTTCTAGTCTAATTTTAGAACACTTCTTGACCTGTCTAAGAACTCATATTCTTGAAAAATTCTTAACATTTCTTAAAATGTACTTCAACAGTTCTTCTGAGCAGCTTGCACCTTCAATGTTATTTCTGTGTCTTAAGTGCCAGGAAATTTTTCTTTTAACACTTTGCTTAAGCAAGCATACAAACTTGGATCAATTTTGGGTTTGGGCTTGAAGCATCATGGAAAAAACAAACAAACAACCAATGAAAACTTCAACGAACATGGAGTGTTGAAAATTTGTTTTACAAAACATATTGGAAATAATCAGAAAAGTGCATTTACCCGTGATTGCCGGTAAATGAAAAACATTAACAGAACTGGAACAAACAACCTCAACCTGCACAGAATAAATTGAATAATTTCTGTACAGAATCTGGCAATGAAAATTCAATATCCGAAACCACTTTGTCCGAAATCTTGAAAGTTTCTAGTACAAACTGGAACATGCAATGCTGTTGATTTAGTGCATCATAAAGTGAAAATAACAAGTATTAAAGTTGGCCACAAGTAAAGTTTACCTTTTGGGTGATTTGTTCATTCATTTCACCATCATAAACAACAGGAAACAAGCTAGCAGAAAGAAATATTTTTCTAACAGAAGAGCCATGCTTTCTCCCAAACTACATACAGATGGTGGCGCCACCTAGTTCCACAGGTTTGACCTTGATTGGTTCTGAAAATGTTCTTGATTTTCTTCCAGAACATTTGGAGTACATATGTTACATAGGTTATTGCTTTGAAACTTTCAACACTTGTTCAACATCAATACCTGTCCATGTCAAGCAAGACCCATAACTCTGATCTGCATTTTACGTGAGTTATTGCCCCTTTTTGGACTTAGTAAATTTCTCGGTTAAGTTTTGTGTTTAGGTCCACTTTTCTCATACACTATGTGGGCTATTGCTTTGAAACTTTCAACACTTGTTCAGCATCAATACCTGACCATGTCAAGCAAGAACCATAATTCTGATCTGCATTTTGCGTGAGTTATTGCCCCTTTGGGTTGTCTGCCTTTTGACAGAGACAGATATCAGATGAGCGTCTGCACCCGCAAGGCGGTGATCTTCTTTTTTTCCAAATTTGAGCCGGCCCAAATAACATTTGAGGCGGTCAAATTGGCCACCAGCCGCCTCCTAATGAAAAACTGCTTCCCACTATATGAGAAGGAAAGGTGCATCTTTATGAATGGTATCCAGACCACTACTGTCCTTGATATTGTCTTAAATTGTACTTGAAATAAGATGTTCTTAAAACCTCCTTAAACTGTTCTTTTAATATCTTTAAGAACAATGACAGAGCCTTTTAAGAACAAATTTTGTTCTTAAAAAGTCCTTCATATATTCAAGAACATTGTTAAGAACAGTTCAAGAACATCAGAAGGTATATGCTGTTAAAAAAAAGTCCTTAAAGTGTTCAAGAACAATTTAAGAATAATTCAAGAACAGGAAAGGTCCTTAAAAAGTTCTTGAACCGTTCCTGAAGACTGTTCTTGAACAGTTCTAGTACAAATGTTCTTAAAATCCTCTAAGAACGGGTCAAGAACACTTACTTAGTTTTAAGAACTGTTCTTGAACTGCTCTTGACATAAGAACTTCATTTCGCAGGGGATGTTTATAGCAATTTGTGCCCTTTTACTGTTTGTGTGTCTCTTCTTTACAGCAATTGCTTAGGTAACTTGGGTAATAAGTGCTGCTAATATTTCTATGATGCTGAAGACCCTACCAGCCTAAATCATAATAATTATACGTAAAGCCATAAAATTCATATGTAATTTAGGGGCAACTAATAGGTTTCCATTTTTATGCCACAACCGAAGAATTATTGGGGGGAGGGGCATATGTATTTGCCCTTGTGTATTAAGATAGAAACTAGGTAAGGTTTGATTGGCCTGCCAATGATAGATGTATAAATTTCACTGAACATTACCAAACAAACATTTCATGAGACCAACAACATAAAGTTGTTTGTTTTCAGTCTCCAAGATATGTGAACATAGTTATGGATACTGTCTGTTCATGTTTCCTAAGTTCAGAGATATTTCAAGTAAAAATCTACCATTGCTTGAAATAGTCGCAGTGCTATTTCAACCATTGTATTTTGGGCAACAATTAGGGGGTCAAGTCCTGTAGTTTGGAAAAGACATTAGTGTTTTAGGTACATCTGATGATTTTGTACCTCAGGCACTGTCTTAATTAGGTTTGGTGAAAGTGAAAACTATGATTTTAAAGGTTTTTTCCTTGGAAAGCTAGATTCCTTTTTATGGCCCCTATCAGCCCCTTATATTCCCGTTTATTGTAATCAAGTAACCAGAAAAATACTGTATTAACTTGTTTCTCTAAATGGCCTGATGGCTAAAAGATAAATAAATTCAGACTTTTTTTAAACCTCATATACTGTAAAATCATTTAATTTCGTTGGGACGAAATTTCGTGGTTTTGGTAAAAAAGACAATTTCGTTGCCACTTGAATTCGTGGATTTTGAATTTCAGGTAATAAATCAAGGGTCAAGATCAATGTTCCTTGGGATTAAAGTTTGTGGTTGAAGTGAACCACAAAATCCACGAAATTTAATCCCCCACAAAAATTAATTATTTTACAGTATATATGAGCTCTGCTGTGCGATTTCCAACCGCTTGATAAAATATTGTCTTTTGGGAAACCCATATTTAGTCTAGAGCACATATTTTTATGAGTAAAAATGCGAAAAAATAATTTTTGTTTGATGATGTCACACTATGTTTGTTTTGTAACATAATAAAAATCTAGGTCCTTACATGTTTGTGAAAGTCTATTATTTTGGGGTAAAACCTTACAAAATATAAAAGCTAAGCATGAATTTTTGGAATCAGTAACCCACATCACCATTTACAGTTTTATTGGATACAAATAGATTGTGATAGGTATGTTGTTACTTGTAGTTTACGATATTAAAAATCATTTTCCAGACGGTTGTCTAAAATCCGATATTTTGGGACAAAACGTTCAAAATCTAATCAAAAGCGAGAATTTTGGGAATCGGTTGATTACAATGTCATAAACAAATATATTTGATTTTTTTAATTGTGGTAGGTACATAGTGCCTTGCACTTTAAGATATCAAAACTATTGTGCCAGAATATTTATCTAAATGATAGTATTTTTGGGGTAAAATAGTGTAAAACATAAACGAAAAGTGAGAATTTTGAGAATTGGTTAATTATTTTGTTGTGTTTACTCAAAAAATCAAATATCAACTTAGTTTACAATACATCCTTGATGTGTCATGATCCAACAAATTAAATATGTGTATTTTATTTACCTTTCTTATAGGGCGTTTATAATATGACCTGTACTAATAATATGACGTCACCATATTTGTAATTTTTCTGTGACGTCAATAACGTCATTTTGAACGTCAGTTGTTATCTCATGCCTCTAGTTTTCATTTTGTCATAGTATGTCACTATGTTGGACGATTTTGAAAAAGTATACCTTTTTGGAATCCTTTAACATTACTCTACATAATCCTACCAAAATGCGAAGATGTGAAATTTTGACGTCAGGTTGGAAATCGCACAGCAGAGCTCATATGTTTTATTGATGGCCTACCTGGTTATAGGTCGGTCCAGTGAAATTATAACAATTCCTTGTCAAGAATCATAAAAAGAATGTTGATGGCTGCAAAATATGTCAAAATTTTGAAGAATCTGACGAGGTCTGACAGTTCCGACAGTATTCTGAATCCTTTAATCTCTTCCCCATATGTTCCATAGATTTTTTTATAATTCAACCTTGACTTTTGGTACAACCTTATAATACATACTGTAAAATCGGCGGCATTTCAGCGTGGAATTAATTTCCATTTTGTTTTGTGAATTTTCGCTAATTTTGTGAAAATTTATGATGCTCGTAAACTCACAACAGCAGTAAAACACAGAACATTTTTCATATCTGTAGTTGAATGTTAGTAGCAAACACCTCGTCAAGCTACGCTTTATTTGAATAACAAATTCGCGTAATGTCAGTGTCACAAAATTTTGGTGCCACAAAATTATATGATTTTACTGTACATTTTGTTTCTTTTCAGTAGCTTATATTTTATACAGGCCCTTAACCTTTTGATCTTTTGTCCCAATACATCTTCAGACCTCTTCAAACATGTGGGTGTTTGTTTATTTTATCATTCAGGGGACACAATATAATGTTTTGGTCTGTTTTGGTACATGTGTCTCTGGTATTTAGCGGCAAAAATCTCCTAGACTGCAGTCACAGAGGTTGGGTCACAGACTCCTTTAACTGTACACAACTACAGTAAAACACTTGTTTGAAAGGCTACCTCAATAATAAGACCACTTCAAAAGTAAGATCTGAGTCTTAGAATAAGACTAGTTTATTCCAATTTAATATACAGGCCAACTTATTGTAAGAATATCAATGAGTTTCAAATAATTGTCAGAATGGTCTTGGAAGTTATAATTCCCTTTGAGAAGCTGTGATCATATGTTGGACAGTGTCTACTGAAAAGAAACCAACGTGATTATTGCAAGGCTGCTCAGTGCTCCCCCTTCAGCTAAATGAAATTTGGGGACATAGATTTACCCCTGTGTTGAAGTTCAAATTTCCTCTAAAACCTAACAAATATTTGCATGTGCTCTGAGTTCTGGTCAGCTGGGCGTGATATACTGAAAACATGGGCTTATCAGTAGGCTTTAAAACCCATCTATGAACAGGTAATTGGAGCATGATTTATGGAAAAACAGAAATGGTAGTTAGGGATTCATTTGCAGGGAGAAGCGATTAAAGAAATGGTTGTTATTTATTGGATTGGGAGAAGTGATTATATCTGTAACTGAAGGTTCTAAGATTGTTTCCAGACATGGCTATAATATTTGTTTTTTTGTGTGAAATAAGGTAGAAATAATCATATACATGCTGGGCTGTCAATTTTATTGTTCGAGCAAAATACTCCCATCAAATCCATGGTACCGGTATTTAGTAGCATTTTACGTGCTGTCCCTCTATTGATTCAGTTTCTAGAAAGTTGTAAAGAAAATGTGACTCAACTATTGTTAAAGCTTCCCCTATATGCAAGTGGGAGATCATATGGTTGAACTCTGAAGGAAGCTAGGTTGATTGAACTGATGATGCTGTTTTCACTCTATAGAGGTTAAAGTGGCATTCCCTATAACTAGCATATTCTTCTCACTACCGTAACATTAAATGAGCTAAATGTACAAAGCACGATCAATTATCATAATTTGTCAGAAGAAAGTGTGCACAAATATGTCTCTATAATGTCAAAAACATATTCAAATCACCAATAATAATTTGTCTCTTCCAGCGATTTATAATTATGTGGTCAAAGGGAAACAACTTGTGACTATTTTTTCTTGTTACGGAAATATATTTCATTTTTTCTTGGTAATTAGTGGGAGCTTTTTGTTGAAGATTTAAGGAATTTGAGCAAAAATGATTCTCATTTAATGTATAATATTCCTGAATTGATTTAAATGATCAAAGTTATAAGGAATGCCTCTTTAAATATACTGAAATATGGACTTAGGGAAAGTTTGAAGGTCTTGTTATAGAGAGTTTCTTGCCATACAGAGGGTTGTTCTTGAAAGGTTGTACTGTTTGTTTAAACTCAGAACAACATTTAAAGCAGTTCAGCGTATTAAATGAAGTCTACCTTTATTTAGTAGATTTGAATGCAACAATTGAATAACTGGGTCAAATTGTTTGCTTGACAACACTATCTGGATAAACAAACCCTGTTTTATCAACAAAACTTATAATTACTTTTGTGCAATATTGCTTAACCATCAAATATAGTTTCAAAAATCAACAAGTGCTCAAAGGTTTGGTCAAATATTTTATGTACATATAATAATTGGCCAAAGGTAAATATCAGATGGAGGCGATTATTGAATATTGCACTGTAAATTGGTAAATTAATTGATTTTCAAAGAGAACCGTGTTATTTATAAATAAATGAAAGAGATTGACCGACTGGCACTGTCTGACTCTTGTTCCGGTATAATAACTGTGTCTCTATTGTGGCATAGTTTCAGACTAGAAAAATATTGCTTCAAGTCTGTTGATTCAATTTCGCATATTTTGATAAAGTTCATGATTATATTTAGAGTTTAATCAAATACAGCTACATGATGCGGCCATTGTGGTTCAATTGTTCTGTAATATTATATCTTAGAGATATACTATTTAACTGTAAGGGTTGGAATTCTTGTTGCAGCACCACAATCTGATGATGAACAATGTGTAAACAACCATACATACACAGTAACTAATGCTCCAGGGGGCCGCGGGCAACCCAGAGGGGAATTAGACATTTTCAATTTTTTAACGTCCTTATTCCCACCCTGAAGATGAAGCTTACTGTCTAAATCCCCAGGGTCTGGACACGTTATCATGTTAACCATGCCCCCGTCCCCCAGGTCAATAATTGTGTGAAATATTGTCCTGTCTGTAAAATATTGTCTTTAATATTAAAAGTGTAGGCTCATTACCTTTAGTACTTTGATTCGAGAGTTGACATCAGTGCTTTGATTTTAAGCAGGTCAAAGAACTAAGTATATGAATTAAATGTCGCCAAATTCACTTTCTATGGGGTACTTACAGATAAATGGAAGATAAAAAGTCTTTGAAATAAGTCTTCATTTCTTCTGTATGACAATTTTAAAATGATAAAGTTTTCAATATCAGAGATATGCTGAGCGGTATTGCTTCTAAATGATAATACTGTCTATGTGTTTCATAATAATTGTCTGATCTTTAATGTACATAAATTTTTCATAGATCATCGTGTCACAATCTATTCCTAATTGAAGCACCTTGCATCAAGGTTTCGCTAATTGAAGCACCACAAGTTTCCTAATTAAAGCACCTGCAACAAGGTTTGCTTAATTAAAGCACATACAACTGAGTTTTCCTCATTATTTAAAACTTATTTCCTAATCAAAGCACATGCATCTCAGTTTACCTCATTAAAGCACATGCGCCAATTTTCCTGATAAAAGCACATACTTCAATATTTTCCTAATCAAAACACCTTACAGAAAGGTTTTCCTTATCAAAACACCATACACAAAGGTTATCCTAATTAAAGCACCTGCAAACACAGTTTTCCTTTAGAATTTTCTTAATTAAGGCACACACATCATGAATTCCCTTATAACGAAAACACCTGTTATTCTTAAATTAAACACATCAGTTTATCTCCATTTTCCTAATTAATCCTAATTAAAGCAGACTTATAGGAAACTAACTGGTGCATTTATTAGGACAAATAAAGTCCATAATCATCATGTAATGTTTTGTAATATTTCACAATTTTGTAAATCTTGGACACATTTTCTTTATCACCGAGTTTACTTATAAAATATAAATCATAATATAATTAATACCTTCTGTCATAATAACGGCAATATGGGATCCTTTTTTCATCAAATAGAAACCCCTTTTTCAATAAGTGGATTTAAGCATCCTTAAAATATTACTTGGAGGCAAGTTTAATAAGCTGACCTGTATTGTAATAATGTTTGCAGTCTCTCAAATTTGAGTGGTGTTTATTTCATTTAAGCTCTTTAATCTTGTTTAAAGATAACGACTTTATTGAGTTATCTTGCTTTGTTCTTTATTATGTAAATCAGCTGTACGTCTAAGAGCTGCAGCATCACCTATTGCATTAATAAGTGCAAGTAATTGGTCTGCAAATCTTATGATTGACTTTTCACCCGTTAAATTATGATCTTTAAATTAAATCACAACTTTATAAAATTGTTTTTAGCCTTTAAGCATGAAAGTATTATTGCATTAAATCAAGGGTGGAAATAATAGCAGCTGCAAAATTACTGTGATTTTCACCTTTTGAAGGACATAACTTGCGCATTCCGAGACACAATTCCCGGTACTATGATTTCCAATGTGTTCAAAGAATTATTGAATTACTTCCCTCTATCTGATTGACGATGCAGCTTTTCCGTTCTGAATGCTTTGCAATGAAATTATTCTTTCCAATATCGAAGTTGCAATGGAAGTAAAAGATTCATAGGCCAGACTCGGAGAATAAAAGATGAATATTTTTATATGGTGCTAAAAGATATGATAGTTTCAGTGTTGTATAAATTACCATGCAGTATTTAATTGACCATTGTCAAGACGCCACAAAATTGCTTTAAAAAGGGTATAAAGATCAACTAAATTTCAAAATCAATTAATGAAAAGTGATTTTAAAGTAATGATTTGAAATACAATACTGATGGTCAGTTTGCTATACAATACCTACTTGATGAAAAATATAAAAACAAATATCAGTTATTGGAGATTTTTTGTTTGCATGCAGATGCCATCAGAAAAATATTTGGTAATTGGGAAAATATTCTGTAATTGGTTTTTGATTTTGTCTTGAGCTGTCAGTCCAGATTACATTTTTGATTCCGTGAGATGACTGAAGTACAGCAAGTGTAATGTTATATTGTGTTTTAATGGAGGTTGTTCCTGTGAAGTGCTCTTGATAAGTCACTACCATACTGTCAAGTGAAATGATTTTGACACATTGTTCAAGTTTTAATTATGGTATGTAGGAATCTGAACTTTTGTCCTAATGACCGAACATTGTAGTATTTTGTGGTTGTAAAACAGTTCTGTGACAGAAAAATTGTTGAGCGAAAAGTATATCTGAAATTCGCAAGGTTTAATCTATGACTTAAATTCTTTGCTTGGCATCATGCAAGGGGGCATTTTGTATTCAATGGACTCCTCGACTTTCGTCTTAGATGGGTTGGGATGAAGCAAATAAATGGTTCAAGTTTTATCCTTTCAATTTTTTTTAAATGTCAAAACTCACGAAGTTGGCACATTTCTATTTAAGTCCTGTTTTTTCTTTCGTTGACTACTGTATTAATATATGTATATACATATAAGTAAGGAAAGTTAAAGGTAGCCATGTTGGGGACAGAATGTTGACCATTGACTAATTTATTTTTTGTATGGCTAACAAAGATAAGAAAAGTGACGGGGAAAGCACATGTCAAATTTCTGTTTTAGTGTTATTATTTCTATTAAGAATACTGTGTTCTATAAATATGATGGAAAACAAAGCAGTGATATGGCTAGAATAGTTGACCATTGACAAATGGTTGACAATTTATTTTGTATGGCTTACAAAGATAGGGAAAGCAATGTGAGAGCACTTGACAGAGGTTAAAAGAGTCAAACTGTAACAGTCGTTAGAATGAAAGCTTCTAATGGTAATGACCATGGACAGAGCATGCCAAGAATTAATTAATTAAAATTGTTTTTGTTAGGCTTCCCGTAAAAGCATGTGGATGAATAATAAGGCGAGCTGGTGGGTGATTGATTTTTGGTGAAAAGTTAAGGAATGATGGAAAGTGGTCTATCACGAATTGCCATACAGATAGAACTCTCAGATTTCCCAACCCTGTGACAGTAAGGCATTTATACAAGTTTATTATGAAAAAAATGCGATTTTCAGTTGAATTCATAGTTGGTAGGCTAATAGATCTTGAAATCCACCTTAAGTGGTGAGAGCATGATGCATTCTCTTCGAATGCGATATTTAGGTCTGCGAGATTGGTCTCCCTGGATTCAATCCTGGGCAGTCTTGGGTTTGATCCTGAGAGGTCTTGTGGGTTAGTTATATCTTCCTTGCTAATAAAAGTTATGAACCTCAACAATATTTGATTGAGAGTGTTCAGATAAATGTAAAAGGTCAATATTGCGTAACAGAACAAACGAAATCAGAAATTGAAAGTTTTAAGATAAATAATGATGATTAAAACATTGTAGCATCATGCTAGTTTCTGGTTTTGTTGTCCAGATGTTACATCTCAATGCTGGGTTCAAGTTCCCTCTGAGTATCACTTAATACACAATTACATCACAAATATTTAGGCTACTATAAAATCATTTAATTTTGATGGGACAAAATTTTATGGTTTTGTTAAAAAAGACCATTTTGATTGGACATAAATTCGAGGGTTTTGCATTTCAGGTAATAGAATCAAAAACAAGGGCCAAAATAAGTGTTCCATCGGATTTGATTTCATGGTTTAAGGTGAGCCATGAAAACCACGAAATTTAATCCCCCACATAAATTTTGCAGTATGTAAATTTATCTGATTTCAGGGGAGGTAATTACAACAGATTATATCACTGTATATTTGTACAGGGCGGGGTTATCAAACTTTTATCTGATAAAAGTGAAAAGCTTTCAGTAAGACTGTGTGCAAACATACTGCATATAGCTATCATATTGCATTTATCATTCGTACAATCTAAATGTATTAACTGTAGAATATATAAATAAATTGCATTTGCTCGACTTCGCTCCATATAGCCTTTATTCAATTGCATAGCTGTTTTGATTTACAGGCCTCAGGTTTCTCCGCTCTTTTAGTCTATGATAATAGTTTTCTTGCTAAGAAGATGAAAGATCAAAATGCTATGTAGAGAAAACAGAAAACAAGAAAGAAGCTTTTATTTCAGATGTGTGTTCTAACAGTCAACTTTTTTCTACAGTCCCTTAAATTTTAAGATATTGCATGGACACAAGGAAGGCAATAAGACACGCTATTTATATATTAATGACAATTGTCTGCCAAGCATAGCCTTCATTTGCATCATTCAGCTTTCTGCTGAAATATGGCAAGCAAATGAGTGCCTCCACGCAGATTTGAACCCAGGTCGCCGGGTGGCAAGCGTTCTAACCACTGAGCTATGGAGGCTACTCAGCATTACACATGTACACGAGAGTTACAATGAAATTTTTTATTTATGATAAGGTATCATAATGTAAAGAACAGTTTGCAAGGTTTGTTTGTTTGTCTACTCCACTGAAACATTATTTCTAGTTGTAAAGTTTGACTGTAGCAATAAATAAAAGTTGAACAGCTGTTGGATGACATATTTCTATGTAGAACATATGTAATTGTAATATCTACTACATACAGTATCTGTAAGTAATTTGTCTAGTTCACTACATGTCGTTGGCTTAGAATGAGAAGGTCGTAAGTACTACTTACGACCTTTTAAGACTCATCCATATTTGCAATCTACATCATATGGCGCTTCTTATGAGCCTATTTTGATGAAAATCTGAACTTGTCATGTTGACCAAAAGAAAGTTGTTAAAGCTTGTTTTAACCTAAGTAAAGAGAAGATTTCGGACAGATTTTTCTTGTTATCTCAAAATATTGATTTTGTAGTTACGACCTTCTCATTCTAAGCCAATGATGTGTAATATACGGCTCTGCTGGTTGTCTGTATCAGTGTCTGTCGTTGTGGTTGTTGGGTGACTTTTTCTGGCTCCTTAAGTTTGCGGTATTTTATTGGGCTACAGGGGAGGTTTGACGACTGTTCTTGACTTATTTGAGACTATTGAAACAGGGGAGGTAATCCTGGTTTGCCCTCTATTATGAGCAGTGAGCCAACAGGTAATCCAACTGCGCTTGTCATCTTATCTGTCTACTGGAGTTCAAATCCGAGTGGAGGCACACATATTTTAGACGAAATAAAGCAAATAAAGGCATTGCTCAGCATAGAGGCAAAATGGTTGATGCAATGCTGTCAAGATCTAACTATGTTCTTTGTTCACGACAGCAAAAATATATGATTTTTACCCTGGAGAAAAGCAGATCTCGAATCAAGCTGGTTTTTTGAGAGACTGTCAGTCTGCTAACTTATACTTCTTTAAATACAAAGAACTTTTGATTAACTGGATTTAACTGTCAAGCAAATGTTTTTCTGTAACATAGTAACTGTGGACACTGTTTGACCAATAGAAATAGCAGGGGGTTATCGAGACCAATAATTACATTTTAACGGGAGGTGTTGTTTGATCACAGATCAGACCTTGGTGTGCAGACAGTTGGTAAGATTATTGATAACAAAAGATGAACAAATGGTCATTTAGCCGGTCTCAATAGTACCCAAGTTGTTAACATTAATGCTTAATTTGGTGCGGACAAAAACTGACCATTCAAACAAGGTGGGAAAGTTACTGTGATCTGTGATCATCGACTGGACTTCTGTGGTCTGATTGTCCGATTGTCTAGTAAATATAATAAGCTGAATGCTGGCCCCTCCTAACACATTTAGGGGTCAGTAAATGTAAAGGATTCACCATTTGTAAAGGGGGTTTGGCTTTTGACCTTTTTTGGTCCGGGAGCTCATTCAGAGCGGACCAAAATTGAGCATTAACTTTTAAGCACGACCTTTTTAATGTGTGAAAGGGTCAATTAGTCTTTATTGGACGCTACTAAGCTCTTTTCTGTTCTTTATCACAAATCATACACCCCTTAAAAATTCAATTTACTACAAAATTAACACTGTCTGTTAATTTAATGCTGTCAGTTTTGTCTGTATTTTTAAAGGTCAAGGTCACCTTACAGGGGTTTAGAAACGAGCCAGTGGATGGCAAAATCAACTGGCTATCAGAATATTTTTGCTGGTTACATTTAATAATTTTCTGTCTCGAATGTTGAACTCTGTGGTTTATAATGGGCTTGCCGTCTAATCCGACGACCAGGGTTCAAATATGGATTTAGGCACTCATATGCCCTTTATGTTTCTGCAGAAAGATGATTTTTATTTATACCTGTATTATCAAACTGCCTGTATAACTGTAGTAATAAAATATGGATGCTGAGCATGACATGACAACAATAATTAACACGTTTATTACCATGCATGGTGCAACTGAATATTGTTGTTAATTGATTAACTTGTTTTTTTAGCTCACCTGACCACAAAGTGGTCATGGTGAGGTTTTGTCATACCGAGATGTCCGTCGTCCGTCGTCCGTCGTGCGTCGTGCGTCGTGCGTCCGTCAACAATTTCTTCAAACGACTTCTCCTCCTAAACCGCTTGGCCAAATTTGATAAAACTTAACAGGAATGTTCCTTGGGTGGACCTCTACCAAAGTTGTTAAAAAATTTCCGGTCTGTCAAATAACTAGGTCACACTGGCTAAAAATAGATTTTCAAAAAGGAAACTTTAAAAATCTTCTTCTCTGAAACCGTAAGGCCTAGAGCTTTCATATTTGGTATGTAGCACTACCTTGGGGTCCTCTACAAAGATTGTTCAAATTATGTCCCTGGGGTCAAAATTGGCCCCGCCCCGGGGGCCCTTAGTTTTACATAGAGTTATATAGGGGAACCTTAAAAAATCTTCTTCTCCGAAACCGCTTGGCCCAGGGCTTTCATATTTGGTATGTAGACTCAGCTAGAGGTCCTTTACAAAGATTGTTCAAATTATGTCCCTTGGGTCAAAATTGGCCCCGGCCCGGGGGCCCCGGCCCGGGGGCCCTTAGTTTTACATAGAGTTATATAGGGGAAACCTTTAAAAATCTTCTTCTCCGAAATCACTTGGCCCAGGGCTTTCATATTTGGTATGTAGACTCAGCTAGAGGTCCTCTACAAAGATTGTTCAAATTATGCCCCTGGGGTCAAAATTGGCCCCGCCCCGGGGGCCCTTAGTTTTACATAGAGTTATATAGAGAAAACCTTAAAAAATCTTCTTCTCCGAAACCGCTTGGCCCAGGGCTTTCATATTTGGTATGTAGACTCAGCTAGAGGTCCTCTACAAAGATTGTTCAAATTATGTCCCTTGGGTCAAAATTGGCCCCGGCCCGGGGGCCCTTAGTTTTACATAGAGTTATATAGGGGAAACCTTTAAAAATCTTCTTCACCGAAATCACTTGGCCCAGGGCTTTCATATTTGGTATGTAGACTCAGCTAGAGGTCCTCTACAAAGATTGTTCAAATTATGCCCCTGGGGTCAAAATTGGCCCCACCCTGAGGGTCACCATTTTACTTAGACTTATGTAGGGAAAACATATAAAAATCTTCTTGTCTAAAACTACAATGCCTAAGAGCTTTGATATTTGGTATGTAGCATCATCTAGTGGTCCCCTATCAAGATTGTGCAAATTATGCCCCTGGGGTCAAAATTGGCCCAGCCCCGGGGGTCACCGTTTTACATAGACTTATATAGGGAAAACATATAAAAATCTTCTTGTCTAAAACTACACTGCATAGAGCTTTGATATTTGGTATGTAGCATCATCTAGTGGTCCTCTACCAAGATTTTTCAAATTATGCCCCTGGGGTCAAAATTGTCCCCACTCGGGGGTCACTGTTTTACATAGACTTATATAGGGAAAACATATTAATATCTTCTTGCCTAAAACTACACTGCCTAGAGTTTTGGTAATTGGTATGTAGCATCATCTTGTGGTTTTCTACCAAGATGTTCAAATTATTCCTTTGGGTGAAAATTGTGCAGGGTTTATAATCAGGTGAGCGATACTGGGCCATCATGGCCCTCTTGTATTGAGAATTTAATCCTGTAATAGATGATTACATAACAAATAAATTCTCAGAATATCATATGATATGAAGGTGAACAATACTGGAGCTTGTAAATTGGTACAGAAAACATGGGTGGTGATATATTGTTGCTTCGATGGTGATGTATTGTTGTTTTGCATGATGAAACACCATCTAATCTTCTATCATTGATCCGCCATGTTTTAATTGCCCCTAACTTAAGTACAGGGCAGCTGACATCTGTTTTCTGTTTCTGAATATGATGTGTATATGATGTGTATATGATGTCAACGAATGTTGCTGAACCAATTTAATATCAATTAGCATCCTTGTTAATTATAGTGACTGTTACTGATGGGAGCCAAGGTCTTTCTATTTGAGCACTTGTTGTGAATCTAATTGCTTGCTACAGTGTCATTATTAATTTTAGGGTAACATATTGCCTGGCATTGTCACTGTGTGTCATACCACGATGAACCTACTGTGAACCTACTACTGTGAATACAAATTACCTGCTGTGAGGATTTAACTGTGTTTTAATTTAATAATGATAATACACAATAATATTGAATATTTTATTGTTTGAAGTGAGAACAGTTACTTTTAAGTGGTGTTCAAATGGTGATTTAAAATTATTATCTGTTGCAAATTGCAGGTTTTGATAATTATGTGTAGTTGAAATGCAAAGTTTTTTGTCTAGTACAGATGAATCGTGGTCTAATTTATTGGTGAAATTTATAATTATCATTTTAATAGTGGTGTTCAATATCAATTTGAATAAGCAACACCGAACAGAACAGAACAGAACAGAACATGTCGTAAAGGCTACTTGGGAGATATTTTCTTGATATTTGAAGTAGGAAATGGTTAATACATTATTTAGCTTGTTACAGAGTCTGTTCATATGTAAAGTTAATTAAATTGTAATTATGTTCTATAAATTTACTTTGACACATTCTTGCTAATTAAATTGATCAAGTGAGATAAAGTGACCTTTTCAAAATTTTCTTTTATACTTTTACAATTTTTGTGTATAAGGAAGTATTTTATAATGAAGTCATGGTCCTAGGCCTGACTTCAAAGCTGTAGTTATTTTATTAACAGTCTAAACTGTTTGTTTTTCGTAATTGTAAATTATTGCGGTAAACTGCTGTTTCTCAATATTTATTCTAGCCATTTTGTTTACCTATGAAACTTATACAGGCAGTGTATTAGTTACCATTATTGTATATAATGTTTGTCAATTCCGGTGTAATTTGTCTTTATTTGTTTTGTGAACAAACAATTAATTAGTAACTTAAATTTTAAGTGGAATACTTATGTTCACAAATAGTAAATAATGTGTTGAATGGTTTGACTATCGACTGGTCAAGTGAATTATCAATTATTGGTCCAATTTTCGAGTATTTTATCATTGATTGATTGGTCAGTAATATTGGCTCTCTACTGGTCACTTTAGAATAAAAGGACAATCCCTCAAGTACTATCAGGCAATAACTGACCTGAATATAAGTATTTTAGTTGAAGTGCTCAGGTGGTCAGAATTCTATAGGGACTTAATTCTGTCTGGACATAAGTGTGTTGAGCGATGTCACAATGTGATTCTGCAATATGTATAGTGTCTTCGTTAGATTCACATTGTTGCTTCTTTTGAGCCAGGAATAGTCCACAATAACTTGGAATTTGGAATAAATATTGTCCTTCAGAAGCTATGGAATAATAAGGTTTTGAGCCAATTAAGAATAAAAGATTATGTGATTGGAAACTTTAGTGTACTTATTCCTTTGTTTTACATGTTTTGTTGTTTTGCTGTTTGATGATATCTTTTTATTGAGGGGCTAATTATATAAAGGTTTGACTGTAACTGCTTGTAACAAAATCACACATACTGTATTTTAATCCGCAAATCGAAACCTTGGAGTGAGTGGAACTGCTAAGTCTTATTTGGAATGTTATCACGCTGTTAAATTTTGAAGTGTTGTCTTTGGGGAGGAATATTTAGCATTATTCCGATCCATGTTTTGTTCAATGCCTTTAAGAATGTAGTCATGAAATCAAATTTTGGAATGTAGTTTCGCATGCATGTCTCAGAACAACTCTGCTCCAATACTCCACTCCATGTTTTGTACAATGCCTTTCGGATGTAGTCATGAAATCAAATTTTGGAATGTAGTTTTGCATGCATGTCTCAGAATCACTCCACTCCGAGACTCCACTGCATGTTTTGTACAATGCCTTTCGAAATGTAGTCATGAAGTCAAATTTTGAGGTTGTAGTTTTGAATTGCTTGCCTCAGAATCACTCCACTCCAATACTCCATTCCATGGTTTGTAGTATATCTTATGGCATGGAGTCATAAGGTCAAACTATGAATGTATTTTTGCCTCAGAATCACTCCATTCCAAGACTCCACTCCATGTTTTACGGTATGTTTTTATACGCCCGTTGAAAAACGGGACGTATTATGGGAACACCCTTGGCGGGCGTGCGGGCGGCGGCGTCCAATATTGTCTGTACTCTAACTCAAACAGTTTTTGTCCGATCAACTTCAAACTTGCTGACAATGCTTATGGGTGTAATATCTAAGCCAAGTTCGATTATAGGCCAAATCGGTGCAGGCCTTCTTGGGTTAAGGTCCTTCTTTTACCAAAAAAATGTGAAATTGGCCTTGTCTGTACTCTAGCTCATTCAGTTTTCATCCGATTGTCTTCAAACTTGCTGACAATGCTTATGGGTGTAATATCTAGGCCAAGTTTGATTATAGGCCAAATCGGTGGAGGCTTTCTTTGGTTATGGTCCTTCTTTTACCAAAAAAATGTGAAATTGGCCTTGTCTGTACTCTAGCTAAAACAGTTTTCATCCGATCATCTTCAAACTTGCTGACAATGTTTATGGGTGTAATATCTAGGCTAAGTTCGATTATAGGCCAAATCGGTGCAGGCCTTCTTGGGTTATGGTCCTTCTTTTACCAAACAAATGTGAAATTGGCCTTGTCTGTACTCTAGCTCATTCAGTTTTCATCCGATCGTCTTCAAACTTGCTGACAATGCTTAATATGGGTGTAATATCTAGGCCAAGTTCGATTATAGGCCAAATCGGTGCAGGCCTTCTTTGGTTATGGTCCTTCTTTTACCAAAAAAATGTGAAATTGGCCTTGTCTGTACTCTAGCTCAAACAGTTTTCATCCGATCATCTTCAAACTTGCTGACAATGTTTATGGGTGTAATATCTAGGCTAAGTTCGATTATAGGCCAAATCGGTGCAGGCCTTCTTGGGTTATGGTCCTTCTTTTACCAAACAAATGTGAAATTGGCCTTGTCTGTACTCTAGCTCATTCAGTTTTCATCCGATCGTCTTCAAACTTGCTGACAATGCTTATGGGTGTAATATCTAGGCCAAGATCGATTATAGGCCAAATCGGTGCAGGCCTTCTTTGGTTATGGTCCTTCTTTTACCAAAAAAATGTGAAATTGGCCTTGTCTGTACTCTAGCTCAAACAGTTTTCATCCGATCATCTTCAAACTTGCTGACAATGTTTATGGGTGTAATATCTAAGCCAAGTTCGAATATAGGCCAAATCGGTGTAGGCTGTCTTGGGTTATGGTCCTTCTTTTACCAAAAAATGTGAAATTGGCCTTGTCTGTACTCTAGCTCATTCAGCTTTCAACTGATCGTCTTCAAACTTGCTGACAATGCTCATGGTTGTAATATCTATGCCAAGATGAGTTTCAAGATGATTGTTCAAAAAAGTTGTGACATAATATGGGCTTTTATTTCATAATCAATATTTTTTTCACTAGCACAACCAAGACGGGCATATTTTGTGACATTTTGGCATCTTGTTTAGAATGAGGTCATGAAGTCAAATTTTGGAATGTAGTTTTGAATAATGTCTCCAATGCATTTTAGACTCCACTCCAAGACTCCACTCCAAGACTCCACTCCATGTTTTGTTGTATGCTCTGAGTTATTTCCATTTAAACTTTCTGAAAGCAGTAAAGTGACCAGAAGTGTGTCCATTATCTTTTTATTGTCTGGAACGTGTCAAAGATAGTAAAATCTGAGTGTCCATAAAGGATGGTCATTTCTTGGCCCATGATGGTCACTCAGGGGCCATAATAAAACCTGGTCATGAAATTTATTTATTACCCTTTCTTTTGCTGGTATTCATTGATAATCAAATCTTCATTAGGAGGTTTGATTATTGAGAATCATTAAATAGAGAGCAACACTGGGCTACATTCCAAGCAACTTCATCATGAGTTAGTACTGGCTGGCTGGATTTGTAATAATATTTGCTTGTGAACATGTGTCCAACATCATTCATTAAATATGAACATGAATAGAGGTCAGAAATGTCAACACAACCTCTGGTATTTGTCCTTGTATACATGTTCAACAATGTGTTTAACAGCATTTGTAACATTGTAAAATCATTTATCTTTGCTGGGCAAAAATTGTACCTAAGGGCTCACGTTCACATGAAGTGGTGGAAGACATATTGTTTTTGAGCTGGAAGTCTCTCTGCCTGTCTTCTGTTTATGTTTGTCACAATGTTTGTGTGCATTAACTCTTGGTGACTCCTTATTCATTGGTCAGTCTGTCTATGAAATTTTTCAAATATGTAGTAATTGTTGACATCATTTTATGACTATAGTTGTTCAATATTGCCCCAGAGTCGTTGCCCTTTATGGAAGAAATATCCTCAAATGTTAAATGGTCCCTTCTTAGTTTTGTTGGGGTTTGATGATTAAGACAATCATGGTATGTATATGCGACAGGTGGGAGGGCAGGTGCCAAACTTGTCTCAAGTATTTTAGCTTTGGTCTTTTGATGACCACTTCACGGCCACTCAGTCTATACTATAAAGGAAACATAATTATTGGAATTGAAGATGATTTAGATTGAGAGCATGATGGTCAAACAATCTTTTTGAAAGCTTAAATGTTCCCAACATTTCATTGACCAGTCATATGACTGAATAGCTTGGCTATTTTGGCCTGAGCCTGACCTTTATGCGAGAATATATTACAAGGTTCTTCGTTGCTGTGAATATATCAATTTCTGCAAGCAAATCGTGCGATATCGGTATTTCAAATTCGTGTTTGTATTACATCTCGACCGTCTTTATGATACTCCCCGATTAAGAAAACATACAATCAGTATTGTAAATGTAGGCAATATATCGACTGTTAAATTATGCTAATTAGAAGGTCAGGCTCGTGTCAAATTGGCCAAGCTATACACAGAACCGATGAGTAAATCATGCTGCTAATGGACTATTTGGCTTGCAGTCTTTGCTTAATGCTTATCACAAACATCTCTGATTGTTCACTGAGCATCCCTCATTGTGTGAGGAGCTTGGACAAACTCTGGACAAATACAGCTGTCAAAACACTGGACACTTATTATATACAGCAAGATTGAGTAAATCAGGCTCTTTCACTTGGAAATCTTTGCTTAATGTTGAACTCAGATTCACTGTGAGGAGTAGTGGGATTGGGTGAAGAATGCTGGACAAATACAGCTGTCAAACCACTGGACAATATACGACCATCTTGTCCACATCTTGAAAACAGATATGTTTGTTTGTTGATGGAAATTTGAGACCTTGGTCCTTTTACACATTGAAATGATGAAAACTTACACACCTGTCATTTCTCGGGCAATGGTTGGTCACAAAATATACTAAGTCTTATTAATGTGTAAATTTGTTGGGAGCTTTAGATGCTTGATTCAAGTATGTCTTCGGGTCGACTGAATGGCCAATGGACATTGCACAATGCATACTGTATTACATATATGGATGAAACTGAAATTGATGCAAATCTGAATATTCATAGCCTTGAATATCTTCGGTAATTCTGTCCTTTCTAAATAATCAACTGTTGTATTTACCAGTAATCGAGGATTTGTTTTGCTTTTAGGTCAGCTATATTGTCTGTTATCCGTTGTCATTATTATAAATGTTGGTCACAGTTTTGACCCATTTCTTTTGAAACCTTGCCACATTGTTTCTCTGTAAAACCAAGTTAGATACTGGGTCATCTTCAGTTAATCCTGTCACTGGATCATCCAGTCCTTTTGCTTTTTCAAAATAACGATGCTGCTTAACTTGAAATTCTTGACTCGAAAAACGGAATTCTTGACACGAAAATCCTCACTTGAAACTCAAAATTCTTAACTTGAAATTCTTGACTCGAATTTTGATAATCTTCACTCGGAAATCAAAATTCTTAACTCAAAAATCCTCATCGAAACTCGAAATTTAGAAACCCTCACTAATGACACATTTTGTGGGGATGACAGAGTCTACAGTCTTTGTTAGTGAGGTTTTTCTTAGCTTATTTGTTACATTAACTGTGATGGGGTTTCGCTTCTTTATTTCTGAGACATTCTATTTTTCTTTGCGCCTGTGGGAATTGCTCTATATATTTATAATGAATGTAAATGATGATGCAGCTGTGTACTACATGCAGTGAACTGAGTAAATGCCTTAAATTACTCCTGCATCAGAAGCTTGTAAAACTTAATTCATTTCACATCATTTGTGTAGGAATCTGGTATTTTTGTATTTTTGCTAACTTAAGTATGATTATTTCTGTCAGGTTACTTGAAATCATTTAGCTTCATCTAATTGAAATTTTATGTGTGTGTGATCTGAGTATCTGCTTTAATCTTTAGATATTGTCCCTTTAGTGCAACAAGGTTGTATCTCACTAAACATTTAATAGTTAGATACAAACATGTTGCATCAAAGGGATGAAATATAAGCTAATATCTAGCATTAAGTATATCTAATAATTATTGGGAATTGTACCATAATGTTTCATTTAACCCTTTATTCCATAAAGATTGTCAATTCATGTCACTAACCAGCCACCATGTCCATCACTAATCATTGTCCAATAATTAGTAAGGAGGGGAGACAATCCTAGTTATACCCCCGCAAACAAAGTTTGAAGGGGGTATACTGGAGTCACTATGTTGGTCTGTCGGTCTGTTGGTCTGTCGGTCTGTCGGTATGTTAGCATCGTGTCCGCTCTGTAACTTTGTCATTTCTCACTGGATTTTAAAATTGCTTGGTACAAATGTTCACCACATCAAGACGGTGTGTCATGGGCAAGACCCAGGCCCCTATCTCAAAGGTCAAGGTCACACTTAGAGGCCAAAGGTTATATAGTCATGCAAATCGTTTCCGCTCTGTAACTTTGTCATTTCTTACTGGATTTTAAAATTGCTTGGTGCAAATGTTCACCACATCAAGACGGTGTGTCATGCGCAAGACCTAGGTCCCTATCTCAAAGGTCAAGGTCACACTTAGAGGTAAAAGGTTATATAGTCATGCAAATCGTGTCCGCTCTGTCACTTTGTCTTTTCTTACTGGATTTTAAAATTGCTTGGTACAAAGTCATGAAATTTCAAACAGCTGATGCATATGATGTGTAATAGTGTGTTACTTATTTTTTTCTTCATCAATTTTCACATTAGCCTTCAATCATGGTGTTTTTCAATCTGTATAGCAGCAGATTTCCATCAAATGTGTTGTTTAGACTATAATTATAAATAATATTCCTGTGTCAAGGCGGTGCTGCGGGGGTATGATTCATCACTCCTGTGATAGCTCTAGTTTGGAACAAGTCTTGTCAATATACATTATCAAGGGAGATCACTCTTTATATTTGACTCAAAAAGCTGCACATGAAATGTGTGCACATTTTTTCACTCATCTCTTATCAGAATGGTTTCACAGGATGTACAAGGTTAAGTGTTTATAGAACAAGTCTGACCATGACACATACTCTGGAGCTAGTGGAGGGAGACGACTCCTAATATTTGACCATGATACACACAATCAAGGGAGACAATTCTTGATTTTTGTCCATAAAAGCTGCACTTGAAATGTTTGCACATTTGAGCACATCCCTTATCAGAATTGTGTCAGGACGTACTGAGCAAAGGGTTAAACTTAAATACCTACCAAATATTAGTGTACATTAAGTGAAATAGATGGGTTACTTCTTTATTAAGTAAAACACTAATTGGGCAACTTTCTTGCTGAATATAATTAAACTGTACCCTACAGAACAAACAAACACCTGTTTTACATCTTTATAACAAGGATATTACTGTATTGTGTCAATTATACTGGTGAACGTATAGACTTATCAACCTGTACCAATTAATTTCTCGTTAGTGATATATTTACTAATGATTATTTGTGCGAGGATTCTGGTTTTCTGGTATTTGCCTTTTAGTACAGTGGTCTTTGGCAATATGTGTACTATGTGACCTAGTTTTGGTGGGCATACAGTGATACCGTTTTTGAGCAACCCTCTCAGGAGCATTGAATGGACCAGGATGGATTTGATGGATGTCACCAAATTTGTTTGTGCTTGTTCTACCTCTGATTTTATTTCTGCAAAAGTTAAAAGTTATGGCTCTTTATTGAAGACCAAGTTTTCGTGTCAAACCTTATAATAATTTTCTATTGCATGCAACTGAGCTTCTGTCACTCATTTTTTTGGTTGGCTGACTGGCATGTCATGCATTGCTATAATCCGCTTTATAGATCCACATAATTATATTTCATTATGATGATCAATATTTGATAAAGAAAAAAATTAAAATCAACTGATGGGATGTGATTTAATCTCATTAACCGGAAATGTCAAGACTGCACTACTTTAAGGTAACGTGAGCGCTATTTGGGCAGCTGCAAGCTAATATATATATGACTTCATACATTTTCAAACATTGACAAGGTTGAAATTTTTATTAAAATTCCTTGTATTTGATTTGCAATTCAAAAACTCAATATGTTGCTATAAACAACACGTCAAGAAGATAAATAAAGTTTTTCTGTAAAAATTTCACACAAAAACAATTACCGATAAAAATTATTTAGTCAAAGGTCATTAAAAGATATTTTTTGTCAAAAAATCAATTTTTACTGCTTACGGTTATTGAAACTGTCTCAGGTGATGGGGTTCAGGATAAAGGGATTTATCCAACATTTCCGACATTTGTCAAGTTTTTTTATGCAAATGAACATATGTTGTGTCACGGGTCATCTGTTTTTATCGACTAATCGAAGATAGTGAAGTCTAGTACAGTAACCGTACATTAGTAACCAATTTACTTAATTAAAAATTAGTGAGGTGGGTTTGTAAAATATTTTGTATGAAACTTGAATGAAAATCATTAAGTTGAACATTCATCAAATACTATAAGTCTTGTAAATATAGATCTTGAAGCTGTTAAATATATTAATTTTGTGTTCTTAATTTACTGACCACTTGTTGAAAACCAATTAAAATTTAATTACCTGTAGATAAAATTTATTTATTGATCCCCTGTCTGACCTGTGGCTTTCTAATTATCATGACAGGTAACTTAATTAAAATGTATATTTACTGTTGATTCAATAAGTAATATAGCTATACTAATTAGGGAACTATACCACTCAAAAGAATAGCGGTGACTACAGTTATTTCAGTTACACCCAGTTAAACCTAGTTTACCTGACAGCGAGCTTGTGTTTACAACCGTTATCATTTAACTTTGAACAGACAGTATTTCCACTTGTATACCCTTTATATCAACTTACATTCAAACCTGTTTTAGTAATCACATGAATTTAAATTTTAAAAGATATGTCTGTCCTGTCTTAAAATTTCAATTATTGAGTACATTGAATTGTAATGAGTTCATGTTTTAGCTTTCACCTAAATTAGACAGCCAACTGACACGATCAGTCAATTATTTAGGAAGACCTTTGATGGACATTAAGCCAACTTTGTCAATCAATACCATTTAAATCAATTTTAACGGTAAATTATAATCACATGGCCGAATGGATTAGCTTGAAAATCTCACCAAGCAGCCTTCGACAAACAATCAGGTGGAGTGATCTCTGCTCTGGCGTAATGTCGATTGTATTAATTACACCTTTATTAAACCGACACCTGCTTTAAACAGCCATTTTTATTTGATTGATTGACAGGTCTTTTAGGACAGGTTCAACTGTTTATCAATTACCCTGTAATTGCCCACGATTGTTTTTCATAGGGGATATCGCTGACTTAGAACCAGAAGGTCGTAACTACCAAATCGATATATTGAGAAAACAAGAGAAAACTGTCTGTAATTTACTCTTTACCTATGGGAAAACACGTTATTTAACTTCATTTTGGTCAACATGACAATTTCAGATTTTCATGAAAATAGGCTCATAAGATATGTATGAGTCTTATAAGGTCGTAAGTAGGAGTTAGACCTTCTGGTTTATAAGGTCGTAAGTAGGAGTTACGACCTTCTGGTTCTAAGCCATCGATATGCTTTGCATGTGGAAATGGTGTTAATATGCCTTTAAAATTACTTCATAAGGCAAAACTATCATCATACAAAAAGAGGGCATTATTGTTCAGAACAAATTGCAAAAACGTGTTTAACACAAAAGTATCCTGTGTGCTTTTATGACCGAGTTTATGACATATTTGTTGGTTTTTTAGCGAAATACTTGACTTCTAAACAATACGAAGTCTCCAAATTTATTAGAAACAGTGTTTATACGATAGGTGTGTGTGTGTTGAGCTTGACTTTCTTTGTTATATTACCCCAGATTTTGATTGGAAAAAATCGTCTTGCATGTGGAAATGTAGGGGGCCTGGGCTGCGATGATTATTATTACTTATCTACTCTAGTGCAAGAGATGTTTTATAACAAACCCCCTGTAGAATTTTTGAGGCGTGTGCGGGAAATGTGGAAATGTGTGATATTCTGAGTAATGGAATAAAAAATGGCTTAGAAACACTTTAAAAACATAGTCAATGTTATCTTCACCAAAGGAAATATGTAACTGGAATTCATAATTTTCATATTTTTTTCATGGAAATTACATGTGATGTTAGCATAGTTTTTGGACGTTAGCATAGTTTTTGTGACAGGGGTGTGCTGTTTATTTTAACAGCGTGATTGATGTTCGAATATGTGAATGTGAAAGTTTAATTGTACATGTGTTTTTAACTAGTGATGAAAGGAAATTATTGCAAAATAATGTTCTGATGTAAATAAGGGCCCAGTTTTAATTGTTTTCATGCATGGAAATTAAGTTAATTGTAATGATGTTTTATTTGTGGATGTGAACTGTATGGGTTGTGTGAGGACTCTGAGAGACTGTCCCACCACCCAGCACTATCAAAAGCAGGACTATATGCCTGTGTGGCAGTTTTAGGATTCAAACCTAGTATAGTTTCATGTCTCATCATTTAACAAAATATTTTATCACATGTGTTTATGTGACTTCTTTATTTATTTTAAGGCTTCTTTGGGGTAGATTATGTCTCAAATGATCTTAACATAATGACTTAATTTAAATCAAACAACTTTAATTATACTATTGCTTTATTTATTTTTTGTCAAAAAAGATGACAAGATAAGGGCGTACTATGAACATTTCCCGAGTGTCAATCCAGACAGACTCGACTCTTCATATAGTATTCCTTGTACAAAGTCTACATAATTGAATAAAAAATACAATAATTGCTAGATTTCCCTATCCTGTCTCAAGTTCATGTTTACTAATCCATTTAGTTGTATAATATTATTTTCTGTTATTTTGGCCTTATATAATATACTAATTGAAAATGTGTCTTAAGATCTTTATCCGTAATTTGTATTATAAAAAAACTGTAAAAATATTATCAGATAAAAAAATAGTTTGCGTAACATCGGGTAATGTAAGTGTATAATGATTTTATCTTGTAAATTAAGTTGTTGATAAGTGTCCACTTATGGTCACTTGTTGTGTACTGTCTGGCCGGTAGCTATAGTGGTCAGTAGTGAACTGAGCGATTGACTGACCGATAGATTGAAGATGATTGTCGATGATTGCTGTGATGCAATCGTCCTACTTGACTTAAAGTTTGATCTGTTGATGTGTACAGTATTAGTGTTACAATTCGAAGTGATAGTTTAAGGTAGTCAGATGGTTTAAGGTAGTGAGTGAGATGTGGGTATTATAATGCACGGATATTAATTGGAAATTAATTTGAAATTAACGTGACTGATAATCAATTCAGTTAATTAATTGTGTCACATTAAGATTCTGTGTTGTGATAATTATCTCGTGATAACAAGTTTAAAAATATTGGATTTTAAATGTGTGATATTTGGTTATGATAATTTTATGCGATAACGATAATTAATAACAAATATTTGATGTCACTGAGTATGACATTTTGTGTATTTTTTGCACCAATTACAATTTCATGAATACTGATTAATGTGATTATAATTGACTTTTAATTGCAATTTTATTATTCTTTTATTGATTTAACATTTGAAGATACTTTTGAGATTAAATAAAAAGTTGATAGAGCTAGTGATTTCTAATAGAATTGAAAACTAATTGCGCTATAGATTCTAAAATTCAAAATTGGTAAATTATTTGTAAAAAAAACTATGATAGAAGTTACTATAAATTTTGGTACTATTAAGTATATTAATAGTGTAAATTTTGGTGGAAGAACAATTTGTAAAATTTATGAAATTTCAAAAATTAAAGCTGAAATAAATTAATCAACATACCAGGGTTGTCCCAGTAAATCGTGTACTTTTCTCATTGCACGAAAAGTATTCAAAACATTCCTTTTAAATTTTCTCTGATGATTATTAAATATGTTTTTAGTATGTCTCCGAAATTTCATGAAAATGTATCAAGAAATAAAATTACAGTTCACATTATTAATACACATGGTATGCAAGTGCGGCGCACAGTGACGTCAATGATAGAACGTCATACTGCGGAGCACTTTTCTCCATGTTAAATTAGTGTTCATTGTATTAAATATGCTTACGATATCATTAAACCTTATTTCGATACACAATTGCGAACCCATCTCAGCCCAATGTACCATAGAAAAACCTTCTATTTTAAACAGCCAACCCACATGGTGGGAAACACATAGGCGGAACATATATATGCCTTCTATTACCAGAAGTATAAAACCCCTGTAATGCATGGTACAGTATATAAGGTGGATGTAAAACCCACTTATGTCCTATACATCATTTAATATACCTCGGAACTCATCCATACGTGTTGTAGACAAAATACGTAATATCCACCAGTGCAGTTTAGAGTCTTAAACTATATTTCGACTTCAAACCAGTCCAAACTATAACGTGCACGTCTATTCTACCCGTGTTTCCTCTCCTGACGTTGCAATTATCGCACGTTTATATTTTTACTGTGGCTATTCAAACATGCGTATTTCTCGCACACTTAATAATTTTCAATTGAAATTTACTGTGATGACACTACACAGACACTCAAAATGCCGGCGTGAAATTTATGCGCAATAACTTGTTAAGAAGATGAAAATTACAAGTTTATTGAAAACCAAATAAATGAATGACAGCGCGTTGTTTTGGGTGCGCCGCATTTGCGTACATGGGGTTGGTAAATCACTGATAATGTGCATTATACACATATTCGTATACTTTTTACACACAATTTCGATCAACAATGGATTCATAAAAGTAACTGCAAAAAATCATAATCGTGTGACGCCAATCAAGAAAATTATTAGCAAAGTACACGATTTACTGGGACAACCCTCGTACATTGATTAATTGGCAAGTTTTTTTTCTGGGATTTTATGATGCTTATATGAATTATGTTCAGTGTACATGATAATAAATTATCATTTGATGTTATGATGATGCAGCAAAAACTGCAACTCGTCTGTGTTTACTATCTCAAATATTTTCTGCACCTGGTCAAATAAATAACAATATACAAACATTGATGATGATAATTGCAATTGGATAAGATAAAATATTTGACTGAGAACATTCGTCAACTTTTATGAGTTAATCGTTTTTAATTGGTTGCTATATTTAAAGATAAACATAATAATACTTTTCATTGACCAGTTTAAAGATAAACCTGAACATTTTACTAAGTGCAACTGTACTAACAGCTGTGAGTGGAAACTGGACCTCATAGAGCAGTGTATGTTTTGCTAATTTGAATTTAATTAACTATTTTTTGGAGGGAACTTGTGTTTTGACCTTTTCAACTTTTTTTCAACTTTTGTGCTCACATGTATATCATGTTGCAGGTGTACTTAGAAAAGGGCCTGGCCTTGGGAAACTTTGTCTTTTTGAAAACTAAATATATTTTTAATAACAGGAAAACTTATTCTCAAATTTCTCAAACAGTCAACAAAACTAATCCTTAGCTGTCGGAATTGGTTTAATTATCCTTTGTATCTTTTGATGTTCTTAATTTCTGACAATTTCTGACAATCAAAGACTTAATGTCGCTAAATATATGAAAGTGATGGATTTATCTTGTGAAAGGAAAGTGTTAATATATCCTGGATATTATGTTTCATTATTGTATTACTTAACAATGGAATAATTCTGACTAATTCTGTGATTATGGATTTTTTGGAGGATTTTTGTGGCTTTAATTACTTATGGCAGGTTACCTGTTAATTGCTTTTAATGACAGGTATTGAAATATCAGATATTTTTTCTCTGATGGTTTTATTGGCATATTTCAGATTTGCTGTTTATTAATGTCTGAGTCTCTTTTGTGAACTGAATTATAATTCTTCTGAACAAAATTCATGTGGCTAAAAATAAATCAAAGTTCTGATAGCACTGCAAGAACAAGGTTTGTTTTTGTGTTCAGACAATAATATTTCCTGTCAAAAAGCCTGTGGCAAGGTAAAGACAAGTACTACTAAGCACTGCAAGGCGGCAAAAGTTAAAACTCAAAGTATTCCCCATGAATAACCATTTTTTAGGCTGGCGATTTGCGCCAGACTACAATCCTAAAAAATGAAATCCACTAAGATGAATTTACTCCCGAAACTGACAACACAGAATCTATACACCCAATGCAAATAGTTCCTCCTCGTTAATCAGTTTTGCAAGATAAGAACATTCAACTTTCCTTGTTTCATTTATTCTGTTCGATTGTAATATTGAAATGGAAGGAAATTGTATGAAATTAAAAGAAAAGGTGTTTAAAGGCGTTGATAATTATTAATATGCGTTCGTATACTCCACGTTACGAATGCGATA
The DNA here is from genome assembly GCA_963678985.1 of Spisula subtruncata. NCBI lineage: Eukaryota > Metazoa > Mollusca > Bivalvia > Venerida > Mactridae > Spisula > Spisula subtruncata. The sequence continues at coordinate 18,243,211 of OY787678.1, forward strand.
TAGCGCGCGCATAAATGATTTTATTATGTTAAATTATTTAGGTCAGTTTTCTCCAACGAGATCGTGGTCGAGTGGATGAGCAACTCACTTAGTAATTTTCTGATGCTAAGGTCTAATTTTTTTTTTTTTGTTGAGTCCAGCACTTACCTTTCTTTCGACTTAGAAAACCACTTGATGTTATATTACTTGAAAAGCTATTGTTCCTTAGCAGTTCGCCAGCCTGTCAGTACTTTCAGTACTTTGATTATCTATTTTTAGCATCTAGGTCCCATTTAATGTTGGAATTATGCTAACCAAGACCAGAGTGCTAATGCACCCATGTTCAAAAATAGTTTTTTGTTCATTGATAAAAGATTTCAAATTAATTTCAAATTTCAGTAAGCCACATAGGCCCATGTGAACCTTGAATATATACAAAAAATGTACAATTATGGTAAATAGTTTCTGTCAATATAATATACATTTTTGAGTAAAGTGTTGAATGATCAAAATATTTGAAGGAGACTGCATGGTACTTACTGTAAGATACAAATTTTTTCCTCAGGTATTGCTAATGGGGGTATAGTGAAATGTTTATATGTTCAATATACAAGTTGGATACTTACAAACAAACCTGGTCTATGATTCTATAGGAGTTTTCACTATTTGTTATATATACATGTAGTATCAGTTTGTACTGATGATAACCTTGGAATTTCTTGAAAAAAAAATTGTAATTTTTTTGTGATTTTGGAAATATACTTGGATTTGTGATGAACCATTGAAATTGATAGTGATTTTGAAAGCATATTTGAATTTTTGATGAATGGTTTATATTGAAAGTGATTTTGGAAGCATGTTTGGATTTGTAATCACATGTTGAAATAGATAGTGTATTCCTTGAAAACGTATTTGGATGTATCAATTTTATGAGAAATTCAAAGGAATCAACATGTTGTTGCATGATCTTGGCTCTTGGAAATTTGGAGTTCTGTCTGAATGTGATGTTTGAAATTCAAATGGTGAATTTAAATTTTTAATATTTGAATTTATGTAACAGAGCATTTGATTGGATAATATTTGATGTGTTGGAATTATTGATTTGTTACAGACGTCCTGATTTGTTTGGTGTTTTAGTATTTTTAATGCCTATACTTTGTATGTATTAAGATGGCTGTTTTTGCCTTTAAGTTTAAAATGCAATCGATCAACTAAGCTTTAACCCATAATTTGGCATTAGACTATACAGTCATATATTATGAGTGCTATAGTATAAAATAATACTGCAAAGATCTCTGTAGATGTATCTGTGGCTTCAGCTAATGTTCTAGTGAATGTGCAATAACATATTTGACCTGTAGCTTAGGAGCTTGCAATAATTATTGTTTTCTGAGGTAATATTATTGCAGAAGTCAAAGAAATCAATAATTTGACTGTGAGACAACTTTCAGGAGTCTGAATAGTATGCTAATATTGCCCTTGTGGCCTTTTGTTAGAGCCATTGGTCAAATGTCCAGTATTGTTAGAAAGCTTCCAATATTGAAGAAACAACAAAAACTCTAGCTTGTTATTAGAAAGCTACATATGCATTTTAAACCAATAAATGTCAGACAATGTTTATACTAAGGTCTGGACTTGGAAAGATTGTCAGACCATCAGAGAAGCATTATTATGGTGACTGACTTCTTCTTTTTTATCACTATTTTACACGTACCACCCCTGTTATAATGATATAGGGAGCAGTCCTCTTGATGCTATCCTACTTGGGACTGTCATATACGTTTTCTTGTAAGTTCTCATAGGTGGCACTGCTGGAGTATGTGTGCTGTTGGCTGGTCTCTTCACAACACTTTTGGTGACTCTAAGATCATTTGTGTGAAATATTAGGGTCAATTGACTGTCTAACCGACCATGTGTAATACCCAGTGCAGTTTTCACACAGTTTTGACTACAAACCTTTAAGTTTGTATCACAAATTGCCCCAAAGGTACAAATAGTATTCAAAAGCTTCAGAGTATACTCATTAAATTTTCATGACCCAATTATATTCAATGTAGATCAGTATTGAGATAAGACAAACATAGGTCATTAAGTACAATCTATGTAAATATTTATCTGATGGTCACTTTTGTGGTTATTTTGTGGTTATTTTATGATAAATTTAGTGTTATTGGTCAGTGTTTAGACATTATTATTGTAGACAAACCAGCTGTTACATATGATTGTAAACATTTGATTAAAGTTACTTTGTCATGGTCATGGTTGTAAGATGATGATTCTAATTAAACTTCAATTAAATTAATGCTGATTTTTATATATTGAGTCAATCCATAGGGGTCTGAAGTGTATTTGGACCTTATGATTATGTTAGGTCCCTAATTAACTCTTGAAAAAAACTTGATTGGCTGCTTGATTGTTTTGGTTGTTTTCCTGAAAAATGTGCATCCTGTATGTACTTTCAAACAACTGAGGTCTAGTGGTTAAAGCATCAGATTTAAGTGTCTCATCAAAGGCAAATGAGTTCCCGAAGTTGACTGGCTGGTTCCTGGTGGAAGGGTTGGTTAGTTACATACTAAAGTTTAAAAATAGTACAATAAAATTGGATAAGGTGAATCAGCCGTTGAATATAACTGAAGAAATGGTTGACAACTACTGTTGAGCCCAAATAAATAAACTAACTAACAAACAAACATACAGTTAGTTTCATTCAAATAGATCGAGTATAAAATGCATTGAAAGTCTGATCCTATCTTTTTGATGAATTTTCCAAGTAACAGCAGGTACTGCCTGGGGTGCTAATTGATAATTAATTGGCAGTATATGGAGAACTATAATCATACAATATAACATCAGGCAATGAACCTGTATGATAGTAGCTGTTCACTTGATATACAACATAAAAAACAACATTTGTCAGTCTGTCATATTGTGTGTCGTCATCATGTTTTGCTCCTCATAAACTCGAGTAATATGTAATCATAAGTCATTATGGCATGTTCCTTGGGACATCGAGCATTTGGTGCAAACCTATACTATTCATGTATTGCATGTTCACTTTTAAAAAAAATCCTGGACATTGTTAAGAAGGTAAAAGTTTTAAGCCTATAGGGTCTCATGGAGTATTTTGCCTCCGCGAATTGTGCTTTGGGAGGCATTTAGGGAACAGGGATTTAAACAAATTTCTTATGACTTCCCTGAAGCTTCCCCTGGATCACGATGACCCTTTTCTCAATGCCTTCTGATGCTCATTTATAGCTTGGGGGTACACGACCAAAGCAAAAAAGCTCAGTGATATACAAAGATGATCATATTAATTTTGATATTTGCCTTATTAACTAGTAAGTGGAAGTTCTTCAACAAAAGTGGTTGAAAGTGTCAATGACATCCGACATGAAGTAGCTGCAAGTGACAGCCTTGTGTTAAACCACTTTGCTTGGTCATTCAGTAATTTACTTAGCTGATTAAGTAAGTATTACTACTTGACCGAAACACTTTGACATGCATATACTACAAACTTCCTTAATATTAATTCTTAATGGCTCCTCTAGTGACACTAATGGCCTGTTCATAACTGACCTTAATTCATTGAAGTACCCGATATTTAATGGTTAAATTGACAGCTATATGTAAGCTAATTAATTACCCATAATTATTTGGATTGTCATAATTTTAACCTACATTAAATTTGTTCAATTTGACTTTCATGATTAACAAACCAAAACTATCCCAGGTTTTGTGTATTTATAACAAATTGACCATCAAATAGTAGGCATGGCTTATCAGACCAGACATTTTTTAGAAGCTCATGTCCATTAATTAATTTAATAATGGTCCTTAAGTAGGTGAAAAGTCAAACTGTCCTTAATGAACATTCAAAGGGTTCTTTCAAGCTTTTTATGATCACAATAGTATAATGTATTATGATACCTCTTGGTGAAATAGTACATGTTAAACAATATCTTCCAAGATTTTTAAAAACATTTATATAATAAGATTATTGAATTAGTCTTAATGAACATTATTACATAATTTCAAAGAAGACAGATTAATGTCAAAACATTGGAACTGAACAGGACTTGATTTCTTTTAAACTTGCAAAAAATGCAAACTAACCACAGAGCAGGGATGAGAACAGTAGACAGTAGCCAATAATTATTAACTTCGGAAATCATTATTCAGTATAGTCTTACACTTAATAAAGCATGTTGATTTGTGATAGCTGATTCGTTGCTGTTCCTATTCATTTTATTATGTCCTATGTACATCACATCTACAACGACATGATACTTATAGAAACACACAAAATTCATGAATATATCCATGTCCACTTGGGAATTCTGTTCCATCAAATAGTTTACAATTCATCTCTTTAGTGCTACAATACTGTATCTTGCTATTACACAATCTAGCCAGATACGACCTTGTTACACCAAAGTCACAAATTCACGGGCTCAGTGAAAAACTATGGTAACTACAATAATTGATATACCCCGGTAGGTATGTACCATAGTTCTGCACTAAGCACTCTTTTTTTGCTTCTGTTTGTCAATTAATACCATTTGTTTCTTTATAACCCATCCTCCCTAATTGCACTCTTGTATTTTCTATCATCCTCCTCATCTAAGCTCCTCTACCAATTATCTGGACTCACCTTCCCCTCTGTCAGGAACCTAGTTAGGAACTTTATACATAGTTAGGAACCTATCATTATGTATCATTCCTTGCTGATAAAAACACAATAACTATGAACCTAGTGGTCAGAAAATTGCTGTAGTGAGTTTCATACCCCCATAAAACTGTCAAAGCTATTCAATTAACAGTTAAAAAAACAGTCACTAAACTTTCTGTTTTCCTGGAAAAAAATTACAGGGATAATGAGTGTTGCCATGGTTACCTGACAATTTCTAATGATACTTTTAATATCTATCTGTCAATTGTTAAAATGAGAGCAATTCCTGGAATCTTTAGGAATCATTTTCATGATGATGAAACTGACACTTTGGCTTGTTTAATGACAAAACTGTCACTATGGCTTGTTACTTGGTGGACTCATTAATGTAGACACGCCATTTCTGATTCAAAAGCTCACAGACTCTGTGTGCTTCCACTGTTTTTAACTAGATTTCATAATGAAATAAATCATTTGGTTATTATATTGGTAAAGATTTGGCAGGTGGGTGGCATGGTTCAGTGGGTGAAATGGTTGGCAGTTGGTGTCAACATCATATTTCTGTCAGTCACCTACATGTATCTCCAAACAGTAATTTCCCTAGACAGACAGCTTGCAGGTCAAAAAACATAGGCATCCCATACTGCTGCAGCGAGGGTTTGGTGTGAAACTATGGTAACTACATTAATTTATAGAGGCATGTACCATAGGAGTGCACTGAGCCCTCGAGGCTGCTGCAGCTGTTATGATAACAGGTTTTCTTGCAATGGACTCAGTTTTAATCACTTTTTTAGATCAGCATATTCAGCTCATTCAGGGCAGTTTGACACTGATAAACCAACGGTTCAATGTTCTTCAGACAAATTCCACAACATTATCAGTTTGTATGATCAACTCAAAGCAAAAAATATAAATAAACAAGAAAGACCTTGGACCAATTTGAAAACTTTGGATCAGTCTAGGCCATTATAAGTTGCAAGAAAACATTTATCAGTGCCCATCAGAATGTACATTGGCTGCTTTAACTTCAGCTATCAGCAGTTTTTAGTTCCATGTCCGGGTTCAGCTGTGTCTTGGGCATTGTGCATCTCTGTTATGTCTGTGTTCTTTGCTCGGCTTTTCAGTTGAGTGTTTCACTTGAGTGTTGCTCTCCATGTCTGATTTTTCATAGCATCTATTTTCTAATAAATTTCAAAATTTTGGCAATTGATTTATCTCACTTTTTAATTAAATCAAAATTGATGATGACATGGGCACTAAGCAATCTTTTTTATGAATTTTCATTCACCCTAGGAAACCTGCATTAATGAGAAAATTAATCAAATTATATTCCATCATATTTCGTATCAATGTCAAAATGAGTTATCAATAGGAAACCACCAATTTATATGCAAATTTTGTTTATTAATTAATTGTCTTTTATTGGATCATATTTGGCTGTTGTTTAGAAGGTGATGTATTAGTTTTGCTTTATTTTGTGTCTAATTGGTTGAAGAGGGGAATCAGAGTGGACAGTTTATTGTCTTTTGTATGGTTCGGCATGTAGTGATTGTCCTGTCCGCTCGTGTTGTCTGTTCCTGTGAAATTGTGTAAGGGAACAGCAACTAATGGTGTGCTTGGACAGTATCTTTGGTTTTGGTAAAAGAATGTCAACAAATTGTATATGCTTGGTCAACATTTTTTTTTGTAAAGAAATGACAAAAATGGTGTACTTGTTTGGGTATATGTCATCTTTGGCTTGCACAGTAAAGGAATGGCAACAAATGGCAAGTAACATGGTACACATGATTATTGCTTCAGGACTGTATCTTTGGCTTTTAACAAATTGTGTGCTTGGACAGTATCTTTGACTTTTGTAAAGGAACAGCAACAAACTGTGTGCTTGGACAGTATCTTTGACTTTTGTAAAGGAACAGCAACAAATTGTGTGCTTGGACAGTATCTTTGGCTTTTGTAAAGGAACAGCAACAAATTGTGTGCTTGGACAGTATCTTTGGCTTTTGTAAAGGAACAGCAACAAATTGTGTGCTTGGACAGTATCTTTGGCTTTTGTAAAGGAACAGCAACTAATTGGGTGCTTGGACAGTATCTTTAGCATTTGTATAGGAACAGCAACTAATTGTTTGCATGGACAGTATCTTTGGCTTTTGTAAAGAAACGGCAAGTGTGTGCTTGGACAGTATCTTTGGTTTTTGTAAAGGAACAGCAACAAATGTTTTGTTTAGTTCTTACAAAGCAAAAGCAAATCTACAAATGGTTTGCTTTGTCAAATTCTCTCACTTACAATGGGTCCATGAGTCTGTGAGTAATTATAATAGTATTAGTCCCTGTCCCATCATTTAGTATCATAACCTTGGAAATACTATTCCCCAGTGGCTAATGGTTGCCTGATGTCTGTATTTACTTTAAAATTCCAGTCACATGGCCATAATTATGCTCTGAATTAACCTGATAGTCCTTGGGAGTAGATGATAGTCCTTGGAGTAATTTCCCCTGTTGTCATGGGAGGGAAGAGGAGAGTCACATGTTTACCATGGGAGGGAGAATGTTTTACAGAACAGCTGTTAGTAAACCAATGCACTCATGAGTGAGCACATGTCTGGTACCATTCAACAGGAACCTGTCTATAACTGTTTGATCTTCATCCATGTGCCTTGTTATTTAAAAACATAGTTAATTAGGGTTCAAATTAGTTGCAAACTCTTGTTGCTTTGTGCATGCGTCTGCCACGCATTAAGCACATGTATTTTAGTATTTAATTGGATGCTCTTAGTTGTTAGTCATTATGATTAAGTCCTTGCCATCTGTATGTTTACACTTTTTGTTGTCTGCCTGTCATCTGCAAATTTTTGCATATTTTATTAAAGTATATTTGACCTTGACCTTTGTATTATTTTGTTGGTTTTTGTTTGTAATTTTTGCAAAAAGCGTAAAATATTTCAATAAATATACATTTGAATGTACCATAAGCTTGAACTGTTTGACAGAGCCTCCATCTGGTTCTATTGCAAAAAAAGAAAAGATAAATAATAGCACAAAAGGTGTATGAATGAACCCAAATGTTCATTGCAAAGAGTAAATAATGACATAAAAGATGCCTAAATGAACCCAAATTTTGTCAACGAATGTATCGAAATTGAAACTGGCTTAGCTAGGTGGTCCTGTCTTCATTTGTATAATCTTACTGAGTTAATTTATACTTGTAGAAAATGTTTCAACATTTCAATAGACGCTGATGTTGCGTTGCCCTGGATGACCGATATGCAATGAAAGTTTCGTCGGTATATTGACCGTACATCCTTATGGCAAGGATGTGTCTGATGACTAAATACGATGAAGTTTTAATCTTTAAATGATCGGCTGTTTAAATCATGGTCTCTTTAACTTCAATTGGGTAAAAAATGTGTGAATAGTTACCCAATTATGTTCAAGTGCTTTTTCATCTTCAGGTATGGGCAATTGTATTCTTGAATTTCATCCTATAATTAAGTTCAAATTAAACTCTTCAATGTATTGTCAATTGATACTGAGGGTCCTGGCTTCGCTGCATGGCCGCTGGCAGATATTTCATGTCCAATAGTTTCTAAAGGTTGTTTCAAATGATTGATATATCCTCATTGGTCGTAGATTAGTAAAAAATCTTGTAAAAATCTTGTTTGAAAACTTTGAAATATTATTCCTTTACAAAGATTTTGGGGCCCACCACACAACTTGATTTTATTAATGTATATGATGACTTTTTAATGTGTCTGTGACCTGGTCAGGAATGGACTGTTTCTATGTCATATATGTGATAAAAATGTTTAATAAGTGGATAGCAAAAAATTATGATCCACTAAAATATTTTAAAAATGGAGCAAGGGGAAAAAGGTTTTGTCTTGCTAAATTATTAAAAAAAATAGAAAATAAGGAAAATGATTTTGTCTTTTTGTCTTGGCTGTTTGTCAATACAAAAATACTTAATTGGAAGATATTGACATTGGCTGTAAACTACAGGTGGTTGCTTAATTGAGGTGACACGTTTTACAAAGTTAACTGACTGTGTATAAGTGGCACTTGACAGGAATACATTTAGTTGATTGAAGAAAAATCTTTTTACTAAATGGGCGGTTGACAAGTGATGAATAAAAAGTCCAAAACAATTTATTGCTATGTTTGGCCTTAAATTGGACTTGCGCTCTAAATTAATTCTCTAATGTGACCATTTGAATCCATTAGTCGGAGTGTGTCATCTTTTCTTCTCCTGTGTGGATCAGTCTATAAAATTTTATGTGAGACCTCTCGAATAATTTTAAAAAGCTTTCGGAAAGTTGGGTCAACGATATTGGCAATTAAATCTTAATTTAAATGCTGAAAGTTGCAAGTGTTTTCGTCAGTGTTAGTAAATGGTAAACATATTTGGCAGTGCTCTCAATCTGAAGTTGAAATTAATGGATTTAAATATTTGCTTAAGAATAATGGAGCTATTGAAGTTTTTCTGTAATGAAACATGTTTTTTAGGACAGTTTATATTCTGAAGGAGATACCGCTGATAACCTTCTCACTGTAAGGAAATGATATATTATAGGAAGTACATATTTCGTATTTCGACAAACAAGAATTTAAATGAATGGATTTGTTAACGGTATTTGTTTGCCCTTTTAATGGCTGTCATAGTGTCAAATATGTGAACTGTGTTTGATATGTGTGTAATAGGAATGCATGTTTTAAAGAATTTTAACTGCATTTTTCATTTGATTTTGAGTAATTTTTCATTGGATTCTAAGTATTTTTCATTGGATTTTTGGTATCTTTCCTTGGACTTAATTATTTTTTAAAGGACTTGAAGTGACTTTGAATGAAATTTATCCAATATCATTTTATTTTATAGAAAACAAATTATGTAGGCATTCTCAGTGCTGAGACAATAAAGTGGATTGGCATTGAGTTAGTGGGATTGAATGATATAGTTCATTAGATTATTGCAAAAGGTTCAGGCACACCATTACAGTCATTAATCAGGTTTTGTTACAAAAAATATATTAATAATGAATTAGATGGGTGGGTGGTTGGGTGGGTGGTTTGGGTGTCAGCATTTTTTGGGTAACACATGAAATCTCCCAAAGTGGTTATGAAACTCATTACTGGATTGATTGTCTGCATGCTAGGCTTGATCGGTGGGTCAACTTAGCATTCTAGGTTTTCTTTGAGCTGAAACCAATTTCAGTTATAACATGAGTTATTGACCCTATTTCCATGTGTTTCTTAATTTAATGTTAAATTTTCATTACTGTATCACAGTTTGAAGCAATATATGATGTCACATTAGCATTTAAAGTAAAAAAAAATGAATTTTTGGAATTTTGGTAAGGATTATCAAAATAATTATTATTACATCATAAATGGGGACTAAGGGGGGAGTTTGCAATAATATCATTTGTATTCCATTTATCTTAATGCTATAGGTATTGACGTATGATTTATTGATGTGATTGAAGGTAGAGATTTGAATTTTGTGACTTCCATTTGAATTAATTGGAATGTTTCTTGTATTCGACATGATTGGATTTCCTATCAATTTGTCTGATATGTGGTCATTCAGTTTTGTATTGAGTATGTGGTCGTATTTGGCAACAAAGTAAATTCCTTCGGTTTTTTTATCAGACAACCTATGAATTATTGATGCATGCTGAGCTGCTGGTATGTCTGTTAGAATTACCATATGGCTCATGGTCCTGAATTTGTACTTGTTTTCATACAAAAGTGGGTTTGATGATGTCAGAATTTTTTGTCAATGAAAAAACAAAACTAAACATATATTTGTGAATAGTCAATCAACAAGGAAAGTATTTATTTTAATACAAAAATGTAAAAAAAAACAAGGGAGGGAATTCAGAATTTTAATACAAAATATTGTTAAAAGGGGAGGTAATTCAGGGTTTAATGCAAAAATTGTAAGAAAAAGGGAGGTTATTCAGAATTTCAAGGTTTAATGCAAAAAAGTGTTGAAAAGGGGATTTTAAACAAGGGAGGTAATTCAGGGCTTAATACAAAAATAATGTTAAAACAAGGGAGATAATTCAGGATTCAATACAAATTTAATGTTGGAAAGGGAGGTGATTCAGAATTTTAATACAAAACTAGTGTTGCAAAAAGGGAGGTAATTCAGGGTTTAATACGAAAAAGTATTGAATAAGAGATGTTATTCAGGGTTTAATACAAAAATAGTGTTGAATAAGGGTACAAAAAGTTAACCTTAAAGGGAGGTAATTCAAAGTTTTAATACAAAATACTAAATCCACAAGGGAGGAAATTTTAGAATATATAACTAATGAACCGATACCGTAGGAAAGGAAAGTTAAATCCTACAAAACTAAGGATTGATAGGATAGGGGAGTTAATTCTAACAAGAACGATAATGAAGCCTATGCATATTAGAGTTGCTTTTGTAAACATGAATAGGCTCTGGTGCCAAAATGTCATATAACCAGGCTCTTAATCAAACCAACCTTAATTAAATGCCAATTTCTTTAAGCCCCTATATTTTATTCAATTAAGATTTGTTGATAAGTTTTCCTCAATGACAGCCGAGTTTGTATAGTAGTGAACTAGTAGTGATTGTGTGTCTCACAGATTCATGCTGGAGATAATTGGTAATAAAGGAATCATCAGTCAGGTTTCTATGAATCGTATCTGACAGTTTCAAGATTTTCTGGTTCATTCATGCATATAAATGAGGACGTTGGGGTAATGTTCTCTATGCTCTCAAGTGGACTGGAGATTGAGGTGGTCAAGCAATCTCGGTAAAGTTTGCTCTAAGAATATTGTAATAGATTCAGTCAGACATATTGTCCTCATTGTTTATACAGTGAACTTCTCCCCAGAGGTTATTAAGTAAGCTTGGTTTAAGCAATGTAGTTTGCAAGTAATGCCTTGGTTGGTTCTGTGCTCTGATTGGTTGGTGATGTCATATGCTTTGACCTGATTTGCTGGCTTTGAATGCTGTGAATCATTTAAAACTCTTGGAGATTTTATCGTGTCTTGAGCTCAGACTTGACCCCTGTTAAATTTGGTCAGTTTGAAAAATGTAAATCAGACTTTTCCAAGGTAGGGTTTTCTGAAAGTTAATACTATCATTGCAGTAGTCAACATTTTCTACCTCAACTTGGGACACACAAACATCGTCACATGTATTAAAGAGGATGGTAGGCTAGTCGCTATTTGATAGACAAATCCATCATTGACAGACAATGTACATAGTGCTGCAAGTGTTTCACTTTACGTTGCAGACGAAATACCTAACAATGTCCTCTGATGGAATTTTGGTTTAAATGCTTTTTCATTCATCTATCTATTATTGATATTCTATAGTGAAAGATGTTGTCCAATATTTGGTAAGATAGCATCTATTGCTTTTATCGCTTCCATTGGCTTCGGTCCCTATTGTTTGAAGTTAGTAATTGTCCTGAATAGTCAAATATGGATTTATTGATGGGACGGAGGGAGGGAGATAGTAGATCTGTGTGTGTACTCAATGTGACCGGCAATGTGCTAACCAAATCTAGAGTACCCTAAGTACTAATCTATATTAGCTTTAGTAGTCAGTGGGATGTCAATAGCTTAAATTCCCTTCTATCATGGTCACATTGTGAGTTTTGGATTTTCGGAGTTTCTTGAATTAAGTTAAATTAACTAAATTTAGAGTACTCTAAGTACTAATCTATATTAGCTTTAGCAGTCAGTGTGATAGATGTCAATAGCAAGTTTCTGTTGAAAGTCACATTGTGAGGTTGTGGATTTTTTCGGACTTTGGAGTTTTTCTAGAAATAAGAAATTGTGTTGGCTTTGTATTTGGAAATTTATTTTGTTTCTATATGTGGATTACAACCTTGAGTGACAAGAACTTTTTGTGGAATTAAATGTTAGATTATATTAAATAACTAAATGTTTGGTTTAATAATGATTTCAACAATATTTCCTTTGGATTTAAATAATAAATAATAAATTAGATATCTTTAGGACTGTTTTAATAATGACTCAAAAACCTAGTGTCAAATTTATTTTCACTTTCTTCACTGCGAGTAATTTATTAAATAACATAAACCAACACAGCTTCAGACTTCAGAAAAAATTAACAATGCTTTTTTGGGGCATATTTGCTTTGTTAATTTTTTTAAGGAAATGAAAAAAGTACTGTTTTGGGTTACGATGACATGTGAAAGTGAGTTGAATGAGGACGATAAAATTTATAATACCTTTGTAGCATTTAAATGAAAGTTTAGAAGATATGTTGTCAGCTGGCTTCTTTATAGTCTTTCGTTTCAATGAAAGTTAGATATGTCATCAGGTCTTTCGTTTCAACTCAATGTTTGCTATTTTGCTGTTAAGGGAAGTATTTTAATTCATTTCGAGGGGGATTTAAATTCCTATGTTGACAATGAACGTAATATTTGAAAGCAGACGTATTCACAAATTCCGTTATAAGGTCAGAAAAAGTTGTTAAAATGTCAAATAGTCGGCTTAAAATGTTTAAACGTCTTGAAATATCCGAAATACCGTAATCAGGATAATAATTTTAGTGTACTCTGCTTTATAACTGTTTGATCGAAGGAAAATAATATTTATTTTAGGTTGTGTGATATTTGCTCAACTAAATGTGAAAAATCGTGAATTTAATCTGGTTAATACATATAAACAAGTTTCGTAGCTTCATTCAAAAGGCTTCAAGATAAGAAAGGAAATCATTCACATAGCTCTTTGCAAAATTTAAAAATGGCGCAATTTGTTTTCATTCATAGTAAAATGTACTGTTACAAAATATATATGGAAGACTTTCCCTTTTTCTTGAAAGTAAATTTAGATCATTGAATTATTAGCTCATTTTGTGCATAATTTATTTTAATAATACAACTTGAATATGTTAAATTACAGCATTTAAATATCTTTTCTGTTTCTTTTTCAAGGATTTGAACATCAAAAGTAAAGGACAATTAACTAAAACTGGATTTATTTGACCCAAAAGTGATTGTTCTAAAACTGTGGACTATTTCTATGGACTTTTACTAATTAACAATATTCCTCCACCAAAAAAATAGTGCATTCTGGATTTGAAAGCTTAGGAATAGAAACTTGGATTTTCCGGAATTAAGAACGTCTTTTAAATAAGTGCACAATATTTTGTCCCCAGACAAGGAAGGTAGACCATAAAAAAGAAAGCGAGTTTTTCCCTAGAAACTTTGTCATCTTGATGGACAAAATGCACTATAAATAAATAACCAGCAACCCGGATGATGTAAAACTATTGTAATTTTCATCCAATTTTTTTTCGAGTGGGAAAAACCAAGACGACATCACCATGAAGTTTGAGTGGAAGACATTGTGAACTCGTGAGGAGGTGCATGTGTAACAATAGCACAATTGTGAAAATTACTATTCCATCTCGAGAGGACTTAAATTCGTCTCGGCTATTTTTGTCTAAGTGCATCGCAATTTGTCGTACAGCTTGTCGATTACGTTATTAAGTGGACGACACTTGGAAAACACTTGTTGTGATTGTTTAGGATTTAAAAGGATATCGGGAAATTGTTTGGAATTTTTCCCAGTTTCTATACTTGACAAAATTTTCGGGAATTTTACCACGATCATACACATTTGGATTTAAAAAAAAGACTATACACCAGGCATCTGAGCAAATTACGTTATAAAAACTGGACTTAAAAAATCAGGAGTTATAAAAATAAAAGACACTCGGAAACTTTGATGCGAATGAAACACATGTCATCATATGAACAGCCGTAAAACACCTGGCTGGTTACATTAAATAAGTCAAGAAATAAGATCTCCTGGACAGCTTAATTAGTTCCCTCATTTGTGCTTAATTAGTGTCTTAATTGAATTATTTCTAACATTGTTGACATTTTGTTGAACATAAACAAAGGCATTGTTGTTGTATCGACACTTTAGAAGCTTGAGCTTGGCGGAGATGGTTATTTAATCCTAAGAGATTGTATCATTTTAATTGCACATGTATGACTTGTACAGGCAACTGGTATAGTTTATAGTTGAGTTATTTCATCGGGAAATATTTGCAAGGTTACAAGGACAGACGAAGGCATTTATTGATTCTAACATCCATATTTAGATTGAAAGTTCGTAAAAGTATTCATCTTTGTGCATTTTGTTCAAAGAAGCTTTTGTGAAACTGAAATCTTTTTTTTTCGGTTCAATTTTCGTGAACATGTTAGAGTCGATTATTGTGCCTGATAGCCGGTGTGCATGACTGCCGAACAATACACGAGGAATTGTAAACACTTCGGAAATGGAATCTTAATAAAGGGGCTGACTTATGTAAGCTTTTGATATAAGGTTTTAAATCTGAAGATTGCAATCTCAAGTAACTAATTAATGTCCAATGATAATGTGCATGATACCGAACGTTTGTGTTATTGATACGTAAAAAGCTGCAAATTGAAACTTGTTAAAAGTTGATATTTTTTCGGAAAACAATCAGAGACATGCCTATTACCTTATTTACGATGCAGTAACATTCATTAAAATTTGAATATTACTAGTTAAAATTTGTTTAACAGTAATTGAAAGTGATTTTTAAGAAATAATTATCTATGCAGAATTTGGATATAAAGTAAAACTGCTGCAGAATTGAAAGTGACTAAAAAGGGGTGTGTCCATTTTTGACATTTTTATTGGATGTTTAGGTGGGAAAGTAACTTCAATTACTGAAGGTGTTTCGCAATTTGAAGAATTCAGATTTCACTGGACGGGTGACTGTTGATTGATTCATAATAGTTGGGAATTAAAAGCCAATTAATAATGCACTTGTTTTATAGTGCTTGAAGCATTGTGTTAGTTCATATTGGTCTAGAAAATTGCAGCAGATTTGAGGATGACTATTCTATCATTCTGGACAAGTGGATTATACATAACCATTGATTAAATAATCACTCAGTATCTGTCTTGACATTTAAAGGTAGAAAAGATCGAGTGCTTGGAACTACCGGCTATTGTCACTGCAGGAGAAATTCCGCAACGGAAGTTTGTCATCATTTTATGTAATCGCAGATTCCGGGTAAATTGAGAAGCTTGCAAAATACATGTATGATTAAGACAGCGTGTGGTCAAAACTGTGACTTAAATATTACCCATTGTGTAATATTTGATTATAAATATTTATAGACATCAGTCTTTTTTTTCCATTGACAGAATTTGCTCAGTAAATGTGAAACAATTTTGATTCCTGAACTTATCCAATGAAAGTTCTTGACACAAACAGGAAGTTGCTTTCGTGAGTTTTGATTGGTTGATATTTGAAATATTGACAAAGTAGGGAAACTTTGACGAAATGTTTCTGAGTTGACAACTTGACATCGCAGTATATATATATAGACAATAGCCATTGTCTGTGACTAATGGTGGAGAGACGTTTCTCGGAAATATTGTTCTTATTGGTAAATCTGTCGTAGACTGTGACACTCTGACCTTGTAAGTTGTGATTGTTGTTGAACCACAGCGGTGGCCACGTTATTGTTTCCAAGTCTGTGACTGACAGTTGAATTATCAATACATCATATTGTACATACATAGAATTCAGCATTTATCAATATACTTGTCACTGCATCGGAATCATTGTGGATTATAAACATTTCTCTTATATAATATATTGCTGTTAGGTGTCTAGGCGACATATCGAGGTCTCGTTACTGATTTTCAATATTGTCGAGACTTTATTAGTATAGGAATCGGTACTATATACAATATTTGTACCAATGTTTGTTGATATGCGATGACAATCAGAATCTAGGATTATTAAATACTGGATATTATTGTACATGTTCTAGGAATAGAACTTCAGGGCCATAATTTCTGTGATATTTTTTAATAGTATTACTCATTCCCTTGTGACATTGTAAGTGATCTTACTTGGAGTTATAGCTAGTATTCTAGTATTGCCAGGATATCATAAGACATTTAAAGTAACGTGACGCACACAGATTGAAAAGTGAAATGTAATGATACAGATTCGAGTTGTCATTTTAAAAAAAAATCTGAAGCAATTTGATGTCGCGTGATAGTTGATGTTGTGTGATATTGTTAAAAGTGATAGTTTGTAAGATTCTGATTCATGTGCTAAATGAAATATAGAATCACATAATCGTCATAGTAATAAATACGATTGAAGTCAACAATATCGTATAACCACATGAAAGAGAATATAGTCCACTGCCTAATGGATACATAAAATTTGTGTGTTGTTTTTTTTGGTGGTGTTTTTTATTTATTTATTAAAAAGTTGTGCAATTAAGTGAAGTTCAAATGATTCTTGGATTTGTTGGAACTAAAAATATGCCTCCGAAGAAAAAGAGGCGGCTGTCGTTGAAACGGACACTTAGCTGTTTGTCTGATAAAAAGGTAAGTTTTTTCTGTGTTCAGTACAATCTTTTCATTAAGTTCTTAATTTTCTCCTCAATTTTCAAATGCTTTTCTTTGCTTTTAACTTTTTATTTAGCCAGTGATTGTCTTATCAATGGTTTACACTATTGTTACATGAAGTACCATTCAGATCATCTTCATCATCAACTTTTCATTTATGTTCTTGCTAATTGTCAAACTGTATGTAATGGTCAATAACGCCACAGTACAATATGACAATATGTAACCTCATGGTGGCTGTAATTATTGATTAGGTTATTATAACTATATAAGCCTGGTGTTGTCCAGTGATGTCTATAATACATAATGAGGCCAATTATGTATTTCCTTGTTTACTCCTGATTGGGTTTATGGATATTCAAGTCTACTGTCGATTCCATAAGTTACACTAATGAGGGAACTATCCATTACCCACTATCCCACCAGAAAGAAAAGCGGGGATTACGTAATGAGGGAACTATCCCACTAGAAAGAAAAGTGGCGATTATGTGAACTCAGTAAAACCCAGTTAAACCTGAATAAACACAATTAACAGTTTACCTGGTAGATGAGCTTATGTTTACAACCATAATCATTTAACTTTGAATGGACTGTACCACTAGTTCACTTCCCTGACTATTGACTAATATAATAACGAATACGAATTCATATTCGTATACTCATATAATAATCAACTGAAACATTCTTCTGAATGTTTTTCTTCTGAATGTTTCAACTTTGAATGGTCAGAACAATTAATACATTGTCCTAATTGTTGCTTTAATTGTTGTATCAATTTATTACTACACTCCAATATATATCCAGTTGTATTCAGCATTTTGAAGGAGATACTGTGTGCCTCCGTAGCTCAGTGGTTACTGTGTGCCTCCGTAGCTCTGTGGTTACTGTGTGCCTCCGTAGCTCTGTGGTTACTGTGTGCCTCCGTAGCTCAGTGGTTACTGTGTGCCTCCGTAGCTCAGTGGTCCGGCAAACCAGGTTCAAACCGGGTGGAGGCACTTGTATGCCTGTCATATATCAGCAGAAAGCTAACTGGCAAATATAGGCTTATCCTCGACATTTTTTACATGTTGCGTAAATTCATGACAGAAAAAAGTACAGTTCTTGAATAAAGTTTTTCTTAGAACTTACTGGTATATTGTATACAATGGTTATCAACAAATATCACAATTTCCTTATCTAGATGTATACCGTCTGTTCAAAGTTAAAGGATAACAGTTGACAGCATTAGCTTGTCCATCAGGTAAACTGTGTTTATCTAGGTTTAACTGTGTATACCTGAGTTAATGGTAGTTCCCACTTTTCTTTCGAATGTGATAGTTCCTCATTAGTATTACTTATTGAATGGATAGTACCAATTGTTCCATTGAATGTTGGTGAAAGTAGTTCTATATCCTTCTTTGATCTAGATAGTAGTTACTACAGTAAGTAATTGATATTGTGAATAAAAAGCTACTTTCAGTTTGTTGAATGACGTTAGTCAAGGGTCAATAACTAGGTCACCAATCCTCCTGATTGTCATAGTGAAGATAAAAGGGAAAACTCGAGTATGTAGGTAATTGGTTCATGATTGAATGACATTCTGACTTTTGTCAGAAATAACTTCCTGATTTACCAAGTTAAGGCTCTTAGTTGTACTAGAACTATTCTAGAACTTTTCAAATGTGCTATAATTGTGAACTCTTTCACGAATTTAATATTTAGGACCCTCAATTGCGAATTCACCAATTCCAGCAATAAGTTCAAAACTGAAAATCCCTAAATAAAGCTCACTGGAATATAAAATGATTTACAGTAACTAAAAAAACTGCGTAGAAAACACACTAGAGCCAAACAAATGAATAAACATCATGGTTTGTTCATGTTAAAGCAACTATAGTCGATTCAACAAGTAATACTAATGAGGGAACTATCTATTCGAAAGACTCAGGTATACCCAGTAAAACCTAGATAAACATTGTTTATCTGCCAGACGATAGTATATTTACAACCGTTCTCATTTGACTTTGAAAGGACTGTAAAGCAACTATTGCTAGCTGTGGCCTCCGTAGCTCAGTGGTTAAAAGTGTGCTTGCCGCCTAATCCGGCGTCCCAGGTTCAAATCCGATTGGAGCTGCCATATTCAGCAGAAAGCTGACTGGCAAATAAAGGCAATGCTCGACATGAATAAAATCTCCTTTATCTGGTGGAATTTAGAATATGATGAGAATTAGTCATTGTCAACAATTGAAAATTAATCATTGTCATGGTATGTCATTCTGTTGGTATTTCTGGTGAATTGTTTCCGGGAATCCTTGTCTGGAGTCTGAAAATGAGAATAGAAATGATAAATTGTTGCATCATCATGTACTGTAAAACAATTTACTTTCGTGAATTCTAACATTCGCATTTTACCGATTGTTGGCATATTTGCGACTACAAATTTTTGCGTTTTTATGTCTCCCGCGATGTTCATATCAATGGTTTGGACACTTTCGCAGCTCATTGATTTCAAGAATTTCTACCATCTGGGGACTTTGCGAAATTAAATCATGCAAAATAATTACTTTGTTTACAGTAATTGATAACTATGGTCATCTAATTAATTGATTGCGGAGAGAGGTTTATTTTTCATTATTTTAATAATAATTGCACAGATGATACTCTGAAGCACATGCTAAATATGGGGGTATGTCTGCTTTTTGTACAGCAATATGTGATGGCGTCATGCACCATGAGTATAATGGGTTGGAATCCCACCATAGGCGCAAACTGATCCCAAACCTATATCAAATGGTCAGGGCCCTTCCAGATTTAAAATTCCTCAATTGACCTGCTGATGTTATATGGTACAGATTCGGCATCATGTTAATATTTACCTTGTCCAAACTGAAAATCACCAGTCCAAAGTAATGGTTTTTCGAGTTCTAAAAATACTGACAGTGTACCCAGTGATTCTTAAAATGATTTGTGCAATAAGTTCAATAAGAAATGGCCTGATGTAAGAACATCAATGTTAGATTAACCGGCTTTTAGTGTGGCTCCGCAAGTTCTAGGTTCAGATTTGCAACATGTATGGTGTTGCAATGTTTGGCTTTTGCTTGTTCTAGGCTCATATTTTGAGCAGGGGTGTAGCAATTGTATTGGCTTTGCTTTTGGAAGGGGCTGTTTCTTACTATATCTATACACTACTGTGCATCATTAAGTGGTGAGAATTCTGTAATTGATTCTATGTCATGAATTCTGGGTAATTGGGAACAATATAATATAATCATCAGTAATAAAATCATTGGCAATAATAATCATCAGTAATAAAATCTGATGTTATTGACTACATTGGATAGGAATTTATGAAAGCACTGTCCAAGAAGGCCTTTGCTGTTCACCATAGAATTAATAGATTGACTGCTGTGAGCATAATGTGGAATTTCCAATGTGGAATTTTCCGCTATCCTAGTTAACAAAACTGTTGTAATTTGTTAAATGAAATTGTAAGTTTGTAGAGTTGTAGGAGGCAATATTGGGGGCGGATATTACAGGGTCCTCTGGGACACTGAGCTTGTTTTTCTATCAAAATAATTAGATTGTCTGTTGGAATTCATCATAGATATGCGTAACTTGTCCGAGGAGTTACTTATAATTAGTACAGTGGGTGAACACGATCGCTCTGTATTGTTCTGTATGATTAATCAAATTTGATTTATTTCTATATAAAGGCATGTTTGAAAGTTATTTCCGAGAAAGACCTTAGAATGACTAACTGGTTATTGCTTATTGGTTATATGATATACCTTCAGAAGAATAATTTCCCTACATGACCTTATCCAGTAGTGTGGAATCGTTTGTTATATGATGTTGTCTTAACAGAGAAAATTGTCCCCTGTCAAAACTCTAGTCTAAAAATATGAGAATAGCACCAACACTCCAAATGAAAGCCCCCCCTCCCCTAGACAATGTTGCTGACTATTAACCTTGCAAACAAGATTTAAGACCCAAATAACCCTTTGCAAACATGTTATCACAAAAATTATACATGTTCCTTCTACTTACATATTTCATTATTTCTGTTCGCTAAAATTATAAATGATTTAATCAAGTATGAAAATACATGGGCGTAGGAGCAGGGGGGGCCAAAAACTTTTTACCCTAAGTTGCCAAATGTTTGGCCCCCCCCCCAATGTTGAAGACGCTCCTACGCCCATGAAATAATACAGCAAATAAAACACACAGAATATTCATGACTGTTAAACAATACTCCTGAACTTATAATAATTATGTCAATGAATATCATCCCTCTATTTAAAAGTGCTAAGTTCAGTGTTCAGTTAGCTGACTGTTTAAAAGTGCTAATATCACTCAGCTCAGTAAGTCAGGCTTGAAGTTTTGACAGAACAATTTTTCTATCATTTATTGAACATGTTTATCTAGACCATCTGCATGTTGTAGAATTAATCAGGCAATTATATTCCTGGAAATAGTCAATTAACCTTAATCTCTCTGATGCCATGTACCAAATAGAAATTGATCTTTGGTAATATTGACTGATTTATCAAAGCGCTGAAAGTAATGGTATTTGTGATTTATCAAAGTACTGAATGTCCTAATTTACACCTATGGTACTTTGCACCATTATCACAAATTCAGGTTGTGTAACCCTTGATTCCATTGTAAAACAATTTAATGCTTAATTTTATATCAAATTATATTCTCTGTGGAGATACAAATGGTGTCAGTCATTCATTTTCAAATAAACAGCATGCCAGTTGTGAGGCACATATGGTGTTCAAATAAGCAGCCGTGCCAGTTTGGAGGTGGTAAACTCATAATAAGGACATTTGTGTCAGCTACAGTTTTAAGTAAACAATTGGATGCACTTTCAAGGGTTGCTTATAAAACTGGTAAAAAAACATAGCTATCACATTAAACAATATTGCATTAAAACATGTAATTGATAATTGGTACAGATGTAAATTCTAATTAACGAAAGAATTGCCATTAGATGTGGTCATTATTATTGTGTCCTTTGGTCTCTTGCTCTGGTAAATTTGCGTAAACAAATTGTACTAGTCGCCACACCTAATTACGTAAATGAGTTCCAAAGTGTACTTGCCTTTGAAATGATCGCGGATGTGAACTCCTTGATATGTTTTGCCATTGTTGAACGTCTGATGTAATGGGACCTGTTTTTGTTTGTATTAATAATGACGTTTATGTATCTTGTTGAAAGTAGCAAAAACTGTCCAATCCTCCCCCGTATGACATGTTGCGTGTCGTTGGTTACGTTCATTACATGTGTACGTTATGTTGACATTTATCTGTAATGAAAGGTATGAATATTATCTGCTTGTAAATTATCCCACAGTTCAGACAACAAGGATAACGAAAAAGGCGTGAAAATTTGGTATTTCCTATATAGGTGGAAAAATAAAGCGTGCACAATTTATTAGTATTATTTTATGTGGAAAAATGAAGCGTGCACAAATAATCATTGTTATTTTAGTATACAATTGATAACATGTGTTTATTCAAGTTACCAATTTCGAAACATTATCCTGGTCTCCCTATATTTCTGCTAATACTATAGTCCAGTTAGGATATATTGACAGTGACGGCATCATATATGTGTACCCAAAAGATTAAAAACATTGCTTAAATAGGTAGAGTTCAGTTTGGTATTGAACTGTTGGCATAAGCCTTTATACTTGTTTTTACACCATACTAGTGGATTGTTCCACTTCATCACTGTATTTTTATCTTAACTGGACTGTAAGAAAATTGTTTCCAATATTTGTTCAGTTGCTGAAGTCGATATAGCTTGATGTTTCAGAAAGACATATTAATTTACCTTAGCTTAAAATAATATTTCAAAACAGAAAACTCATTATTGTTATTCTAATTTATCCAGCATCATAAGTGTCTTTCTATCTCTCGTATAAATTTGGAAAAAAACTAAAATAGTTTTTATGTATACATATATTTGATATTTCTTTCTTCATAAAAAACAATTATTTCTTAGGAACAAAGCCCTGGTTTCATTAACTATGATACCTGAACTCCCATTATGATGATTTATTTCTTACTCCAGAAACTAAATGTTGGTTTCAGGTTTCAGAATCATATTGATACTCATTTAATAGTTCTCTCTTGTTGCTCACTGCTGCACAAAGAAAGCATTCTTTGATATGGTGTTATACCATTTTAGGCTAAAGTTGTTAATTGTTTGGTATTTTAGTCCCTATTGTTGCACTGTTCATTCTAAATATGTTGCTTCAGTTTTATATATAGACTTCTAAGTAATTTACAACTTTTCTGAAATCCTTTGCAAATTCTTACTATGACGCCTAGGCTCCACTAAGCAGGTTTGCCTCAGTGATGTACTCCCAATACAATAAATGAGCAGGGAAAAGGGTCATTGCAGTTAAGGGGAAGCTTCATGGAAATCCCTGTTCCCAATGGGAACAATTGGGAACATCATTTCCATCGGGAGTTTATTGGCAAGGCAAAAAGTGATAAAATAAAATCAGCTTTATAGTTGTTAACAAACAAGGCTATAGCGTAGGCCTATGATAGTCATATTTTCATGTTGAATAAATTGTTCAGAAACATGTAGTGGACTATATATTTTGGCCTTGAAATTGTATAATTATTCTTTTCCAGTTTCATTACACTTCTAAAATTTCTATAGACTGCTTTCATGTTTATTGTTTCTTTTGTTACTAATATGGCAGGTCACACTTGTAATATTTGAAAACCAGTCTCCAAATGAATGTAAATTAGCGGGTTTCATTACAGGAAAACAGTTGCTTTGTAATCATAGAGGAAAGATTTCTATTGAATCTTCGTATTGATTTTGGAATAAAAATGATTAAATCATACTGTAAAAATGGTTACTACACGTGTCAAATATCCGACTATATAGCCGTCTATAAAAAGAAAAGGTCAGGCTCCAAGGGTGGAATAATGGCTTGTGGGTGCGTGTTATGTGGTAAATTGTCAAATTATGGGTTTTCAAGGAATAATTACCGATGATTGAATACAATGAGAGGATTTTCATTCCCCGTTTGTACTCCACCTCTTTTCTCCCTTGGTTTAATGAATTGGTTTTCTTTGTGACTGGGGAAATGGTCATGGAATTTGGTTTCAGCAGAATTGCGGCCCTTGTTTGTATCAGCATAGTTGTTGCGCTTGTTTAGTGTTACAGCAGATTCATGTATCTTGTTTGTTTGAAGCAGAGTTGTTGCCCTTGTTAGTTACAGCAGAGTTGTTGCCCTTGTAAGTTACGGCAGAGTTGTGTCCTTGTTTGTTACAGCAGAGTTGTTGCCCTTGTTAGTTACAGCATAGTTGTTGCCCTTATTTAATACAACAGAGTTGTTGCCCTTATTTGATACAGCAGAGTTGTTGCCCTTATTTGTTACAGCAGAGTTGTTGCCCTTATTTGATACAGCAGAGGTGTTGCCCTTGTTTGTTACAGCAGAGTTGTTAACCTTATTTGATACAGCAGAGTTGTTGCCCTTATTTGATACAGCAGAGTTGTTGCCCTTATTTGTTTCAGCAGAGTTGTTGCCCTTATATGATACAACAGAGTTGTTGCCCTTATTTGATGCAGCAATTGAGCCCTAGATTAAATTTGGAATATCCAAATTTTGAACTGAATGTTCTTGTCGGATGATCAATGTATGAAGCTGTAAATGTAAACCTCTCTACTTAAAGTTTGATCTCGGTCTTTTGAGATTCAAAGTCATCAGTTTTCTCTTAGAAATTATATCATCTGATTTCTAAAAAAAGTCTGCTTACATGACTTATAAGTGACCTTTTTTGCAATACTTAAATACTGATTATAATTCTTTGGATTTTGAAAAAAATGTTAATGTTGCAAGTTTGATCATTGTTTTTCTAGGCATCAGGTGGGCACTGGTGTTTGTATGACTGTTTCACTGTGAGATAGAAGTACTAAGCCAGCTTAATGATTGTCTGACTAGAGGATTATATAGCACTCCTGGGTGGCAAAAGTTGGCAAACTTTTAGGATTTGGTCATTGATTTAATGCATTGGTATCTAAATTTTGTGTCTGTGATTTAATGCTACATGTATGCTCAGCACTGTTAGATCCTTTACTTACGGTAGCATCTGTATTCATGTCATGATTCTCAATGTACTTTTAACTGTCCGGGCTGTCTCTGTTGAAAGCAAAAAAAGGAGAAAATCCTTGTAACCCTGCATCCTCTCACATCTAACCAGACTTACTTTCATCATCAGGAGTGCTGTGTCTGAGATGTGTATTTAAGCAATATGGCTCATTTTCCTAATGTTACACAATTCCATACTTTTTTTCTAAGAAACAATATTGGTTTTCATTTGAAGAGCACAAAGGGACACATGATCATTTGATGTAAGCTTTTTGGTCTTCAAATGAAGAGCAAGTCATATTTTTATAGACCCTTTGTTGTCTTTAATTGAAGAGCATAGACCCTTTGTTGTTTTGAAGAGCAACTAGTCATATTTTTATAGACTCTTTGTTGTTTCCAATTGAAGAGCATCTAGCCATATTCAGTTCTAAGCATTTGAAACATCCACAATAGGTGCCTGTAAACATCTGTTGGAAATATTTTGTCAAAGTAAACACATGGTTAACCTTTTAGTTGTTTTTAACCTAACTCCCTGGGTACTTATTACCTCTCATTATCATTAGAGAAAAACCCATAAAGATTGGTGTAATATTGAGAAGAAATGTGTCCCAAAAGATTTCTATTATGCTAGGAAATATTTGTACAGCTGTGATGATGCATTTTTAAACATTCCGGAACATTCTGGAACATCCTGATTGGTTTGCCACCGCTAAAAATGCACCCATGGGTCCAAGGGGCATATATATTTGTTTTCTTTGTGTCTTTACATTTAAAGTAGCAAAATTTGGGGGGGGGGGGGTAAAATAGGTTGATGCTAACATACACAGTCTTAGAAGGTGTTCTAAAAAAATATTACAAAAACATCATAACTCATCATTGTGTGGAGCGGTGGCCTAGAGGTAGGGTGCGTGCTTCCGGATCGAGCGGTCCCGGGTTCGATCCCCCTCTGGACCACTGGTTAACTTCTCTGAGCAAGACCCACATGCTCCACCATGGTGTAAAATGGTACCTGCAAGGGCAGTGTCTATTCCTTGGCGCTGCAGATCGATGTTGGCTGCCACACACACAGGAGAGAAATAGTCCCCCCCAGGGAGACACGAGTGTAGGTTTCTATATGTAGCCCAATGACCAGGGGAATTAACATGTCAAAGGGTGCTTGAGTGGCCTAACAGCTGAAAAGAGCCCTAGAAAATTGGTAACTTAACTTATAACAAGTCTGAAAGGGAAGGCAGCACTCAACAGTCTTAATGCAATAAATCAGGAAAGGCACAAAATTATCAGACAGGAAAGGCAGCGCACAACCGAAACAGAAAATCAGGAAGGGTGTAAAAAGAGCTAAATGAGCAAAAAAAATCAGGCCAGGTGATTATAAACAATTCTCATTCTAATACTCAAACTCCATACATACTCCATGCTCAAACTTGAAAAACAGCTTTTTGTAGAATTATGCATCAAAACTAAGACCAACTTGTAGCAAATGATCTAATTAAGAAAATGAACCCCAATTTCATATGTTTCCATCTAGAAATAAAGAAGTTACAGCATTTTTTGTAACCAAGAAATAGTCCAATTGGAGTACGGAGTACGAGTTGGAGCATTGATTAGTACTCCAATATTTATAATCACAGGGCCTGGAATCATGTAAACAGCTGAGCAAGAAGAATGGCACTAAAACAACTAATGCTAGTTCAGCATGAAAGTAGGCCAATATTCTTAATGAACAGAATCACAACAAAAATATATGCATTAAAATAAAAATGCCAGATGTTTTAAGGTGATTATCCCCCTCCCCCATGGAATCTTAAATCCAGATCAGCTGTTTGAATCTGTCTTGAAGGAAAACTTATTTCAGGGCTTCAAATTGCCATAATCAACTAAAAATACTGCTTAATGCAAAAAAGCGTTAATTGCAGTTCTTTTATCAATGCGCTTTTCTAATAAATAAAGGATTACTTTGCCATTTCAATAATGACAAGCAAGCAGTTCTAGTGAAGATTATGACATTAACAGTGTTTGGGGATGTATTTTTAATGGCTGGGGGTGGGATACTGTGATAATATATCACTAGAGGTTGTAAATAATATAGTATTTGTGACAGTAATAGGTAGCCTTGAAAGACATTTTTTCCCACGTTGTGTTTATATCAAATAATGAGTATGCAGGGGAGACAATTTGATTATGTAAATGGACTTATGAACAAATGCAGCTTTATCAAGGGAGATGACTCTTGATATTTGTCCTAAAAAGCTGCATATAATTTGTTAATACTTTCCACCTCAAATCTTATCAGAGACGGACCATTCACAATAACCAGACACAATACAGTACTAGTTGCTGGTCCAGTGGTTACCTGCCTGGATTTGTAAGTTTTACATGCAAAAATAATGATGAAATTGCAGAAATTCAAATGTTATCATTTTAAAACTTGAAATCACCACCTGAATGATCCCCAACTACCTTAATATAAATTGTGCCAAATGCTATTTAATTGAGCAAATGTAAAAATGAAACCAAAGACCTTAAAATGAGCCAAATGTTATTTAATTGAGAAAAAGTTGTCTCGGTGTAATAAATCAACATAAAAGTCACATTAAGGACTTCAAAAAATATTTGTAGTGTCCCCTTTAGCGGTCATTTTAATTATGTTCACGCTGCAAACAATCAGGGACAGCCAGATAATTGTTGGATGCTGGAATTTTATGTGTTATAATGACTAAGCATAAAACATGAAAATGCAAATTTTCTCAATTCGGTTATTATGATCGTGTTTTTTCTACCATATGCTCTGTATTGTTAGATGACTCCCTTGTGGCGTGTGCCGATAATTCTACAGATAACATCGGTAGGGGTTTGGTTTTTGGAGCCCCTAGGGGCTGGCTTACGGTTGGGGTTACAAGAAGTTCAATGTTTTACTCAGTGGTATTTTATTTGCATTTAAACAAAAAGAGAAATTTGAAGCTCAGAATGAACTGTTTCTGCCTCTTTTTTGGAGGTTACTTATTGGAATTAGGTCAAAAACATATGAGCAATTTCCTATGTATTTTGCTTCATGATGAGTGTTTTGGGGTCGATTAAGCTTGATATGAGATTCCACTTAGCCATTTATCAAATCAACTACTGATGCAGGAAGCATGAAGTGATTGTCCTGTCCGTTTGTTTGTTTGTTTGTCCTGTCTGTCTGTCTGTCTGTCTGTCTGTTTGTTTGTCCGTCTATTTGTTTGTTACAAAATGTTGAAACTTGTTTACTGCATTATCAAAGCCATGAAATACTATCAAACATTACAACTGAATTATGGCCCCTGAATGACTTCGCTATTTGTTATGGACAAGGCTGCTACCAGCCATTTATAAGTGTTTACGAACACAGTCTTGTTGCTTTAATCCTTCCTAATGTTACATCCTACAAACTTCATAAATTTTGTAAATGTGGCCAGCTGACTGACAGGAGATGTATCCACCTTGTCATATTCTATAAAAATCTAAGTTTAATATGATGATAATGATAAATTACATTAATCTTATCTTGATAGTATATTATAGAATAATTCAATATTTTGTTGTCAATAAAATTGGGATTAAAAATATATTATAATGGTCGTAAAATTTAATAGGAAGATATAAAATGTGGATAAAAATGTAATTAACTCTGCCATGACCTTTACAAACTATCAAGGTCGCTGCTGTTGATGGTGTGAAGTTATTCACTATACTAAAGTTATCGACACTCGGGCCTTTGATCATCAATGCATTAATGTAAAAAATGTAATTCTACCTTTAAATTAGCCATTGTATGCTTTAAACACTGATTTGCAGACTGCTGGGACCTTTTGTGTTTTTCAATTGAAGAGTATTCATATTTTGATAGGGATCAGTTATTTGATAATAATAGTTGTAGCATGATGATAAGGGATCAGCGCTTTATTACATTAATTATGATACTTGATTAAACATCCTTTAAAGAAGATCAATAGGAGGGCACCCGGGTGATTTTGAACCCATTGTCAATGCATTTACATTTTAATATGAGCATGGGGCACTACAAAACTGTAAATAAATATCTGTTCTCATCTGTTTGGGCAATAAATATGCAAATGACTTAACATCAAGCATGAGTTTGAATTAATTAATTTATAAAAAAATGTGTTTTTTTTTGTTTAAATATTTTTCCTATGGTTTTGAATAGAACTTTACAACAGAAAACTGTTTCTGTATTGTCTTGTGGTATTTCATTGTCTCCCGAACACGATGTTGAGGCATGTGGGTTAAATGCTCCGAACCACAATTAATTAAACATGCCTCCTAAATTAACCATTTAAATATCCTTGAAATCTAGTGTGGTAGTTAAATGTTAAAATTACAACCCTTTGGTATAATGCCCTTTCCAAACTGAACATCCCCTATAATTATATCTGCCAATCTGTTGTGGCGGAAAAAACAAACAAAGGTATAATTAAAGTTATTCTTGTGCCTCCCACACAAACACAAAATGACAAAAGGAAAAGTTGCTGAAGAAGTCAACATCACTCGCTATGGAGCTAACACAAACATGTAAAAAAGAGACCAAACTCATTGGTTCCAAAACAACATTTTAAAATCACAGATTGCAAGCACAAATCACAAAGATCAGGGTTTATGTTTTTGTCTTTGTAAGTGAGGTTTTATTGTAGTGAATTGTAGTAAAGTTCCGAGCTTGTTTATGAATACCCGATGATTCTAATATGTGTTGTTAAAATATACATAATTTTATTGTTTATTGTATATCGTTTCAGACAGAGGAACCCAAGCGAATACGTCACAAATTTAGGTACTACCAGTTTCAGAGACCTCGGATCTGTTTCTATTGTAAACAACAGATCTGGCACCTTGGCTCAGCATGTACAGTCTGTAGATATGTCTGCCATAGAAAGTGTGAACTACAGGTATGTCTTCTATATTGCTTTGATGTTATTTATGTAATGATCCCTAGGTTACAAAAACTAAGTAGATCCAGTCCTTAAATGAAGTCTTGCCATTCTTCAATTTTTGAACAGCATTGATTCTAATACTTTTTTAGCATTAGTCAATCCATAGGCTGGATTGCAATAGTGCCCTTCCATTGGTCAAATCTTAGACTGCATTCTAATACAGCTTTGCCATTGGTCGATCCTTAGACTGGATTAAAATACTGCCTTGCCATTGGTCAATATTTTGACTGCATTCTAAACCAGTCTAAAAATAGAGCCATGTCATTGGTCCATTGGACTCTTAACCAGCCAATAGCATTGGAGTTCATGGATTTGTTTACCCATATCTTAAATTTGAATTTATAACCTGGAATTTTATAATTGTTTCAAATTGAAATTGTTTACAGTTGCTTACACATTAATTGTATAGTTGTTGGCCTTGGTTTAACATTATTGTTATTGTTATATTAATGCATTGATGTCTGTTTCATTTTCATATGAAAGATTAGGACAACCTCAGAAATAGCGAAACCTTTCTATTTTTCTATCTTCTTCCTTATTATTATTTGTGAATAGCTTGATTGGTGAAAGTTATTGTCAATTGTTATTCCAGTTTCACTAAACTTGACCCTACTTTGACACATCAAAAAATGTATGTAATGTGAAACTACTTCTTCAATACTCATCAAAATCTGCTTAGCAGACATAATTGAGGGAAAAGGTGTGCACTTTCTTCCTCAGGTGCAATGTTAAAAATAATTTAAATATTATCAATACAATGTTTTTTAGACTTTCCTGATGTGTTTATTAAAGGATTATAAAAGACATGTTTAACAAGATACTTCTGCATTCACCAAAACATTGAAAAAATGAAGTACTAGGCTCTCGAGCCAGAGTAGATGAGGTTTCTGATTTATTATTAAGGATAACTCTGCATAGTCTTATCTGTGAAGTTTGTTGTAGTTACTTCCCTTTCATGAATAGATTTCAACCCCTGAATGAATTGGCAAAAAATGTTGCGTGAATGCAATTAAGCATCTTGTAATGTTTTATGACACCATTTTGTTGACAGCTTCATGAGGAGTTAATTGAATAGTGAATTATGGGAAATTGTTATAATGTGTTAACCAATCAAATTCAATCAATATCATTGCATTCTGGGTAGGAATTGATCATCATCAGACAGACTGGTATCAGAGAGGATCAAAGCGTCTGAACCAGTCCATATTTTTTGTTCCGTGACTTTGAAGCAGTCTATAACATCTTTTCTATAGGAAAAGACAAAAGGTTTCCAATTATGGGCTTGTGAGAAATTACCCCTTTTGTCTACATGCAATATCACTTTCAGTTTCTTTTTGAAGGTCATTAAACTGGTTTTATCTTAATTGAACTTTATACAATCAAAGAAATAGCACCAGCACTATCTTAAATTGTTTCAACCAATATATGGGTGTGAACTTGGGTTTAATTTTTATTTTGTTTACATTTGATTGTTCATATACATTGGTAGCTTTATTCACGCAGTTAATAAGCGGTCACTTGGTGCTGTTGTTCTTTTAAGCTTTGTACATGTGCTCCTAACTGCATTGCTTATATTGACATTTCAACTAGTATGTATACCTTTTTTGATGCTAATTAAAATTTAACTAAATCAAAGCATGTGAGGACTGTTAGGAGGGTGGTCTGTTACTGAGCTCATGAATAATATATGATTCTGGATGGCTTATTAAAACAAATGCATGGGAGAAATTCCATTGTCAGCACTGTATGTGTATGGATATATTCTCCAGTCACAGTCACAGTTGCACTGAGTCAGGTATTAACTTTTGTCATATTGCTATTGAAAATTGACTTACATTGATAGAAATCTAAATAAATGTCGCCGTTTTGTGTTCATTTAAGACATACTGTGCTACCTGTGAGTCCTAAATAACAAACCCTTTGGGAACTGCAAATATTTGAGGTTGTAGCTGAACAAAAGTTTAATTTGGAGTAGAAGACCACTATTGATTTTGAGTTTCAAGGTCACTTTGACCGTCAATAAGGTTGCTATTTGGCATACCTGTTTAACAACATCTCTTGTTTCAGTTTGAATCAAAAGATGGGCTGTTTATGTTCAAGTCAGGGTTGCTGTAAATTGATTCACTAGTACTGTTTCTATTTCCTCAATTCAGCACAACAAGCTTAGTCACTTGGGCTGGTTATGTTCAAGTCAGGGTTGCTGTAAATTGATTCACTAGTACTGTTTCTATTTCCTCAATTCAGCACAACAAGCTTAGTCACTTACGACAGGTTCAGACTCAGAAAAAAACTGATTACATTTTCTGATCTATTTGTAGTAATTTAACCTTTCCAGCTTCCATCCTGGAAACAGGTGCTTTTTACCTAAAAATACGTAATTGGAGATGAGCAGGTGCTATAGTGCTATAAAGATATTGTGTAACACTTGCAGACAATTAGGGATGTGATAATTGGTTGAAATCGTGATTCACAACGATATCTAAGGTGCAGTCAGGTCCTCATGCCACCCTGAAGCAATTTTCCCTTCATAATTTTGTTTTCATAATTTCATCTAAAAAAATCTTAAGTTGGCTAATTTTTCTAACAAAGTCGAAGGGGAGGGAGGGAGTTTTTATTTTCCAAAAATGCAATCTTATGTTTTGATGTAGATGATTTGTGCTCATTTAAATTTTTTCAAATATTGTATGATTTCTAATGAAAATCAAATGATTGAACATAAAATATCTCAAGACTGCACAATACTCATTTGATCAATTATTGAGCTATGTAACAGCGTTTTAGCAAACAAACTGTTGGCATTACTTGCTCTGCGAAAAATGTCAGTCCTCCAAACCTGCCTCCAATCCGAATGTTGATTTCGGTTTTCAGAAAATCTTGGATTTTTCTATAAGACAATTAGAGAAACATTCTCTCATTTTACCGATTCGGATTGACATTTGTAACAATTTTTTTGTTGAGTCTGGAATTGTAGGAAAAATGAACATATAATGGGTTTATGGGTGGTAATATATTCTGTAGGCTTTATTTTATCCTGGCCTAATCACATATATTTTTGATAACAGACAATTACAGACATTTTTACCTGAAAGGTGTAGACAGATTCTGTTGATCTATGGCTCCTCATTACTGTAGAACAATTAGATATGACTACCTAAAATAATCTTTCCCCTCTATTTAAATAATATCAAATGCGTTATTGAAGATATTTGCACTGTAGACTATAGAAGCTGCTTATAATAGTTCATGTCAGAAGAATTTCCCTTTACAAAAAGTGATCTGCAAAAAAACAACCCGAAAATGATCTTCAAAAAATGTTTGATGCAGATTTATCCTAATACATGTAACTGTGTGTGATGTTTAAATATTATAATTACAAAAGGCAAATCAACAACTCTTGGAACATGTAGTATTGCTTGTTTTGTTTCATCATTTTTCTGAGAGACAGTTCTGCTCAAGAAGTAGCAGCTCCTTTTTCTACCTAAAATAATATGAAAGCAACTAGGTTTTGAGATTTGTACTCAAAACTCAAAGGCTTAATATCAATTGATGCAAACTTATTTTTTATGATGTCAATTAATAAATTATGAAAGGCGATATTCAAACAACTGTAATAGTGCTACTTTTTGCATTTGTATCATTTTTCTGCACCAAAACTCAAAGCTCTATATTCTTTGAGACCATAGAAAAGAAAAAAATTTCTTGTATCAAAGCACTGGAGTGACTCATATTGACTACTGTGCATTTATTTCTATTCCACCACTTGTGTGGCATTATAATTATGTAATGAATGTGCAATTAAAATGTCCCAATAAATTGAAAAGCACAACTGTTACAGTAATTTCAGAATTTGAATGATCGTCTATCCCTGCAAAACAAGATATTTTTTCTCCCGTAAGCTAAATATAGAAACAAATTACATTTTGGGTTAATTTTTGCACCATAAATCAAAAAGTAATTATAGCACTAAAAACACTAAACCTTTTAGAAATGTATCTTGAGTTGTTTGAAAAATTCTGCAATCTATACAGGGTGTTAAAAAAGTTCATTCTTAATGTTTCAAGTTTCAAAAGATTCATTATTTTTCTTACCTCTCACATCACTGTAAAATTTTCAGGTGAAAATTTCAGATGTTTCTATCATTATTCTAATATTTCTGACATTAAATATAGCTATTAGAGTAAGAAGTCAACAACTTTTCTACTCTGATCATAGCTCAATGGCAATTTTGAATTTTAAATTTTGAGAGCAACATTGTAAACACCCTGTAGATGTTGAGGAAGTGAGCAAAACCATTGAAATAAAATTCTGTTATTTTTCAAGGAACAAACAATGCAGCTGTTGGAACTATGTTTATTTCTGACTCAATTGTTTATTTATGGAGGGTTTCTGAAATAAAGTAGCCATAATGTAACAATTAACAAGCAATTTGCATTCTCTGTGGATGGGATAACCAGTTATTTCTGATTATTATTGTCTCGTTTTACAACCCATTCCTCAGTAACTTTTCGAAACTTTTGGAACACATGTCCTGTGTGTAACTTTGAACATGTTTTCATGATGAGTTTATGGTACAACACAAATGTTTTTGCTAAATTTAAAATTCTTGGAAAATGTTCTTATATCTACTTAAATTGAATTTCTCTTGAAAAGCTGTGAAAGTTAGGAGATGTGTTGTTTAGTGTATAAAAAATGTCACTCAGCTTTGACCAAGGTTCGATTTTTGTATTGTCTATTGGGCAGAAAAAATTATGACATTGTGAGGGGTTCCCGCAAGACTGTAGTAAGTCCTTCTTTAATTATATGTAGTTACTACAGTCTTGTGGGTACCCCTCAATTGCCTACAGTCAAGTGTTTCATATTTGTAGAAGTTACCATCAATTGATGTGGATGTGTAAGTCAATTATATTGGCAATTAGTAAAATGACGTTAATAAAAACGTTATAAACCCCATGACAAAATCTTTCTTCAAAAAGTTTGCCAATAACTGTTTAAGGCAATATAGTAAATCAATCAGAGATATGAATTTGAAAATCATGGATTTTATGTTGTTTCAATTACCTAATTATGCAATGTTATGAATTGTTCTTGAAATATTTAATCATCCACAATGCAATATAACCACATCAATAACAAAAAAATGAAAGTGCAATCATTTAATTTTTGAATTTAATTTGGAATTGGTTTCTATGCAACCGACTGGTTTCTATGCAACAGTCCCATGAACTGTCAGAATGTCAGATTTATACCTATAACTGACAATTGTTTGTTTATTGTCTGCAAAATCTCAAAGAATTGGATGTCTGTCAGAAAATTGATACTCTATTGAAAAAATATTGGTTTCCGTGGGGAATGTGCAAGGAATGAAAGTGTCTATTCCATAGTGAGTGTAACGTCTATCGGCCATATGTTATTCTTTTAAAGATTCGGCATCTACGGCTGTCAGACGCCTATTAAATAATTGCACATATATCAATAATCAAGATCTATTTTCTACAATGATATCTTTCATATTGACAATACAATTGTTTTTCTGACTTGTATAATGGCATTGCTGAAATGTTTGTGAGAAATGCAGAATTGAATCAATTTGGTTTGTGGAAATCATTTTCATTTAGCCCTAACCAATATTTTTAAGCGAAAATTTATTTCCTAGACAAACTTTAACTTAAGATCCAAATCTGAGTTATTTGAGAACTTCTGGACTTTTTATTTATGAGAAATGTATTGAGACACTGGTTCTAGGATTTCATATTTTGAGATACAATAGTTTTCTATAGCCCAACTTAAACTCCCCACGTTATTTGAAAAGTGTTGTTTTCGTGACTTTCTGTCCAGTAGAAAATTATAGCATTTAGATAGGCTATTGGTGTTTCTGATTTATTATTCAGTTAATTTAATAACAAATTTACCTAATTTATGTGTATGACATTATAAATTATTTCTATCTGAAAATTCTAACTTGTTAAAAAAACTGTTCCATTTCCGCTCTTTATGGAGTTTTTCAGAAACGAGAGAACAAAATTGAGTTAAATGTATGAATGAGTAACTTATGAATAAATATGTATAAATAGCAACTACAGAGAAAAATACCATTTGTCAGTCTTCGACGTAACTTTTTTTGGCACCTTGTCCTGGGGGACAATCCACCTAAAATTCAACCTTGTCCCCCTAAGCTTCACATTGTCCGACATAATAGTAGTGACTTTTATTGACCAAATGTGTTAGAACACAATTAAAGCATAGTAAAGTGGTATGAACAACCTTTCATCAAGTTGATTGAATCATTAAAAACAAAACGGGGCCTTTTTTCCAAAAATTGGGAAGAGGCCTTAGCCTGTCAGTTTGGGAAATTCAAGCGCGATTTTCGGCCAAATTGGGAAAAGGAAGTCTAACTTAAGATACATTAAAAAGGAAACTGCAGTCCACATACATGTTAAATCATCAAGGGCTTTCATGTTTTATTATAAAGTTTAAAAGTCCTCACTTTTCATGAACAACAATAGCCCCATTATAGACCACAACTGCCACCTTTAGTTTCTCTCATTTATCATTCTTTAAATTCTTTTTTTCCAAACATAATATACCTTTCCATTGTATGAGGCTATGATCTGTCAATTAATTTTACGATTCTTGTCCTTGATATTTCAATTCCGAATATATTTTCGGCCCGGATACGAACGGTACGGTCCCGTACGGGACTTTAGCCATTCTGCATAACAATATGGCGGCCATGTCGTCTTGTCGCTTTCCACACTCGTAGATAACAAATGCAATATTGCTTCCGCGATGTCGCACTCGTAATTAATTAAAAAAAAAATTGAGAGCCGTTCATTTAATTGATTAGTCATGACAATCAAATGATGCATATTTTTTTCTACATTTTAACTGAACAATGGATAAACGCCATACCGTTCCGTACGAAAATTCAATAATAATCTACGTGCGCACCGGTTGAGAGAAGAAATTACGTACGCACCGTCTCGGGGACGCGAAATTATTTAATTAAATGATCAAAAACCCATTTTAAGGCTACTATTTTGGAGTTTTGGGTAAATTTTTGTGTTATCGACGGTTTATGAGGATTAGATTTTCTTTCTTTCCTAAATTTTCGACCTTGTCCGGGCGGACATTGTTCATTTAGAACAAGGTTGTCCGACGGGAAAATGACTTGTCCCGGACATCGGGCAACCCATTTACGTCGAAGACTGTTTGTTTAAAATGTAACTGTTGATATTATGACAAACTTTTGGTATTGTTTTATCTTTTACAAGAGGTTGGTTATAGACTGCTTATGGTTATAGACTGCTTAGTCTATATATCAGGATGTTTACACTTTCTTTGTCCTTGTAATGCCTGGAGTCTCATAGGACACAAACCTGTCCTTTATGCTGCAACTCATACAAGGTCCAACCATATGCCAAGAGGCCAAAGAGCATTTCACTTTTCTCTGACTTGTGCCCTTCCTCAGCAACTCTCCTCATGTGATAATTTAAATTGGTAACGTAAAATTGTTAACTTTTTGTCTTACCAATGTGCTTAATTTCCATTTCTGTTATACAGATTCATCTATAGATTGTTTTGATATTGCCTGAATGCTTCATCCGTTGATATTTCCTTTCGCTTACCAAGTCCATGTTCTCCTTCATTAGGAGTCACATATTGGACTCAGACAAGTGTGCTCTTCTCTACAAGTATCCAAGGTCAAACCATGTCAGGAGGCACAAAGAGCTTTCAACTCTTCTCTGTCTTCTCCACAGGCCCATCCATCAATGTCCTTGCTTTCAATTTCTGTTGTACAGGCCCCTCTATAGTATGTTCTTATATTGCCAATGGTATACCAAGGTCTTAGTGCAAAACTCTGGTAACTACAACAATTTATAGAGGCATATAACCATAGTTTTGCACTGAGCCTTCGAAATGCATTGATGTTTCC
The DNA here is from genome assembly GCA_963678985.1 of Spisula subtruncata. Taxonomy (NCBI): domain Eukaryota; kingdom Metazoa; phylum Mollusca; class Bivalvia; order Venerida; family Mactridae; genus Spisula; species Spisula subtruncata. The sequence goes on from OY787678.1 coordinate 18,281,284, forward strand.
TTTCCATTTCTTAACTTATGTTACTTCTGGACTATATAACAAACCCATTATAAGCAAGCAGGAAATTTGTTCAAAGACTTGCTGACAGGATATACATCCAGAGAAAGCAATTACAATAGAAACACATGTTCTTCTTCACAGGTTCATCTTCCAATGTTTCCTTAATAGTTAAAACTGGTTGGAAAAGAGTACCGGAAATCAAATTGATTCTGATCATAGTGTATGTAATCATTAATTCCATTGGCCACACAACTGTACACAATTGAACTGATTCTTGAATGCAATGGTATGTGTAGATTAATTCCAATGACCACACACATTGCCAAGCTTTTTTAGAACAGTCTGAATTACTAGGTGTACTGAGGCTTTGTTGTAATTGAACAAGATTGCCATGGCTACAATGTTTATCAAGATTTCAGCAGTCTTTGATACAATGTTGGCATGCATTGGGCTTGCAAGGAGCAGTAGTGTGACCCGAATGATGTTCCTATTGTATAATTATGGTCAAGGATTGCTACTAATTGAGACTTGTGAAGTTATCTGGATTGATTGATACGCTTCTATTACAAAATTTAGAGGGCTTAGTGCAAAACTATGGTACATGCCTCTATAAATTGATGTAGTTACCATAGATTTGCACTGTTAGCCCTCGAAATGGTATTTCATGCTTGCAAGGCACAGTCATTTTCTCAGCTTTCAAACTAACATCTGCATAACATTGATGTTTTTTGTTGTATTATTTTATAGACTCTTCAAAGTTCAGTGAGGTTCATTTGTTTCTATTTTAGTTTATTGAGTTTTAATTGGTAATGTTCTTGGATGACTGCAGGTGTCAGTCTAAGTATGCAATCTGTGGGTAGTCTGCAATTTGTTAGCTTATAGCACTGACTCGCAGACTTGCCATCTATTTAGTGTTACAGTCTGGCTCCTGTTCTGTTTCAAGTTTGCTTTTTACCTTTTGGTTGTTACATAATAAGACTCTGATGTATCATCAAGTTTTTTGTAGTGACTTTCTTGCATTTCCCACAATGTGACAGGCATGATTAGCTGGGGTGACAGTTGCCTAAGCAAAGCGCTACCGAGTGCTTTCATTTGGTAACCTTCCGTTCAATTAAATAAAGAATGCAGTGATTATTTCCTGTGGAAAGCGCTTCATAGTGCTTTGCGTAGGCAATGGACACCTGTTAAATTGTATGACTCCTCATGGCTATGGGATGGCATTGAACCAATTCAATCAATTTCAATCAATCAGGTTCATTAAATTAGATTAAATTGATAACTCTGATGTTATGACTTGGTTGTTTTCCTGCAATTTTTGCCACAAAATGGAAATGATGTCATCACTTGTCCTGCAATAAAGTCATTGAGATTGAATTTGTTGCCTTGACAACTTGATTCATATTAATCAGAAACATGCTAGAAAAGTCTAGATGTAATGAAATTACTTTTGGGGCATGTTTAATGAGTTGTATCAGAATGGATTGAAACTTGACATGAGCACTTAATACAGTATTACAAACAGCATGCCAGCAAGTTCCATGCAGTATATTCTTCATTATTATATGAAGGTTTTGCATTCAATTAAAACCATTTATTGATATTTCAGCTGAATTTAAATGCTTTAAAGCATCTATGAAGCACAGTACATTAACAGAATCAAATTACTGTCCCTTTTAAAAAAATTGTAGAATTGGTCAACCCCTGTTTTGTGTTGTTGCTAGTCCATTTGGACTTAAAACTATTTTTAAAACTGTATAGAATTTTTCAACACCAGTCCTGTTGCAAAGTTTCAAAAGAGTTACTGTCCCTTGTTTGAAAAAAACTTACTTCTAAAAACATGATTTCTTTGGTGAAGGTTTCAAAGTTCTCGCTAGGTCGTTCATATCACTTCAGTTCCTGCATAGTCATGTGACATTCCTGATCATCATTCATTCTGAATGCACAGAAATATTCTGCTGAATATTGTTAATAACAAATTACATTAAGGATAATTTGGTGCACAACTGTTGTAAGTACACCTTTGTTTCATTGCGAGTTACAGCAGTATTGTGTATCACCCCATGTCATCATATTCATATGAGATGATGATGTAATGTGTTGAGTTTTTCTCCATTTTTTTGCCAATTTTCATTAGATTTCAGCTAGCCCACTTGTAGATAATTGAATTGATTTCTTGATTTTCTCTGAAATGATTGAAAGGCTTTCTCATAGGGTGTCTGAATTCCAGTGCAGGATGAATATGATTGGACATATGTCTGCTTAAATATGGGAGAAAGTTTTAAGTCTTGTTTCCTTTCCTGTATTTAAGTTACTGTACATTGTGATGCTATGATATATTGAATGTATGACACAAATATGGCTTGAAGGCAGGTTAACAAGTGGCATACTCAGAGCCTGGGTCATGTATGTTGACACTGCAATTGGTTTCTTTATGGAGACTGCAAAGACGTTCAGACAATGCCTTTCAGTGTAGTGCAGAGGCTTTCAGACCATGCCTTTCCGTGCAATGCAAAGGCTTTCAGACCATGCCTTTCCGTGCAATGCAAAGGCTTTTAGACCTTATCTTTCAGTGCAATGCAAAGGCTTTTAGACCTTGTCTTTCAGTGTAGTGCAAAGGCTTTTAACCATGCCTTTTAGTGTTGTGCAAAGGCTTTCAGACCATGCCTTTCAGTGTATTGCAAAGGCTTTCAGACCTTGCCTTTCAGTGTAGTGCAAAGGCGTTAAGACCTTGCCTTTCAGTGTAGTGTAAAGGCTTTCAGACTTTGCCTTTCAGTGTAGTGCAAAGGCTTTTAGTATAGGCTTTTCAGGTTTTGCCTTTCAGAAGCCTTGAATTTCATGAATTTAAGGTGCTGTAGGTACTAGATATTAAATACAATAGAGTCATTTGTTTGCTTAGGGAAACCAGGGATGTGTTGTTACTGATTGGTATTCTAAATATCTTCAGGCCTTGCTCCAGCGCAACACAAAGGCAGCCATGACAGGTGTAATTGTTGTAGTGCTTGCTCCATAAGGCCTTGAAGCTATGTTGTTGCACTATAATTAACAGCATCTGTGTGATGGCTTATAAGTTCTTATGTAATTTACATATCCACCTTTCTTTATGCACATCTCTTTGAAAGTAGGATCGAGGTATTAAAAGGGAACGCCTAATTAATGAGGTAGGGCTGATCATAAGAAAACATAAGTAAATATAAAACTAAAGCAATAATTTTGCAATGCTGTAAATTGCTCAAGTGAACCAGTTTTAGTATTTGGAAGAGGAAGAAAGCTAACATCCCCTCACTTATTACATTGCAACCACAGCATACCAAACAATGTAATTGTGTAAAGGCAACATTTTATTTATATGAAAGGTGAAGAAAGGATTAATGTTTTATTTTCCCTCCCCACACTTGTCCTACATCAACTGCAACATGCAAAGCTCACTTTTATTAGCATGGTATGTTTTATTCAAGAGCCAGCAGCACAGACCAATAAGTGTATGTACCCTTTGATTAATTGAAGTGACTTGAAAAAAACAGGTTCAATTGTTCCATTATACAATATACTTGCATTCAAAACTGAGCTTGAAGTTTCCATTTATGTTCTGACTAATTCCTTCACCCAGGAACAGTTTCCATGAAATTTCAATAATTTGCAAAGAATTGTCAGAATGTGCCATGGAAACAATTTTGTTTGAGTCAAACAATGGGGAGCGGACTAGTGCATGTTCTGATATTCTATTATTATCCTGCGATTAAATTGATTGATGTACGATGCAGTGGAAGTTATCTATAACTGCCGGGGAGAAAATTAAGAGTAAAAACATATGTGGAATCAGTTTGCATGAAGCAGATTACATGATATATCTACTTGGTGTCAGACATGATGCATTGTAGTTGGTTTGTATTGACTTCAGAATGGTTGTAAGCTAATTGTTAGGCTGTCCGCCAACGAAAACATGGATTATAAACGATTGACCAATAGAAGTTGAGCATGTACTAAATGGTATTCTCAAACTTTGAGAGCTTTAGTGCTAATGAAAACATGTTTTACAAATGATTTGACCTGTATAGAAAAAATTGATTAGAGTCATAAATACATTGACTGTATATGGCCTGCATCAGCTAGGGCTGGTCCAGATTCCATGTGCATGTGTAGCCCATAACTGCATGACTATGGAGGAAAATTGCCATCAACCAAGATAAAACAATATTTGTGGTTTTGCCAGAAATAAAATTTAATAGCAGACCTCGACAAATTTTTCAAAAGTCACTCGTCCTACCGGACGAGCGGTGCCAAAAAACCACTCGTCCAGCAGCAAAATCAACTCGCCCGTATTTTTCAGTCAAAGAAAAATCTGGAAATTTGTTTTTGAAGACTGTGTTCGGCATTTCTGCTCCTTTCTCCATTCTGAAGCAGACAACTTTTGATCACCTTGATTGGTAAATACACTGTGTCTATACGAACTTTATTCTTCACATGATGACCACTATGTTGGCATCAAATTTTGTCCTTAATTACGCAAATCGATGGAAGGAGTTTGTTTGTTAATCCATAAATTCATACATAATATTCATTTTGCGCACTGTGACGAACCGAAAACGTGGCTTTAACACTAAAAATTATGTTTCGATCGATTAAACTAAGAACAGTGTCATTCATTAATCGAGCATAACCGGGGAATTCCCGTGACGTCACAGCGCACTCATGTTTTGATTCTTCCAACTTTCGTTTTTGACTGACAGATGTTCTGGCGTTTGTATCGAATACGAGATGTTTTTTTATCGAATTATGTTGTTTAATGCGCGATTAATTATTGAAACTTGATTGTTTTCTGCCAGAAATTGTGCTCGTCCTGCAGGACGAGCGTTGCTGGATGTTGACTCGTCCGATGTGAATTTCTACTCGTAATTACGAGCGGACGAGTGGACGAGTGGATTTGTCGAGCCCTGAATAGTGTTTTAAATTTCTAAAAGAAAACTTAAACTTGAAATGAAGCATTGTTGTGGGGAAAAACATTATATGATTCAATATTTGATAATGAGGGTTATTTTACCTATATGTCAAAGTTTTAATGTATGCACTTTGTTATAAACATACATTATTACCTAAGCTTTCAGTCTCAAAATTACTTGATTGTATTAAAACAATTTGACTGCTTGGTGCAAAACTATGGTAGCTACGTTATTGAATACAGGCAGCCACAATAGTTTTTCACAGAACCCTAAAATTTTGTAATCTTGAATTCAGGTCAGAACGTATTATGGAACTTTTTTGACAACTAGACAGCAAGTGTTTAGGGTGTGCCTTTAAATTGTTTCTCGGGTTAAAAAAACAATATGAAAAGAATTGCATATCTTGTTACCTAGCAACTAAAACAATTTCAATTTTGCAAATTTTCTGCACAATTTGTTGTGATACAAAAAGAGTTGCATATTTTGTTACCTGGCAACTAAAACAATTTCAATTTTGCAAATTGTCTGCGTAATTTGTTCACAGATTGGGTATATGATAACTGATTACACTGTCTCATAGTTATGATGGATCATTTGTGCATTGTCTGATGCTGATAAGCCTTCCATGTAATCACATGTAACAGGTTGAAGGCCGTTGAAGTCTCGGAAAGTGGGTGGATTGTGGGTGTATAAGACATGGGCGCTGAATGCCTGGTTGGCTTTCAGTGTGTGGGTTGGAACTCTTCTAAAGGTCTAGGGATAATTTTATTCACTTCAGAGGGAAAAGCTCCTGGCATTTTACTAGGAGGCCATACTGACAAGGCTGATAAACATGTGCGCTATATTTATTGAGTTATCTGCCCTTGTTACTATCAAAAACTGAGAAAGGCAAGCTTCCAGCAATCGCATGCTGTGCTCTTGTTATCTAATGAAGTTGGCTTAACCATACAGGAATTAATAATCAGAAAATATTTAATCCAAGGGTAATCTTATTATAAACAAATAAATATGTGAATAGTAGAAGGAGCTTAATCAAGTAGATAATTAAGGATTATATTAAGACAATAAATTAATTACAATTCATTCATTTTGGTTGAAAAGGATTCATCGGCTTGTCTCGTTAATAAACGAATGTATACACAACAATTAAGAAGTGTATAAACTATATCTTTCACTGAGGTCGTAACCAAAAAATGGCCTTTCACCTTTTGGTCAGTATACGTAAAGTATACGTTAAGTATACCTTTGCTCACTAAATAAACCGTAATAGATGCCCCCATTAATTTACGCATACCTAGATCACTAACAACAATAAACACACGTTTTTATATTGGTTCGGAGTTACTTCTGTAAGACAACTTTAGAGGGTGCTACCGCTACTTCTGTTTGAGTTAAAAGTATAAAACATATGAATTGGAGTGTGTTATGTTTGCAAGTGGAAGCCATGAGTGGAACTAAGTGTGTTTGAGATAAATTGATATTAAGTACATACTGTAGTCAATGGAAGCTGTTTGCCTTCTTAATCTCATCTCTGGATTATTCAAACATTGGTTTAAGTGCAGAACAGTGCTAGGGCTTTGAACACCTTTAATTAAGGGGAATTATTTTGAGACAATTTGTAGTGACTGTGAACAAGCTAATGCTCTCATCTTGCAGACACACTGGCTCAGTGTGGCTCATTTCAGGTGCTCTTGAAATATGAATTCTTTCATGGAGTCGATCAGGAGCTAATAACCTAGCTTGTGAATTGTTGAAGACTACATAGACACTGATCTTACCTTTCATGTTTGGTGAATTATAAAATAGGCTCTTCAATTTGGAGATTTTTCCTGGGATTTTGTACTTCCTGTTACCTGGAGACTCTTCATTTTGGAGGTGGGCTCTTTAATTTGGAGTTTTTCATGGGATTTTGTACCTTCTGTTATCTGGAGACTCTTCATTTTGAAGGTGTTTTTTGTGCTTTATGCTGCCATAAAACTATGTCAAGTAGTCTTTTGAAGTCCGGCATCACTTAATTTGCAGTAAACTTTATTGTTCTATTCTATGAATAGTGTCCATTTCTATCATAACATGGTTGGAAACCCAACCCTTACGTTTGCTGCATTAAAAGTCTTAAGGGACCTTCTCGGCTTTTAGACCACAATAGCTACTCAAACTAGGGTAGGGGAGGGGTAATCTGAAACGGAACCGACTTTGCAGGATTAATGCTATCTGACAATGAAACTGTATGAGTCTGTTTCTGCTGTAAATAAAAATAAATCAAACAGGGGAGCTAACTTGGGTCAAGTAATTACAAAGGGAAACAACTCGGTTTATTGTATTGTTATAAGACAATGTTAATTTAAATTGATTTGTTATACTATATTTGTTATATATTTGTTTGACTTAACTTTGAAGTGAAGTAAATACAAAGGGAAGCAACTCTGTATATTATAGATAATGGTTATTTAAATGAAAATGTTTCTGTTTCCATAGCTACCCAATCAAGGGAAGTATCTTTGAAGTGGAGTAATTACAAAGGATAGCAACTCTGCAGATTGTTTTGTTATGAGATAATGATAATGAGTCTGTTTCTATCTCAATAATTATCAAACAGGGGAGGTAACTTAGTTCAAGTAATTACAAAGGGAAGCAACTCTGCAGATTGTATTGTTATATGATAATGAGTCTTGTTTTTGGCTCACAGTATGAAGTATGAGTATTAATTAAGGAAGTAATAACATTGATGAGAATGTATTGTATTGAGTAGTAATCAGGGTGGGCTTGTGATGATATCATACCTTTGATGAATGTAAACACTTAGGCCAAATCTGATAATTGTACCATAGTTTCCTGGTCCATCAGACACTCGGGGTCCCTTTCTGTCTTATAAGAATTTGCTATACAAATGCAACTTTTTGCTTTAATTTACGTTTTGAGATGATTAATAATGATCCATACATATAAATCACTCTCTTGGTCAATTGTGTTAGACATAATGTGCAAGTTTTCGCATTTGAGTTATATTGGAAGAATTTGACCTTTCAGATGTTCAAAATTTAAAGTAACCTTGAAATTTTTGTTGATTTAGAATAAACAGGCTGTATTTGAAAGTTGAATTAAGATTTTAAAAGTTACCTGGGGACAGTATGTGTCAGTGAAACTTCGGTATGCTGGGCAGTCGGTAATCCGACTCCTTAGTTCAAAAAGCATTGTTGCTATATAAACATGACCTGTTGCTGGGGCCCAGGTCATTATAAATATGTCTTTCACAAAATTTTATATATAAATTGTGACATTTTGAATTGGTACAAACCCCTTTTGTTAGGGGCTGACGCTGAAGCAGAACTTAATTGTTTGGGAAATTCCTTAAAACTACAGAATCACTACAGTAATCCATTGACATATTGTGAAGCAACTAATATTTGTCTGGCCTTAAACCTTAATATCAGGCATTTTGGGGAGGTAATGTGAACAATTGATGGCTATTTAGATACAAATGCACCCAAAAACTATGTTTTAATGGCAGTGTTGATAAGTCGTCATTTCCTTAAAATAGGTGGATGTTCTGTTCCTCCTTCTAAATTGTGGTATTTCATGATTAAATGGATATTTGTTAACAGGATTTAGAAGTTTTAGAATTTGTGGATTTATTTTTCTGATTCTGGATTTGTTAATTTGTATACATCTGTGATAATGAGTGATAATCATTTGTAACATTGTTGGAGGGATTTTCTGCTCATTTGTAATATTGTTAGAAGGATTTTCTGCTCATTTGTAACATTGTTGGAGGGATTTTCTGCTCATTTGTGACATTTTTGGAGGGATTTTCTGCACTGTGGCCTCCGGCTTATTTTTCTTGACTCATTTGGAACTCTGATTTTTCGATCTTAACTTAATATTCTAGGACAGTGTCAATGATTTTATGTTTAAAGTACAAAATTTAATGATATTTGCAATAAAGGTAGGATTAACAATGGATTGGATTTGGTTTTGCAATTGTTACATGCAGTTTGAGGAACATGCAGAATCATATTTCTTTAATGTCATGTAATGCTGGCAGTGCAATTTAAGATAATATTCTAAAGGGGCTGAAATTTTGTAATAACTTAAAGTGTCAATGTTCTCCACATGTGGAAGAATTGTCAGTATGTTGCAGAAAACATGTTCTCTCGGAATCAATGTGAGGGCTCAGTGCCAAACTACATCAATTTATAGAGGCATGTACCATAGTTTTGCACTGAGACCTCACAATTTTTATGGAATTCAATGTTAATGACAGACGCTTTTTTTTTAAAACTGATGCACAAAACTTTCACAATTAATATGCACTACCTACCTTAACATATAATGATTGATTTATGAAATTTTCAATAAAAAAAAAATTATGCTTTTATCAATATAGATTTTCACCAAATATCCTGATAAAATGGAATTTAAAACAGTTTTATCATGTTCTAACATTATATTTTGAGTTTGAAATTTCGTTTTTAGTGTTTTTGACATAATATATCTTCTTTTAGACTTGTCAGGCACTATTACCTGTGGATTTTATTTCCTGATTTGAAAAAAAGATTCCATTTTGAAATCTTTTCTGTCATTTAATAAGAATCAATTACAGAGAAATAAAACTCTTTGAAATATTTTTTTCACCTTTTAGTAGAGATAAAAGAAGCAGCATTTCGACACCTGACAAGATTTTTGCAGGATATTTTTTTGTTGGCTAATTATGTCATTTTTTTGCTGAGATGTTTTGAATAATCTACAATTCCTGTGATACTTTGAAAATATAATCCCAACTCTCTGAACTCTTTTGTCTGATATGATATTATATAATAATCACTTTCATAACCATCCATCCTTCATTTTAGTCCAATTTCATGAATTAAATAAAGCTACTTGAGTCTTTACTGTATATATTAGTATTTACTGAATTTGGTAACAAGGTCTCAGTGCGAAACTATGGTATGTGCCTCTATAAATTGATGTAGTTACTATAGTTTTGCCCTGAGCCCTTACTATGTAAATCAGCTTACCAATTATTTTAATTGTGTTTAATGAATGTTTAAAGCAATTAGATTTCATATATTATATTAATTATAATTTTGCAAGTGTAATAATAATGTAGGGCATTATAATCCAATGTAATAATTCCTCTTCCTTGAAGAAAACAGTTAAAATTGTAACCAGGTAGATTGGCAGAAATAAAACTAGAAAAAAATATAATTTTCTGAAACAAATTTCACATAGTCTGGGAGCAAATAAACTCCCATGCTACTGAAATACCCATTTAACAGCATGCAATGCTTTGAAAAAACATGTGCTGTACCATTCAAACTTAGGGGGGTAATCCTGCGTTGGCTTTAGTTTAAACATCACAGATTATTATGAAACTTTTATGACATAATCTGCATCTACTGTAAATGTAATCATTATTTCATGAAATTTGAATTTCATTGAGTTTGGGTGCCTCTGTAGCTCAGTGGTTAAGTGTGCTTGTCGTCTAATCTGGCGACCTGGGTTCAAACCTGGGTGGATGTACTCATATAGTTTTATATGCCTGCCATATTTTAGCATAAAGCTGACTGCCAAATAAAGCTTATAATGCTCAGCTTGGGTAAAATTTATAATTTTATCAAAATCTATAAAATTCAAAAACCATGATGAATATTAATTATTTTACAGTACATGAATTATTTCTGTTGCAGGGTTATTATACCTCCATGGGTCTGGGGGAGATAGTTTTGAGAGATGCTTGGGTGGGAGTTGATGTATGGGAGAGAGGGGGGGGGGTGATAAATCAGATGTTTAGTACAGTATATATATTATCTGGGAAATACATAATTTACCCACCACATGGTACAAGATGCTGGGGGAGATAGGATACAGTAATCATGTACAAAAACATGTCTTATATCAATTGATTTGATGCATATGTATGTTACTTGCAATTTAATCGTTTACAAGGCTGGGTCCATTGTATAGGAAGGGGTCCATTATTCCAAATTAAAAAGGGATAGAGTTTGAGTCAATCGGAATCAGGAGGGGGGGGGGGGCATGCAAGTTTTTGAGTTTGCCTCTTAGCCCTCATTCTAGGATTCACATTTTATGATTGGACTCAATTAAGTACCATGTGGGTACCTTACTGTTAAACAACAAATTTGGAAGAAGTCCATTTCATTGAAAGGGGGCTTAAAACTTTTTAAGTAACATGATAATTGTGTTAATAATAAATCCATTGCTCTAGGTTGAAATTTTGAAATCAGCATTGTTTCTGTACATGAACATTATTTCCAAGTTTTAGATGTTTCCTGGTAATCATTATTGAACATCAAACTAGAAAACTTAATCTCTAATGAAACAATGATAAAAGTAATTATAAAAACATGGCCATATAACTGAAAATCATAAATGTTACCAATTACTGTAAGGAATTATAATTAAACTCATGTGCTTTAAAACAATTTTGACTGTTTAATTGTAAAATCTTCTTCCATAGTTAAAAAATATTGTTCTGTTATAATTGATGATTAAAAAGATAACTAATGAATACAGTTCCAAACCTAAATAAATTTGAGAAAAATATATGTGTTTAATTGCCACCTATAATATATCACATATTTATTTGATAAAATACATAATGGACACCACACTGACAAATTTGAAGTTAAGGTAATTTTCTGGGGAAAAGTAACATTTAAATGGTGGAAAATTAAGCTGCTTTTATTTGAGTTTTATTTCATTTTCCCAAGGTTGGTTTTTATACGCCCGTTGAAAAACGGGACGTATTATGTGAACACCCTTGGCGGGCGTGCGGGCGTGCGGGCGTGCGGGCGGCGGCGTCCAGAAATTTGTCTGTACTCTTACTCAAACAGTTTTTGTCCGATCGTCTTCAAACTTGCTGACAATGCTTATTGGCATAATATCTAGGCCAAGTTCAATTATAGGCCAAATCGGTTCAGGCCTTCTTGGGTTATGGTCCTTCTTTTACCAAAAAAATGTGAAATTGGCCTTGTCTGTACTCTTACTCAAACAGTTTTTGTCCGATCGTCTTCAAACTTGCTGACAATGCTTATTGGCATAATATCTAGGCCAAGTTCGATTATAGGCCAAATCGGTTCAGGCCTTCTTGGGTTATGGTCCTTCTTTTACCAAAAAAATGTGAAATTGGCCTTGTCTGTACTCTTACTCAAACAGTTTTTGTCCGATCGTCTTCAAACTTGCTGACAATGCTTATTGGCATAATATCTAGGCCAAGTTCGATTATAGGCCAAATCCGTTCAGGCCTTCTTGGGTTATGGTCCTTCTTTTACCAAAAAAATGTGAAATTGGCCTTGTCTGTACTCTTACTCAAACAGTTTTTGTCCGATCGTCTTCAAACTTGCTGACAATGCTTATTGGCATAATATCTAGGCCAAGTTCAATTATAGGCCAAATCGGTTCAGGCCTTCTTGGGTTATGGTCCTTCTTTTACCAAAAAAATGTGAAATTGGCCTTGTCTGTACTCTTACTCAAACAGTTTTTGTCCGATCGTCTTCAAACTTGCTGACAATGCTTATTGGCATAATATCTAGGCCAAGTTCGATTATAGGCCAAATCGGTTCAGGCCTTCTTGGGTTATGGTCCTTCTTTTACCAAAAAAATGTGAAATTGGCCTTGTCTGTACTCTTACTCAAACAGTTTTTGTCCGATCGTCTTCAAACTTGCTGACAATGCTTATTGGCATAATATCTAGGCCAAGTTCGATTATAGGCCAAATCCGTTCAGGCCTTCTTGGGTTATGGTCCTTCTTTTACCAAAAAAATGTGAAATTGGCCTTGTCTGTACTCTTACTCAAACAGTTTTTGTCCGATTGTCTTCAAACTTGCTGACAATGCTTATTAGCATAATATCTAGGCCAAGTTCGATTATAGGCCAAATCGGTTCAGGCCTTCTTGGGTTATGGTCCTTCTTTTACCAAAAAAATGTGAAATTGGCCTTGTCTGTACTCTTACTCAAACAGTTTTTGTCCGATCGTCTTCAAACTTGCTGACAATGCTTATTGGCATAATATCTAGGCCAAGTTCGATTATAGGCCAAATCGGTTCAGGCCTTCTTGGGTTATGGTCCTTCTTTTACCAAAAAAATGTGAAATTGGCCTTGTCTGTACTCTTACTCAAATACTTTTTGTCAGATCGTCTTCAAACTTGCTGACAATGCTTATGGGTGTAATATCTAGGCCAAGTTCGATTATAGGCCAAATTGGTTTAGGCCTTCTTGGGTTATGGTCCTTCATTTACCAAAAAAATGTTAAATTGGTCTTGTCTGTACTCTTACTCAAACAATTTTTGTCTGATCGTCTTCAAACTTGGTGACAATGCATATGGTTGTAATATCTTGGCCAAGTTCGATTATAGGCCAAATCGGTGCAGGCCTTCTTGGGTTATGGTCCTTCTTTTACCAAAAAAAATGTGAAATTGGCCTTGTCTGTACTCTAACTCAGACAGTTTTTGTCCGACCGTCTTCAAACTGGGTGACAACGCTTATTGGCATAATATCATGGCCAAGTTTGTTTTTAGGCCAAATCGGTGCAGGCTTTCTTGGGTTATGGTCCTTCTTTTACTAAAAAAAGGTTTTGACTTAATATGGGCTTTTATTTCATAATCAATATTTTTTGTCACTAGCACACCCAAGACGGGCGTATTTTGTGACATTTTGGCACTCTTGTTACAATGTTATAGTGACTCAGTATACATGCATATGTACAGACTTATATATATACAGGTACAATATGTTTCTAAATCCCTATATAATGTTTAGTATCTATAGCTGGAATCATTTTATGCCCGCTTTTCTGGTCTATTTGCCCTGGAACATCCTTTGAACTTTATTTCATTATTTTTTCATGATATAGGCATACATCCAGTATTTTTACTTAGACTAAGTATTTATTTTCATTGGAATATATGCAAGTGAACACGGAAGTTGTGAAGTTTAGAAGTTTTTCTAAGTTTTGCTATTTTCCGAAAAAATTGTGAGTACCAGTCGAGAGCTTTGACTTTTAGTTATTGACTGGTTTCTTTTATAAATTGTGTAGTTTTTGCTATCTTTTGAAGTGGTTCTTTGATTTCTTAAGGTTGAAATTCCATTTATCATAGACTTTATTTCAAGAGGAATCTGTTTTTGTGAAGAAAAAAAACACTTCAACAGTGAATAAAACCAGACAAACAGTAACAATTTGGAGGAAAACTTTTTTTCACTGGTCGTTTGATAGTTAGGAAGCTCATTTTCTGCATGAAATGGTTGTTTTGGGAGTTATTTTTGAGTTACCTGTGCCATAACACCTGAGTGATAAAATTACCTCCTGTCCGTCTTGTTGAAGAGTGCCACAAATTGGCTGCTAGCCTGTTTTTGAAACTAAAAACAGGAAGTATTTTCATTCACTGATGTTTACCGCCTATTATGTATTCTGGGAGATTCTGGGAGATTCTGGGAGTAGTGTACTATATTAATTGAACGGTAGTTGGTATTTCGCAGAGTACATAAACCGACCATGTTAAAATTTGCTACTAAGAAGCCACCACGATTAAAACATTCTGATCAAGTGAAAATAAGTGCACCAATGGATAATCATGGTCGTGTTTTTATTGATGATAGTTCGAGTTACCTAACTGGAAATTACACTCGCTTTGAAAGAATCAATGGTGACGATATGATTGATTCTGATCACCAGAAAGTGGAATATATCAGACCAGCGCAGAATCAGGGACCAGAATATTTGGATATTCATAATAAGGAGAATTTTAGGGATCAAAATAGGGGCCGGACGGTCAGTCCACCTAATATTCATTGGAAAGCTTATAATGTGAAATATGGTAAAGTTGGTGTTGAAAACGAATTGGATTTTTCTGACACTTCCCCTGTGAGACAAGTTGGCATGTCTAGGAATGACCTTGGACAAAGGTCAGGTATGCAACAAGTGGACCAAGGTCAAAGGTCACAACAAGTGAATCCAGGATATATTGATAATACATTGGAACATAGGAGATATTATGATATGAATAGGAATTATAATAATCCTGAGGGTATGTACAATTCCAGAATTTATTCGAAAGGAAGTGGTTATCATTTTCCTTCTTCTGGAGGTCATTTTGATGACACAAGGTCACAGGACAGTGAAAGGTCAAGGTCACATGGTTATGGACATGATTATAATGGCAATCCTCAGCATCTAGGTCACTCGCATCGATTACAGCATGAAAATCCATTTCCTGCACCTTTATTTAGTACTGATAGTAATGGCATGCCGTACTGTGCTGACTCGACCGGCAGTATGTCGATAGATTCAATGAGTACTAGTGGGGATAGATCGTCTAAAAGCGTGTCCGAGACTCCTGATTATGATATGCTTCTAGATTTACCACAACATACAAAGCATGGTCTGGATCTGAAACCACCGGTACCTCACAAACCAAGGCATGTTCATGTTGGTCGAGGGACCCATGGTGTCTGTGAAGGGTCAGTGTCCCCTAATCGACCTGGGTCCTCTGAGAGTTCTATGACATCATCATTAAGAAAGAGCCCCTCTGGCATGAAAAGTCAACATCATGTCAGATGGGGTCCTGGAGTGGTCAATAGTCAAGGTCAGCAGCATGACCCTATGCAAAGTTCAAGAGGTCAAGGTCAAATTCAAACACAGTATTATGCACAGCCACCAGTACCTAAGAAAACCAAAAAGAAAACATCATTACGATCATTACTGAATTTACCGAAATTCCCTATGAGTGATGACGAGTCAACAGATTCTACGCTCGATGGACAAGGAACGGAAAGGACCAAGAAGGAGTACAATGCAACATCAGAAAATGTGCCACACCGCGGAACACTAAGAAAATTACTAGATTATCGTCCTAGGAAACGTGCCACGCAAATTACCGTTAGCCAACCTGTTGTAACCACTACAGAGTTAGCATCATTAAAATATAAGAGAGACCATGGTGACATTGCTATGGCAACAGCAGAGAACGCTGAAGGTCCAAGGCCACCACTGACAAAACTGAACATATCTGAAGCCAATAGACAATATCCATTTCAGTTTGATTACGAATATCTTGAACCTACGGATTCTATTTCATATCCCATAATGCATTCTGGTCAAGATAGTTCTATTTTTAGAAATGAAAATTTAAATGAAATTAAAGATAGACCTGATACAATTAATCGTAGTCCTGTCAACTCGGTGCGCCCATTTCTCATTAATGGCCAATCCAGTGAAATTGGAGACTATGATTATTACAGGGACAGTGAAAGTAAACCACAAACATCTGAAGTCATTAGTGTCAATGTAAATGATAAAAATGAGCTTAATGCTTTACATCATGATCATGTTTCTCAACCACATACATATGACTTACAGTCTAGAACAACAAGTAATGTTTTACAAACAACTCGGCCATTTACTACAGCTACCTTTGACACCTATGTGACACTGGGGCGGCCGAACGAGTCAACTGTTACGTTTGATACATTTGTCACACATGGTAGACCATACGCTACAAGTACACCGATACCTAATGGCAGTATAGGGACAAATACATCTAACGTTAATATTAGTCAAGATTACTTAACTACCGGTAATAAAGGAACGGGTGACTTCTCCGACCCAAGAAGGGTTAATGTTCATAATTCAGGATATTTAGGAACCAGTGGACAAATAGGGGCCATAGGGTCCAATGTGACCCAAACTTGGAATTACAGTGTGCCTGGTGCCCAGCTTTCTACAGTGCCTTTATCTACTCATTCTGTTTGGACTAGATCAATGGAATCAGCCATGCATCCTGGTTCCCATGCTGGAATGACATCGGTTGCTAGGTTACCTGAAGGACCGTATGACCTTGAAAATCGTGTCTATGGAAAATTGTCTCCACCTCTGAGTCCGTACACTAATTCTTCAAGTCAAATGGGAGTTCATGTTTCCCAGAGTGCAAATGTTGGAAATAATCCTAATGTCCTTGACCTTCAAAGGTCACAAGGTCAAGCAATGACTGAAAGACCGACTGAAAATATTCAGTTTAAAGACACATGTAGCTATCGTGAAAGGGACACAACCGGTGATTACGATGATGATGTATTCTTAAGTCTCGGATTGACCCCTAATATCATCGGAAAATCAGGGACTGTACGTCGAAAGTTGGATTTTACTCCAGATAGAAATACAAAGGTAAGTTAAACTTGTGTCAGATATTTTTTCAGTGCATTTAACTTACTTTGACATGAATATTTTCGTTTAAATTTGGTTACTAAGTATTTATTTTTTGGTGTTGAATTATAAAAAAAGGTATTATGTTCCATCCATCTATTTTCTGAATTTCTGTCATTTTTTGGTGAATTTAGGTATGGAATATATCTTTAAGGATAGGTGAAACATTAAAAACCACTAATAGAAATATATATTTCTAGAGTATATTTGGCCAACTTAGGGCCTCAGATACTGTTTGGACCTCACGGATCTGAACAGCTATCTGTAGGCACCTATACCCATTTATTGTCATTTGTAGAGGCGCCACCTAGTGATCTTTGTCTGGGCCTATCTACCAAAAGGCTTTTGTAGGATCCTGCTATCAACAACGGTTTCCCTCATCAATGCAGGTTTATTGGTTCGAAGGTCCCTGAGAAGGTCTGTTTGTGGGAGGCCCCTATAAGGGCCAGATGGTGTAGTGGCGCCTTAAAAAACTGTGCAGAGTAAAATAACCAAACTTATTTGTTCGTTTTCATGGAATCTTGTACAAAATGTTTTAAAAGTGTTCTGTTATTACTGTCCATGTCTTATCATGCATACCAATTAACTTACATAGTCAGCTATAAGATAGGGGTGTATAGGCTCGTTATATTATCGTTATCGTACAGTCTGTATAGCTATCATCTATAACGTTTCACCTATATTACCTGATAGTGAATATTTAACATATGTTTTCTGTAGGTCAGTTCTGTCTGATAATCTACACCGACCCACAACAGTTAAATGCTTTGCTGATGATAGAGTTACTATTAATCTTCCATGATAAGGCCACTATGTATTAAATTCTTAGATTAATATGATGTGCTAGATTTGAAAAACTCTTGATACCTGGAACCGTTTGCGTAGCCAATGCGCTATCGAGCGCTGTTTGGAAGCGCTTTCTTACGTCTATGCAACGACATGCTACCAGCGAACATGTTTGCCGCTAGCAAACCGTGTATCAGCACTTTGCTAGATGAGCGCTAGAGCGCTTTCCTTTAATTGCAACAAACCGCCTTGGTTCCAGTCAGTAGCGCTTTGCTACGCAGCAGATTACTAGCTGCCAGCGCTCGCTCTTAGCACATAATTATTTCCCTATGTAGTGCTTTTTTGAAGGAAGCCTTTTTAATTATTGCCTCCATCAAAGACGGATATACATTTGTTGCTTTCTGATGTTGTTTGGTTTGGCTCAATGGTATGTCTGCTATGACCAAAATGGTTTCTAAATGATAACTGAGAAAGATTCAAGAATCATCAATTTTGGTATGGTGGTTTGTCATGACGTTTTAGATTATGAGCCATATGGTTTTTTGGGGGGTCAGAAGGTTGATTTTATTGTCATGGGGACTGGGTCACCAATCAAATATTTTGTTATCCTGATTTTTTTAAAAATCAACAACTGGTCATTATTAGATTGGCATGGGTGGTCGCATCCACTTTTTGTTTCCATTGGATGACTTTAGTTAGAAATGAAATATCATGATGAAACTTGCTGTGGGATTGAAAGTGGGGCCAGTAGGGTCAATGTCACACTGCACATTAGATTATATAACAGTCTTAAATCTTCAGTAATATATTAACGGCTGAGTTAATTTTCAGTTCCAATCTATTAATTTGATTCTAATTGCCTTAAATCTGCAGTAGAATAAGAATCATTGGTTTTCAGTTCTATGTTTTATAGATTATAAGTGATTTTATCATACCTACCTGTTATCAAAAATGTATGAAAGTGCTGAAATATTTTATGTTTGTTTTATATCAGTTTATATTGGCAAGATATTTTATTGGATCACCTTGTCTTTGATGGGTTGTGAAAACTGTGTGAAATAGTATGGGTAATATTATTGTGGGGAAATTGTCTGTTTTATAAATAGAGAAAAAAAAATGCTTTTGTTGTTTTTTCAGAAAAAAATAGGTCAGAATTGGCTCAGGGTATCTGAGGTTTGTTTGATCAGTTTGTAGATCTGGTCTGGATTGCTTGATACTCTCATTGCACTGTCTGATGAACCTTCTACTGAAATGAAATAAAAATGTCTTCGGCATATTTAAGATATATTCTTGAATTGTTCAGGTTTATGGTACCTTCCTCTTAACGTTACAAGAACAGCATTTCAATAAATGTAAAATGAAACAAATGTTTAAAAAAATAATTATAATATTGATGTTTGATATTTTTAGCACAGTTCATTGAACAACTGTTCTTGGAAGAATCACCAAGAAAATATCAGATCAGATCTGTGCTCTTAATGTGATAGAACATTCTTGGAGCTTTCACAGGTATATGAATTGCTGGCAAAAATGATGTCAAAATCATGCATTGACAATGATGATAAACTTTAACTTAGAGTGAGTTCAATATCCGTCTTAAGAAGTTTTTTGTGCATGATGAAAATTACATTACATCTTCATTGTTGCTTATTGTTTCAACCTAGTTGAAACAGTTGTGGATTGATAAAGTAACAGTATATTGGATTGATAAAGTAACAGTATATTTTAGTTGATGTTTGGTGGGTTTTTCACTATCTAAGAATTTAACCAATCTTAATGTTAATTTAGTAAAAGAGCTGTCATCAATTTATTTTCAAATCAAACTTTATTTTGCTTCGATCAGTCAATGTACAGAAGGAAAAATGCTGGTTGCAATATGATATGTTTGTTTACATTGTATTAGGGTTGGATTGTCAGCAAATTGATGTTGAACAACAGCTCCTTATTACGCCATAAATTTATTTTCAAATCTAACTTTGATGTTTCTTTAGTCACTTCTGGTGTTAAAATGTACACTGTACCATAAAAAATGTAGTAAAAATCTTCCCTGACCTTGGTGGTAGTTTTGCTCTAGTTTATTGTTGTTTTTATGTGTCTTGGATGAAGTATTCTGTAAAAATATAGATAAGGAAAGTTGTAATAGAATGATCTCCTGGTATCTCCAGTAGATTTGTTTAGTAGGTCACCTATTTCAAGATGCTTGATAAAAAGAATTACCATTATTTGTGGTTTTGAGGTTTTGTGGTTAACTGGAAAAGTGGTTGTTATGACTAGAGAACAATATTGCAGCAATTTTGTGGTTTCTTTGGCAGATATTAGTGGCTTTAATGGGTTTAGCATGAGTCTCTGGCTGCTGTCTGTCAGGTGCTTTTCTTCTTCTGCATTCCATCTTTTATTGCCATTTATATCTTCAGATTGGGTATATGGTCTGATATATTGATAGTTTAATGCTTTTATGCTCTTGTGCATTCACAGATCTTGCAATTTGCAATTTTTCATAGGGGTGTCTGACCAGCGAATGTTCTGAAATTCGTGTTTGATTTTTGTGGGTTTTATTGGCAGCGCATGAGGCACTGCTGTTCTTACAGACAAGCAATTGAATTGCTGTATACTGTAAAATCATTTAATTTCAGTGCGACAAAATTTCGTGGTTTTGGTTAAAAAGATGGGACGTAAATTCATGGATTTTGCATTTCAGGCCATAAAAAGTATTAAAAATTATTGTTTGATGGGATTTAATTTCATGGTTGAAGGTGAACAAAGAAATCCATGAACTTTAATGCCCAACGAAAATTAATGATTTTACAGTAATTGGTGGAATATTGAAAAAAACCTGAATTTTAAGATATCAATGCCTAGAGTATGCTAAAAAAAATATCACTTCTACTGTAAATATATTTCATTGAATTTTATGTTGACTACTGTTTTATTCAGTGTCCCGATGGGTTGCTATGTGATCTCTCCCTGGGTAACTGTGTCAGTCTCGGGTTCCAACCTCATAAACAACCATTATATGGTGACTTTTACTGTCCACATTTATGTTGACAGCTATATACTCAATTCATACATTCCATCACCATACTATAGTATGTTGGTATGTTGTTTTTATTTTCGCTTCTGAAAAAAAAAGAGAAAAAAATTGGGTCTCCCCCCCTCCACAACCCCTCCAAATGCATTAAGCAATTTAGAAATTTGATTTACTTGAGTGTCTAGTGTCATATGTCACTGTTATGTTAGCTCGGCTATTTTGACTTGAGCCTGACCTTTATGCAAGAATATATTACAAGGTTCTTGCTTTGAATATATCAATTTCCGCAAGCAAATCGTGAAATTTTGGTATTATTGATTTGTGTTCGTATTACATCACAAGCGTCTTCGTGAATTCCCAGATTATGAAAACATACAACGGGTGTTGTAAAGGTAGACAATATATCGACTGTTAAATTATGCTAACCAATAGGGCAGGCTCACGTCAAATTGGCCAAGCTATACTACTTTACTTGTTTAGGTATGTACCAAAACTTTGTCACTTATACTACAGATTTATGGTATTATATACTTTAAGGGTCAGAGATTGCTATAAAATATTTGGGTGTGTTAATGTATCACACTGCGCCATGGTAACCAAATCTCCCTTATGGTTGTACGTAAACAAATCGCTTTGTTCATGCATGCAGTATTAAGTTTGTTTTTTCTCTGTCTAAAAGTCTATGTATTTCATGTACTGAAAAATCATTAATTTTCGTGGAGATTTATTTCGTGGATTTCGTGGCTCTGACCTTCAACAACGAAATTAAAATCCAATCAAGCAATAAAATAATTTTGACCCTCATATTTGTTACCTGAAATGCGAAATCTTCGAATTAACATCCGATTGATTTTACCAAATCCACAAAATTCTGCCCCATCGAATTTAATGATTTTACAGTATTAAGTTCGTTTTTTCTCTCCCAAAAAGTCTACATATCTTATGTATCATATTTTATGGTAAATTTACTGCAAATATTTGGTACAAATATTATTAATGGGTTAACCATGCACCTCTTGTTTGCAACTCTGTAAAATGACTGATTAAATCAGTGTGCAATGTTGGTCAATTATTCTTGTTGACTGCATCCAAACATGAGCATAATATTTCCGTGTCATATTGTAAAATGCAAATTCAAAGATTCACATTATTTATGATTTTCTTCATTCAAGTTGTCTATCATGCATAAAGTTAATGTTTTATCTTTAGCAACTTGTCAACAAATAAGAGCAATTGTCTCCCTTGAAACAATATTTTTCACTTTTTTCCGTTTTGACAATTTCCTATTGTCTCCATTGCAACAGACCTCAATTATCTCCCTTGCAACAAATCATCAATTGTCTCCCTTGCAATAAATCATCAATTGTCTCCCTTGTGTCAACTCATCAATTGTCTCCCTTGCAACAAATCATCAATTGTCTCCCTTGCAATAAATCATCAATTGTCTCCCTTGCAATAAATCATCAATTGTCTCCCTTGCAATAAGTCATCAATTGTCTCCCTTGCAATAAATCATCAATTGTCTCCCTTGCGTCAACTCATCAATTGTCTCGCTTACATCAACTCATCAATTATCTCCCTTGCAACAAATCATTATTTGTCTCCCTTGCTTCAACTCATGAATTGTCTCGCTTACGTCAACTCATCAATTGTCTCCCTTGCAACAAATCATCAATTGTCTCCCTTGCAACAAATCATCAATTGTCTCCCTTGCATCAAATCATCAATTGTCTCCCTTGTGTCAAATCACCAATTGTCTCCCTTGCAACAAATCATCAATTGTCTCCCTTGCATCAAATCATCAATTGTCTCCCTTGTGTCAAATCACCAATTGTCTCCCTTGTGTCAAATCACCAATTGTCTCCCTTGAGTCAGCTTATCAATTGTCTCCCTTGCAACAAATCATCAATTGTCTCCCTTGCATCAAATCATCAATTGTCTCCCTTGTGTCAAATCACCAATTGTCTCCCTTGTGTCAAATCATCAATTGTCTCCATTTCAACAAACATATTCTGCACTTTTCTACCTTGCAAAACTTTTCCAGTTGTCTCCCTAGCAATATTAAATTGCCTCCCTTTACAATACTTTCTTATTATCTCCCTTTATGAATCCTCAGTTGTTTCCCTTGCTTGGAATCATCATGGCAATTAATTGTTTCTATTGCAACAATTTCTTGAATGATATTGTTTCTTATTTGATAAATACCAACATAATGTGTTCTGTTGATGGTGTTGACATGAGCATTCAACACTTTCAGCTATTATTACACAAGTCTGACAGATAAAAACTACAAAAAATCTAAAATGAATTTCAGCTGTATGCTAATCTGACAAAACCACTTTTTCTAAAAACTTCAACTCTTCGTTCCTGCCAACTGATTTCTTTCACTGGCAAGGTATTTTACTCTGGCAATGGGCCTAATTTGTTTGACTGGAACAGGTATTGAAATTTAGATTCAATCTTGAAATGAAAAATTTCCTAATTATTTTTCTGATTTTAGTTTTCGGGAGAAAGAAAAAGGGAAATGGATTTCTTGCTTTACTTCCAAACCATTATTTTCTTCTGAGTGTTTAAAGAAATCATAATTTCATGATCAATTAGTGAAGGTAATTGATGTTGAGCCAAGTTTCGAAGGTGTGGAAGACATTCATACCTCAAACCAAGATAAAATTTCCAGATTTTTTTTCCAGAGTTGGATAAGTCAATTAATGATGATTGCTGTCTTGAAGTTTGTGAGATTCTTTAGATCTCATGTTTACAACCTACCTATTTAACAGTTTGATTTTTATGGTTTCATAATCATCAATATTGCTTTGCAATAAAATCTATATTATCCTAAGAAACCTGATAAAATTCAGAATTTTTTTCTCATTTTTTTTTGAGGGGGGATTCTATTAAGTTGATTCCTCCATTTTCGATGATGGAAATAAACACTGAAACTGTTTCATCTAGCCATGTAACGAGCTTAAAATAGACATGACTGCCCTTTCATCTAGTGTGTACATGTAACGAGTTACTGGCACCTGGTGTTTGAGTTGAGTTCCAATATATCATGTATTATTGCATTATCATAATCTTTGGTTTGAAATGTTTGAGTAAGTTTAGATGTTCAAAAAGATGCAGTTGAATCTGCAATATGTAGCACCATGTAACACTATCCAACATTTCAACATAATTATGGCCCCTGATTGACTTAGCTACCATAGTAATAATTATGGACAAGGCTTCCACTAGGGAATAAGCGTTTATTTAACACAGTCTTGAATTATTGTATTTCTTATATGTATTTGTCTTTTCTAATTTCAGGTAAGTCAAAGTTTTGCTGTATAAAGTAGTGTTGTTGTTGAATGTGTTGTGATACATAAAGCAAGAAATGGTATGTCTATTTGTATATTAATGATACCCACAATTGCCATTTTATCTAAAGCCTTGAAATTTCATACAACCAATTGCCACAAATAATTTACCCAAATCCACAAAAAATAACAAGAGGGTCCAAAGGGCCCTGGGTCGCTCACCTGTTTGGCCTAGTGACCTAGATTTTGGCCCAAATGACACAGTATCTAACTTGACCTAGATTTTATAGAGATAAACATTGTGACCAAGTTTCATAAAGATAGAGTCAAAATTGTGACCTCTAGTGTGTTCACAAGATTTTTCAATGATTTGGCCTCGTGACCTAGTTCTTGACCCCAGATGACCCAATATCGAACTTGACCTAAATTTTATAATGATGATCATTGTGATCAAGTTTCATAAAGATAAGGTCAAAATTGTGACCTCTAGTGTGTTCAAAAGCTTTTTCAATGATTTGGCCTCGTGACCTAGTTTTTGACTCCGGATGACACAATATCGAACTTGACCAAAATTTTATAGTGATGATCAGTGTGATCAAGTTTCATAAAGATTAGGCTCAAATTGTGACCTCTAGTGTGTTCACAAGCTTTTTCAATGATTTGGCCTTCAAAGGCTTGTGACCTAGTTTTTGACCCCGGATGACCCAATATCGAACTCGACCTAGATTTTATAGAGATGACAATTGTGATCAATTTTCATAAAGATAAGTCTCAAATTGTGACCTCTAGTGTGTTCACAAGCTTTTTCAATGATTTGGCCTTGTGACCTAGTTTTTGACCCCAGATGACCCAATATCGAACTTGACCTAGATTTTATAGAGATGGTCATTGTGATCAATTTTCATAAAGATTAGTCACAAATTGTGACCTCTAATGTGTTCACAAGGTTTTTCAATGATTTGGCCTAGTGACATAGTTTTTGACCCCAGATGACCCAATATCGAACTTGACCTAGATTTTACAGAGATGATCATTGTGATCAAGTTTCATAAAGATTAGGCTCAAATTGTGACCTCTAATGTGTTCACAAGGTTTTCCTTTGATTTGACCTAGTGACCTAGTTTTTGACCCCAGATGACCCAATATCGAACTTGACCTAGATTTTACAGAGATGATCATTGTGATCAAGTTTCATAAAGATTAGGCTCAAATTGTGACCTCTAATGTGTTCACAAGGTTTTCCTTTGATTTGACCTAGTGACCTAGTTTTTGACCCCAGATGACCCAATATCGAACTTGACCTAGATTTTATGGAGATGATCATTGTGATCAAGTTTCATAAAGATTAGGCTCAAATTGTGACCTCTAATGTGTTCACAAGGTTTTCCTTTGATTTGACCTAGTGACCTAGTTTTTGACCCCAGATGACCCAATATCAAACTTGACCTAGATTTTACAGAGATGATCATTGTGATGAAGTTTCATAAAGATTAGGCTCAAATTGTGACCTCTTATGTGTTCACAAGGTTTTCCTTTTATTTGACCTAGTGACCTAGTTTTTGACCCCAGATGACCCAATATCGAACTTGACCTAGATTTTATGGAGATGATCATTGTGATCAAGTTTCATAATGATCAGGCTAAATTTGTGACCTCTAGTGTGTTCACAAGCAATTGTGAACGGACGACGGACGGACGACGGACGAAGAGCGATCACAAAAGCTCACCTTGTCACTTTGTGACAGGTGAGCTAATAATTTTACAAGTTTGTCCCTTTGGCACAACAAGTTTGTATCTTACCATATAGTATTTTGTGTCCAATGGAAGAACTGCAATTTTATCAAAATCTGTGAAAATAAATATGAATGACCTGACAGTAACTTGTTTTGTTGAACAAATTGCTGGAAACCCACCAAATATGTGATTGCATTTAAGTTGTAATTGAATTAATCTCATTTGATTTCCTAGTAACAATTTTATATGCAACATTTATTACGTGATAATCACTGGTTTGGATAAAATAGATCCTGGTTTTAATGGGAAAATGTTTGAAGTTGTTACAGTGTGTGATTATATGGGTTTAACAAATACAGAATGTGGCAAATATACAGTATTTAGTTGTGCAGATGCCAAGATGCACCTCCAGATTGCACTTGAATGGTGTAAGCAAGAATCTTACTGCACTTGCATGGTGTAAGCAAGAATCTTACTGCACTAAAAGTCTTGCATGGTGTAAGCAAGAGTTACATTTTCTTAGGGAAGCTCTGAGTAGCAGTTCATCATTGCTTACGGCCGTTAAACTGCTATTGGCAAGGAAAGGAATTGAAACATTTCTTCTTATCAAGTTGTTTCCAAATCCTTCATTTAGCATTATGTTCCAATCCTTCTCTATCATATTCCAATCCTTTATGTAGCTTTTATTAAATGTTTGACTATGTACTTTATTGCTCGATAACAAATTTGCTAAAACTAAATAATTGCACATGTTTTATGAAACCAAGCTGATGGCAGACTCAACAATCAAAGGCTTCCAACTGACATTGTTAGTTTCAGAGATCTTACCTTATGTTGTGTCATGGGGTGCCACCGTCTCGCCCCAAATTGTAATAGGAAGTGCTTCTCTCTTTGTCTGGCATGGTGCAGCTTTTCCAATAAATGCTGTATCATGAGGTACCACAGTACGGATAGGAAGTTACTTTCACTTTGTCTGATTTGCATTATAGCTATGGTGCAGTTTAAATCTGGATGTTGGCTCACTTTTGAAGTGAACTTTTAAAAACACAGTATGGAGGGGGGCAAACTGTGATAAGAAAATAATGACAGACAAAATTGCCTATCAGCTTATGAAATAAGAAGAATTATAGCTCCTTTGTTAAATTGTCAATGGATGATGTGTCCATTGCAATATCCCTTGCTTGTATGATAATTAATGCAATGATTACTGGTTTGAGGTAACCAAGGACCAGTAATTGTTGAGGCACCTCTAAAATTAATAACTGCTGTTTCATGTATATTGTGCAAAGGACAAAGGTGAAATTAAATTAACAAAATTTTGAATCAAATCATTTATTTTGTGTTCAATTCTTTGAAATGCTTGCATACTGAGTCTTTGAGTTCCCTTTACTTCCTTCTGATGCTATTCTTCGGTTTCTTCGTATTTCTGCTTTATTTTCATGTCTATGTTTATAGCTTTTTGGCATGCCTTGTATTTATTCTAAAGACTTCAACTATTGCAAACATTACCCATATCCTAGAAATGAAAGGAACATAATACTTTTAAAGACATAAATATTTAAAGAACTTATCTCCGGTGAAGATTTCTGAGGTATACATCCCACAGTTTCTGGTTGATTCCTGTTTTTTGAATTCCAAGATGTTCTGTCAATCATCAAATTTAACTTTTTAGAATTTCTCGACTCAGGAATCAAGGGTTTCAAGCTTTAGCCATTTTTGGGATCTTCAGTTTATGAAGAATGTCTTCAGTTAATGAAGAATTTTGTTACCTGACGTAAGGAATTTAAGAATATAATTATATAAGAATGTTATATCTATATTGTGACATTTCGATCACAGACAATAATTTACGAGCAGTAGCATTTGAAAAATTAGGGCTTGAATTTTCTGAGTTTTCTGAATTTTAAGAATGCGTTTCTAAAAAAGGCAAAGCTCATGACCAAAGATATATCATAAGAGCATAAATGCCATGTTTCTAAATAATTACTCCACAAAAATTGCGATCAAGTCAACACCTATTTTTACCTTGTGCAAATATCTCACAGCACATGTCAAATTCTGCACATGTTATAAACAAAATTCAAACATTGAAGGTGCATGTGTTACTTTGAGTAACACCACATGTGCATAAGGTGACTCTATAAATTAAACTGAAAGTGCATGTGACAGGTGTTCAGTAGTTACTGGTTTCCGTGGTAATGGTTATCTGTTTTATATCCATTGATTACTCATAGGTATGAAACAAAACAGATCACAGTATAAACCAACTGTCTTACTGTAAAATCATTTAATTTCAATGGGACAAAATTTCTTGGTTTTGGTAAAAAATACCATTTCGACGGGGCGTAAATTCATGGATTCATTTTGCATTTCAGGCAATAAATACATGCGTCAAAATTATTTGATGGGATTTGATTTTGTGGTTGAAGGTGAACCATGAAATCCATGAGATTTAATACACCACGAAAATTAATGATTTTACAGTATACCAACCGTCTTATCTGACTAAAATATCTTACAACCTGCATTGTGCATGCTGTTGGTAATCTTGGTCATAAAGTGCTTGCATTCCTGTATGTGAGTTGTATACTATAAATAATCAATCCCCTGATCGATTCTGATCAAGATGGCACCAAAATACATTTAGCTCAATTACCATGACAGAAATTTCATTACAGTTGAAGTAGTTTGGAGTTTAGACAATTTTCACTACATGCTTTTAATTTTTTTTGAAGAATTTATCTCACATGGTAAGATGTTAAACATTCTGGTAGCTATGGCACTCGTGCACCCCAATTGCTTTGGCAATTCTAATCATTGATTGTTTCGACAATGACACATTCTTATGTGTGGCCTCCGTTACTGAGCTCAGTGGTTAGCATGTTTGCTGCCTAATCCAGTGACACTGATTCAAACCGAGGTAGAGGCACACATATGCCTGCCATATTTAGCAGAAAGCTGACTGGCTAAAAAATGGCTATGCTCAGATTGCATATAGGCCACAGTGCGCCCTTGCCTTGTCCCTTTAGAAACACAGGCACTTTTAAGTGATCTGACAAAGTAAATTTGAATTTTCATGTTTCTTTTGAAAGAAAGTCCCAGTTGGAAACGGTATTGCATTTTCATATCTGGTATATTTACATGTAATACTCTGGCTATCTATAAACAAAGTAAGTTTGCCATTCTCATTCATTTTGTTATGTAATCAGCCATGTTGTAACATTTCTAACATAATCACAGTGTTAACAAATTGTTAAGTTTGGCACCTGTTTCGGCATCTTGATTTTGCAATTCCTGAAAGTTCGAAATTGATTTGAAATATCTGAAAATCTTCGCTTGCAGACAAAACAATCTGCTATGAAATC
The DNA here is from genome assembly GCA_963678985.1 of Spisula subtruncata. NCBI lineage: Eukaryota > Metazoa > Mollusca > Bivalvia > Venerida > Mactridae > Spisula > Spisula subtruncata. Next base: position 18,310,647 of record OY787678.1, read on the forward strand.
TGTTTGAAAGGAGAATTGGTACTTTAAAATCATGGGGTGGATTTGGAAGTACTTATCCTTAATTGATCTTGATTAGCCCTGAGTATCTGGATATTGTGTCTTGTTAGACTACTCATGGTTGTCCACCTCCATAATATGACTGAAATAGTACTATTGACCAGCGGGTAAAAATCTTTAAAAAAAGATTTTTTCCTGAATTCAGATTATAAGTCAGACTTTGGGCATTCTGTAAACCGTATAATATTCGGTTATATGCCTAAGCTGCTTCATGATAACTTTATAATTTGGTAAAAAAAGCATATTTTTGTGAGTAAAAAAGCATACATTCATGGTAAAAAAATTATTCTTGGAATATTTCTCCAGTTATTCTCCAGTAAATCATGTTTCAATTATTTGCTTTGAGTGTTCATAGACTGTACAACAAACAGCAATTACCTGGTACTACCATTGCCAAACCTGTCAATGTAATTATTCATCAGTTTGAAGTGGTTCCAAAGCATCCTCAGGTCAAACTCCTGTTAGAGTTGTATGGACAACAACCGGTCATTTCTGTCCATTATGGGTCAGTTACCCAGATCTGACTAACTTACATGAAGTGTATATGTTTGCTTGGAAATGTAGCTATAAAATCAGTCTACACAGTCCCTGATAGATGTACATATATTTTTATGAGAGACAACTCCTGAGACTATTCTCCTTTTCATGAAATTACCTCCCTTTGTATGCTGCTAATCAAATCAAAAAATGAAATTTTGCTTATTTACTTTATTAAACTTATAATATTCGGTTGATACAATTTTAGTAATGAGTGAGAAGCTTGTTAACTGCCAACTTAGTTAAATTCAAAATAGGAGTGATAAAACGAAACCAGAAATTTATCAATATAAAGAGGAGTAACTCCACTTTAATAGGAGTACTTGGCAGGTATGAGGATTCTTTGTATGTTCATGAAGCACCACCTCCCTGATGTTAACATGTTTTCACTTTGTAGAAGAATTCAAGTCACAAATAACAAAATTTAGCAGAAATGGGAAATGATAAATTTTATTCCAGTATCTTCAGTGATTAAGCACTGACAGGAATATAGATCACAGGTACATATAATAGTTAAACATTGATACATTACCTATCCATCAACACAGACATATCACTTGAAATATTCTATTCTTGGATTTTAATGATAGGAAAAAGGGCTGACCCTCTTGAAAATCAGAAAATCGTTCTTGAGTCATTGTACAATAATTTACAGGTTTTTACTTGAAATTTTATTTAGCTGTTTGGCTTGGCGCTAGGTTTCTCATTAATGCATGCTGGGTAAATCTTGGCTGGGAATACTGGAAATACTTTGGTTTAATTAGTGTAAACTTCTTAATTTCTGGTTGTAATTAAAGCTGTTATTTTTATGCTTGTGGGGAATCTTTCGCTCTGGAGTCTCACCTGTGCTTGATAATGCTGACATGCCTATGTAATTTGCTATGTTTCATGTAATTTATAAACTTCCCTTGCACATGTATTTTCTCCCCTGATTGATGCCGCCCTAGGGTATTGGATTGATAATGTTTTAATTATAGATGAAACATTTTTGTCTTGTATGCAATGTACAAGCTGTTTTTTGTGATCCGCTTCCTGGTTTTATTATAATACCAAAAAGGGGAACCAAGCAAGTTAATCAAGAAACTTATTGCTTGATGGTTCCTAGCTTTGTAATGTATAAGCAAGTTATCACTTAAATGACAAGAAAGGGGAACCAGAAAAGTAATTCTAAGGAAGTCATCAGTAAGGATGCTTGATGTTTGGTACCTTGCTTTGTAAATTATAAGCAAGGTATAATTCAAATGTCAATTAAGAAGGGGAACCAGGCAATGAATTATAAGGAAGAAATCAGTAAAATTGCACAAAGTTTGGTTTCTAGCTTTTGAAATCGAAATGCGGGGCTGGGCAGGGTACCAAGGAGCCAGCTGAGAATATTAACGCTGTAATTAATAATGGGATTGGTTTTCTAGTTCCTGGCTTTGTGATAATGTAAGAAGGGTTTAAGTATAATGAGAACATTATTGTCTGTCTCCTGTGTTGCCATGGGCTCCAGCAATGTTCATGTAACATGCAAAATGCTAAGGGATATAATTTATGAAAGCATAAATGTGGATGCAATGATGTAATCATAAGGATGTCTTACTTCTTAAACAGCAGTGGTATCAGTTGCTCGTGCAACATACTAAGGGATATACTTTATTTAAGGAAGCATGAATGTGGATGCAATGATGTAATCATTAGGATGTCTTACTTCTTAAACAGCAGTGGTATCAGTTGCTCGTGCAACATACTAAGGGATATACTTTAAGAAAGCATGAATGTGAATGCTGTGATGTAATCATTAGACTTGTCTTACTTCTTAAACAGCAGTAGTATTGCAATATCTGGATTAGGTGCAGGTTTTCTTGCTGTTTGGCTTCCATAATTTATTGATATTTATGTCTGTGCATTTCTCTGCTGTCTGGCTACCTATGACTTCTGCCTATCCTTCCGGCTTAAGCATGGTTAGTTTGCACTTTCTCTGCTGTCTGGCTTCCTGTGGCTTCTGCCTATCCTCATGGCATTCATGGCTTTTGGTAATCTGCACTTTCTCTGCAGTCTCGTCACAGCTTTATAGAACCTTTAACTGATGGACTAGCATCATATGTGGTCTGTATTTTCTTTGCAGTCTGGCCACTGTGCTTTAGAACCTTAACTGATGGAATAGTATCATGTACCTGGTATGCACTTTCTCTGCAGTGTTGTCCATGACTTTATAAGCATTAACTGATGAGAAAAATTATTTTTTGTGTCTCAAAGGGTCTGTACTTTTTCAACAGTCTGACTTGTTACTTTAGAACATACACTGATGGCTGCTATAGAATAGAACCAGATATACTCAGAGAGTTATCCCACTTTCTCCCCAATCTGTCATTGGGCTTTAGAGTCCATGTCTATGGATACTCAGTATTTTGCTGTTTATGGTCTTTGCTTCTGGTTTATAGCATTGCAGGCCAGCTCAGGACATTTGGATTAACAGCAATTAGCATGGATACATGTGTGTATTACCATCTATGGTATCCAGGGCCTTGTGACACATACTTTTATCATTTGGTCTTCACATCAAAGTAAAGATGGACAATCAACTTCCTCTGACTTCACAGAAAAATAAGGTTTTATTTATCTGGACAATTGGGACAGTTTTAATTGTTAATGCAAGGTTTTATCAATGTGAAAGTGAAAATGTTTATCTGACTACCATAATATCACTCCATTCCGGGGTTTTTGATCCCATTTGTAAGTTTTATCTCATAATGAACTTAACAAAAAATTTTACCTAATGTTGTTATAGAAATAGTGAAACCAGTTTGAAATTACTTAGCAACAGAAACTTTTTCATGCACTATTCAACCCTTGATGACTGTTTGAACAGTAGGTGATATAATGTTATACATGTACTTACATCTCCATTAGGCCAAAATTTTGTTATTTTGAGGTTTTTAGAAAATTTTAATTAAAATTTATTTTGCTGTTTGGAAGAGTAAATGGTACATAAATAGTGATATATCGATGGCTTAGTATTAGAAGGTCATAACTACCAAATCGATATTTTGAGAAAACACGGAAAAACTGTCTGACATTTACTCTTTACTTACGGTAAAACAAACGTTTACAACTTCATTTTGGTCAACATGACAAGTTCAGTTGTTTTTTTAAAAATTGGGCTCATAAGAAGTGCCTTGTAATGCTTATTCTAAATATGTATGAATCTTAAAATGTCATAAGTAGAAGGTCGTAAGTGGCACTTACGACCTTCTAATTCTAAGCCATCGATATGATGACCTTTTTTCAGTCAACTTACTGTCAATTCAATATCTAAAACTAATGAGGGAACTATCCCATTCGAAAGGATAGCGGGGATTTCAGTTAAATCAGTTACACCCAGTGAAACCTATATAAACATAGTTTACCTGAAGGATGAGCCAATGTTTTCAACCTTTATCATTTAACTTAGAACAGAATATATATAGTAAATGATGCAGTTCTAACTAAAGCTGATGTTGGAGCATCTATAGTGAAACCCCATGAAGCCGGTGTATCCACGGTACCGGTGTATGTAATTTTCTCATGAAATTGTAGATTTTTTTCTCGTGACAATGCCTGCAGGGTTGTTGACAATAACTGACGAGTAAATTAAATAAATAAATACGAAATGGACCAATTTCTGAATGAAATCACAACAAAAACTTACACCATGCCTTCACTACGAGTAAATCCTTATTTAATCGGCCATGTAGTCCAGTCATTGAAGCTAAAAAATATGGTCAACCTCAAACAAATTGCAAAACAGAGTTTCTTTGCATTTTCATCATCTACAGACTATTGTCGACTACAGACAAAACGTCAAATATGCGAGTTCAGTGGGGAAAATACAAAAAAATCGACATGTTTAAGGTCACTTTTGGTAGCAATTTCAGCATTTTCCTTATTTCATACTACATGGGGAATTTTAAGTTCTAATAATTCCCGTCTAAGTCGTTAAATATTTACTAATTGCACCTTAAAGCTTATATTTTCTGAAAGATACTACCTTCTTCTATCGAATACAAATATTGATTTTATCATCAGACAATTTACTTTTCATTTATATGCCAGTCTACGTGTTGGTATACTACCCATTCAAATGTCGACAAAATGACTCAAAATAGCACTTGGAAGGGGAAACAAAAGTTTTATTCATTTCTTTAATGTTAATCCAATTTGTTTAAAATTAACACATATCATGTGTTGTATATATGTGTGTCTTATGAAAAAAGGATATTTGTGTTTGGACCGTATACAACACAGACAATATACAAAATGTACACGAATCTATCGATTCGGGAGAAATAGTGATTGTTCTCTTTGTCTGTTCGTCCACAATTGCATTTGTACTCACAATTTTGACTCAATGATTATGAAACTTGGTCAGAGTGATCATCTGAACAAAATTCAGGCCAAGGTAGAAAATGGATGATCAAGGGTAAAAAACTAGGTCACTAGGTCAAATTGTTGCAAAACCTTGTGTAGTCGCTAGAGGTCATAATGTTGACCTTATATTTATGAAACTTGGTCACAATAATAATATCAACAAAATATAGGTCAAAGTTATAAATTGGGCCATCAGGGGTCAAAAAGTAGGTAGCTAGTTAAAATCAAAGGTAAACGTTGTGTAGGTACAAAATTCACAATTTTGGTCTAATATTTATGAAACTTGGTCAAATTGCTCATATCAAAACATCTAAGACAAGTATGTTATTGAGTTATTTGGGTCAAAATTAGGTCAATAGGTTAAAATAATTGATGCGACTTTTTGGCGCATGAAGGTTTTTCTATTATTTGACCTAGTGACCTAGTTTTAACTCATGATAAGTAAATATTGAATTTGACCTACATTTTGTCTTCATGATCCATGTGACATAGTTTCATAAAGATTAGCTAAAAGAGGTGCATTCTAAAGATTTGTTCTTTAATTTGGCCTAGTGACCTAGTTTTTAACTCAGGTTAATCCAATTTCATACATGACCTTGATCTTTGTAAGGTGATCATTGTGACTAAACTTCACAAGTGTAAGGTTGAAATTGCGACCCCTGGTGACTATATCTTGTTTTTTCTATGTTTTGACCTAGTGACCTAGATTTTGGCTCCGGTTAACTCAAAATTTTATTTTGCCTAGATTAGCTTACGATGATCATTGCTGCCAAGTTTCATAAAAATCAGACCGAAATTGCAACCTCTAAGCACGATGTAAAAGTAAGTTACTGCTACAAGTCAAGATTTATTTACATCAAAAGTGACAAATATCGCGAAAACATGTGACAATTGAATATATTTGTAAATATCTCAAAAAGTCCCACAAATATTCAATTAGGACATTTTGTACATTGCTAAGGATAGCTTTACGCACCATATAAACACAAAACTGTTTGTTTTGCAATTAGTTTGAGGTTAAAAGTTAAAATGACTGGACTAATGTTTGACATGCATGTATTCAATGCTCGCTTGTTTATTTATCAAACATAATTTTGACAGCTATGACGTCATCCATTGATAAAAAGGGTCGTGTGCAACTTTTGGCGGGAAAAAATCAACTTGTCAACAAACTTGCCCAAATTTACTTGGAAAAAGTTATTGTTGCACCGGACAGATGGGGTTATTTCCCTTTCCTGAAATTTTACATGGTGTTTGTTTACATGTATTTTTTCCGATTCCAAAGGTCATTTGATGTGATTTTGCAGTTTTATTAAAGATTAAAGGTCATTTTAGCAGTTTTCAACAAAATATGTGTCCAGGAGTTAGTGATTTATATTTATTTTGTCAATTTCGTTTGATGCACCGGCGACATGAGGTTCAAGGCTACATAAAGCTGTCGGAAGTGATGAAATTAGAAAAAAAGAAATTACATTAAAATAATTTGGGTTATAATTATGCAATATAGTAGCAGCAATTTGCCTTCTGTGAATAGGTAAAATGAGAATGGGGATTAAACCGATCCTTGCATTTAGCTTGCCTCCCTGTCAGCTTGTATTTGATGAGCTAGGATGAACTAGGATAACTGATCTGTGCATACAGGCAATAATTACCCCCACATTTATTTCTCTGTTTACAATAAACATTGTATAATATGAAAATTGATAACAGCCATATTGTTGGATGGCGAAAATCTTGCCATTTATTTACATTGGGCGCCACCACCATCCTCTACCATATCATATTTTACGCTCGGTGTATTTTCACTGCAAACAACAGTACTTCATACGTCTGGGAACAATAAGTGTTTGTTTGTGAATGATATTACCATTATCTGAGGAAAATAATACATACCAGGCTACAGGTAGAACCTGTTCTTTTTTGTAAAATTATCATTATTTTCATTATTTTCCAAGTTATTATCTTCTTGTTTATCATATTGTTGCATTCAAGTATGTGCATAAGTAAATATATTCAGTGTGTTATTATACAATAGCATATTTCTGCTTGATTACATTCTTACTGGATGCGCTTACAATCATACTCTTTCTTGCAACTTTGCCAGTGTATTGGGTTTAAAGAGAGGCAACTCTTAGAGGATTATTTAAGTTTGGCAAGAGTTACCTTTCTTTGATTTCATGCAAATGTAAAGTTTGTGGAATATTATGGCATATTTTGAACATAACTGATGGACTGCCGTACCAAAATATTGCACAGAACTGCTGTTAATGACGATGGTACAAAGTACAATATGTCCAACATGTCAACAGAGTAAAGAAACACACATTGACCTGTCCATGGATTCGTTATTTTGCTATTTGCTATAACATGATTTAGTTTTCACTCAACAATGTTTCAGCTATATTTTACAAAGTATTATTTCAAACAAGAAACTTCTTCAGTGAATTATTCCCTTTCTCTTCTACAGTGGACTGGTAGATTTCCCATTGTTTACTATGCATTGAACTTCTTCCCTTGGTATGCTGAAAATAATAATTTCCCTTTTTATGTTACAGTGAATTATTTCCCTCTGTCTGCTGCCCTTTGTCAGCAACATTGAATTATTTCCCTTTGTTTAGTGCAATGAATTACTTCCCTTTGTCTACTAAAGTGAATTACTTCCCTTTTTCTATCGACAGTGAATTACCTCCCTTTTTTTTATTACAGTGAATTACAATCACAAATTGCTTCCCTTTGTCTTCTGCATTGAAAAACTTCAACTAAATACTTCAATTCTTTCCTTTGGGGAGTTACTTCCCTTTGTCAACTCTCAAGTTTTATCATAAACCAGTCATAATTTAGTCTCAGCATTGTTCAATCTGCTACGCATTGCCAACAGCTTCTTCATTGATTTGTTGGTTTACAATGCACCAGAATAACAACTGATGCACTTTACAGATGCTACTGTTGTCAGACACGAGAGTGCTTATGGAAACGTGACAAATCAAAGCTAGAGACAGCTGTTGTTGCTTGCCTACATGTTGGGGTGTTGTGCAGACACCTAGATGGCGCCACTAGTTGGTGGTTGCCCCGGTTATCTGCGATCATTATTCCAACAATTTGATTGAATTTGTAACTATATGGCATGAATGAATTAGTAATTAGTTATCGTGATTTGATTCACGTGATTGGTGCAAAAAAATAAATTTAATTGTTTGCACATAATTTGATTACTTCTTTGTATGAGTTGAACTCGGGTCTGTCTGTCATGTTTTTGATTCATAAATTGTAGCAAGCAGAATTGGAACAAGTAATTAAGTAATAGAAACACAAGAATTGTATGTGTTTTATTCTGTTTGTTCTGTCTGAACAAATTAACCTGGCCTTCGTCCTCTATGCATGAATTTATAAAATTATGTGGGAGCGGTGGCTAATAGGTAGGATGCGCTTCGTGATTGAGAGGTCCCAGGTTTAGCCCTCGTCTTGACCACTTGCTAATTTCTTTCAGCAGGAATAATTCTCATGCTCCACTCCACCAAGGTGTAAATTGGTACCAATGAGGGCAGTGTCTATTCCTGGGTGCTGCAGATCGATTTTACCTTCCACACCCACAGGAGAGAAAAAGTCTCCCCATGGAGACATAAACGTAGGTTTCCATAGGTAGCCCAATGATCAGGGCAAGTTAAAATGTCAAGGGATGCTTGAGCTACAGAACAGTTGAAAAACAGCCCTTGAAAATTGGTAACAGTTGAAAAACAGCCCTTGAACATTGGTAACAGTTGAAAAACAGCCCTTGAAAATTGGTAACTTAACTTAAAAGGCTTTCAGGATCAAGTTAGTCTGTTTGCACTATAGTTTTGATTTTATCAACTTACTTAATCTATTGATTAGTGTTATTAATAATTCAGGTGGTGCTTGCAATCAGTCAGGTTAATTATATTCCTTCACCTGGTAATTGGTTTCTCATAAATCAAGGACAAAATCTATGCCATGCTGTATTTAAATTTTCATAGCACTTTGTTTGTCAGCAATATCGAGGACAAAAACACCTACCACCTGAATATGAAAGAAATTGATGATCATGCATTTGCTACTGTACACATTGAAAGCAACTAACAAACAAACAAACAGACCTTGCTATAATTAATACCTTATTCCAATTGAGCTATTTTGGAGCCATCAGTTTTATGACACAGCTGTTAAGACAATTTCTCTTCAGCGATTATAAGTTTAATAGAACTAAAAACAACAAGACCCAGTGTTTATGTAAGTTTTATAAAGACATTATGTTTATGAATATCATCATGTCCCGAGATTTGACAGTTCCAATATATTAATTGATAAAATCAGACAAAAACATTTCCGAAGCCATAGTTGATATCATGGTTTAGAAGTCTTCAACTAAATGTATGTGAATCTGTGTAGATATATTAACTCCTACAGTCAAATTACCTGTATGTGGGTGGGGGTACGATAAATATTTCTAGATTGTATATCTGATTTCAAATTTATTTATGCATAATGTACTTATTGCTTGGGAGTTGACTGACACTTTTAATTAGTGTCCTTGCTATGACAGTATTATCTCACTTGTGGGAGAAATTTATAAACAAATCAAATATGATACAATTTGCAGCTTGAGTAAGGTGAAAGAATTTGCACCTAAAACTTTTCTCCCAAAATTGCAATTGGATAGAAAGTTTGAAATATTTGTGTTTTGAACTTATTCTTCAATATCCTTCCTTTGATGCATGTATAATTCACCTTGTGTTTTGGCAGAGTAGTTGAGGCTTTGAACCTGGGAGAGAGAGGAAGGTTGTTGGTTCAAACCCTCAAAAGAGTTGTGAGCTGACCTCAAGTGTAACCTGCTACTGGTGCCTGGCTTTAGAGAAAATAGATCATTTTGATTAATAAGTTATTAATAAGTGTATAATATACAACTTTATATGATAAGGGCATCTTTTTTTCTGTACCAAGTGGCACTTAACAACAGATGGTTCTAATGATGTGGGGGGGGAACTAGCGGCAACTACTAAAATTAATTAATTAAGCTGCGGAACATAAGATGCATACTGCAGTGTGTTTTCTACTGTGGTATATTTATGTACGCAGACATGCATAGGAAATGCACTAACTGGTAACAACTTGTAGAAAACATTGGTAATAACTTTGTTGGGCGTGTGCAATAACTTACTTATTATTACTCTAGCGCAATACTGCTGTAACCGCTATCTTGTCGGGATTGAGTTGAAACATTTTCACCAGATTAGTTTGATGGCATACTAAAAGCTACTGTAGTGTATTCTGTATATGTGTGCCAATTATTGGCAGGGTTGCAAATCACATATTCTATCTTTATTGTGTACATTATTAATGTATTCGCAAAATGCTGTTGAACATACTTTGCCTACCCCAATATGTATCGAAAACACGACTTCAAAGTTGATCAGATATTACAAATGTTCTTGTTAGAATGCTCTTTTTAAGTTACACCACTTTGGATATGGTTGAAAATGGACCTTGCCTAGAACCATTGGTATCTAAAAACACTACTTGAAAGTTGATCAGATGTTGCAAATGTTCTTGTTATGCTCATTGACGTTGTACCCCTTTTGACAAAATCCACCTTGAAAGCCTTATAGTGATAGAGCATCCACTTAAACTTGACCAAAAAATGGCATTTGATGGGGTAACCATCACTTTGGCTAATGTCTTGGGCCACTGATCACCATCTGAACCTATGTTTCTTTAAAAAATGCCTAACAGGCTGCCACCAGTGGGGGAACAGTCCCTTTTGCTGCTCCAGAAGTTGAAACTCTATCCCAGACAGTTTTTTACAAAAAATAACTATGCATAACATTCACCATGTAGTAATATACACAAATCTGGTAGTTATTTCGTAGTGATAGAAAACAGAAATTAAAGCACTATTATCATAGTTTATATTATCTTAACATGTGGTATATAGTTCACTGATTGCTTACCCAGTTCCTACACCTCTGCTAGGTTGTTAGCCCTGTGAGAGAAACTACATTTCATTCAACTTTCTGCCATGGCTAAGCTAAGCTCCATCTTGGCCACATTCTTGATATTGCTGTTAGCTTTGCTGTGGTCAAAGGTTTTGTCCTGCTTCTTTTGGCATTGCATGCTGCCATCAAAAGAATCTTATTTTAATTCTGATGCTTTGTTTTTGCTGTGGTCGAATGTTTCTTAATTTGAACAGTGTCAATGACATGCTCCTTAGATAATATCTTGGTAAATTTGCTTTTAAAACATTTACGATTTTTATGTAAGCCAAGTTTTGCCATGACTGACCATTACAGCAATGATGTGTGATCTTAGGTCAAGGTCATCCTTTGGCACATTTTGACCTTTACTGTTATTTGATTGAACTGGTATGGATTGGAACTCATAACTCGCAGATCTAATATGACTCGCAGAGGTCAAGGTCATCCTTTGGCACATTTTGACCTTAACTGTCGTCTGATGGAGCTGGTATGGATTGGAACTCATAACTCGCAGATCTAATGTGTCAAACTCTTTACCCCTGTACCAGTACAAGACCCTGTACTTAAAAAAATGTAAATAATATACCGTATATCTATTCGCTGAATTGAAACTTATATGTTTATACTTGGTACTAATGTGTTATATGATACACAGTAATACAGAACAACGTATCAATTAACATACACATATACAATACAGTATGTGCTTATTAATAACAATTTCTACTAATTATACAATATGTTCCACCGACTATTAAACACTTTATAGCCTACTGTATGAATGACTGGTGCCTGGCTTTCTAATGTTTTATCATAAACCATTGATATATGCCACTTTAAGCCTATTTTTCATGCTGGGTACCAATCTATGAGCTTTTCATCTTTTTTGGCTTATGTGTTGTGCAAGTTTCCAAGTGGAATGTAATTGCTTTTTTGCATCTTTACCAGATTTCTGGAGAAAGTTTTGAATAAATGCCTGTAGGTTTTTTGTTTAGTTTAGCTATTGAATGACTCTTTGTTTATTTTTGGATTTTTGGAGTTCATGTTTTTTCTCGTTAGCTAAGTAACACGCGAGTGTGTGTTTTTAAGTGAACTTTATAGTTACTGGATTAAGAATTGAACACTCGCTCGAAACACTGGAAGGTATACCACTGTGTGTTTGTGTGCATAATATGACACATATTTCGTGAAGTGGTTTTTTGTGCGCCAAAAAAATAACACTCTGTAAGTAAACCTGCTTGATTTTCTCCCAGATACTTATTGTAAGAAATTGTGTTCATGATTGGTGCCAAAACACTCAGATTTACTATCAGAACGATATTCTTAGAATATTTGACCAGCTTGAGTATACATTCTGGATTTGTTTTACATTAGATATTTTATCATCAGATTTGTGCATAATACAAGGTAAGTGTAAAGCTTTAATACCTGTGTTATTGAAATATACTTGTTCATTTTTTTACCTCAGAATCTGTTTTGCGTTTAAATTCCAATTCCCTGACTTTTCTTTTTGATGTAATTTATCGGCTTTCTTGTGTATCCTGTGTATCTATGTATCCGTGTATCTGTTGTAGGTATAGGTTGGTACGCCAGATTACCTTCAGTGTGTTGAAAGGATTTAATTAGGGGGAAAGAGAAAAACAATAGCAGCAGTGTTGATGGGAAGGTAATACACCTGTTTATATGTAAAACAAGCCAGATAATGAGGCTCTGAAGTTAGATGACCATCACCTGCATGTTTCACTATATCCTGGGTATCTTGTGGTTGGTATCTTGTGGTGTATACATAGCTTCTGTGTCTGGAAGCAATCAAAATACTTAGCATTCTTTTTGGTATTCTTCTTTGTATTCAATGTTGGTGTGTATTTTATCATTGATTGTCATGCATTTATTTGGTGAAGAGCTTCACGCATTTATTTGGTGAAAAGCTTCACACATTTATTTGGTGAAGAGCTACATGCATTTATTTGATGAATAGCTGTTTACACATCTCCTTTAATTGGTTTGGATCAAACATAGTAATTGAAACAGCAGCTTCTGCACATTTCAACTGTCCTGTTTAGATACAGTGAGAGTGATGTGTCATTTTATGTGTATTTAAAAAAATTGCCATTGCCTAAACAAGTAAAGTGAATATAGTATTTTAGTATTATAGCATTATACACCACCAAGATATTGGGCACAATACACATGCATCACTCTCTTCTTATTCTTACTGAAGAAAGTAGAAGTAGAGTGAGTTATTGCCCTTGTTTGTTAATATGCCAAGTGATCACCAAGGAATACCACTACAAGTAATTGATCATTCCTACTGTTGCCAAAAACATTGTTCATTTCATGTCTTAATGTACAGTCAGTCCCTGTGTTAGTGGTCATCTGAATTAAACAGTCACAGATCTTCAGCATCAAATTTTTCTACTTATGTTCTATCTCTAACAATTAGTTACTTATTTTAACAAGGCCATAAATTTCTGCAATATGAGATATGACTATAGTACATGACTACTGTATGTAGGTGAAAAACTGTGGTATTAAATACAGTAAAACCTTGTTATCTCGAGGACTAATCGGGACATGCCAAATGATCGAAATAAACTGGGAGATCGACATGGCGGTGTGATATAAATATACAACATATAATTAGCAAATTGGCCGAGACATTGAAATTTGCTCGAAATAAGCCGGGTGCTCGTGATATCGATGCTCGTCTTAACGAAGTTTTACTGTACTGTTGTTGATATTCTTGCAGTGGTTTGAAAACAGATTGCTTAAAAAAATCCTTCGTATACTTCGGTCTGTGTACTTACTTACTTGCTGTTTCCTAGCCCTACTTTTGCAGGGGCCAGATTGGCTTCTGATGAGTGGTTTATGACTTCTTGAAGTTGTTAATAACCAGTATACAGTCCATTACAACAAGTGTTTTCTCACCAGCTTTAATTGGATTTTAATTGGTAACTGAAGTATTGGTGATTGTATTTCCTGTTTGTGGTCTGGCTTCAGATTCGTCCCTTTGCTGCAACAATGTTGTATCTCTATTTCGAAGGCTCAGTGCAAAACTATGGTAGTACCTCTTGAAATTGATGTAGTTGTCATAGTTTTGCACTGAGCCCTCAATTTACTATAAATAGATCTCGAGATACAATCTTCTTGCACCAAAGGGATGATTGGTCTTATTCTGCAGTTTGCTCAACAAGTCTTAATGTGACTTTTATAAGTCTTATGTTGCAGCTTATGTTTCCTGATACAGCTCTTATATGTCAGTATATAAACTTTACAAGTATATAACATGTGCAGTTTTCTGTTGTTATTCATCAGGTAATATTTTGAGGTATAAAGTTGCTAATTATACTTATCCTGGTGAGTGATGAATGTGCAGACAGAGTGGCAAGGCATGCTGTGCAGTCTTTTCAAAACAGCTTTTCAAAACCAACACATAAATTGAAGGAATAGCAGCTAAACTTTTTGCATCTATGTAAAGTTACATTTCATATGCATTTGAAATTATCTAAAAGTTATACTTTTGCATATCAATGTAACTTCAGATTTAGATGCTAATTGTAACTTACAAACATCCATGAGCAGAATGTTGTCATAAACCAGATTTATAAACTTTTTGGCTATTATGAGTAATAGTATTGAGACTTGAGTAGCTACCTTGGGATTTTGCTTTTTATTTGGACCTCTGCTCGTCCAATCGTTTGGAAACAGAAAAGCTAATGCTTGAAAACTGTAGGAACAATCTATACTTAGTACCAATAAAACAAACAGCTTCTACATGAATTGTTTTATGCTAGCTATTTCCGTAACTAACATAATATTTATTATATTCAAAGCAAATAAATGTAATTACATATTAATTATATCTTGGAAACCACTTACAGCCATTGAATGACAGTGTGACATATGTCAGCCACATGATTTTATGGGAGGACTGAGTACTCTTTAAAGTCTGCTGGCAGGATTGTAGCTCTTCAATTTGGAGGTTGCAATATTGTGTTTTAGTTGTTGCTCTTCAATTTGGAGGTTGCAATATTGTGCTTTAGTTGTTGCTCTTCAATTTGGAGGTTGCAATATTGCGCCTTAGTTATTGCTCTTCAAGTCTGGAGGCAGGATTATAAATGCACCTTGGTTAAATGTTACTCTTCATTTCGGGAGACTGATATGTTGCACCTTGGTTGTTATGGCAATCTTGTGTAATCTATGATTCATTTTGACAACAGTTTATTTCTTCTGGTTTATCATTCAACAATCTGAAATAAACAACATTCCAACCAACAGTTTCTCACTTGAAACAAACTGTACTAGAAGCAACAAGTTTGTGTAGTTTATGGCTGTTGGTTGTGTAAGTCTGACACCAACCATCATAATTAAGTCTCAGTGACTTTGATGTATAGGTGGAAAAAGTGAAGAATTTCAGGTTCATAATTCAATACACAAATGTATTGCTTAAAGTTGAGCAAGCTCCTTCTATATGAAGTCTGTAGCATGTACCAGGGCCCTGCCTTAGCAACCACTTTTCTGGAAAGGCAGGTCTCAAGTTTTGGTCAAGGACTATACATGATCGGGAACATTTTGACAAGATGGCAAATTTCTGAAACAAGGTTATTTAATGTTCTAATCTAAGAAAAAAGCTTTTAAACTCTTTGAGGTTACCTGAAGGACAAGTCAATGTTTATAACCGTTTTCATTTAACTTTGAACAGAATGTTACATTTTCCTATTCATTTGTTTGTTTACAAACAAACCTAAGCAGCAGTGTGGGTGTACTTATTATGAAACTAGATGTAATCTTGGTGCTACATCACAAGTCTGATGCTTGGAAACCTTGGGAAAACGGTAACCATGGAAAACAAGTGGTTTTGTAGGGTTGTCAGAATGAGTTTGTTAATGAGACTGAAGTATGGCATTTATGTACATGTTTTGTCACTACTGCATCATATTCTCAGTGATGTTGGCAGTAAATACACTGCTATGATATATTGTGATGTGCATTTAGCGCAGAATGATTGAGGTGATATTACAGTCTCAATGTGAAGGTCATTGTGCTGCTGGTGTTGAAAATGTAAACAAATAATTGTCTGCATTATAAGTCACTGATCTGCAATGTAATTTCATACCTTTGGAAATATGTTATGCTGAAGTATTGCTATTTTTTTCGAGAATATGTCCCTACTTTTATGCTCAATAGATCTTGATGTGGAATTCATGAAACATATGGGTCAAAAGATGTAAATTTCTGATTATTGGGAACTAAAATCTGGGTCAAAGTTGTTGAATTATCATGATGTTAAAGGTCAAGGTCATGTCCAGATGGTAGCACAGTCATTTAATTAGCTTTTTGTTAAGCAAATATCTTCTTAATTGTTTGCCTTTAAGATGTTTTTGTGGTTAGTGCAAAACATTGTGTTAGATCTCTACCAAGATTTTCCTAGATTTCTACTGTATGATCTGTATATTGTGTTATATCCACACCAAATCTCAAATCTTGCCAAACCTAGGGATCCTGTTACTACAAAAACCTGATGCTTCATTAAATCTGGTATTTATTTTGCTATATTCCTTAATTCAATCATACTCTGGATGCATTTTCATTGCCGATGTGCATTGTATTGTGTAGTGTATATATTTGTTTATGTTGCATTTTTGGCAAACTTACATTTCTTGTGATTTACACTATGATAAATCGTTAAAAGAATGTACTGCATTTTTGGACCATGTAATGGAAGCTTGTTCCAAATCATTGTAATGTTACTTTGGCATTAGACACTGTTGCTTGTTATGAATTAGATGCAGTTGTACCATTTTATAGAGTTGAACAACCTGCACCATACATACACCCTGTCCCTTGTTTTTGGTTTCTTTTCCTTGCACCTTTGACAGCTTTCCTTTGTGCTTATTGTTGCTTTCCCTTGCAGAACCTTTGGCTGCTTTCTCTTGCAGAACATTTGGCTGCTTTTCATTGCACCTTTGGTTGCTTTCCCTTGCACCTTTGGTTGCTTTCCCTTGCACATTTGGTTGCTTTCCCTTGCACATTTGGTTGCTGTCCCTTGCACCTTTGGTTGCCTTCCCTAGCACCTTTGGTTGCTTTACCTTGCACCTTTGGTTGCTGTCCCTTGCATCTTTGGTTGCTGTCCCTTGCACCTTTGGTTACTTTCCCTTGCACATTTGGTTGCTTCCCCTTGCACCCTTGGTTGCTTTCCCTTGCACCTTTGGTTGCTTTCTCTTGCACCTTTGGTGGCTTTCCCATGCACATTTGGTTGCTTTCTCTTGTACCTTTGGCTGCTTTCCTTTGCACATTTGACTGCTTTCCTGTGCACCTTTGGTTACTTTCTCTTGCACCTTTGGCTGCTTTCCTTTGCACATTTGACTGCTTTCCTGTGCACCTTTGGTTACTTTCTCTTGCACCTTTGGCTACTTTCCTTTGCACATTTGACTGCTTTCCTGTGCACCTTTGGTTTCTTTCTCTTGCACCTTTGGCTGCTTTCCCTTGCACCTTTGGTTATTTTCCCTTGCACCTTTGGCTGTTTTCTCTTGCACCTTAGGCTGCTTTGCCTTGCACCTTTGGTTTCCTTCCCTTGCACCTTTAGTTGCTTTGCATTGCACCTTTGGCTGCTTTCCCTTGCACATTTGGTTACTTTCCTTCGTGTGTGTGTGGTTGCTTTCCCTTGCACCTTTGGTTGCTTTCCTTCGTGTGTGTGGTTGCTTTCTCTTGAGTGATTTAAAATTGTCCTTCACCTCTACATTATAAGTTGGATTTATTTCCCTTATATCTTTCTTTTGCGATATTACACTCATCCTGTTGGAATGTTTCAAAGCAAGCAAAAAAGCAACACACACAGTATTAATCAGACATGCTATTACATCTGTTGGTGTGGGTGCAAGAGCCTAAATGATGCCATATACAATATGGTACCAGTTAGCATGTTATTCTGCTAACCACTTTGAGCATAATACAACATCTTATCATTCAGGCATCTGCAATGATAGCTTGTTATCAAAATTAAGCATTTTTTCTCAAATTTATTGCAGTAGTTTTTCACCCAGTTTCAAGCTGTACATGTTAGTGTTTATATATAGATACAGTAAAAAAACACCACCAACAACACATAAAAATCTTAAACAATCTGATAACATCTCAAGGTCAACAGCTATTTGTCAATCCTCCAATTCATTTAATGGGTTTGGAGCATGTTGGCCTTTAAAGACATGTTTCCATGGCAACACATTTTGTAAGTTACAATTTGAATAATTTTGTACTGTTTGTTGTTTATTATTTTCATGACATTTTGAAAACTTATTGTATTTATTATTATTACTTCCAACATTTCTTGAAACAAACATTTGGTTCCCATCTGTATTGCCTCACTTTACCACTTAATTCAAACAAGTAGCATAACAACAGGGAACCAGACTTAAAGATCCGGGTTGATGTGCCCTGGTGTAAGGATATATTGCCAAGGTTCATAGTGCCCGGGTGTGAGGATAAACATAACACAATATGACTGATGTGTATGAAAACCATCTTTTTAAATCTTTTATATCATAGAATCGGTGTATCATGCTGATATCCTTTGGCTTAACATTATCATTTTGAGGAAATCTTGAAAACGTCCATTATCGTGTGTGTGTTATTCAAGAAACTGTTACCATGGTAACAATGTAATCAGTTTTTGGCAGGTATGAGTAATAATGTAGGAAAGGTAAGAGGTTTTACAGACTGGTGAATATCTCTTCCAGGAAATATAGTTCCTTGCAAATATAAATAGTTCAAGATGCAACTTGTTTTTGCCGATGTTGTGAAACAGTCAAGGTCTATAAACATACATATTTGACCTGAATTTTCCTTATAGTCCTTTCAAAGTCAACTGAGAACGGTTGTAAATATACTATTGTCCCCCGGCAGGTGAGCTATGTTTATCTAGGTTCAACTGGGTATACCTGAGTTAACGGTATCCAAATGGGCTAGTTCCCTCATAAGTATTACCTATTGAATTGACTATAGAGGTTGAATTAAACCAACTGAAACTTTGCTAGTGACATTGTTATCAGCAACAACATCAGCAGCAGCAACAATATTAACAGCAGCAACAACAACATAGCAGCAGCAACAACATCAGCAGCAGCAACAATATTAACAGCAGCAACAACAACATAGCAGCAGCAACAACATCAGCAGCAGCAACAATATTAACATCAGCAACAACAACATAGCAGCAGCAACAACATCAGCAGCAGCAACAATATTAACAGCAGCAACAACATCAGCATAAGCAGCAATAACAACAGCAACAACAACATCAGCAACAGCAGCCACACAAACAATGTCATTGTGACAGTGGTATAAAGGCGTTGTTCATTGACATTCTTGCAGCATCAGGAACTCTCATCATGTGTACATACATTGTATAACACATGGATCGTTTATGTCATCATGTTGTTAAATACTGGGAGAAATATTCAATGTTCTGTGGTATGATTGATCTGTATCAATGATGTATGTGTTATAATGTAAAATCATTAATTTTTGGGGGATTAAATATACTGTAAAATCATTAATTTTTTCAGGGGGGGGGGTAAATTTCGTGAATTTCGTCACACTCAACGACCAAATCAAATCCCATCGAACAATAATTTTGACCCTTGTATTTATTACCTGAAATGCAAAATTTTGTTTCAATGGAATTAAATGATTTTACAGTAGCAGCTCCTGGTCTGGTATTCCTAGCCTTGTATTTGCTTGTAGAATAACAAACAACTTGAATGGAAAGGACTGGGATAAAATGTATATTTTTTCAAGCTTTGATGCATTGATTAATGTGTTGTTTGATGCAACATTGCCATGCATTTGCTGCAAGGGCTACCAGTATGCTGACAAGTTCTTTCACTGATTAAATATTTATTACTTTCATATCACTGGATGACATTATTTGTTGTGATGATATGTCACCTTGTTGAAACTGTTACACAGAACCCAAGAACATTCCAGTTAGATAGAGCATTATGCTCTGTAATATGGTGTCAGTACACTATTGTATTCCAACCTATGGAGATGATGCACACAGCATTGCTAAACTCTTCTATCAGAATACTGCAAGGAAAAAGATAAGCGATCTAGAATTCTTCAAAGTTTGTTGTTACATAAAGTGTTAGCTTGCATGTACATACTCCTCTTTGAGTGAAAGCCATGTGGTGCTTGACATGTGAAAGCCATATGATGCCTGCTTGGTACAGGTCCAAATATGTTGAATGTATTCTTTGATATGTCAAGTGTATGTTCAAGTGATAACTTGTGGTTTTACTTCCTGTATTGTTCCATAATACACATGTGTCCTGAGGAGTGCGCAACACTTCCCCATGCTTGTTTAAGTATGTGCAACAGCAACACTTCTGCATATCCTGCATGTATCATGTAATATTCTGAGACTGAAGGAAAACTTGTTGTATTCAACCCTTTCGTGGTACAGATAAACCTTTCTAGAATAGCCCTCTGTAGAGCAACAACCCCCATAACAACACCTTTAAAATATCCCTAGGTCAATATTTACTAGATATTTAACCTCTGTATAGCAACACTTGTCTCTAATATAACACTTTCAAAATTTCCCCTAGGTGGATATTTTAACTGTAGATTTAACCTCCGTATAGCAACCACCTCTAAACAATGGCCAATATTTGTAGCTCTCAAAGGATCTTGCTCTTCAGAGGCTGTTACAATTATATTTACATGAGGTTATAAAGGGGAGACAATTAATGGAAAAATTGATTTAAAGGGAGATAAACCTTTGTATTCAATTGGGGATTGAAGCATAAGGGAAGCTTACTCTTGTCTGATTTCAATCAACACATGTATACATTTGAAAATCTTCAGTTAAAAAGTTATTGGGAGGTCATGTCACTATGTTAAATTGTCACCGTTCGATGCTGCTGTCTAACCTAAACTTGAATAATGTTTACACCTTGAATGTTTTAAAATTGAGGATGACTTGTAAAATTAGATCAGAATTTTATTTTATGTCAATTTTGTTGTCAATGTTATGCGCTCTGAACAGTTTTTATGATGCAATTTTATTTCAATAGGTGAATAAAGCAAGATTGAAGTATGTATAAATTAAATCAATGTCTACATTTATGTGTCTCTATTTTAGATTTACCTGAGCATTTTAACCGCACCATAAAAAGGCTTATCAGAGTATATGGTGGTGGTTTTCTGTACCATAAAAAAAGCTTATCTGTATGGTGGTGGTTTTCTTAAGCTTCTGATAAATGGAGCTAAAATATTTCAGCTTATATTTTATGTAATATTTAATTGCTGTGTTAACCTGCGTAGGTGTTGATATTTAGTGATGTGACGCCTGATGTTGTAGTATTGATAGGACGTAAGCTGTTGTGCAGTACAATTTAGCAGAATTAGACCTAAATCATGCAATTGAATGCCCAGCTGGCAACTTGGACCAACATTTAGTTGTATTCACATTCCTCTTTATATATGCTGCATCATTTAGTGGTGTGAGACCTATATCAAAGTAAACAATTCCTTATAATATGTAAATTCACGTCCACTTGGTCACCATGCTCAAGTTGAGTATAGCTCAGTTGGTCAGTTAAGACTTGACCGACACTCAAAGTTGCAGCTGGGTACATTCAAGTCAATCAGGGATGTGGATGATTTTTATTCAAAATAGATTAAATAGTTACGCCCAATTGAAAATATAAAATATTTCCTATTTTAAGCAACAAAAACTTTGCAATATGCACAGATAAGATAATTTTTGTTTGCAATTATTCAGTTGTCCATAATTTTGCAAATGTGGCATTCAGAGATCGTAAATTTCATACATCTTAAAAGTAAGTTTGAACTTATTTGGTGAATATAGTATGAACTTTCAAATGTAATGTTAGAAGAGCTCCATCGTAAGATTGACATCAGACTTGAGTGTGTAACCATTACAAAATAGATGACATTTTATTTTATATCTTTATCATCAGTTTATTTATGCTGTCACATTCATTTTTTTTCTTACAAAAGTGAAAGATATATTTGCAAGATAGGCCAAGGGTTTACGAGCAATTGTGCTAATATTCCTTACATGTTTACCTTTGGGGAAAATATATTATAATGTATAATTTTTTTTAGAAAATGCAAAGAATTTTGATGAGTAAAAAACATTTCCTATTGACTACATATTCATTGATATATAAATTCTGGTTATGGGTGGTTGTTTTACCAATTAGTTAAGCAATTAGTACACCTGAACCTAAGTTTCATTGGTTTTGCTTCCATTTGACCTTGTTATATACTAGCTTCTCACATTGTGCTGGCTGAATTGATTTCTGCGTTCGGTTGGCGTACGTCAGTCAGTCAGCCGGTCAGGCAGGCAGTCTGGTGTGTCGGGCAAACTCGTCAGGCAGGCAAGTCGTCAGTCAGTCAGGCGTGTCAGTCAGACATGTCAGTCAGGCTCGTCCACCTGCCAGCAAGTCAGACAGCGCCAGCAAGGAACTGTCAGATGGCCAGACTAAGTGTTAGACAAACTGTTGGCTGAAAAGAAGTAGCTTGAAAGAATTTTATCCGATCAGCAGTCAGTAAGGGTGATATAGTACAGTACAGTATGTCCAACAGGTGGGCTGAGATTGGCAGTCATGCAGCTAATTGTGTCAGACATTTGTCATTTTCATTCTGCTCCTAATATTCCTCACTTCATCTCACTTTAAGTTAACCTTATGTAACCTACTAGATTTCTCCTGTTTGACATATATAGCCAGGACACTTAAATATAAATAAATTACCATACCGTTTAAATTATGATTTATAATTACGTACCTTTCTAAGGCACACTTACTGTAAAATCATTTAATTTTGATGTGACAAAATTTTGTGCTTTTTGATAAAAAAAGACCATTTCGATGAGACGTTAATTTGTGGATTTTGCATTTGAGGTAATAAATATAAGGGTCAAAATTATTGTTTGATGGAATTTGATTTTGTGGCTGAAAGTGATCCACGAAATCCACATAATTTAATCCCCCACAAAAATTAATGTTTTTACAGTATTTTACAAATTTCACTCCTGATATCAGATTGATAGAGTTAATTGAAGGTGTTTTACTTTTCACCCAGTTAGGTATTAAATAAATGAGTTCCCTTTAATGTATTTACCTAATTTAAATTTCTGATAAAGTGTTTATATAATTTTTTTTTGATAATGTATGGTATTTCGCTTTTTTTTTGCGTAGGCTAAGGAATTTTGTGAATTTTGTTACGAAACCGTTGAAAGTTACGGTAGCTCAGCATGACAGCTCTGGCACATTATTGTTGGTAGTAAATCGTATAATTGAAGGCTTGATGTCTCTTAAATACTGTACTAATATACCATAGCATCATCTAACCATGCGATAACACATCAACACTAAGGGCTGTTGTTGTGTGATTATCAAAATAGATTTTTCGTTGGATGTCACTGAATCGTCACTGTATCACCAATATGTTAGAACTTTGATGAAATTCAATATCATGGTATAGATTTAATTGCGCAGGAGTACTGTGGACTTATTTGCATGGGATGAAATAAAAAAATATGTAAATTTGTTGGAGAAAAAAAATTGTGATATACTATATATATAATAGAATAGAATACATCTTCTCAGTGACATTTGCAAGTAGATCTGCCTGTTAGTGACAATTAAGATGGCATGCTCTTGTGTTTTTATGGCTTAAGTGGAAAAAATATATATAAAAAGTGAAGAAAAAAAACTGCAAAAAATAATAAAATAATATAAATGGATTTATACATATTTACAACAGTTGTGCATAATAATATATTGGATTTTATTTAATGTTTTCTCAGTTAAATTGACTCTTGTGATAAATATTGTGTATAAAAAATTATTATATAGCTAATATAGATTTATAGGATTTCAATATAGTGATAAATAATAGAATTACACTTGTAGTAAATTGTGTATATACAAAAAATTACAGACTTTGGAAATTGAATGAAAAATTGAATGAAAAATCATTAATTGACCCTTGTTATATCAAGTGTACATAAAAACTTTGGAAATTAAATGTAAAAATATCGTATTTTGACGGACATATCCCGATATATTCAAGATGTCACTGATTATAAATTCGGACCCTAACTATCGGTGGTATAACCACAATAAGTTCCTGAACGAGAGATACGTCACTAGACAGGTAAGTAACCAAGAATGTTTGTCGAAATTATTGAGAATTCTTTACAGTTTGGTATTTAAAAAATCGCATAATGCATTGCCTAATGCTACCTAATTTTGGCTTTAAATTGTTGCAAACAAGAGGAGATATTTTTCCAGAAATTAAAAAAAAAGTATTACAATTATTGTGTTCATTTCCAAATGTATTTCCTGCTTTGGTCCTGGAATTTTGAAGGAATTTGAACCTGTAGTTGACAAGTGTCCTGTACCAGTTAGGACGGTGACTGTAGAGTTACTGCTCTTGTTTAGAAATGCCTTGTTTCTGGTTTGGTTGCTGACAAACAACCTAGATGCACTTAGTTCAATGCCAGACTTTTCATCATACCAGTGCATTATTTATGAACAAAATCTGGGATAATTTATTTATTGCAAGTGCATATGTGTATCATCAGATTTCATGTTGCGTTATGTTCATGATTGTGTTTTACATGCTATGGAAGAGGTAGTTTTGTATCTATGCAGAAGTATGCATATGTTTAAGCAAAACTTGTCTTCCTGATTCAGTTTGCAACAAAACAACCTGTACAATAATTGTTTGTTAATTATACAAATAGCAAAATATTGTATGATTTTTAACAGTAAGTTTTTGTATGGGTATACATTGAGGTTTACAAATGGTTCCAAGATTTTGTCAATAAAATTAATGTGATTAATGTGACATTTTAGTTTTGAAGTTATGGTTTCTTATTATCTGGAAATACTATTTAATAATTGTATTTATTTACTGTGTAGAAATTTCTTGATAACATAAGTTTGCAGTTGCCTAACCTGTAATTAGCAGTCAGTTGGGATTGCATGAAATATGACAGACCAGTTAATTATTTTAATTCTATTAAACGGATGGTTGTTTAATTGGGGTGAACGCTAACTCAAGTTTGATTGTACCAATTAAGCAAAGTTTTTTTAATTTGTTAGTCTAAATTGGAAAAATGAGTGAATGTTCCTTTTTTTTTAAAAAGAATAATGCATTTTCGTGGAGACTGCTTTCAGAATCCCTTACATGACAATTTTCATGCAGGATTTATGTTGTTTTACTTTTTAACAACTAATGAAAAAATCTCACAATTTATGATTTAAAAATATAAGAATATAAGAAACCTTTAACATTTTTTTCTTTCATTTTTTTTTATTATACATAAAAATCACATATTGTTCATTAATATTACATATTTAAAAATCACATATTATTTTTGGGGTCATGAATTTTTACAAAAATTTGTGCTCTCAACAAATATTTTTGACATATTTTTTTCATCTTAAATGGGTTCTTGTTGATAAATCATTTTTTTGTTGATTTTTTTAACCAGGGTGAATCGTTACTAGGCAATAATTGGAATGTTTATATTGATCAAGTTTTGCAATTTTATCATTATAACTTGTCAGCAGCTGGTTTTAAATTGGATTGTTTTGCACTTGGCACAGAATATAGGTTGCAAAATATAGGTTGTTGAAGTGAGGTCTGCTATTTGATTTGGTCTGCAGTAAAATAGTTTAAAAGTTCATTGGTAATGAAATTATTCTGGGTAATAAGTGTGTAATTTCATAACCAAAAAAGATATAAGGAAATAATTTGACAGGGAAGGCAGCGCTCTACTTAACCAGCCTAGCACAGAAAGCAGATACACCACAACACAACTACATGGAGCAATGCCGACACACAACCCAAAGTAATGATTAAAAGTATCCGCTGCAAGTAATGTCATGTTATTGATTGGTACCTTGAAATAGACTGATTGATTTCAACATAAGATAATGTGTCACTCAGTCATCTGTTCAATTATTGACTTGTCATTATGATTACTCAAACATCTTGCTATTGATTTACTGATTCACTGCTGCATGTGGCCTCCTGTAAAATGATTCAACAATAAGTGTGTATGTTTGATTAGAGTCTGTGTGCCTCTGTAGCATGGGCGACCCGGGTTCAAATCCAGGGCGAGACGCTTCTATATATATGCCTGCCATATTTCAGCAGAAAGCTGACTGGCAAGTAAAGGCTATGCTCAGTATTTTTAAAGAGTGAGAATGATTAAAGGGCTGTTTAGGTTGTTGATTGATTGATTGAATAATTTGTTTAGTGATTGATTGATTAATTATTGGTTTAGTGATTGATTGATTGATTGATTGATTGATTGATTGGGGGAATGGTTGAGTGATTAAATAAGTAAATATCTAGTTGATTGAGTGAAAATTGATTGATTGACTGAATAACTATTTAATAAATCTGTAATTTAATCAATAAATCACTCAAGTAATAATTCAGTAAATTAAACAATTAATCAATCTGTACATGAGCATTCTGATTATTTATTGTAATTAATTGATTAATTTAAGACTTAAAAGCAACCAATAAGTGATAATAAATAATTGATTCATTTAAGCCTTATAAGTAACCAATAATTAATATTAAATAATTTAAGCTTTAAAGGTACTCACTGGTTAATGGTCAGTGGGTCAGTGTGTTATTGGGTAGACTAAGATTGATTTATCAGGTCTGATTAAGTCCAAGATCTGTGTTTCTAGTTTATAAACATACAAGAAAGATGTATTACAGGAGGTCAAATAATATGAGATTCTCAATTCTGTCTGTAAACTGGATTATCTCATATATTTGTAGGCAATGGATGGATGCCAGACCAGATTAAGGTCAAAAGAGATATAGGCTCATGTATCATAACAACTTTACTGCATGGTGCATCAAGATGGAGCTTGCTTCTATGCTCCTAATACAGCACTTTGGTTCCAGTGCTACTAAGTACATTGGTGATTTACTAAGTAAGCAGAGGATTGCCAGTCTCTCTAGTTGCATTAAATAAGGAATGATGAAGTTTAGCTGTGTCCCAAAAGGATGACATTTTGCTGTTCTGATGTTGCTTGATTGTATTTTAATGATTTTACATCTCTGGAAGTTTACAAAAATCGAAACAAACCATTGTACTCAAACAAACAGATTTTATTCATTAATGAACCTGACTCTGCAATGCAAACAACTTTCTTCCTTGATCATATATTTTGTGTATCATTAATGGTATGGTGGTCTACTGGTTCTGTCAGGTTTATGGACAGTGTGGCACTTGCCTTCACATTCTCCAGTAATGAAGAACCATGTATTTCTCTGTGTGAACCCAAAGTTTAACAACCTTTCAGTGTTAGAATGGTATATAAATCATCTCCTATCTTATAGATACATGTACTTGAAGAGTTGCTAATCAGCATCTGGCTGGGCTTTGTGATATCTTGATATGGCCATTAGAAATGCCAATGGTTTATTGGAATACTATGGTAGCCTTGCTTAGGTTTCGGTAGATTTTAATCTTGACCCATACTGTACTATTGCCATCAGTAGTTAAGCAAGGACAAAAATAACAGATATTTGAGTCTTCAATGAGTATGCCCTCATGCATGTGTCTCCCATGCAATTGTCACCAACTATTGTAGGCCTTCTATCATTATGTCCTCATTCATGTATTTCCCATCACTTTCGCCTTCTTTAAGAGCAATATTCTGCCATCCCATTGCAACTTTAAGGCTGTTTTGGATTGCAAGGACGATGTGCTTAATCCATTGTCATTGTCAGCCAAGGCTTCGGTTGACCTTCAAGCATTATTTCTCCATTCATGTGTTTCCTATCCCTTTGTGGTGTCATCATTGCAAAGGGTGATGGAACAAAAGAGTGTTGTCCTTACTGTGTTGATTATGTGCCCTTCATTCCATTGTAGCCAAAGGAACAAAGAGTGTTGGCCTACAAGGATTTTATGCTTATTCTCTGTTCTACCTTTGCATATATTGGCCTTCATGCCCAAGTGTTGCCTAGCCCATTGTGGCACAACTAAAGGGTGATGTGATTTAATCAAAAGGATGTTGTATGTGCCTCTTCATTCCATTGCTGCCAAATGAACAACTAAGGGTGTTGACATATAAGGATGTTGTGCACATTCTCCATTCTTCCTTTGCATATATTGACCTTCATGCATTGTATCACCATTCAAGTGTTTCCCAACCTATTGTGGCACAACCAAAGGGTGGTGAATCATAGGGATGTTGGCCTTCAAGCATTCCAGTGCAGCCAAAGGAACAAAGGGTGTTGGCCTACAAGGATGTTGTGTTGATTTCTCCATATCTACCCTTGTGTATATTTCATGCTGATTTGTTTGTGAATTACACAAATAGTTTATGATAAGTGCTTATTGAGGGGGACAACTTTATTAAACTTTTGACCATAAAAATATTTTATGATGGTGGGTTTGATTATATCCACCAGGCAAGGTGAAGATAATGAAAGCTATGTTTTGTGTTGAAAATTCTTCAAAATGGAGTTGAAAATGGTACATGCAGTGCATGTTCAGCTTGTTTATTATGAACTTGGGTGTGGTTTAAAAGAGCTTAATGTGATTTTGTGGCAGTAATGTTTGTGGAGTTAGAATGATTCTGTGTGGTGGAGCTCAAAGTGTGGCAGAGCATTTTTAAATTCAGAAATATAAAGGGCTAGTCTATTTAGTAAAATGCAAGGTGGTTTTGGAGTGCCATTATAAAATTTATAGAGATTTTTTCTTTTATAAAAGCCAGCCAACGGATGGGATCTTTGTAATATTTCTGGCTGGATTCCAGTGTTTATGAATTAAGCTATTGAAAACAATATTTTTGTTCATTGTTTATTTTTTGACAGTGTATCTGATGGATAAGATAAATCTGTGAAGTTGGTGTTGTTGTTACATTCACTTCCTGTCTGAGTGTTGTTTGGTGTTAAGATGTTGCCATTGGGAACAGTAAACTAGCAACCATAGAAGAAATTAGCTTCATAATTTTCAAAAAATATTTTCGAAGGATTTTTTGTGTTCTTAATCCACATTGAGTTTTCCATGGTTGCTTGAGGTCAAAGTGTTGCGATCAGAAGCAGTTAACTAGCAACCATAGAAGAACGGCAAAATTTCTTTAAAATTTTTTTTAAGAAATCGGTGAACTTCTTGTGTGCTCTTATCTGCATAAAATTGCCTGAAGTATAAAATTATGATTATTAACATCATGTTCTTCTTTCCAACTTCACCGTGAATGATTTTTTGTGTGCAGATAAATTTGTTGAATGTATCTGGTTTTATGACTGCTGTTGAAGTTATCTTGTAGTTAAAGGAGTGGAATAGTCTAATCAATTGCTTTTAGCCAAAATATGTGGGTTTTTTGCTGTAAGTGAGCCAAAAAAAACACCAGAATCTTGTTGGAAATTATTGTGAAAAAGTCTGCAGTGTATTTATGAATGGATTTATTCACTTAAATGCAATTTATGCATCAAAGTTGGTGAAAAAAACTCTGGATTTTGTTAAAAATCTCTGTTGGATTTATGTTTTGGGTAGATTTTCATGTTTTCCAGATTATGTCCCTGATTTTATAACACAAAATGGTTCTTTACTTTGCTGTTGCTTAGAGATAATGCCATGAATTGAAGTTCAGTCCAAGGGTTCGTAGGAACATTGGAGGAATTTGGCGTTTGGTCTGTAAATATCAGGGTTTTCAATTTTTTGGGAATCTGGCATGGAATGCTTTATCCCTTGACATATTTGTCAAACTTGCATATAATGGTTGCTTCATTATTATATACTAAGCTTAATTTTTAAGGACTATTTAGAAGGGCTGCTTTGCTTAGTGCTGTCAGCTTGAATCTGGGTGTGATTGAAACCAGTTAGGTCAGTTATACAGTCTGGTCTGGTATAGCTTAAACAGGGTGGCCACAGACTCTGGAAAACAGGGAAAACAGGAAAAATGCCCAAAATAAATTCCCTGCTGGGAAAAATCAGGGAATTTCAAAATTTGGCAAAAATCAGGGAATTGTCAGGGAATTTTACAAATTTGGAGAAATCTAATAGTCTTGAAATTGATTATTTGCCGTTTGTTTTGGTGAAAAAGTATGATATGTTAGCTTTCAGGTCGCTTCGCTCGCAAAATAAGTTTAATCTAAATAAACACCTTATCAGGTAGCATCAAAAAGAAATAGTAAGATAAAGTTTGCACCATATCCTATATTGCCTTTAGGTTTTATGTTAAATAATAAAACAGCCTTGACTAAACCATGGTCGCAAACAACGCACACATCATGGAAAATAACCTTTTGGTTAGGGAAAAATCAGGGAATAATCAGGGAATTTCATTCTTCATTTTCTGTGGCCACCCTGTTAAACTTCTGTGTCATTTAAACTATCGTCATGGTACTTCTAGGAGCTAGGGAGAAATTGAAAGTTGCAGTTGGTTAAAAATGAATTCCAACAAAACTGGTTTAGGTCAACTGTTCAACATAGGTAGGGATGAGTTTGTCCTGTGTCTTATAACTCTTGAATTGGTGGCTAGGCGCTGTCGCAGGTTCTGCGACGCTTTGGATTGCCGGTGCGCTACATTATTTATATACTCAAACAAAAACCTTTTGAAAAAAGCGTAACAGTTCCTCTTCTGAAGAGAAGGCTGCTGGTAAATCTTGATGTTTCTGGGTACCAGTAGCAGTTTATTAATACCAGGTACCAGTAGTTTGGTTTATGTTTGATTTATGTAAGCCAGATTTTAATGACTGACATAAAGTTGATCCCTTGGCTTCAAAACTGCTTGGTTTAAGTATGTCTGTCGGAGAAATTTAATTAGCTCCATTGGGTAATGATAATTTATAGCCCTTGTCTTATAATATTTATGTTTGGTTTGTGTATATAAATTGGCTTACAGGTATAATTTGTCATGTATGTTGGCTTTAGGTGATTTGTACCTAGACTTGGCTGCCACTTTGGCTTGCATTTTGGCTGCAACATTAGTCTATGATTTAGTCTATTAGACATTATAAGTCGACATATTGATATACACTAGCTGTCAGGCAGCCTACATTTGATTGAGCAGTTCTGTTTCACAATTTTTAAGCACAACAGTTTAAACTTGTAATACATTATTGCTCGTCATTTTTGTCCACATCTATAAGAACACATAAAAAATCCCTCAAAGCCAAAGGTCATTATCGCAATTGAGGCAGGTAGAAAAGTGAATGGCCACACATTAATGATTTCATAGTCTAAACCCAAAAAAATATATAAAAATAAGAACACATTTTTCTCAAGACTGTTTTTAAGCTGGACTGGAGACCATTATTTACTGCAAAGGCATCACTTATTATTAAGTAACAATGTCCACACATATATTGTATAATCATAACATGTATTCATAAAAATTCAGAAGTTGAAATCTTACCTGAATCTATGTATGAGGCTTCAAAAGAGCATTTGGCTATAATTTATTCATTAACATTTATCAAATTGAATTTAAACTACAGTCAAATGGTATAGTTTGATACTCATCTTACACCCTATCCTCAATTTGATGTAACAAAATACTGGCATAAAGGTAAAATCTACAAGTGGATTCAATGATTCTAACATTTATGTACCTCATCAGGATCCTATGAAATGGAAAGGTCATTATTATTATGTCATACCAGTTCAAGGATTGTAGACATTTGGACATTAATATTTTGATTATCAACCCAAGACCAAAAAAAATAAACAAAATAAACAAACTTAAGAGCATTTGATTCTCAATCTGACCCCCATAAAACAATAGAATGGGGTTACCCTTGTGGACCCAAAAAATACAGAAAACAAACAAGATATTTCCAGCATCTCGGAGATTTCAGTGCTCACACATCAAATTGCACCACATCAGTGTGTGATACTATGAGGATTGTCTTGTCTAACAGTTGGCTGCACATTGCAGTGCTTATCTTGTTGGCACAGATATCTGGCTTGGGGTGTTACATTTTATAATCAGCTGTATAAGAATTAAGTAGCAACACAATTTGCAAGCTGTTGTGTCTCGTTTCAAGCTTGGTTGGTAGATGCTATTGTGAGAAAACTGCAAGGTGGTGTCACTGTTACTTAGTTGTTCTGTTACTTCTTTTACTCATATGAGTTTTTTGTCCCATTGCTCCTTTGAGGTGCACATACACTTCTTTGCTTATTTAAGCTGCAACACCCCCTTGCTCATTAGAGACGCAACATCCTGATTGCTCCATTGAGGTACAATGTCCTCATTGCTCCTTTGAGCTGCAACATTCCATTGACAACCCCATGCCCCTTTGAGGTGCAACATCCAACTGCTCCTTTGAGGTGCAACATTCCATTGCTCCATTGAGCTGAAAAGTCCCTATGCTCCTTTGAGGTGCCATATCTGCTTAGTGATATGATTATAGTTTTGTTTGAGGACCCATGTAAAAGATGATGACACTGTTAGATTATAGTTGTTGAGTTACCTCTTATGTTTCTTTTTGGTGCAACATCCCACTGCTTGCTTGGTTTCAATGGTTATGATTTGACCTCTTTGAGGCATGATCATCTTCTTCTCGAAATAATGGTGCTTATTTGTGTGTTTAATGGAGGTACAGCTAGACACATTATACCTGAGATTGTGTTTATACATGATGCAATAAACTGACATGATACTTAATGTTCCTGATAGAACAACTGACAAAACATGTGGTTTTGTATTGGAATCTTGTTACAAGTTGCCAATAGCTTGATTATTTCAACTGATTAGAGTTTTATACTCTGATTTTATATGTTACCTCACCATATAGCTCCAAACACTTATAACATGTGTACATAAAAAATTAGTGATTTTCTATAGGGCCCTTGGATTTTTATGGTGTTTTTGAATGTTATTTCCGGAAACAAAGATGGCGGACTTTGATAATGCCCCAGTGTGATTTGGAACATTAATTACTACAGGTATGAGAATAAAGCAATAAGTGCCTGTAGGTGGATGTTTTTATGAAAGGATGAAGATGAATTGTAAAGGAAATGAACCCTCTAGGCAGCATCAGCATTCTGGATTCCTGCTGTGCAAAGTTTCATGCCTATCTTGCGTCCATAGATAAAACATGGCATTTTTTATGGCTTTTCTTTGACATCAGTTACATTGAAAAGGGTGATGAATCGTTGTTACAGGCTGTGTTAGGTAATTCATGAATGAAATGCAAAGATAATGATAATAAAGTCACTCTGACACATTTCTTGAATTTCTGTCTGGTTCTATCATACTTAAGTTCTTTAGCCAATGCAGTTCTGGGTCATTGTAAGCAGATCTGCTTTTCAAAAAGCCTAAAATTCAGAGTTAGGTATTAAATTCATGAATGAAAAACATAGATAATGATAATAAAAGTCATTTTGACTCATTTCTCTGTCTGGTTCTGCTAAGGTTCTTTAGCCAGTGCAGTTCTGGGTTGTTGTAAGCTCTTCAGAAAAGCCTCAAATTCAGAATTTGTTTTTCGGAAACATTGACCATTCATGCTAGGTCAATTGTTGTCATGGTCCCATGTTACTTTGGCTACTCAGTGCTACATTTCTTTAAGCTGAGACGTAAATAAATGCAAAAATATGAAGATTTGACAAATTTAAGTCGAAAAAAAATAGAAAGCAACCTAGTTGTCGGAATTCCGAATTTGGATTAAATCCTAAAATATTTTAGTTGTCTAATTAACAGTGTATAATGTAATTGGTTGGAAAAGAACTTGAAAAGGAATCCCTATTGACATAAGTACTTGATTATAAAAGGTGACATCCAGTAACTATGTGTAATAGAGATGTTAAAATGTCAATTAAGATCAACCAGTGGATTCATTAAAGCCAATTGAAAGGTATGCGAATGTACGAAATATACTTCAAAAGAGAAGTTTTATTAATTAAAATGAATCCTGTAGAAAGCTTAAAGCACTTTGGTATGTGTCATATGGCTGATGGTCACAATAGATCACATACGTCTTGACTGGCAGTGCATGATTATGGGTCGATATTTTCAAAATTTCATTCTTGATGATCGGGAAAGGCTGAAGAGAGCTGAAGTGAAAGTTAGTTCCCTTATAACGAAGTTTCAGCTCACTCAGGATGGTAAAACTTCACATTTAGTCAATGAATGTGAACAAACTGACAACCCTGGATTTTCAACATACTAGTATATCTTCAGTTTACAGTGTTGTTTGAATTTATCAGGGGATGTTGATGAATTTGTTTGGTAGATAAATACAGAAGCACAGGTGATAAATCTACCTGGATGACTTCCAATTACTCCGCTAGTTTGACTCTAATTGTTTCAAATAGGTGATGTTCAAATTTATGCTGGCTTCTACTAGCTCACCTAGTTCATTTATTTTATGACTTTAGGAATTGGACTTCAATACTATAATTCATGGTCTGGCATCACACAAGCATTCATCACTCTGTCTGTCAATATCTTCCAATGGTCCTATAGTAACTGACTCTAATAATGTTTCATATATTTGGTGTTAGAATTTACAATAAATAAGGACATCCTCAAGTGGTTAGGGTTCAATATTGTACAAATGATAGCAACATTAAGCAAGCCAGCTCCCTGTGCCTTCAAACGACTTATACTTTTTGAAAATCGTATATCACTCAATTAAGCAGGCCAGCTCCTTGTGCATTGGTCAAACGTTACTTTGAATACTATTTGAACATTGTAAATCACTAAATTAAGCAGGTTAGCTCCTTGTGCATTGGTCAAACGTTACTTTGAATACAATTTGAAAATCATGGAGAGCGATACAGACCTTTTGGTCCTCTTGCATATCATTGTTGAAGCACAGTCATGTGAAAGGAATGAAACAGTTTTAAGTGATTATGGGAAATACCTGAGCGTATGTCTTGAATTATTTACTTAATTGGCTTTAATTGGAATATGTATGGACAATGTAGTTATAGAAGGATATAAATGACTTGAATAAGTGGTAGTAACAAGAGTTGGGTATGGCAATTAGTTCTCTATCTGTCAGAGCTTTGGGAGTTGGTAATGGTGCATGGACTTCATCTGCTTCTTCTAATTGGTTAGCAATGTCATGAACAATTATTATAACATTTGCAAGTTGCTGCAGCACCTTTTTGTTTAGCAATTGCAATGTACTCTGGCCTGTTGCAGTGTTTGGCTGTGGTAACATTGCAATGTATTCTGGCCGGTTGCAGTGTTTGGCTGTGGAAACATTACAATGTACTCTGGCCGGTTGCAGTGTTTGGTTGTGGAAACATTACAATGTATTCTGGCCGGTTGCAGTGTTTGGTTGTGGAAACATTACAATGTACTCTGGCCGGTTGCAGTGTTTGGTTGTGGAAACATTGCAATGTACTCTGGCCGGCTGCAGTGTTTGGCTGTGGTAACATTGCAATGTACTGTGGCCGGTTGCAGTGTTTGGTTGTAACATTGCAATGTACTGTGGCTGGTTGCAGTGTTTGGCTGTGGTAACATTGCAATGTACTCTGGCCGGTTGCAGTGTTTGGCTGTGGTTACATTGCAATGTACTCTGGCCGGTTGCAGTGTTTGGTTGTGAGCTAGCAATTGCAATGTACTCTGGCCGGTTGCAGTGTTTGGCTGTGGTAACATTGCAATGAACTCTGGCCGGTTGCAGTGTTTGGCTGTGGTAACATTGCAATGAACTCTGGCCGGTTGCAGTGTTCGGCTGTGGTAACATTGCAATGTACTCTGGCCGGTTGCAGTGTTTGGTTGTGAGCTAGCAATTGTAATGTACTCTGGTCGGGTGCAGTGTTTGGTTGTAAGTTAGCTATTGCAATGTACTCAGGCCGGTTGCAGCGTTTGGTTGTGGAAACTTTGCAATGAACTCTGGCCGGTTGCAGTGTTTGGTTGTGGTAACATTGCAATGTACTCTGGCTGGTTGCAGTGTTTGGTTGTGGTAACATTGCAATGTACTCTGGCCTGTTGCAATGTTAGGCTGTGGTAACATTGCAATGTTCTCTGGCCGGTTGCAGCGTTTGGTTGTGGAAACTTTGCAATGAACTCTGGCCGGTTGCAGTGTTTGGTTGTGAGCTATCAATTGCAATGTACTCTGGCCTGTTGCTGTGTTTGGTTGTGGTAACATTGCCATGTTCTCTGGCCGCTTGCAGTGTTCCTCGTTTGTGGCACCCCTTAAGATCAAATAGACCAGTTATACAAATGTTGTTTTGTTTCTAGCAATATGAACCAGCGGGGATGAAGAATTTTTGCATCCTCTTAACATACAGTTTCTAAAAGTTTTTATCAGACCATGAACCAATTGAGAGCAATACACACAGACATTTTGCTAGAATAGTTGCTGAATGTTTTAATAAATATGATATTCTGTTATGTTTGGATTGAGTTCTTGGTTGCCTGAGCGTGTTCTATGTTGCTGGGAGTTTTCTATTGCCTAGGGTTAATGCTAACAGATAAAGTTATAAGTGGAAAATCAACATGGCGTTTTTCTTGAATCATTTGGTGTGGATAGATGTGGCATCACCAAACAACAGCTGCGATGATATCTCAATGTTATGGTGTTTCTTGTTCGAAAATAGAATACTTCAGCATACTCTTTATTTCCATGGTAATGCATTGATAAACGATGGTGGGGTATTAAAAAATGTATGAGCAAGGTGCCTAGGTGTATCTGGGCAATTTTATGGAAGCCAGAAAATTTTGTAGTATGATTTGAGGTATAATTACCCTGAATTTGGATTGGAGACTCTCTTGAGCCGCTGGAAGTATGTAGGAATGTTCATGATGAGTATTTCAATGAGTCGAGTTCTGCATGTTGAGCTCATTTTGTAGATATTTTTCGGCAGTGAGTTTTCGGATTATGATTATGAGTCAGTAAAAAGTGCTGTTGATTTTAAAATCTGGGGTGGATTACTGTGTGATTGTAAGAAAAAGTTGTGCTGTTGAAATTTGCAATGTCTAGGATAGATTACTTAGGATTGTAAGAAAGTCTTGCAGTTTAAAGGGAAAGACTTGGTGTTAAAAGTATGTTCTGGATGGATTAAGTGTGTTTTTAAAAAAGTCTTAAATAAAAAAAATTGAATTTCGTAAAAATTAAATTTCATTGTCTGGAATGTTGAAGATTGCTTACATAACTTTTTGGTGATGTGTTGTTCACCTTACAAGTTCAAGTTTTTTGGAATGTGTTGGTTTCACTTTAAAATGGATACTTATAAATTCTGGACTTTCTGTTCCTACATCACGTTGTTATGACAACCTTAGATAAATTGTTGAATAAACTCAAACAATTTACATACAATTTACAATCTCCTTTCTGAAGAGCTTCGCAATTAAAAGTGACAGCTGAATATACAAATACCTGGCTGTATACTTGTATCATATATGACATGTCTTGCTTGTTTGGATGAAAATTTGGAGGAAATCCAAAAAGAAATGAAGAAATAGTATACTTCAATTTTCGTAACATTTAGCAATGTAAATGAAGACAAATTTCCGTTGATGTAGATTAAAACTTGATATTTTAGGATCTAGTGTCTTCAGGTGATCTTTTTATGCCCGTGATCTACTGATGCACCTGTCCGTTTGTTCGTCCCTGCGTCCGTTCGTCCATTGTAATCTGAAATTCAAATATTTTTGAAGTACATCAATGCATTGCTTTCAAACTTATAGTACTTGATTACCATCATAAATATAATACCTTGTTAAAGCCATGTAACATTATCAAACATTTCAACAGAATTATGGCCCCCTGAATGACTTAGCTATTTGTTATTGACACTAGGCTTCCACCAGGGAATAAGCGTTCATTGAACACAATCTTGTTTAGAAAAATTACTGCACTTACTTCAGAAGTATTCTTCCTAAATTGGGTCAACAGCAAGTAATAACAATTGGTGACTGGTCATCGCTTCGAAAATTTTATTGAATTTCAAATTACTTCCCTTGATGGAATTTTATTTCAAAATTATCTCCCTTAGATAAATGAATGCTAGCAATTACCTCCCTTTATTGATTATCAAAATATTTCTTTTTATTTAAAATGACTTCCCTTGATAAAATTTCATTACATGATTACCTCCCTTTGATGAATTTCAGAATGCATTATCATGTGGTATAAATATGCGTAGTCATGAAGACCATGTTTGGTGTATACATACAGATACATTACCTAGTGACATATGCTTGTCTCAGATGACTCTACTTTGTTGAAGAATAATACATTACTTTAATTTTTGTTGGAAATTTTGAGGTCAAGCTAAATCCTGAAGTTTATGGTGTGTTTGGAGTGTTTCTCGGAGTGTACTAGTTGGTGGTTTAAACTTGCAGGGTTTTTGGCACATTTTTAGCTCACCTGTCACAAAGTGACAAGGTGAGCTTTTGTGATCGCTCTTCGTCCGTCGTCCGTCGTCCGTCCGTCGTCCGTCGTCCGTCGTCCGTCGTCCGTTCACAATTGCTTGTGAACACACTAGAGGTCACAAATTTAGCCTGATCATTATGAAACTTGATCACAATGATCATCTCCATAAAATCTAGGTCAAGTTCGATATTGGGTCATCTGGGGTCAAAAACTAGGTCACTAGGTCAAATCAAAGGAAAACCTTGTGAACACATTAGAGGTCACAATTTGAGCCTAATCTTTATGAAACTTGATCACAATGATCATCTCTGTAAAATCTAGGCCAAGTTCGATATTGGGTCATCTGGGGTCAAAAACTAGGTCACTAGGTCAAATCAAAGGAAAACCTTGTGAACACATTAGAGGTCGCAATTTGAGCCTAATCTTTATGAAAATTAATCACAATGACCATCTCTATAAAATCTAGGTCAAGTTCGATATTTGGTCATCTAGGGTCAAAAACTAGGTCACTAGGCCAAATCAAAGGAAAACCTTGTGAACACACTAGAGGTCACAAATTTAGCCTGATCATTATGAAACTTGATCACAATGATCATCTCCATAAAATCTAGGTCAAGTTCGATTTTGGGTCATCTGGGGTCAAAAACTAGGTCACTAGGTCAAATCAAAGGAAAACCTTGTGAACACATTAGAGGTCACAATTTGAGCCTAATCTTTATGAAACTTGATCACAATGATCATCTCTGTAAAATCTAGGTCAAGATCGATATTGGGTCATCTGGGGTCAAAAACTAGGTCACGAGGCCAAATCATTGAAAAACCTTGTGAACACATTAGAGGTCACAATTTGTGACTAATCTTTATGAAAATTGATCACAATGATCATCTCTATAAAATCTAGGTCAAGTTCGATATTGGGTCATCTGGGGTCAAAAACTAGGTCACAAGGCCAAATCATTGAAAAAGCTTGTGAACACACTAGAGGTCACAATTTGAGACTAATCTTTATGAAAATTGACCACAATGATCATCTCTATAAAATCTAGGTCAAGTTCGATATTGGGTCATCTGGGGTCAAAAACTAGGTCACAAGCCTTTGAAGGCCAAATCATTGAAAAAGCTTGTGAACACACTAGAGGTCACAATTTGAGCCTAATCTTTATGAAACTTGATCACACTGATCATCACTATAAAATTTTGGTCAAGTTCGATATTGGGTCATCCTGAGTCAAAAACTAGGTCACGAGGCCAAATCATTTAAAAAGCTTGTGAACACACTAGAGGTCACAATTTTGATCTTATCTTTATGAAACTTGATCACAATGATCATCATTATAAAATTTAGGTCAAGTTCGATATTGGGTCATCTGGGGTCAAAAACTAGGTCACGAGGCCAAATCATTGAAAAATCTTGTGAACACACTAGAGGTCACAATTTTGACTCTATCTTTATAAAACTTGGTCACAATGTTTATCTCTATAAAATCTAGGTCAAGTTAGATACTGTGTCATTTGGGCCAAAATCTAGGTCACTAGGCCAAACAGGTGAGCGACCCAGGGCCCTTTGGACCCTCTTGTTTAACATTACTTAAATTTTTTTGAAAATATTGAGGTCAAGCTAAATCCTGAAGTTTATGGTGTTTTTGGAGTGTTTTAGGAGGGAGCTGGCTAGTGGTTAAAAAAGCAGCTGTTTTTTGGGACATTTTTGAAACATTTTCGGATTTGTAGGATGTCATTAATCATGTGTCTATTTTGAGGGTTGTGGCATATTTAATTTACTTGTTTTTTTCTCTGTTTGAATGTTTTTTGCTCTTGTTTTGAAAAATGTTTAAAATCAGAAAAGCTTTTTGTTTACATATTTCTTGTGATGTTATCGGTGAAACGTGAGTCTATTTCAGTTTTAAATCACTGTGTCACTGTTGTTAATCATCGGAAATAGTTCATAATATTAAAGGGGTGGGGGTGGGAAGGGGTTGGCAATCTTTGTGGAACTTATTTAAGTTAAACTTTTTCTGCTCTGTGAACATGTCCCCTATTGGCCTTCTAAGAGGTTTCCAAAAATTAGAGCAATCTGGCTCGAAAAGGTTTCCCAAAAATTAGTGCAATCTGGCTTGAAAGAGGTTTCCAAATTTAGAGCAATCTGGCTTGCCTCACAACAGCTGCTTGGCCATGTGTATTTGCCTGTCAGTTACGGCTCATTGCCTAAGTTCAGGTTCTAAAATGGCCAGCAGGAGAAAAAGGTCATAAATTCTAGTCTAGTTTAAGATTGAGTTCCCACAAAATTTTCATGATCGTTTTATATATAATGAACAGTCCATCATATGGTTTAACTCCACTGACTGTTGCGGGCCAGTATTTCAAGTTTAATTTGGTCATTTAACTGTCATCTCTGAGGTGATTCAGACCTATAAAGGTGTAACTGAATAGACAAATAAGTGTAAATGTAGGTGATTGTGCACCAAACTTGTGAATATGAGGATAATTTGACCATTATTTATTCATCACTTGTGAGGGTTGTACTTAACACATGGACGCCACTTTTGAGTTTAAAATGCTTGGATGTGTTCGCGATTTCAGTGTTTTAGAGCACATTGGATTTTATTTTCTTCAATTTTGTGGATGAATGTGTATTTATAGTGTAATATCATGTACTATGGTGTCAAGTTTCTGCCTTTGAATTGTCAAAATTAGGACGAAAATTTATGTTATTCGCTTTGATATATGATATAGCCAAGGTCATAATTTATTATGAGCACATTTTGCATTCATTTGGGAGACATATGAGTGTGAATATGTATCTAAATTTGGAATATGTTGTTATATAATTTTTCACGCAATTTTGAACTTTCGTATATTATATATTTTCTCAGTTAGATTTCTTGGTAACATGAGGTACCAACTAACCATAGATGAAGCACAAATTTACATTGGGCTTGAGTTCATTTTGTGTATCTGACAATATTGCGGGTATGTTATATTGTTGAGGATTTAGAGGACCGGGGTCTATTAACTTTCCAATCCATGTGCAAATATTCGAACTCATCAATGTTGGAAATTTTCAATATATCCGGTATTTTATTTGTTTTCTGCCAAATGCGTGACAATACTTTTGCTTTGTTTTTGTGTTGTCCTGAAATATGCACGATTTTCACCCGAGTCATCATGTGAAGACAAAGGCTTCATTGTTTATTAAAGAGCTCCTGCTGTTTTTTACAACTTCAAAGTGCAAATATATTGCATTTTTTAACTGAGTAAATAATCTTGTTTTCATTTTGTCTGATTGTAATAAATGGCCTTGTTTCACACCTGGGCGTTCCATGGGCTCATGTTGAAGGTGGGACCCCGGCCATTGGCTTTTAAAGGGATTTCTTGTTTGACTTTAAGGGATATAGGCAATGATCAGTCAGCTTAAGCTTACGCTTGGATTTATATATTTGTTTATTGACATTATTCTGGATATGAGGGAATACAGAAATTTATGAGAAAACCACATTTTTTACCACATAGAGCTGAGATGCACCTGACTTTAATAAGTATAGGTTTACAGTCTCAGTTTCATATTGCTCAATTCTCAAATTTTACTTAATGTTTTCTAGAGCATTTCCTCTTAATTTTTTCTCTGCTTTCTCAAAATATTTCTGGCTATACATCCCCAAGGTGATGTTGTTGATGGTACCCATGAGAAAATTATTGTCATTTCAGTGGAAATTATTTTGTATATCTTTGTACCAATGTTTCTCTAACATGTCTAGACATTCTGCACTTGTTATGATGTCTGTTAATGCAAGTCTTAATTAATCTCCAATGGGAAGAGTAGCAAAGTCTTTTGGCAAAGCGGAAAGAAATGCACAATTTTGACATTTCTATAGGAAATTCAGGAATGTTTCTTATAATGTCTTGGCTGTACACTGCCTTGTCTAGGATTCCTGGAATTCCCTAGCAGCAGGAATCCTATAATGTTTAGGGGTTAGAGGAATCCGAAGGATTCATGCACTTCATGGCTTAGGCTTTAAAGTCCAATTAAATGTTCCGTTAATGTTGTTTGGTCTACTTTTAATTGCCAGTTATTGGCTTTATGGTTCTTTAAAAGAAATCCAGTATGGGTACCTCAAAGGTCAAGGTCAAAAGTTACATTGAAACTTTGTACTTCACTGGGGGCAATCAGATTCGGCATATTTATGGCATCTGTTATTATAGTTAGGGTGTTGTTTCCATTAGGTTTGTTTAACCC
This sequence comes from Spisula subtruncata, assembly GCA_963678985.1. Lineage (NCBI taxonomy): Eukaryota > Metazoa > Mollusca > Bivalvia > Venerida > Mactridae > Spisula > Spisula subtruncata. Next base: position 18,353,205 of record OY787678.1, read on the forward strand.
TGATGTTCATGGTACAATGTTTCTGTAAACTCAAAGATCCAAGGTCAAGGTCACACATCAAAGGTCAAGGTATCAGGCATGTGTACTTGGGTTAATCCATTGTGCAAGCATTAGTCTCTTCTTATTGTTCTTATGTATGGTCTAATTCAAATAAAAGTTCAATTTGATAGATTATTATCAAAGTTCATGACTCATTTCATTCAGTTTGTTATGCCCCCGGAACCGATGGTTCGGGGGCATATTAAAATCGCACCGTCCGTCAGTCCGTCCGTCAGTCCGTCCGTCTGTCAGTCCGTCCGTCCGTCTGTCCGTCCGTCCGGATTCGTTTCCGCTCAATAATTCAAGCAGTGTTTATCCGATCTTCACCAAACTTCATGAAAATGTGTAAGGCCATGAGATCTAGGTCAAGTTCGATAAACAGTCAAATTGACCTAGCCGCTTCAGAGTTACGGCCCTTGACACATAGAAAAATGGCGTTTTTTTTGGTTTCCGCTCAATAACTCAAGCATTTGTCATTGGATCTTCACCAAACTTCATGAAAATGTGTAAGGCCATGAGATCTAGGTCAAGTTCGATAACCAGTCAAATTGACCTAGCCGCTTCAGAGTTACGGCCCTTGACACATAGAAAAATGGCGTTTTTTTTGGTTTCCGCTCAATAACTCAAGCATTTGTCATCGGATCTTCACCAAACCTCATGAAAATGTGTAAGGCTACGAGATCTAGGTCAAGTTCGATAACCAGTCAAATTGACCTAGCCGTTTTAGAGTTACGGCCCTTGACACATAGAAAAATGGCGTTTTTTTTTGTTTCCGCTCAATAACTTAAGCATTTGTCATTGGATCTTCACCAAACTTCATGAAAATGTGTAAGGCCATGAGATCTAGGTCAAGTTCGATAAACAGTCAAATTGACCTAGCCGCTTCAGAGTTACGGCCCTTGACACATAGAAAAATGGCGTTTTTTTTGGTTTCCGCTCAATAACTCAAGCATTTGTCATTGGATCTTCACCAAACCTCATGAAAATGTGAAAGGCTACGAGATCTAGGTCAGGTTTGATAACCAGTCAAATTGACGTAGCCACTTTAGAGTTACGGCCCTTGACACATAGAAAAATGGCGTTTTTTTTGGTTTCCGCTCAATAACTCAAGCATTTGTCATCGGATCTTCACCAAACCTCATGAAAATGTGTAAGGCTACGAGATCTAGGCCAAGTTCGATAACCAGTCAAATTGACCCAGCCGTTTTAGAGTTACGGCCCTTGACACATAGAAAAATGGCGGTTTTTTTGGTTTCCGCTCAATAACTTAAGCATTTGTCATTGGATCTTCACCAAACCTCATGAAAATGTGAAAGGCTATGAGATCTAGGTCAGGTTTGATAACCAGTCAAATTGACGTAGCCACTTTAGAGTTACGGCCCTTGACACGTAGGAAAATGGCGTTTTTTTTTGGTTTCCGCTCAATAACTCAAGCATTTATCATCTGATCTTCACCAAACCTCATGAAAAAGTGTACAGCTATAAGGTCTAGATCAAGATCGACAACCAGTCAAATTGGCCTAGCCGCTTCAGAGTTACAGCCCTTGATGCGAAGAAAAATGGTGTTTCTTCCCGTTTCCGCTCAATAACTCAAGCATTTGTCATCGGATCTTCGTCAAACCTTTTGAAACATGAAAAGGTGTACGGCCATAAGATCTAGGTCATGTTAGATAACAAGATTTCAAATTGACCTACACGCTTAAGAGTTATGGCCCTTTACACAAAGAAAAATATGTCAATATCACATTTGCCCAATATATTATGACACATCTGTGACGGTGCTGATATCTTAACGTTACGTTACTATCAAAGCATGCACGGGGGCATGTGTCGTCCTATGGAGACAGCTCTTGTTTTGTTTGAAAATCACCAATTGCAAACATTGCAAGCTTTACAGTGTTTTTAATTAAAATATGATCAATGAAAATTAATATTGAAATTTCTACTGTTTACTATTAACTGCATATTTAATAGGGGAAGTTGGAGGTATAGCATCAGTTTATTGTATGATTTATTGGATTTTGATATTTATGAAACCAGGTGACAAATAAAGTGTGAGTGGAGGACTTATATCATATAAATCTCAGTTTTAGTGTTTATTTCACTGAGGGTGCAAACTTATTCAGAGACTTTAATTTTAGCAGGCAGCTATCATAGTTTTTGTGGTCATTTTGTCGAAGGTACAATTAGATCGGCATGAGGCTATCATAGTTTTTGTGTTCTGTCAAAGGTACATTAAGTGTCAAAGAACGTGTCGGTTTGAGACTATTATTGGTCTTTTTTTTGTCTAGGGTTCACAGTACATGTATGTTTGTACATATGTCTCGGTTGATTCATGCCGGCTATAACTGATGTATTGCATTGGGCAACATGATATTTATTTGCCAGTGACCTAGGTGACTTGACCTTAATGTACAAATAGAGTGTTTGACAGAAAATACCTGAATACTTAAAAACCGAAATAGTTTGTCTAGTTTTGTCGGGAAATAGCTTAATATTGTAATATTGTCAATACAGTGTGAGACGTTTTTAGTGTCACTTTGGTGTCGTATACAACTTCATCTGAGGATAATACGTTTTTTCCCAGATATGAAATTTTGTTTTTTAATAGTTTTGCGCAGTGTTTTGTGCTGAGACTAAAGTAGGTCGTAATTTACAGTAAATTGTGAGTAATTTGAATATATTTGACTTCATTTTTGACAGGAACAATTTTATGAGTGAGGCTAATAGCGAATATATTTTCGCAACCTTTTGTGAATTTGAATTTACGCATGTTGACATATATGACAATGCTGGTGGGTTTTATATGAAAGAACGAACAGAACATGTCGAACGTGTGAAAAAACTTTTATTCACGGATGTTTACTTTAACGAGAATTAGGGTGTAAACTGTATGTTACAAACTGATTGATCTATCTAGAGGTTCAATAAATCGGATGATATTATTAACATAAGTTTAGGTATGGATAGCTAATCATTCTATTGCAAAAAATAGATGTACATTCTTACAAACTAAGGGACAGCCCTTTAAATGGATATTGTTTAATGACTAAATAAGGTGCACATTCTTACAAAGGATCAAGGGACAGCCCTTTTATTGGATATTGTTGGATGACTAATAATAAGGTGCACATAATTACAAAGGGACAACCCTTTAAATGGATATAATTCATCGTTAACCCAGACAAGATAGGTGCACATTCTTATATAGGGACAAGGGACAGCCCTTTATATGGATACTGTTCATTGCTAATTGACACGATAGATGTGCATCATTGTAATACTAAGGGACAGCCCTTTAATTGGATAGTGTTCTTTGCTAACTGACGAGACATATAGGTGTACTGTGATTCTTACAAAAGGGACGGCCCTTTAAATGGATATATTATATGATTTATACATGTTACAACAGTAACAATGAAGGAGATAGGAAAGCTATGCGGAGGATGTTTCGTACATCGTCAGTCACCGGATATGGACAAGGCACCATACAAAGGGGTAATGTTTTATTCTCAATTCTTAATCTGTATTCTTAGTGTTTCCTCAAAGCCAGAGGTAATTGGCCAATAAGGCAGGTATAAAATGGAATGACCTCACATAGTAGGTGACTCTCAGTCGAATGCCAAAAAAACTCTTATTGTGAGCTTGCAAGGAGCATTATGTAACTTTCTCATGTTGCCCTATAGATACAAACAGTATCAGTGTACGGTGTTTGTTGTATCTACCTTTAATTTGCCTTAAAGACGCTGATTTCACTGAGATTGAGTATGTAAATATTGCCTATATAAATACATCTTGAGTTGGATTAAGTCCAAACATTTGCATGTCCCAGTTTTAAAAGTATTTAAATCTTTTGACCTTGAAACCAAACTAAAAGCTATATTTATATTGGTTTCCTGAAGCATACCCATCAGATGTTGGAACAGTTGTGCATTGTTTACCTAGCATAGCATTTATTTGTCACTCAGCATTCTGCTAAAATATGGCAGGTATATGAGTAGCTCCTCCCAGATTTGAACTGAGGTCACCGGATTAGGCACCAAGTGCGCATACCACTTAGTTATGGAGGCACACCATTAGTTTTGAATGTGCACTGTCAAACCTGTATTTGTGGTCACCAATATAAATATGAAATCACCACATTATCGCTTTAGATCGAAACAAAGAGTATTGAGTTGGGTATGCACTTTTAGCAGTACATGTTATATAGTGGCTACCATGTGGCCATGGCTCAAAGGTCAAGCTATACCTATAGTATGATACAACCTTCTATACTTATGGGATTAGTTGTGTCTTAAGCAGGAACTAATATAGAGTACTCTCTGATAGCTGGGAATCCCAAATAACAGTACATCCCACTTCTGACACCAATGAGGTAGGGGAAATCCAAGTTGGTTATGTTTATACCTAAAACATTTTTATATAACAGCCACCTTCTAAAAGTAACCACTTCTGATTTCTTGAGTTTTTACTTGGATTTCACTTGGAGTCAGATTTTTGCATAACATAAATCGTCAAATTTTTACATTCTTTATGATAATACATGAATCATATCGCTAAAAATAATAAAATTCAATGCAAAATAAAAATTCATTCACTAAAAGGACCAATTTAAGGAATTTGGTTCCAAATGTCATCATGGCATGGGAGTTAATTAGGTTTCTATTAGCAGGTGCTTGAATTAAAGCCTATTAATGTACTGTACAATATATATGTAGGTTGTTGACATTATATAGCTGAGCTATATGTCATAGAAGGTATGTAATATTTCATGGCTGAGTTCTCTAAATGTAATGTTAACCTTTTTCTTGTTGTTTCCTTAAACCATCCATAAAGTTACATATACATACTAATATATCATATACAGCAAGTTTGTTCATGTGTTGTTTGGTTTAACTGTTATGGTATGTCACAGTACAGTGGAAATTTTGTCTAAGGAAAAGCTTTATACATTGCAGCCTGGGCATGGTAGTGGGGTGCTTGGGTGGGGTGGGGTATGGTGTGGTATTGTTGTTGGATGTAAGGTGATAAGTGGGTAAAAGGTTTTCTGGGGAAAAGCTTACATTGCAACCATGGCATGGTGGTAGAGTACTGTCCTTTGGGTCTGAGACTGGTGGCTGTGAATATAAACCTTGAGCAGGAAGTAACATGAGTTGCTGTCCTTTGAAAAATTAATATAAGGTTTAAGTTATCTCCCTTTGGACCTAGGCGTTCAGATTGTAAATATTCACTAAATATTCTAAAATTCCAACCAGGACAAATTTATTAAGTGTCAAATACTAAGCAATATGCCCCACCTGCACTTGGGATTGCATGAGGAAAGTAATTTAGCTCAATTTGTTTTATCACCTGTACACTTAATTGCATAATTTGTAGGGTGCTAAAAGCATAAATACATGGATCGATGACAACAAACGGATAGACAGTCAAATTTATCTTTTTAACACCAAAGCGACAAGTTCAATAGACGCATGTGATCAGTAGATAGACTAGATAACATGGTTGCCCGGGGCGATATGTCACCCGCCTCAAAGTCGTTATAGTCAATATGGATGACATATCAATTAGATCAAATATTCGGAGCTGTTAATAACATGAGTAGATTTCGCCTTGTTTATGTCATTGCTGACACGTTGTGTGGTGTGAAGATTTATACTTGCTGTGTGTGAGCCTGCCAGTCAAAGTATCGAGTAGGTAATGTTGAGATTTTGACATGAATTGGTGTGGCCCTCCATATGGTTACTTAACTTGATATTTAAATAATTAAGCCATTCAGATTCTACCAATCAGTCAAATAATTTGTTTGTCCCAAATTGTCCCTCTGGTGCATCAAGGTTGTATCTCACTATAACCCATATAGAGAGATGATATGGTGTTGCACCAAGGGGACAAAATGTGGGTGTTAAATCTTGTGTTGTCTTGCTAACCTTTGACACACTTGAATACAAAGCTGTCCTTATACCTCCTATTAAAGGTCATCAACGAAGTGCAGTCCTCCAAAAGGTGGCACCACAAGTGATGTTCTTGGTCATTCTGCAAGTTGGCTTTTAGCAGCTGCTCATTGTTCAAAATGTAGTGTAGTCCTCCAAAAGGTGGCGCCATGAGTGATGTTCTTGGTCATTCTGCAAGTTGGCTTTTAGCAGCTGCTCATTGTTCAAAATGTAGTGCAGTCCCCCAAAAGGTGGCGCCACAAGTGATGTTCTTGGACATCCTGCAAGTTGGCTTTTAGCAGCTGCTCATTGTTTGAAATGTAGTGCAGTCCCCCAAAAGGTGGCGACACAAGCAATGTTCTTGGACATCCTGCAAGTTGACTTACAGCAGCTGCTTATTGTTCAAAATGTAGTACAGTCCCCCAAAAGGTGGCACCACAAGTGATGTTCTTGGACATCCTGCAAGTTGGCTTTTAGCAGTTGCTTATTGTTCAAAATGTAGTACAGTCCCCCAAAAGGTGGCGCCACAAGTGATGTTCTTGGACATCCTGCAAGTTGGCTTTTAGCAGTTGCTCATTGTTCAAAATGTAGTGCAGTCCTCTAATAGGTGGCACCACAAGTGATGTTCTTGGACATCCTGCAAGTTGGCTTTTAGCAGCTGCTCATTGTTCAAAATGTAGTGCAGTCCCCCAAAAGGTGGCACCACAAGCGATGTTCTTGGACATCCTGCAAGTTGGCTTTTAGCAGCTGCTCATTGTTCAAAATGTAGTACAGTCCCCCAAAAGGTGGCACCACAAGTGATGTTCTTGGACATCCTGCAAGTTGGCTTTTAGCAGTTGCTCATTGTTCAAAATGTAGTACAGTCCTCTAATAGGTGGCGCCACAAGTGATGTTCTTGGACATCCTGCAAGTTGGCTTTTAGCAGCTGCGCATTGTTCAAATTGTAGTGCAGTCCTCTAATAGGTGGCGCCACAAGTGATGTTCTTGGACATCCTCCAAGTTGGCTTTTAGCAGCTGCTCATTGTTCAAATTGTAGTGCAGTCCTCTAATAGGTGGCGCCACAAGTGATGTTCTTGGACATCCTGCAAGTTGGCTTTTTGCTGCTGCTCATTGTTCAATAGTTCAAAATGTATGGACACATCAGTCTCTTAGACTGAAGCCTTTTCATTGGTCAATTTTAAGGTTGAGATCAGAAACAACCAATCCGGATCTTGCTATTTTAGACAGGTCGATGTAGCTTCAAGCTAAATTATAGCCTAAAATGGTTGATAATTATAATTTCTTCTTATTGATTAATTTAACTATTGTTGTTGCAATTAAAATGCATTGTAAATATTGCTTGTTCAACCTTCAAATCTAACAAAAAATTCCTTTTTATTCTGAAATTATATTTTATTTGTATTTTATTCAAATTGACACCAAAACATCATAAATTTCCACAGTAGGTAAAAAGAGTTGACATTTCGTGTTCATTTATTATAAAAACAAATTTATTTTGACAGGCTCATTACAAATGATGTTCAAATTCTTCATGGTTGATAGTTAACTTGAATTCTAATGAAGTAAAAAACAATTTTTGCGCGTAAAATATTCAGACATGTACTACTTGGTTTTGCGTCTTCTTCGAATTGAAGATCGTTTTTTTGCGTCTGCTGTTGATTTGATTGTACAAACTGTTGCTTTTTACACTGTTAACCAACTTGTTAACTGTCACTGAGAGAAAAGTTCACAAATCTGACGGTGACAGAACAGTTGTAAGTGGATATGCTGGGGGACTAATTGTGAAATACAATCAACTTGTCGAAAGATTCTATCCAAAAAACAAAAAAAATGCAATAATTTTTTTGTTTTCTTCCATGTTTACATTCCTACCTGATGAAAGATTGTTTAAAGCGCTTAAAGATTGTTTAAAAGCTGCTTGTGGCAAAATTACAGGCATATTTAGTTAACAAAAACACCTTATTCTAAGATTCTTTTTAACTTACTCTCTGTAATGTTTTTGATGAAACTGTAAAAGGCTGATTTATACATTGAAAACATTACTATGAAAATTTACAGATTTTTGTAGAGATTTGGTAAAAAAAACATTTTAATTGTGTTTATTTTGAGTGTAATGAACTGTTTAATGAATAACATATTAAGTTTTCTTATTGACATCAATGAGTATGATGATGGATAATTATGATACTTTTAGAATAAATTTTATGAGATGGTAATTTTGGGGGTCAGTTGAGTTTATTGAACTAAAAAAGTAAAATATTGAACTAACTTTAAAACTCTTTGACGTTGGTTGGTGTTTTGGAAATGGTTGAAGTGTAACAATTTTGTTGGACTGTTGCAAATATCCAGATACTCAGATATTCATGACTCTATGGTTCTGATCGGATGGCAACCTTTCTGACGATCCACAGCCCTATCATTTAGCATAAAATTTACCAGTGCCTTGAAAATACATCAACCATTCCAAGACTTTCGACTCTGGCTGGTACTTTAATTCTGTAATTTTTCTCAGAACAATTTTCATGAAATTAATATCTTGCAGTAACCATTTATTATAATTTAAAAAGCCATGTGTAGCTCTGGATATACACATATAATTATATGACATAAAACAGTTCTGTTACATATATTTCTCTCAAAACTTATTTTCTGTCTTACAATATGGTGACTAGAAATCACTTTATATTTGCATAATCTTTAGTTCACAAGTTTCAGTAACATAATTATATCAAGATATATAATTTGCGGTCAAAGGTTCCGTGATAAGTTGTTATATTAAATTATAATATAGAAGCATATTTACAAAAATGCATGAATTTCCAAGAAACCAATAATAATGAAAATAAAAACTTTGCGTATTATAATGATGTACGGTATACAAAATTCCTTCTATAATTGATGTTTATATATAATGTATGTTTCATTTTCTATACAATGTATTGTAAACTCACTTTCTTAACTGGTCCATTAATTCCCCCCCCCCCAATTTATTATGCATATAGATAAAGAAACGCCTACTCAGCTAAATATCTAGTAAATTTTAAATCATATTTTGAATGTTAATTTTATATGTTACACTTTTTAGGTCATTGCCCCTTGAGTTTCACTGAATTCTTGGAATTTATAATATGTTCTCAGATTTTGTAAAAAAAAACTAAAATTATTTGCTTGTACCGTAAATTTGGACATCTGCGAACTTTGCATTTAAGTTAACAAAACTGATTATATATACAGGCTATGTTTTTATGCCTGGCATCTACTGTTGCAGACGCTGGCAGATATAGTGATTGTCCTGTCCATCCATTTGTTAGAAAACTTTCAAGTTAATTGACTTAGCTATAGTCATTATGGACAAGGCTACCACCACCAGGACATAAGCGTTTACTGAACACAATTTTGTTTAGTTTAGTTTGTTCTTCTAGTTCCTAACTTTGCGGCACCACTTGGAGGGTTTGCATCAATGTTTTCTTGTACTATATAAGGTATATTGCAGGGGTCGAATTTAGCGATATTTTCTACTAGCTAAAATTAGCTTGTGCAATTTGGGTCCACTAGCTAAAAGGAAAAGCTACTAGCTAAAAAAATATTAAAATTTAATTGAAAATTAACTGCTAAAAAGTGCTATGCCTTGATCACTATGCCTAAAACATGAAACAGATAAACAAAAAATCAAGATTTATCAAAAAGGAAACTGCAGTTCACGTACATGTTAAATAATTTAAAACTTCAAGCATCATCATTCATGCATCGATTTATGCTTGGTGCGAATGTCGGGTACGAAAATGGTAAGTCCTTTACATCTATTTCCATCGGTGTCGCGGAAACAGGTGACATTTCAAATTGTTGCTATTATTGCATGTTTTGATGCTTTTTTTAGTCGTAAATCGATTCATTGAACTTATTACTAACTGTAACAAACTTGTACTCAATGTTTGTTGGTGTATTTTAGCGGATATCTGCGACCCGATAACACAATTTATGGCATAAATAAATTGCAATTTCTCGGTCATAGAATATCAAGTAAAAGTGCCGAGCCATTCCGAACCAATGTGGATTTTACTTGTAGACAGATCAACATTTGCAAGTTTCACCGATTGTTAGCGACAGAAAACACCTTGTTTTGTCGAAATTTATATTTGACCATAAGGAATTCGTTAAGGAGGACTTTTATTGGTGTTTGCTCCTTGTTTTCATACTCGCTAAAATATGCGAGCGGCTTTAAATGTCACTCGCTATTCTGAATTTCTACAAGCAATTAGCGAGTATGCGAGCTTAAATTCGAACCCTGTATTGATCCCGTATGGGTCATGTATGTGGGTTAAATTATATATACTCTGCTACTCAGTTACTTATAATAGTCCTAACTTTGCGGCACCACTTGGAGGCTTTGGATCAATGTTTTCTTGTACTATGTAAGGCATATTGATCCCGTATGGGTCGTGTATGTTGGTTAAATTACAAATACTCTGCTACTCAGTTACTTATATTTGTCCCAACTTTGCGGCACCACTTGGAGGCTTTGCATCAAACTTTCTTGTACTATATAAGGCATATTGATCCTGTACGGGTCATGTTATACTATGTGGGTTGTGTATTGATGACAAGGTATAAAAATTTTGTGGCTGGATTAAGCCTGTCTTCCCACAGTAGTAATGTCGCAATTCACCACCTACGTAAGAAATTAAAAATGAACTTAAGATTGATTGATATGAAGTAAGATTTTTACAAAGTGATATCACGATTGTAATTTGAGATAAAGCTTCAAAGCGAAAAAAAAATGTATTGGGAGATACGGCAAAATGTTTATACAGTAGTTAATGGAAAAAGAAAAAAACATAGAAATATAGCAGGAATTCTGGATCTGATAGTAAGCTGTGTTTACCGATCGTTGATAACTTTATACAGCCGAACCTGTGCTTGTGGGGCCAACTGTGTAGGAAAAATGAAAATACAAAACCTGTCTGCTGTGACCACCAAATTTATATTTATTTATCATTTTCTTCTTTTATTTAATATTTGTTAAATTGTCTTCTTTCTGTAAATATATTACTTATTTTCTTAGTTTTATGAATTATTTATGAAAGGGAAGTAATTCTACCCATTAAAGGGAAGTAATTCTACTCATTAAAGGGAAGTAATTACTCATTAAAGGGAAGTAACTAATTTTATAAGGAAGGTAATTCCTTATTAAAGGGAAGTATTTACTCAGATTGCTTTTCCATGTAAGTGAAGTAACTGTGTAAATGCGGAAAAAATCTTTATTTCAAGATGATTCATCATCAAAAGTTGTGGAATTATTAAAGACCTACTTGCAAACATATTTTACTGATCTAGCAAAAAGTTCTGAAATACTGATTAATTTGATTTAATACAAAGTGCAGTTTGTGCAATTATGATCCATCCTAGTCAAGATTACCTGATGGTTTAACCTTATGATTACATAAATTACCTCATTTATAACAAAACTCTGTCATCTAACCCCATCTTGCTACAGATATTGGATTGTTTGTGTTGAATGTTATGAAAGCAATTTACCATGTTAATGACCACTCAGGACACCATTAGGGACCGGTTTATTTATCAACTATGATGTGCTTGTGAATTCTTTATATCAATTTATTTCCCTGTCATTTTTCCCTCTTGATTGCATCTTCTGTGTTGATGTCTTACTGGACTGATAACTGATGTAATTTGTGGTTTGAGATTAATTTCTTGGAAATATATTGACATGTGGACACCTTTGGTAGACTGGTCCCATAAATCATGATACTTACATCATTCTCGGACATTTTGATATCTGGGTTTTGGAACCAGTCTAAAAAACAGCCACGATATTGGTCAGTTCGTTGACTGCATATGGAATGGACCATCGACGCATGCAATTGTAGAAGGGTATCCAAACTGCAATGGCAGAAATTTGGGTCTGCAGACCAGTCTAAGGAAAGAGTCCTGCCATTGGTCCATTTGTTTACTAAATATTGAATGGACCAATCAGAGACAAAAGATTTTAGAATGGTTCCCACTTTTGCAAAGATATGAGTTTGGAAACCAGTCTAAGAAAACAGTCTTGCCATTGGTCAATTTTTGGATACATATATTATGGACCAATCAGACACAAGTTTTTTAGTCTGGCAGCTTTATACAATCCTGATGCTTGGTAGGATGGGACTCGCTTTTAGAATTGAGAAAAAAAAAATATTTTGCAGATGATGTAATTTCCCTGTCACGTTATAAACTGTCTGCTTGTGGCAAGGTATCATGTCGTGTTGCGTTCAGCCTGGATGATTATTTATAAACGTTTATGACACTGAACTGTCAATTTTTGTTAATATTACATTAATATCGAGAGTGTATATTTCATGCTGTACCGATATGGAAACTCTTCAATTATGAAAAGCAGTTTTAGTCAGCGTGTCGTCTACTCCTACTGCTATGATTAAGAGTTGAATCGTAAAGTGGGGGAAATTGGGCTTTTATATTTATCAAAAGCAGCCGAAAATCCAATTATGCATCAAAACAAGGCATTTAATGTTTGAATTCCGGCTTTTTGCTGCAGTTCAGCCCAAGCTTTTTTTGTCTGGTAATGACTTGAATACTGATTAGGAACTTGCTACAGTTTTTGTCAGATATAACTTTTCAAATAATCTTTTAAGTGTACAGAGTTTAGTAAATGCAACTGTAACAGATTGGAAGACGGGCTTGTACCTGACAAAGAGGCACATTGTCTAATACAATAATTAATAATCAACTTTATGCTATCAGTAATCAACTTGCAATGTAATGGAAAGTACAAAATATGCACCATTGAGCCCCATTTGTTGCTATTCTGTATTCTCAGGAATGCCACTGGAGCGGCTTCCTCTCAAAGTGACCTTCATTGTGGCAGGTTTATCAACTTAACTACTCAGTTTGACACCATCCTCACCTGTTTAAAGGAGAACGTAAATAACATTATCAGCCATAATTATATAATTATAAACACATTGAAAATTTCCCTTTGATGTTGTAGACATTCTATACAAAAATAGATATCCGGTCTTTGGTTTCAATTATAATTCAATTAATATTCAATTACCACTAATATTAAATGATTAATTAGACCTTACAGCAGGTATTGCATAACGTTGATCAAAACAAGTTGATTTATGCAGTTTTATACCAGGTAAGGTGATACCTGTTTATAGCCTTCAGTTTAAAAAAAAATCACCCTCATGTGATATTATGTAATAAATATCTTCTTGCATATTTTTAATGCATTTTCATTTTTTTTGTGAGGTTTATGAGTTGATATTATGATGTAAATCGCTGCATACCACCTACTGCTGTATATAAATACATTCTGAATATCTTATTAAAAATGCACAGCAGGATTAATCTTGTCTAAGTCCGCTGTAATCTGAAAAAATAATTTTTACTTAATGTGCAATGCAAGCGATGAAGAAAAAAAATTGTACGTCCTTGCACATTTTTGAGCACAAACTGCCTGCATTGCCGACATTCATCATCTCATAATTGTCATCTCCGTGACATAAATGGAGTGTTCCATGTCCCCACGGTAACCCAATCTTTGTGTAACAGTGAGAATACGGATCCTATAATAGGGAACCAAGGTTGATTAATTATCTTCCTTTAAATTTATTTATAAATATTTTTTCTCACATTTTTCTGATATTAAATAATGGTGCCCCAAGCTGAGATATAATAAATTAAACTGTCATTTTCTCAATGTGTCCTTCACTATTCTGGTAAAAGATGCAGCTTTCTAGGACAAATAGCAAGAGTGATCTCCCTTGAATGTATGTTTTGATAAGTCCATTTCTGTAACTAGATTGTCTCCCCTCCATTATCAATGAATGATGGACAATTAAGAAATAGAAACATGAATTTTGACATGTATAATCATATAGGGTAAATTGGGTGAAAGCAGGTGATTAATTGATAAATTATTAATGTAAATTACTTGGTTATGCCAGTGTGAACCAATTTTACTGCTGAAAACAGGTGTTTGTTAAATTAGGGTGACCACTTTCTCAGGGTTGGCATGTTGGTGGGTTGTTTTGGTTCAAACATGCATATTTGTGCGTACTCAATAGTAACCCTTAGCTAATGTGAACATGCATAAGGTTAGGTGTAAATTTAACACCAACACATTAATGTGAAAAGTTAGGTATATAATTTAACACCAGTATTTGTGTGAAACTTTAGAAGTTAAATTATATCATGCATGTGATTTGCTGCATATCTTAAATTATAATGCAGGGAGTCAAGTGCAGATAAAAGTTAATGCTGAAGATATAAATTTGTAACACAGATAAGTTAAGTCAGCGTGATAAGATTTTGCTGCTTCACCGCAATCTGTGCTCTACTTGCACGGATACGTGCAAATTGTGCCGTACATTCCACACCGATGGGTTTTGTGTAGGTGTTGTGCGTAAGTGTTAAAGAATGTTTCCACAAATAGTAATAATATATTAACTTATAAATACTTGAGAATGATTGCAGAACTTGCATTAAGTGTCCATGCACTTTCAGAAATTCATTGTTGAAATACGATATTTTCTTTTTATGTGGGTGGCGAGTTTTGAGTTTGTGAGTGTTAAACAAAAACAAGCCAGTTTTGAGTAAGAAAAAGCTAGTGTTGAATTGGATGATGTGATTGAGTGTAGACTTAGAAAAATGAAGAATATCAAATGAAAGTCATAATTTCAAGGTTGATGTCAAATTATTGAATTTTGGAAATTTCAGGACAGACCATTTAATTTAAGGTCCGTTTTAAGCATCAAATGGAACTCTTGTTATTTATGGTGCCAAATGTATGTCTGTTGTTCTATTATATATACACGATATAGTCAAAGGTATTTCTTACAATAAGGGTTCTACTGTTGTCATGCAATTTGACATTTTTATGTCGGGGGGGGGGGAGGGGGGGTAGATATTTCAATGGTTATGATTCATTCTGCATAAGTTCAATGCATATAATGTGCTGCCTTGATATATTAAGTGGGCATATAGTAGTGTTATCTAAAATGTTCCTTTCTAACTTCACTGTCTGACCTATATCATATGCAAATATATCATTTATATTTGCTACACATTTGATACATTTCCAGTGTAGGCTGCAAGTTATCAACAGTTTTATGTATTTTGCAAACATTAAATGCAGTTAATAAGTATACATAACACTATTTGTGTGTTATTGTAGGATTATAACAAAGTTTATTGTATTTTCAGTGTATATATACCAAATCACTGTATGACTTATTGGGATACTATAAAATTCTACTTGTATGACTTATTGTGATTAAAAAACACATGTAACTTCTGTTCAATGTATGACTTATTGGGATTAGATAAAATTCTACTTGTATCACTTATCATGTGTATCACTTATTGTTATTAAAAGCACCTATAATTTCTGTTCACTGTATGACTTACTGGAATACTATACATTTCAATGTGTATGCCTTATTGCTGAAACAGGAAGTGGACTCGTTTATAAGTACACTATGGTTTTGTGTATATAAAGTGTTGTAAAAGTTTGGACAAAATTAATTGCTGGACATCCTGGTAATATTTTATAGATTATGAATATTAACTTATTATGATTTGTTGTGGAGTTACCTCCCCTGGTAACAACTTTCATTGGTTTATTGGAGTCACCTCCCCTTAATAACCTTTTCAGTGGCTTGATGGAATTGCCTCCGTTTAATATTGAGTTACCTCCCCTTTATAAACAGATCATAGGATATTGATTATTTTCTCTACTGAATCAAAAAGATTTTAGACTTAGAATTGATATAAATAAAACTAATATGGACTGACCTTAACAAATACTTAAGAGTACAAAGATTTGAGTTCAGATAATGATTTAATTTATTTTACAGCTTTGTAAAAAAGTTTTTTCTTAGCCAAGTGTACTTGTGTTGAGTGATTTGTTGGACAAAACGTTCAGTCACTATATATATATATACAGTTCATTGGTTTTCATTTTTGTGGGAAATTTGTCCGTAATATCTAAAGTTGTTTATGATTGGTTGGTAACTTCTAATTATATTCGAACTTGTTTACGATTGGCTGATTTTTGCTGATTTTACCTAATTATATATGCAAACCTTAATCGCTTTGTTCTTACTGACCGAGCTTCATTAAAATTCTACCTGAAGTTGCGTGACCTGATACGAACTCATTACTTTGAATAATGACCTGCAAGTGTTTGTGTATGTTTATGAAGACATCCCTTGTTTGTGATTGTACATTAATTGTGCACTTTGTAAGATTCTGGCTGTGATTTTAGGGTGACACTTAATGCAATTTCTCCATTGATTTTGTTGCACTACACATACATCTGATTCTCAATAGTTTTGTGAAGCAGGTAACAATTACGGTCCGAAACCAACTCAACTGCATGTATAATACTAAGCAGTTGAGCTGTTTTCGGCCGAAAACTGTGACATTCTGTTGAAAAATATTAAGTTGTGTGGGTAGTTCTCATTCTAAGCTTTAACATCAAACATATCTCATGAAAATCGGTCAAAGAATAAGATTGTTACAGTTGTTTTTAATATTTGGTTTTCATATTTTTACTTGCAGACTTAGCCTAAAAGTCTCTTGGTATGTCCACCCTGTACATGGTACTGTTAAAATCTAAGTTCAAGGTCCGCTTGTCCCATATACAGGTATTGATTGAGGATTAATGGATCCACAAAGTGATAATGGTCTTTGATCTTTGATGTAAACAGGTGGATTTTGTGCTAACATAGAGATGTAAGGTATCTAAAGTTTGCTTATAACTCTGGGGAGTTTTAGCTTACAAACTCATTAATGGCTTAGGTAAATTGTAAACGAAATATGAACATGATATATAAAACTTGTATACAGAATTATGTGTTTATATAAACAGTACCTTTAAAAAAGAATTTATTAAAAAATATGTGCAAAAATACAGTCAAACATGTTTTTAGTGATAACCTGACCTGATTTTGTACCCAATCAAATTAGTGTAAAAAATAGTCTTGATTGGTTACAAATAAGAGTTGGCAGATCTTTTGTAGATTCAATAAGTAATACATACTATTGAAGGAACTGTCCCATTAGAAAGAATAACACAATTACAGTTAGCTCAGGTATACCCAGTTAAACCTAGATAAACATAGATTACCTGACAGTCAAGGTTATGTTTATAACCGTTATCATTTTAAACGGACTGTAAATACAGTCAAATCTGTGTTTTAAGTGATCACCTGACCTGATTTTGTACCCAATTAAATTAGTGTAAAAATAGTCTTGATTGGTTACCAATTATAATTGGCAGATCTAGTTAGTGGCGGAATAGAAGCGAAAGTGCAGAATATGTTATTAGGATATTATAAATACAATAGCCTATTTGAATAGATAAGTAGGTGTATTTTAGGTGTGAGAACTTCAAAAAGAAACTTAGATTAGGTGTGTAATAAGAGGATTAAAATAGAGAAATCAGAAGTACATATTGATAATTGCCAATATTCAAACTGCTTAACGGGTCAGAATGATATTCTGGCCATAAAAAATAATTGTTGTCTATTAAAAATTTTACTCTTATTAACCCAACCCAAGTTCCAACCACCTTAAGTTCTATTTCCTTGAATTACCCCAGTTATAATAATTGCTTAATGTTATGCTAAGACAATGTGCATGAGAAAAATGTTTAAAGTCGGAGTTACTTCCCTTTATGATATTTTCTTTAAGTGGATAGCACTCATATTTACCCTAATTATCCACTAAGATTAAGCGGCTATTTATGCCCCATTAAACCAAATAGATTATGTCAGTCTGTCCAACTATAATGCAGCTGTGTTGCAAATATTTCAATAGGTAAAACTATTTGACCTAGTGCACTTTAATTATGTCCAGAAATTTAGCATGATGTTGCTCACCTGGGAATTTAAAGTCAAGATTTAATTATTTGGTAACAGCAGAGTTATGTCCCCTTTATTGCATTAATTTTAAGGACCTGCAGCAAGACATTTTGATGCTTTTGTAGTATTTTCTTGAAGAGCATTATTATATGGTAGTTTCACCAAGTGTTCAATATTAATTTAATTGATCACCTGTCAATTGGATTTAAAGTATATAATTGTATTATACATCTAGGTCCCTTTTAAAGTCCCTTTTACAAAAATAGGATGATCCTTCAACAATTAATTTACATTGGCTGAAAAAGCATAGTTACATTTGTAATACCCCAAACATTTTAGTTAAACCGCTGTCAACTTTCAGTGTTTTAGGCTTCGTTTAATGTTGTTTATTTAAGCAAGTCAATATTTCCACTTATTCTCTGCCTAATTAAATAAACTACAAGTATCAATTGTTACAATCTTGCAAAATGATCAAAGTTTATCTAAAGGGGACATCTTGGGGTCACCATGGCTCGTTAAATCGAGTTAAACAGGGGCCCCATATCAATGATGAAGACAAATAAATAATACTTCACATCGATCGATATCAGTAACGTAATCTCGCTACTCAATTGTTATGTTACTGTCCCCTTATAAAGTTAAATATGATAGTAAGGGAACAATTTAAGGGCTTGTCAAAAAGTCCTTTCATCGAAATCACTTGAGATGTTTATCAGTCGATTTATGCACTTGATAAAAATAAGGTTAGCCGCAGTTTGTTCCCATTATGGCATAGTTGTGTATCTAATGCCCTATCTAAGGTTTATATCAAATTTGTGGTATTTATACTCTCGTATTTATACACCCATGTTTTTACGTTCTTATCGTAAAAATCTACTTTAAATTTTTAACTTAACGTTCGCCGATTTACAAACATTTCGTATAAAATCCTGTTTATTTCTTCTTAGTTAAACATTACTTCATGTATATTATGTATTTTGGTAATGTTTGCATGGAGTTTTTATCCAAATAAGTTACATATTGATCGGCCGTCGTCCAGTACGTGTACTGCAGTATACTTAAAGCCTTGCTTTGCTATCTGAGCGATGTGTGTATGTATTAGGTGTACCAGGATAGTTTTGAGACAGTCCCCATTCAGGTGGGTTTGACTTTATAGTCAGTGGTGTATATCGGATTTGTCAACGAAAATTTAAAACTTCAATTCATGCGGAATATAAGTGGGTGTCTTGTGTGAGGAAATTTTGTAAACTTGTTTTGCGTATTTTGTTTATTCTAGTGTGTAAAGTGAGGTATTTTAGGAAAGATATTCAGCTTGGAAAATAAAAATCTTGTATATACTGGATTAATTACCAACTGTTGCTACTTGTTTTTGAGTATTTTTACGCTTTGAAAGTGGATTTAACCAAGACGTGTCCTGTGAATTTTAATTGGTTGCAATCTAAACAGTTTTAAAGAGTTGGAATGATATTCTTCATATTTTGACCAGGTAAATTCTTCTGTGTTTGATTTATTGTGTATTTTATTTGCGTAATCGATTCGTAATACAGAGATATAAGTATGATTGTCTAGATAATTATATTATAGTATTTATTTTATGAGATAACAAATAGGTTAGCATGACATAAAATAAAATAACCACATATTTTTGCCTATTTTAACAGGCAAAATCTGTTGTTAGCGTCTGAATTATGTCGGAATAATGACATAAAACTGACAGTTTGATGACAAGAAAATTTCGCGAGCAAGAAAAACATGTCAATTATTTATGTTTCTGTGTAATATAAAGTAATACACAAAAGGGGCTTCGTTCACGCTTCCTCGGTAAATATTAAATAGTTCCGTTACACGTGTAAAGCATGAGTGACATAATTCGGTAGATAGTTAATACCAGTAGTCCTGTTACATGACTCGTGTAAAGCATAAGAAAGGTTATTACACGAGAGGGGCTTCGTCCTTGTGTCCTCGGCAAATGTACAACGCATAAAACACCAAAGCGCAAGAGAGGAAGAGAGGTTTTTTGGTCGTAAATGTTGAAACTATTGCAAAAAGAATTGACATTGTTTTTACCATATCATACTAGTTTTTGACTCACAACTGTCACTTTAATAGTAAATACTGTCAAAATATCTGAGAAGTAATTCGAAACATTGATATGACTTGTCATTTATGAGATTATTTGTTTTTTATAATTAATTGTAAAAATTACAAATAAAATTGCTTGAATTTCCGTCATTTTTAATCCAAAAAATGCATCTTTATGCAATTTTTTTGCGATGAGAAGCAAAGGGATTTATGTGCTACTAAATATGAGATTTTAACAATTACACTATCAGTGCAAAACTGCTTTAAAGATTCCCTTTTTTCAAACAAGATAAGGAATTCTATTCTACAAAAGTGCTGCAGCAGCATGTTTACCGTACAAATTGCACCCCTAATAAGGTGATTCAAGACTGTGGTGCTAGTTTATTTGAATTGTACTGCAAGGGTACAAAGTTTAATCCAAATGAAACTCATTTTGGGCTAAAAAGTATGTTCACATTATAGAAATTGTAACGTTTATAACTGTTACAATGTGGTCGGTGTTAGTGGGTTTTAATTTAAGGTTGACACTGTGAGTCATGTTAAAATGAGTTGGTATAGTCTTTTATCAATCAATCAATAATTAATTAATTATCAATAATCAATGAAATATACTGCAATTTGATTTAAACCCAATAAAATGTTCCAGTTTAATGTATAATGTAGCGCCTATACACTTAGGTCTGCCAAACTTATATCTATATTGCATTAATTAATTAACTGTTGAACCAAGTGCCTTGATGTATGTTTACCTGAACGGCGCGGTATGCAACGTTTTTTGGGGACTCATACTTCATACTTAGGGGCCTGTAGAAGTCTGTTGTTTTGGTGCCCCCGAGTATTCAACTTCAATGGGGTCCTATTCAAGTGGAGTCCAATGCTTTTGGGGCCTGTACAAGTTTGGGGTTCTGTAGTTCCCTAGGATTGGGGGTAGGTACAAGTGGCGTCCAAGGCTTGGGGCCATTAGAAGTTTGTACATATCGAAGGGGGGTGTCTTTGGAAGTGGCCTCTCAGACTTCCCGGATGCACCTTCTTGGAGGGGGGGGGGGGTCACTCTACAAGTGGTTTCCCTACCTTGGGGGTCTGTATATGTGGTGCCCAATATAGGCCTAATTTATCAAAACGTAATATACTCTATGCGTATCCACTATCTAAATATACAGGTATACCAAATTCAATGAATTCAATATTCGGATGTGTGTAAGGAACTCTATCTATAAATTATACATGGGTTTTAATCTAGAACAATTGCATGAATTCCAAAGGTATCCAAATGTATCGGTATTCGGTAGATTGTTTCTTTTAATACTTTAGGTTCATTAGCAAACAATAGCGTGGAGGATTAACTTACAAACTTCACATTGGGGGGACAAGTCAATATTACATAAATGTCCAAGGGATACCGTACTTCCAATTAAAACATCATTAAATTTTTTATAGTGTTGAAACCCAATATTTTTATGAGGCGAAAATAATATTATTGGAATGCCGGAGCAAACTTCGAGGTGTAGGTTTGTACAGTGTTTATCCTACGGTACATATCGTCCGAAATTGATTAAGTTTGGAACGAAATTTATTTTGTTGGAACGTGTCCAGTAGTTAAATCGCTCACTTTAATTATTAAACGATCTTATAATTCGTATTTAAGGTCACACTAGGGTGATTTTAAATAAAAAATCATTAATAAAAACTTTTCAAGCCTGTAATAGGGTATTTAGGTGCTTTCTGCATCATAACAATTTATAAACTGTATTATGCCACTGGTAGGTATAATGTATATTTGCATATAGTAGTATATATACAGTGAAGAGGAGGGGGGTATGACGAAAGATCAGGGCTTCTGACTAAATGTTAACATTGTTTCGATGTATTTGTCACCAATTCTTTTGCCTTACATGAAATGTTGACATTTCTCAAGGTGGTCCGTGGTAATATGAAGCCTTATATAGTCCAGTTAGGATATATTGACAGTGACGTCTTCGTTTATGTGTACCCAAAAGATTAAACCCATTACTTAAATAGGTAGAGTTTAGTTTGGTATTGAACTGTAAGTATAATCTTTTATACTTGTTTTTACACCGTACTAATGGATTGGTCCACTGCGTCACTGATTTTTTATCCTAACTTGACTATATTTGTCACCAATTTTTTTGGCTTACATGAAATGTTGACATTTCTCAAGGTGTTCGGCGGTAATAATGAAGCCTTATATTGTCTTGATCCACGTTTATAGAACCTCTCCATTGTGGTCCAGTGGTTACCAGTACCCTGGATTTGTAACCTGGGAAACTCTGGGTTCAATTCCAGCTTGTGGCAAGTCATCAGTAATACTTCTACATAAATAAGACAAATAACACATGTCGTGAAGAAGTTTTGCTGTTTCCTTGTTTCCTTTTGAAAATATAAGTTAGTAATAAGTTAGTAATATTGATTTAATAAGAAATACTAATGAGGGAACTTTCCCATTTGAACGAATAGCGGTGAATAACGTTAACTCAGGTATACCTAGATAAACATAGTTTACCTGTCAGACAGTGTATATGTACAACCGCTCTCATTTGACTTTGAAAGAACTGTACATAAATTTGACAAAACATGTTGTGAAGAAGTTTTGCTGTTTCCTTTAGAAAGATAAGTTAGTACTGGTTAGAATTGTGTCCATGAAAACTTATGAGGTACTGAATCAGCTGCTTTCATAATAATGTATCTGGATTTTTTTTAAGAAACTGTGTTGAACCCGATTGAACTTAGTTGAGCTGGTTTTCAGCTTTTGCTAGTAGATAAAGTCCATGAATATGAATGACATGTTTTTGAAACTTCGGAAATGGTTTTTCGTGTGTAATGAATTTGTTTGCTTTTGAACTGATAGGTTAAGATATTGATGTGTGTTATGCGACGGAGCGTGACAACCATATGACTTTACTGTACACAAGTTTGTTTCATAATTGACATTTACATTAAATTTAAAGCGTACATTCGTCAAACGTTTGTGATATGAATCTTAAAAGGTCTCGCTATAGACATTAAAATGTATTCTGTATTCATCTTTAAACTTTTTCTACCTCCTTTGAGAAGAGTGGCGTTTACGGTCACATGAACACAGGCGTGAAAAAGTTGTCTAACGACAATGCTAATTTCAATTTGTCATAAATAACGAAACCGATGTGTGGTTTTGTTGTACGGTGGTATACGATCGTCATAAAACACTGTTTTCTTTGGGCCTGACATTGACGACCTTGATGTGTTGTTCATTGATATGTAGTGTTTTGTATTGTATTACACACTCATTTATTCATATATGCTGTGTAATTGAAGCGTTTTATTGAGTTTTTATTATATTATTTAATATATGTTTTTTTAAGCAATTCATCCCTTGTCCTTTGTAAATACAATTGTATAACATCCTTTCAAAATGTACAGCAATACTGAATTCTATGTGCTTCCGTAATTTATTGAAAACATCATAAAGGTTTTGACCCTTGTCATGGTGTTGAATAAGATTGCCTTATTTTAGTATGTAGATGAAATTAATCATATCAGATTGTTGTTTTGCTAAATACATTTGAAGCATTTTTTTACTGTACATATTATGAAATCATACTTTATTCATGTCGGACAAAAATATGTGAAGTCACAGGCGCAATTGAAACTGTTTCTTTTGTGACATGTACATGGAAATTTTGCTGAATTGTTTTCCATTTCGTCATGTAGATATTACTTAAACATCGCTTATAGGTAAAATAACACCATAACAGTTATCAACTTTACCTGAAAATTGCTTTTAGGTAAAATAACATCATAAACAAATAGGTTTTACCTAAAAATTGTTAAAAGGTGGATTTTTACAGTACAATGACATCGGTTATATCAAGAAATCAAAGTATAAATCTATGTAAAACATAAAAAGCATTGTGACATAAGTGCCTCTGATCAATACAGCTGATTGGCCAATTTCCTGTTGTCTGATTTATGTTTGATATTCTCTTGTTGTCATAGATGAAAGAAACTTAAAACAGCAATTTGTTTCACCTATCTTAATATTTTCTGTCACATCCCCAAAACAATAGACAGCCATTCCAAGATTCACCTATCTAGATTCACCTATCTAATAATTCATATCCCTATTTCCCAAGAAACATATAACAGCAATTTGTTTCACCTGTCTTGATAATTTCTGTCATATCCCCAAAACAATAGACAGCCATTCTAAGATTCACCTATCTTATAAATTTTTTGCCCCTATTCCCAAGAAACAACAGGCAGCAATATTATTGCGTTACCTATCATCTAATAACTCCTGACCTTAGAATTCCCAAGATACATTAGACTGTGACTGAACAGTGTCCTTTATCTATCTAATAGTTCCTGCCATATTCTGTCACCTTTCCCACAACTTCCCAGGCTCTTTTTTCATCATAAATCTGTCCTCTTTTTCATGTGACTCAATATTTATCTTTTCTATTCCATTAATTGTTTACATAATGTTTCTCCTTGTACCTATAGCTTGCCCACATTGACATGAGCCTGACCTATTGATTAGCATAATTTAACAGTCGATGTACTGTCTACTTTTATAACACCGATTGTATGTTTTCACATGACTTTGTAATACAAACACAAATATTGCACAATTTGCTTGCGGAAATTGATATATTCAGCGCAAGAACCTTGTAATATATTCTTGCATAAAGGTCAGGCTCAGGTCAAAATAGCCAAGCTATACCTACCTTTTCTCTGGTTGACTAGAATAGTTGATTGAATCAGGTGCTCCAAACGTCCGGCAGGTTTGAAGTAGGCGTTTCCGTTTGTGCTTAGTCGATCAATTTACTATTGATTGCCTGTTAAGAATTCTTGGGAAATATGAGCTATTGACTTTTTCATCGTCAGGACAAATCTAGTATTACGACATGCCAATCATACTGTAGAAGGTCAACACTATAACGATATTAAACAAGTCGATGATAACAAATTAATAGCCACAGATTTGTGTTTGCTAATTGTCGATAAAAATGTAAAAAATATGGATTATCTGATTCAATTACAAATTCAACAAAACATAATGTATTTGATTTAGATATTTATTTACCTGTGCTTTGTTCATTTGCGCCTTCCAACACTTTTTCTGGGTTGAAATACATGTAGGTGCACAGGTGTGCAGTTGAAACATAAAACTGCACTGCTGACTGCTTGGTTTGTTTAGTGTTACCTAAGAAATACAAACAAACAACAAATGAAACTTCAAATGCAATGAATAGGAAGGTAAACAATAACAAACATCATGAACAAATGATGATACTAGTAATAGAGTGATGTGTTCCAGCCAGACATCTGAATTTTGGAAACACCTTGGAAATTTAGTTGTCCAGCTACAACAACTGTAGTGTTTCAGCTACACAAGTCAGATGTCGGTGCTGGAATTTTGAAATCTTTGGACTTGTATTTGGGGTTCAAGCCATATAGCCATGATGACTTGGAAACCTTTGGAACTGTATAGTTTGTATACTCGTAAATTAGTGTATCAGCCAGTCAAACCCATGATAGCCTTTGGATTTATAGGGTCAAGTTTCCACATCTTTCTAATGGCAACCCTGTTAAAGCCTTTGCTTTGTTTTAAACCTTTGGCAATGAGTAAGTTCAGAGTCACAGATGAGTCTATTAGTAGAGTGATGCATTATTTGTCATCTCCATAAAATCCTAGATTCCTTATACAGCAATATGACAAAGGTGCATGTTTGTTTGGGAGTTCCAAACTGTTCCTTCCACTTGGGTGGCCTTTCATAAAATACAAAGTTTGTGTTAAAATTAATGAAGCTTTGGAGAGCTCTTGTTGCTGGTTGACCTGGCCATGTTTGGTTTACTGAACGGTGAAATCAGTTTCAGATCTCGACATATGTAAGCATGTTTGAAATTCAAATAATTATATAAAGACAACCCTGTATTCATGTCTCCAACATGGTCATACAACTGTTTAAGGAGCACTTGCTTAAGTATTTATAAACAATCTTCTTGGTTGGGAAAGAATCTTACAACGCTTGATTACCGTTTTTACCCTAGTATTTAACGCAACAGTGTATTAGACTCAGATAAAAAAAGAAAAATGGTGAATTTCATACAAAAAAAATAAATGCAAAAAAATCTGTCGAAAAGGACAAAGAATTATTGCTGGTCCCGAGAATTATTGCTGGTCCCGATTTGCCTATAGCTAGGTAGGAGACTCGTAAAATGTCCAAAGCTGCGTAAAGGATGTATCTAATTTTGGGTTATGATTCTGTTTTGATAGTAGTGCGGACAGTACATGGAAGAGTATGGTATGATTGTGTTTGCTTCACAGGCGGCATGCTATCTCTATTTCTATGTATTTCCTTGGAGATCCAAATATGTTTGGAGATTTCAAAGTAGGCCTGGTATGTTTGACCTCATATTTTACAAAATGTCCCCACTTTATATTCGAAATTTTGCAGTGAGATATGATAAAAAGCTTTTTTGTCTAAATATGCTAAATACTTAAGATTTTAAGAACTTTTAATGGCATGTTCATGATATTTTTGGAGGGAGATAGCTGGGTAGTTGACATTCACACCAAATTAAATTGTAATACGATACGTGATACCCTCGTATGACTTCAGGTACTTGTGTTACTAGCTTTGTGCATAAGAGTGTGCAAAAAGTGAATCAGCAAAAAAACTGAAGATAGCGTCGGCGCTTGAAATGGGATGTTTGCATTTGAAGTTCAGTGTTTACATTTTTCTACTACAAAATACAGGCTTACCTTGTTTGCATTTTGTCAAGGCTGTTTTTCACGGTCAACTCCAAATGTCCTGAATTTTGGTCTCCTGAGATTGTTGAAAAATCTCAATTGATTATCTGAGATTATTTTGCAATCTCACGATTTTATTAATTCATTAAAATGAAATGAAATAAATTTGAATGTGTTTATATGACATAGACAGCATAATCATGTGCTGAATTTATTCAGGAACCAAATTATAGTAGTCTGCTTAGGTTCATTTGAGGGCTTTGACGAAATCTCTCCCCCCCCCCCCCCCCCCCCATTACAATTATTACTTGTTGAGTCATATTATATTTTAAATCTCATTGGGGTTGTTACAAAGTTATTCAGTTTCTTATCGTCTCCATCACTCGTTTAATTTCTCACCTCGACGACCCTCAGAAAAAAAGTTTTATGTTAAACGTTGAAAATTTTGCCTTAAGTGTTCGTTTAAATGAATGGTATCAATAAAAGAAAATCCCCAAACCTGTCATTATGGACAATCATTATTTAGCGGAATTTACAATTTTAGTCTAATTTAAATCGTAACATGTCCCGCTTTGTACATGAATACAATAGACTGTGTTAGACTGATTACCTGTAATTGGCCATATTACCCACAATGTGAAATTTAGCCCCAAAGGAACACAAATTGATACAAATGACCTATCTATGTTTGAATAAAGCCAAAATATGAAAGCACCCTATTACCGACTATTATGTTAAAGACCTATAAAATTGTTTGTAAGCGTTATTATATTGGTATGTTAAATTGAAGAAATTTAATTTGTTTTGGGGTCTGGAAGTTTGTGTTTGTTGATAGTTTTTCAGGTCATTGTTTTCACTTTTCACTCCTTCGACATGATTAGCATCTTTGGGCTAATTGATTTCATACAGATATACAAATAAGTCTTTGGGGTCATTTAAAAGTCTTTGGGGTCATTTAAGGTAAGATTGATATTGTTTTGATAATAAATATTGAATGATTTAGCAACTTTCGAGGCATCGGTTTGACAAGTTCAACTTCCCACACAGGTTTGAATGTCAACATATAGGGTGTACAAATCATGGGGTTATGATCCTTGCTTGGGTTCAGTTAATATGGGTTGATGCATAAGCGCTTGTTGTCTAATCTGGCGACCCGGGTTCAAATCTGGGTGGAGGCTGCCATATTTCAGCAGAAAGCTGACTGGCAAATAAAGGCTATGCACAGCAGTTTATAAATATAAAGAAGGAAGACTTCTTTGTCTTGTAAAATGTGTGATGGGTTACCATCCAAAGAGGTGAATTTTTTTCAACAAATTTTCGTATGAACTGGATTTTTTTTGTCCTTTTGTTATGTTCAAACAATTGTTCTAAAGCAATATAGCAGCGTCATTGTTGTATGTATACTCAACAGTCATCATAATGTTTGTCCGCTAAATGTTTGTAGATTTTACCGTGAATATAAATTCATATCCCGAGAACTAATTGAAAAAGTTTCTGCTTATGTTGTCTCTATGCATACACATTTTTGTTTGATTAAATATTAAATGTTCTGTATTTGGGTCGTAGTACTAGAACATGAAATGGGAGAGTATGTTTACAACGATAGAAAAATTCCGTACTTGTTATGACTGATTGATTATTGGGTCGTGCGAGGTTATAGTATTCATAACATAGTACAGAACGCCCTAAAATCTTTTTGCATGCAGATATGTATATAATTAAATCATTAATTAAGTCTAAGAACTTACTTAACTTACGTAAAGGTATATGATTAAAATAATAAATTAGCACTAATTATACTTTGGTCTGTTATGAATTGGACTCTTTTGGGTTTTTCCTGCATTTGTTAAATAATGCTTCTTGAACAGGGGTTTGTTTATTAAACACTTCATGTACATAATTATAGCGCTCAAAATTTGTTACATTACATAGATTTAATTGGTATGTTGTTTTGGCATAATATCATATTGTGTGATAATGGCTCTTTCTAATTGCTACAATTTTACTAGAACTTCAAAGGACTATCTATGTTTGTATTTAAGCATTATATTGGTTGCTATTTTGAATTGGTAGTATAAATTATATATTATGTAAGTTTACACAATTGTAATGCAAGTATTTGATACAATTGTTCACCTTTTCATTGTGTTGCAATATTGGCTGTTTCAAGGACCTCTTCAGGATACAAATAATAATATAGGATATTGGGAAAATTGGGAAAATCAAAACAGAAAGGTGTCGGGGCTTTCATGTCTTTGTAATTCAATTACTTAATTTCGTTTACATTTTCAAGGTGCACTTTACTCCTGTGTAACAATTAGGACACTTTGGCTAATGCAATTTTCACCACAAAGTCATTACATGCCTAAACATAATGAAATATTCAATGAAATCTTCTGGCAGAAACTTTATATGTCTTAACTTGAAAGAAGCTTACTGCCACTTCAAGAACTGAAAAATGTTTCTTTCACTTTTTCAGGAACATTTCTGTGGGTTTTGCAAAGAAAAATAAAATTCAAATCAAAGTGCTAAAAGTAATAGAACATTTCTTATCAAAGCCCAAAAAGTAATTGAAAAGTTCTGATAAAATAGCTGAAATTAATATTTGGAACAGTGTTTGATTTGTACAGACAATTATATTGCTATGTGCTGGAAAGAGATGTAAATGGCAAATATGATGTTTTGTGGGGGGATGGCCTTTGGGATACTTTGCTGAAAAAAAGAAGCCAATCAAAGTACTTGAAAGCATTATTTGAACATGTTGTATGATGTTTTGTGGGCCGAATACATTGACCACACTTGATCTGCTATTATTGATACATTTGTAACATTAGATTTATTGTTGTATTTTTGTGTATCTTCAGGTTGTCACTTCATGTGTGCCACAGTTAAATCATGAACTGGTGAGTATTATGTTTGTTTCCTAACATTATGTCTTCCATATTGATGGCTTAGAATGAGAAGGTTGTAACTACAAAATTGATATATTGAGAAAAACAAGAGAAAAATGTCTGTAATTTTCTCTTTACCTATGGAAAAACAAGTTTTTAAAACTTCATTTTGGTCAACATGACAATTTCCAATTTTCACGAAAATAGGCTCATAAGAAGCACCTTGTGAAGCAGATTTCAAATATGTATGAGTCTTATAAAGTTGTAAGTAGTACTTACAACCTTTTCATTCTAAGCCATCGATATATAGTTGGGCAGATCCCGACATATTAATATCATGCTGGATGTCTTGTCTAGATGGATGTCACAGAGTTAGTCCACGCTTGTTCTCTGTGGCTATTGGTTGGATTCCAATGAAACTCAGCACATGAATAGTTGATAACACACCTTGTTATGCATATTGCCCCAGGTATTTGTCATATATATATATGCATCTTGCAAGGAATTTAAAGTCCAATGAGTAATACCGGAGCTAAAGCCTTTCATAGGAGTGATATGCTAGGATGCTCATCCGGCTTTGGGTTAAGAGCAAGTTCTACATACATGCCTCTGTTAAATAGGTGGATTTGAGACCCCCAAAAAACAATCTTACAAAATTAGCAAAACCAAGGGTTTTATATGAAAATATCTTACTTAATAGTACAGATGTTTACATAACCGCTAAATACAAGGACGTTTTATGAATGAACTGATTCTATATCTCATTTGTCATTGATAAAAAAAATTGTGTTTCTGACCAAAAATTCATGGCCCATTACCCTGAATACTGATATAATTTACCAAATGAGCTGTGCCATCTTCTGTAATGTACATTTATATTTATGTCAAGTAATGTTTTAAGACAATCAATCAAGTTATCTTAGCCCGACCACTTAATAAAACAATTACTTATGCTTATGTTGTCAAAAACAAAAGTAGATTTTTTCAAGCTCTTGAGATAGTTATCTCAGGACGATTTAATGAGAATTTAAGGGTACATAATGAAGTTGCAAAACTTGTTCTTGAACATCAGCCAACATGTCAAATTGTTACATGGTTCAGCGAATCAGGCATCCATCCTCAATAGTGGTAGTCCATGAAGGTTACAAATGGTCCTTGGTGTGTTCCAAATCTGATATTTTGTCAGTTTGTGAAGGAGCTGCCAGGAATCCTCTTGTAGTGGCCTATGTTCATACAGCAAATTTGTGTGCTATCAAGAGCACTTCCATTTGTCCATTCCAATTTGGTCAGTTTAAGGAAGCCACAAGGAATCATTGCAATGCCACTGTTTAACATCCTTTACGTAAACTATGACCTTGTCACTCTTGGGTTTGTGCACCCCAAAAAAGTTCATTGTATGTTTCAATATAATTATTCCTTAATCATATGCTGATTTGTTATGAATGTCTGTCATATCATAGCTGATTAGGAATCTGTAATTATTAAGCCCCAAGATTTATTTTTGGAATTTTGATTTTGATTTTTTTCATGCCCAGTGCTTTATATTCTTATAGTAAACAGTAAACAAAAACAATGGCCAAGAGTTATAGTCAATGTTTACATTCAGGAAACCAAACTTATCTGTCATTCTTGTTTAAGGACGGTTTGTTTGACTATTTCTCAATTTAGGTATAATTACTGATAACCATCATGAACCTGGCTGTGCGACACTTGTTGAGCATTCAATAGCAGGCAAGGTCCCCGCTTGATTTGCCTTCTGTTTGCTGCTGTATGCTTGTTTGTTTCAATCTTGATGATATATCTATATACAAACATGACTTCGACCGTTGCCAAACCTCGGTACTATTTAAATGTTGAAATTTATTTTGCGATAAGTGGCTTGTTCACTTAGACCTATAGGTTGTATCATAAGTCGCATATTATGGTGCATGCTGACAGCATGATTGTTTTCAATGATACTGGGTGGTCTGTAGAGGTCAAACTCTACATTGTCAGCAAGTCACCTTTCCTAAACAATTTGGCGCATTGTACTTGAATACAGAAGAGGTCTAATGAAGATTATCAGTAAAACAATCCTGATTTGATTATTTACCGATTGTTGACAAAAATCTTGGTGTAAATAGAAGATATTTAGGATCCCTCAATGGCTTCTAAATTTAAATCTCTTGGATCATAGAGTCAAGGCCATTTAGATACTGGTAATGAGTTGATATTCTTATTCTGCATGCATTATACACTTTTCTTTTAATTGTTGTTTGCATTTCCAAAAGAACACCTTTTGCAAGCTCTTTGGCTTAGCTTGCATATGCATGTTAATTCATCAGCAAGGTCAATCAAGGACTTGGTTGAAGGGCTGAGTTGACCAATAATGATTCTGTATTTGTCTGTTCTGTTCAGTAAATGTCTAAATGATTCCATATCCTTGCATAATCCAATCAATTCACTTGAGAACAATGTCAGTCAACATCCTTGTACATGTTTGATGTTTGTGGGAAGCAGTGCCCTAGAGGTGCGGTGCGCTTCGGGATTGAGAGGTCCAGGGTTCAATCCCCCTCTGGACCACTGGTTAATTTCTTTGAGCAAGACCCACATGCTCCACTCCACCATGGTGTAAAATGGTACCTGTGAGGGCAGTGTCTATTCCTGGTGCCGCAGATCGATGTTGGCTGCCACACCACAGGAGAGAAATAGTTTCCCCAGGGAGACACGAGTGTAGGTTTTCATAGGTAGCCCAAGGACCAGGGGAAGTTGAAATGTCAAAGGGTGCTAATTAAATGAGCGCTCTAACAGCTATAAAGAGCCCATAGAAAATTGGTAACTTTAACTTATAATTGATTGTCATAGCATTTATTGTCTACAAATGGTTAATATGATACCTTATTTAGACACTCAAGTTCATGTTGGGGCCTTTCATTCAAAATGGCCACCATATAGTTTTACAGATTTGTTTTCTTGCACCAGATGGCTTGACTCACCTTGTTACGGTTCATGTGTACTTCTTTACCCTCCTTAATGTTTTCTTTAAAAGTAAAAAACGAGAAGGGGTATATATCATGAAGATCGTCCTATTGTCCAAAAAATATTTTTCTTGAAATAGACAAACACCAAAATGGCTGACCTTTTGTCACCCGCTTCATTTTCTTAATGTTATGTTACAAATGTGAAACAGAAGATGTATAGGTAAACATAAAAAGTGTCAAGTTATCTACATGAATGAGTATAAAATGATATATGTGACT
The DNA here is from genome assembly GCA_963678985.1 of Spisula subtruncata. NCBI lineage: Eukaryota > Metazoa > Mollusca > Bivalvia > Venerida > Mactridae > Spisula > Spisula subtruncata. Next base: position 18,386,034 of record OY787678.1, read on the forward strand.
AAAATTGAAAACTATCCGGTTACGGTAGACCTCCAATGAATGACATTCTTGTTCGGGTCATGTTTAGCTTATTTCAGTTTACATTGGGGATTTATTTCCAAATTTGTTTTCCAAATTCGTTTACGATCCACTGATTTGCATCTTAATGAGGGTTTCATTTCTCAATGAGGGGATGGATTGTGGAGAAAGGTACATACGCTGCTGACTGTATCATAGTGTAACATTGTAAGATCATATCCATGAATTGCATGTTGCTATGCAACTGCAAAAAAAGTGCAACTAATTAGTGCACTACCTGCCTCTAAAATACTGGTATACCAGTTCAGGCTCAGTAGACTATGACGATTGTATCAAAATTTCATCAAGACTACCTGAACAACGAAGTTCTTTCTTTTTGTGAATGGGTTACAGATATTCATCCAATCGCCCAAGCAATATCTATTAGGACAGGACCACTCCTTGTCATGTCTATTTACAATGTGTGGCTTAGTGTGGCCTCCGTAGCTCCGTGGTTAGTGCGCTTGCCACCTAATCTGGCGACCAGGGTTCAAATCTGGGTGGAGGCTCACATATGCCTGCCATATTCAGCAGAAAGGTGACTGGCAAATAAAGGCTAATTGCTTGGCAGTTAACGCTGACCCTTTATCATGTAGACCTCACTTATTCTTTTTCTTACATCTGCATTTACTATATTGCTTCTTAATATATTGAAATTAACTCATGCAAATTTAGTCAATTTTGTCTTTTTCTCACACTTTAAAGAAACACATTTACTTACTAAAACAATTTGTACAGTCACTGAGTTTGAAACTGATTCACTATCTCATAGTAGGCTAGGCTATCATTTAAATTGAATTTCTCCTCTTCCTATTTTAAGTCATGCTGAGCGTTAGTTTCAAGTTCTGCATACTTAACATGACTAGTAAAAGGTCCAAATACCATGTAAATAGATTTATTATTGAGGGGGAAATATTCCAATTCTATACAAAGTAAATCATCCTTGCTTAATGATGGTATCTTTAATATTGGTAAGGTGGCTTACAAACAGCTTCTTTGTACTTTATGTATGGTGACCTTTTTGTACCAATTTATATCAAAGTAAAGGTATGTAAAATAGTTTTTTTTCATGGCCGAATGTCCTATTGTGTGTCGTGAAGAATTTTCTCCCAAAACCTTGTTTCTGGATGAAAATCTTTTTTGAACCTCCTAAATTGGTCATCCTGGTCAAAAAATGGTTTTGAAACTGTTGCTTAAAGTAACATTCTTTATGATGTTTGGCAAAAGAAAAAATCTGGCCATTTTTTATTCGGAGGGCCTGGGGGAAGCAGAAAATATATTGGGCAACGACATTAATTTCTGTTGTTTACAATGTTGTAATAGATGTCTACAAGTATATTATAGATCTATATTGTAATAAAGAATTGCAAGAATGTTTTTAACAGCCAATATGAATTTGTGCTTCAGGGAGTTCGGTTTTACTCAGAAACAGGTTTTAAGGGAGTTGTTGCCCTTGCTCCAGACATCTGTCGATCAAGACTCCAAATTTAACTGAACAGTCTGTAGTTTGTCGAAATGAATATAAAATGTCATTCACATTATATCATTTTCCTAGAACATTTTGATGGATGGCATGATATTATAGATGTGTAATTTGATAAATATTGTAGCTTGTTCTTGATTTCCTAACCAGATACCATTGTTTAGCTTCGAACAAAAGGTGTGAATTGTCCAACATGGTACATTACATATATACACAACAAATTGTGATAAAGTCTCACCATGCATATAACATGAGCAGTAATCCTGTACAAATATAACATGTGAATGATCTGGTGACAGCTTGTGTCATAAAATACATGTGAATACTAGATATATGATGATATATTATCCATAGTGCTGCAATCCGGATAGCCTAGTTATTGAGCTTACACTCCAATCGCAAGAGCTGTGTTAGAAACCAGTTGCAAGAGCACTAGTAGAAGATGCATCCTCGTGGTAAAGCACCCGCTCCTAGTGCAAGAGGTTTGGTGTTTGCTCTGTAACTACTTCATACCTAAGACCAAATAAAGCGGGTACAAATTGTTTCTATTGACCTCCATTGCATACTGAAGCACATTCATAGTCCTGGTGTCTTAACTATTGCTCCCTATGGCATAAGTTGTTGCCTAATACCAAGGACTAAATAAAGCTGGTACCATATTTTTCTCTTTAGAACACCATTGCATACCATGAGAAATTCTTTAATGGTCTCGTGTCTAATTAATAATCTCTATGGCACAATCATATTGTAAGCATGTTGTCCTTGTAAGCTATTGTTATTTAAGCACATGGTCCTTGTGTCTGCTTATTGCTCATTATTGCAGAAGTTGTTAGTTCATGGTCCTCTGTAAGCTATTGCGCTTCACAACATGCGATGCTAGCGGAACAGCACATTGTCGCTATAACATAAGTTGCTAGCACATGGTTCTATTAAACTATTGCATACTACAAGGTGTGCTGGTAGCACATGTTCCTAATGTTGAGCTTTTGCTCACTATGACATAAATTGTTAGCGCATGGTCCTTGCAAACTATTGCTCATTATGACATAAGTTGTTAGCTCATAGTCCTTGTAAGCTATTGCATACCAAAATACCTGTTGTTTAAGCTCATGGTCCTTCCGTCCATCTATTGCTCACTATGACATATGTTAAGATAGTTATCAATGACACCTTTGCCTGTCATGTTGTCATTTATTACTCGGGTAATTGTAAACATCGTTTGATGGCGCATATACCTAACTGACGTGTTTATGTCTTATTACTAATTGTTTATTGCAAGAATGTACCATAAAATCCATGTGTGCCCTTAGTAAATCTTCCAGATGCATACCATGATGGCAACCTGTAAGCCGTTTGCAACAAGATATAATAGTCATGCAAGGACTTGAATAGTTAGGATAGAAATGTAAAGTTGGACTTGATAAATTACTTGGTGTTCACCCGGAAATGTATTCCATTCCATCAACGCCAGGTGTTTCATGTAACTTCTAACAATTGTGCTTTGCACTTTCACAATAGTATGTTCCTGCTGCTTATGTGGCAAATGGCATGCACCTTGGACAATGATGTGTTCTTTCAAAGGGCGAGTTGACATGCACTTTGCACTATGGTTTGTTCTTGCAATTGGTCCAAAGGGTGATCCAACATGAACTTTGGACCACAATGTGTTCTTGCAATTGGTCAAAAGGGTGAGCCGACATGCATCTTGGACCATGATGTGTTCTTGCAATTGGTCCAAAGGGTGAGCCGACATGCATCTTGGACCATGATGTGTTCTCGCAATTGATCTGCATCTGTCTTTTCTTGCATTCTCTTCATCTCCAAAAGGAAACGTGATGACGGGGCTTTCATTTGCCAATTGATATTGCCTGGAAACTTTTAAAAGCCTTATATGTCCCTCATAGCTTTAAAAGACAACTTTTGACTTTGGCTTGCAAGTATTTTGTTACAAATTGTGTGCTAAAATTATTTTCAAACCTGGCAAGATGACCTTTGCGATTTAGAACTTAATAAAGCCCTTTAATGATTCTTGCAACTCTTGACATTTTCTGGAATCAATTATTTAATAATATTGTAAGGATGACTGCATAAGCTTCTGCATGAGTAAGCTCACTGAATGCATGAGGTGAATGTAAGAAGTCTGCAGTGCAGTTGAACAAGTTTAGCCTGAAGTAATTTTCTCTCAACATGAGTTGTATTATAGATGGAAATTAAACCACACTGTGATCATTTAGTAATGAGTCTCTTGATTCGAAACGATAACTTTGATCTTCAGCGTTACATGCATGCAACTGATGACTGCGTGTGATAAGCGATCGTTTCCAATGCACATATTGCATGTTGCCTTGTTATGTCCTGTAGTTATTTGATGCAAGTTTCTCGATGAAGCTGTTATTTTGTGTACCATGGCCACAAAGGTCTCATTGTTAACGCTGGATATATTAATGATGCATCATGTAAAACATACATTTCATTCAATCATCCAATTCAGTCATTCAATCAACTAAACCTACATGTATTCTATAGATCTTGAACACGGCTTCTGGGAGCTTAATGATACAGCATGCATGTCATGCTTGAAGCTTCTACCCATGGGCCATATTGCTGACTTAGATTTAAAGTTTAATCACATCTATCAATGTTTTAATGTTTCTTATAATATTATAAAGTAGCAAGTTCTACCTTTGAATTATCTTAAGCAGAAAGCTGTTCATAGTATTAGTTAGTCAGAAATGTTTTGCACAAATGTTACAGTCTAGTTATTCAGAAATGTTTTGCACAAATGTTGCAGTGTAGTTATTCAGAAATGTTTTGTACAAATGTTGCAGTGTAGTTATTCAGAAAGATTTTGTACAAATGTTGCAGTGCAGTTATTCAGAAAGGTTTTGCACAAATGTTGCAGTGTAGTTATTCAGAAATGTTTTGTACAAATGTTGCAGTGTAGTTATTCGGAAAGATTTTGTACAAATGTTGCAGTGTTGTTATTCAGAAAGATTTTGTACAAATGTTGCAGTGTAGTTATTCAGAAAGATTTTGTACAAATGTTGCAGTGTAGTTATTCAGAAAGGTATTGCACAAATGTTGCAGTGTAGTTATTCAGAAAGGTTTTGCACAAATGTTGCAGTGTAGTTATTCAGAACAGTTTTGCACAAATGTTACAGTGTAGTTATTCAGAAATGCTTGCACAAATGTTGCAGTGTAGTTATTCAGAAAGGTTTTGTACAAATGTTGCAGTGTAGTTATTCAGAAAGATTTTGCACAAATGGTGCAGTGTATAGTTATTCAGAAATTTTTTGTACAAATGTTGCAGTCAGTTCAGCCAATTATAATAATTTTACAAAATAGTTCGCAATTATTATAGATTTATTCATAAATGTCAATTCCCCCAATGTTTTTTGGCAAGGAAATGAATTATTTGCGCTTTGATGTTTGTTTAATGTTAGCAAGGAGCATGTTTGTTCTTCATGCATTTCATTGACCAGGAGTATTACAGAATTAAATCATGCATTTGTTGAGCCTGATCAATATAATATACCAATATAACTTCAGTGGAAATATTTCCTTTGATGTTTGTTTGTTGCATTATGTTTGAATATTTGAAGGGTGCTGTTATCTGGACCTATGCTGGTATATATATATATATATAATGGTATAAGTGAATTGTTGCATTTGTTCCCAGACCATTCATTATCTGGGCCAAAAGTTGCTTTTTCCGATAATTGTGAAGTTGTGTCATTAGAAATTGCACTGTGCATAAGTATGCCAGGGAATGTCAAAAACAAGTGGGTGGTACAAGAGCAAGCTTGTGGTACCTTGGCTGGGTGGATAACACCCTGCACTGCTGATTGTGATGTGCCTTTGCGAAAATCCCAACAAGGGCACTAGAAATTTTACAAAACCCCTTCCCTTTCTTCAAGCATGAACATAAAATAGATGAATTCATGTATCATGTTTAGTTCCCAATATAGACAGATTCAATTTAACTGATATTTCATTTTCTCAAGTTTCACCAGAATGTAAATACATATTTCCTTTTGCTATACCCAAGGTTGGTCACCTGATACCTTCAAGTTCTTATCAAATTTCAGGTGAAAAATGTAAGTTTACTTGTACTTCAAATTCTTGCATAAACCCCTCATTTATCTATATAGTAAAAAATGCTGTTTGTTTGAAGATGAAACATATTTCGACCTGTCATTGCATGACCTACATGCTTTACGCTTGTAAAGAGCGTCAGATACATCAAAGGGAGCTTCAAGTATTATTTTTACCCATCTTTTCTGACTGGTAGACAATTATACCCATTATTTAAGGTTAATTGGGTGCAAGAGGTTGTCATACTTTATCCTAGGCTTGAATGGTACCCAATTTAGATTTCTTTTCACGCAGTTTGACTTTTCTACAGCAAGATGATACCTGAATGTTTAACTTTTTGTTGTCAGGTTTATTTAATGTTTTAGATGTTCTCTATTTATGTGGGAACGTTAAAGGATGACAGGGCCACTGTTGACATGAATAGTATGAAATTGCCATCTCTTTTCCTGTCTTCTTCATAATTATGTGTATGTTTTACCACAGGTAACTGTATCATTGTTAACGGAAAAAAAACTGGAAAAAAATTGTAAAATTTATAAATTAAAATTTTACAACATTTTTTTTTCATTTTAGTCTTTATCAATGATACAGTTGCCCGTGGTGTTTACATACTTGTATAACAGTAAAGTGATACAAATAAGGTATGGATACTTTAAGGAGGTGACTTTTCATGACAGGGTATCATGTATTTTGTAAAAATTACTGTGATTTAATGTTGCTGTTTGTATGTTTGGTCATGGTCATTTTGTGATATTTTGATTTTGTCAAGGATGTGTAATTTTGAGAAAGTTTGAATATTACTAATATAGACAGGTGGTTGCTTAATTGGATTGAATTGTAGTTCTTTCAAGGTTTGAAGGAATATATAATTATGTTGTGTGTAGTTTTATCTCTTGTACCCTTTTTGCCCAAAAATTACTAGTAGCTGTGAATTTGACTTGGTAGAAATTGGAAAAAAAATTGTGGGCCCGAAAAGTAAAAAGGAAAAGAAAAAAGAAGACAATAAAGAGATCTGGGAAATACTGTGAAGGAAATAGCTTTTCCCTTATTTGTCCATCAGATAGTTAGTTACTTATTCAGTCCATGAATTTATGTAGGTCTCAAAAATATGTGAAATTTTATATAATCTTCCATAAACTGCAATATCATCTTGGACATAAACTGTTATAAATACGATTTTTATATGGATTAGGCAAGTGTATAGCACATTAATAATGTACGGCATAAAATATGCTACATGTGTCACAGTGACCACAACTGTCCGGTGTGCTATAGAGCAGAAAATATGTTTATAGCGGCCAAGATTTAAGCTAAGCAATAACCTTGCTTGCAGGTTCAAGCCTTAAGGTTTTATACCGACATTCGGGTGACCGTGATTTCTAATTGCGTGACTAAACAGAAGTGTACATATCGTAATAAACATTGCGCCATAACTTAATATGTATATTAATTACATATATATCTAATATACAAACAAATTTGGCCTTCTGTGGTCGATGTCCTGTAAAAGCGACTATGCATTCCAGTTAATTTGCATAATACGGTTTATGTTAATCACTTCAACCGTGACTAATGACATTGTACAGGGTTATATGTATTACTTTGAGATGGTCCCTGGTGGCCTTAAGTTTAAAGATAAAGATTTAATGGTTCAGAATTGAATTGTAGAAATATAAACTAAGCTGGTACCTCCTTATTTGGATTTGGCAACCAAACTATTTAATGGTCTGGCTCCAGGCTCTTGGTGGTAAACAGACTATGATATACGGTACCATGATACTGTTAAATCATTTAATTTCGTTTGGACAAAATTTCGTGGATTTGGTAAAAAGACAATTTCGTTGGGACTAGAATTTGTGGATTTTGAATTTCGTGTAATAAAACAAGGGTCAAAATTAATGTTCATTGGGGTTAAAGTACGAAATCTATGAAATTTAACCCCCACGAAAATTAATGATTTTACAGTATACTGTCCTTAAGTCTATCACAACTCGAAAAGCAAGGATGAAAGACAATTTTAAGTCCATAAATTTAACTGGACGCCATGTGAAAGGAATGTGGGTATTAAAGTGAATTTGCATTTATTTACTTAGACAAAATACCAATATTTTATAATACTTACATATATAACGAGTATTGTTATAACATATACAATATGTACTTTAAGCTTAGGAAATGTCTATTTTTGGGTGAATGGGTTTTGATTGGTTTTGGCTGCCATTAAAATATTACCATAAGGTCATGATCTCAAAAGTCCTAGTTTGCTGTTACTTTGTTTTCTTCCTTGGAACTGATAGAAAGCGTTTTTGTGGAAAGAAAGTTTGGTATTGATGTATAAGTTAAAGAAATAATTAAGTGCTATTAAGTTCAAAGTTTATGGCAATGACTATATTCTAAGGCTATATGAAGGTGAAAGTCATGTGGCCTTATTGTGACTTGTACTGAACCAGTTTCCCTTGGAAATAAACTATCAATTAAAAAAACAAGGGAACTAACTTGATTATACCGCTGTTAATGCCAGGCTCAGAAAGGTTTCACACCCTAGGTTTGAACCTATATCCTGACCGTTATGCATATTAGGGAGCTTACAGGCTAGTGCCACTTTAAAAAATTTCAGGTAGGTTTCACAACCTAGGATTGAACCCACAACCTTCTGTTTCAGCGACAGACTGTCTGTCTTTAACCAACAGATCCCCATAACAGGGTTAATATACTAACATACGTTCGTTTATTGACCGAGCAAGTTTGGAGCTAATCAATGTTTAATTAAATCAAAGTTGTAGAAGTGCACACTGGTTTGTTGACTTAGCTTACTACAAATCTATAATCTGTTTAATTCCTTTAATCCTGCAACAACCAGGGCTTATTTTACTGATTCGCATTGTAACAATGATTTTTCAAGGTCGAATATTGTTGGTGGTCCGAAGTAAGCTTAATTGTGGGCTGGTAAAAAAGTGGTGATATTGTAAAACTTCAAATAAACAATTGTTGCAATTCGTACTGTGCAGCACTCTCTTAACATCCCTCATCATATATTTGTTGGAAGTGTCCTCACATGTCGGCTGTTGTGAACATGATTATACAAAATTTCCAATCAAAAGCTGTTGCAATTAAATTATGGCACTTTCTAAACATCCCTCATTGTGTAATAAACTGTTATATTTATTCCACTTTATCATTTCAGAATCAGGATGATACCTTAAACCATAATTATTCTGGATTTCCAAAAGTTGTAAGTATTTGAATTTTTAGCTAATTACTTTTCGTAATTTTAAAAGTAAGTGAGTAGCACCATTATTTAACGAGGCTGACACTTTAACCAAGTTTCCCAATCGTCCATGTGGCCTCAAATTTTCTACCATAAATTCCTTTATTCTGTACACCCTATTCTATTCAGATAGAGATATGAATCAGAACATTTACCCATCTCACATGCAGCTTTTTGTGACAAATATCAAGAGTGATCTCCCTTGATAAGGTGTCTTGTTTAATCCATTTCTGTTATTGGATTGTCTCCCTTCTGTATTCTTTTTATTGGAAAATATTTAGTGATTGACTGAAAAGGCATTGACTTGTCTTTGGAGTAAACTACTGAAGTTTTGTTTTAATTTTCTTCATTGAACCAGTCTATGGTACGATGACCTGAGTGTCCCGACAGGATGTGATGAAGTTTATAGGCTAAGTTCATATGGGTATATTCGTCAAAGACAGAAAGTTAAGACTTAGTTAAAATAAAATTTAAAAAAAAAAGAAAAAAAAAGAAATTTGGACTCCGGCCTCATCATGGATTTTAGGTTCATTAATGGATTGAACATGGGTTATCTCCCTTTGCTTAGCACACCAACCCCATTATGGACAAAAGTGGTTTTTGAACTGCAATTTTTCATGTTCAATCGATAAGTTTAGCCGAGTTTTGTTGAGTAATATTGTCATGTAAGTTGTGGTATTTTACCGCAAGTAATTTGTTTACATTATTATGTAATTGCATAGCAAGTGTGTGCTTAAATGTGCAGTAAGAATGATTTGAAGTAGTCCGCCCATATTGTTTATACAATTCACCATTGCTCCGCCCACATGCTACATTTATGCATCATTATTTTGCATGTATTACGTCATCTATTTATAGTTACAAAATTAATTCAACTTTCCATTGACTTGAGTGATGCATTTAACGCCCATCAGCGCAATAATGTGTCACTGAGTGGTTCTTGATATGATTAAAGCACGAAATAATGAATGAAAAATGTTCGTTAAATGATACTATTTCATACACCTACGACAAAAAATACCAAATATCTCTGGGTGGCCGAGCTCTTAGGTGCGCAGTGATGTGGCATTCCATTTTCTTTCAACTTTGAAGTATATTAATTTGTTTTAACCTAATTTGAATGCATAGCCCTCTTGTAATGTTAATGACCTTAATTGAGTCACTCTGTTATACTGGATAGAATTTATAGTATGTGTCAAGTCAGACATATCTATCTGAGTCATTTGAACTAAATGTTATTATCCTCTACCGAGGCGGTAGGCGTCTGTCTGTTAGTGAGATGGTCCGTCGATCAATCCAACCTTCTTTGTGCAACTTCTCTTACATTTCTTAAGAGATTTTGATGAAACTTTCACAGAATAACAACTATGAGGCCCTACAGGATTTTGTGATTTGACCATTTTTGTCTGAGTTATGGCCCTTGATTGTTTATCTCCTCTTTGGGAGGATATGACTGTCTATGACTGCTTCTTGTTTGATTGAAGTACCACGGTATGAATCGTGTTACACTACTTCTCAGTTCCGTCAGAGAATTGCTCTGTTATCATATGGCTCTGACGGAACTCAAAACCGACGTAACTCAGGATACATGACATTTGAGTGCCGTCAGAGCTATATAAAAACAGAACAATTCTCTGACGGAACTGAGAAGTAGTGTAACACGATTCATACCGTGAGTACTTTTAACATAAAAATACCATGTCCATTTAAATGAACAGTTTTTAGGAAGCTTAGATTTGCATTTAGACTTGTGTATTTATGTACAATGTACTTTGCAAAATTTTGAACTTTCTGCTCTACTTTTTGTGACCTTGACCTTTCGGTGATTATAGCCATTATATTTCTAGTAAAACAATGTACTATTGACATTAAATTTTCTGTCTGGTACACCTTGACCTACGGGTAACCAACTCTAATTATGACCTTAATATGTTTCTATCACATTGCAGTATGACCTTGACCTTTATCACAACATACCAAGACCTTGACCTCCTGATACATTATTGTATGACCTTGATAACTTCAAGTACTGATTTTTTCTTTTTCTTATCCCTATAATTTTATTACACACCATGTGTCCTTGACCTTTCAGCAAGTGGTGCCAGGGATAGCACAACAACGAGGCACAATGTCGTCTAACCTGAACGAGATGATCTCTCGTGATCATACAGACGGTGAAGCACAATGTATTCTTGACCTGGTCTATATCACCGAGAGGATTATTTGTAAGTATAACCTTGACCTTTATCTTAATTTTATTTATGCTTTTCCAGGGCTAACTGAAAAGTATTATTGTAATGCCCTCATCGTTGATGAGGGGGTATATTGTTTTGCACAGTTTGGTCGGAGGTCACTTTGACCTTTACTATTTTCGACAATTAGGCTGCCATAGGGGCGTTAGTTATTTACAAACATCTCTTATTAAGTATGACCTTGACCTTTTTATTTAATTATTAAGAATTTTACCTTGACCTTCATCAAAATTCAGCTTCAGCATATCAAGGCCTGGTTGAGTTACTTGAGTTTTAGTATTTGTTATTTGTGAAATTATTATTTAAATTCCCTTCTTTCTCTATATTAAATATTTCCAACTATTCCTGTAAATTATCAAGAATTGTACAAATTATAATAAAAAAGGTTTGTAATCATGTTATTATTATATTTATTTATATTTGTTTCCATAGTGATGTCATATTTATTTATATTTGTTTCCATAGCGATGTCATTTGCTTCTGAAGAACATGACAGTACATACAAGTATAACCTGAAAGAAGTTACACGCATGTTGAAAACTAAACATGGCGACAATTACTTGGTAAGTCAACTTTTTTGATACCTTTACAGTCATTCCTTGTGACCCCCATACTGGCCAGAGACCTTACAAACTTTAGATTCACTGGCTCTCTTGCATAAATCTGTCAAGGATTGTTCATAATGAAGTCTGTGATTATAATAAATAATAAACTCATATTTTCCAAGAATAGAAGTCAAGAATTTAGAGATTGTTGTAAGGGAATAGTTTGGAGTTTAGAGTTGTGTGTCCATTGTTTAATTCTTATAATGTCCGAGTCATTTAGTCAAAGATTTACAAAGTTATCCACTTAAAACTCAACATAGTTATTCACCATCACACAAGGAGTATAATATACTGCTCATAAACTGCTTGTACTCCTTGTTAATAAAATATTTATATTCTGAAGTGAAGTCAAACCTACTCATAGAATATACAATTTATAGTTATTCTTACTTACTTAATTACCTCCTAAAGTGAATGTCATTATCTCATATGCTTGAATGCATGCCTAAGTATATATTAAAACATTTTAAAACCTTTTTAATGTGAAGTTAAAGTAGTTTAAAACATTATTCAGGCATTTTTTGTATGTTTGTATATTGTGATTTAATATTTAAATTTCTTCCTACATTTTGGTATGGCTATACTACATGTTTGATTCAGAACCTGTGGGGACAGAAAGGGCAATAAAAACAAACATAACTTGCAAGGATGTAATGATGTACCTTAAATCAACTCATGTTTCCGGGGGGGGGGGGGGGGGGTCAATTACATCCTCTAATCAAACTAGTGTAGCTAGATTAGTACAATGGACCTGAGCATATTAAGTTTCGAGGTCAACATTTACAGTCTGAATCGACTCCTGACCTAATTACGGAAGACAAATTAAGTACTTGTTAGTATTCCACAGAAAATTGATGACATCACTGTGTTAAAGATGTGACTGACTGTGTTTTCTTATCGAAAAACAGAACATAATTCTTTTATCATTAATCAAACAATTAAAACCTGCCTTGAAAGCCCGAGTGTGAGAGCTTTCTGATTTCATCCCAAGGCAAAGACAAATGGCAGTTGTTGCTTAGTAAGTACCAGAAATTGGATGGTTTGCCTGATGTCTGAAAAATGTGACTGGGTAACAAATCTCCATATGGCTGAAATACCTTAAACAAGTGGGATTTACTATTATTTAAAAAAAAAAGTTGTTTGATCAATTTTTCTAACCATCCATTGATAAGACTATATTCTCAATTACAGGTCATCAATATCTCTGAGAAAAAGCCTGACTTAGCCAAACACTGTCCACAAGTCTTTGACTATGGTTGGCCGGACAATTTGGCTCCGCCTTTAGAACGCCTCTGTGGTATCTGCAAGGCTATCGACCAATGGATGAGCACGGATACTAACCATGTGGTCGTGGTTCATTGTAAAGGTGGGCGGGGCAGAATTGCCGTTGTCATAGCAGCCTACATGAGATACAGCAATATTTGTGCCAGGTATGTTAATGTTTAATGTTACCATCAGTCTTACTTGGCAACAAATTCAAATCATTCCAGATTTGCATATAAGGTTTCATCTGGTTGGTCCCTTGACTGTGGATGGTCAAGTTGAATAGTTTATTATCAAAATCAGAAGCTCATACCTATGAAGACAACATATTAGCATAATGTAGTCATTGGAGACAAATGAGCATATCACTGGCTTAGAATGAGAAGGTCGTAACTACAAAATCAATATTTTGAGAAAAAGAGAAAAAACTGTCAGAAATTTACTCTTTACTTATGGTAAAACAAGCTTTTACAACTTCAGTTTGGTCAACATGGCAAGTTCCGATATTCATTAAAATAGGTCATAAGAAGCGCCTTATGATGTAGATTTCAAATAATTATGTATCAGTCTTATAAGGTTGTAAGTAGTAGTTACGACCTCCTCATTCTAAGTCAGCGATATATGCACACATGTACCGCTACCATGAAAATAGACAACAGTAAAATCAGACAATGTTCTGTGGCTTGTTTGAAACTCGGCATATAGAGGTCCTTTGTCAAGATAATGTGACTACATAGCCTTCTTGGCTATACAGTAAACCAACTATATGCTTAAAAAAAGAAGAAAAAAGAACAGAATACCTAGCTTGATCTTAAGGTTTGCAGAGGAAGTACATGCTATTACAAAATATCTGTCATATTATCGTTTATCATGTAACCTCATGTTGTCTTTTCAATAAATTTCAGTGCTGACCAAGCATTGGACAGATTTGCAATGAAGCGTTTCTATGACGATAAATTGGGTGGACTACCTCAGCCCTCGCAGAGACGGTAAATATGATATATCGATGGAGTTACTTCCCTTTGTACTGAAATTTCAGTTTAGCTTTTATGAGTTGTTTCCCTTTGTAGGATATACGAAATTCTTACTAGAAGCTTTTAGATCATTGGTTTTGCTGTTACCGACAGTCTGACAAACTTTAGTTATGACTCATTATTTAATCAAGACCCCTTAATATGCACAACAACATCTCTTTATAAAAAATATCTAGAAAGATTTTGTAAATTTTCTAAATTTTGCCTTTTTTTCCTGATACAGATCTACACCTGTTTATTAAATATTGCAAGTAGACTTATACAATGTTCTAAATACATCCCCCCCCCTTTAAATCAATTTTTTGGGGAAAAAATGTAAGTTAGATAAATAATTTATGATCAGTTTTTTCTGTGCCTATACATATTGATATATTCATAGTCATCTGACACCGTGTTATATTGATGCTTATAATACATACAGCATGACGATCATTTTTGTTGTGTCATTATTCTATGGAAGTTGTATTACATAATTATGACACGCAACTTTTATAGTAGTAAAAAGTATTCAAGGTGTCAGGTAGCAGACTTTTAACACTTTCTCAAATGCTGCGTTAAATATTCAAACAGAATTCAATGTATCGGGTAGCAGGTTTTTAACACTTTCTCAAATGCTGCGTTTAATATTCAAACAGCCTGGGCTAGAATAATAATAATTTAAAACCAAGCTCATTAATATTCAATGCGGTTTAGGAGGTTATTTTCTCATATATCAAGCTCGTGTGATTTTCATTTAATGCTTGCCGACTACCTACTATAATATACTGCACAATGCAGTTTTGAAGTTTGCAATAAATAAAGTACTCATTTTAAGTCATTTATATGCGTATATAATGCTACACGATTGCTATGAATATTGTGTAATAATAATCTGTATGAAAAGTCCCGACTTGATCAAATTACCCCATAATATACCAGATTTTGTAAACCAATTTACTTTCGCGAATACTAACTTTCTCATTTTGTCGATCATGGCATATTCACGACAACAAATTTTCACATATTTGTGTCTCCCGCAATGTCCATATAAATGTTTGAACACTTTTGCAGCTTCCTAATTTTGCAATTTCTACCACTCCCAAACTCCACGAAATTAAATAGCGTGAAATAATTTCTTTGTTAACAGTAATGTAGCCATAAGTATATTTGCACTAGTGGTGCATGTAAGCACATGTGAACTAAGTACTTGCAGCCACGAAATCTGATATGTCATCTAAATACATCGGGTGCAGACCGTGCAGTGCTTTGCAATAAAACACCCATTTAACTTGTACCACTTGAAATGTTTCTGCATTGTGTTATTCAGAGGTTTTTGTCTTGCTTACATGTGATTGTTGTTTTTCTGAGTGATTGTGTCACTTCCTGATCTGCATTGAGACATCAGTACCTGTGAGTCAGCTGCCCTACATCCTAACAAATCTACCTGGCAGTCTGCTTCCCTACATCCTAACAAATCTACCTGGCAGTCAGCTTCCCTACATCCTAGCAAATCTACCTGGCAGTCAGCTTCCCTACATCCTAGCAAATCTACCTGGCAGTCTGCTTCCCTACATCCTAGCAAATCTACCTGGCAGTCAGCTTCCCTACATCCTAGCAAATCTACCTGGCAGTCAGCTTCCCTACATCCTAGCAAATCTACCTGGCAGTCAGCTTTCCTACATCCTAGCAAATCTACCTGGCAGTCAGCTTCCCTACATCCTAGCAAATCTACCTGGCAGTCAGCTTCCCTACATCCTAGCAAATCTACCTGGCAGTCAGCTTTCCTACATCCTAGCAAATCTACCTGGCAGTCTGCTTCCCTACATCCTAGCAAATCTACCTGGCAGTCAGCTTTCCTACATCCTAGCAAATCTACCTGGCAGTCAGCTTCCCTACATCCTAGCAAATCTACCTGGCAGTCAGCTTCCCTACATCCTAGCAAATCTACCTGGCAGTCAGCTTCCCTACATCCTAGCAAATCTACCTGGCAGTCAGCTTCCCTACATCCTAGCAAATCTACCTGGCAGTCAGCTTCCCTACATTCTTACAAATCTACCTGGCAGTCAGCTTCCCTACATCCTAGCAAATCTACCTGGGAGTCAGCTGCCCTACATCCTTACAAATCTACCCGGGAGTCAGCTGCCCTACATCCTAAGAAATCTACCTAGGAGTCAGCTGCCCTACATCCTAAGAAATCTACCTAGGAGTCAGCTGCCCTACATCCTAACAAATCTACCTAGGAGTCAGCTGCCCTACATCCTAGCAAATCTACCTGGGAGTCAGCTGCCCTACATCCTTACAAATCTACCCGGGAGTCAGCTACCCTACATCCTAACAAATCTACCCGGGAGTCAGCTACCCTACATCCTAACAAATCTACCCGGGAGTCAGCTACCCTACATCCTAACAAATCTACCCGGGAGTCAGCTGCCCTACATCCTAAGAAATCTACCTAGGAGTCAGCTGCCCTACATCCTAACAAATCTACCCGGGAGTCAGCTGCCCTACATCCTAAGAAATCTACCCGGGAGTCAGCTGCCCTACATCCTAAGAAATCTACCTAGGAGTCAGCTGCCCTACATCCTAACAAATCTACCCGGGAGTCAGCTGCCCTACATCCTAAGAAATCTACCTATCTAATTGTTCTTGTTGCCATGAAAATTGTTTCCTGTTGCCCTGACAACAAATGTTCAATATTTCAAATATTCATGTTTTATATTTTCAGATATGTCCATTATTTTGCGGGTCTTCTTTCTGGTGCAATACAGATCAACAGCAGTGCTCTATACCTTCATCATATACTAATTCATGGTGTACCAAATTTCGATACTCGTGGTGGCTGTAGACCGTTTATAAAGGTCTATCAGGGAATGCATCCTATATTCACGTCTGGTGTCTAGTAAGTATAACTCTCTCGATGTGCTCTTCCCACTCCAAAAGTTATTGCCCTTGAACTTGTTTTTTTTAACAAATTCAAGATGGCTGATTTTCTTGTGGTTTTAATATTTAATTAGGATCATCCTTTATTCACATTCTAGTAGGTCTAGTAAGTAAAAGTCTTTTTATAAACTTTCCGTCTCCAAAGGTTATTACCCTTGAACTTGTTTTTTAACAAATTCAAGATGGCCGACTTTCTTAGGGTTTTGTGACAATAGGATCTAGTAAGTTCACAATACAGCTTAAAATGATGTAATCTGACCACTTTGAAAGTGAAATGTAATTATGGACTACCATAGCACAACCATAACTTAATCAAATTTGGGTGAAAAAAGACCAAAAATACAAAAAATTGCCAAATTTTCAATTTATTTCCACTGTTTTTTGCTGAAAAAATCACAGTATTTCATTTACCTGTAACTGAAAGTCATTAAGAGACTGTTTGTTGTTTCCATGATTGAAGAGCTAGGTCTTTTCATCCTCACTTGATTAAAGAGTACTTTCGTTCTGTTGTAATTAAGTAATTTACAATGATGATCAATCTTGTTCTGTTTGTTTTGCACAAAGAAATAATTCACTGCATTTTGTTTGTGTTTACTTAGGAGCACTTACTTAATGTTGGCCCAATCCCATCTCCAAAATATCTTATTCTGAGTTAAATCGGAGCTCAAATATTGTCACATTTCTTTGGGTTTATTTCTAGACTAGATTCAAAATTAGATACAGTGACTTGGGGAATGCCTTCATATCACTGACGGCTTTCACCCAGCCACGATATATTAGATTCAAAATTAGTTCGAAACAGAAACATCACTGTACTGTTCCTTACTGTGAAATCATTCGAGTATTCGCTTTAGATTTGTCTACAAACTGAGACCCATATTGTGGGTATTGCCTGTGCTTTAAGATAAAATCTGCTGTGATTTACTCAGAAACTTTGATTTTCCTTGAACCTTGACCCCAACATATAGAACTTGTACTCAATATTACAGTAACACTCAATGTGCAGAATTTGCGTCAGTTTTTGTGAAAATATTATGTGAATATTGCTTAATCGCTTACATAGTGTAAGCTTTGGGCTAATCCGTTGAAACATGTTGCACCAAAATAGCATAATCTGCAGTCCGGATCAGTTAGATGCTTGTGGTCAGGATTAGTTAGATGCTTGCTGCAGAATCTGCAGTCAGGATCTATTAGAAGCTTGCAGCAGACGCATCATGCAGCAGACGGATTATTTACCCACAGTGCAACACTTTAATATATTAATCTTCTGATAAATCAATCTGAATGATGCTTGCAATATAAACACTGCTATATTTACATATCCCAGTATTTATGCTTTAGATCTACAGTGAAGTCAGTATATTTTCATGGGCATTAAATCCCATATTTATAATGACATCCCTGTATGTTATGCTATATGTTAATGCAATGATATTTGATTCTCTCCCAGACTTACTACTATTTTCATTCAACTTGAAATATAGTTTATATTATAATTAAGGATGTGACTCACCGGTATGCCTATCAATGTTCTAATACCAATTACATAGAAGAGAAAACATATCCAAATGTATTCATAATGTCTTTAAGTGCTACTCTGATAATAAATTAGCAAGAATATGCCCATATCTCTCTCATGTGTTTGGGGGGCACAAATGTCAAGAATGATCTCCCTTGATAAATAGTGGTTTTAACTCAAACTCAGTAATTGGATTGTCTCCCTTGATAAATAGTGGTTTTAACTCAAACTCAGTAATTGGATTGTCTCCCTTGATAAATAGTGGTTTTAACTCAAACTCAGTAATTTGATTGTCTCGCTTGATAAATAGTGGTTTGAACTCAAACTTAGTAATTGGATTGTCTCCCTTGATAAATAGTGGTTTTAACTCAAACTCAGTTATTGGATGGTTTCCCTTGATAAATAGCGGTTTAAACTCAAACTCAGTAATTAGATTGTCTCCTTTGATAAACAGTGGGTTTAACTCAAACTCAGTAATTGGATTTTCTCCCTTGATAATTAGTGGTTTTAACTCAAACTCAGTAATTGGATTGTCTCCCTTGATAAATAGTGGGTTTAACTTAAACTCAGTAAGTGGATGGTCTCCCTTGATAAATAGTGGGTTTAACACCAACTCAGTAATTGGATTGTCTCCCTTGATAAATAGTGGGTTTAACTTAAACTCAGTAATTGGATGGTCTCCCTTGATAAATAGTGGGTTTTAACTCAAACTCGGTAATTGGATTGTCTCCCTTGATAAATAGTGGGGTTAACACCAACTCACTAATTGGATTTTCTCCCTTGATAAATAGTGGGTTTAACTCAAACTCAGTAATTGGATTGTCTCCCTTGATAAATAGTGGGTTTAACTCAAACTCAGTAATTGGATTGTCTCCCTTCCATGCTAGACATTAATTTTGGAAATGATTAGGGATTGAGAGGGTAGGGGTATGAAAAGGATTACATTCACTGTTTCACTCCACTGTATAAAACATGTACACTATTATGTCACCTTTCTTTTAAAATCAGTTCACGCCAAAGTATATGTGAACATTATATGCAGGGTTTTCATAGAAGATTTTGCTGAGCTGACTTGTTTAGAATTACAGTGAACTGGTCAAAATAGTTATTCCATCAATTAAAAATTTGAAGGATGTAAGTTTCTTTATGGCCAAAGTTGCTGTTGAGACAGGCATTTTGGCCTTATGACAACCCTGATTATTGAAGCCCAAAATGTTTTTATGATAACTAAAATATTTTATTGAAAACTTAACTTTGTTTTTGTTTAATTGCAGCAATGTTACAGACAATATGCAGAAAGTTTGTATTTCTATATCTCCTGGAATACCGCTACGTGGTGACATCCTCATCAAATGTTACCATAAAAAGAACAATGCCGGACAACGTGAGATGATGTGGGGATGTCAGTTCCATACATGTGCCATATCCCACAATTCCCTGGTATTCAGCAAGAATGAACTTGATTTTGCAATTGGAGGTAAGTACAAGCCCCGATCTCCGGAAACCTCTCAATCTGAGCTAAATCCCATCTCTAATATTGCCATGTTTCATTTGGATAATTTCCATGGAAGGATTGACTCAAAATAAACTATGTCTGTGTTGATTTGGATTGTCTGTGCACTACACTATTTTGCTTGCTTCACTTTTTAGAATCATCGTTAAATGAGTTGAGTGATGTCTTGAAACTGGCCGAGGAGTTTCTATTGTTTCTAATGTTTACCTCCCTTGCTATATGCTCAGCTTAAAAAAGGGAAAGCTGGTTTCTCACCCTTTTCCTACTTTTGAAGCAATGAATACCAGCACGCAAGGGACAAATATGAGTTTTAAGAGTTTGTTTCACTGTTTGCGTTTGTCAGAGACAGTTGTAAACGCTTTTGTCATTTGTTTTTACCTTGTCTAATTGGCCATTGACAGACTTTAAGGCATACCTGCCAAGCTAGTTAAAGTGGTTATAAATATTGGACAGAAAATCATAAAAATGAATGAAATGTAACTTTGTTCAAAGTTAGGTGAACTTGGAAAACCAGAAATAAACGAAAATAGGAGTAACTCCACTATTTTAGGAGTATTAAGGGATATATCCAGATATGGCGCTGAATGAAGTGTTATACAATTGCTCTAAATGTAAATATTTAATGTTATCAAGTATTATTATAAGTATATTAATCATCAAATGAACGGGAAATAATTCTGTTTGCAGATCCTAGATTTCCTGATACGGGAAAAGTCGAGTTCGTTTTTGGCAACAACTCAGAAGGCTTAGTGCAAGGTAAGTGTTTTAGACTATTACCGAAAATATCGTTGTCATCTCAAGGTCTGTGTTTTAGACAATACCCAAAAATATCATTGTCATCTTCAAAGAGTGGCACAAAGGTTCTAGAGTAGAATGTGAAAAGTGTAAACTTCATGTTTGATAATAATTCTTTGAGTCAGATATGGGCTTTTTCAGATGAAATGTAAGACATGAATTAACATAATAAGTGATTAGAAGAAATAGACGTAAGCTTGGCAATTGTTTTTGGCCGAGTTGTTAATGTGTACTTGATTCAAGGATGTATTGACCTTTCGTAAAAATACCATTTACTTGTGTATTAAGAAAATAAGCCATAGAAGAAATAAAATAAAGCGTGACCATTGTTGTCGTAATGGCTTACATGCACTTCATTTAAGGAAGTATTTACCTTTCATTAAAGTAACATTTACCTTAATTGTTTTTAATTGATGATTAGGAAACTAATAATGACTTAAGTCTAAGAGGTTCTGGGCTTAATAGAGGCTTGCTTAAGAAGTGTTGCACAACTATAGTTAGTCTGCTTCGTTGAATTATCTTATTAACATGCTTTAATTATCTGCATTCTTATTTATTATGTACATTAATTAACCGGATTACTTAGAATAATTTGCATTAAAATTTTAATGACCGAAATTTGAACATGTTTGCCCTATATTATTCCGTCTACATGCATTTTGTCAGTTTTCACACCGTTTGCTGTGTTCATTTACTTTACGCATCACTTTATAATCATTAAATTTTTTATGGTTTAAAGAAGTTCACACCTATATATCATTAACTATATTTGAAAGTGTTTTCATACTTGTTAGTGCATTTCTATGGCTTGACAGAAAACTACCACAACTCTTATTTAGAAATTAGTTAAGTTAAAATGGTTTTCTGCTAAACTATCAAAATTTTATAATGAAGTCTAGAAACTTGCAAAACCCGCAGACTGTGAACATTGGTTTAGTGATTTATTGCGTACAATTTCATGCATGTAAACTACAAACTTGTCTGATACATCAAGTGTTTACTGTCTGCATTGTATATATATATATATATATATATATATATATATATATATATATATATATATATATATATGCAATATACTTAAATGTGATTTAATGTTCCTTACATGTATATTTAGTTTTGTCAACAACATGTTTCTGAAATGCAATAATTGTGTACATACTTTCTGCCCCTGTTTGGTTGTGGTAGGCTTTTAGATTTGTTACTATCATATATAGCTCTACCTTTAAATACAACAGCATTTATCTGAAAATAATTCCCAAAACTTTCAAGTTGTTGAAAATCAAATAATTTTGATGTCCATTAAGGCATTTTTTTCCAATTTGGCTTACATTGTATAAGCTATGTAGCACAATTCAACAGCATTATGGCCCGACAAGGCTTCCACTAGGGCATGTTAAAGTGTTAACTGAAAGCAGACTTGTGCTCTGAGACACTAGCATTGCACACCGTCTTATTTTCCATGTCACTAAGGTCAGTTCTGCCTTTTACACCATGTTGCTAAGGTTAGCTCCGCCCTTATATCTCATATTGCTAAGGTATGTTTACGGGGACGTGATATTTCAGTGGCAGATTTCAAGTCTGATGTAACAGTGCCTGTAGATGACTCCACTGAAGGCATTACAAGATGGGACTCCTATGAGAACTTTGGCAAGTCGGCAGATGGCAAAGAAACCGGTAAGCGCTGTGTGACAATTTTGTAACGTCTGTTGTTTGTGTTTACAGTACAACCTCTGTAGAGCAACACCCTTTGGGAGCTGCCCTCGGTAGAGCAATACCCTTTGGGAGCTGCCCTCGGTAGAGCAATACCCTTTGGGAGCTGCCCTCGGTAGAGCAATACCCTTTGTGAGCTGCCCTCGGTAGAGCAATACCCTTTGGGAGCTACCCTCTGTAGAGCAACACCCTTTGGAAGCTGCCCTCGGTAGAGCAATACCCTTTGGGAGCTACCCTCGGTAGAGCAATACCCTTTGGGAGCTGCCCTCGGTAGAGCAATACCCTTTGGGAACTGCCCTCGGTAGAGCAATACCCTTTGGGAGCTACCCTCTGTAGAGCAACACCCTTTGGGAGCTGCCCTCGGTAGAGCAATACCCTTTGGAAGCTGCCCTCGGTAGAGCAATACCCTTTGGGAGCTACCCTCTGTAGAGCAACACCCTTTGGGAGCTGCCCTCGGTAGAGCAATACCCTTTGGGAGCTACCCTCTGTAGAGCAACACCCTTTGTGAGCTGCCCTCGGTAGAGCAATACCCTTTGGAAGCTGCCCTCGGTAGAGCAATACCCTTTGGGAGCTACCCTCTGTAGAGCAACACCCTTTGGGAACTGCCCTCGGTAGAGCAATACCCTTTGGGAGCTACCCTCGGTAGAGCAACACCCTTTGGGAGCTGCCCTCGGTAGAGCAATACCCTTTGGAAGCTGCCCTCGGTAGAGCAATACCCTTTGGGAGCTACCCTCTGTAGAGCAACACCCTTTGGGAGCTGCCCTCGGTAGAGCAATACCCTTTGGGAGCTACCCTCTGTAGAGCAACACCCTTTGTGAGCTGCCCTCGGTAGAGCAATACCCTTTGGAAGCTGCCCTCGGTAGAGCAATACCCTTTGGGAGCTACCCTCTTTAGAGCAACACCCTTTGGGAACTGCCCTCGGTAGAGCAATACCCTTTGGGAGCTACCCTCGGTAGAGCAATACCCTTTGGGAGCTGCCCTCGGTAGAGCAACACCCTTTGGAAGCTGCCCTCGGTAGAGCAATACCCTTTGTGAGCTGCCCTTGGTAGAGCAACACCCTTTGGGAACCGCCCTCGGTAGAGCAATACCCTTTGGGAGCAGCCCTCGGTAGAGCAATACCCTTTGGGAACTGCCCTCGGTAGAGCAACACCCTTTGGGAGCAGCAACTTTCTGCTGTTGTTTTAGAGGTTGTTTTTATACAGAGGTTAAATTGATACTAAGTATCTATCTGAGGGAAATTTTGAAGTTCAGCAGTTGTTATGGAGAGGTTGTTGCTCTACAGAGAGCCACTATTGAGAGATTGTACTGTATATGTTTATTTATCTGCACTGTGGAAAAAATGTATACCATTCAATAGAATGTAGCTCTGAATATATAAGTTTAATAATACTTGGTACATGGTACACCCATTTCTAATTGTGCATCATTACGGCTTAGCCGGGCTAGTTGTCTTAAGGTTAAATATTAATGATTTAAAAGTGCATGCTTTTGAAACTTGAAAACCAGGTGTGGTATAGTTATGTCATTATATATGCCCCATTTACAATAATATATTGATTAATTGGGAATATGGTTCTATCCAAAGAAAACCCACAAAATTCTCCAAGGAAAGCAATTTTACTGCTAAACAGTCAAAGGGAAACAACTCTTACTTTCTTTAATGCATAGTGCACTCTCATCAACAAAGGGAGGTAATTATAGGATTTGTTAAAAGATTCATGCTACAAATGAGCACAGGTGTGAAGCAGGCTGAATATACTGGTTCTCACTTTCAATATTCTTTATATTATATCTAAAAGAAACACTTTCTTATCTGGGGTAGTCCATTAATCTATGGCTTGGCTAAATTACAAATTTACTGAGACTGTTCTTTTCCCTGACTGATAACATTTGATTTTAATTGAGTGTAACTTTATCATTACCTTGTAATTAGCTGTTGTCTATATCCATTGGCACCTGTTCCCTCTAAAACTATCCATAGTATGAAAAGGTTTGGGAGTTTATCAGTCCTTATTTCAGGTTGTGTCATGAAAAATAGAAACTTTGATCCATGGTGGAATAAATTTTGTATGCTTGTTACTTGTTATCTCTTTTTCCTCATTTAGAAAAAAATGTGGACTAGTTTCGTTTCTGATGCAGAATGATGAATGTGTTTAGGTATCGCAATAGCTTAGTGCAGATATTTAGATATTTTAGATTTACATGCATACTGATTTTTGTCTGTGTGTAATCATCTTTGAATCATCCCTAATATTTCTAGAGCAAGAAGTGATGCAGGGGGGGGGACAATCCTTGTTGAATATATGAATATAGAATTAAGTAAGGTAAGGTCTAGATTAGAACAATGCCTGTATGATGAACGAACATCATTTTCGTACAGATTAATACTATTGGGGATTGATGTTTTTTCCAGCTTTTGTATGGATTCTGAATACATATTTTGCATTAGGAACATGTAGCATAGGTGTTTGAGAACTCCCTTCATTTAAATTTTGTCCTTTAAATTCATCTTACCTGAAATTAGAAAGTTTCTTACGAACCTTGCATGATGGGAGTACATTATGAAAAATTGTCCATGGTATCTGTAGCATAAGTAGTGTTGTGTATGTTGCGTTCTCTTATGAGATGAATATCATATTGGATCCTCACCTTGCTTGTAACAATAGGTCTCGGTAAACTAATTTGTTCTATCCAGTCAAATTGTCCTAGGAATCTTAGAGTGATGGCCTTTGACATCTTGACACTTATATTTGGTGACAGTTTAGAACTCTCACAATTAGTGTAAGATACTTGTATAATATCTTTTGAACCTGTGCCATAGTGTCATGATGATGTATTCATCTACTAGAGGGCTGTCCCTTAAGTTTGTGAGGAGTATCACCAACATGTTTCACTATGAGGGTTGTTCATGTTGTTAGTGCATTTGTCCTTCATATTAGTTTTTGTAAGCACACTCAGCACTTCTACCAAGCTTAGAGGCGCTTTCAATACTATTTCAAAGACTTCACTGAGACAAACATGTTACCAACCAACTCCATTCATTAGGTATGTAGACACCATAACATATGTACTAAACCACCCTAGTAGGTTAGTTTCATGAGTAAAAGAGTACAATATTATAAGTCTTGCATTAAGATTAAGTACCACACAGAATATAAATTCCATCCCTCTGGTGCAACAAGGTCGTATCTCTGTATAATCTATAGAAAGATACAACCTTGTTACACCAAAGACACAACTGATAATTTACTTTGGAATGAATGTCAGACAAGGTCTAAAACCTACATTGTTTGCCAATGGAGTATTTATGTTGCCTTGTATATTGTCCGTTATACGATGTTAACATATTAATCTAATGTTGTATCTTACCAACATTTGCTTCAATATCAACGTTTGGGTATACTTTCTAAGTTCTTTCAGGCATTTTATTGGCATTCTTCAAGTGGTTTCCCCAATACTACATGTTGCTTTCCCTTTCCATAGTGAATGTAATGCCGAGCATGTCATTCTATTTCTTCATTTCTACTGAAAAAAAAAATTGTTATGCTGAAGAAGGCCTCGGCCGAAACGTAAATACAATATTTATAAAATACGTGTTGTTTTTTTATTTTCAATTATTACTTTATTTCTACTGAAATATGACAGGCATATATATAGTTGTTTATATGCCTCCATCCGGATTTGATCCTGGGTCGCACGATTAAACAGCAAGCACACTTACCACTGAGCTAAGAAAGCACATGTAAGTTTCATATCGTTTTTTGCCAAAGCACATGTAAATACTGCACAAACTGCTCCGATTAATGATGCCAAAAATGTGCATTGATTGTTAAAATTTCTCTTCATTTATTTTGTGTTCCACTCCATGTGATAACATGTACATTTCCCACATCTACTAACTGCACAGACAACTGGTGCCAAATTGTGCGTTGGTTGTTAAAATTTGCCTTCATGTATTGTGTGTTCCATTGCATTGGATGTAAATTTTCTAATTGTCTTGGCCAAAGCATGTAAATAGAGAATGCACAAGACTTCTTGTACATTCCAAAACTTACAGATTGTGCCAATTCGTGTGTTTGTTGTTAAATTAATGTCTTTACACAAAAATATTTTTGTTTCATTGGAATAACTTTGGTCATGTTCTTTTCTGTGAAAATACAAGAAGGTCCTAGTCCTTCTTGTCATATATACTGTGTTCCTGGATTGACAAAACCATTTGTAATTACTTAGCAGTAATTCAGTCAGTAATTCCATGTTATCCAATCTGGACAAGGCTTCCACCAGGGCATAAGCGTTTACTGAATGCAGTCTTGTTTAATTTTGTTTTTATGATGGATTGAGTACCTGCAATTTAAATTATTTTAAAACAGACGTCCGATGTCATACGTGCCTGATTACGTGTAATTGACTATAATCTACAATTTGTCGGTCACATACGGCACTTCTGTTCACCAGACGTACCGTGTATTACATGTTTTCTGCAGACACATTATCATGACATAATACATTTAAAGTACTATATTTGTGAATTGAAATATGTTTTCCCTCAGTAGCTCTTTTGGTTCACAACAAATTGGCCGACTTATAAAAAACTAACAATTCAGACATGAAAACTGTATGTTTAAATTTTCTGCTTTTAGGAAACATTTTATCTATCCCCTGTTCCATTGTTATTGTTTAGACGTTTAAATTTGTTCTTGCTTCCAAAATCTGCATTGATAGGCATCTGCTTTGTGTGCCCCCACAGAACAATATATGTGAAATATGGCATTGCTTTTCTCGATGCTCTGCATATTTAGTTGCAGTAAACTGCTCTGGTTGGCACGGTGTAACTGCTCTGGTTGGCACGGTGTAACTGCTCTGGTTGGCACGGTGTAACTGTTCTGGTTGGCACGGTGTAACTGCTCTGGTTGGCACGGTGTAACTGCTCTGGTTGGCATGGTGTCTTGACAATCTGGCTGCATGGGTAGTCTCTGTATTACAGCAATAGTTATAATTGACCAATAGGACATATTTGACTGTACATAGGTTTGGGGGGGGGGGGTATTTTCATATTTCCTATAATTTCAGCACCTTCCTGTAGCAAATTAAATAAGGATCTGTCAGTGTTGGATTGTTCTACATAATCTTCAGTAACTCTTGATCTTTGTATCATCAGTTATATTGATAAGTGTCTCCTTGACGATGAAATGCTAAACCAGTCTAACTCTACCTGAAATATAGAAGCCGGTAGACTGGTTTCTCTTCCAGTCTTGTTCATCTCTTTGGAATTCAGCTTACAGGAAAACCTTTGCTCTGTTTCATAACAGATTGTTATCAATTATCTCTACATAAACCAGTCTATCACACATTTTTAAGAGGGATGGGTAAAACATTCCTGGAAGTGAACCAGTCTTGTTACTATTTATAGAACAATGAAGCATATCTCACTATGTCATATTATTCACCCATGTTGCTATAAATACATCCCCTTTATTTTTCTGTAAAGTTTTAAGATAGGCCATTTTATCTTTTCATCTTTTCATCTCATAGCATTATGGCCTAAAATTGTCTATATTTAATCGAAGATGCAACGCTCTTCTCCTCTCAGGAATTGATCATTGCCTTCCCTACACGTATGCTGCAGTATCGTCTTATCTTTAGTGCATGAACACTTGTAACTTACATGGTTATTGCCCTAGTTCCGTGTGCTCTGTAGTTCTTAGATAGGTAATTTACCTGTGTAATCATATGTATGTCTAATCTCAGACTCCTCAACCACTGAGCTAACACAATACCTTACATTCTCATAGGTTTCTCTCTTAATCATCTCTTGCTTTGCTGTTATGATGCTCAGCCTCTATTGTGTTACAAAGGCATAACTTTCAAGCCGAGGCTGTCTTGCTCGATACCCCACCTCAAACTTAATACAATTCAGTTGATGGATTCCTGTCCTGTAAAAGGAAGAAGACAAAGAAGAAGAAGGCCTCACTTCTCTCTTAATCAACTATTGCTAAGTGATACTCAGCTTCTAGTATGTTGCAAAGGTCACACTTCTTCATTTGTCAACTATTGCTAAGTGATACTCAGCTTCTAGTATGTTGCAAAGGTCACACTTCTCCATTAGTCAACTATTGCTACGTGATACACCTCCTCTATAATTTTGCAAAGGTCACAAATATCTCTCTCTCCTTGCTTGCTGTTTCATAGTGATACTCATCCTCTTTTGAGTTGCAATGGCCACACTTCTTTCCATCACTTGTTGCTGTAACTAAGTGAAGCTTATCAAAAAGCTTAGTGTGCTTTTGGCTATGGTGTAGTTCAATTTTGTTCAATTCAAAATTAACAGCCATGAATGTAACATAATTTAATGGGGCATAACATGAGCAAGTATGCTCCATTAACTTGTATGTCTGTAGGTGTCAGAGTCATGTTATTCACTTCATTTACAAATTGAATAAGAAGGAAGTGCTCCCTTCTGGATTGCATGCTATTGTATTCCCAGAAAAACAAACCCCTTTTGCCTTGTTGTTTACAAATGTTTCTTCAGAAATTAGGTTAGCACTGAGATGGTTGTACATTGGTCAAAAGGATCAAAGAGCTTTTGTCTTGTCCTCTTGTAGGTAAAAGTTATGCCTTCATTTGATGCTCTTTTGTCTTGTCCCCTTTTGCCTTGTTGTCAGTTCCTTGCTCCAAATTTCAAATCAAGGAATTGCTCTTTTGGGTAAGCTTTGAGATGAACATACATGCATGTTGGTTAAAGGGTCTAGCACTAGAATCCTGAAAAAGAGGGTTTTTTGGGTTCAAATTCGGAGTGTGCCTTCATTGGACAAAGCTGAATCTTGGTCTTCACGATCCCTGAAATAATTTCAAATACCAGTACTGCTTTGAAGTAACTACAGATGTTAGGGTCTTCTAGAATGATTGACAGAAGTTATAAGAACTGACTTGGTTTCTTGGTGCTTCCGTAGCTCATTGATTATTGCGCTTGATGTCTAATCATATACATATGCTTGTCATATTTCAGCAGAAAGCTGAATGGCAAATAAAAGCTATGCTTGGCTTTTTAGAAATCTTTAGGTTTCATGGTCAGTGTTTAAAGAATACATTGGTGTTCAGTGTTAAAATAATACAACACGTTTCAGGCACTGATCTCGATAGATATTCTCCTTCCCCCACCCACACACCTTTATCGTACCAGCAATGTAAGTCTTATAGACAGGTAGATATGGTTCCAGAACGCACATTACCTGTGCTATCTTACCTTAATTCTCTGTATACCCAGAAAACATGAATGCTTGGCATAAGGCTTTAGTCTGCTATGAAATTTGATCCTCCTTCTCTACTATATTCTAAGGTACTCATTGCCAGTCATTTATGGTCCATTTCTGGTCCAATTCTGTTGCCTGGAGTAATAAAAAAGTGGGGCTGTGATACAATTATTTTCGATGGACCTTGAATGAACTTTTGGATAAATTTTGGATTTAAATTGGAACTTTGAATGGTACTGTATGGTTTAGGAGTTTTGAATGTGTATTTTGTGGTACATGTAACTATGTGGTTGTAAATTTTGTGTACTGGGTTTGGGACTTTGAATGATATATTGATTAGTCATCGATCTAATTTTGGATTTATTTTTGTTGTTCTTTGAACAGTATTGTATAGGATTTTTGGTAGTATATTGTACATGTATATGGCTATGGGTTTTGTGTTTTGAACATTTTACAGGTTGTATTATTGACTATTCAAATAATAATTGAAATAATTGGCAATAAACTTTGATAAAACTTTAATTTCAGATTTAATTTTGACAATTGAATCGCATGGTATTGGATTTTTTTTTGTAGGGTATGGTGATGGCCTTTCGGTTTGTTTGTTTACTGGAATATTTGATAGGGTTAATTCTTTCATATGATATAATATGAAGATCAGTAGGATTAGTCATCATGGAAAAACAGACTTTATTAGAATGAGATTTCCTGCGATTTTGAAGTCTTTTGGAAACCTTTTAAAAGACTGGCATGGTACACATGTTAATTTATTTACTCTATCAGCAGATGTTTGGTATTGATATACCAGTTTGTTAGTTCCAATTTATACATGTGAACATGTACATAGTCATACTTGCGAAGTACTCCTGTTAAAGTGGAGTTACTCCTATTTTCATTGTTAAAGTCTGGTTTTCCTTCACTTTACTTTGAACAAAGATACATTTGACTCTTATTATACTCTTGTATTATGATCTTCTGTCCCATATTATTAATACATTCATTGTTTATGCATCTAAATCCTTTTAAAATCACATTTAAGTGCATCTTGTGACATGTTTCACTTTATCAAGATGTTGGATTTAACTTACTTGGCAGGTTTGGTATTTATATCTGTTAGTATCAAGTTATACTTCTGAACATGTAAAAAGTTGATGAGATATCAGTTGTATATTCCATGCATCCTGGTTTATCTTTTATCAATATTATTTTTGTATTTCTTTTGGCAGCATGCCTATAATGTCAGCTGCATTTTGTGCCGATATAAATCAATTAAGCCTCCTGGAATTGCACACTTGTTCTTAATTGCTATGACATATTTTCCCTCTGGTTCATGTACACATGTATGTATGTTCCTGATACCAAGGGGAGATAATTATGTTTGTGTAATACAAATGTATTGATGTTTTGTTGATTTAAAAGGCCACATTTTGGTACTTTTACTATGATATGTATTGATAGCTTGAATGTATATTTAATGGAAAAACCCCTTTTAAATATTCTAGGATGAATATTGTAATAATCTGTCAAGTTTAAGGGGAGATAATCATTCTGCTAGTTCTTAACTTTGAGATAAACAAAGGGGGTCAATAAAATCATTTTTCACTTGTCATGTCTTAAGGATTCTTTTTTGCGATTGGTCAATCTTAAGACTGCAGTCCGAATCATCCACCAATCAGACGCTTGAATGTTCAGACTGGTTCATCATTGGTCAATCTTTAGGCTGCAGTCTGAATAATCCAATCAGATGCTAGAATTTTAAACTGGTTCCTAAACTTAGTGTTGTTGCCCTGACCTTTTAAATTGTCTCTTAAAATTCACAGATGCAGTAGCTGCATAGTTTGGATAATGGCTAATAGGCATTGCTGGTGAAACAGATTGGCTTTAATGTGTTACAGTGGTAAAATCACTGTGAAATTCTGGTGCAGATTTAATTATGCATTTATGTGCACCGAGGTGCTGAAAGTTATCAATGATCCCTATCCTTGCTACATGTCTAGATAAATAGATGAAAGTGGCGAGAGATTGTGGGAATCTGACTGACAATCAAATATCTTGCAACTTTTCTCTAAACTTACTGAACTGTAAATTGGATTATGTTTGTGGCTACAGTTTGATGTACATGTACAAACCCATGGATAGGCCACACTGAGCTCACATCGTCTGTCTGCAAAAGGTTGCTTCTTATCCCTTACTGGCTTTTATTTAGATTTTTTGCGCTCTGGTTACTTACACAAGGCTTGTACATGATCTTCGGTCAATTTGTTTTACGATCGTTCAGGGCCATGCTCATTGATGACCCTGTTCGAGCATTGCAAACTTGTCTACATTACAGGTGCCCAAAATTGGCCCTTTTCAACAAACTGTCAAAAGATGAGCAGAATTTTTTCAGCTTTGTCCCACATATTACTTTTATACTTGCTGTAAAGGCATTACGCACAAAAGTGCATTAATGTATACGAGCTTCAATGCACCTAGCGTTCATGCTAAATTAAAAACCCTCCCAAATATAACATACTCTATGAGGACGTTAAATATCTTGTGAGACTTTTGATTCATAAAATTGAAAGTTAGAAAGTAATGCCCACATCTTTGTTAATAAATATTTATAAATATAAAGCTCAAAATTAATGTTACTTGTGTTCTTTGGTGATGTGAAAATACCTTTTGATAATATGGATACAAAATTGACAAGATTAAAAGTGATGTATAGCAAACATTTATTTATCGCATCATAAACTGTCTGTATCCGATGATTATCTGTTGTCGTGGTTATTGGTGCGAGGTGACAAAATGATAATCAGTTGCCGTGGTTATTGGTGCGAGGTGACAAAATGATAATCAGTTGCCGTGGTTATTGGTGCGAGGTGACAAAATGGCTGATTGTCGTAATTGTTGGTGGTGTTATGTATATGTGTATGTTTTTAGATGTTTTAAATGTCTCCATTACCATGTTTCATGTAAAACACACTCCTTAGATAGTAAAGGACTTGTTACCAAAATATTGACTTTATTAGAAATATTTTGTCCCTTTGGGGTAACTTTATAAATGCGATACGATGACTTGAACAGTTACACCAAAGCGACAAAATTTTCATTAATTCCAAATTTCCAGGAAGTCATCTTTTAAATGTCACTGTCCCCTCCCCCTACAGTAGTGTACATTTCACCGCAATACTTAGTTGAGTCAATCAAATCACTGGCTCACTATTTGGCCAACTATTTGGCCAACCAAATCAGTTTTTAGGCTCCTTTTCTGGTAATAATTGCAAAACATTGTTAGGCCAACCAAATCACTTAAGGCCCCATTTCTGGTTACAAGTAAGTATCATTTAAGTGGGGCAAAAATGGTATTTTGAAAACATTCTGTAACCAAACAGTATATAATGCATCAATGAATCATTCTTGAATGGGGGATCCATGGAGGCGGATGTATTAATTACAGGTTATTATTATATAGGCAGACAATATCAATGTGAGTTCTAAAGGTGAACCAGGTTTATTCATATATAATGCGGGTTGTCGCAATACTGTGGTAACACCTTATTATTAAAGAAGGATGTACTACATTCTTGCAGACATCCCTTGATTAATGGAGTTCATCTTCTATACTCCTACCTAACTGACATCATCAGGAGATTAACATAGTGTTGATGAATTGCACATGATAAATAATTGGTTTTATAGATGGCTTGCCCACCATGCCTGTTGAGTTTCGTCTCTTCTGTTTTCTCGATGCCCGCTGAGAACAATGTAGATTGGCTTCCTTTCTGTATCATGCTCAAGGTATGTTGGGTACCTTTGAAACTCTTGACTTTTAGCTGAACTGGATAAAGGCATGGAAATCAACTGAAAGAGGGTTACCTACCCTGTTGGTATCCTGGTGTTTAGGCATGTTGGGCTTGGGACTTTTTCATTGGTAAAGGCATTGATATCGACTGAAAGTGGGTTACCTACCCTGTTGGTAGCATGTTATAGGCATGTTGGGCTTTGGACTTCTTCATACTGACCTAAAAGTTTGAACTAAATTTTATGCATGGACATCAGCCTAATTTTTGGGGCAACAGGGTACAATGGAACATCATAAGTGGGTCCCAGACCAAGAGTATATGCCATGCTGACATATATCAGGGCCTTTTGCAGCCAAAAGGTTGCATTGAAAGTTGATGTTAAATTTGTCACCTCAGAGTGTAGTAGCAACAGATTATCTAGAAATGCTGGAAAAAGAATTTGAAAGACTGCAATCATGATGTAGAAAATAAAACTGATGCCTGATTCCCTGGCATGTTGTATGTTCCAATTACTGTATATGCTTTATGAAACAGTTTTAGAGCATTGAACTTGTACTGTATGCCTTATTGTGCAGCATTTTTTTTATACTATGGTGAGAGGCCATGTAATGCTCGGAAAAGTTTGTTTCTCTTGAAGGCAGTGGTTATTACATATATACACAGATCTATGGCCGTCACTGGTCCCAAATGGTGGAACGATCTACCAAACTATCTCAAAAACATCCAATGTGAAACCAGGTTCAGAGCATATTTGAAAACTCATTTGTATAGGCAGTTTCATCAGCAATGAGTGTGCTCTTGATCGTATGACAAAATCTAAATTCTAGAATCCTGTTTTAAATTGTGAATGTATATAATTGTGAAGCGCAATAGAGTATGAATTCATAATTTTTGCGCTATATAAATGACATGTTTTTGTATTTATTTTATTTTGTATATTGTTACACATGTATAATTATAATCACGTTATATGAATGATAACTCTGATTCATTCATAGTAGTATAATATTAATGTTGATATTATCTTCCTCATATGACTAAATCTACCTCCTTTTTGGAAGAGTACCAAATATTTGAACTCTTCTTAATGAAGACATATAACAACTACGTAAATTGTACATGTGAAATTACACATAGCCGTAAGCATGGGACATCACTTGTATGTCATGAAGAGTTTTTACGTAATTTGCTTTGCCCGTTTTTTCGGTTGATTATGTGGTAAATTGTTTATTTTGTCCTCGAGTGTGTTTACTTAATGCTTGACAAGTACAGAAGCTTGCCCGTATATCGTGGTAATCATTCAATCACATAATTTAAAGGTATTTTTTTTTTTTATGAATGTTAACAATTTTTGAATTCAGTAAAATTTTATTTTAAAAAAATTGAAAGACTTCGTTTAAGTCTGTTTATGTAACGAGAACAATTTTCGATCACGTAAAAAATTATCAAAATTATTACAAGCTGGTTTACGAGTGTATTTTGCTCATTCAAGTTTTGTGTGAATGGTTATTTTTACGATTGTTCATATTTTATGATCTGTGTCGGAGTATAACTTACTATGCATGATATTTACTTTAACATATATGTATATATATTTATAAATGGTCAGGTTTTTATCTTCACGTTGTTCAATTTGTTGGCATTTTATTTATGGCCTGTAACATTTTGCAGCTGACTGGGAATTTGTGTTCAAATTGGTGAAAAATTTGTCTGCTAGTCGCTCAGCTTATATTTACGTTGCACTCTGTCTTGGATTTATATATACTTAACTTTATAAACATTTATATTATGGATAACGATGCATTTCATTGTAAGTAAATACACTTTCTTGATATCCTAAACATTGCCTTATTTCATGTTTCCACTTACACCTGTGTATATTGTACAAATTGGATTGTTTAATGTTAGGTTAGATTGTTGAATTTTCTCCTTAATCTTGTGCTTGTAGGTGATGTGAGTTTGTTTCTAAGAAGTATGTCCTAGCTATACATGTCTTGCTTTAGTCCTTTAAATTCCTCAGAATAGCAATATCCAGCATACAAATATGGCTTTCAGTTTTGTATTTTGACATTTATTTTCAATCCGTTTTCAGGTCATGTTTATGACAATGTTAGCCTATTTTCAGATGATATCAGAAATCTTTCCCCTTAGAACATTTTACTGTAATGCTGCTGCAATGGCCACAAGATTTAGTTTTCTCAAAGATTCCTAAATTCGCTATTCCGATTATAATATGGACTGAAATATGTAGGCATCTTCATTTGCAGCTTTTTGACAAACATGAAGAGTGATCTCCCTTGGTTATATGTGTCATATTAAGTCCATTTCTTTAAGTGAATTGTCTCCCCTGATAGATAGATATGATTATAAAATAAGCATGAATTGACATATCTTTGGAAAAGGGTTAAAATGGTATCATGTATACTTATGTAATTATTGCTTCAATAAATTATTTCTTAATTATTCTTTGAAGAGATCAGAGCACAATGATTAATGCTGACACATGAAGTTAAGGATTTTAAAACCATTTGGCTTGCTACTTTACCTTAATGATGGAATGGATCAAAGGAATGAAGTACCTAAGTATCTTTATACTACAACAATGTTCCATGCAGAACAGTGCTATCTGCTTCTGTAATGATTCTACATTTACATGTACCATATTTTTGCATCTAACTTTAATTATTATTTATTGTACGTTAATCACTGACAAAGTAACACAAGGTATTTCACATCATCTTCTCAATTCTTTGTAATTCACTAAGAAATGTATCATTTCTTGGTATCAAAGACCTACCTTCAAAAAATATTTTTTCTGCCAAAAATCGTAGGTAAGGTGGTTAAAATAGCACAGGATTGAATCATACTCCCGTTTGTGCCTGTGTTTCACAGTGCTATAGACTGGCTATCACTTGCTGTATGTGATAGCATATTTTATCCTCCGTATTTTGTTCACTGTTTGTGTGAAACTGAACTTGCTGATGTATTACCCCAGAGCAAGCTAATTTATCTTGTCAAAAGAGTTGGTTTAGAAAAAATTAGTCCTATGCTTTCATTTGTTCAACAGTTGTGCCTTCAGGATATTTTTGTTTGACAATTTTTGTAGTATAAACATCTCTAATCTTGCTCCTGTACATGAATGTGTGAGTCTTATTTCCCAATATGGCACTGAACTGTATTCTGATTTTCCATTATACCATTTGGTAGAAGTATCCCTGCTCTGATGTAGATATCTGGCCGATAGGATGAACTCCTATTCGTTTAACATGTCTTGGCCGACCTACAAAGTAATTGTTTTCTTATAACATAAGTAAGAAAATTCAGTTGCCAAATAGATGCATAAATACTAGTAAATGACCATGCTTTTGATTCTGCTGTAGAAAGAACATTAATTTTGTATCTGCTTGATTTTGCTTTCTGGCCAGTTGTGTTGACCTTCTTTCGGAAACTATTCTTTAGATTGGTGATGGTCCACCCCAAAATAACCCTGTCAGACCAGTATGTACAAAATTCAGCTTTTGTTCTCTACAAATGGTGCATCTATGCACATGCTCAGGTGCTTCTGCTTGAGACAGAACATTTGGTTTATGTCAAAGGCTTCTGTTTCCTCTCTCTGTCTAGAAAATGGCTGATGCGGAATACTGACTCTCCTGGCAGGTAGTATGTGTCTTTCTTGTATCAGATATTGTCTTGAAAAAGGATTTGATTGAATTTTGATCAATTTTGTTATTTGATGCTCAAAGACTGGTGAACCGTGATAATCTGTACCTGTAAATAAAACAATGACAATTGCTATTTTTCACTAGGACATTGTAAGCCTTGTGTAGTACATTGGGGGTTATCTCTGTCAAAACCCAACTTTTAGCTTAGAGCTTTAGCCCTTGTTTGGAAACCTGTAGAATTTTGTTGATTTCCATGACAGTTCTATGTTTAAATGGCTAATAATCTTACTAATAATGATGACTTCATTGTCTGTGGGTGTAATGTAAGCTTCAAATCGGTTTTCATTATTAGGTACACATAGTTGTAGTCATCCCAATGAAGCAATTAGTTTCAGTGAAACCAATTGTCCGTAAAATGCCACATTTTGCATTAAAGGGTATTGTACAACGATCATGAATGACAAAACTTGTAACAATCTATCATGTCACTATGTATATTACATGTACAATGCATGTCAGAGTACATAAGATGCAAGTCAAGTTAGGGCAAGAAATTGAAGATAGATAAAATCTACCATGCTCAAATGGTTCAGTAATTTTATGTAGATATATTATTATTAAAGTTCGCCAACTGTGAAAAATCAGTTTTCTTTTGATGATTGAGTATGGTAGGTTGGGTGTTCTTCATGATGTTTCTTAAAAAGTTTCAAATTGTTTGTGCATTGATTTTGGAAAGTCAATAAACGACCTATCATGGAACTTTTAGAACCATAAATTCATAAATCTGCAAACTAATTCAAAGTCGGTTACCAATTCCACGAAATAAATTTCTGGTATATATAGAATGATTTACTGTATGTATAGTGTAATGAGCTTGAACAAATCATGTATTGTATCAAGGTCACAAACCACCAAATAGAGTTGTTCTTTAACTCAATGTAAAGTGACCTAGGTCAGCCAAAAAAAATGTCAACTTTTTGTCCATAGGGCCCTCTCAAAATCTTTTAATCAATAGAAATAGCATCCAGCTTGAAGAAAATGAAAAAAAATCAGGGGGTCATGTATCATATAAGAAAAATTTGGTTCGTCAAACGCGGTGAACAGATTTTCTCACATGTACGGATTTACTCACTGTCCGTTAGCCCCAACCTT
Organism: Spisula subtruncata; assembly: GCA_963678985.1. NCBI lineage: Eukaryota > Metazoa > Mollusca > Bivalvia > Venerida > Mactridae > Spisula > Spisula subtruncata. Next base: position 18,424,402 of record OY787678.1, read on the forward strand.
ACTTTCACTTTCATATTTAAGCCAGAATACAAAATATTTCTGAATAAAACCATTTCACTACATCACATACATGCATACAAAGCATTTAATACCAATTTCATGATTCTGATGCTTATTTGTCAAGACATATCCCCATTTTCAGCCGCTTTAAAGTTTTTTAACGGACTATTTGACTGTATCTGAATTTGGTCCGCGTAGGCATTTAGTGGTTATTTACCTTAAGGCAACCCTTTTTGGGTTGTTTAAGTGTTTTTTGCACTTTTTTTAATGCTACTATATATATGCAGCACAAAACAATCAATTCTAGACAAATTGGGCATGAATTCCAGAAAAAATTACAAACCCGCATATGCGCCTTTAAGGAGAAATTTGGTCAGCGCCTGTCAAATGGTATGAATAGTGACATGAAATGGGGTTGTAATTGTGCTAAAATGGTATTCTAAACCCCAATTTTGCTTTAGATGCCTAATTATATGTCTATTCTTCATTTTAAATCACAATTATCCTTGTCTGGTACTAAAATGAGGGCAACATTCACATAAAAATGTCAATTCAAGAAAAAATAAATCTGAACTTTTCTGGATTTTTCATGATAAAAATCTAAATTTTCCCTTTTTTAGACATTTTACACAGATAAAAATGGTTAAAACCCCATCTTGAGTGCATTTCTATTCATTTAAATGCAAAAAAATGAAAACATGATTTTAAAGGAATTTTGCATGTCTTTAGGTCACAAACCACCAAATAGAGTTGTTCTTTAACTCAATGTAAAGTGACCTAGATCAGCCAAAAAAAATGTCAACTTTTTGTCCATAGGGCCCTCTCAAAATCTTTTAATCAATAGAAATAGCATCCAGCTTGAAGAAAATGAAAAAAAATCAGGGGGTCATGTATCATATAAGAAAAATTTGGTTCGTCAAACGCGGTGAACAGATTTTCTCACATGTACAGATTTACTCACTGTCCGTTAGCCCCAACCTTACTTTCACTTTCATATTTAAGCCAGAATACAAAATATTTCTGAATAAAACCATTTCACTACATCACATACATGCATACAAAGCATTTAATACCAATTTCATGATTCTGATGCTTATTTGTCAAGACATATCCCCATTTTCAGCCGCTTTAAAGTTTTTTAACGGACTATTTGACTGTATCTGAATTTGGTCCGCGTAGGCATTTAGTGGTTATTTACCTCAAGTAGCAAGAGTGCTCATCATTTCTGAGTTGCTGTTTCCCTTATTTCTATAACCAGTTGCTGTTTCCCTTATTTCTATAACACTAGTTGCTGTTTCCCTTATTTCTATAACACTAGTTGCTGGTTCCCTTATTTCTATAACACTAGTTGCTGTTTCCCTTATTTCTATAACACTAGTTGCTGGTTCCCTAATTTCTATAACATCAGTTGCTGGTTCCCTTATTTCTATAACACTTGCTGATTACGTTGTTGACAATATGGAATGATAAGGGACACAAATGATAGTTATCTCTGAGTTTACCAATTTACCAATGAGTAACGGTGGGCTTATCAGATCTTTGCTGGGAGCCGGGAGCCAGTCTACTGAATGCATATAGAATGCTGATAATGAGAAGCTTCTCTTTGGGAACCAGTCTAATTCTATACAGGTAGGATGAGTAAAGCTTTTAGACTGGTACCAGCAATCAGGAAAATTTGATGATGATGCACAGTCTATTTTTCGGAAGCAACTTTGTATAGGAAGTGGAATTGGAATTCGTTGTCAGTGTTTTAACATCACCTACAGTAGGCGTTTAAACATGAAAACTAAGTTGGATAGTAAGAAAACTTCAGGTAAGTTTTGATGGTAATTATGTAGGATTCTGCCGACTCCTGGTGAATCTATGGTGAATTGTGTTCCGATGTGGATTTTAAATGTTAATGGATATACCTATTGTGTTGTAAAATTGTGATGTAAACGGCTGATCCAAGATAAAATCATTTTGTGTTGTTTGTGATATACAGAATCACACCTTCTTGGATTATGTTATTTATAATATTTGGATAAATGATTGGAAAATATTTTGAATGTTTGTAACTGCGTTATTTCTTGCGACTGAAGCAATTTGAAGCTTTGGTTTTCTTTCCAGGGAGGGAAAAGGATTTGTGATATTATGACAGTATAATATCAGAATAAAGGATTGTAAATGGTTACGCGCTGATTGGAGTAACTATATAATTTCTAGCTGATTGGAAGGTACTTTTAACTGTGTTGAACATTTCTTGGGATTTGAAACATTTGGAAGTTTTGGTTTTCTGGACCAGGAGAAGCATTTTGTGATATAATCTGTTGATTATTATGGATGATAACAATATTATCATTGACCATCACCATCTGATCTGTGTTAACTGTTGAATGCTAGGAATATATTATGATGTTTCATATTATACCTGACTGCATATTATCAATATTTTTACACCCATTTTTACTGGCAATATTATGAGTCTGTAAATATCTTTATAATATAAATATTATTCAGTAAAATAATTTAACCTACCTTAGTCACTTTATCAATACTTTGACTAAGTGTCTTTTTCAAGTTTGGAAGTTATATTGTATATTTCTGAATATTTTCCAATCAAACTTTTGACTGTTGCCTTCCAGCATAATATTATGTCTGTGATCCTTCTAAACTAAACAGATGATTCATCTATGGCACGCAAAAGTCTATAAAAATGTTTGAACATAATTAACAACACTGATCTAGCACTCAGAATATCATTTGGATCAAAATGCGGTTAATTATAAAGGATGACTGAAGACAACAAAATGAAGAGGCAAAGTTTGTTGGTACCAGTGGGTTTATTCAAATCCTCTGAAGAATTGTGTCAGTTTTCACTTCCTAAAACTTGGATACATAGATTTCTTTTAATACCTTCAGTGGCTAAGAATTTGTTGCTAAATTTATCTTAATCATTAAAGAATTTTGTCAGTTTTCACTGCCTTAGACTTGGATACTTAACTTTCTTTAATTCCTTCAGCAGATGAAGTCCTTGATTAAATTATCTTAATCATTGTGTTAGAATGAGCGACATAATCTTGGAATGTTTCCCCCCCCCCATTTCCGTAACCATAGTTATAAATAGAATCTTTCCTCTACCAGAATTCAACTTGGAACATTTTGTAACAGGTGTTTCTTGTTTCCAAATGCTTCAAGCTCTGGCGCTGGTATATCATCTCCTCCTATCTCTGTGTGTTGAAATATTTAAAATTGTTGTCTACATCCAGTGTCGAATGTTATCTTCTGTATGAAAAAATTATAATCAGTTTTATCGATACAGATGGGCATTGCTGATACTGGTGTCAAAGTCATAACTTGTCCCTTTGGTGCAACAAGGTTGTATCTTAGTGTGAACTATACTGTGTTGCGCCAACATCATAACTGCTGCCTGTGGTTCATGACCTTCCTGTTGTATTTCATGGGTCTAAGTTTATTCCTAAAACCTGTGTTTTATTACACATTCCTCCGATATGTATATTGCTGGTTATTTGTTTCTTTGACATTTGCTCCCTAGTTGGTGGGGGGTCATTTGTAAATCTGGAATGTAATGATGTTTACTAGATGACTAAACATTTATGTTATGTCTCAGTCTTACACAAACAAACAAACATCATTTGACAGTGTAAAGCTTTTGAAGTTTTGATGAACGTTTAGGTGTAGTGTCCTCCTTATTGCATTATGTCATGTTGACCTTAGCTAGCTATACTATGTTGCTCATAACATTGCCATTGGCACTGCTGACTTCACTAAACTGGTGTGTGGTACTCATTGCGTTCTCATACTGGCATTGTTGACCTCACTAAACTGTAGTGTTTTACTCATAACATTGCCATTGGCACTGCTGATATCTCTAATTTGTAGTGTTGTTCTCATAAAACATTTGTGTTGTACTCATTGCATTCTAATATTTGCATTGTCAAATTCAATATGGTGTTAAGTATCTTTCTTAAATTGCATTGTCATTCTTGAATTATTCCAAGATGTTTTCCTGTCTATTGAATTGACATTGTTGACACCATGCAAGGTCTAGTGATCATTGCATTGCCATTGGCATTGTTTACCCAAGCTAGGTGTTGTGTCTTTCCAATGGCATTGTTATTGCTACAGTTAGATGTAGAGGTTTGCCCTTTGCATTACAGTTGGCATTGTTGGCCTCTTGAATAGGTAAAGCCCTTTTCGATTATTGCAGCATTGTTGACCCAAGCAAGGTGTAGAGGTTTGTCCTTTGCTTTGTCTTGTTTGACCCCTACAAGATGTAGTGTATTTCTCATTGCATTGTTGTAGTGTATTCTCATTGCATTGTTGTAGTTACTCTTGGATATTGTATTACATTTAGCATTGTTGATAACATCATGAGTCTTTTCCATTACATTGACATTGCTGACTGCTGCAAGGTCTTAGAGTGTCTTGTTCATTGCAGCAAAGTGTAATGTTTTGTGCTTGGCCATTGCTGACAGCAGCAAGGTATACTGCCTTTCTCCTTGCACTGTCTTTCATCAAGTTATTCGTTATTTTTTGAAAGGGTATTGACTTATGGTACTATGTATGTAGGAACCAACCACCTATGTATTACTCTTTATTTTCCTGAAAGGGTATTGACTTATGGTAGTTCGGTACTATGTATGTGGAAACCGACCACCTGCCAAGAATCATTGCAGGATTACTTTCTTCTGTGTGTTCTCTTAAAGTTAGCTTGTATTACACGAAGGTAACATTAACGGATGGTTGTGAATGTGAGTGTATGGCATACTCATACTTGTCTTGAGAGTGTAGCAACTCATCCAGAGAGGAGGGAATATTAATGATGACATGGATGAGGTCAGATAGCTACTATAATTGGCACACCTTCACCTGATAGTGTTTTTGTTGGTGTTTAATTGGATGACTGACAATACCATATTCTAGTAGATGATTAGTGGAATAATGTCACCCTATAGAATGCCTTACAAATTCCATCCCTTTGACACAACAAGACTGTATCTCTCTTTGTAATATAAAGTCAGATTCAACCTTGTTGCTCCAAAGGAGACATATTGTTTTAGTAGTACTTGAGGGATGGGGGAGTATTTTGTTTTGTTTATTACCTGCTTTCATGGAAGGTAGTAAAGGTACTACTAGTATTAGGCGTTCATTGTTTTTGTATCCTGTTCATGATGTCTCCTGCTGTTCAACTCTTATTTGATCTCCAAATATATCTGTCTTGATTGTTACATAATTTGGTTAATTGATGAACCATAAATCAAAGCAATGCACCAGCAAAAGCACCCAAGTGCTCATTTTCTTTTCCTGAGAATTTGAATCTCCTGTTGAACTTTCTTGATTAATAATGGGTCATGATGATTTTCTCTGATGATTTTCCTTGTTGGATTTTCTGTCAATAATAGCTAATTGAAACAGGATCTTACTTCTTTCTATTGATACTTCTTTTAAAACTGTAGTCTAAAATGCAAGTCTTCAGTTGTTGTTCCTTTTGTTGCTGCTCCTATGCCATTGATGATTTACATTGATGGATTTTCTGTCAATAATAGCTAGTTGAAACACTGCCCAGGGTTTTACTTCTTTTCAGTAGATATTTCTTGAAATGTGAAGTTAAAAGTGCAAGTCTTTGATTGCTGCACCTTTGGTTGTGTAACTTGTTGCTTCTATGTATTTGCATTGAAACTTAAAACAAGATGTTTGGTGGTGTCTATAAAGTATGTCTTGAAGCCTTCTTCGAAAAAGATTTGTGTTTTGTATTTCTGTTGTTTTTTCCAGAAGGTGCAGCTAATCTGTCTGTTAAGATAGTTACACCGCTGGGAGTGGCATTAAGTATCATAACAGAGTGTCTGGAACATTGTATATAAATATATTCATTTCCAGGTAACAGTGGTGATGTTATGATCTTTGTTACATAAAATGTCTGAATTATATTGCATGTCGCCAGTGTGTCTCAAAAGCTATGGTCGTATAATTTTGCAAAAGTGATAAGTTAGGCACTTGGGATTTAGATCGGTTTTGTTAACTAAGCGCTTGGGAATTTGATTTTGGATGTCAGTTTTTGCAGAAACCAATTGTCTGCAGAGTTATAGCCATTGGTTTGAAGATATTGGTTTTTAGCTCACCTGTCACAAAGTGACAAGGTGAGCTTTTGTGATCGCTCTTCGTCCGTCGTCCGTCGTCCGTCCGTCCGTCGTCCGTCGTCCGTTCACAATTGCTTGTGAACACACTAGAGGTCACAAATTTAGCCTGATCATTATGAAACTTGATCACAATGATCATCTCCATAAAATCTAGGTCAAGTTCGATATTGGGTCATCTGGGGTCAAAAACTAGGTCACTAGGTCAAATCAAAGGAAAACCTTGTGAACACATTAGAGGTCACAATTTGAGCCTAATCTTTATGAAACTTGATCACAATGATCATCTCTGTAAAATCTAGGTCAAGTTCGATATTGGGTCATCTGGGGTCAAAAACTAGGTCACTAGGCCAAATCATTGAAAAACCTTGTGAACACATTAGAGGTCACAATTTGTGACTAATCTTTATGAAAATTGATCACAATGATCATCTCTATAAAATCTAGGTCAAGTTCGATGTTGGGTCATCTGGGGTCAAAAACTAGGTCACAAGGCCAAATCATTGAAAAAGCTTGTGAACACATTAGAGGTCACAATTTGAGCCTAATCTTTATGAAACTTGATCACAATGATCATCTCCATAAAATCTAGGTCAAGTTCGATATTGGGTCATCTGGGGTCAAAAACTAGGTCACTAGGTCAAATCAAAGGAAAACCTTGTGAACACATTAGAGGTCACAATTTGAGCCTAATCTTTATGAAACTTGATCACAATGATCATCTCTGTAAAATCTAGGTCAAGTTCGATATTGGGTCATCTGGGGTCAAAAACTAGGTCACTAGGCCAAATCATTGAAAAACCTTGTGAACACATTAGAGGTCACAATTTGTGACTAATCTTTATGAAAATTGATCACAATGATCATCTCTATAAAATCTAGGTCAAGTTCGATGTTGGGTCATCTGGGGTCAAAAACTAGGTCACAAGGCCAAATCATTGAAAAAGCTTGTGAACACACTAGAGGTCACAATTTGAGACTAATCTTTATGAAAATTGATCACAATGATCATCTCTATAAAATCTACGTCAAGTTCGATATTGGGTCATCCGGGGTCAAAAACTAGGTCACAAGCCTTTGAAGGCCAAATTATTGAAAAAGCTTGTGAACACACTAGAGGTCACAATTTGAGCCTAATCTTTATGAAACTTGATCACACTGATCATCACTATAAAATTTTGGTCAAGTTCGATATTGGGTCATCCGGAGTCAAAAACTAGGTCACGAGGCCAAATCATTGAAAAAGCTTGTGAACACACTAGAGGTCACAATTTTGACCTTATCTTTATGAAACTTGATCACAATGATCATCATTATAAAATTTAGGTCAAGTTTGATATTGGGTCATCTGGGGTCAAAAACTAGGTCACGAGGCCAAATCATTGAAAAATCTTGTGAACACACTAGAGGTCACAATTTTGACTCTATCTTTATGAAACTTGGTCACAATGTTTATCTCTATAAAATCTAGGTCAAGTTAGATACTGTGTCATTTGGGCCAAAATCTAGGTCACTAGGCCAAACAGGTGAGCGACCCAGGGCCCTTTGGACCCTCTTGTTTGTTAATTTTCCCTACATGTTGCTACATGTAATATTATGAGATCATGTTTGCCGCAGTTGTTGCCAATTTAAGCTCTTGCTCATTATATATTTCATAAATATTGTTAGTTTATATGAGAAATTTGTTCTTGAATATTATTGGCTTCTATGAGAAATTTAATCATAGTTTAATCCAAAAAATACCGGTATGTGTTTAGGGGTATCCTTTATTGTACAGAACACTGACATTCCATCTTTAATATACTGATAACAACATACATATTGTTGTTGCTCGTTGTGAGATAAAGATAAACTGTGTGAGTCTGTTTTTGAATCTTGGAAGACATTTTCTCCAGAGGTGATTCGTTTTCTTGGGTAGTGTGTCTGTTTTGACGTTTTTGTACCTTGGGAGAATTTTTTTCTTGTGCCAATTCTTTTTCTTCATTGGTGGCTAGTGAGTCTGTTTTGAGGGTTTTTTTTGTGCATTTTGGAAGAAATTTTCACTGGGAGGGGAATGCTAAACAATGCAGAATATAAAGTTTTATTGAGTCAGCAAAATAATGTTTGTGTTTATTTTATTTTTTATGAGTCTATTGGATGTTCTGCGTTTGTGGTTTCCTTGTATTGTATATATCATTGGATGTTTATCTATAAATAACTCATCATTAATATTCTGCTGGATTACAGTCTGTTCAAAGTTAATTGATAACAGTTGTAAACATTAGCTGGTCCATCAGATATACTTTATTTACCTAGGTCTAACTGGATATTATACCTGAGTTAACGGTAGTCCCTCGAATGGGATAGTTCCCTCATTAGTATTACTTATTGAATAGACTATACACATGTGATGTATATTTGATTAAGTTATTAATTGGCTTAAATACACAAACAGATATTTGAGATAATATAATACACAGTGAAAGCTGCTTGATATAGATTATGGGTTTATCTATATCATCTACTAATGTTACATACAGACATTCGGTGCATCTAGCCATGGGTGCAACAGCATCATTTCCTTGATCAAATATATATGTCTTGTTAATTAAGGCCATAATTATGACATTATCCCTCTTTTCCTGTTCTAGAGAGTTTTGCAATACCTCTCAAATTTATCTCAAGTAGTCTTAAGAAATGGAGGTACAAAAATCCTATGGTTTTCAGTTTCAAAGAAAATTGACTGAAATTCAATCAAATATCGATCAAGTTGCAAACAAATGCAATGTTGAGCTGTTACATTACGGAGAGTTAAAAAACACAAGCTTTTCATGATAACCTGAGCCTAAAATACAAACCAAATATACTGATTACTGTACCTAGGCAATCAGGAAGTCTGGTAGCAAGGAGCTTGCTTGTTATAAATATGAAGCATTTCTGGTGTAGTGTTTGGGATCAGTTATGGTACATCAATTAAGGGTCCAATTTGATGTTCATTCAGTCTAAATTGATTTATAATTGCTACTATATCCTTTCTATATAAACTTGATACAGGTGTTTGGTGTACCTTTGCATTTACCTCCATCATTCACTGCATGTTGACTTTGTAAGCTTGTATTAAAAAAATTGTATGATTGTATCAGACTCCGCTGTCTGATTGGAAAGGATAAAGTATAATTTAGGAACAAGTGCAAGCTACTTCAAACCACTCAGCAGATACTTCATTTGTAGAGATAAAAGTATTATAGCATACTTTGACTGCAGGCGGATGTCTCTAAGACATTGTGAGCAATGTTTCTACATATAGGTTTGTGTAGTTACAAAACGTTATTGCCCATCATTTTCAAAAATGCTTGTTCACGATGCTCCATGCCAATGGCATTCTCCCATATGAACCAAAACTTTTCTTAGCAATATGCTGTCCAAGACATTGTGAGTTCTTTCTACATAATCATAAAAGTTTGTGTTGTAAGAAAACTTAATTGCCCATCATTTCAAAACACTTGGTTGTGTACAAGATATTGCATGCCAACCATTCTCCCAAACACCCCCAAAGCTATCTGTATGCTTAGCGATACACTTAATATGTACGAACGTAATTGCCCATCATTTGCAAACGCTTGTTCAAGACATTGCATACCAACCATTCTCAGAAACCCCACAGCTATACACTTGTACATGTACTATACATGTATGTTGCTTACAAGGTCTCCTGGATATTTGTTTTGTTTTTTGGTATGTCCTTCTTCTTGACTTCAATCTTCCAACGCCACTTCCTCTGCCGCTTTCTTAACTTTATCTTTAAAACTCTTGGAAGGACTTCACCCACCTGTTTTATAACACAGCCAAATGTATCACAAGAAAGGTTGAATGTGTGGACCTTGGCATGGGATTGACTATATCTTGTCTGTCTCAAGGAAGGTGGTTGTCATAGTTGGGCACATTGTCTGTTGCACAGAAGGGATGAGTGTCAGTACCTTTGCTGTTTCCAGAAATTGTGATTTAGCTGCTGTGTGTACTTGACCTCTAGTATTTGAAGAGCTTTGTGACATTCTGTTTATTAGGATGTTACCTTTTTGTTGTTAATAATAATATTCATTGTATATGTGTCATTGTTGCAATTGGTGATGTCATGATCATCTAAGACTAAGTCACATAATTTTTCCTTGTCAGTCCAAGAATGAAGTGGATATGACAAGGAATCTATTTATAGAGCAGTGTTGGCAAATACCTCTGATTCAACTGAAGATTCCAGGCTATTCTTGTTCCTAGTAAATAGTTTGCACCTTAGTGCCTGCATTACACTGCAGTTACTGTAAACCAATTTATGTTTGCGAATACCAACTTTCGCGTTTTGCGGATTGTCGGCATATCTGTGACAACAAATTTTCATGTCTTAGTAAGAATTAGTCTCCCCCAATGTTCATTTTAGTGTTTTGAGCACTTTGTGGCTACTAAATTTCGCAAATATCTACCTCTCGCAAACTGTGAAATAAAGTCATGCTAAATAAATTCTTGGTTTACAGTATTGCTGCAATAAACAGGAATTTATAGGAATTGATAACATGCATAGTTCCTCATAGTTCTGGGATGACTTTATGGAATACTGTTTATCTAAAGAAGCTTTTTAGAATTGATTCATTTATTGCTTTATTTTAAGAGCTTATATCATACTATTTCATGGTTTAGTCATTGTGGTTTGACATTCACTGCTGTTATTATTCATGTATTCAATGGCTTTGTTGACTAATGGCTTTAAGTGTTGCCACATTCTGGTGAAATTCTAGGCAAATAAATTAAATATTTAGTGATGTATCTGAGTTTGCTCTACGTGGCTTTAATGTAAGCTACATTCCATGTCTATTTTTGAGGCAAAGATTCATTGGTAAAATACTTGAAAATATCATACAAGAACTAGTTAAACCTGAGTTATGGCCCTTATGTTTGGAAATATTGTTTAATTAGAATTTCCTCTGTCTAATCTTATTTGTAACTGTAACAGGTGAATGGAAACTATTCAGATTTTTCCTGAATTCATACTTTGCTCAGATTTTTGCCTTTACTTCAAAATGAGGAACCACTGTTTCCTAAGCAGCCTGGTTTAAAGTGTTAATCTACTTTCTTAGTAATTACATTTGGTATGTTGATGTATTTCACATAAATGGGGAACTAACAGAATATGCCTTGTCAGTGACTTGAAGAATGAATAGAACAGAACATGGTGCTCAACTGCTCATTAGGTGAAAGAATTTGCACTAATGTCAGTGGGTGGGGTTCCAAACTTGTCAGAATTTGCACCAATTACACCAGATTTTGAACAAACTCATAGTATGTTAGAATTTGCACTAATGTCATTGGGCAGTGAACTTGAAACACCATTCTGTGTTCCAAACTTGTCAGAGTTAGCACTTATTCTTGTGAAGAAAACTGCTTGGAACATGTATATGTATGCATGTAGTGAACAGATCCCTGCTTTAGATTACAAGAAGATGCAATTTTCAGCTCGAAAATGACAACTTGTTGGCATCCACTCAAATAGCTGGCTCACTAGCAGGTGAATTTTCACAGCAATGTATAGGTGTAAAAAATTCTCAGCACAGACTTTCACTTGAAATTGAAAGGGAAGACAGTTTGGCATAGTTTCAACTATTTAAACACAAAATTTAACTCCACTTGATGTTTTTCGGAAGAGTATAAAAATTGTACAAAATTATCTGCTGGAAAAGGTTTTTGTGAAATTGTGCAGTATTAGTTCCATAAAAGAGGCGTCAAACTGATTATTTCTGGCTCCAGTTTGGTTGGTTTGCCTACTCCCTTAAGCAGTACAATGCATGCAATGCATGACCCTATGGTGTACCCTACTTTTGCTGACCTTTTGGTAGATTATCTTTAAACAGGGGCCCCATTTGGTGACCTAATTTTATTACAAAGCTTATTTGATTTGATTCCAATGGTCAATAAATAGCCAAATTTTTTCTGTTTTGAGAAATTTCAGGAGACATATTGGCGAAAAGTAGAATTGTGGTTTGGTCTTGTTGTTGATGTAGTTACCAAAATGCTCAAGCAAATTTCAGCCTAATTTGTAAGCCATTCTGGACAACAATGATCGATAATAATGAAGTGTTTGTTCTAGACAAGATAACATTCAGATTTATGTTCTCCTTGAAAGTTAAATTTTTCACATCTCTTCTATTTGGCGCCAGAAGATCATAGTACACATGTGATACAGAGATACAACCTTGTTGCGCCAAAAGGAAGAATTCATTCATTATAATATATATAGCCATAACAATTTACATGGTTTTATTGGTCAATGAATCGAATAATTTGTCTGGTCAGTTACCCCTGGTATCTGGCACACCACAGATATATTAGCTTTGGGTCTGGAACTCATTATTTATATGATAAGATGGTTTGGAATGTTAGCCAGCAGATCTCTGGTTTGTCCAGAAATAATAGAAGGCCAGAGATTTGTGTATTGGTTTGTTGGGGTTTGTTGCTGGAGGATAGGAAATAATAATATAAAATCATGGTTTGTGTACTCTTGGCAATTTGGTTGGGTAATGTTTGTGAGGCAGAATTCTGTGTGAAAGTTGATTTTTGAAATCAGGTCAGAGGTACTTTCGTTTAATTGACAGGACAATGTGATAAAACAGATAATAATTGTTAAATATATAACTGTTAGTGTCATTTAATCCAATTGCAATTAACAGGTTGATGTAATAGCCCAAACTTGTATATAAATTAGGCTGTTCGGAAAAATCTAACTATAACAACCAAAAATTGTCACTGGTGTTGTGTATTATGTGAACAACAATATAAATACAGGACAGCAATGTCATAGCATACATGCTGTTAGGTTGATTGAAATTGCCAAATGTAGGGGAGATATCTGAGGTTATGGAAATATGTGACTTTTGTATACTATATACATTTGGCATTAAAACTGTTACCTTTGGCAATGTGATGCCAACATTTATGTAGGGCAGCAATTGTCATGTCATAAGTTACCTTTGAATGACTAAATTCTGTGACTGAGTTTATGACAAAAAATTCAACCTCCAACAATTCATGTTGCTTTGAAAGGATTCTTAGGCCCTTTGCAACTTTTTGGGATTGTCCAATTAATGAAGTTGTTTATGAACTTTGGTATGATTTATTATAGGTTACTCATTATGTAAAAAAATCCAAATTTATAGTATGGTCAGACTTAACTTGCTGCAAGCAATATTGTGGTCAAACTCCTATAAATTATGTGGCTAAGGTTACATTATGGTCAAACACCCATAAATTATGTAGATGCCAGCTGACAAGTGATAATACTAATTAATGATCTGGAATAGATATAAATATTATGTTATTAATAAAATGGTGTATAGTTATTTGTTATATTTGTTGAGGCATAAGGGTAAAATCATGACATGATACAACATATTACATTCCGATAAGTACAAGTTAGGTAGAGCAATTTCCCATTTGAAGCTTTTTATGCCTCAGTTACCAATACACCATACATGCCAATGCATATCAACCCAATCACTGTATGACTTATTGCAATATAATTAAATTCAAATAATATGACTTAAAGAGATGTAACTTCTGATCACTGTATGACTTATTGGGAATACTATACAATTCAATGACTGTATGCCTTATTGTGATAGCCGGGGAAATCAACTTGTTTATACACTATTAATACTTCCTATGCGTCATGCTGATGTGTATGAGTATGTAATGATTTGCCTGTAAGATTAATACTAATCATAAATACATCATCACTACCTTATCTTCTAATTGATCAACTAATACTTAACCAGTTCTTCTCTGCTACCAATTAAGACTGCTCCTCTATCAGGCTGTAGGTTCTAAATTCTTAGATTCTCACCCCCCCCCCCCCCCCCAACTTTATCTGAAGAAAACCTGCATTTCACAGTTGATTGCTCAGACAATTACAAAAAATAAGTGGGGTTTCATCTAATTTCTTTACCTAATCCATCATTTTTGTAAAACATCTACAATTTTCATGAGATTAAATTAAAATGTAGAAAGATTCAATACTTGTTAAAAAAGTAAGAAATTAGGTCAATATCAGGCTAGTTTTAAACTAATACTAAACAAAATTGCTCTTCCCCCACCCACCCACCTCCTGATAATTGGGTGCATCCTGCCAAGTACTCCTATTAAAGTGGAGTTACTCCGATTTTCGTTGTTAAATTCCTTTTAAATCTCATTTAAGTGCATCCTGTGACATGTTTTGCTTTATCAACTCTATTTTGGATTTAACAAGCTTGGCAGGTATGATTGGATGACAAGCAAGGTTTTACATTCTACTTGCCTCTCTGCATCACTGAGACTTGTGGTTTCTAGTTAGAGGAGTGTATGTTCCCTTCTATCTCTCTCCATCATACATACCTGTAGGTTACCATTGATGAGTGCATGTATGCTTTAATTGACAATGCCAGGTGTGTCGTTTGTTAGGGAGAGGGGAGGGGGGAGAATCTAGTATGTCAGTTGGTTGCTGTCGGTAACCGAGGAAGATTCCTCCAAAATTCCTCCCGAGCATTCTATTCTCCTGGTTGATTAGTGCAAAGCAATTAAACTAGGTTTTCATGTGGTGGGCGTTTGAGGGCAAAATAAGCATATCCCACTGAGCAATAAGCAATGATTTCAACCGGGAACCAATATAAAGGTATTCCATGGAGCAATAATTTGAACCGGGAGCCAATATGAAGGTATTCCATTGAGCAATAATTTGAAAAGGGAGCCAATATGTAGGTATTCCATTGAGCAATAATTTGAACAGGGAACCATTGTAGGGTATCCCACTGTGCAATAAACAATGATTTGAACAGGGAACCAGTTGAATTAAGTTTCCAATACCACTGAGCAATAATTTGAATCAGGAACTAATGTAAATGTATTCCTTGAACCCAGATGGAGCTGGGCAATGATTTCAACTGGGAACCACTCAGTAATGGAATGAGTGTATGAATCTGAAACAGGGAACCAATCCAAAGAAAATTATTATACGCTTTACTTCTTAATATTTGATATATCGGTAATGAGCCTTTTATTAAAGCTTTATGTTTGGCTGTTGTTTTACCTTTGGAATGATAATCTTGGAGAGCTTATGTAAACATTTCAGTCACAGGGTGGATGCCATCGCCTGTATATGATATATTGTGTCTGCGTAATGTTGTTATAGAGATGAAATAACATTATGTATGATTAATGCATTGTTTTCTGAACATGTCATTCAGATTTACCTTTATTATACCTGTGGCTTTTCTTTGACTGAAAAATTCCATCTTGATTCTGTAGAATTTCTTGTGGTTATACTGATTAGACTTGGATTCTTAGAAATTTAATCATTCATTTTGTAGTTAAGTCCTTCTGGATAAAATTTGGATAGTTCATTGTAAGGTACCCTGTAACAAAAAGTAACAAAAACTAGGCTTTTAACAGTAAGTAGCAAAATTGATGACAAATAGTTCAGTGCTAAGTGCAAAACCTAGGTTTTCTTCAGTAGCAAATTTATTGACAAATAGGTCCGCGCTAAGTGGAAAACCAAAGAATTCTGCAATAGCTAAGCATGATGTTGACTTAAATGCACTTGCAAAGTGTTTGTTTTGAAAATGCCTTATTTTATCTACAATTTCATCTTTTTATCTGCAATTTCATCGGCAATTTTAAGAATAAACTTCTGTTAAACAGGAAGTAATTTTGTTGGGATAATAAATGTACTGTTATTTCTATTTGTTGTTCATCTCTGTTGTTTCTGATACCATCTTATTTACCTGCATTTAATGTTCACCTTATAACACCACACTATGCCTTGCTGCTTACATTATTACATGTCTCATGGGTGGCAGAAAATATGATGGTTTTATTTTCCGGTTCCGTAATCAGTTTATTATATCAAAATGGTTATGAAATTAAAAGTACTAGTTTTTGCTTTGATGTTTTGATGCTTTTGCAGTTACTTGTTGTATATGATATTGCTCAGAATTAGATAATAAGATGATAAGACCTTCCTTTTGCTTAACATGAGCTTTGGATTGTTTGCTCAGTTTGCTCAGAATTATATATTTTTGGGGGATTAATTTTCGTGGATTTCGTGGTTTTCCTTCTTCCACGAAATTTAATCCCAACAAACAAACAATGATTTTGACCCTTGCATTTATTACCTGAAATGCAAAATCTACAAATTAACATCCCATTGAAATGGTCTTTTTAATCAAAACCACGAAATTTCGTCCCAGTGAAATTGAATGATTTTACAGTATATGGTAAGACCTACCTCTTGCTATAACGGGCGATTGGCTTCAACTGTTTGCTGGAGGCTGACAGGAATAGTTCCAGCATCCAGCATTTCGGAATTTCGGAATTTCCGAATTGAAATGAAGCTTGTAATGGCAGCTGCTCTTCCATTTAAATTAATGAATTACATCCTTCATAAAGTAAGATGAAAGACATAGAGAATGTTCTAAGACTTCGTGTTCATCTTCAAGGATCACCTGCATATTTGTCTGTCTTGTTATCATATTGAATTCCAGTAAATATTCTAAGTGAAACCATTGAAGCATTATTTCAATTTATTTTCGAGCATTTCGAGTATTTTTTGCGTTTTAATGATGTACGAAGGTTACATTTAGGTATTTTGAATGTGCAAGGAGATACTGTTTATGAAAAAAAATACTCTAAGCAATGATATAGGGTATTTATGTGTCTAGTTTTAGTACATAATGTTTTATAATTCTAATGGTCCGGTCCTGTCAGGATGCTCATGTACAAAGGTACATGTATTACAAAATGCTCAGGAGAAGCATTTTTGGTAAATACATTTGGATTTGCAATGAGTCTATGTTATAAAAATGAGGACTTTATATTAGTAGAGCTTGGCAGTTTGTCTTTTCGTGCTGTTGGTGTAATACCTGTTACAGTGTGTAACACATGATCAAATGAATGCCGTTTTACACTCAAATCTATTGCGATTTTGTCTGCAAGTACCGAGTTCGCTCTATCTTTAGCTGTTTTTAATTGATGCTTGACCAAATGCAGTTTCCGATCGAGTGTAATAATTTGGTCGAGCATCAATTAAAAACAGCTAAAGATAGAGCGAACTCGGTACTTGCCGGGTATTCTTACATATACAGAATGTACTTTAGTCTATATAATATAACCATATTACATGCACGATCGTTATAATAGAGAAAAAACTCACCGTTAGCAGATGAAATTGCAATAGTTTTGAGTGTAAAACTGCATTCAAATGATCACATGATTATACACACTGTGTGAGCCTATTGCTCTTTATTCATTTCTATGAATAACAAAATCTGACAGGGACATGGGTCATGGACAGCAACGCGAAACTGCAGAGCTCGAAAAGAACAAAAAAGAAAAAATACAACTTTGTAGATATAGAAGATGAACTATTAAATGGGATTTACTTAGTTGATGTATTCTAAATAGCATATCATTTGTTATTGATATGCAGGCTGTCTTGGTTCTGTAAGGATGTTATATTACATGTAAATGGGTTCTGCACCTGGGTTGTTGCTAAAGAAAGCATGGCAAGTTGATGTGTGGTTTATGTTGTATTTATGATTCAGTGTCAGAGAAAAAATCATCAAAATCATCTTGAACATGATAGTGGTTGAGTTAAGGAATGCGGAGACTCAAAGGTCATGCGGGGATTGAAAGGTCAAACAGTTTGAGTCTTTGGGTGGGTGGTATTTAATATTGATGTGATTTAATTTGAGCATAAGGATAGCTAATCATAACGCCTGTTACTGACCTAGAGTTTATTAGGGTGTGATCTGATTGGTTGTTCTTATACTTAAGTCAAGTAAGATCAATATTGAAGATCACCCCTGATCAATTGCCCCTCATTTAGTTTGTATCCCCAACTTCCTTGTTCGTGAATCAGCTAGGTCACCATGGTGTGCTCAATGGTAGATCGTCACTGGTGACAGTTTGAAAGCCAAAGAGTTAAGGAATTAAGTTGGGAAATTGAATGTTTCACACTAAAGTCTGTTGAAGTCCAGAAAAACACAGCCGTTATTAAAGAACTACATTTTGCCTAATTTAAAGTTTTAGAAGTTGTTTGAAAATCAAGCGTATTGAAGGTACTTCTATGAGTCAAAGAATGCAATGAAAAGCTTGATATTGAAAACGTAAAAAATGGCTATCGGCATGGGATATTTTAAATGTTGGGTATCCAATTCGGTCTGAGAATTTTGATGATCGAATTTGTGGAAAGATTTATTGATTCGACTGTCTGTAAGGTCAGGTACCAGTATACATTCCTACAGTAGTCAGGTTAACTTCATTAATTAGCTGAGCAATGTGATAAAAACCCGACACAGGTATCTTCATGGGGTATGGTAGATATTTATTTTTTTCCAGAAAAAAATTCTGCTGATTTTCTGCCGAGGTCTGGTTTGTGTTTGTATGTACAGTGTGTATTGGCTGGAATTGTTTTGATTAAACTTTGCTAGGTGATTGATATCATCTGCTCTTCTGTTGTAAACAATCATTTTGTTTGCCCTTTGTACTATTTTCTTTCCCCTGACTTCAGTTCAGCTAGCCAGGTGATTCAGTTTAGAAAGAATCTGTAACCTTTGGGTATTCATTATATTAAGTCTATACAGCTAAAAATTCAGTCACCGCTGCTCACTGTTTTCGATCTACAAGGGTCAGTCAAGAAAACTGAGAGTTGGTGAATAATGATCAGGAGAATAAGTAATTGTATATTGTCTATACATTATTGTGAACTATGGTATCTCATCGATGTTATATCGAATACCATCTTTTGGTATGACAATCTGATTCTTGTTGCCAGGCAACCGAAGAAGACAACTCGAAGGCATGCGTTCGCGCTGTCTATAGAACACAATTGTGCGTTGCTACGGAAACATAAAGTTATATCAAACATTTTCGAACTTATTTTTTTATTTTGTAATACATTAAGCAATCAGATATACTTAATTATGGTTGATTTGTTCCTCAAATATAGAAAATATACTTGATGGAACAAACAATTGTCACTTTATTGGTTGGTATTGAGACCACAACTTTATCCAACCCAAAAGAACGCATGATGTTTTTCAAAACCGAAGTTATATTTTTTATTTCTAATACAGCCACTGGACTCCATTAGATACATCCATAATACTAAATAGCAGAAATTGTGAATTCGGTAATTAGTTTTAGAAGACCATAGCAACGCAAAGAACACATGCCGAGAAAATTGATAAAATACGGGTAAAATTGTTGCTAGGCAACTAAACAATACAGCATTAGTGACCATTCTGTAACAAAAGCCCATTATTATTTGATATATACGATTCTACAAGATGCACATGTTAGTTGTACTAAATTAAGCTAAATAAAGTTGAAATAAACGTTCGAATTGACAACATAATCGGTCTCCCAGTAGCAGGCGCGAACGCATACCCTTTAGTGATGTTCTTTGGTTGCTTGGCAACTTTATTTATAAGCCAATATCCGATCACGGAATTCATCAGACTATCCACAATGGATACTACTTGACGATAATTGGTAGAAAATATAATTGTTTATACATTTTGAAGGCTTAATTTAACAACTCTCAGTTTTTCTTGACTGACCCTCGTATAAGTCTTGAATGATTTTCTTGTCCAGTTTTGTTTAATTTGATAGGATTCAATACTTGTTTGAGGAAAGTTTTGAACTTGGTGTTTGTAAAATAAGAAGAGTGATGAAATGTGTTGGATTCTTTTTAGAGATAGTGAAATGCGGAGCTTTGGACGACTGAAAGGAGTTTTAAACTTAAACATTTTAATAACTAAAATGGCTGCATATAATGTTCACTGTCAAACCTTTAATGGAATTATAGTGTTAAGTGGCTTGTGTCAGTCAAGTTTTAAGTACCAATGACCCGGATTTGTAAATAATTTATGAATGGAATTGTCATTATAGTATTTAAACAGTTATACAAATTGTCAAATCATAGTTTTTTCTACTCCTTTTGCGACATTCATTCATTCTTTCATTCGGTCTGTTAACCCAATATCCATTCATATTATTTACAGTGCACCCATCTGTATTGCAAGCCCTAATCAGTTTACATAACCACAAAAACCACAAGTTGAGGCCGCAATATATAGTAGGTGGGGGTCGTGTAGTTGAAATGTACTTTTTAGCTTTTTTCCAAAATCTTCATAACAAAATTGTTTACCACATTTGACGATAATATGTAATAAATACAATTTTATTCATAAATAAAAAATATTTATACTATACAATATACCGGTAATTCTAGTTTACCACTAAATAAATATGACTATTACCTACTATGAACTGAATGCAAGACTAACTATTCATGTATTACTCATTTGAACTCGGCCTACGCAAAAAATTGTATTTACCCTACCTTGAAGGTAGAAGTACAAACTCCACCTATTATAAGAATGATGAATTTTCTTCCCTTTAGAAAATAGCGTGTATTGTACACACATGTATTATAATAATATAACTAGAGTGTATGGTAGTGGTTTTACTCTATGTGGGTATGGTGTAGGTTTTGTTATACCTGTACAGTGGTTCCTGTCAAAATTCGTTAACTCTGGAATTTGTTATTTGATTTACTAGAAATGAGGCTGCTCGAAGGTTCATTAACCCCTCGTAAGTGTTCTGTTTAATGCTTTTCTGTTCTTTTTAATGCTTTTCGGTAATTAATATATACCTTTCATGTGTTTCTTTGCACTTTCTGGTAGTTTCTGATTTCTTGAATATAGTGTTTATTGTTGTTAGATGATGTTGCTTCTCTTAGGTAATGATAATGAGTTCACGGTACCAGAAATTCTTATTACATTTATGTTGACTTCTTTACATGCCATTTGCGCGTGTCTCTAGAATTGTTAAGAAAAAAAGAAAATTGGAATTCTTCAGACATTCTTTAAACATGACATCATTAAGCTAAAAATGTGGGTAGCATCATTTTCTTGGACCTAAGGACACCTATACATTCCCTTCAGCAGTTATTTGTCAACTGTTATAATTTGCGTATTTTTGACACCCATTACGATGGTTGATGTTGTTGTGTAGGGCTATGGATGCCATTCGAAACATATTATTCCTGTTTTCAAGGTCATTCTTGAATCTTTCAAGGTCATTGTGTTGTTTTCATAGTCAGTGTTTGTGTCAAGGTCATTCTGATATTGTTCAAGGATTGGTGAATGTTCAGGCGTAGGTTATAATGGTTGACCTTCAAACATTTCCACTAACATGTATATAAACAAAAGTCAATACCCTGCATACTATATTATATGTAATGAAACTTGTCAAAGTTTGCTAAAAGGTAACCAAGACTTGTTATTTATGATATTATTTTAATATGTTAATTATATGGAATATATTTCTATATTTTCAGACGTAAATGCCAATGGTCTTCAAAGTTCTCATCAACTACAAGGGGTCGACAACTTTCGAGTAACGCAACTGGACCATTCCCAAGGTCCTGTTGACGGGAGTCTTTACGCTCAAGTTAGCAAGCGTAAACTGGAGTCACAGATTATAGCCAACGGTTCAACAAAACTACATAATGGTGGCTCGTACTCATCGAGTATAGACTCTGGTATTTCCGCATTCTCCGGTATTGTACTATTCTCGTTGCATCTTGATTCTTGAAGCTTTTCATGGTTGCCATGGAAATAATAATTTCAATTTATCTCAAAAAGTTATAAATATTAAATTTTACAAATTTTATGTTTTACTAGAAATTATTGATTTTTCTTCTAGTCAGTTATTTTGGGAAAATCATAAAACTTAATAGATCTGCATCTTTTATTTTTGGAAGTCTGTTAACTTTGCACTACGTCTTAAAGTACATAATTTTGGCTCTGTTGCTAGTTCTAAAATGCATTGAGCAGTTTTGTCTCAAATACTGTAAAAACAATGAACAGACACTGCAATCTGGTAATAATGATGATGTACTTAGTACTATGGTATACAGTAAATGCTATGAACAGGTAAACATGGAAGAAACTAGGTATCCATTTTGCCTTAGCAAAGCGCTACGTAGTGCTTTCAACGGGAGGTAATCCTTGCCTGCTATATTTAATTTAACGGGGGGCTAATTGAATTGAATGAAGGCGCTCGGTAGCACTTTGCTTAGGCAACAGGCACTAGGTTTCTGGTCTGAGGTTAGTTTAAAGACTTCTGAGTTCTACAATTTGACTGGATAGCACATATAAATTATGGTCTGCATGATATAGTAACATGGCAACACTGTGCTGAAAAACCTTGATATACATGGCAACCGTGAACTGTTTCTGTTGTGTTATTATGCTTTATTACTGTAAATCTGTCTTTCATTTCAAACTTTTACTGTTCGAGTATTCATCCCATCGGCGCAACACGATTGTATCTTACTATATGATGTATAGAGCAATACAATCTTGTTGCGCTAAAGTGACATATTGCTGACATAATTGACGGATTTAGAAAATGTGTTTATTGATCATGAAAATGTTCAATTAAAATTGCAAGGGAGCAACCATGCTTCCAAGATATGAAAGATTTTCAAAACTCTTTCTTTCTTTTTTCTGCATGTTGCTGTGCTATGAAATCTTGACTTTTAAATGTTCCTTATTTTCTGTTTTTGCTTTCTCTTTAATGTATACCCACAAGGGACTCAGTGCAAAACTATGGTAACTACATCATTTGATATAGGCACATACCATAGTTTTGCACTGAGCTCTCTGACATACACCTTACATTTTCCTGATGAGAGATACGCTAAAAACTGTGTATGATGTGCAGCTTTTTGGGACAAATATCAAGAGTGATCTCCCTTTGATAAAAGTGCCATGTTAAGTCCATTTCTGTAACTGGATTGTCTCCCCTCCAATCTCATTGATGGAACATGGTGGGTATGGTTTAATGTTTGTATTAACTAAAGGTTTAATTTTTCAGTGTTTGTTGTATGCTTGGTTCTTCTTCCATATGGTATTGTACATTGAAGTTCTGCTTCTCTCTGTATCCATCTACCATAATATTATATATGTCAAATGAGGCCTTGCTGAGTGGCTGTTAGTTTAGGTTATACTTATTTATTTAAGGTAGATTGTGAAACAAGTTTTTACAACTTATATTAATTACACTCAACACCTCATTCCTGATGTTATCCGTTGCCCCACATGGCTGTTTCATGTCCGTCACAAAAATTATTTTCCAATTATGAAAATGAAAGGGAGACAACGCTAATAACAGAAATGAACTTAGCCAGGCTTACTATCAAAGGGAGACTATTCTTATTATTGCTATAGTGCCAAACAGCTGCACATGTGATATATATACACATTTTAACTTTCTATCAGTGAATAAAGTAAAGGGTCCAATACCAAACTGTCATAATATTGCAATTCTGCTTATTTTTGTTGACAGTCCACTGGTCGGATAGGAAGTTGTTAGTTTAAGAATTTTATGATTTCAGCAATGCACTATATTAACGCTTCGCTTAATTAGTTATGCTTGGCTCTATACATGGTGTTGGTTACTATTTAATCGTATATTCCATAGATGCATTAATTCATGTCCCTATCACATATGAATGATCACTTATTTTCCAATTTAAGTGTCAAGGGGGGGAAATGAATATTTTTCAAGACAGCGTATCAAGGGAGATCATTTTTCATATTAATTTTGTCATATATGGAGGGGAGACAATCCAATTACAGAAATTGAATTTGAAAAAAAAAGCTTATCAAGGGAGATCACTCTTGATATTTGTCACAAAAAGCTGTATATAAGATGAAAACACAATTGTTTCTCATTTCTTATTAGAATAGAGGCTGGTGTATGAAGTAAAAAGGCTTAAAATACTCCTCTGAGTTACTTCCAAATTTCAATGAAGCTTCTTTACCAAGCAGACTTGTAGCCAGCCTGGTCCAGTTTGGTTCCTGTTTGGAAAATCCAATATTTCTATTGACAATCCTGTAATGTTGTGTTTGCAGTGATTCAATGGTGTTTCAGTGTTGTATTATATATTTCTATTTTAATGCATCTTCGTTGCTGTGTTGACTTGATTGATAATTTTGGAATGTACCCTGGCTAAAACAGGACTATATTGAGTGCTTCATAAGTCTGTTTTAATATTGTTTCACAAGGTCAAGTTGTTACTAAATTGCCAGAAAACTGTTTTGAGGAAAACAACTACTTTAAAATGGCTGCCTTAATGATAAATTTGGTTATTATTTGTAATTAACACAGTAATTAAAGAATCAATTAGAGTCTGGGTACAGGTTGAAATTAATCCTTTGAACTCTGACAGTAGATTTCTGTACAACTTTAGGAAAATACTTTTAATAATAAACCACCTCAAAGTTAAGAATTCAGGTCCTGTACCATATATAAAGTCTAATTGACAATAGTAAGTTTTTCCGAGGACCCAAGGGTGGTCTTTATATTGAGGTTGCACAGTAGTAACACTAGTAGAGAACAATGGTTGATAAGCTAGAATTTTACACATATTTAGTATCTTACGTATCTTCATGGATGACAATTTCTAAAACGTTTCTATTTTCCTTTTCAGTTCCAATGGGCACATCTACGACACATAAAAGCAGTAGTGAAAGTTGGTCATATAATACACGTGATCGTGATTTACATCAACCCAATTTGTCCCATTCAAGCATGAATAAATCGTACAGTTCGTCCACCAGCCCACGTTCGGGCAAGGTGGCGTTAGATGAACAAACACAGTTAGATCAAATACTTAGTGACTTGTTAAACGATCAAGCCTTTGTGAGTCAGAAATCGGCGCCAGGTACGCGCAGTTTTAAGACAGTTGAGGAACACAAAAGCCCTGAGGGTAACGTGGTGGTTCAGCGGGGTGATGTGACTTATAAACTACCCGAAGTGCGTTCAGAAAAACATTACACAGTGAAAACTGAGACTAAACAGACTGTGCAAGAGGACAAAAATTATAAACCTGTGAATGCATTTACATATACTCCGTCTTCGCCGGAAATGTCGAGGTCGTTTGAACCTCTACGTAGCCCTCAGAGCCCTAAAGCTCCTTATAGAACTGATTACGAGAATAATTACAAAAAGGAGGCGTATAGTTACCAATCGAATGGCCCGTCTTCTCTTAGCGACGGTGAACAGTCGTTGTCATGGTTACAACAACAACAGGCGAAATTACGGGAAAAGAGTACGGAACGTGATCCACATCGCCAAAGAAACGAACAAATGTTGATGCAGGAATTGAAAAAATCTCAGTCACAGAATAAATACTTTCAAAAGCACTCTCAGAGTGAAGACGAGTCGACGACTTCAACTAAGGTTTCTTCACCTCTGCAAAATGGGCCCACCAGCCCCTATAGTTATACTGTATCTCGTACTCATACCTATAATACGGAAAAATCTCCTACTGAGAATGGATTTCGCCCCCATGACACGTTGCCTGTAGCTGCTTCACATACTACATATATTACCGAGCAGCAGACATCATCGAAAGTATCAAATAAGCCTCCACCTTCGCCAAATTTACAAAGAACTGTAACGCCGACGTTAAATTCTCCTCCGCCGGTGCCCCCGCCAGCGAGAACGAGTAGCCGTGACTTCATGCAACACCAGACACAGCAACAAACTCAGCAGCAGCAACAGCAGTCACGAAATCGCTCATATAGCGGCGGCGCGTACCAACAGTCACAAACCTCCTATAAGAGCGAAACACACACTCAGCCCAGGGTTGTTCAGAGGCATAACTCAGAATCGGCTTACGATCGTGAACATTATGAACGCCAGCATGAATCGCGACAACAGTTTAAGACTCCGCCTTTGTCGCCAAGATCAGTGTCGCCCCATACGTTTCAGACATATAAGACGGTGTATAAGACAATACACCACGATGAACCAGACTTTTCGCAGCCTCCACCACCTGTTGAGGTTAAAATTGAAAAACAGATACAGAAAGAAGCACAGACTCAACAACAGACGGTTCAAGATGTAAACAAACCCCATTACATCACAGAGGTCATAGTTCAAAGAACAGGGGGTTCAGGTATGATTTTTCAGTCTTTAAGTAACAAATATGTTATCAAGTTCATTTTTGCATCCCATTTACATGATTCCCAGGTGAAATGGGAAAAAGGTAAATGTCTGTGGCGTTTGGTCACCATTTTCCTAGTGTCTTATGGTTGTAATAAAGCTTTGGAAATTGGAGCAAAATTGTTAATTAAAAGGTACCGGAAATTACCAGGTAATCAGAAATAGTTTAACCATACCGCCTGACACGGAATAATGATCAAGGGGAAGTAATTCATTGTCATTCTAAATGGCCGATGTACTAAGTTACTTAACTTTTTGGTTTAAAGTTAAAGTAACTATATAATAAGTCATGTGTTACAGTAAGTTTGAATATCTTTGCTTTGGGATACAAAGATATTTTCTGGATTCATGGGTCCTTTCTGGTAAAGTGTTTATAGTTTTCTTGCAGAATTTTGGAAACTGATCATAAATTTACAGATAAACTTATATTGAAAAGTCTGGGTGTTTTAGAGTGCTTGAATAATTGCCCAAGTAATTGAAATGGTAAAATATTCTCTGATCTGGGACTTAAAAATTGAATAGGTCCAGACAAATAGGAAATTTTAGGGCTGTGAAAGAGTAGGGAAGCCTGTTTTTTCTAGGTGTTTCAATGTGTCTACCATTCTACTTTTAGGAGGGCATAGGTTTGGACTTAGATTGAAGTCTTTAAGAAGTGCTTGGATAATTGCCCAAGTGATTGAAATGAACATATTTTCTGATATGGTCCTTGAAAAGGTCCAGGAAAATAGCAACTTTTAGGGCTGTGATAGAGTAGGGAACTCTGCTTTTACTAGGTGTTTCAATGTGTCTGCCATTCTACTAGGAGGGTATAGGTTTGAACAATAGGTTATGGCAATGGTTAAAGTATGGCTACACAACTCAAGATTAATGCTTTCATATATTTTATTCTGCACATAGTTATAGATAACATATATCCAGTCACGCTTTATCGCATAGTTAGCTACTAATTTCAAAATCACATGAGGTTCGTTATAAAATGGTTTATGTCAATATGATGCCAGTGGACTTGTTTTGGGATGGGGGGGGGGGGTGGCGTTATTGATTGTTTCATTATTGCCGCTTTCTGTGTCTTATACTTGTGTTTCCTAGTGATTTATGTATGGTCCTTTAACTTGAACTGTCACAAACTGCATTATAGCATGGTCTGTACTCCTTGCTTTGTGCTTACAATAGCATAAGTGCCGTTGGCCCTGGGCCTACACAAAAGTTCAGGCCTTTTATGACAAAAATTGATCATAACTGTATCTTTGGAAGTGACCAAATATATGTCTCGGGACATCAGACTTATGATATTCTTCCTCAATTTCCATTGTACATAATTATGCCCTGGGCCCGAATGCATAAAGCTCCCGAGGGGAAAATATTCCTTAGGTTGATATATTTACCTATTAATTCCTATAAAACCTTAGGTAAATATATCAACCTAACGAATATTTTCCACTTAGGAGCTTTATGAATACGGGCCCTGGTCATGTATTCCTACAGTTTGTGGCAGTTCATAGAGAAAGTACTATATAATTATTGCATATTTCATGTATATGTTACATGTGTATAAAATTAATGTATACTTGTCATAATTATCTAGTTTAAACATATAAAATTGGGTGGTTTTAATACAATATTTCTTTTCCTTTTTTCTCAGATTCCAAAAATAGTACATTAAGTCGAAATGAAAGAGAAAAACAAGAAACAGACAACCGTCTGGAAGCCCTCGAGAAATCTCTGCAAGCAGCCTCACATTCTATAATGGCCTCGCCTCCATGGCAACAGCAGCAACAACAACAACAACAAAATGTCATGAAACAGGAAGTACGTCAGTTTGAGACTCGAACCTACGAGACGAAGACGGAACAGCGTCGTCAAGAGCAACATCACGAACAACGTCATGAGCAGCAACGAGTGAGTAGAGAGGATGTGAATGGAGGGTACCCACGTAGCATGTCTCCAGTGTGGGACAACTTTCCCACAGAGCATGTAAGCATCCCAGTAACCCCTGTGCAGGTTTTCACGAAGCATCTTAAGGGAAAACTTCAATATTTTGACTTAAGTTAAAAAATTCAACTGTACATATTTTGCAAGAAACTAAATAAATCTTATAAAACTTGACTTATTAAAGTTAAAAAATTCAACTGCACATATTTTGCGAGAAACTAAAAAATATCTCATAGTTTCTTGTTAATTATTGTTGCTCCTTTTATATTGCTTCAAAACAATGTAAACAGTTGATGACCTTATTTCGAGGGTCCCCAGCAAGATTGTAGAAACTACATATAATTAAAGAAGGACTTACTACAGTCTTGCTGGCAACACTCGATTTTTCCTGTTTAACTGATACACTTAAGGAAATTGTAAGATTTTAAGGAAATTCTAAGTTTTCACATAAGATGCTTTTTGAATACCACCCCTGGTAACAATTAACACTGCTAAAGGTCAAGGTCACTGAGAATATTTAAATTTTACCATACCATGGCGTCATGGTGTTCATTGCTAGAGAGCTGTAATTTTGTTGCTTTATTGCCCGTGCTGTATTTAATCTTACAGATTTTCGTTTGAAAATTGTAAAAAGAAATTATTTTAGTGGTTTGTAAAGCTTCGGTGTCGCCATTATAGTGAACACAAATATGTGCTTATAGTTTTGTAAATATTGTAGAAATTGTTGATTGACATTGCTTATAACCATGACTTTGACCTTTACAAATATGCTTTAACTGTGACTATCTGTCTTAAGGAAAGTTAAAAATAATGTGTTAAGCTTACTTTTATGCAGAACTCTTTCCAATGACAACAATTATTTGAATTATTCCAAAATGGAAGTAATTGGAAAATATATATCTAAATACAATATAGAAAATTAGGTCTCAGACATGCAGACTGTATACATTGGAAACAGTTTGGCCCTGAATCAAGTTTGTGCCGGATATGTCTATCTAGCAAATAATAGGAAATCTGTATCATAAATATGATTAATTCATTGGATTTGATGAAACTATTTGTATAATATGTTATCAAAAGTGGTTTGGTGCAAAACACCTCTTGGCTTTGGATCAAGAGGTTCAAGGTTCTATTCTCAGTCGGGCCAGTGGGGTACTCAGTCATTTCATAAAAGCTTTCCAGTGTTGGCGTCCACCACGAGATAGACTGGTTGGTGTAACTCCCGCGTATCAGTTCAGTTTAACATTCAAATAAATCTGAATTGAAGATTTGGAAAAATTCGAAAATATGTAGATTTTGAATGCATAACTTTATAGACTAAGAATTGAATACTCAGATTTCAAAAAATATTATACTAAGATTTCAAGAAATATTTTTATACTAAGATTATATCAAGAAATATTTTAATACTAAGATTTCAAGAAATTGTAGATTCTCGTCTCTATATTGCCATATAAGCCTTCAGGTAAAACATGTTCAATGTTTGCTTTCTGCATTGTTACATTAGAATGTACTTGTTGTTAATAAGTATAAATAATGGTACTAATTTGTATACCTTGATGTTCCAAAGGAAAAAGTGCCTTGCTTTTGTTTCAAGTCTCAATTTTTGTGCTGTAAAGACATTATAATCAAAGGGGAGTAACTCTTGCTAAATAAGTTGTTTTAGTCAGGTTGATTTTACTATCAAGGGGAATTATTCTTTATTCTTTTAGTTTATTCAGTTGATATTTATAATCAAAATTGGATAGTTTTATAATCAAAGGGGAGCAACTCTTTCAAGTCACTCAGAATTATTTTGGAATGCTTACCTCCCTTTCAAGATTTTTCTTTTGAAAAAAAGAAACCAACTATATTAACATTGACTTCAGTAACAAATGCAAATATCAGCTGTTGAGTATTGTACATTACAAAGTGTTATATTAAAACAATGCTGGAAATGATTTTATGAAAAAAATTATTGACTTTTTTAAACAGAGAGAGATTACAGCTTGTTACATACTAACAAAACTTGTTATTGAATTCCCTGGTTTTCACCTTAGTTCAAGAATTATGTTATAAACCACACTGTTTGATTTGTGCATGAGATTTATTTTAGCAGTTTCAGTTGTGTTAAAATAATTTTATTTCAAATTGAGCTTTCTTTTTGTTGTTGCATGTCCCTGTGGGATGTTATGATTAATCATTGGCATCATATAACTGCATCCAGTCCCTGTGGAATAATTATTATAATACATGGAGTCATATGTATAAACTGTATTGTATTTATAATCAGGGAACGTGACATTGTGCTTCGTAATATGAATGTACATGTATATATAAGTAACATTATGGTCATACTGGTATGTGAAATTATAAATGTAAATAAGAAATTGTTGGTTCGCTTGGCTGATTTTTAATGAAATATATAATATCTAGGTTTATCAACGGAAATATTATGTGGAGAAGATGGTACAATGTTTATGCATATGATTTATATCTTTTTGTTAAGATTTCTGTTAGCAAATTATCTTTTAATTAATTTAAAGTTAGGGAAAACTAAATTTTGAATGCATTTTTGTTAACATTTATAACATTTATAACTAAGTTTCTTCATGGCTATGTTCCTATACTTAGTGCTCAGCAACAAAAGGAAAAATTGCTTCTTGTCCTATACTTAGTGCTCAGCAACAAAAGGAAAAATTGCTTCTTGTCCTATACTTAGTGCTCAGCAACAAAAGGAAAAATTGCTTCTTGTCCTATACTTAGTGCTCAGCAACAAAAGGAAAAATTGCTTCTTGTCTCTATTACCCTCTTGGCATTGGACACCATCAAAAATGAGGTGTTGAGAGTTTTAAATATAAGAAGTTGTTTCTTCAACCCTAAATGAATTTGTATTATCTTAAAAAGACTCAGTAGCAGGTTTTCTTAACCATGAAACATGAAATAGAACCATTTATTATTGACTGATACTAACTACTGTCTACAAACTTTACTTGTAACTTTTTTGTCTCCCCAGTTAAAGAGCTTCTGCATATCAACAAATAAAGAGCTTGTTCAGTTGTGCATTTCAATTTATTGATACTTAGGTGTCTACAAATAGTTAAAATGCAGCTTTTACAATGCTTGAAAGTGTTTGTTATTTATGATTAGTCATTCTACGTCTGCCACTTTGTCTAACTTTGCTATTTGTGTCATTGTTTAAACAAGCAAAATATATACATGTAGGGACCATGTTTTAAAATCTACATTCTAGAAAATGAGAATTGAGCCACACCCTGTAAGTTAAATTTAAAGATTTTATCAGAAATTTTAATAAAAAAAACTGTTTGGCTAAGTTGCAGTTTGTCAGAAATCGTTACTGGTACTATTGTAAGACATATTTGGACATTTATGTATCATTAGACAATGCTGTTTGAGGTGCGCAATATGTATGGAGACATGCATATGCCTGCCATATTAAGCTGACTGGCAAATAAAGGCTAAGCTCGGTGTTATAAATACAATATGTTTATTAATGATTTAGGTCACCAGCGCTTAACATAAATATGACATAAGTAAAGTGTGTGATGATATAGTTTTGCATTTTCTCCACAAGTTGCTTTAATATTTCAGCTCTTATTTTCGCATCTCTCTCTCTATATATATTAAATATACTGTACATCGATCTTACAAAGTTAATTATCTTG
Source organism: Spisula subtruncata (assembly GCA_963678985.1). NCBI lineage: Eukaryota > Metazoa > Mollusca > Bivalvia > Venerida > Mactridae > Spisula > Spisula subtruncata. The sequence continues at coordinate 18,456,215 of OY787678.1, forward strand.
TTTCATTCAGTGACAGTGTTGACATTTTTGTTAATTAGTTGTAAGGTAATGGAAGATGTTATCATGATATTGTATGACTGTATATATACATACTATAATACATACAATACAGTCTACCGTGATATTACAGTCTGTCGCAGAATATATCTTTTATAGCCTTTTATAGCAAAACATGGCCTCAAGTCCGAAAGTCTGTCTGTAACCCCCTATCAGTTACCCTGCTATCTTTTATGGTTAAAATGGGAGTTTTCGCTATTAGAGTGACTGGTTACCTGTGATAAAGATCTGACCGTCTCACTGTTGGGCCGTTTCAAGGCCACAATTTCAAGGTCACAGATTCTGTCCACAATCTTGTTTGTCCAGACCAACCCGATGATGACAAAAGTTAAAAGACAAATGTGGATTTTTATTCAGGGTTGACAAATTTATCGCCATTTATAGACTATAACTCTAGTTGACTTTGTTGTGTCAATCAGTTCTTGAACTACCATACTCATGTATGCTGACCATCATTTTAAGCAGAAACTTTTACCCTTTTAAGCACTGTATTGGCGCCCAACGATGCACAGTCCCAAATTCTATGCTTAACCAAAACTGTTAAGTCAAAATATGTCCATCTGCAAACAAAACCTTTAATATTGTTGCTCTTTCCATCTAAAATGCCATAAAAGTCCAAAGTTTCATATTGTAAAATGGCCTACAATTTGTTTGAGGAAACAAAACTTCTACTTTGTATAATCCAGACAAAATATTATAATTAATTCTTTAATATGCAATCGTATACAAAGATTTGTTTAGTTTTTGGTTGAATTTCCATTTCTGTCAAGGTCTAGCTGTTGTTTAAAATTATGTTATGGATATTTAGAATGGTGTTTCACAAGGTGGGAGAAAATGTTGTTTACAATTTCGGATGCTTTTGTTGTCTGACACATAGAAATGGTCAGTAAATGTTTGCTCTGTAATTCAAGCCAGTTTATGGTCAATATTAGATATAACAAGTGTAATAAATTGTGTTGTCAACAGTTCAGTAAATACTGCAATTCAATTTGTGCATATAAATCTGATCCAAATAAATCTATCTGAATATCTGATTGGCTTTTACCACTAGATCTACCTTTGGAAGCCCATTTTTAGTGGAATTTAGGTCCATTGTTAATTCGCAGTGGAATTTAGGTGGGTTGCTGCCATGTTTGTTTACCTTGTGGGAGTTGTTCTTGGTGATACTGTCATAGAACCTCTTTTGATTTACCACAACTGTCCCTTGATCGGTTACGATTTAGACCACCTTTGGAGCATAGTAGGAGCAGGGCACTAGTGTGAACCGGGTTTAAGGAGCTGATTTGAACAACTTCCTTCTTCAACAAAATGCATTTCTTGTCTGCCTGCTCTAGACCGGCCTGACTGTATTGAGTTATTTGGTTGATTAGAAACTTGTATCTTATTATTCTTATCAGTATCTTGTTTGTTAAAATATGACTTGTAATGATAGGTGAAGTGTTTGTTCAACTTTAAAACAAATGTTTTTGTTTATATACATACCCCCTCTCCCCCCCCCCCCCGCACCTGCAGATGTAAAGTATCATTACATATCGAGGGCTCAGTGCAAAACTATGGTATGTTCCTCTATAAATCAATGTAGTTACCATAGTTTTGCACTGAGCCCTCGATATCATATCCCTGTGTTGATACCACCTTTAAATGATACCATACTGCCTTAAAATGATACCATTGTCGTTAAGTAAATTGATACACTTTGTTAGCGATCAAATTGATTTTGTTCTATATGATATCTACTCATTAGTATTCAAATGTTTTTTGGAGATACTTTGTTTCAATTTAGAGAGATTTTTCTTGGATATTTAGTTTTCTATTAAAATAAGTTAAGTATTTGTAGGGGAGATTTAAAAGTACAGATGCAGTTTTAAGTAGATTGATATGAGCCAATTTAATTAAGTTGGTCACTGCTAGGTACTACACACGGCTAGGTACTACATGTTGTGCCACCTGTGGGTTCGGTCTTTCTCAATGTTTTTGAGAATTTGACTTCGGAAATTATCAAAAATCTGCAAGTTTTGTAAATTGTAATACAACTTATGCTTCTCTTCTCTCATATGGGCGTGGCTCCCTCGTAGTTTCCGAAATTATATGTGAAAAGTGAAACATTCCTATTAGTTTTCAAATTTAAAATATCTTATTATAAAAATAAATGAACTTGCTTTGTGAATGTTTTGCAATGGTCCAGGTTCATCAATTAGCACAAGTAAGGTACTTGGCAAACAATTATTACTGCATATTAACATCAAGGGTCCTTATTGCGGTCTTGTATATGTCTGCCCTTTTAAATTTCATTTCATTTTTTTATCAAGATCATAGACATAAACAGGTTATATTGTTATTGTGAAAATATTGAATTTCTGGCTCAACTTGTTCTTTTATTATCATCAAATACAAGTTTAATGGAAATTTTTAGTACCTCGTAATGATATTAAAGTTTAGAACTTCCTTTTAGCAATCTGATTAAATTCTGGGTTTAAGATAATATCTGGCCCTCTCCTTCACAGTGTACAACTCCTTGGCTTGTTTTCTTATACCTAGACGATTATTTTTATAACATTATGAGAAAAAATAAGAACATGTACTCAGTGACGAAGCTTAAAACTTCAAGGAGCCGGCTTTAGTTGAAGGTCTTCAGCAAAGCTTAGCCTCAAGGAGGTGGCATTAGTTGGTACAGCGTGTGTCAAAGCTTAGCCTCAAGCAGGTTGTTTTTCTATGGCATTTCGTGACAAAGCTTAGGCTGGAGGCGGCGGCTTTAGTTGTTGGGTTACCTTTTATTAAACTGATATTGAGTCGGCTGTTGTTGGAGGTCTTTGACAAAGCTAGTTTGAAGAAGATGGCTTTAGTTGGTGCACTGTAATAAAGCTTTGCCTCGGGGAGGTGGCTTTTAAGTTGGTGGGGTACCTTTAATTAAACTGATATTAATAGTGTCGGTGTATGCAGCCTTTTTCTCTTCTTATTCTTTACACCTACCACTTAGATCAAGGATGAAATGAACGTCATTACCCTCAGGCTATCTACCTTTAAAATTGAAGCCACTTCATACACATAGGCCTTTTTATGTACTGTCAGATCAGTGGCCACACGTACTTGTAGTGTGTTATTATATAGGACTAGAAAACTAGAAAAAAACAGCGATATTGACCATCGTGAAACTTTAAATAGTGGTTTAAGACAAGTTAAAGTGGCGTATATTTGATTTTCGAGTGGTTTAATTCATGTTTGACCAACGGTTAAAGGTATAGTGTTGCATAATGGAGATTAATATCAACCTGCTGACCATGAGAATAGCACAGCGTGAAAATTGTAAACAAAAATCTTAAAAGTGTATAGTGTACCTAGTGCCTTTGGTAAACACACGTTAGTTGTAAATGTATATGTATACCGGTGACTTCCATTTATAGAAAAGTGACACTCGTTTGTAGGATTGCTATATTTTACGGTTACGATATTTCTTTTATTAATTTGCAACGAATTAATGAATGGAAAAGGTTTTATATTACGTTTTAATGGAATGTAATAGGAGAATTTAAACATTGGGGTAGTTTATAAAAAGTTTTAGTCTTAAGTTTTGGGCTTATTTACTCTGGAGTAACACTGTGACTTAAGGTAAACAAAATTTGGTCATTATGTTGTTGATCGTAAACTTTGATCATTTTATGCACATTTTTTCTTGGATGTTCAATGTAAGATAAATCAGAAAACATGTTTAGTGTTCGCTGATCATTAATTAGTTAGAGGCATATGTATATGGTAATGTAATACTAAGGTTGGTTCTGATTAATTGGCCTTAAAAATTGTTTTACTATATATATTTGTAGATATGAAAAGGCAGAAGTTTGCCTTATGTTTTGGTAATTTAAATTATTCATAAATGATAATGAAAAAGTAACACACTTTGACACCTTAGCACCCAACTGATAGCATGGATTCCATTGTGTTTTGTCGACTCATTGCCACACAAGCATAATTTTAAAAAAAGTCTTCAGCTTGCCACTTTGTTAACTACAGAAACGTAAATTCATACCGCAACTTATTGCGTTTAAAATAGTTGTCGCTGACAAACACGTTTGTCCTACCCCTTTTGTGAACACCGAAGCTGTTTTAAGGAGATTTATTCCAAATCCTACAATATTATGTACAACAAACTAAGTTGCTTATTTATTGAATTCGTTTTAGGATTTATAAATCCATTACATGTGTAATACTGACATAGATTGTTAAGATATTTTCTTTTAGCAAGTTTATTTCAATATGTTTAGATTTCTTTAATACAAAACTCCAAAACATTACAATATCTCTCAATGATATTAGTAAACCTTGTTTGTCCACACTTTGAAAAATCTCCATGTACTCAAGAGTCACAGAAATTATGGACATTTTTTTTTCAAAATTGTCACAAAACATACAAAATTATATTAAATTTATCCACATGGCTGACATAGTGTTGTAGGTATCAACTAGGTTACTAGTGATGAATAAAGATAGAGTGTTGTCTTATTTCCATGCTAGGTTTTTATCTTGAAAGAATATAGGTTTTATCTTGAATGAATATAATATAAAATTGTAAGTACAAAAATGATTGTAAGGTCGTATTTCATATACTTGCTGCGATAATGATTATACCTATACATGTATACTTGAGGCCATAAAAATCTTTTACCTTGATGGAGGCTAACTGTCCTGTCTCCGTTTTGTGTCATAAAATATATTTGTTGAGTATTTTTACAGTCCGATGATAGGTCACAATTTAGTGGACATACTAGTTCAATGTCGTTGACAGAAAAGAATCTTTCACTTTGTATTTAGGTTGACATAAGTCTTGCTTCATTTCAACCGTGAAACATATTTGTGTTTGGTTTAAGTTATTGCCACCCATGCTGTTTTTGCTACTGATTGGTCATTTCTTGTGGATATATCGTTTCAAGGTTGTTGACAAACACTGATTGGTCATTTCTTGTTGATATATTTTTTCAAGGTGATTGACAAACGTAAAAGATACAAGACACTGATGATTTTTTGGCTTGTTAAACCACAAATTAAGCATGGTTGCCTACTACTGTTTGTGATTTAATCTTGCGGAATTGCAAAAATATTTTTTCAGCTTCAGTGATCTGGTATGAAATTGCTATATCATCAGTCAAAATGTTGCTTCAATCACACATCATATAGGCCTTCTACTGTTGTACACTAACTAAAGCACATATGAACTTGGTTATTTTCTGTGGCTGCAGGCCCTGCTTCTTTACCATCAATATATTACAGTCTAAACTGGGTTTCAAACCACTTGGGAACAAATATTACTTTTACGAAATCTGCTTGTGACGACCACCAATTCTATCTTACATCTGACCAGATTCAATTATGATGAACCTATTCAGGAAGACCACCTGTCAACAAAGCCCACTTTTGGCTGTTCCCATGAATTTGATAGCATTTGTTTCAGTACCAAACATTTTGTATATATTTTTCCATGAATCAACTGAGGAGAATTTTTTTATGTGAATCTTAGCTTACTGGTAAATAATCCTTGTTTATAGAAATAGTTCAGACAAGGTGTGCAAAGAACTTACATAGGATGGTTGATCTTAGAAATAAATACAGTAAATTACCCACAATCCCTGGTCAGGGTTCTTACCCGGTAATATTTGTTTATATTAAACCCTAGCATGTATACTGATCAGGAATAAATAAAGGAAATGTGGATAATGAAAGACGATGTGGCTAAAATAAATATAGATAAATATATAAAAATTGGTAAAATCTGGAGGTCTCCGATAATGAGCTTGGGATGTTTACATTCGGAAAGTTGTTCACCCAGCCTTTGAAGGCTTATAAGTCATATAGACTGGCAACTAGTTGGTTATTATTTCCATGTAGATTCTTCCGCCTAGGGATAAATTGTGTGCATCATAAGATCTGCATTTGTTGTGAATCACTCATATAATAGTCCACTATCTAAATTGTTTCTAGATATCAAACTAGATATTATATATTAATATGTACAAGCTCAGTGATTGATAGAATTTTAAATTTCGGCCATAAACTGTTTCATGGACTATGTACCTCATTGATATATCTTTATATAAGATTTTAAGTGTCAATGTGTTTTCGGTGTTACTGTTTACATTGATGCCCCTGTATCATAAACTGATGGTAATTTGTATGATAAATCAGACAAATTATATGACAAGTACATAGAATAGTAATAGTTTATCAAATCCATGGGAATGAAAAGAAATGAAAATGAGATTTGCTGTATTTGAATTGGAATTTAAAGTTTTAAAAACTGTTTAAGAAAGTGAAATTAAATCCTAAAAGCCTTAACAAGTTTGATGTACATAGCAATGCATACATTTTATTAAATTGCATTCTATTCAAGACTTTAACCTACTAAGTTGTTAAAAATGGTACTTGACCTGATGACTAAATCAGCTTGCTTGGCTCTGAGCATGGTTTGTTCCAGGCACAGGCTGGTTCGTCCCGTGTCAGGATAATGTGGCTAGGGTAGTCTTCATGTGACTAAAATATTGCTGAAAATTAGGACTTGAAAAATATTTTTTTTAAAAATCAATGACTATCGTATTTGTTTAAATTTCCCATTACTCAAATATCCCGGGTCATCACCTTGCAAGGTAACAAACTTGGAAACCACACTCACTCAAGTTGAAGATCCACCCCTCACCCACACCAAATCACATCCACCCGTTATCCACACCTACATGGATCCATCTATGTCTATTTAACATGTCCTTGGTTCGTACAAACCACTATCTTTGCCTGTAGTGGAGTGTTTACATATTTGGATAGAATGATCGTTGGTATATTGGTCCTGATAATAGGTCTGTCGCTATAGATAATTACATGTAAGACACAGTACAGACCACTTCAATGCTTGGTGTTGCTATAAAATCTAGTCAGTATTGCTTTAAAACTTTAGTGACATGTTTCACGACCGGCTCTACCACCCACACTACCCGCTCTACCACCCACACTACCCGCTCTACCACCCACGATTTTGAGATCAAGGTCTTTCTATCAAACGTTTAATGACCCGCTCCTTTGTCTCGGATACAACAACCTGCTTGGCCCATCTGAGTAACTAGCATGGCTCAATGAAAGGTTTTGCACATTTAATTTGATGGTCCGTACCTTACAGCTTGTCTCCAGGTTAAAATTTAGTTCTGAGCCAGCTCAGTCATAGAGTTAGCATCCTTACTTGCAATGGGATTCAAACAGGCAACCTTATTAGCATGATTAATGATGAATCAGAGCATTGGTGTGGCAACCTTGTAACAGGATTCAAACAGGCTGCTACCAGTCCTGTGATCAACAAGGAATCAGAGTGTCGATGTCGGGCTGTCAAACCCTTGCCCAGTGCCCACCATTAATATATGGCTTGCTGTAAGAAATCGGCGAGACCAATTTTATCTCATGTATTTCCATAATCCATATCACCTAATCATACAACATTGTTATTCAAAATGAACCCTTTGTTTTATAGGTTCATGAATATCCCCTCATTTGAAATTCAGATTCTAGAAATGGTCAATGATTGTGTTAGTGGGAGAGATTGCCTTTGAAGTTTTATCACCATGTTATTGCATTTCAAAAATATTGTTATAGATCCTTAAACTCAATTTTCTTTTATCTCAATTCACCTGTGATTAACCAGATTTCAAGTGTTTTGAATTACATCATTAGTATGGGCGATTCAGGAATTCAGTATACATCGACATCACATTGAAGGTCAATCTCATAATTATTGTTTTAAAAGTATTTTCAGTAAACATGATTTCGATATCATGGATACCTGTATGCTTAGTTACACCCATAATTACAATAAAAGATTGCTTAAAGACCACATCCGTAATAAAAACACGGTGACCTCAAAATTGAGGTCCAGTGTCACTGATTTGCTCCTAACTCGACCCCCAATGTTAATATTGTCATTGAGACCAGGGGCCTGTTGCCTGAGCAAAGGCTACCAAGCGCCTTCTTTCATATACCTCCAATTCAATTTAATATGAAAGGGTATGAATTACCTCCCTTGGAAAGTTTAATACAAAAGGGTATGAATTACCTCCCTTGGGAAGTTTGATACAAAAGGGGTATGAATTACCTCCCTTGGAAAGTTTGATACAAAAGGGTATGAATTACCTCCCTTGGAAAGTTTGAGACAAAAGGGTATGAATTACCTCCCTTGGAAAGTTTGATACAAAAGGGTATGAATTACCTCCCTTGGAAAGTTTAATACAAAAGGGTATGAATTACCTCCCTTGGAAAGTTTAATACAAAAGGGTATGAATTACCTCCCTTGGAAAGTTTAATACAAAAGGGTATGAATTACCTCCCTTGGAAAGTTTGATACAAAAGGGTATGAATTACCTCCCTTGGAAAGTTTGAGACAAAAGGGTATGAATTACCTCCCTTGGGAAGTTTGATACAAAAGGGGTATGAATTACCTCCCTTGGGAAGTTTGATACAAAAGGGTATGAATTACCTCCCTTGGAAAGTTTGATACAAAAGGGTATGAATTACATCCCTTGGAAAGCCCTACATAGTATTCAAATGTCTTCTCCCCTACATATCAGTAATCTGTTGCTATTCATACCTTTCTAATGGAAAGTGGTAGTGAAATCAAAGCACTTTGGAGAGCATACTGAAGGTCCCGAGAGTGGTCTTATAATCGAAAGTGGTCTTATTATCGAAGCTTCACAGTTTTCTTACTGGTAATCCTAATATTACAAGGAAATGATTAATTACATGTTAATTGAATTCAGGAAGTTAATTGACATCCACTAGACTGACACCACTTAAGTTCTAAGTGTGGTACTTATATAGGCAAAGTTTCTCACTAATACTAACCGTATGACTTGTTTACGAAATTTCGTAACTTTCCTTAAAATTAAACAATTATGAATGAAGGGAATTACTTGAAATTGTTATTCATAACCACCCACTCGATTGAGTCACACAACTTTTGAAGTATTATAGTAATTTTAGGAAGTAAATCAATAAAATAATTGTTTAACGCCTTATTACAGTCAAACCTATCTTTAGTCAGTGAATAAATATATGATAAATTATTGGCTGTTTAAAGTAGGTGGTTGTTTTAAACAGGTATAATATAACATGCATTAAATGGTCATTTTGTCCCTTACACACAGGTGTTTTTGTTGGCTTATTTCAGGTAAACTATATAATATAAAATAACCAATTGAAATATTGTGTAAAAATTAAAATTAGCTTTCAAACATGTGGCTTTTCAAAACAGGTATATTTGATAATCATAGAAATATTCAATTTGGTTTCAATTTATATTAGCCCTTGGAAGAAAGGTGGTTTTAATTGTGATAACTACTAACTTAGAGTCGATTCAATAAGTAATACTAATGAGGGAACTGTTCTGTTCGAAAGAATAGCAGTGAATACCGTTAACTCAGGTGTACCCCGTTAAACTTATATAAACATTGTTTACCTGCTGGACGATAGTATATTCACAACCATTCTCATTTGACTTTGAAAGGACTGTACATAGGATTGACTGTATTTCTAACCCATCCTTACCGAGTATAATTATGACTACTTTTATTATAGGAACTGATTGGAAAATTATTTTCAAAACATTCGACTGACTCATTAATTAGTATAGTGTACAGTATTATAGTGAGTTATCAGCAAATATATGTAAATACTTAAACTGATAGTATACATATGTGCCTGTAGTCACGATGATGCGTCATTCCCTCCTCGTAGTCCCCGTTATAGGTTAACCACAATTATCCATGTGGATTGACACATGATTGTAAAAATTCAATTAAATCATTGTACACGGTGTCAAGATTCGGTGATCAAATGAAAATATACGACTGTCCCATGTACAGTATTCATTGACAGTTTGCTGCGCTTGTATAATATATAATACAGTTACGAAGCTCCCTATGTTTTGATCGGTTGTAATAAAAAATTACTTATATGTGTCTCGGTGTCATCTACGTTGATCTAGTGAGAATCTTTCTGTTTGGATATGCGGGTACGTTTGTGGCTTGTGTGGATTTTTAATTGTTTTGAAAAATGTTTAAATGGCAATTACATCAAGTTAACGGGTGATATGAATATTTGGAATTGATTTCTGTTCAGTTATAAATTATTGGAAGTGTCAAATGTGGTCGTAGATTGGATATTTATCAATTATTTGTCAATGTTGATATGTGAACTGGTTATTTATCAAAAAGTTTCAGATTGGATGTCTTGTGTTTATATGGAGTTATAAAGTTTGGAGGTGGATGTATTTTGTTTTGAGGTTGTGGTAACAAATTTTATAATAATTATTTTGGTAATTGTTACAACAACATTGTATTAATGGTCTTATGCTCCCTAAATGAGATTTGTTCATCTCCGTCGAATGTTTGTTTTAAAACAGTTTCTAGGCAACCTGCAACATGAAAAAAGTATGAAACCTAATGGACAGGCAGCTTGAAAGTGGTGTTCACTCTCAGTCGCACATCAGTAACAATTTTAGCGGCAAAAGGAAAGTTAACCGTAGATTTGACTGCAAATAACAATAATAAACGATGACTGCCGAAATTGGGTTTGTGCATTATATCTACATCCTTATTTCTCTTGTGATTGTTTCTAAGTTGTATTATAAATTACTACAGTCTGTTCAAAGTTAAATCAGAATGGTTATAAACATAAGTTCAGTCCTTCATGTAAACTATGTTTATCTAGGTTTAATTGAGTTAACTGTAGTCCCCGCTATTCATTTGAATTGAGAACAGTCTGTTCAAAGTTAAATTATATTGGTTGTAAACATAAGCTCGTCTGTCAGGCAATCTATGTTTTTCTGGGTTTAACTGGGTTGCAACTGAGTTAATTTCAGTGATATTAGAACAAGTAAATATTGAGTTTGAATAATACTTGTCGATTCCTCAATAAATCTTGTGTATAAGGCTGTAAGCATTCAGCTGTCGTACATGTGTGTCGTCTCTTGTCATTCTGATGGTAACTTAATTAATTCCCTGTTTTAAAAAACAATATACATGATTTAATTGTCACATCTCACTTTGGCTTGTCCCCTCAAGCAGTGAGTACTCAGTGTCCTTCAATATTGTCCATGGCCACACCTAGTATATCGTACAAACTATGACGTGTGTCCGTACATTTATTAAAATATCAAAATGTCGTCATAGCTTTAAACTGGACATATACTACTCATAACAGTCACTCATTCATCTGAATTGAGAATCAACACCCACATAAATACTTATTGCCAGTTGTCTAGAAAATATTTCCCAAATTGTTAATTGAAAGTTTACCAACAATTTCCACTTTCATCCACATGTGGAAGAGTTGCTGATTGCTTGTGGAAGTCTTGCTTGTGGAAGTTGAAGTTAGTACTGGTTCTAATAAACATATTTAAATGAGGTAAAAATAAGGTTTTAATTCCAAATGCTCAATGGTTAATGATATCTGTGGTTTTATTAACTGTATTTATTACTTAAATCGAACTTTAACATTCAATGACAGATTAAAAACCAAATCACTTCAAATGTCAACATACCGAGAGATCATCTTGGTCCATGACCTAACATCGCCGCTGTCTCCACAGATTTTTCGTCTATTCAATAAAAGTCGCAATAATCAATCGACATAGAAGGGCATTGCATAAATCAGATATGGCTCAGTGTTATCTCTCGTTAATTTCTATGTGGATTAAATCAGCATATTTCATTTCGTCAACCTCAGAGCCTGACAAAGTATTACTTATACTATTAAAAACAAAAAATAGCGTGTGAACTTCCTTAAATTGTTTTCGTGGCAGTGCATTAATGGCGATGCACTTGAATCACCTGTTGATTAAATGCATGTAACATGAAATTAGGGGGTCAGATGTTGCGCAATATAAGCCTACATTTATGATGTGCCTGTCTGTATCACATGAGATTTCCATTAATTTTTATCTTGGTTTAACATGACATAATAAGACTAGGATCTGTATTTTATTAAGTGGAAAATAAAAATTACAGTCTGGCTCTTGTCAGAAATGTAATAATAATTACATAACCTTCTGTAAAGATAAAAATTTTGGTAATGAGAGAATTGAATACCTAAACAATCTTTATTTCTTAATTTAAACAAAGGAATGTCGCAGTCTTGTTAAGGGCAAGGTCGTAACAAAAACCAAAATAAAACATATTTTAGCAATTTCAAAAACACTTTTTATTGTAACCATGGCATGCATATCACACATACCTGATTCAAAGAAGTTGTTCTTTAATTTATTTGATAGCTTCCCCATCGAACAATACCGAGGAATTTTTGCAGTTTTGATCTGCACCTTACTTTAATTTTCAAATACCTGGTATGTTGAATATGCCAGTTATCGCTGAAATGTAAGTTAAACCAACAGTTGGTGAAATTAGATGATCATGTTTTTCTCATAAAAATGCTTTAACAATGCCTGGTGCTAATCAGCAGACATTTTTTCTGCACTTTTAATGATGACTCAGCATCTTTGTTATTTTGCATGTTAGATTATTTGTTTATAATGCATTTTATATCCAAATAATATGAAGCTGTGAGTTTAGGAGATGTAATATCTTGATGTACTACGGCTGGTATTTCCTCCGTCTTAGACATTGTGCCAAACAGGAAGTGGGGAGTTTTTATTAGCTCACCTGTCACAAAGTGACAGAGTGAGCTTTTGTGATCACTCTTCGTCCGTCGTCCGTCCGTCCGTCCGTCTGTCAACAATTGGGTTGTGTCCTCTCTTGCGGTCACAATTTTGGCCTAATCTTTATGAAACTTGGTCACAATGATCATCTTAACAAAATCTAGGTCAAGTTCGATATTGGGTCATCTGGGGTCAAAAACTAGGTCACTAGGTCAAATCAAAGGAAAACCTTGTGAACACATTAGATGTCACAATTTGAGCCTAATCTTTATGAAACTTGATCACAATGATCATCTCTGTAAAATCTAGGTCAAGTTCGATATTGGGTCATCTGGGGTCAAAAACTAGGTCACTAGGTCAAATCAAAGGAAAACCTTGTGAACACATTAGAGGTCACAATTTGAGCCTAATCTTTATGAAACTTGATCACAATGATCATCTCCATAAAATCTAAGTCAAGTTCGATATTGGGTCATCTGGGGTCAAAAACTAGGTCACTAGGTCAAATCAAAGGAAAACCTTGTGAACACATTAGAGGTCACAATTTGAGCCTAATCTTTATGAAACTTGATCACAATGATCATCTCTGTAAAATCTAGGTCAAGTTCGATATTGGGTCATCTGGGGTCAAAAACTAGGTCACTAGGCCAAATCATTGAAAAACCTTGTGAACACATTAGAGGTCACAATTTGAGCCTAATCTTTATGAAACTTGATCACAATGATCATCTCCATAAAATCTAGGTCAAGTTCGATATTGGGTCATTTGGGGTCAAAAACTAGGTCACAAGCCTTTGAAGGCCAAATCATTGAAAAAGCTTGTGAACACACTAGAGGTCACAATTTGAGCCTAATCTTTATGAAACTTGATCATACTGATCATCACTAAAAATTTTTGGTCAAGTTCGATATTGGGTCATCCGGAGTTAAAAACTAGGTCACGAGGCCAAATCATTGAAAAAGCTTGTGAACACACTAGAGGTCACAATTTTGACCTTATCTTTATGAAACTTGATCACAATGATCATCATTATAAAATTTAGGTCAAGTTCGATATTGGGTCATCTGGGGTCAAAAACAAGGTCACGAGGCCAAATCATTGAAAAATCTTGTGAACACACTAGAGGTCACAATTTTGACTCTATCTTTATGAAACTTGGTCACAATGTTTATCTCTATAAAATCTAGGTCAAGTTAGATACTGTTTCATTTGGGCCAAAATCTAGGTCACTAGGCCAAACAGGTGAGCGACCCAGGGCCCTTTGGACCCTCTTGTATTTTCTTAAAAATTCACCTGTAAAACGCTGTCAGATACTTCATGCTGAATCAGTGTCTGAGTGGTTGCCTACCTTGCGTTTATGGTTGCTAATGGTGATATCAAATGGGTGGGGTGCGCCTATGTCATATTTGTGGGTGGGGTACGTCTGTGTCATATTGTGGACGGGGTATTACATACAATATAGGATGTTGCCAATGATAAGTGGGTGGGGTAGATCTATGTCAAATTTCATATTCAATTGAAAATTATTAAAAGCCAGATTTGACACTCATGCCTTTTGAAGGCTCATGTTTTCTTTAAATTATTGGTATTTTTGCTATAAAATGGTAAAATCCAGTAATATAATATGAAAATGACCCTCAAGATTCTGGCCAAAGTGGAACTCCGGACTTCGCAACACTGTCAATTTCAATACCCCACTTACTTAAATAATCTTAACATTGTACCCCACCCACTTATTACCCATAGCAACCAAAAATAATTAAATAGGACCAATGGTATATAACCCAACATAATTGATGGGAAAAATGTTAATTGTTATGAAGGTTTGGAGAACATAGAAGTCTGGTTTTTGTTCCCCTGTATGTCAGAATGTTTGTAGCGCAGTTCTTTAAACATTTTGGCATCTAGAGCGTCTTATAACAAATTTATCAAAAATTCTTGGTAAATAAGCTTAGCATTGTTCAGTCCCTGCTGAATGTTTTTTTTAAATCAATATTCATGAGAAAAATACATGGTGTTTCCCAAGATTTATGGTGGGATAGAATATGGTATTTAAATTCCAGAAAGTAAAATAAAAATAAAATCTATGTGCCATTGGATTACATTGTCATGACTGTATGACAATGTCTGGAATTTTAATTTTAGTGGTTTTTAAATGTTTTGATAGCACAAATTAATGGTTTTTGGTTATCAAATTTAAACAATTTCAGGTAAATAATTGTTTTTCTATTTTTTGCGAATCTTAATAGTGATATGAATTGTTTGATTGACACAGATTTTTTCTGGATACATTATTTATTTCAAATTTATCATATGTTACTTCTTCTCAATTTTGATTGACTTGATTTTTTTCTATTTATAGAATTGTATAGAATTTCTGTCTATTTATAGAATTATTAATCTATTTATAGATTCAGCAGTCGCATTCAGAGGCACCAAAGAAGATCGAAGTAACAGAGGAAGATCGCATTACACTGAAGCCCATTGGCCCGGGTGTACAGCAGCTTGAGCCCGAGGGCTCCATTCACTCTACTAGCACTCTAGGTCGTGACAGCACCTTGGGACGGGCAACAACGCCCAATTTCCCAACCAGCCCTGTGTCCTCTGCCGGTAAGTTTCATACTTTCATTGATGTTCTATTTTGGGGGAAATTGTCAGAATTTTCATTCAGACAACCCTTTTGACAAAGTGTGATGCCTTCATCTTATGTATGTAGGAAATATAATATCAAAAGGGAACGTAAGTTGACTGAGACAGCAAAGTCTTTTAAATGGTGTGTGTTAAGTCTTCATTTCAAGCTTCTTATTGAGAATCTGCAGTTAATCAAATGGGTCGTCTGTGGAATTAATAAAAATAAGATTCATGCAATATCCAAGGTGGTCCCCAAAGAAGTAGCTTTTCTATGACTTAAATGTTGTGATATTTAGTGGCATAATTAGGTGTACATGTATCCTATAACTTATGGTAAGGGGTTTGTGCAGTACTCGAATAGCCTCTCGGACAGTTTTGCACAAATCCTATAATATATTGTGATCGTGATCCCTGACAAGTGAAATAGTGATAGTCTGGTCTGCCGTCTGCTTTAGATATTGTTTTGAAATTGTGAAAATATATTGTTTTGAAATTGTGAAAATATATTTTGTATTGTTGTTTGATTGGTATGATAAACTAGTTATTTCCAATCCTAAGAATATCATAAACTTCATGATGGATAAACGCAAAACTAGTGATATGTTTCCGTAAATTCATGTGATAGACATTAGTTTTGCATTCTTCCGTCAGATGACTATTTCCATTGTACCAATGCCCTGTATACATACAGTTATCTAAAATTTATGTCTTGAGACAATTTCAATAAAATTGTTCAACTGTTCATGTAACCAAAGTCCTGTTATTGTTACGAAATGTTAAAAGTTTTGAGTGTTTTTGGTTCTGTTTTAATTTTGAGCTTTGGCAATGATGTTTTTGTCCCGTCCTTGTCATGTCAATTTGCCTGTAAATGTTTGGCATATTATTTTATTTTTGAAAAACCCAAACTTTCCCTAAACAAAGTTTGCCGCTTGAAGTTTAAATGCATGATGTTAGAGCATTACCACAACTGGCTAACTCATATTTATATGTACACATAAAAATCATTTAATTATATTCTGACTTAGAATTTTAACATGTCACTTTTAGTAATTACAATATTTTGCATAATACAATATCTCACATGTATTATACATATTTATGAATGGATTAGATATAAACTTATTACAATTGTAACTTTGAATTGTTACTACAGTAATGGCCCTTTGCTGAAACTATCTAATCATTTTCATCCGTTAAAAATTGTTAAAAACCCAGGCTCAGCATGGTTCCCCAGTAATATGGTCTTCCTCTGGAATTTTGATCTTCTATCAATAGTTAAAAAAAAAATTGAATAAATTTCCTTTTCTGATATTTTGTATAAAATGATATTTTGTATAAAATGATATTTTGTATAAAATGATATTTTGTATAAAATGATATTTTGTATAAAATGATATTTTGTATAAAATGATATTTTGTGTAAAATTTTCTTCATTGTTTAAAGAATCATACATTTGAATGCTGTTTGTGTTGGCTGCAACCTATTGCAGTTAACCTTTGACCTGTTTTTGACATTTGACCTTGTGTTTGACCTTTTAGCTAATATGACCTTGACCTTGTTTTAAATTTTCAAACAGAGCACATAATACAAGCTGTGCATGAGAAAGCTCGTCGGATGTCAATAGGTTCCTCTAACCAATCACTGAATAGCATTGGTGGTTATAACCTTGGTAATTTCAAATGTTTCTTTGTTACCGTGACAACTATATAACCTGAATTTTGTAACTTGTGTTGCATCTGCCTTGTTTTATTCAGCATGATCTGTGTAGTTTATGTTTTCTTTCACCTTGACCTTTGACCTTTATTTTCTGAGTGTTAATCAGAGCCATGCACTTTTTACCCGGTTGCCTTTCTTAATTTTTGTGAATTATTTATTGTGCATTTGGTTTGATTTCAATAATTTATTTTTGCATGTAGCATATATGAGCACCATTAATTTAAATTGTTGGCCAGTTTGTTTTTGTTTCTTTAAAAATTTATCTGAACCAATTCGTACCATCTTTCCATATCTGATTTTTAACAATGTGCAAGTGTTCATTTTGGTATAGATAATAAACAAGCACCTGCTCAGATGTGCAAACCAATTTAAATTGCCTTGTGGCTGCTGTTCAATTACGCTTTTATTTTGAGTGTTTGGTTCGTCAATTTAATTTTGTAGTGAGATAATTTTGTGCTACAACTAATCAAATGATTGCTATAATTCACTATCCAATGAAACTAGAATTAAAATCTTAACAGAGTGAATAACAATAATTTAATAAAATGCCTTGAAAGTTACAAATGAATTACCAGTTCCTTCCTTTCACTACTTCCATACACCATGGATTGTATTGATATGGTTACTCTGTCTGCTAGTATGGTACACTCTTTTCTCTGTTGGCAAGAATCTAGTCGTTGGGCAAGTGCACTTTAAGTCTTGTCCGCTAGGTGCAATGTGCATCTCTGGTACTCGGTGTCCAATGGGCTGTCTGTTCAAGAGGTTACTCTGTCTGCTAGCTTTTAAAGTTGTACTCTGTATGCCAGATTCTACTACCATGATTTGCTCAGTCATATAATAACTCTGTCAGCCTGGTACTCTGAGCATCAGTCAGTGTAATAGTCTGTTTGATAGGAACAGTGTGTCAATCTTAAAAGATCCTCTAGACTATAGGCTGCTAGGTTCTTTGTAGTTTCAGTTACTTTAAAATGTTCTTGTTTGGGAAGTTCTTCATTGGCAAGGTTACAAATGAGCCAGGTGCTATGGCAATCAGTTGCTCTGTTGGCCTAAATGTCCAATAGGTTACACCCCAATGACATGACACAAGGTTACAAATGAGCCAGGTGCTATGGCAATCAGTTGCTTTGTTGGCCTAAATGTCCAATAAGTTACTCCCCAATGGCATGACACAAGGTTACAAATGAGCCAGGTGCTATGGCAATCAGTTGCTCCGTTGGCCTAAATGTCCAATAAGTTTCCCCCTAATGCATGACACAAGGTTACAAATTAGCCAGGTGCTTTGGCAATCAGTTGCTTTGTTGGCCTAAATGTCCAATAGGTTACTTTGCAATGGCATGACACAAGGTTACAAATGAGCCAGGTGCCATGGCGATCATATGCTCTGTTGGCCTAAATGTCCAATAAGTTACTCCCCAATGGCATGACACAAGGTTACAAATGAGCCAGGTGCTATGGCAATCAGTTGCTCTGTTGGCCTAAATGTCCAATAAGTTACTCCCCAATGGCATGACACCACATTACAACCAATGCTTAGTGCTCTTGCTCTTTAAAAGGTACTCTGATGGAAATTGTTCTCCATAAGTGTTCTGTGACCCAGGTACTTGTATCAATACAGTATCAATTACCAACATGCTCTTTAGGCAAGGTGTCTCCCATGTTCCTTCAGGTAGTCATACCCTTAACATTATGGCACTTTACCATATATTCTGTCCACCACACTGCAATGAATGTTGTATGTATGTATGTCAATCCTCACTGAAGCCAGGATTTGTATTTCACATTCTAACCAGAAACCAGAAAATTCTTCAATCTCCACAAAGCTCTTCAACCTCCTTCTGTCACATGTAAACAGTTATATATATTATTTGCCATGAGACATGTATTGTAGCATGTTGTCAGCTCATCAGTATTGTTGTATTCTAGTGTCCGTTGCCTTAGCAAAGTGCTACCGAGCACCTTCATTCAGTTACTTCCTGTTCAATTAAACATGGAAGGCATGGGTGACCTCCTGTGGAAAGCGCTAGGTAGCACTTTGCTTAGGAAATGGACACCTGTATCAATTAGTTCTAGATTGTGATTCTGTAATTTAAAATCATGTTTACCAATTAAATGTAGGCCCACCTGGTTAACTGATTGGCAAATTTCGCAGGTGGTTTTTTGTGCCACATGGATGGATCTCTGAATCCATTGCATCCCTATGATCATGCAAATTAGTGATCGTCTTTGAATAGTTTGCAACCATTATAAGTGGGGTTCCAACCCATGCTGTATGTTTCACTTGTCTTACAAGTTATCAAATATGTACAAGAGATGTTTACTGGTTCCTTGTGGAAAGGAACATTTAGTACTGGTTACCAGGAAAAAGAGTTGAGTGATTCGGCTGCCAAATATATCTGGATTTTAAAACCCCAAATAGACTATAAACAAACATTATATGACTTGCGCATGTTGTATGTATACCTCTTATTCAATGGACGTTCAATACGTCTGAAAAGGCATGCAGTTAAAGATTTTTCATTTTGGTGTTTTTGTCCGCTTCTAATTAAACTTTATTGTATAACATGTAATAGTTATGTTGAGGTTTTAACTGCAAATGTCAAAAATTCTAAATTAGTTATTTGACCAATTTACACATTTTTTATAGACAAATTGGGAATTTTATGGCCCTTGCAACACCGTTAGGGTCTAGTTAATGTGACCGTAAAATTAATGAAGTATAAGTTGAAATTTAGTAAAATAGGCAATTATTACACAAACAAACATTGGACCTATTGTCTCCAGATATTGTTCTCCTTTCGCTTATGTGAATATTTATGTGCTTTTAATGTTTTAATGGTACTTTTAGTTAAAAAATTTAAACAATGGTTTAGTACATAGAAATATTCACTTAATTGGTTGATCTAGTAGGAGTATAATTAAATAAAACTCAACTTAATGAAAAGTTTGTAAATATTGTTTGCATTTCTTTCTATATCTGTTAATATTGTTCGAAATTATTTACTTGGAACTCAATTTGATACTTTTCTGTCCGTCCATTAGTATATTTCTCTGATTTAATTCCATAGGGAATAGTTATTTAACACTAGTATGAGTATGAACCATACTAGCATTATTATATTGTAATCATTTTTTATGCCTCAGTCATGAAGGCATTGCTTTCAATCTTGGCATATTTGTTTACCATCATAAACACATTACCTGGCCAAAGCCATGCAACACTATCCAACATTTCTACAATTTTTGACTTAGCAAGTTATTATGGACAAGTCTTCCACCAGGGCATGAGCATTTACTGAAGCAGTCTTGTTTACTTGACAAAGAAAAACTGAATATTAATGAGTTTCAAGTAAAAAATTCTGAACAATACTTGGTAATATTGTTTAATATCGCATGGCATCATGGGTGTATAAATTGATGTTTTCTTTTTGTTTGTGTTGTAGCAACCCCTCCATTTCCAGTAACCCCTAGGACTCCCTACACCAATATTTCAGGTATTCTAGTTTATGTTTATCTTGTTCTTAAACTCCCATATTTATGTATTTGAAACCCCTTTGTTTTTCTTGAAGGTACCCCTACCAAATTTTTTTCGAGACTTAAAAGCAAAATTCACATGTTCTATCTTGAAGAAATTACAAAAATGCTCATATTTTCACCCCAAAGTCACTTTGCGACTTATGGGTGCATGTGACTTATGGGTGTGCGTTTACGGTAGAACATACAATTTTGCTTTCATTTCTGGATGTTTGTTTCCCTTGTTTTCTTCTCAAATCTTTTGTTATGTGCATGTTAGTGATATTAGATTGGGCAATGGGCTTCGTAGTTTTTGTGCATTATGGGTAATTTTAACAATAATTTGAATCTAAGCAATGAAAGTATTTTTCAATTACTTTTTTAAATTAATAAAAATATTATTTTTTACACCTCAACAAATACTGTTTGAAATTATGAATTTAAATCCAATTTCCGTTGTAAAAATTAATCGAACAAAATACTGCAAAAAAGAATATAAATTTTAAAAAGACTTTCGCTAAATGATTCAAATCTTTGTTTTTATTACCCATAATGTTTGAATGTTGGGTCATAATTTTTATATGTGATTACATCCTGTTGGTACTTTTGATATTCATTATCTTCAAACTGGTGAATTTGTGCATGTGTAATAATTACTAAATGTACCGGATTTCGGCCTGTTTGTCTTGAAAGAATCATGCATTAATTTGCTATCTGTGAACAGAAGTGCATAAAAAGGTATGATTTTGGCAACACATTAGCAGCATTTCGTAATTTCTAATCTTCGGACTAGTCTTTTGCTGGTCCCGTAATACTGGTTTTTAGCCAAGTCTTTTTGGACTGGTCATGAAAGACTGTGTTTTAGCTAATCCTTTCCTTGAATGGTCCTGAAATACAATGTTTTAGCCTTTTTCCTCAGAATTGTACTTTTCAAAACATTAATCGTTCAGTGAACAGCTATGTTTATCCAAAGATTTTTGGGGCATATTAAGAGTATAAAATAAATCTAGATTATAAACATAGAAATATCTCAAAGAAGCCTGCAGCAGAACAAATATACTATGTGTTGCCAAGTCAGAAACTTTTTCAATCTCCCTCCATTTTGAAGAGTGAATTTGAAAATATTTGGCAAAAAGAACTCTTCAGTGCTTGATAATGTGCTTGCAATAAGACATACCTGACACACTGTGCTATTGTATTGTACAGGTATGCTTAAGAAATGTATACCATACCACTGTCTTGAAAACAAAATTATCGAGAATCTCAAAATTTTGATGAAAGTATAATCTTGATAAAATGTCTTGAGCCTGTTTTTGGGAAGGTGGGGGGGGGGAGCTCATCATTCAAATTATGTTTAGACTAAGCCAACAGGTGGGTTTGAAGTACTTGGATGTAAATAATGCACATTTATTGTATTTTCCACTTTTCAACGCATGAGTTAGTTTAGATATACAATGGTAACTCAACGAGGATTTTAATATTACAGTAAATAGATAATGTTATTTCATTGGACCGAAATTGTTGGAAATAATGTGCAAAAAATTGTGAGCGTAATTTTGTTTGTTATTCATTTTGGAGCCTTTGTGCACGCAACTGATACACACTTCAAAGTGACTGTGTTGTTTGTATTCGGTATATGATTGGATTCACTTATATATAAATGAAAGGAATAAATTTGCTCCGCACCATGATTTCAAGGTCAAAATTTTCATGTTATTCAAAATTTTATTATTCTACAAATCCTTGGATGAGTTACCTCCCCTTGTCGTTGTTGTTGTTTTTAATCTCTTTAGCTTCATTGAGCACAATTATAAGACAAGCTACTTTACCGAGTTGAAAGCCGTCCATGTTAGAATTTCAAAATTCTCCTCTACCAATGTACAGTCAATGGATGTTTTGTAAACTTGCTTACCTTGATGAATGTCTCGTAGTACATGATTAAAATAGGAAAAAGTTTCATGTTTTCGCTGTAAGGAATAGGGTAATTTTGTCGAATGTTGCAATGTGCGATTTGTAATGTATTGGTTTGCCCAGCTTTTATAATATGGTCAAATTGAAATTTAAAAAAAAGAAATATTGCTAAGTGGCATCAAAAGGGATTCCCATTTTGGCGCATTGCATGGTTTATCTAAATGATTTGAACAATGAACAAACTTGCGATATGGCAATAGAAAAGAAGTACACTTGCTTGCTATTGTAAAGAATGCCTCCTGAATTCTTGCTAGACACAAAACAACGGCTACAGTAAAAATGGAATGGAAACATATTTTTGCTGCCTCGTGTAAGGGCTCTCTTGCTAAGCTTTTTTCTTGCATGACCAGCTTACAGCTCTGTTTAGTAGTGTTATCTTTGGGTCCTGTCAGTCTTTTACATAACCATTTCAACTGCATCACAATTTTTTTTGCTTTTTATGACTTTGTTTAGTGGCTCACCCACCAGGCTACTACACTGCACCCCGACCCCAGCCGAGCCCCTTTGGTTTTGGGTCCTCAACTAGGTCGGGCGGTCCGTACAGCTCCCAGCAATCCTTGAACAGTGTGTTCGAGCGTGAAGAGAGTGATCGAGATAGGGAACGTTACAATACGATTGTATCTCGTCAGCTAATGCATAGTGCACACGACCCTACTTACGCTTCCATAACAGATTCCAATATTGGGAGTGCGAAAGGTATACTATATATACGACATGTAGTGGCTTCTCGCAGTAATTTAGAACTCTCTCAGTTTTTCTCTTGATTCTTTTCTAATACTTTCCGTGTTTTTCTTCCTCACTGCTAAATCACTTCAATATTTACTATTTTGACATTGTTTTTGTCTAAGAAATTTGTAGAATTTTGGCATGCACCGCTTTTATTTTAGTAGTTTTTCTCTTTCTTATTTTGTAGTGTAGTTCGAATAAACCTTTGCTTGGTGAAGAATTTCTCATAACTTAAACTTTACCATTTGCATGTCTTTAATCTATGACTTCTTACTTTTCCTCTCTTTCTTCAATATATTCAAATGTTGTTGAATGAAAACGAAAATAGCTTTATTTTCGACTTAGATATACAATTTATATGATTTTTTTTCATTTCTTCAATGTTCTATTTCTTAAATAAATAATTATAGTATTCTAAAGTACTTTCTTTAATCTTTAAATGTTTCATAGAAAGTCAATTTCTATTGCTTTAATTTAATATTTTCATTCATGTAGACCTAGATATTAAAAAAATATGCTTGACTAATGTTTTAAGATTACTACCCAGTCACTCTGGTAGTCAGTCACTGGTGTCTGAGGTATCACCCATCTCTCATAGGGTGGACAAACCCCATGACTTATTGGGTAAGTCTGCAAGTAAAAATATGTAAACAAAGTTAAAAACAACCGTAAGTATCTCAGTTGAGTCGGTTTCGGGCAAAAATTATGACTTTCTGTTGAAATAAATAAAAATTGTATGGGTACTAATGTTAATTCTCTGCGTTCAAAATCGGTCAAAGAATAGGATACTTAAGGTTGTCTTCAGCTTTTTGTTGACATAGTTTTACTTGCAGATTTAGCCAAATAGTCTCATGGTTTGTCCACCCTGTCTCTTAGTGACCACAGTACTGGTTGGCATCCAGGAAGCAGCAACTGATGTGAATCAATCATGGGAATAAAGTTAAAACCATAAAACTTTTTCAATTCAATTTCAAACTGGGCAATAAAAGTGTTTGTGTGAAGGCTTAAATATCAAGTGTGATGCGTTACTGCACTTCTTCTAACAGAGGCTAAGTGTGTGTTTATTGTTGCAAAGCATCAAACATGTTTTAGGGGCACTGGGTACCCTTTCATATACAATCAATGAATAAATAAAAACAATCGTAACATAACTGTAACCTGTATATTAATAAAACTATTTTATTTCTACAAATAATCGAGAATTTAATGAAGAGAAATTAATTTTGTTCTATGCACTTTTTAGCTCACCTGTCACAAAGTGACAGAGTGAGCTTTTGTGATCACTCTTCGTCCGTCGTCCGTCTGTCCGTCAACAATTGGGTTGTGTCCTCTCTAGCGGTCACAATTTTGGCCTAATCTTTATGAAACTTGGTCACAATGATCATCTTAACAAAATCTAGGTCAAGTTCGATATTGGGTCATCTGAGGTCAAAAATTAGGCTACTAGGTCAAGTAATAGAAAAACCTTGTTTTTCATTTGATCAAAGGGAGTGTACTCTGTAATTATACTGGTTGTGATCATGTAAGAGTTGTCTCTCTTACTATATTTTATTTGTAGAACTACGAAATGTGTACTTGTTAGCAGCTTTGAGGCTTTAATTTAAATTAAATGCAGAATGTGGATATTAGGGTTATCATCGTTTACAGTGATTGTATGTTTACAAACTATTAAACAATTATTAAGCTGTAATTATAGTCTTATGCAACCTTACTAATCGTTTTACATAGACTTATATAGGGAAAACATATAAAAATCTTCTTCTCTAAAACTACAATGCCTAGAGCTTTGATATTTGGTATGTAGCATCATCTAGTGGTCCCCTACCAAGATTGTTCAAATTATGGCTCTGGGGTCAAAATTGGCCCCGCCCCATGGGTCACCATTTTACATAGACTTATATAGGGAAAACATATAAAAATCTTCTCCTCTAAAACTACAATGCCTACAGCTTTGATATTTGGTATGTAGCATCATCTAGTGGTCCCCTACCAAGATTGCTCAAATTATGGCCCTGGGGTCAAAATTGGCCCCGGCCCGGGGGTCACCGTTTTACATAGACTTATATAGGGAAAACATATAAAAATCTTCTTCTCTAAAACTACAATGCCTAGAGCTTTGATATTTAGTATGTAGCATCATCTAGTGGTCCCCTACAAAGATTGTTCATATTATGCCCCTGAGATCAAAATTGGCCCCGCCCCGGGGGTCACCGTTTTACATAGACTTATATAGGGAAAACATATAAAAATCTTCTTCTCTATAACTACAATGCCTAGAGCTTTGATATATGGTATGTAGCATCATCTAGTGGTCCCCTACCAAGATTGTTCAAATTATGCCCCTGAGGTCAAAATTGACCCCGCCCCGGGGGTCACCAGTTTCTATATTTACGCTCTACCTTTGTTAGTCTAAATTGTGCAGGGCTTCATTTATAATCAGGTGAGCGATATAGGGCCATCATGGCCCTCTTGTAATATATAGTTAATTGATTGATAATTGATTGCTAAGAATCGTCCTACACATTTTAAGCATATTTATGATAGTATTGCATCAGTATAGATTATCAGAAAACAATGCAGCATTTTAAGCATTTATATCTTGCGCAAATAATTTATGCACAAATTATGCATCGCTGTATTAAGTCAGTCTATAGTGTAGATTTAATAAGTAGATAGTATTTATGTTTGAATATAACTCACTGATTATGCTTAATGTATTATTCTGTGTTTTTCTCGTGTTTTGCTGTGTTTGTAAAAAAATGTGTGGCCAAATTTTTCAGAAATTAACTTCAGAACCCAATGGGTACTAAAACATGAATGAAGTGAATAAGAATTAATAGAAGTTACTTCTTACTTGAATTGTAACAAGACCTTTGTACACTGTTTGAGATTTCCTGCTGCATGTGAATATTCCCTCTGAATAAACCATTCTGTGATTGGTGGAAATATTTGAAGTGAGAGTGATCTTGATTTTGATTGGCTGATTTGAATTGTAACCTGCACTCTAATTGGATAGCAAGATAAGCTAGAAACCTTTGATTTGATTGGCTGATTCAAATTATTTTCTGTATTTTGAATAGATTGAGAGTGTTTTTTCGCATTGCAGGAAATCTCCGACGGCAATTTTGATTCGGACTCATATGTCCCCTATTGTAACCCTTATTTCTTATACCATGTGACATATATTTTGTTTACAGTGGGCGGAGGCCATGTTGTAAGTCCTACTGGTACCCTGCAATCAGATAAGATGCAGTTTCAGAACCAGTATCATCAACAACAAGCGTACCAAACTAGTACACTACCACACCACACATCTGGACCTGTTAGCCAACCGTTCCAGACCAATACCCTGCCTCACCAGACTAGCCTTAATCAGGTATGATTCTTTGCTATGAATTATGATTGACTACATATTGATTGTTTTATTTGATTGGTTCACTTTTCTGATGACTTCATGAATTTGATTTGATAAGGTTTTTGTCCCCATCTATCTGTCAAGAAATCTGGATTCTGCCATAACTCAAACAGTTTTCAAGCTAAGTATATGAAACTTGGTAAGTGAATAGGGACCAATATGGAGATTATGTACGAGGGTTGTACCAGAATTACGTAGACTTTTGTCATACGTTCCATACCATTCATCATACAAACAAATAATTTTGTGTGGAGTGCCAATCATATTTACTGCGTAAGTACGTGAAATTGTAAAGCCGTATCTTATTTGGATCAAATTCTGCAGCTTCCGGTGATATATAGGGGTACGGTATGCGGGGCACGTCAACGGAACGTCACGACGTCGGCGGAACTTCAAGGATAAGTGAAGCTCCTAACTGTGTACATTGTAGCTATAAATATGGGCACAACCGTACACAAAACTTACGAATGTTTATTTACTACCTTTAATCGTGATAAAGGTTCAAATATATTACCAGTAATGTCGCATATAACCCTTATAATAGAGCCTTGATCAAGGTCTATGTGGTCATAGAAAACGCTTGGTGACGCCACATTCGCCGTTTGTTTTCGCCGCCGGTCCAAGTCGTTTTATTCGATTTCGACCACCATTGATGCGCTAGTGTTGTTTGAAAATCAGGTAACTCGATACAAAATATTTAGAGTTAGCAGGTTCCAACATTTAAAGCGTTTGTTCTGGCGTCTTCACAAGGTTCACACAAAACTTCATGTTGATGCGATTTCCAGCGTATTTCGCTAACGTCATATTTTCACTGGTGACGCGCAGCAGCTGTTGCTTGTTTTGTACTATATATCAACAACGGTCACCTTTATAAAGTCGAAATTTACGGCGTACGTTCCAATGATAGTGTGCTTGTATGTCACGAAGTCGCGTTAAAATTAGACTTGATATCAGTGAGGTATAAGCAGTTGAATAATGCTAAAAATGTTTTTAAAATTCGCTGCCCCGCCTACCCAACTATTGGTTACTATGGCGACAGATTAAATGGCTTTCTAACATCCTGTAAGAAAATATTTTTACCGATACTTTTGAAAAGGGTTTGAAGTTTTTCTACGGCAAATTTGGTGATAATACATGCCTAAATAAAAAAGTTATGACAAAAGTCTACGTAATTCTGGTACACCCCTCGTATGTCCAAATTTATTGATTCGGACAAAAATGAAACATTGAAAACCTAAAAACTAGGTTGGGGACTTCTGTATTGCTTGCAATTGCTAATTACTTGTTTAAACCATTATGTCATGTGATTGGTTGGCCTCTATGAATGCTTGTATTTGATTGGATGAGGTTTTCCCAATCTGTCATATGATTGTTTGGTTAAGGCTCACAACCGTTCTGCTATTAAAGCTTGCTAAACCAATCATACCTTTAAAGCTCATATGGAGACAAGTGCTATACAAATCTATCAAAACACAGGATCCTCTTGCCTGTCTCACTCCCCCCTTTTGGTTGGACATTGTATACATTTGTAGTTGATTCAAAATTAATGATAAAAATCTCTGATTTTTGTATGTCTTTTATTAGCAGCAGCTACAACAGCAGCAACAACAGCAGCAGTTTCAACAACAACAGCAGCAGCACCAACAACGTCAACAACAATACCAGACGTATCAACAGAGCTCCAGTCAGCAGTACCATACACAACAATACTCATCCTCTAACACCAGTAGTTCACATCAAGATGGTAGCCTTCAGATAGACACAAATCCTAGAATGTTGATGACACAACCAGCCAGGTCTCCCTCTTCACCAGGAAGGTAAATATACTATAGATAAAGCCTCTGAGCCGTGTCATTATGGTGCACATTATTTAAAGTATTTTGCTAAAACTACATTTAAATCTTAATACTCTGTTTCATTATAAACTCCCTGTTGGAAATATATGTTTGATTTTGCTGCTCATCTGACACCATTAGTGCTGATACCTCAACTAGGGGTCGCACTTGGTGGTCAAGTAAATATTGCTACCCTTGTTTAATTAAAACTTTTTAAACAATTTCTCTGGATTAATTCAATCGTGGTCTCCTATAACCTTGAATTCTTATGTTGACTTTGATTTTGTATGTTGACCTTGAATTCATATGCTTATATTGAACATGAATTCCAATGTTGACCTTGATTTCCTATGTTGACCTTGATTTCCTATGTTGACCTTGATTTACTATGATGACCTTGTTGTGTTTCAGTCCACCATCACCTGGCAATCTGAACACACTGAGACAACAGCTTCATATAGCTCACAATATGTCTAACAGTGCTGTAAGTCCTGGTCCACACTCAGCTACAGGTCAAAGTTCACCCAGTGTGTACTTTGGTCTGTCTAGACGTGGAAGTTTGACGTCCTTGGCTGATGACGCGGCCGTACATACCACACCAAGATTTGTGAAGGATACGTCTAAATATTGGTACAAACCAAACATCTCTAGAGAAGAAGGTAAGAATGATTGGTTGCTAGGTAACATAGAACATTGCTTAGTTTTAAATGGCCAATAAGTTGGTTCAGTTCTAAATGGAAAAAAAGTCAGTTCAGTTCTCAATTGCGACTTAGTTGTCCTTAACAACTGACAATTTCCAACCAATGCAGGTGTTGGGGATAATATTTGGCTGTATTTAGTATAAATGTCATATTTACTAAGGGTGGATATTTTGACTGCCCTTGTCAAATAGTATTTACTGTTTTAATAATAGCCTCATGGCCGAGTGTACAATTTGAGTGTTGGAGGTCTGTGGCTTGCTCCATGGCTATTGTTTATACTAAAGACATAAATATGGTACCAGTGTCTTCCTAGTGAAACTGGCTTTTCTTCTCTCATATCCCCGTGTGATGATCCACCCCATCAGGAATGAGGTGTTCATACTTGAGACTATGTTTTACATAGGTTGTCAGAACTAAATGTTTACATATTGCCTGGTGTCTTGTGTTGAAGGATGAGTCTCTTGTAATCTTGGACGACACTATGATAAAATACCTAACATTTATATTTCAATCTTTTTCAGCAATAATAATGTTGAAGGACAAAGCCCCTGGAACGTTTGTTGTAAGGGACTCTAACTCCTTCCCAGGGGCATTTGGACTTGCCTTAAAGGTCGCGACCTTACCACCCAATGTTCAAACCAAATCCACTGGTGATCCAATGGCTGACCTTGTACGTCATTTTCTGATTGAGCCCACCAGTAAGGGTGTACGTTTACGTGGCTGCTCTAATGAACCTGTATTTGGTAAGTTTATAACTGTTTCTGTTAAACATTCACTTTTAATAATAAAATCTTCAGGCATTGTTAGTGTGTGGGTTTGGACTACCCATCTGATGAGCATTTAATCCAACATATAATGCTGGCTTAGAATGAGATGGTCGTAACTGCCAATTTCAACCTTATAAGACTGATATATATTTGAAATGTGATTCATAAGGTACTTCTTATGATCCTTTTTTTATGAAAGGTGAAGTTGTAAAAGCTTGTTTGTGAACTTTGCCCGTAAGTAAAGAGTAAATCTCAGACAGTTATTTTTTTTTTTTTTTCAAAATATTGATTTTGTACTTACGACCTGCTCATTCTAATCCAACATATTGAGATTGCTTCCAAGGTCTTTGTAAAAGCCGAACAAAAATATTTTATACCGTTTGGGAGGATGTGATAAAGTTTGACCATGCTTGTTCTCCGTAACCATTCGTTGGATTTCAAAGAAACTATACCACTACATTAAATTGTGTCTATAACCTAGAATTTTGAGTGGGGTAATTTTTGCAGGAGTTATTGCTCTAAATGGGCTATGTACGTTTTTATGTCAAAAATCCTTCTAGGTTAATTATTAATATATTCTATTTCATTGTGATTATCTTGTTTAATTTTCATTTGTTGAATGTAGCAGAAAGAACAATATTTGAAACATAGTTTAGATGTAGAGATATGTGCTAATGGCACTGGAAGTGGACTTGCATAAAATGTTCATGATTGGGCATAATGCCTTATATTATTTAGTAGAACCCATGTATTACTTATGTGTTGATGTTTCTTTCAGGCTCATTGGCTTCATTAGTGTATCAACATTCAATGACACCATTAGCTCTACCTTGTAAACTGGTGCTACCTGAACATGGTAAGTCTTCATGCTCTGTGGGCAGTTATATGGTTTTTAGCTCACATGAGCACTAAGTGCTCAAGGTGAGTTATTGTGATCACTTGTCGTCCGTCTGTATTTTCGTCCGTCGTCTGTTCACACTTTCAAACGACATCTCCTCTCAAACTGTTCGGCCAATTTTGATGAAATTTTGCCAGATGGGGGATTTAGTAATTGCTCAAATTATGGCCCTGGGGTGAAAATTGGCCCCGCCCCGGGGGTCACCATTTTACATAGACTTATATAGGGAAAACATATAAAAATCATCTTGTCTAAAACTACAATGCCTAGAGCTTTGATATTTGGTATGTAGCATCATCTAGTGGTCCCCTACCAAGATTGCTCAAATTATGCCTCTTGGGTTAAAATTGGCCCTGCCCCGGGGGTCACCAGTTTTACATAGACTTATATAGGGAAAACATATAAAAATCATCTTGTCTAAAACTACAATGCCTAGAGCTTTGATATTTGGTATGAAGCATCATCTAGTGGTCCCCTACCAAGATTGTTCAAAATATGCCCCCCTGGGGTCAAAATTGGCCCTGCCCTGGGGAACCACCAGTTTTTCAAAGATTGTTGAAATTATTTCCTTGGGTGAAAACTGTGCAGGGCTTCTCTTATAATCAGATGAGCAATATAGGGCCATCATGGTCCTCTTGTTTTCAATTCCACATTTAAATACCGTCATTACACAAGTACTGATCACAGTAGCTGCTTATCATGTGTGTTAGATGTGGGTACAAAATGAGAGGAGAGAAGATTATAAGAAAAAGTCCGATGCAAAATAATATGGAAGCAGTAAGACGAAAATTTTAGATGTTTCCAACAAAAAGTGTAGGATATGAAGGAAGGGCCAATTAAAAACTTTATTAAAGATGGTTTAAGTATTTTTTATCTATCAATGTTTTCATTTACGTAGATATGTTTGATTAAATTCATTTGTGCAATATTATGTTTACCAGAGTTGTGGTCCTTGATTGAAAACTAGAATATTTGTGCATTTCCTCGTCAAGTTCACATTAGTTTATGATCTATGTTTTCTTGCAGACCCAGCCCATATTGTATCTGATAGCTCATCAACTGTAGAAATGCCAAATTCAGCATCTCAACTTCTGGCACAGGGAGCAGGTAAGAGATTTGATTGGTTATCAGAGACACACCTTCATTTTGATTGGTTATCAGAGACACACCTTCATTGTGATTGGTTATTGCAGACACACTTTTATTTTGATTTAATTCAAAGTTAATCTGATTAATAATTTATTGTTTCCAAGGTGTAATCATGTGTTTCTAGTGTCATATTAA
Source organism: Spisula subtruncata (assembly GCA_963678985.1). Classification (NCBI taxonomy): domain Eukaryota; kingdom Metazoa; phylum Mollusca; class Bivalvia; order Venerida; family Mactridae; genus Spisula; species Spisula subtruncata. The sequence goes on from OY787678.1 coordinate 18,488,404, forward strand.
TATAATTTAGATGCATAATTTAACACAGGTTGCAATTACAGTGTATTTGTAAGCTCTTGAGGAAATATCAATTAAGAATCAATTAGTGACTACTTGTCCTATATAACTCACTATAGACGATTCAATAAGTAGTACTAGTGAGGGAACTATCCCATTTGAAAAAAAGAATAGCGGGGACTAGGTTAAAGTATACTAGGATTCGAGGTAAAGTACCGTTAACTCGGGTATACACAGTTAAACTAGATAAACATTATTTACCTGACAGACGCCTCAATGTTGACAAACGATTCTTGTTTCATTTTGAAAGATCTGTAACTGTTCCACAAACAGGTGATTAATGATATTTGTCTTGTCCACTTTCAGCTTGCAATGTAGTATATTTGAACTCGGTGGACACGGAATCACTGACTGGTCCACAGGCTGTAGCGAAGGCATGTAAGATGACGTATGATAATCCTCCTCCAAAGACTACGCATGTCCATTTCAAAGTATCAAACCAGGGTATCACATTGACGGATAATCAACGAAAGTAAGTCACACATCTCTTATTACAAAATTTATATTTGATATATCAAGTTATATGTTAACATGTTCATAATCTGTTTGCGCATTCCTTAAAGTTTTTGTATAAAATTTGCAGCTTATTTGCAAACAGATGAAATTCAGTACACAATTATAGTTACATTATTATTTTGTCAATTTGCATCAATGAAGGTGATTTGCTCTAGAAGGTTCTTGTTAAGTTTTTAAGACGGTATTAAAACTAGTGTTGTTGTTGTTGTTTTCAGGTTGTTTTTCCGTAGACATTATCCAGTTGCCGCGGTAACCTACTGTGGAGGTGACCCAGAAGACAGGAAGTAAGAACCTTGATGTTCTCTTCAAAATTCCAACATTGCTTATCTCCCTTACCTTAAATCAATCCCACAAAGTACAAATTATGAATTTTATTGGAAGTTTCTTGAGAGCTGCAGAGTAACTGTTGCAAAAAACTTCATGGGATGGCGGTAGTTCATATTTTATTGTACTGACTAAGCCTTTAGTAATGGCGGAATATTGCGTAGCATCCGTCAATTGGTTGACTATAATTATGGTTTCTGTTCAATAATTTGACAAGAACGCTTTGCCCAAGGATCTTCAAACTTTACATGGAGGTTGGCCAGCAGCAGTAAAATTACTCTTATTGAGGTCAAGGTCACTGTTATGGTGCGACCTTGACCATTTTTTGGCCAAATGGTTCCAGTTCAATAACTTGAAAACTCTTTGCCCTAGTTTATTTACAATTTGTGAAGGTCACTGTGATTGATACCATTTCTGATTATCGCACTGCCATGCGAACATTCATGTTTACAAACATTTTGTTCATGGTATGGTTTATGTTCATTTTCATGTTTGAATTTAATGATTGGATACTATTTCAGATGGAAGAGGGACACAGATGTAGCCGGGATACAGGCAGATTCTAGAGTGTTTGGATTTGTTGCTAGGAAACAAGGTTCTATGTCTGATAACTGCTGCCATCTCTTTGCTGAACTAGATCCAGATCAACCCGCTAGTGCCATTGTAAACTTTGTAACAAAAGTTATGATTGGACAAGGGAAAATAAAGTCATAGCTGATTGGCTAGTTTGAATATTTGAATAATTTTCAGACGATTTGATTGGATGGTTGTTTTTCAAAATTGTTGAAGAGTGCCTTGCAGTGAGTAGATTGTAGAGTTCTGATTGGTTCAAATTGAAAGGCGTGTCTCTACGGAAGAGTTTGATTGGGCAATTCATTGGTCAGATTCTACAGAGCTGAAAGTTGTGTTCAAATTTTGATATTTTAAAAGGTTTTTCTTGTTGTTTGATAAATAGGCTTGTGATGTATTTATATTTTGTGTTGTGACACTTTCTATTTATAGTTGTACATTGATATATTATACAATTTATAGTATAATTATACTGTAAGAGTTAGTGAACTTTTATAACACATTGCTTTGAAAGTTATTTGTTTCTTGTTAGGTAGATAAGCGATGTTTAATTAATCAATTAATTAATTAAGTGGTAATTATGAGACTCGGCCGTCTTATAGTTTAGGGTCTGTTACCAGTAATTCTTTTATTAAATATTTAAGTTTCACATTGTTGTGAACTGAAATTTTTGTATGCAAAAAATTGTGAAACTGAAGTTAAAATATTGATATATACATTTTTTGTGCATGTTTTATTTTAATGTTAGATTCTAGAGACTCGAGTTTGTTGCATGGTGAAAATGTAAATGAACTTTTTTTGACAATAGTGCTTTTTCTGCACAACAAATTATTTTGTACTCTTTCTATTATTTGAATATTTGAATGAATATGTTTATGCTTTAAATATGCTGCCTTGTTTAAATGATAAAAACAGTGTTGTTAAGGCTTAGTGTTATTTATGTAACATTTTATAAAATCGGAAAGTGGATTGCAATATAATGAGAAATTTGAAACTGAAGTTGTAACTGTTGCCATGGCAACATGTGTACCTATAGCACTGAAGGAACTGGTTTTCCTGCTTAAGAAGAGCCACATATGTATGTGCATTGTTAAATGTTTAGATGAGAGGACAATTTGGTTCTAAGTGAAGTCACTTTCAAGTTTTATGAATCTTATGTCTGCTGTGTCATGGATGCTCATAAAACAACTTCGCGCCAACTCATGTGTCAGTCTACAGACAATAAAGCAGCATGCTTGTTGTACTGGTTGAGATGTAAGCTCTAGGACAATGGATATATGGATGTATAAAAAAGCATTGTTAAGATACTTGCCATCAAAACAGGTGTATGTACTAGGTGCTGGTGGTCTGTACATTGTGCAGGAATTCCGTGCTGGATGTCCGTACTTTATGCAGGAGTTCTGTGCTGGAGGTCCGTACGTTGTGCGAGAGTTCCGTGCTGGATGTCCGTACTTTGTGCCGGAGTTCTGCGCTGGATGTCCATACTTTGTGCAGGAGTTCTGTGCTGGATGTCCGTACTTAGTGCGGGAGGCGGGAGTTATCAACACATGTTCATTGTTTTCTGTGGCTTTCCGTGTCAATTAATTTATACCTCGTGTGGATGTTACTGGATGTGTATATTTTAGTATATTATATTTAATATCTGTTGTATTTTGTTAAGTCTACTTCACTATTACTGCTTTTACATATTGCTGTAGATTTTGACTGTGTTTACTTATTGTTGTTCAATATTTCTTGTTTATTGATATAAAAATGTATCTGAATAATTTTAATGAAGAATTTTGAGACGTTTTTCAGTTTTCTATTGACATGATTCTGAAAATGAATATTTTGTCAGCCCAGAAATTTTTAGTGTGAAATTTTACCGTAATCTAATTTGTGAGCTAAAGGATTGAATATAATATTTATATTACTTTATGTGCGATTTTTCTACACCTGCTGTTTCAAAATGGAAGTTATTTTGTCATATTATGTGTTAGGTCGATTTGATTGTTTGAAATGGTGTAATAACGATATAATGTGCATTGTTGTAAAAGAAAAGAAAAATGTCGCTTTTATATTGTATTTTACATATTAATGTTATCAATTAAGTCTTAAATAAATTTATTCATACCATAGTATATGCTTAGGTTCAGTATGGCAGGTGCTCTTCAAAGCGTAAGGGTGACCATTTATACACATATATAGTATGTTGCATCGTTTGTTCACGCCATATTGCTGACCGCGTCTTATATATCGTGACTTATCATGTTAAATGTCAGTTTGTTGTG